>JAZKJV010002102.1:0-1254655 GCA_037367405.1 Ottelia alismoides
TATCATAAAATACTCAACTTCTACTCACTATTCCAAACTTCAATACAATCACATCACAACAACCACCCACTTTTTCAAATTTTAATACAATCATACCATAATAACTACCAACTTTTTTCAAATTCCAATACAATCACATCACACAAACCATACCAAACCTTAACCCACCAACCAAACACACAAACACAAAACCGGGTTATCCACCCCTGGATAACCCACGAACCAAACGTACCCTAAGGGCCCGTTCGGTATGAGAATAAAAAGGAATAAGGATGGGGAATAAAGGGAATAAGGATCTATTCTCTGTTCGGCTTGAGGATAAGAATAAGGAGAATAAGGTGAAATAAAGGTAGGTAAGGTGGGATAAAGATATGAATAAAAGTGAAATAAGATGAAATAATGGGGAATAGTCGTACCACGGGGAAGCGTGTTGAGGGCTTATTCCCCTTATTTCATTCCTCCTTATGACCCAAACGAACATGGCCTAAGTGTGTAAGAGGGGACAAGAGACTTTTCTCCAACCAATTACTTCCTTAGATCTCCGAAGAAAAAGACAAGTACACAAGTGAAATAACAATATTTTTGCAAGGCTAAAGGTGTTAAAATCCCATGAAAGTCAATAAAGACAGGTAAGACTTTTTTAATTTGAAAGAAATCAAAGCATATATAAAAAAACAAACTAAAATCACACATGACAAGACTCCATTTTTGCTTTTATGTGAGCAAAGTCTCCCTTTCACCCCCTATCTCCTCTCTCTCTCTCTCTCTCTGATCTGAGTTCCATCACCACCACCCATGCCGAGACCGGGTCCCCGTCCCTACGAGTGCGTCCGCCGCGCGTGGCACAGCGACCGCCACCAGCCTATCCGCGGCTCCATCATCCAGGAGCTCTTCCGGTACTCCTCCTCGCTGTTTTCATCCCCCTTACTTGTCGCTGCTGATCAATCCTCTTCTTCTTGGGTTCTCCGAAAGCGTGGCGAATGAGATACACAGCTCCACCACCCGCAAGAACAAGGAGTGGCAGCAGAAGCTCCCCTTCGTCGTCATCAAGGCCGAGGAGATCATCTACTCCAAGGCCAATTCCGAGGTACCCACCTCCCCTTTTGCTGTTCTAAGACCATCTTCGAGGTACCCACTTCCTCTTTTTCTGTTTCAAGCCCGATTCCGAGGTACCCACTTCCCATTTTTGCCGTTTCTGGCCCTTCTTCCGTGTTTACTGTGTATGTCTTGGTGTTCTCAGGCGGAGTACGTCGACCTCAAGACCCTTCTCGAGAGGGCCAACGACGCCATTGACACCATCATCCGCAAGGAGGATGCTGACGAGACCGGCGACTTCCTTCAGCCCTGCATTGAAGGTGGTATTGGTTACTTTGTTAGTAATTCCGATCCCTTCCCCCTTTCCGTCTTCTCGGATTCACGCGATCGTTTACGTGTTTGTGTGTCGTCGAGCAGCGGCGCTTAATTTGGGCTGCGTCCCACGTAGAGCGTCACGCAGCGAGCGGCACAACAGCCCCAGGTGTTACCTGAGCTCCGTCCCGCAGGAGATCACGGAGAAGCCCCTTAATCCACAGGGAGGAGCTGCTGTTGCTGTTGAGGTGAATGTTAGACCACAACAACAGTGCCCATACCAGAATACCAATCTACATGTTGATCAACCTCCTGGAGGTTGCGGGTACCAATTCAGCCCACGGTATCCACCTCTTGGTTCTCCTAATTGCGAATCCGCAGGGGCGCCTCCGGGTGCACGTTCTTTCACTTTCGAGAGAAGAGATGCGCAACCCGCCTCTTGCATGGGGTATGTGTATTCCGATCTCAGTAGGTTCTCAGGTGTCCCCTCAGACGCTCGTGCAGAACTATCAATGTTGGGGCGTGTATACCCTCTCTACTATCCACCGAGCGTCCAAAGTTTCGAAGTACCAATGCACAACCAATGGAATTTGGGGCACGAAAGTGCCATCTTTAGTGGTGGTGATGGCAGTTCTTCTGGTGCGAGGGATGTTGAGAGATGCCACGTTTACGACTTTCTTGGTCCCAAAGGTTCATTGCATGGTTCTTCGAGCTCGAGGGATGTAGCTAGGAATGCACAAGATACGGATTTCGACCTGTCGTTGCGACTTGCTCCGCCCTCGGAGCGTTTCTCGAGGGGCAGAAGGATTTGGGTGTGTGAAAGTGAGGATGTTGCATCAAACAGTTCTTACAGTGGGAGTAGATTGTAACTTGGATGTCTATCCCCTTCCTCGAGCATCTACAATGTGACTTGGAATCGTTGCGATTTGTTTCCGCTGGAAATGCTTTTCAAGATGACACTTATTTTTTGTTATGAGTAGATTTTTCTGAATCTAGGAGATCATGTAATTGTTTTTTTTCTTGTTTTTGAAAGATTGTGTAATTGTTCTCAGCGGCTTTCCTGATGACATTTAGATGTAAATAGCTGCCTGCTGAGAATTAATGCACTCATCTTCTAACTGAGTTTTTTGTAGTGTCAACCGTTGTACTTTACTAGAATGGCATACTTGTGCGGATTTTTCTTTTTCATAGTGACTCAAAAGTGATAGCATAGTTTGCATCTCATATGTATATAAAAGAATGGATGGTATGTCGATTTTCTAAACTTGATTCTTGTTAAACTAATGTTACTTAACACTTGATTGATTTCTTGTGTTAGAAAAGAGAATGGTATGATCAGCATGGCAGCCAATCCTCCATGGAGTAAACTACACGTCTTGTTGGAGTTAGTCTTGCTACTATGCCAATATGATAGTAATAGGGTAAATACCAATTATAGCATGATAGTAATTTTGCTTCCAGTCATCTGATAACATGTTCATATGACTCATGTTTTTGATCAATCGACTAAGTCTTCTTCGAACGACTGACTCTATTGATCATACGTCTAACTCGTCTACACAATATTCATCTGGACATCTATATTTTCGATGAGTAGTTTTGAGTAATTAACTGTTCAGCTTACTCAAAAGATTTCCTCTCATTTTATTATTTTTTCTGGAGATCTTTGGAGAACCACTTTCAGTTGACTCACCTACTGAAGGCAAAACTAAAACATAGCCTTTCTCCACTTTGCTCAAAAACAGTTGTATGTTCCGTGCATTCATTTATATAATTTTGGGTCACATAGGGCTTAAATCAAAGTGGGCAAGATTATGCTGAATTGCGAACACCTATTCACTTTTAACCGAGCATTCCTGTAAGGCCCGTTATCTACTTTTCACATCTTCTGGTGATAATTAGTAGCTAACACGGCTGATATATTTAAAGTTTAGTCAAGATATGACACTGATATGCCATCTCCAATGAGGCAGTTTAATCAGTGGGCTTGCGAAATGAAGAGTTTGAGTTACCATGATGGTATGCTTTGAGAACTGAAGCCTACAGTCTTACTGTGTTTGTAGGAGTAGATCATAGGATGCTTCCCCCATTTTCCATTTTTTGGCGTTAATATGAAAAGCTTTATTTCTGTATATAACGTTAGTAGACAAATCTGTTCTTCTGCAGTACTGCCTCCTGCTACAAATTGAATGCATTATGGTAAGCTTTTGTTTGAGAGCGGTTTTAACCATACTTTTTTTATCTTTGAATTATTTCGGCTGAATAGAAAGAGCATTTATTCATATCAAGATGATCCAGTGTTCGCAGGCAGTTCAGGTCATCCCATTCCCCAACCATTTCATCAATGGTTCATCTCTTTCCACAATCATTTCATTTTAATTCTGTTGTTTTAACAGATGATCATTGCGATTAAACACTATCCTTTCAAAAAAGAAAGATCAAGCATGGCATACTGTTGTTCACGTCCAAGTTTAAAACTTGGCACAGTACTCCTAGTTATGTATCACCAGCCTTAAACCGTTGCGGCACCTCCTTCAGATCGAACTTGTTAAGGGCAACAGATTAGTCCTTCTGGATAGGATTAACACTGACGGATCTGATCTTTTTATACAGAAAAAGCTGTTCTATGGTTTAACAGGGTGGATTTTTAGGCTAGTGGATTCTAAGGTTCATAATTGTACACTGAATAGTCAGGATTGCATGCATATCTCGGACTACTATAATAACTATGTTACTGTAAGCGTAAAGCCTGTGAATCAGGCCAGACATCTGAACTTTACAGACCCCTCATTCTTGAGATGTTAGTCCCACTTGGGCAACTATAGTATCTTTTCTTTTTTCCTTACCCAGTTGCCAAATAGTCCAATGGTGACATTCAGATTATACGCGTCATTGACATGGGGCCAAGATTCTGATTACTTGCGGTTCAGTTCTATAGCACTTTGGCTCTGTTTTTCAACGCGTCACTGCTAGAGTCTCCAGTAATTGCTCTGCGATTTATCTTTACCTGATCAAGTGAAATCTCCCATCTTTGATGTAGATGGTCATGAGCTCCATGAAGGGAGTGTATTGACCAAGAGTTCACCACAAGCATTGAACTCTCCTAGTTTGATGTAGAGCACTGGCCCGAGTTGCTTTCATCAATTACTTCAGACAATGCATGCACAACTTGTTTTTTTCTGTCCAATTTAATGGAGGAGAATACAGTGTAATTTCTTCAGAGGTGTTTCAGTAGTTTTTACACTAAGGAGAGGAGGGCTTCTAAATTACGGCTATGTCGATGAGAGACACTTTTCCTCTTGTTAAATTAAATTAAAACGGTACTTCCAACTCCGGCAAACCAAAGAGATAATCGACATTTGAACATTAGATGGTCTACATACTTCCATTTAGGACATCGAGCGGAGTAAAACCAACACTAAATAAAGATGGTTTTAATGGCCTAAAGAGTATGATGTTAAACAAACAACCAAGTGCACAAGCAAGTACGCAACAAACAAGATTGTACAAATGAAATGATAATTATTTTTTTGTTAGGATGACCGCTTGACTAAGAATTTTTTTTTAAATTTTTATTTTTTCAGTTTTTTTTTAATTTTTAAATAGAAAAGCATATTCTTTTGGCCATGTTTGTTTGGAGAATAAACAATGGAATAAGGGATCAATTCCCCATCCGTCGTGATTCCCAAGAGTATGGTTATTCTCATCTACATCCCATTATTTCACCTTGTTCTACCCTTATTCCTATCTTTATTCCGCGGTTTCCACCCTACATATCCTTATTCCACCTTATTCTCATTGTTACTATCTTTCCAGCCGAACAGAGAATAAACACGTATTCTCTTTATTCTCCATCCTTATTCCTACTTATTCCTGAACCAAACACCCCTAATCAAGTAAAGAAAGCAACTAAACGGTGCACTGAACAGTTTGATGCTCGTGGACTACAAACCAAGCTTTGGCACACTCCCATTGGAAAAAAAACAATGAAAATGGGAGTTTTGCTCAATTTTCAAAATCTTCGTTTATATCTCTGCTCTAATGGCAAGGATAGAACCCAATGATTTGGTTCTCCATCGATTCAAGTGGTATTTGAATTGGGCTCATAATGTCACTGGGTGGTTAATTTGGTATGGATGAACGAATACACTACATGAAGTAGAAAAAATATCGATCTCATGAATATTCTTGCAGTCTTTATTTATTTAATTTGTAATATGTATTTTGTATTTCTGTTAAAATTTTAAGTGTTTTAATTTTATTTTGATATTTTTTTATTCAAATGTTTTTAATATTGTTGAGAAAGTCAATGCACTATACATCTGATTTCAATGTCATACTCTGAACTTTAAAATGTAACAATCTGTACCCAAACTTTATTATTTATTTCAATGCGGTCCTTGACTAATGAAATATAAGGCTAGAAAGATGAAATGATTAACTAAGTTTCAATAGTGAAGGACCACATTGAGACATATAAGTTCGGATATCACATTATTATATTTTAAAGTTCATGTATGGCATTGAAATCAGGTGTATAGTTCAGATTTTTTTTTGTAATTTACTCAATATTTTTTATATACTATATTTGGTACTTTTCTCATTAACATGTCTTTATTTTTTTAAATATTTATTGGTTTGGGGTTATTATGCAGTTATTCGATTCATTACATAGTACATTGTGATATAACATCCAACAATATCTAATATATATAGGACTTTGTAAGGAATTCGTACGATCATTTCTAAAAAAATATTATTATAGGTAACTAAGATTTAAAGAAGTAATATTTTTTTTTAAATTTATTTAAATATATAAAGTCAATATTATAAGTTTTTTTAAAATGATTTTTTTTAAATGAGTTTAATCTAATGCAATCACCTATTAAACTAGTTTCCTAAAGCTAATTCATATATATATATAATACTTACTGCATTTTTATCTAAACTAAATGCATAAAAATTAAAAGGGATTGCGTGAAAAATATAACAAGTATGCTGAAAAATCAAGCGATGGATGAGAACTAAAATACAGATCTTCTTTAGACTTCGTGACGCAATAATAACAATTTTAAACTATTGCAATAATCAAGGGCTTCTATGCAATTAACCCTCTTCTCCAACAACTTTGGATGATGCTCCACCTTACACGTCAAAACACAGATGAAGCTTCAAATCAAGGGTATAATTTCTCATACGCCTCCCTCTAACCCTAACGTTAATCTCACAGCACAAATAGACCCTTGGGCCATCCCTATATTATAGTATACTACAAAACTTATTCACAGTTACGAAAAGAGATATTGTCTGAACATGCTAAGATATACCTTGAAGACTCAATTCGCTTATGCTCCTAATATTTTCTGTATATGGATTTGTGGGTGAGGCATGGATCATCTAAGAATCTCATTTCCGAAGAGAAGCACCTCCTAGGGCTTCCGTATCATGTACTCCAGTTTTAGTTAGAGTGGAACCTCTCTTTGCTCGTATTTATTTCTCATACTACACTGGTGGTGTTTTTCCACGTCAATCATGTGTTTTTCGTGGATTGCTTATGTTCAATGCATACTTGGGGTGTTCTTTACAAACATGTATCAAAGCCAATCGATGATTCTCTACTTCATGTCGAGTAGTGTCCCATATATCTGTGTGGTTGACGATTTTCTTTTTTGCGTGGAGACCTCTCCAATAGATCTTTTTGATCGGATCCAACACTCACAATGGCGACGGAGTTTAAGATCGAAAAGTTAGATCGTAATGTCAATTCCGATCTGTACAAGGTCAAGATGGAGTGAATCCTTATCCAACATGGCATCACAAAGGCACTGAGAGGCATGTAGAAGATGCATGCAATATTGACTCAAGACAAGAAGGAGCATATGGATGCAAAGGCTAGGGCAAGAATATAGCTTTTCCTGTCAAACAATGTTTTGCGAATTTATGAAGAAGAACTCAATAGTGGTCATGTGGCCGAAGATTGAGAGTCTATATATGACAAAGACCCTCGCCAAATCTACATCTCAAGCAAATGCCGCTTTATTCGTACAATCAAAGTTACATCAATTAAATTTTAGGATGTCTCTGGTTTTGCCCATCTCCGAGTTAGAAAATATAGAAGAAAATATTGAAGATAAACATAAGACATTGTTGTTGTTGATATGTTTATTACCGTCCTGATGAATATGTGATTATCATCTTAATATCTGAATCTTAGCTTGAATCCCTAATTCAATCAAATTAACAAAAATAACTCTCAATAAAAATGGACTACTAATGTATATTTATATTGTAAGTGAATCCATAAAAAAAATCAAAATAAAAATCACAAAATAAAAAGCTGAAAGTGTGTATATATTCATCTATAAAAACACAAATTTCATTGGTTTTTAATAAATTAATAATAATACCTTTTAACCTAACTTTTTCCTAGCATGTATATAAAAATGTATATAAAAATTGCAAAAATGCAAAATAAACTCCACCTTAAATAAATACTCTCAGATCTTGAACTCAAAAAAACCATAAACTCACACTTCTTAGTTGTGCTCTTGCTCCATATGAACACCAATTTCATCAGAGTCACTTTCAAAGTTTCAGATAAAATTACCTATCTAATGAAAGTGATTTCATTAAATTAGAGCTTGTTTGCAAAATATTTAGGTTTGGGGCTTAACTGCACTTTGTAAATATTCACTAACTTTGATTTATTATTTCATATAATTAATTAATCCCTTTTAATTTATTTTTTCCATTTGATTTCTTTTTATTATATTTTAATACATTAAAAAAGTATAAAAATTAGAGAAAATAATGTATTGTGACTTTGTGTATAATTTATATATTCTTTATTTATTTATTTTTATAAAGCTCTAAAAATCAATCATTTTGGATCTTAAAATGTATATGGATATTAGATCCGATCTGACGAGATGAATTCGAGGAACTAGTTTCGTCTGAATCATAGGCTGTTATGAATTGTTATGAATTTTGGAAATAAAAGAGGACGACGTCAGCTAAGCCATCATTAAATCTTAATCACTGTCATTAGAATTAACTAATCATGATTAAGGAGATTAATAATGATTAAAGTAATATTCATGATTAGTAAATACTAATCATAAATAATATGTATTAATCGTAGTTAATACTAATTAATCCCGACCAGTGCTAATTATTAACGATTAATGCTAATGAAGTGTCATTAGGAAAATCATGTGATTCGTGATAAGCTTGGGCAAAAGCATTGGTTGGATAGACCATGATTTTGATGATGGCGGGCTGCTAACTAGGATCGTACTACGCATCAGGCGAATAATGATTTACCGGTCCTGTTGATTGGTCGCCGACTGGGATGACATGTGGGCATCCCATAGGTCTATAAATATACCCCACCCCTTCATTCTCTATGACTTCCACTTCATCCACCACCACCACCCCAGGGTTAGGGTTGAGAGGCTGAGAGAAGGGAAAGAGGTGGGAAGAAATGCTAGTGAAGCATTGCTGGAAGAAGAGAAGAAGGAAGACAGAGTGCTCCTCTCATCGACAGCTTCACGAAGGATGTAAGTCGATCTTTTTAATTCATGTTTCGATCTGTTTCTTGAAGACTCATGTTTTCTTTCGAGTTTCTCTAGATATAGGGGGAAACTCTATCAAAATTTTCTCTGAAATATCTTCCGATATAAGGGGAAACTCTGTTGATATTTTCCCTAAAATATCTTTCGATATAAGGGGAAAACTTTGCGAAAATTTTCCTTGAAATACCCACCCGATATAAGGAAAAACTCCATCGAAATTTTAAAGGAACTCATGATCTTTGTGTTTCATTTGTTCTTCGCATCCTTCGTGCATTCTTCACATTCATTACTCGTAAATGGAATTTAACCATTTTAGGAGCTAATAAGCCCCAAGTTGAACACGAATCAAGGTAGATTAACTCCAATGAGAAGTTAACATGATCAACCAATGAAATTCTGCCTCTTACTATTGAGTTTTCAAGTTAAGCTGGATAAAACTAATGTTTATTGTGTTCTTAAGAATGCTCACATGCATGCTTCATGGTTTACTCTAACATATGTGATAAATAGAGTTGGTGTAATGAATCATCCTTGTAGCTGGCATGATATTTGTGCAATATTATACCAATATTAGGTGAAACTGATATTGGATCAATGGGATCCATTTACAATTATCATACTATATTTTACGATAAGGATGACTTGAAGTAGATACTACATGTTGGACATGCAACTTGTAGGTTTGTTAGAAGAGCATCCGTATTGGCAGGGCATACCTAGGTGGTACACGATTTCCTGAATTTGTTGAGAATGCGTAATAAATTATTTGCAACGTATGGTACTCGGCTGCCATTAGGCGGATTGACTGACTGAAGGTGTGGTCGTGCCATGTGGAGGCACATGTAATTTAATAGTGATCGAGTCACGATAACATGGTATTTAAAGCCACTAATATATGTTATTAAAGATTAGCCTGTGGTTTTAAACTACCATATCCTTGAGGATAGTGTGCTTCCTTGTTTGTCAAGCCATAGTTTGGAACCCTGAATAATGAAATAAATGAAAAGAGTTAGGGCAGTATTGGAGGATTGGTTGAGGCGATGTGTAATGACATAAACTCATCAGATCAACGCAATTTTCAATCTCGAAGTGTCCACAACTTCGGAGTCCATGAGAGGTGAGGAAATTCACCCGCTCTAATCCTCGATATGGAATAAAAAGGAATATGACTTAATGAGAAGAAATATAATTCTTTATAGAAAATAAGATTTGCTACTAAGCATATTTGTTTTCTTTTCTCTTCCTCATTACATAGCACTCACTAATCTTTATCATATATTCCTAGAAACCCAACATGTATCAGTGAGCTATCATAAGAACTTTAGTCAACTGTGCCAACAATAATAGCTTCTAGTCAAGGTAGTTAGTAGTTCTTTTGAGCTCTTTTCCTTCAGCTTGATGTACATGTATAAGAAAATAGCGAGACATGTTTTCTATGTAAGCCTCGTTATGTGAATGGAATAAAAAATATGAGATGCTCTCTATGTAGCATTTTTATTGCAGTATATTTATGAATGTTAGCTGTTATTATTGGATAAAACTATTATTGAGTAACCAGATCTGGTAAATGGGAGGATCTGACGACCTGGAATCGAGATTGTGATAATTTATATTCTGTATTTTCTTAATTATTAAAAATAAAAAAATAGATTAATTTTTTATTTCACTTATAGTATTTATTCTATTTTTTCTATATAAGTTTTTTATCAAAAAAATAAAGAAAAACATATAAAATTGTTAAAAATCGGGTTTTTAATCATCTATAACTTTCAAAAATTCATATTTTGTACATATTATTTTTTTTCTTTTGAGATTTTCATGAAACTTGTAGATCTCAAAGAGATATACAAATCTCCGGAAGAGCATTTTCTCATTTGGTGCTTCCTTTTATTTCATTTTTTTATTTCATTATTTTACTTTTTATGGGTCAATTGTTGACTAACCTCTGTTGAGATGGTCGCTTCCTACTCGTTCCAACCTCCCACTTATCCACCTTTAGTAGAGAGTTCTCACTTCCTCTCTTTCTCTCCACCAAGTGCTCCATTCCTAGAGTTGACCCATAGGCTAGCTCGTCGACTCCCCACGTTCTGCACACCCCTTGCGACCCAACTTCCTTTATTCATAACCACTCGGTCAGTTCTCCTCCAGGTTGCTCCAATAACCGTCCGTGACTACCTCACTAATCAGCAACGTCCATTGTTAATCACCATCCACCTTCTCACAATCGATGTTAGCCCAACAAAACTCCATTAGCCCCCATTTTCATCTATCCTCCTTTATGCGAGAGAGAGCCCTAGCTTCCTGAGTTGAATCTGTGACAACGAGACAGCCGTGGTTGAGTGACGTCCGACTTCTCTCCGACGAGATCGAAAGGGGAACATACCCCTTTGCTGCATCTGCTTCCTCCAGGCAAGCTGCTCGAGCTTGGTCCCTTCCGCACCCTAGAGCAACGACCAGTTGGAGCTAGAACTCAACATCCGAGGTATATCAGTCATCTCTCCATATAGGTAACTTCCCTATCCATTTTCCTTTCTTCTTCCTCCATTCTTCTTCTTATTACTTCATTCTTCTTCTTCTTCATCTTATTTTCTCTCTCTTCACCCCATCTCTATTTGCCCACCAAATCACCAAAAACGTTTGCATTTTCATGGATAAACCATCTATTTTGTATCTAATGGTGTTTTTTTTATAATTTTTGGGGAAATGTTTTTAGGATCAATTGAATCATTATTTAGTCACTTGAAACAAATATGTATCCTTTCCTTGCTATAATCCAAACACCAAATCAACCAAACCATCTCCACCTTCTTCCTCCCCTACACTTCCATTCTTCCTGCAGATCCCTCCATCGCCTTAGCTATGGTCCCTCACGCATGAAGGAGCATCCACCACACCCATCGTCTTACTCTAGCACACACACTACACACGCAATAACAGTAACAAACCACATTGCTGCACCGTTCACCCTCCTCTAGCTTTCCTAAACATACACACACAACACCACTTCATGACCACCACCACACATGCACGCGCGCACACACAACAATGACTCTTTGCTGCTACCATTTTATGCAAAAAGCACACGCACAAGAGCTCCCTTGCAGCAGAGCCAAGGACAGATGGAGAAGGGGAAAGGATGGGAAAATGCCCCCTTAATTGAAAAAAAATTAATACATTCCATATATAATTGAAGAAAATATAGTATCCTTAATTCTTCTCTTTCCCATAACTCCCTCACGTACTCCCCTTTCCAATTCTCTCTTTTGCATGTACTCTCTCTCCCTCTCCCTCTCGTCATCTCTCTCTCTTGTCGTCTCTCCCTCCTCCCCCCTCTCTCTACAAATATAGCACCCCCAATTATCTCCCCCCGCACTCTCTCATAAAATTAAGATTCCTTTTTCTCTCTTGCATGCATTCTCTCTCTCTCTCTCCCTCTCTCTTGCCTACTCTTGCTCTCTCTCAATTTGTTTCTCTGTTGACTTTCTCTCTCTCTCTCATGTTCTCTAAAGCGCCCCTCCCTTGGCTTCATTGATTGTCATAGATCAAATGGGATAATTTTTTGCTTCTACTAAGATTTAAATTCGAAGGACATATATTTTCTATTACATAATTTTTCTACTATCATTGAATTTATGATTTTAATATTTTTTAATATATTAGAAAATGTCTAATGTTGAAAATAATTTTTGATGGAACAAACTTGATTGAATTAGATATATTGTACAAACATATTATTTAGAATTATCCTAGATAAAGTTAGAATTTTTGATTGATTACATATGGGAAATATCAAAATTAAAATACATCCAGATTCTTTTTTATAAGATATCTAGCAATTCATACAATTTTCCCAATTTTTCTACAACCATATTAGTACAAATGAAGAAATATTGAATAACAAGTAATAAATCATTGTTTGGTACTTTGGACACATTCAGTTTTTTTGATAATGAAATTCTCGAGAATAATGTTAGCTGTAGAGGGTATTTTGGGCATTAGCCCTAATTGATTTTCCCCCTTTGTAAACCCTAACCCTAATCCTCTTGTTATATAAGGAGGATTGGGGAGCCTAATGGATACACACAAAAACTTAATACCAGTCTCAACATGGTATCAGAGCCCTAGATTTCTGACCTAGGGATCTGTGACGCTCCCTACCCTCTCTTGGTTGGAGCGCTGCCTCCCCACACTCGACCCCGCCGCTCCCCGTGCCAGATCCCGACCACGCCTCCATTCCTCCCATTGCCATATCCCAGCACCCTACGCCCTCGCCCCCAGCAACCCAGCGCCCTCGTGCCCGACGCTCACGCGCTAGATCCCGAACCCTCGCGCCCCCGACGCCCTCGCGCACCCAGCGCCCTCATGCCAAACCTAACACTCCCCCTTCTGAGCCAGTGCCACCTCCTCAGGTATGCTCTCCTCCTCAGAACCTGGAAACTAATGTCAATGCAGATAACCTGATGGATCTCCCAATAGCTCAACGCCGCTCAGCACGACAGTGTCCATCTGTGTATCGTACGAAGCACCTAATCTCTGCAGCAGTGTCTTTCTCCAGACTTACTCCAGCTTATAAGAATTTTGCAAAGGCAGTATCTAACACTGTCATCCCGACGAACTACGTTGATGCTTTGACAGATCCCCGCTGGTATCAAGCAATGCAAGATGAGATATCAGCTCTACAATTGAGAAATACTTGGATACTGGTGGATCCTTCTGCAAATAGTCGAATCGTCGGCTCCAAATGGGTCTTCACTGTAAAGTACAATCCAGACGGCTCTATTGCACGCTACAAAGCTCGCTTGGTCGTAAAAGGGTTTACACAAACCTATGGCATTGATTTCTTCGATACTTTTTCACTAGTTGCTCGTCTGTCCACGGTATGAATTCTTATTGCTCTCGCAGTTCAGCTAGATTAGCCTTTACATCAGCTAGATGTTAAGAATGCTTTCCTATACGGTGACCTTCATGAGGTTGTCTATATGCAACAACCACCTGGATTCGAGCAACAAGGGGAGTGCCAGAAGGTATGCCTTTTACGCAAGGCAATTTATGGGTTGAAGCAGAGTCCTCGAGCCTCGTTTCACAAGCTATCTGAATCATTACATGTAATTGGAATCACAAGATCGTCATCTGATCACTCCTTGTTCAGAAAAAGGAGCTCGAAGAGCACAATAGCAATGCTGGTGTACGATGATGACATCATCCTCACAGGAGATGATTATGAAGAGATTGTCAGAGTAAAGAAGCATCTTACCAAATAGTTTGTAATTAAAGACTTGGGACCATTGCGATATTTCTTGGGGATTGAGATAGCTAGATCAAGGCATGGGTTGGTTATGTCTCAACGGAATTATGCCATTGATTTGCTAACAGAAACAATGATGCTGGGGTGTAAGCCGGCGCATATCCCTATGGATCCTAAAGGATGAATTTTCGAGGAAGGAACAACAGAGGATGCCGGCAGATACAGATGCTTAATTGGCAAACTTCTTTATCTCACTATCACTCGTCTAGATATTTCTCTAGCAGTAGGAAGACTAAGTCAGTTTATGGATTCTCCCACTCTAAATCACTTCGAGGATTGCATGATGATTCTTCGATACATCAAGCAGTCCCCTGAGAAAGGACTATTATTTCGCAAGGACGGCAACCTCAATCTTGTGGCATATTCTGATGCAGACTACGGGGGATGCTTATAAGATAGAAAATCTACCACATGATTTTGCACACATCTGAGAGGAAACCTAATCACATGGAAAAGCAAGAAGCAAGCAGTGGTGTCACGATCAAGTGCTGAAAGCGAATATAGAGCCGTGGCACAAGTATCAACATAACTCATGTGGGTCAAGTCCGTACTAGCTGACCTTCACGTCAAATCCAAGGACATTATGGAACTAAGATGTGACAATCAAGCAACAATGTACATTGCAAACAACCCCATGTTTCATGAACGAACAAAACATGTGGAAATCGATTGTCACTACACAAGAGATCTCATACAAAAAGGGCTATTACGCACACAAGGTGTTTTATCTACAGAGCAAGATGCAGATATATTCACAAAGCCACTAGCACGAGTCCAATTCGAAAAATATTGTAACAAGCTGAGCATGTATGATTTATATGCTCCAGCTTGAAGGGGAGTGTCGAGAATAATGGTAGTTGTAGAGGGTATTTTGGGCATTAGCCTTAATTGGTTTCCCCCCTTTGTAAACCCTAACCCTAATCCTCTTGTTATATAAGGAGGATTAGGGAGCCTAATGGATACACACAAAAACTTAATACCAGTCTCAACAGAAATATTTGCCGTTATATTGATAGGATATGCAAAATTTACCCATCTTTTATTCTCAATTAAATTGCCCAATTGACTTTTATATTTTTAAGAATGTATGAAACTTCTGTCATATCTGTATAGAAAATTTATATTTTGTTAATTTTGTATTAAAATATATGAGTTTAACTGTCAATACATATATGATTTTAGCAATGAAGAAATTATTCAACGATTTCAAAATATGAAATCTCGTCAATGACAACTCTAGCAAAGTAATTTTTTAAAGAGCACAATCATTTTTATAATTTCAGAAAGCATACAATTATATTTTCTACTCGCATTGTAGATATTCATATGTTCGTTAATTTCATTAGATGAATATATTTTTATATTACTATTTGTGCCCCCTCCAAATGCCATCCTCGCTCCGTCCTTGAGCAGAGCCAGCTCCATCAACAAGGCCTAGGACGCATGGCTCGAATTCTCCATCTATTTGCAAATACATCAAAGAACTTCAAGTAAGATCAGCACGTAATCGAGCTTCCTCGCAAGAAGAGCGTGCGCTAGTGGAACCCTCCTTCGACGACGGACTACACCACCTCGTTCCTTAGGCTCAAGCACCTCGATTCGAACCACCATGGGAGTGGGCCTCCACCGTGACTTCTTCACCAACACAAGCTTCTCTGCCTCCACACATTTCTGGTCGAGAGCACCACTGGCTCGCCATCCTTCGCACACAACAGCTGTGCACAGGCACAGGATCTCACTACGTACGACGGCCTCCCATCCATTGCCATGACTTTACGCAATAGCAGTAGCCATCACCTTTGTCAAGCCAAAGAGGATCCGTCGTCTCCCCTTTCCTTACCGCGTGTAATGGTGCGAGTAGCAACAACAATAGCAGGGCTAGCCGTGCACGTTCTTTGTTCAGAACCCACGAAGGAAAAGGGAAAGAAATCCTATCCTTCCACCCTCACGTGAGAAGCATCTATCTTATGGAAATATTGCAAGCATGACCTTATATTTAAGCATTCTTTTGGACCTAAATATTCCATCATTTCACAAATCCAAAATTACAGTACATTGAGCATATTATTTTCTTGAAATTGAGATTGAGATTTAATTTATTTTATGAATGGTTGATTTATTAAAATCAGAGATTGAATATTTTACCCGTTAATACTATGAAATTCATATTAGAACATTCTTTACTTCGATAATTCTGGTTGATAGTGCTAAAGATTATAGCCAAATTTCATCTTTGCATGTTTGCTTCAGTGAATAAATCATTAAGTAAAAGTCGTAATTCATTATTCTTGAGGTCCACACATAGGATTTAGCCAGATTTCAAGTTGATCTGGTTTCTTCATTAAAATATACACTTTCTATAATTTTGTTTTGAAGTGTTTTTATATTATGGATATATTAGAGATTGATTATCAATGTTCTCTCTTTTTTTTTGTAAAAAAATATAAAAAAAATCAATTCTTTCAAAAAATTCTAAAACAACCAAAGTAGAATTGTTTTGCGTGTTTCATCATTTGCCAAAGTTTCATAATTTTTGGAGTATGTTTGTTAGATAGATTGCACAATATCCCATAAAAAGTGTTCATTTTTATGCATGTATTTTAATTCTAAAAAATACACAACAATGTATTTCATGTTCATCATCACATAATTATATCGGGACAAATTAATTTCTGAAAAATTGAATCATTTGACCATTAATTCGTATTTTTGAAATAGGCTAGTTTGACCATGGTATTTGAATTTTGCATCTCATTTGCATTTTGCATTTGCATATGATTTGCATATAAAGTACCAAAAACAAATCCTCCTTGAAAACCATACAATAAGTGAATTGAACTAAACCTATGTTGATTATTTGCCTCCTTATGTTAGACCTTGGGCTTACCCCAAATACAAGATTACATTACTTGAATTGAATCACATGTTCTCTTTTTAATTTATTTTTGATCGACTCCTAACCGCCCGACTACAACATCACATATTAACATAGGGTAGATTCGGGATTATCACATCCTCATAATAGCACTTCAGAGAAACCCTGATTTATGACAACAAAAAAATCATGATGGATGGTGTGAAATCATCCATTCTCCAAGGAGTTAATGGATTATGAACTAATGTGCCATTTGTCAAGCAACAAGATGGCTGAGGTGCTCCATGCAAGGGGATACATACATAATGTTAAGAAGTTATGAGATGAAAAAATAAGGGCAGACCACATTTTGTTGATACTTCAAGAAGAAAGGGCCTATGAAGGACGAATGCTAGAAACTCCAAAAAAGGAGAAAGATAAAAAATAATATAAAAAAGGTCCAACAACATGCAAATTATCTAGAAATAGATTGCAAAGATGTAGGCTTTGTTCACAATGACCAGTATACTACACAGATCGAAGGATGCATGGATCCGTAATTCTAGTTTCTCCTACCACGTCACACCCAATCGCTATTGGTTCTCCTCATATATATTGGTTGATGGAGGAGTTGTTGCTATGAGTGATAGCTTGTTGTCTAGGGCTAGATTGGGAACTATTGAACTGAAGATGCACACTAAGACAATTGTCACCTTAATAGATGTTTTTATATGTTCCATATATAACGAAGAACATGATATCCTTTGATATCTTATAAGAGAGAAGGTACGCATATGATGCAAAAGGCGATATAATGATAGTTGCCAAGGATGTACGTTTTATTATGTCTGTAGGAGACTAGAAATTTATAAGTATTGCAGGAGGAGATTACTATGATTATTGCAACAGTTTCCACTTTTTTAGGGATAGATCACACCAGACTATTCCATCTCAGGTTGGGACATCTAAGCAAGACATATATGATTACTCTCATCCAAAGAGGTTTTACTTGACAACTAGCGCATGTGCACGTTAGACTTTTCTAAGCAATGAGTTCTTGGAAAGTAGATACATAAGAGTTTGGTGTTGTTGAACATAGAATAAAGGGCACTCTTAATTATATTCACTCTGATCTATTGGGCCATCTCAAGTTCCCTTCAAAGTTGGCATGTAAAACATTATGATATTTATTGACGATTATTCCAGAAAGGCCTAGATTTATGCCCTTCAATCTAAAGATAAAACATTCGTACACTTTAGGTAGTGGAAGGCACCACTAAAGAAACAAACTCAAAAAATACCAAGATGACGTTGACAAGCAATGCTAAGAATTCTCCATAGTATTTAATAACTTCTGCAAAAATGAAGGATTGTTAAACATTGTACAACCATACATACTCCACATCAGAATGAAATTGTAGAGCACATGAATAGAACTTTGATAGAGAGAGCCATATGTATATTGTTGAATGCAGAATTGACGAAGAATGTTTGGGATGAAACAGTTGTGACAACGACCTTCCTTGTGACCTGATCTCCTTCATCGATTATGGACAACCTAACATATGAATGAATAGTTGAACAATTGTTCCTAACAAGAGGGGAACAACAATCACTGCGACTAATAACTAAGTGTCATCAAAAATCAACCTACAATTCAGATAAATCAATCAAGTGTGCGTAAGTCAAAATTTATTATAACTCTACAATAATATGTATATGTGTAAATACGTTAGAGTGTCGAACTCAGGGAAGCCTAATGGGGATAGGTAAAATAATTTAATTATTGCTAATTAATAATATTTTGTATTTTTTACTTTTCTTATTTTTATTTCCTTTTTCTTTTATATTTTTGTGGTTTTTTAATTATATTAAATTATTATTATTATTTTATAATTTTATGGTGATTATGTAAATTTTTTTAGATTTAGTTTTAATTTTAAAAATAAAATTAATAATAATGGATATATATATATAATAAAGAGAAATTTGCCTTTTTGGATTTTCTAATAAGTGAAGTAAAGTCAAAATAAATAGAATAATATAATTTTGGATTTCTAATATTTTTCTGCTTTTTGGAAATTTTTGTGATATTTTCCTAGTTTTTTAGGATTTTTGAAAATAAACAAAATCCAGAAACCTATTTAGGATTTTAAAAAAAGATATTAGTTTCAAAATGACCATAAAACTAAATTTAATATATACTATATAGAATAATGAAAATTCAGAAACAAAAACATAATTTTTAGATTTTTCTAGAATTTTTACAAGTTTTTATAATGTTTTTAGTGTCATCAGTTTTAAGGTTTCTATTTTATATTTTTAAGGATTTTTTGGTATGAGTTAAAACATATTGAAATGAAAATAATATGATTTTTTCGAATTTTCAGACAAATATTCAAATTTGTATGGATTTTTAATAGCTAAATAGGAAAAACAATGTGCTTTTATATTTTTGAAAATAGAAAAACTATTTTAAATGCCCTATGAAAATATGTGTGATCAAGCATGGCTCTAGGCCTCTACTATAATTTTCCTACAATTTTTAGCCTAAGCAAAATATTTAATACACACAAAATACAAGAAATAAAAATTGTACAACTGGTAGGGCCCTAATTGCAATTATAATAAAGTTTCCATGCATTTAATAACACATATAACAAATACAAGGGCATACTTGTAATGTTTGAAATAAAAGATACAAAATATTCACGCTTGGCAAGGGTATAAATACGAATAGAATAATATTCTTAGACTTCCAATCTGTTGTTGATGACCACAAGTCAACTTCAGGGTTTGTATACTTGTTGAACGATGGTGTTGTGCGCTGGAGAAATAAGAAGCAGGACACTACTACTGATTCAACTACATAAGTTGAATACCTAGCTGCATCATATGCTGCAAAAGAGGCAATCTGGTTAGGCAAGTTCATCCTGAAATTTGGTGTAGTTTCCTCTATTACCCCCATTCCGTTGTTCTGTGATAATTCGTGAGCCATAGCTCAGGAGAAGGAACACAGATTGCGTCAAAAGAGTAAACATGTAAAAAGGAAATACCATATCATTTGGGAGATTCAAAAGCATGGTAAATATCATCATCACTAAGGTGGCCTCTACCGACAACGTTGCTGATCCCCTTACCAAAGTTCTATCCCAGAAGATTTTCGACCAACATGTAATGAGCATGGGTTTAAAGATTGTACCTGAATGGTTCTGAGGACTAGTGATATATTGTTAGCCATGTGAGATTGAGGTGAACCATTTCTACAATAAAATGTTATTGTAATCTTGTATATATATCAATAAAAGTTATTTGTTTATTTCACTCCTTATCTAATATTAAATAAATGAATGCACTATAAGGTCCCTTTGTACAGTGAGGGTTATGTACTGTGGCCATCTTAATTATCATACAACTATTGATTCATTTGTTGAATCATAGAGGTTGGTTCTTGATTATATATAAAGAGTTAGATTGAGGGCTCATCAAGTACCGTCAAATAATTATTAGAAATGGATCTCCAGCCTGAGAAGAAGAAGGCAATTCTTCCCTAAATGCTGATATCTAACTGACCTCTTGATGCATGTCCTCTGTATAGGAATAGAGATTTAGAGGTTTTAGATGAGTCAGGTCAAAGAGTTGACTTAGCGAGATTTAGATAACCAATACCTATGTCGTATACTATCACGATATAGGCACACATCCTCTAAACGGAGACAGATATGTTACTATATGTCTGAGTATGTACATTTGGCAGACCGATAGGTTGATGACCTAGACAAGGGATATACACTGACGAGTTGGTATGCATACAAGGGCATATGAATAACACGATCACTCAAAGGGATCATTTAGGTTCATTACTGAATCGAAAGACATGAGCTTATCATGAGATATTGGGATAAATTTCTATGTATGGTCATCTCGCTTTGGAATCTTGACCGAATTTATAGGTATGATATATGCTTTTGGAAAGTATAAGATTGACACCAATGTACAATGATCAAATGAGAGAATTGATGATAAAACCATGAAGAAGACAATCCAAATATGATCTAATACTTACGAATTTAATCTAGATCTTCCAGTATGCAAGACGTACGGGTATTAGGAATGCTAAATGGTGATATGATCGTAAACGATTGTATAATTGTGACACATCTATTCCAAGGGAGTGATGAAACATGTTTGCATTTTAATGACTCCTCTAAGTAGATTAGTGATATGATCTTAGTCCAAATGTTGGATATTGATCTGAATATGATTCAGATGTAATTAAAAGATTAGATTTTCAGTTTGATTTAATCAAACATCTTTGAGAGGTTCCCAAGATCTGGATTTGAGATATGATCTCAATATCTAAGTCACTATATATAGAATGTACAATCACCTTATCCTTATCTCGACAAGAAGGCACACTATTCTTGAAAAAGTTCAAGAGTACTTCAATTATTGATAATGTATCTGAACAATATGAATATGATTCATATTATTTGGATACAATAGAATTTACATCTAATATAATTAAATATGATTTAGTTATCAAAGATATGGTTAATATGGATATCACTATCCATAATAACCATAAATATTATAAATATGATTTATAATATGTTGGAGAGATTTAATTATAAATAGAATTTACAAATTAAATATTGATGTGAATTGGATTCACATTAGGCAACTAGTTGTAAATGCAAATTACATTTTATATTGGGTGGTTGAATTTAATTCATAACTGTCAATGGCTTAATTGCATCTGTCACAAATAATTTGCAAAAAAGATTTTAATAATCAATTCAATGAATAAAGATTTGACGTAATGAGATTACATTAGGATTGGAGAGAGATTTCTCTCTCTCCAATCCAAGGCATGGGCGTCCAAGCTCCGAAAGGGAAGATGGCTTTCTCCTTCCCCTTTACATGGAATGTGGATTTCTATTCCTAGTTTATTCATGATAATCTATTGATTTAATTGAATAAATATGTTAAGATTATTTGTAACATATTTTTTCTTTTAAATTAATTATTTATTGTTGCAAATTATTGCAATATATCTCAACCATAGATTTAATTTAGGAGTGCGTCTCCACCATCTAATTTAGTATAAAAGGAATGGTAACCCGAGCCTTTTCTACTGCACAATTGCAAGAGTAATAAATCTCTCTCTATTCTCTAACACACATCCAAGGTCTCTCCTCTCATATTGTGGCCACCCACATTTTTTGAGAGAAGCCCCACCATTATCGCAACGTCGTTACGCTGCCGAATCGACTGCTCGTGGATCTCCTCCTTCTTCAGTGCTCCTCACTCATGAGGAAGGATCCATATTTTGTGAAATGAAATCAGGAGATTCCAAACTCAGATCATCAACTCGGATTGAGGGAGCTTCGCATGTCATCAACATGCCCACAAGTGCTTCTACATTTGATTGGACTTGAAACAAGAGAATCTCTTACTTTAGAGATTACCGATCGCAAACACGCTCCAAGAGGTAATCCTAGTTACTCATTGTAATATTTATGAAATGATTTGAGAAGTGTTCTCGAATCATGTGATTTCATCTATTTAAAATTTTTTAAATTCCGTTGCCCCTTACAACTAGTATGACTACTTGACCTAGATCATATTTGATGCGATCTACATGCTTCCTTGATGAGCTAAGGCAAAAGACCTAGCCTTAAAGTAGGATTAGATCCTTGGTCGAAGGTCTTGGATGTGATCCAAAACCTTAGGTGAAAAATATTTTCTATATTTGTTGCGCATGGATTCATTGTTTTGCATTTGATGCATGTTTTGAATTATTTTTCGCTAAAATGAAAAGTAACTATTTATGCATTGTTTTGGATGAATTTTTTGGATAAAAAAATATATTAGAGTTTTTAAATATGTACTCAATTCAGTAGTTAGTCGTTGGCGCCAAAGGTGCATATATTAAAATTCAAAAAGTTCCGTAGTGACATTATTTTTACATGTATTCACAGATCTGTAACAAATTATTTTTCGTTACTATTTTCCCTCCATAAAAGATGAAATAAACAATTTAATTAAGTAGATAATTAAAACATCAAATCATATGATTTTATTTCATGCGATTCTGACTTTGGTTGCCCTAGATATTTCATATTTAGTGGAGATGGGTCGGATGATGATTGGATCATCACAGTTACTTTCTTAAAGTGTTTACCATTCAATGTAAGTTAAGGAAATTATAAATTTGCCATGATTAATTGATTATTAATATTTATGGATATATTTGATTAAACATCAATCACCATTTAATGATTGTTTCATGACAAAATCCTAGTTTAACCTACAATAGTTGTAGGTCAACTTTTACATGAAAAACATGTTTGTTTGATGTGATTAGAAAGTTATGATCTAAAAATTATTTTAAGATGTTTACAATTTATGAGAG
The DNA here is from genome assembly GCA_037367405.1 of Ottelia alismoides. Taxonomy (NCBI): domain Eukaryota; kingdom Viridiplantae; phylum Streptophyta; class Magnoliopsida; order Alismatales; family Hydrocharitaceae; genus Ottelia; species Ottelia alismoides. The sequence goes on from JAZKJV010002102.1 coordinate 23,499, forward strand.
ATTACTGTATAGTGTAATGCTAGTCATCAAAGGAATGATCGATAAAACCACAAGTACATTGATCTAATGATTATTGTTCTCGAATTGTTATGATGATGGTGTCTGTCGTGTATATGTTAATGGATTACTTAATTGGCACCCTCTACTTATTTGAACCAGAAGCGCTCCTTGTTAGCATTAAAGAGTAAGTTCGTATGCATAGTGACCCCAATATAGATCCTCATATAATTGGGGCAATACTGGATTGCGCATAGCGACTGCTATTCCTCTTGACGGTTGATTCACATAACAACGGATCAACATCACCTTAGGATGGTGGGACCGGGTGTTAAAGATCGAATTGAGAAATGCAAGTTGGACTTGCAAGGTGGAGTGATTTCCTATTTCTTTTATCCGAGTCGCAAATCTCATATAACTGGGATGTAACATAGGTAAAAAGAAGATCCTAGATCTTACTGCAGAAATAGCGGTAAGTATATCTCTTGCTTTGAAAGTGAATAAGGGAATGAACTTTCGGAGTTTAAAGTACAAGACTAATACGATTAAAAATCCTTAATAAAAAAAATTAAATTTGAATAAATAATGCATTACACATATTCTAATATAGTACGTTCTTAATCTAAGATATGAAATCCATGAACCTGCTCATCTGGCTTCTGGAGGTCAACTAATTGACTAGACCAATATTTGAATTAGATCCATAATTTGGAGTTTGTTCTCTCTTCGAGGCATATTGATTATTTGCTCCTTGAAAATAAGCATACAAACCCTATGTCAATCGAAGAACTAAAATTTAATGAAAATTTTAATAAGGATCTCTCACTGGTTCGATGTTATATTATGGGGTCTCTATTTAATGTGCTTTGGAAGAAACATATGGACATATAGAATTCCCATGATATAATGATGAATCTAAATGAGATGTTCGGTGATGTGAACAACATAGAGCACATTCGGAAGCGTGGGTTCCGGAAGAGTCTGGCCCAACATGTGAAGAAGAAGAGTCTGTTGACATCCAATAAAATGGATGTATGTCATCACTATAAAAGTCCAAGGCACTGGAAAAAAGATTACAAAATTATCTGAAAACCTTAGAGAAGAGTAAAGATAATGGCCCGACATGTATAAAATCTAATTTCATTATTGGGACCAATTTTCTCGTAAAACAAGAAGGTAGTTGTATCATCGATTCTGATGCTTCAATTCTTGTATGCAATTTGTTGCATCTATTTCAGGAAACTAGTAATCCTGATGAAGGAAGATAGTCATTCAGATGGGATCTGATGCAATCGTTACAGTAGTCAGCATCGAGACGTTCAGACTATCATTATATAGTGGGAGAGTCCTATTACTTAGAGAATGTCTCAACGCTATGGATGTTATAAGGAACCTATTATTTGTATCTAAACTGGTTAGAAATAGATATTCATTCTTATTCAGTGAAAAGCTTGTCATAAATTGTTATGATAAACATGTTGCTGATGAAATTCTAACTTCTGCTGGACTCTATGAATTGTGCATTGATGAATCTATCATGAATGTAACAACCACTAATAAAAATCCTAAAAGAAAGAAGGATGACAGAAATAATTAAAACATGATTTGGCATCAAAGGCTTGGTCATTTATCTGTTGATATGAACAATAGATTGGTAAATGATGAACCATTTATTTTCTACAGGTTCAAGCTTTACCTACCTGTGAACATTGCATTCGATTAAAACGACCATAGCACCCTTTTGTAACAAGGTTACACGATGCAATGGTATTCTTGACTTAATATATACTGATGTATGCCGTCCCTTTAGTACCACGGACCCAAAATGGATATCACCATTACTTAACGTTTATTGATGACCATTCGCGATACAATTTTATCTTCCTATTATGTCTTAAGTCTGAAACCTTTGAAAAGTTCACAGAATTCATGGCTTTGGTTGAGAACCAAACTGACAAGAAGACTAAACAGATTCAATCGGACCAAGGTGGCGATTACCTCTCAGATGAATTTTAGGAATAGCTCAAAGAGATAGGAATTGTCTCAAATCTCACTCCTCCTAGAACTCTCCAACTTAATGGCATCGTTGAAAGACACAACAGAACCATCATGGATATGGTTCATTCAATGATTAGTATAGCACATTTAGCATTTATTTTCTGAGGATATGCAACAGAGACTGCAATATATATCCTAAACAAGATTCCTAGAAATATGTAGTCAAAACCCCTCATGTGATTTGGTTTGGAACCAAGACCAGTGTTAAACACTTAAAAGTTTAGGGTTGCTTGGTCCCTATAAAGAACATGGATGCAAGAAAGATATAATATCACACTAGAGAATGCTACCTCATTGGGTATGTAAAGGTTGATATTGGATACCAACTGTACAACCCTGAGACTCAGAAGGTCTTCGTCTCTAGAGATGTGAAGTTTCTAGAGGATGACTTCCTTGAGAGTCAAGATAAAAATGAAGTAAGGGAACTCATTTAATACTTTGAGGATGTTGGAGCTTCCTAAAATCGGAAACCAAAGAACTAATTGAAGATAAAACACCCGTACCTCTTCGAAGGAACTCGAAGGTGGTTCCACCACCTAAAAGGTTTGGACTCCATGTGTCAGGTGATACTAACAATGATCCATCTTCATTTGATGAATCACTCACGGATCAAGACATGGATAGACGGATGCTAGCAATGAAGTTTGAAATAGACTCCAAGTACAAGAACAATGTATGGACCCTAGAGGATCCACCTAGAGGGCTGATGAATCTCCATTTCATCACATTTTCTCTCTCATTTTGACCTTAAGTCCCTAGCTAAATGCATATAAAGAATATTAAATTACATATATAGCACCCGTTATTTATACTATATATATTGTATAAAATACCACATTTAATTCCAAAATAAAAGAATAAAGGAAAGAAAAGAAAAAGAATGAAGTGTCAATGACATTGAGCGACCCTAAATCTCGAGACCCAGTCATCATGATGATTTGGCTGACAAGGAATAAAGTAGGGGGGTATACATACCAAACATAGCTCAAAACCCTAGTTCAATTTGACAATAATAGGCCTTTTGGGACCTGGCTTATTTTCTTATTTTTACACCTCAAATCAATAAACTTTTAACATGGAAGTTGTACGAAAAAATGGAAAAACAAAATTTATTTAACTCAAAATAATGCACAGTGTGCCTGGGACACACAATAAAAAGCTTTAAAGAAAACTCCACAGACATGTATCTTCTCCATACAAGCTCAAAATTCACCAAACCCACCTTTATTGTTCATAAAATTAAATTATCTATTTAATGAAGGCATTTCATTTAATTTAAAGTTAACATGCAAAAGTTGGCCTTTTGGCCCTCATTGTGAAATATACATGTATAGAATAATTAATATATTTATTCTTTATATTTTTCACTCTTATATTTTTATAAATTTCTAAATATTATTTAAAGTACATATAAATAATAAAACTAAAATAAAACCATTAAAAATAAAATAAAATAAATGCTATACTCTAATATATAGGTAAAGAAGACCTATATTATACCTATACTATACATATTTTTATTTATTTAAGCAAATAAATACCTTCAGAAAAATAAAATTAAATATGAAAATATGTATCTAAATAAGTTATAAATATAAAAATTATGTATATAAAATAATAAAATATGAAATACAAAATAAAAATAAAAATATAATACAACATATATAGATAAACATACTTATAATTATACATGTAAAAACTAACACCTAACAAATTAACTTGTAAAAATAAATAAAAATAAAAATAAAATACTACATAAAATAATAAACATTATTCATGTTTTGATAACAAATTAATAAAATTACTTATTATTTTAAATTCATTTAATAAGGGATTAATGCCTTATTTTGTCTTTTTTTGTGCACGTGTGGACCAATGAGGAGGGGGTCTGAGTTGACATCGGTCAACTCCCTGTCCTCATAGTTTTGCTTCTGTCAGTCCCGACGACCTCGATTTCTCCAATTTTTGCTGACCAAGGCTTTCACCCTTTCATCTTGAGTCATCTTTGACTTTTCCTCCTCTATCAAAGCTCTTTCACGTACACACCTTTCCTCGATCAATGGATCACTGAATCGACTAGGAGCCCTCAATGAAGAATCGCATGTACATATATCCCTATCCATTACCATTTTCAAATTTGATCCCTTTCCCACCCCTTGACCCCTCGGATCCTTAGCCCAACGGGTCAAGCTCAGTGACAACAAGCTCCCTGTTGATTTGCAGTGCACAAAAGGAGGCGGAGACGTAATCCAAGCTCTCACCGGAGACCTCCTGATAGAGCTTCTATGGTTCTTGTTTTTAGGCTGGTGAGCCTCCATTTTTCTTGTTATTTTAATTCCTAGCACTAACAATAACCTTAGTTTGTAATTTATTTCGTTTAAATTTGAGTACATTATAAAATCAAAATCGAACTTTGTCGAAGAATCAAGCTCCGACCACCGTTTCTCGCCGTCTAGCCCTTTGTTCTGACCATTTGACCACTTCATATCCATCCCCTTCGTGTTCTCCATGTCCACAACACCCCGGTTCACCCTGATCACACCCAGATTAGGAGATCAAATCTCCATCTCCGTCGTCTCTATCAGAGATCTCCGCCTGACTCATTTCACCATCTCCTAGCCCCAAATCAGCCTAGAACCCTTTTATTTTCATTTTCCATCTAACCTTGAAAGTTCTGGCACTTGAAGACATGCTTGGGTTTATTTTTTCTCAGTCGAAGGCATTTTTGGAGGTCCAGCTTCCTTTGCTTTCCAGGACCCCATCGATGGGTCCCGTACCCTTTTGATCTTCCTAGCTGGTGCAGAGGACCATCGACTTTGTTTTGCAATACCTGGGAGCCACCCCGATGGTCGGAGTCGATCAGGAGATCGGATCAATGCTCGTCCAGCCCGGAGTTCTTCCCTGTTCTTACAGGGGTGCTCCCAACCATCCGATCAAGGTCCATTTCTAGGTCCTACATCTGTCATTGGATTGAAGAGCCCATCACCGTCAGATCCAGCGACTGGATCTATTCATGCCCGTCCATCATCGAACCGTCATCGCTCATCCAAGAAGCGACACATGGCAAGTGGAGGAGCCTTGATCATTGGTCAGCGCGTGAGGGGTATTTTGCATCCTTTCCCCTACGTATTTTGTATTTTAGTTTTAATCCTATAAATTTCATTTGTAGTTCAACACTTTTTGTAATATTTGCATTTCAAACCATGCCTTTACTTTATTTACATTTAGGTCCAGTCCACTTCACCTCACGTACGAGTACGCGTGAAGGGATGAGACATTTTGCAAGGACCCCCTATTGGTTTGTGTTATTATTTGGTCCAAGATTTTAAATTCCCATGTATTTTTTGTGAATATTACAACAAGGACAAGCAACTTTTTAGATATTGCATTTATACCCTTGTTAACACGTATTAAATTGAATATTTGGGAATTTTTGCATGTAAGCCATTGGATTTTATAAAGTGTTTGGAAATGCATTGAAGTTTTATTTTAGCTCCCTTCCAAAATAATTAATTTTATTTCTTGTATTTTCATTATTAAAAATATCATTTTGCATTTAAAAATTATAGGAAAATTATTTTAAATGCTTGGAACTATTTTAAATCACACATATTTTTCTGGAGGCAAATAAAAGTATTTTCCTATTTTTAAAATACAAAATTTAGTGCATTTTTCTTCTATTTGCATTTAAAATAAAAAATTTAAAAATTAACCACTTTTAAAAATTCTAAAAAATTAGTGTATCTTTATTATTGTATTTTGCAACTCCAAACCAAAAATCACTAAAAATTATAAAAGAAAAACACTAAAAATAAAAAACACAAAAACCTTATAAAAATCATTAAAGAACCTAAACATATTACTTTCTATTTTTGAATTTTTTCTATATTATATATTATATATTAAAAATAATTTTAGAAAATTCTAAAATATTTATCTATTTAAAATTCCAGAAATATCCGACTAATCATTATACCTTATTATTTTGACATTTTAATCAATTTAAAATAAAAATTTAGCAAACATTATAAATAAATTAACAAAAATGGAGAAAAATATTTAAAAAACAAAAAAGATTTTATTTTATAGTTTTTGACTATATATAGGTAGATTTATAAATATAATACCTTATACATAGCTTATATATATTCTTACTATATATTACTTATAATAATTGTTAATATTTATCAATACCTTAAATATTTTAAAATCATTTAAAAAATAAAAAAAGACTGTACTTAAGGGTATTTTTCTAATTGTGTCTATATATTATATATTTATACCCTATATAAATAATATTTTATGATTATTATCTATATATACTTATTACATATAAAAAAGAAAAATAAAAAATCTAAAAAATATAAAAACAAGATAAAAAATATATAATTCAAAACAAAAAATATAAATTCAAAAAATATAAAATACGAAAACCCATAAAATTAAAAAAACCCTATAAAACACGCAAAAACATTAGTTGATTTTCTGTATAGTTTGTCAATTTTTGTGGCTATCCATGTTGCTCCTTTGTGGTTCGACCCCTACGCTTACGTACTATATGTACTTATTTGTATGATATAATACATTTCATCTCACTTATATTTATTGTTCAATTATTTTATGGGTGATGCTAGAAATGAAGTTTTAAATAAACTCCATATACAAGAACAATGTATGGATCCTAGAGGATCCATCTAGAGGGGTAAGACCCATTGGGTGTAAATAGATCTTCAAGAGAAAAAGGAGACCTGATGGGAAGGTAGAGACCTTCAAGGTATGGCTCATATCCAAGGGCTACATACAAAGAGAAGGCATCGACTATGATGAGACATTTTCTCCCGTTTCCATGTTTAAATCCACTAGAACATTGCTAGCTATATCTACATGTCTTGACTATGACATCAAGAGGATGGACATCGAGCTGACATTCCTCAATGGATATCTCGATGAGGATATCTCTATGGAGCAGCCCCATGGCTTCATAAGAAAAGTATACAAGTTGAAGAAATCCATCTATGGGGTCAAACAAGCTTCTCATAGCCGGAACATAAGATTTGATGAAACCATAAAGAGTTATGATTTCGTTCAGAATTCTGATGAATCATGTGTGTACAAGAAGCCTAGTGGGAGTGTCATTATGTTTATAATGCTTTAGGTAGATGACATACTTATCATTGGGAATGATATTGGGATGATGACTAGTTGTTGATCCCCTTATCAAACCTTTATGCTAGAAGGTTTTCGACCAGCATGTAATGAGCATGGGTTTAAAGATTGTACCTAAATGATTCTGAGGGTTAGTGGGAGATTGTCAGCCATGTGAGATCAGGACGAACCATTTCTACAACAAAATGTTATTGTAATCTTTTGTACATATTAATAAAGGTTATTGGTTTATTTCACTCCTTATATGAGATTAAATGAACTAATACACTATAAGGTTCCTCTGTATAATCAGGGTTATGTTCCATGACCATCTTAATGATCATACAACTGTTGATTCAAATGTTGAATAATAGAGGCTGGTGTTTGAAGAGTTAGATTGAGGGCTCATCAAGTACCGTGAAATGATTATTAAGAAAGGATCTCCATCCTGAGTAGAAGATGCCAATTCTTCTCTAAAGTCTGATATCTAACCGACCTGTTGACACAGGTCCTCTGCATATGAATAGAGATTCAGAGGTGTTAGATAAGTCATGTCCAAGAGTTGACTTAGCGAGATCGAGATAACCAAGACCTATGTCATATACTGTCACGATATAGGCACGCATTCTCTGATTGAAGACAGATATGTTACTATATATCGGAGTATGTACATTTGGCAAACCGATAGGTTGATGACCTAGACAAGGTCTATACACTGACGAGTTGGTATGCATACAAGGGCATATGAGTAACACGATCTCTCAAAGGGATCATACAGGTTCACTACTAAACCAGAGGACATGAGCTCACCGATGAGATATTGGAATAAATTTCCGTGCAAGGTCGTCTCACTTTGGAAGCTTGACATAATTTATAGGTATGGTATATGCTTTTGAAAAGTATATGATCGATACCAACTCCCAATGATCAAATGAGAAACTTAATGATAAAATCCCGAGGAAGAAAATCGAAATATGATATAATAATTCAGGTTTAATTTAGGTCTTCCATTACGTCTGATGTACATGTGTTATGTATACTTTAGGGTGATGTGATCGTAAACTATTGTATAACCGTGACACTTCCATTCTGAGGGAGTGATGAAACATGTTTGGATTTTAGTGACTCCTCTAAGTAGATTATCGATCTAATTTTTGTCCAAATGTTGGATATTGATCTGAATATGAATCATATGCAATTAGAAGATCGGATTTATAATTTGATTTAATCAAACATCTTTGTAAGTTTACTAAGATTTGGATTTGAGATATGATCTCAATATCCAAATCACTATACATGGAATGTACAACCTCCATGTCCTTATCTCCAAGTATGCGCAGAAAGCACATGTTCTTGAAAGAGTTCAAGAATAATTCAATTGTTGATAATGTATCTGAGCAATGAGTAATGAATAATTAAATTTGATTTAATTATTATGAATAATATAACTATGATTGATATTATTTGTATACATGGGAATTGAAATATTATTTAGTTCGTAAAGATATGATTAATATGGATATCAATATCCACAATAAATATAAATATGATTTATAATATGTTGGAGAGATTTTATTGTAAATAAAATTTACAAATTAAATATTGATGTGAATTGAATTCACATTAGACAATTAGTTGCAAGTACAATTTACATTTTATACCGGGTAGTTGAATTTGATTCATAATTGTCAATTGCTTGATAATTGTCACAATAAATTTGCAAAAATTATTTTAACAATCAAATCAATGAATAAAGATTTGATGTAATGAGATTACATTTGGATTGGAAAGAGTTTTTCTCTCTCAAATCCAAAGCATGGAGATCCAAGCTCCATAATGGGAAGGAGGCTTTCTTCTTCTCCTTTACATGGAATATGTCCTACTTTATTCATGATAATCTATTGATTTAACTGAAAATAAATATGTTAAGATTATTTGCAACATATTTATTTTCTTTTAAATTAATTATTTATTGTTGAAAAAAATCTCAACCATTGATTTGAATTAGGAGTGCATCACCAACATCTAATTTAGTATAAAAGGAAGGTAGCCCTATACTTTTCTACTACTCAATTGCAAGAGTAGTAAATCTCTCTATTAGCCATGTGAGCCCGAGACAAACCATTCCTACAATAAATGTTATTGTAATGTTTAATATATCAATAAAAGCTACAGATTCATTTCACTCCATGTTTAAGAATTAAATAAATGAATGACTATAAGATCCTTTAATACAATTAGGGTTATGCACCATGAACATCTTGATAATTATACAACTGTTGATTCAATTGCTGAATCATATAGGCCGGTGCTTGAATGAATATCTAAGGAGTTAGATTGAGGACTCATCAAGCACTGTCAAATGATTAGTAAGAGATGATCTCCAAACTAAGAAGGAGATGGAGATCTTTCTTTATTGGTCGATATCTGACCGACCTCTTGATGTAGGTCCTCTGCATAGTAACAAAAATTCAAAGGTGTCAGATAAGTTAGGTTATAGAGTTGACTTAATGAGACCGAGATAACCAAGACCTATATTGTATACTGTCGCGATATAGGCATGCATCCTCTGACCGAAGACAAATGTAATGCTATATGCCTGAGTATATACAATTGGCAAACCAGTAGGTTGATGGCCTAATCAAGGTCTATACGCCAGCAATCTAGTGTGCATACAAGGGTATATGAGTAATACAATCTCTCAAAGGGATCATACAAGTTCACTCATAAACCGGAAGACATGAGCTCACTCATGAGGTATTGGGATCAATCAAATTCCGTGCATGGATGTCTTGTCTTAAAAGCATGACAAGAATTTGTAGGTATGATATATGATTTTGGAAAGTATATGATCAATACCAACTCCCAATGACCGAATGATAAGAGAAAACTATTTGTAAATAACATTTACAAATTAAATGTTGATGTGAATTGGATTCACATTAGACAATTAATTGAAAATGTAATTTACATTTAATTTTGATTTGTGAATATGATTCACAAATTTCCAATGACATGATTAAAATTGTCACAAAATAATTTGGAATAATTTTTGTGAAATAATTTACAACAGAAGTTGTTGTAAATATTGAAGGATTATGTGAGATACCATATTTCACATAATTGGTAAAGGAAAGCACCTTCCTTATGAGGAGGGTGGACGACTACCCTTGAGTCCTAATTCAAGTATGACCATCCACTCCTCATTAAGAAGGAGATTTACCTCTTTCCGATTCCTTCCTTGTTATTGATTTAATTGAATAATGTAAATTAAGATTTATTCAATATAATTTTAATTTAATTAAATTATTTGTTTTTGCATTTTTATAACAAAATCATGACCATTGAAAGAAACACAAATCAATCTCCACCATTAGATTTGTGTTGTCCATAGATTGAGATCTATGGACTCCCAAAATATTATAAAAGAATAGGTAACCCTAGCTCTTACTTTTACACAACAAATGAATAGCATCTCTCTCTTTCTCATCATTATACACATGCCCTCTCTCTCTCCTTAAAGTGATCGTCCACTCGAAACCCTAGAGAGGATCACCACGCCGTTGTGCCGCCGCTTCGACTGCTCATGGATCTCTGTCTCCTTCGGTGATCCTCACTCATGAAGAAGACACCATATCTCGTGTGATGAGATCAAGAGACTCGTCGCTTGGATTATCAACTTGGATTGCGAGGAGCACACGCTTCATCAACGTGCTCACAAGCGTCTCCTCCGTTGGATCGGACTTGAGACAAGATGTCCCTTAGAGATACAACCACATCCACCTTCAAGAGGTATTACGATATCTAATTTGTGGTTTATATGAAACGATTCAAGAATTATTCTCGAATCATGTGGTTTCATTGTTTAAAAAATTTTAAATTCTGTTGCACCGAGCAATTAGTGCGACTAGTCTCTCCCGATCGTATATGATGCGATCTTCACAATTCTTGATGCACTTAAGGTTCTTTCCATAACCTTCAAGTGGTATCAGAGCCTTGGTAGGGGTCTTGGATATGATCTGAAATCCTAGGAGATCAAGGTTCATGTTTTGGATGCACGAGAATCATTATTTTTGCATTGGATGCAAGATTCGAATTAATTTGTTGCTAAAATAAAAACCTACTATTTGTGCAATGTTTGGACAAAATTTTTGAATATTAAAATTCATTTATAATATCCAAATATATCCCATAAACAATAGCCTAATATTGGTACCAAAAGTGCATGAAAATGATTCGAATTGTTCCTGCCATGAAAATTATTTTTGCATGTATTCGCAAACCTATAATAAAATTAATTTTAATTACTATTTTCCCATAATGAAATGAAATAAACAAATGAATTAAGTAGAGAATCAAACTAGCAAACTGCTTGAATTTATTTCGCGCTATTCCGACTCTGTTTGCCCTAGATATTCCATATTTAGTGGAGATGGCTCGGACGATGATTAGATCATCAAATCTCTTTGCTTAATGCGTTTATAGTTCAATGGAAATCGTGGAAATTGTGAATTTGCCTTGATTAATTATGATGTAGATTAATTATGAAAATAATTGAGTAATCATCATAGGCCATTGAATGTATGTTTCATGAAAATCCTAGTTTGTCCTGCAATCATTGTAGGACAAAATTTACATGCAAAGCATTGTTATTTGAATATGATTGGGGATTTCTTTAGCATATATCCTTATAATATCAATCAAAACAGTTTTGATCAATATTATATGATATAACTTCAGTTGAAATTCTGAATATATTCTCAAATACAAAATGATCAAATCATATTATCCTGACCGGAACCGGATATGGTGTCTAGTCGGAGATCGTTGGGGTAACAGGTTGCTCCTTGAGCAGTATGTCCCATATCTTATGCGTACTGGTCATGACATCGTGTAAGTAAAGGATAATGCTTGAAATGATCATGCTGTATTTTTCTAATTATTAAATTTGAATAATACGTATTTTGAGATTATGCCATCCTTCAAGCAACAATCAAGATTGTTTGTTGGTTGATTGAATTGGATTGATAATTAATTTAATATGATTAAATGAATTATATCCAAATAAATCACTCTGTTATTTTTCTTTGAAAGAAATAATTATGTGAATGTGATTCATAATAATTAATTTAAATTTGAACATGATATGGAGGATAACATAAGTGACATCCATGGTCTCCCCTCAAGGCAAAGAGTTCTGTCACCATGGATTGTATGTAGGAGACACCTGTTCGAAGTGACAACTCCTACATACAAGCGCACATGGATCATGCTCTTTGCTTCTTGAAAGGGTACGACCGTATGTGTAGTGACCCCAATATCGAGTCCTCATATTATTGGGGCGATATTGGATTGCACATAACAAGTTCTAATCTTGTTGACGGTTGGTTCTATTAATGATGGGTCAACATTTCCTTAGGAGTGGTGGGCTCGTGTGTTAAAGACCAAATTGAGAAATGCAAGTTGGACTTGCAAGGCAGAATATATTCCCGCTTCTTTTTATCTGAGTTGCAAGTTCTCATATTATTGGTATGTAACAAAGGTAAAAAGGAGGGCCCAATTCTTGCTAGAGATATTACGGTAAGTATATCTCTTACTTTGAAAATGATAATAGAATGAACTTTCAGATTTAAAAGGCAAGACTAATTTGATTAAAAATCCTTAATCAAATAATTTAAAATTGAATATATAATTATTTATATGTTCTAGTATAATGCATTATTTATTTCAGACAATGAAGTCCATGAACACAATCACCAGGCTTCTGGAAATCAACCAGTTGACCGAACATAATACTCAGATTGTATTCGTAATTTAGATCTTGTCCTCTCTAGAGATGACATATCTTATGTGTTGTCCAAGGACAATCTTGCAAACCCTAAGACCCAAGAAGAAATCAAATACAGAGAAAAATATGATGAAGATCATACATTGGCCAGATATTATATTCTGGGATCTCTCTCCAAGATGTGGAGATGGATAATTGCCAAGATATAATGTTGAATCTCAAGGAGATGTTCAGTGGTGCCAATCGCACTCCACGTTATAACGTTGTGAAAGTGCTTATTCACTGCAAAATGCAGGAAGGGACTTCAATTAGAGAACATGTACTCATAATGTTTGGGTTCCTATTTGAATTGGAAACCCTTGAGGCTTAGATGGATGCAGATATGCAGTCCGACTTCATTCTGTTGTCACTGCCCAAGTCTTTCAATAACTTTGTGGTATCAATCCACATAAACAAGATGAATTGGTCTAACACTGAGTTAATAGATTCATTAAGGTTTGCAAAAGATGTAATGAAGAAAGATTATCCTACTAGCAGTGCAATGGTTGCACAGGACAAAGGGAAGTGTAGGCGGAAGTAATGATCTTAGAAGGGCCCGACCCAGAAGATAAAGAAGGAGAGTCAAGGTGTTGGCTCATCTTCTAATGCTTCCACATTGGTGGCATCAAAGAAGAATGATGTCTATCATCATAGCAAGAAGTCAGGGCACTGGAAGCGTAATTGCCTGGAGTACCTCAAATATGCATATAAAGGTAAAGCCCTAGTAGGTGTAAAATCTACTTTTATCATTGAAACCAATTTTCTCATAAGACGAGAAGGTAGTTGGGTCATCAATTCCGATGCTTCTGTTCATGTATGCAATTTGTTGCATCTATTTCAGGAAACTAGGAATCTCGATAAAGGGGAGATAGTCATCCAGATGGGATCTGGCAACTGTTGCAGCACTCGCCGTGGAGACCTGCAAACTATCATTATCTAGTGGAAGAGTCCTAAACTTAAAGAATGTCTTTATATTCCAGATTTCAGAAGGAACCTTATATCTATATATAAGTTAGTTAAAAATGGATATTCGTTTCTATCCTGTAATAAACTTATCATAAATCATTATGATAAATATATTGCAGGTGGTGTTCTGACTTCTGGTGGATTCTATGAATTGTGCATTGATGAAAATGTCATGAATGTTAATGCCACTAATAAAAACTCTAAAAGAATCAAGGAGGATGGAAATCGTTCTAATATGTTTTGGCATCAAAGGCTTACTCATTTATCTATTGATAGGATCAATAGATTGATAAAGGATGGACCCTTAGAGTTTCAACAGGTCCAATCTTTGCCTACCTATGAACAATGTATTCGAGGTAAAATGGCTAGGAACCCTTTCCGTAACAAGGTTAAAAGATGCGAAGGTATTCTTGACCTAATACATACTGATGTATGTGGTCCCTTCAGTACCGTGACCAGAAATGGATATCAATATTATTTGACATTTATTGATGACCATTTGATATGGTTTTATCTTCTTAGTATGCCATAAATCTAAAACCTTTGAAAAGTTCAAAGAGTTCATGGCTTTAGTTGAGAACCAAACCAATAGGAAGATTAAAAGGATTCGATCTGATCGAGGTGACGAATACCTCTCAGATGAATTCAAGGAATATCTCAAAGAGAGAGGAATTGTATACAATCTCACTCCTCTTGGAAATCCCCAACTTAATGGTATTGCTAAAATACGCAATAGAACCATCATGGTATGGTCTGATCAATGACGAGAAAAGCACATTTACCTCTTAGTTTCTGGGGATATGCAGAAGAGATTACAATATATATATCCTGAATAAGATTCCTAGCAAATATGTACATAAAACTCCTCATGAATTTTGGTATGGTGCCAAACCTAGTGTTAGACACTTAAGGATTTGGGGTTGTGTTGTCCATGCGAAAAACATGGATGCAAGTAAAAGCTAGAATCTTGTAATCGTGAGTGCTACTTCATTGGGTATGTTAAGGATGGTATTAGATATCAACTTTATGACCTTGAGACTCAGAAGATATTTGTCTCTAAAGATGTAAAATTTCTGGAGGATGACTTCCTTATAAGTTAAGACAAAAATGAAGTGAAGGAACTCATTGAATCCCCTGAGGATACTAAGCTTCTTGAACAAGAAACTGAAGAAGTAAATAATGATGTAACACTCGTACCTCTTCGAAGGAGTTCGAGGGTGGTTGCACCTCCTGAAAGGTACAGATTCCGTGTGTCATGTGAAATTAACAATGATATAGCTTCATTTGATGAAGCACTCACGGATCATGACATGGATAGATGGATGCTAACAATGAAGTCACAAATTGACTCCATGCATAAGAATGGTGTATGGACCTTAGAGGATCCACCTATAGGGGTAAAACCCATTGGTTGTATATGGATCTTCAAGAGAAAGAGGGGACCTGATGGAAAGGTAGAGACCTTCAAGACACGGCTTGTAGCCAAGGGCTACACACAGAGAGAATGCATCGACTACGATGAGACATTCTCTCTTTTGGCGAAGCTTATGTCTACCAGGGCACTGCTAGCTATAGCGGCATATCTTGACTATGACATCTAGCGGATGGACATCAAGATAGCTTTCCTCAATAGATATCTCGAAGAGGATATCTATATGGAGCAGCCCTAGGGCTTCGTAACTGATGATGGCAAAGTATGCATGCTGAAGAAATCCAACAATGGTCTCAAACAAGCTTCTCATAGCTGGAACATCAAATTTGACGAAACCATAAAGTATTATGATTTTGTGTAGAATCCTGATGAACCCTGTGTGTACAAGAAGCTTAGTGGGAGCGCCATTTTGTTCATCGTGCTTTACGTTGATGACATCCTTATCATTGGAAATGATACAGGGATGATGAACAGTATTAAGATTTGGCTATCCCATACCTTCGAGATGAAAGATCTTGGAGAAGCCTCTTATATCTTGGGTCTGACGTTGTTCAGAAATTGAGAAAAGAGGATTTTGGGATTGCCACGATATGGGTACGTTAAGAAGATCTTGGATTGCTTCCATATGGAAAACCCAAGAAAGGCTTTCTTCCTTTGATACATGGTATCCACTTTTCTAAAGGAACAATTCCTTTAATACAATTTATTTAAAGGAACAAAATCTTTGATACTTTTCCTTTGATACAATTTATTTAAAGCACTAAAAATCAACCAAAAATTCAAACAAAAATATTTTTATGTATTTTATATTTTTTAGTGTTTTTGGTGAATTTTTGAGAATTTTCTGAAATTTATTTAATTTTCTAAAAATCAAACAGTAGCTAAAAGAGATGGTACTGTCCAGCCGAGCCAAAAAGCCCTAGATAAAATATCTAAGAGCTCCAAAATGGCCTGGAGGTAATTTTCCTACAAAGAAAACAAAATGAGGAAAATTTAGGCACCAATTTTATTGTTTTTGGATTTTTAATTTATTTACTAGAATTTTTATAGGTTTTTGAGTGTTTTTACGTTTTTAGTGATTTTCAGTAATGAATAATAGTCAAAACTGGCTAGAAAATCAAACTAAGCAAGACAAATAGTGGGTAATTTTTATAGAATTTTTAAATGAGTTTTAATATTTTTTTTGTGATTTTTCAAGTTAGGCAGTAGCTAAAGTGAAGGTTTTTGATTTTTTAAAAATATCAAATGAAATAAAAAATGTCCTAAAAAATCCACAAAAATTTTATACCATGGCATGAGCCATGTATCCAATTTTCGTTGGATTTGGAGGTGTTTTGCTATTTTATTTAAAAATAGAAAAGGGGTACTGTGCATAGGGACCAAAGTGCAAATACCCAATAGCCTGGGGGGTCTGGTGCAATTTTCCCAGCAAAACACGCACCAAGCGCGTGCCTGGGGCACTCAGGGACCCAAATGTAATAAAAATAAGTCCCGAGGACTTATTGGTAACACGTACCAAAAGTCCAGGGGCTTATCTACAAAACACCCAAAATATAACGCACATGCTCAAATAAATCACGCACAGGGGTATAAATGCAAATAAGTAAAAGATTTCATTCATTCAAGAACAACCAGAACTACAAGGGTCTCTATTGCAAATAAACCAAATAAACACGTGACGAAGCACGTGGCATACAACGCACAAGGGTATAAGAGCAAATAGAATAAGGTACGGGGTCCACTATGCAAATTACCCTAAAACTAAACAACTAAGTTCAACATTTACAGGGCTAAAACGAAATAAAAGACAAGACAGGGCCTAAGGGTAAATTACCCTTTATTAAGCGGGGTGCTGGATGCGCGCCACGTGTAGGATCTGACTGCGTGGAAGCGGGGTGGCTCGTGATCCAGCGGCTGAGATCAGACCTCCTCTGATCGGACGATATCTGCAGCTCCACAAGCGAACGACCACGATGGAATCTGGAGCAGGGGGTCTGATCAAACGGCGACGGAGGGTCCTGGAAGAACAGGTCCCCGACGAAACTCGCCGACCTCGTGCAAGCGCAGCTGACCTCCTGGGAGCGCTCAGATGGTCGGAGAAGAAAGGTGGTGTGCTCCCGCGTCTGCCGGAATGCTCCGATGATCGAGCCGAGCTCCGAGGAGCTCGGGCGAGGTCGGCGGAGCTGGGCCTCCTGGCTAGATGACGAAGGGCCTCAGATGGCCTTCGTTTCGACCTGCAAAGTGAACCAGAAGACTCACGGGTCGAGGGCAAACTGCCTCGACCCGGTTAGGCGCGGCGAAGGTGGCTCGTGGGTCGGAACGACGAACTCCGGCGAAGGTGGTGGACGGAGGAGCTCGGTTCCCAGCTCCTGTGCGAGCTGGGTTGAATGGAAACGTGGAGAAGGTGCGCGGGAGGAAGGCGAGGGCTATGGCAATGCCCGATGGTCGAGTAGTGGTCGGGAACAGGCGGAATCGACGAAATGCGGCGGCGAAGCGAATTGGGCGAAAATGGAAATCAACGAAAAGGATAGGCTATCGGAGCTACCTGGGTGGTCGGAGAGACTGGGGAGGAGCTGGGGAAGCTCCTGGTCGTCGCCTCAAGGATCGTCTCCCTCCGAGGCTCGGAGCTCACGCTGGTGGCAGAGCTGCGGTGGCTGTGCTCGCCGGATCGATGGGTCCTCCTCCTCTCCTCGCTGCGACAGGTCGAGGCGCAAGCTGTCACTCTCGCGGTCTCTCTGGAGCTCACAGGTGAAGGAGGCAAATGGCCAAAGATCGAGCAATAGAGTGGCGGAGCTGCAACTATATACGGCTAGGGGTCCGAGAAAGATGGGTCCGGGCAAGCTCTGGAGCGCGCAGATCCCGAGGATGCGGCTCCGGCGAGGATGTCGGATGTGAGGTGAAGGATTCGGACCCGGGGTTTGGTGAAATGGGTGTCGGATCAAGCGGGTAGAAAGGGGAGAAGTCGGGTCCTTCGCCCAGATCCGAGACGGGGTGGTCCTGGGGGGGAGTTGACTGGGCTGTCAATACTCCCAGGACCCAATGGGAATGGGCCACGTGGCTGAATTTTGAAATGAAAATTAAGGGTAGCTAGTGCCCGATTCAACAAAAACTTAAAACATGAACTATTTTTATTTTATTTTTTTTCTATTTTTAGCGATTTTTAATTAATTTTTGGAAATAAAAATAAGGTATATACATAGTATGTAATACATAGGTATATGTACACTATTAGGGGTTTTTGATTTTTTTGATTTTTAATTATTATTTTTATGCAATTTTATTCCTATTTTATATTTTATTTATTTATAGAATAAAATAAGGAATAAAAGGGTATTTTTATTTTATTTTTATTATTTATGTACATAGGTAAAATAAATATATATGTTCATTTATATACATGGTATATGTACAATGTATTTTTGTATTTTTAATTTTGCTATTTTTATTTTGTTTTGATTTTACTTGTTTTTATTTATTTATATTATAAAACATAGAATATTTACAAAAAGTTTGAAAATTAATTTTATTTATTTACAAGGTTAAATAAATACATAGAAGTTGTTTATGTATATGATGAAAGCGGTATTTTAATTCTTTTTGATTTTTAACTTTTTCTTTTGTTTTTATATTTTATAAATATATACAAGTATTTACAAGCATATTTTTAGTGAGGAAAATATTTTTTTATTTTATTTACACAAATATTTACACTCATGAGCCCCTATCTCCCTCTACTTTGGCTTTTATGCGGTCAGGCCCCTGCTGAGCCCTCCCTTGGGTTAGGTTGCTCAATATTTATTCTAAATATTTCCCTCTTTTTCTTTTTAATCTTTATTCTTTTTATTTTTGCACAAAAACATGCTAATTATAGGTTTTTACACAATGCATGCTTTTGGTAATTATTCCTATTTACACATATCTACATGTATTTGCAAAGGTTTTTGTAGCTAAAATATAAGAATAAAGAGTGATGAATGAGTATTCATCAACATGGTATCCACTTTTCTAAAGGAATGGTTCCTCAAAGTGTTGAGGATAAGAAAGACATGGCAGGATGCCCCTATACATCAGCTGTAGGAAGCTTAATGTATGGCATGATGTGCACAAGGCCAGATATCTGCCATGTAGTGGGAGTGGTAAGCCATTACCAATGGAGAGCAACACTGGAATGCAGTGAAGAACATCTTCAAGTATCTAAGACGGACACAAGATTACATCTTGGCCTATGGAGATGGTGATCTCTAAGTCTTAGAATACATAAATTCTGACTTCCATTCTGATACTGATGATTGGAAGTCAACATCAGGATTTGTGTTCCTATTAAATGGTGAAATTGTGAGCTAGAGAAGGAAGAAGCAGGACACTACGATCGATTCAACAACAGAAGACAAATACATTGTCGTATTGGATGCTGCAAAGGAGGTGGTGTGGTTGCTCAAGTTCATCATGGAGATTGGCGTAGTTTCCTCTAATACTCCTATCCCGCTACTCTACAATAACACCGGAGCCATAACTCAGGAGAAGGAACCTAGATGGCGTCAAAAGAGCAAGCACGTGGAAAGGAATACCACATCATTTTGGAGATACAAAAGCGTGATGACATCGTCATCGTCAAGGTGGACTCTACCGATAACGTTGCTGATTCGCTTACCAAAACTTTGACATAGAAGGTTTTTGACCATCATGTAATGAGTGTGGATTTAAGGATTTTACCTAAATGGTTCTTAAGGCTAATGGGAGATTATTAGCCATGTGAGCCCGAGGTGAACCTTTACTATAATAAATGTTATTGTAATGTTTAATATATCAATAAAAGTTATCGATTTGTTTCACTCCTGTATGAGAATTAAATAAATGAATGCACTATAAGGTCGCTTGGTACAACTAGGGTTGTGTACCTTGGCCATATTAATGATCATATAATTGTTGATTAAATTGTTGAATCATAGAGGTTGGTGCTTGGATGAATATCTAAGAAGTTAGATTGATGACTCATCAAGCACCGTCAAATGATTCTCAAGAGATGATATCCAGCCTAAGAAGGAGATGAGAATCTTCTTTATTGGTTGATATCTGACCGACCTCTTGATGCAAGTCCTCTGCATAGGAATAGAGATTCAGAGTGTCAGATAAGTTAGGTCAACGAGTTGACTTAACGAGATTGAGATGACCAAGACCTATATCGTATACTGTTGCGATATAGGCATGCATCCTATGACCGGAGACATATGTATTGCTATATGTATGAGTACGTATATTTGGCAGACTTATAGGTTGATGGCCTCAAGGTCTATACACCGACGATCTGATGTGCATACAAGGACATATGATTAATACGATCTCTCAAAGGGATCATACAAGTTCACTTGTGAACTGGAAGACATGAGCTCACTCATGAGGTATTGGGATCAATCAAATTCCATGCATGGTCGTCTTGCTTTGGAGCATGAAAAGAATTTGTAGGTATGATATATGCTTTTGGAAAGCATATGATCGATGACAACTTCTAATGACCAAATGAGAAACTTAATGATAAAGCTATGAAGGAGACAATCTAAAAGAGATCTAAAACTTCAGGTTTAGTATAGGTCTTCCAGTATGCAAGATGTACATGTATTATGAATACCCGAGGGTGATGTGATCATAAATGATTGTATAACCATGGTGCTTCCATTCCGATGGAGTGATGAAACAAGTCTGGATTTTAGTGACTCATCTTATTACAGAAGTGATTTGATCTTAGTCCAAATGGTGTACATTGATCTGAATGTGATTCATATGCAATGAGAAGATTAGATCTATAGCCTTGATTTAATCAGGTATCTATGAGAGGTAATCGAGATCAGGATTTGAGATGTGATCTCAATATCCAAGTCACTGTCGTTGAACATACAATTGCCTTGTCCTTATCTCCAAGTATCTTCGGAGAAAGCGCATTATTCTTGAAAGAGTTCAAGAATAATTCCATTTATAAATGTTTATCTAAGCATCAAGAAACATATAATTAAATGTGATTTAATTATCATGAATAATGCGAATTTGATTCATATTATTTTGATGCATGAGAATGATGATCCAATATAATTAAATGTGATTTAATTATTATGGATATAAATAATGTGGATAGTACTATTCATGTTATTCATATATATTATAAATGTAATTTATAATATATAAGAGAGTGCTATTTGTAAATA
Source organism: Ottelia alismoides (assembly GCA_037367405.1). Lineage (NCBI taxonomy): Eukaryota > Viridiplantae > Streptophyta > Magnoliopsida > Alismatales > Hydrocharitaceae > Ottelia > Ottelia alismoides. Next base: position 45,121 of record JAZKJV010002102.1, read on the forward strand.
ACATTTACAATTTAAATGTTGATGTGAATTAGATTCACATTGGATAATTAATTGAAAATGTAATTTACATTTTATTTTGGATTGTGAATATGATTCAAAATTTCCAATGGCTTGATTAAAATTGTCACAAAATAATTTGGAATAATTTTGTGAACTAATTTACGACAAAAGTTGTTGTATATATTGAAGGATTATGTGAGATACCTTATCTCACATAATTGGGAAAGGAAAGCACCTTCCTTATGAGGAGACGACTACCCTTGAGTCCTAATTCAAGTGTGTTGTCCACTTCTCATTAGGAAGGAGCTTTGCCTCTTTCCTATTCCTTCCTTTCTTATTGATTTATTTGGACTAATTTATATTGATAATTTATTCAATATAATTTAAATTTAATTAAATTAATTGTTGTTATGTTTTTACAATAAAATCATGGTCATTAAAAGATACACAAATCAATCTCTACCATTTGACTTGTGTTGTACATTGATTGAGATCCATGGACTCCCTAAATATTATAAAAGAAGAGGCAACCCTATCTCTTCCTTTTACACAACAATAGAATAACATCTCTCTTTCTCATCATTATACACATACCCTCTCTCTCTCTCCTTAGAGTGGTCCACTCTAAACCCTAAAGAGGATCGCCGTCATCACCACACCATTATACTGCCACTTCTACCACTCCTGGATCTCCATCTCCTTTGGCGCACCTCACTCATGAAGAAGATGCCGGATCTCATGTGACGAGATCAGGAGATTCTCCACTTGGTTTATCAACTTGGATTGCGAGGAGCACACATTTCATCAACGCGCTCATGAGCATCTCCTCCGTTGGATCAGACTTGAGACCGGAGGTCTCTTACTTTAGAAACTCGATTGCAACCGCACTTTAAGAGGTATTCCAATATATACTTTTGGTTTAATGAAAAGATTCAAAATTTTTTCTCGAATCATGTGGTTTCATTATTATTAAATTTTAAATTCCGCTGCACAAAACAACTAGTGTGACTAGTCGCTCCCGATATCATATGATGTGATCTTCACGCTTCTGTGATGCGCTTAAGGTTCTTTTTATAACCATCACTCTCTTTCTTTATTCTCTAACACAGTTTCAGGGTATCTCCTCTCATATTGTGGCCGTCCCCATTTTGTTGAGAGAAACCCCGTCGTCATTGCAATGCTGTTACGTTACCGGATCGACTGCTCGTGAATCTCCACCTTCTTTAGTGCTCCTCGCTCATGAGTGTGTACATGTATTTTGTGAGAAAAAAATCAGAAGATTCCAATCTCGTATCATCAACTCGGATTGTGGAAGCTTCGCATGTCAGCTACGTGCTCGCAAGTGCTTCTACGTCGGATCGGATTTGAGATAAGATAATCTCTTACTTTAGAGGTTAGTGATCGCAAACACACTCCAAGAGGTAATCCTAGTTACTCATTTGTGATCTTTTGAAACAATTCGATAATTGTTCTCGAATCACATGGTTTTATCTATTTAAAATTTTGTAAATTCGGTTGTCCCTTGTAGCTAGTATGACTAGTTTACCTAGATCGTATTCGATACGATCTACACACTTCCGTGATGTGCTAAGGCATAAGGCCTAGCCTTCAAGTAGTATCAAAGCCTTTGTCAAAGTTCTTGGATGTGATCCAAAACCCTAGGTGAATGAAGTTTTGTATATCAATTGTGCAGGGATTCGTTGTTTTGCATTTGATGCATGTTTTGAATTGTTTTTCGCTAAAATGAAAAGATATTGTCTATGCACTATTTTGGATGAATTTTTTTGATAATAAAATGTATTTAGAATGTCTAAATATATCCTGAAATCAGTAGCCAATTGTTGGCACCAAACTTTCATAAATTAAAATTCTAAAAGTTCTCACAATGATATTATTTTTGCATGTATTCATGGATCCATAACAAATTATTTTTTCTTACTATTTTCCATAGAGAATTAAGCCAACAAATCGTACAATATTATTTCGTGTGATTCCGATTCTGTTTGCTCTAGATATTTCATATTTCGTGGAGATGGGTCAGATGATGATTGGATCATCACAATTACTTTCTTAAAGGGTTTATCATTCAATGTATGTTCCTTTTCTCTCTTTTTTGGTCTTATTATCATTGTTCTTTGGCACCCATGGTAGAGATAGGAGGTATTTGTTTTCAATCTCCAATCAACAATGGTATACATCCATGGCCTCCCATCAAGGGAAAGGGTTCTGTCACCATGGATTGTATGCTAGAGACGTTTATCTGAAATGACAGTTCCTACATACAAGCACACATGAATCAAGCTTTTTACTTCTCGAAAGAGTAAAGTCGTATGTGTAGTGACCCCAATATTGATCCTCATATAATTGAGGTAATATTGGATTGCGTATAGCGAGTGTTATTCCTGTTGACAGTTTATTCAATTAATAGTGGGTCAACATCATCTTAGGGGTGGTGGGACTGGGTGTTAAGACAGAATTGATAAATGCAAGTTGGACTTGTAAGGCGAAATGAATTCCTGCTTCTTTTTACCGATTTGCAAGTTCTCATATAGTTGGGATGTAGCAAAGGTAAAAAGGAGATCCCGGATTTTGCTAGAGATATATCAGTAAGTATATCTCTTGCTTTGAAAGTGAATAAGGGAATGGACTTTCAGAGTTTAAAAGGAAAGCTTAATTTGATTAAAAATACTTAATCAAATAAATTTAAATTTGAATAAATAATTCATTATACATATTCTAACATATTGTATTCTTAATCTCAGATATGAAATCCACGAACTCGCTCAACATGCTTCTGGATGTCAACCAATTGACCGAACTAAATTATTTGAATTGAATATCTAATTTGGAGCTTTTTTTCTCTATGGAGCACATCAGTTATGTGCTCACTAAGAATAAGCATACAAACCCTATGTCAATGGAAGAATTAAAACTTAATGAAAATTTTAATATGGACCACTCACCAGTTCGATGTTATATTATGGCATCTCTGTCTAATGTGCTTTGAAAGCAACATATGGACATAGAGAATGTCCATGATATAATGATGAATATTATGAGATGTTTGGTGATCTGAACACCATAAAACACATCAGGAAGTGTGGGTTCCAGAAGAGTCTGACCAACATGTGAAGAAGAAGAGTCAAAGTGTTGACTCATCTTCTCAAGCTTACACACATCTGACATCCATTAAAACAAACGTATGCCATCATTGGAAAAGTCCACGGCACCGGAAAAGAGATTATCCAAATTATCTGAAAACCTTAGAGAAGGGTAAAGATAAGGCTCTGACATGTATAAAATCTACTTTTATCATTGGAACCAATTTTCTCGTAGGACGAGAAGGTAGTTGGATTATCAATTCTGGTGCTTCTATTAGTGTATGCAATTTGATGCATCTATTTCATAAAACTAAGAATTTTGATGAAGGGGAGATAGTCGTTCAGATGGGATCTGATGCAATCATTGCAAAAGTTGCCATAAAGACTTGCATACTATCGTTATCTAGTGGCAGAGTCCTATTACTTAAAGAATTACTCTATGTTCTAGATGTTGGAAGGAACCTATTATCTGTATCTAAACTGCTTAGAAATGGATATTCATTCTTATTCAGTGAAACACTTATCATAAATTGTTATAATAAACATGTTGCTGATGGAATTCTAGCTTCTGACAGATTCTATGAATTGTGCATTAATGAATTTATCATGAATGTAACAACCACTAATAAAACCCCTAAAAGAATCAGGGAGGACGGAAGTCATTCGAACATGATTTGGCATGGAAGACTTGGTCATTTATCTATTGATAGGATCAATAGATTGATAAAGGATGGACCCTTAGATTTTCTACAGATCCAAGCTTTACCTACTTGTGAACATTGCATTCAAGGTAAAATGATTAGAGCACCCTTTCGTAACAAGGTTACATGATGTAAGGGTATTCTTGACTTAATACATACTGATATATGTGGTCCCATTAGTACCGCAACCTAAAGATGATATCGATATTACTTAACATTTATTAATGACCATTCACGATACGGTTTTATCTCCCTATTACATCATAAGTATGAAACCTTTGAAATGTTCAAACAATTCATGGCTTTTGTTGAGAACCAAATAATATGAAGATTAAACGGATTCGATCTGACCGAGGTGTCGAGTACCTCTCAGATGAATTCAAGGAATATCTCAAAGAGAAAGGGATTGTCTCCAATCTCACTCCTCCTAGAACTCCCCAACTAAATGGTGTTGCTGAAAGACGCAAGATGACTATCATGGATATGGTCCATTTAATGATTGGTGTAGTACATTTACCACTTAGTTTCTGGGGATATACAATAGAGACTGCAATATATATCCTAAACAAGATTCCTAGAAAATCTATAGCCCAAACCCATCATGAGATTTGGTTTGAAACCAAGCCCAGTGTTAAACACTTAAAAGTCTCGGGTCGCTTGGTCAATGCAAAGAATGTGGATGCAAGTAAGCAAGAATCTCGCACTAGAGAGTGCTACTTCATTGGATATGTAAAGGACGGTATTGGTTACCAACTTTACAAGCTTGAAACTCAGAAGGTCTTTGCCTCTAGAGATGTAAAATCTTTAGAGGATGACTTCCTTAAAAATCAAGACAAAATGAAGTAAGGGAACTCGTTGAATCCTCTGAGGATTTTGAGCTTCCAAAACCAGAAATTTAAGAAGTAAATGAAGATAAAACACCCATTCCTCTTCGAAAAATCTTGAGGGTGGTTCCATCACGTAAATGGTTCAGATTCAATGTGTTAGGTGATCCTGATATTGATGCAGCTTCATTTGATGAAGAACTCGAGGATCAAGACATGGATAGATGAATGCTAGCAATGAAGTCTGAAATAGACTTCATGTATAAGAACAATGTATGGACCCTAGAGGATCCACCTAGAGGGGTAAAATCCATTGGGTGTAAATGATCTTCAAGAGAAAAAAAGGAACCTAATGGGAAGGTAGAGACATTCAAGGTACAGTTCATATCCAAGGGCTACTTACAAATAGAAGTCATCAACTACAATGAGACATTCTCTCATGTGGCTATCCTTAAATCCATTAGAACAATGCTAGCATAACTGCATGTCTTGACTATGACATGTGGCAGATGGATGTCAAGACAACATTACTCAATGAATACCTCGATGAGGATATCTATATGGAGAAGCCCCAATGCTTCATAGGAAAAGTATGCAAGCTGAAGAAATCCATCTATGGGCTCAAACAAGCTTCTCGTAGCTGGAACATAAGATTTGATGAAACCATAAAGAGTTATGATTTCGTTTGGAATCTTAATGAACCATGCATGTAGAAGAAGCTTAATGGGAGTGCCATTGTGTTTATTGTGCTTTACGTAGTAGATATCCTTATCCTTGGGAATGATATTGGGATGATGAGTAGTGTTAAGATTTCTTGTCTCATACCTTCGAGATGAAAGATCTTGGAGAAGCCTATTATATCTTGGGTCTGAAGATTTTCAGAAATGAAGAAAATAGAATTTTGGAATTGTCACATCATACATACATTAAGAAGATCTTGGAACATTTTCATATGGAGAATTCCAAGAAAGACTTCCTTCCCTTAAGACATGACATACACCTATTTAAAGGGATGGCTGCTTGGTGAACCAAAATCTACCTCTTTTAATAGTAGAATTTATCGTAGTATAGGAGGTAGAATACAATTTGTCAAAAACCACACTTCGGAATACATGCATAATGTTACTTGGTAAGTGTACCAAGGTCGAACTCAGGGAATAGTGTATTCTTAGTTGCTTGGATTCAAATTAATCTAAGTAGTTAATAAAGTGTAATGAAAATATCTGTGTAAGAAAATAAGGCTTAAAAGAAAGAGTAAAAAAGTAAACATAGAAAAGATAAACAAGCGAAAACACACACACACACCCCCACACACAGAGAGAGAGAAAGAGGAAGAAAATGACATGTGATGATGAATTTTTAATCAAAAGAAGGTGAACAATGCACTCCCAATAATTCATAGATCCAAGAGATATTTATCAATCTAATCCAACTATAGGTTAAAATATAGATTCCAATCAAAATTGACATAGAATGATAAGGAATAAATCAAATAATATTATTCGCCAAAATTCCCTACAATAATTAATTCAGTAAAAGAATGCGTTTTATCCTTAAATATTAGGGAAATAACTCAACTCAGATCTCCTCAATTTAGCCCCCTGTAATAAGATCAAATTTTCCAAGCAATTGATCGCTAAATTCTATCAAATAAAGCCTTAAGAGACTCCTAGAATAATATTTCATTCCAATTAAGATTTGATTTGTTCACAAAATTTATCAAATGAAAGAGCAAGAAACAAGCTTCAAAAAGACATATTGTAACTAAAAGTGGATAAAAGATGAGAAAGATATGATAAAATGAAGTTCTAAGGACTAAAATGCAAACAAAGAGAAGTTTCTATCTCAAAATGGCCCGCATGAGGGTCTTACCAATAATAAATTAATGTTGGAGGGGCCTCTGGTGAAATTTTCTGGAAGGTGGAGGGAGCACTAGTGTAAAAAGCCCATCTCACGTGCATGCCACACGTAGAGGACTTATTTGTGATATATGGATATACCGAGGGATATGATGTAAAATACTCCTCCGACCTCGTGCAGGGTGCATGAGGCGGGAGAGGCTAGGCTGGAGCTTCGGTCAGGAGCCTCCACTTGGCGAACCAAGGAGGCATATGAGGTGCCTCGGATGTCCCAAGCCCGAAGGAGAGGTTTGCGGTTCGGTGGAGAATCGAGACCGTTAGATATGATATAATCAACGGTCCTTGCACGAACGGTGGCAGATGGCGTAGATGCTCTGCAGTTACTAATAAAAGGGTCCCCGATGCACGATCCTCGATCATCGGATGGAGATCCAACGAAGCCTTGCTTTGTCGACCTCCGTAAGAGGTGATTAAAAGATTGTGCTTCGATGATCCTATCTGAGCACCACCACGGTCCTTGGATCTAGTGGAGAGAAATGCAATCTCGGGGAGGATCTAGCGAAGATATTGGCGATATCCCAGAGCTGATACGATGCAGAAAGTGGCATGGTGGTGGAAGCTCATCGGAGGCGGAGGGGAAGATTGGAGCTGCCTTCGATCCTCCGATCAATGATGGGTAGAAGTCCTGTAAGGGTTAGTATGCGAATACAGATCAAAGGGAGTGGGAGGAGGTCTTAGTCGAGCGGTAAAAAGGGGAGACCTGGAGCTTAAGGTCCATGTGAGAACCAGAGGTGGGTCTTGGTGGAGGAGGTTGTGGAGAAGGGAATGGTGACCGTTGATGTGTTGATGAAGATGAGTGTTGTGAGGCAGAGCTAATCATACCCTCAGGAAGGTCAGAGGTGTGTAGGTGTGAGCTTGATAAAATGAAGAAATCGAAGAAGGGCGGTGATGACAGAGATACCTGAGTGGATGGCGGAGGAGAGCAATGTCGAAGCGGAGCTGGAGGTCTTGGGAGTGGTTTGCGAGCTGAGAGGGGCTAAGAAGATCGCCTGGGGAGGAGTTGAGGCTCATGTACTCACACGAGTGTTCTAGCGGAGGAGCACGAGCTTGGCAACTAGAGGGGGAGCTACTACACGACCAATCAGGGAGCTGCAGATCTCACTGCCTTCTCGTCATCATCTGGAGAGGGACTCACATCTAAACTATTACCAGAGCAGAGTTTTGGGCCGGAGGAAGAAGGGTGAAGTGGTGGATGGTTGGATCGAAAGTGGTGGAGGTGACTTTATAGAGGGAGTATAGGAGGTGTAATGAGGATGAGGAGGTGGATTGAATGGCTGGCGAAGGTGTCAATCATGCATGCATTACATGCAGATCGAAATCATGGTGAATGAAGGCAAACTGAAAAGGGGATTTGAGGGAGAAGTTCATGGTTTGGCGAGGGGGCGTAATGGTCGAGAAGGAGTTGGAGGTAGAGGAATAGAGGCTACCGTTGGATTGGAGATGATCCAATGGTTGGGAGGGGGCACACTTGATGCACGTGAGGTGCACACATGATTGACACGTAAAGAGCATGGGCGGAATTGGATGGATAACGATCGTTGGATCAGATTTGATTGAACGGTCAGGAGAGGGAACGCTAAAGGACACAAAGAGTTGACCAGTTAAAGGGTGCATGCTTACTGGGTGTGGGGTAGATGAGTGACATGTTGATGCGTGGCAGAAATGGTTATAAGAACATTGACTGGAGAGAAAAATAAAAGAAAATAGGAAAAGAAATAGGATGTATCAAATTAAAAAGTGGTCAACAAGAACGTTGATCTCGATGAGTTCTACAACTTACATTAGGTCCCAAAAGCAAAATAAATCAGCTTTACAAAATATATTTGTATGTAGGTATTAATTGTCAACTAACCCCTATATTTTTATTTTATTAATTTTCATATTTTTATTTAGTTTTTAATTAGTGGATTATTCTATTTACAATAAATACAATATTTATATAATTTTAGAGATTTTTATAAGTTAAGGAAAAAGTGAAACAAACTCAACAAAGATAAAATATATACAAATTATAGAGGGTCAGTTTTTTATGTTTTCTTTTGTTTTTATGCCTTTGTGGCTTTTGTTTCTTTAAGATAAATTCGTAGATAATTCAAGGAATATAAATGAAGAACAATTAGGTTAAAATAATAATTTTTTGTACATATGTACATAATAATAGGCTCAAGTTAGGTAAAAACAAGGTTACTTATTTACAAAATTTTAACCCTAATTTCTTATGATGTTAGTGAATGTTAACCAATCAATTTTAGGAGTTCTAATTAGTGATATGTTAAGGAGATTTTGATAAAGACTTCTTATAAAGTAGATGAATCATTGATTCATCACTCTTCAAAGTGTTGAGGATAAGAAAGCCATGGTTGAATGCCCTTATGCATCAGCTGTGGAAAGGTTGATGTATGTTATTATGTGCACAAGGCCAGACATCTACCATGCATTGGGAGTGGTAAGTCGTTACCAATCCCTCTATGGAGTCAACACTGGAATGCAATGAATATCATCTTTAAGTATCTAAGACGGGCTCAAGATTACATCTTGGTCTATGGAGATGAATATCTTCAACTCTTGGGATACACATATTCAGACTTCCAATCCGATGTTGATGACCACAATTCAGCTTTGAGATTTGTATACTTGTTGAACAGTGGTGCTCTAAGCTGGAGAAGCAAGAAGCATGACACTACTGCTGATTCAACTACAGAAGGCGAATACCTAGCTACATCAGATGCTACAAAAGAGGTAGTGTGGTTACACAAATTCATCCTGGAACTTGGTGTAGTTTCCTCTGATATTTCCATTTCGTTACTCTGCGATAACACAAGAGCTATATCTCAGGCGAAAGAACCCATATGGTATTAAAAGAGTAAACATGTGGAAAGAAAATACTGCATCATTCGGGAGATTCAAAAGTGCGGTGATATCATCATCACCAAGGTCTCCTTTGCAGCCAACGTTGCTGATCCCTTCACCAAACCTTTACCCCAGAAGGTTTTCGACCAGCATGTAATGAGCATGGGTTTAAAGATTGTACCTGAATGGTTCTGAGGGCTAGTGGGAGATTGTTAGACATGTGAGTGAAGGATATGGTTAGAATCCTCAAGCGCATCACAGAAGCATGAGCGTCGTATCGAATACGACGAGGAGCGAGTAGTCGCACTAGTTGCTCGATGCATCACAATTTAAAAAAATTTCATGCAACGAAACCACATGATCCAAGAACACTTCTCGAATCATTTTGTCTAAACCACAAACAAGTAATAGGATTACCTCTTGAAGAGTGGTTGCGATCGAGTCTCTAAACGAAGAGACCTCCTATCTCAAGTCCGATCCGACGGAGGAGACGCTTGCGAGCGCGAGGATGAATCGCGTGCTTCTCGCAATCCATGTTGATGATCCAAGCGGTGGATCTCCTGATCTCGACACACGAGATCCGACGTCTTCTTCACGAGCGAGGCGCACCGAAGGAGACGGAGATCCACGAGCAGATGATCGGGCAGCATAACGACGATGTTGCGACGATGGAGAACCTCTCTAGGGCATCCATGGTGGATGCCCACATGAGAGGGAGAGAGAGTAGGCACGTAGGGAGAAAGAGAGAGAGATGTGCTCCATTAGCATGTACAAGAGAGCATGGTATGCCTCTCTATTTATAGGGTTTTGGGATCCATGGATCTCAATCCATGGGACATATAAAATCAATGGATGAGATTGATTTATGTCAATCCAATGGTCAAGATTGTTGTTGGTAAAAACCAACAACTTGTGATTTAATTTGGATTAAAATATATTTGATAAAATCAAATATAAATCAATCCTAAATTACACCAACAAATAAGGAGAGAATATACATGGAGATTACATCTCCCATGTATAATCAAGGTGGACAACCACCCATTCCAAATAGGACATGGGTGCCGCCCACTCCCTTCCATATGGAGGCAATCTCATGAGATTTCATGAGATTGCATATCTCCATGGAAATCTCTCATTATTTATTTCCAACAAATTTTGTTGGGATTTATTCACCAAAAATAATTTGCAATTAATTTTGGTAATAATGCAATCTTGACATTGGAAATTTGTGAATCACATTCACAATCCAGAACAAAATATAATTTACATTTTCAATTAATTAGACAATGTGTATCCAATACACATTAATAATTATAATTAGCTCTCTCTAATACATTATAAATCACATTTATAATATATTATAAATAATTGGATATTACTATCCACATTATTCTTATCCATAATAATTAAATCACATTTAATTATATTGGATAACTTATTCTCATGTGCCCAAATAATATGAATTACATTCACATTATTCACATCTTTGATAATCAAATCACATTTAATTATTTAAGATAACTCTCCTTATAATATGAATCAAATTCATATTATTCACGATAATTAAATCACCTTTAATTATCCATTTTTCTCAATGCTCGGATACATATATCAACAATAGAATTATCCATGAACTCTTTCAAGGATAATGCGCTTTCTCCGCGAATACTTGGAGATAAGGACAGGGTGATTGTATTGTTCCACGTATAGTGACTTGGATATTGAGATCACATCTCAAATCCAGATTTCGGGCCTCCCATAGATGCTTGATTAAATCAAGATCGCAAATCTAATCTTCTCATTGCATCTGAATCACATTCAGATCAATGTCCAACATTTGGACTAATATTGGATTACTTCTCTATTGAGAGGAGTCACTAAAATCCAGACCCGTTTCATCACTCCCTAGGAATGGAAGCGTCATGGTTATACAATCATTTATGATCACATCACCCTCAGGTATTCCCAATACCTGTACATCCTGCATACTGGAAGACTCAGAATAAACTCGAAGTATTAGATCAACTTAATACTGTCTACTTCAGAGTTTTATCAGTAAGTTTCTCATTTTGATCATTGGGAGTTTGTATCGATCATATACTTTCCAAAAGCATATATCATACCTACGTCTTGATCATATACTTTCCAAAAGTATATATCAAACCTACAAATTCAGTCAAGCTTCCTAAGCGAGATGACCATGCGCACAGAATTTGATTCTTCCCAATATCTCATGAGTGAGCTCATGTCTTCCGGTTCAGTACTGAACCTGTATGATCCCTTTGAGAGATCGTATTACTCATATGCCCTTATATGCACACCAACGCGCCAGTGTATAGACCTTGATTAGATCATCAACTTATTGGTCTGCCAAATGCACATACTCAGACATACAGTAACACATCTGTCTCCGGTTAGAGGATGCATGCCTATATCATGACAGCATATGATATAGGACTTTGGTTATCTCGATCTCGTTAAATCAACTCTTTGACCTAACTAATCTGACACCTCCGAATCTCTATTCCTATGCAGAGGACCTGCATCAAGAGGTCGGTCAGATATCAGCCTAACTGAGAAAGGATTGCCATCTCCTACTCAGGCTGGAGATCATATCTTAATAATCATTTACGGTGCTTTATGATTCCTCAATCTAACTCATTAGATATTCATCTAAGCACCAACCTCTATGATTCAATAATTGAATCAACAGTTGTATGATCATTAAGATGGCCATGGTACATAACCCTAATTGTACTAAGGGACCTATTATGTAAATTATGTATTCTTCATTTCAGATCAGGGAATGATATTTGCAATAACATTTATTGCATAATGGCTCGCCGTGGGCTCGCATGTCCAACAATATCCCACTAGCCCAAAGAGCCATTAATGGGCTAATCATTTAAACCCACACTCATGTGACAATCATAGGCTATTTAGAAAATAGCTAGGTAAGCTGATCAGTCACTCTGTTCCCAAGAGACTACGCTAAGTCCTTTTACGGCACTTGCATATCCCCTAGTAACAGTGCTCACATCCAATGCGAATGTTGCATCTTATGCAACCAATACTCAATTTTGTTATAGTGTCCTTGACACTATAGCTCGATTAATTATCATAACAAGTATGCCTATAATCCTTATCAAAATACCTTTATTCCTAGAGATCTCTATCTCCTAAGGTATCTACAGTTAAGACCCTTATAGATCATCATCTACAAGGTCTTAAACTTTTGAAGATAAGACTTTGAGATCATTATCTCTAAGTTTCATCATCTTTGAAGATATTGTTATTACTGCAACCAAGTGTTTTATCTCCAGAGTAGGATTAGTAATAGTTTACTACTCCCACTGCATGGTAGACATCTGGTTCTTGTACACATCTAGCATACATTCAGCTTCTCATAAGTGATGCACAAGTGCAAGCAGTTCTAGCATTCATTTCCTCAACTCTTTGAGGTGCTATCCCTTCAGATAGGTCAGTACCATATCTTAAGGGAAAGAAGCCTTTCTTGGAATTTTCAAGAAAATGGAATATGTCCAAGGTGTACTACTAATGTGACGGTTCCAATATCCTCTTCTCTTCGCTTCTGAACGACTTCAGAACTAAGATCTAAGAGGTATTCTTGAGATCATATCTCAAGTATGGAACAACCAAATTATAAAACACTTATTATTATCCTTATATCATTCCAAATGATTAGAATAATATCGACATTTAGCACGATGAACACAATGGCACTCCCACTAAGCTTCACATGGTTCATCAAGATTTTATCTGAAATCATAACATTTATAATTTCATCAAATATTATGTTCCAACTACAAGAAACTTATCTGAGTCCAAAGATGGAGTTCTTTAGCTTGCACATCTTGCTTTCCTCAATCAGGAAGCTATGGGGCTACTTCATGTGAATATCTTCGGAGAGGTATTCATAGAGGAATGCAATCTTGACTCACATCGTGAAAATGTCATAGTCAACTTGTGTAGCTATGGTTAGAAATATTCTGATGGGTTAAAGCAAGGTCACTGGAGAGCAAGTCTCATCGCAAGCGATGTCTTCTCTTCGGTATGTAGCTCATGGCTACGAACCGTGCTTTTGAAGGTCTCTACCTTCTCATCAGGTTTCCTCTTTCTCTTGAATATCCATTTACACCTTAATGGGTCTTACCCATATAGGTGGATCCTCGCGGGTCCATATACAACACTTGTATATGAAGTCTACATTAGACTACTATTGCTAACATCTATCTTTCCATGTCATGATCCTTAGGAGTTTCATCACATGAAGTCCGATCATTGTTAGATTCAACTGACACATGGAATCCATCCTCAAACTTATTTGAAGAGGTATTAATGTTTCATCTTTAATTGTCTATTTAGTTTCCGATTCAGGAGCCTCATTATCTTCTCAAGATTAAATGAGTTCCTTTACTTCATTTTCATCTTGATTCTCAAGAGAGTCATCCTATAAGAATCATATTCTCAAAGATGAGATCTTTTAAGAATCTCAAGGTCATAAGGTAGGTATCTAATACCATCCTTTATTTTCCTAATGAAGTAGCACTCTCCAGTGCCAGATTCCAGACTACTTGCCTGAAACCTTATTAAGGATATACATTGTAGTCTCTACTACATATATACCTTGGAAACTAATAGATAATTATACTAATATTCATCATTGATTATATCATGTCACACATGATCAATTGTATCTCCCTACAACTCTATTAACTTAAGGTTCATTAGGAGGATTGAGATAGGAATGATATTCACATCTCCATAAGGTATTCTTTGAATTCATCTAATAGGTACAAGCTACATTGGTTAGATCAAATTCATTTCATCTTCCTTCAAACTTTGGTTCTAAACCAAAATTGTGAAATCTTTGAACATTTCAAAGGTTTCTTAGGTGAAGAGAAGAAATCTCATATCATACATAATCATCAATAGATATCACATATCCATAATATTTTCTATGATATAGATGATTCACATACATCAATATATATGAGATCCTGAATACCTTGACATCTTACACCTTTCCCAAAGAAGGGTGTATTGGAAATTTTACTTTGAATACAATATTCATAAGTATGCAAGTTTTGAAATTTTAGACATTCTAAAGTTCCATCTCTTACTTGTCCATTGATCTCATCAATAGACATATGTCCAAAACATGATGCCAGATAATTGTCAAATGATCTTTATCCTCCTATTGATCTTTAAAGGTTTAATTTTCAGTACTTAATGAACCATCCATTAATTTTCTAATTTAGTGGAGTCTACTAGATGTTAGATTATTATCTGAAATATCCCCATCATAACTCTTTATGATATGTCTATTTCAGAATTCATGCTTATTCCCAACATTTAGAAATAAACTATGAGTGTATTCTAATATCCAAGTCATAGAGACATTCTCTAAGACTAAGGGCTCTCCTACTGAAAATATGAAGTATATTCATCTGGTGGAAATTGTTGCAACAATTGCATCAATTCCAACATGGATGACCATTAAACTTTATGATCAAATTTCTAATATTCTAATACAGATGCAACCAATTGCATGTGCCATTAGAAGATTGAGATACAATTATTAGACTTTATCTTATCAAATAAGTAAGTCAATTTCAATGATTATATGTAGATTATTCGGATGTACTATCCGATTCCTTCTCTAAGGATTCTAGATAGATTTGATAGTCATACTATCAACACATCAACTTATTGCAGTATTGGCATTCATCCAACTCTTTGGATGTCATATGGAAGTCACAGAACTACAGTCAACTCTTTGACTATATTTCTTACTTGGGTCCAACCCATGCTTCCACTGCGCTCCCTTTATCTATAAGCAACCATTGCTCAAGACCAAGGTCTCTTATGTTAAATCAAAAATTTCACTATAAGAGTACATGCTTTATTCCATTCATATAATATGAATATTATGAAGCTTCATGAATGACTAGAGTATATATAGCAGAATGATGACACTCATCATATCTACATCCATTTAAACTCTTAAAACTTAGGTTCAGGTAGGCACTCAAAAAATTTGAATACATCATCTCCTACAGAGCCACCATTTTGCATAATACAGAGAACCATGCCATTCATGATTATATGTCGAGAGCACATATGTAGGCCAGAATATCTTCTTAGATTTTATAAGGATTATTTGATAATTACGATCATGATAGACATGTCACTTCAACAGTACATTCGATGAGATCAAGACTTATAGAGACATACAAACCCTAGGGTTTCAGTCCTATTGTCTATTTAATTATCATTCCTCATTATTATGAGGAAACTTGCACATTGCAACCACATACATTATGTGTCCAATTGCAAGTACAATATCTGGATCATAGGTCCAATCCATGATATTCTACTGGTTATTATTGAGTATAACATTGAGTGGGATAAAAGAAGGATTATCTAAAATAAGAAATTTACATAAATATATAAAATATATATTTACTTTGATTTAGGAATTTTTATATCAAAGTTGTCTTGCCATGTCAACAATGAAAGTTCATTCCCTTAATCACTTTCAATGTAAGAGATATACTTACCATTATATCTCAAGCAAGATCTGGGATCTCTTCCTTATCTTGTTACATCCCAATAATATGGGAACCTGTAACTCGGATAAAAAGAAGCGGGAACACATTCCGCCTTGCAAGTCCAACTTGCATCTCCCAATTCGGTCTTTAACACCCGGGCCCACCACCCCTAAGGTGATGTTGACCCATCATTAATTGAACCGACCGTCAACAAGAATACAAGTCGCTATGCGCAATCCAATATCGTCCCAATAATATGAGGACCCGATATTGGGGTCACTACGCATACGTCCTTACTCTTTCGAGAAGCGACGGGCCCGATCCAAATGGATCGTATGCAGGAGTTGTCACTTTGGACAGGCGTCTCCCACATACAATATCTGGCGACGGAATCCTTCGCTTTGACGGGAGACCATGGATGTCACTTACGTGATCCTACATATCATATTCAAATTCTAATTAATTATCATGAATCATATTCACATAATTAATTCTTCCAAGGGAAATAACACATCTATTATAATAGAGTGTTTTTAATTGGATATAGCTAATATAATCATATTAAATTAATTTTCAATCCAATTCAATCAACAAACTTGATTTTACTTGAATATATGGTATTATCTCAAAATATGTATTAATTCGAATTTTAATAAATTAGAAAAATACATCATGATCTCTCAGGCATCATTCGTTCCCTACCCGCTGTCATGGCCAGTACCAGCGGGAGTGGGACATACCGCATACGTTGCAACCCGCTACCCCAGCGATCCCCGACTAGACACCATATCTGCCTCGGGAAAAAATAATGCCGAGTCAATCATTTTGTACTTGAGATGATCATCGGTTCTTCAATCGAAATTATACCATATAGTAATAATCAAAACATTTTTGATTATAAAGAAATTTGCTAGACAAATTCCCAATCCTATTCAAGAAAGGAGTTTGTTGATTAAGTTTCCAACTTTGATCTAGATCAAATCTAATCAATTATTGGTTGAGGTCAAGTCAATTAAGGAGATAATCATCATCCAATATTTTTCAAATATTTTCCATAATTATTTCATGAAATTAACAATTAATTTCACTAATTGACAATCACATGGTTCTTGATTAGGAAGGTAATTTCAGCAGTGACCCTACTTACTAAAATTAGCATATCTCAATCAATTTAAATCCAAATTAAGCAAAGTAAGTTTCCATAGTTTTCTAATTTGATTTAAAACAGAACCTATGTTATTTGCATGCATTTTGAGGCGTTTTGAAACAGTAATTAACTCCTTAATTACGTTAAGATTGGCAGTTCCCGTAACAGTGAATACATGTTCATTAAAACAACCATATCTAGAGCAAACAGAATCCAAATTACATAAACTCAAATCCTATGGTTTTCTTATTTAATAGGGAACAAAAATCAAGTGTTATTTTCGTGTTTAAACAATTTAAACAGGGCCGAAAATTTACACTAAATAGAGATTCGAAAAATAAAATGTGATAAAACTTTCGCAACCCTAACGGACCCAAGCCGCCTTCAGTTTTATGGATCGTATCCAAAACCTTCGACCTAAGGCTCTGATACCACTTGAAGGATATGGTTAAAATCCTTAAGTGCATCACGGAAGCGTGAGCGTCGTATCGAATACGACGAGGAGCGACTAGTCGCACTAGTTGCTCGATGCAACGGAATTTGAAAAATTTTCATGCGACGAAACCACATGATCCAAGAACACTTCTCGAATCGTTTCGTCTAAACCACAAACAAGTAATAAGATTACCTCTTAAAGCGTGGATGCGATCGAGTCTCTAAACGAAGAGACCTCCTGTCTCAAGTCCGATCCGACGGAGGAGACGCTTGCGAGCGCGGGGATGAATCGCGTGCTTCTCGCAATCCATGTTGATGATCCAAGCGACGGATCTCCTGATCTCGACACACGAGATCCGACGTCTTCTTCACGAGCGAGGCGCACTGAAGGAGACAGAGATCCACGAGCAGATGATCGGGCAGCATAACGATGGCGCTGCGGCGATGGAGGACCTCTCTAGGGCATCCATGGTGGACGGCCACATGAGAGGGAGAGAGAGTAGGCGTGTAGGGAGAAAGAGAGAGAGAGAGATGTGCTACAATAGCATGTACAAGAGAGATGGTATGCCTCTCTATTTATAGGGTTTTGGGATCCATGGATCTCAATCCATGGGACATATAAAATCAATGGATGAGATTGATTTATGTCAATCCAATGGTCAAGATTGTTGTTGGTAAAAACCAACAACTTGTGATTTAATTTGGATTAAAATATATTTTATAAAATCAAATATAAATCAATCATAAATTACACCAACAAATAAGGAGAGAATATACATGGAGATTACATCTCCCATGTTTAATCAAGATGGACGGTCACCCATTCCAAATAGGACATGGGTGCCACCCACTCCCTTCCATATGGAGGCAATCTCATGAGATTTCATGAGATTGCATATCTCCATGGAAATCTCTCATTATTTATTTCCAACAACTATTGTTAGGATTTATTCACCAAAAATAATTCACAATTAAATTTGGGAATATTGCAATCTTGACATTGGAAATTTGTGAATCACCTTCACAACCCAAAACAAAATATAATTTACATTTTCAATTAATTAGACAATGTGTATCCAATACACATTAATAATTAATCAACAAATATAAATTATAATTAGCTCTCTCTAATACATTATAAATCACATTTATAATATATTATGAATAATTGGATATTACTATCCACATTATTCTTATCCATAATAATTAAATCACATTTAATTATATTGGATAACTTATTCTCATGTGCCCGAATAATATGAATCACATTCACATTATTCACATCTTTGATAATCAAATCACATTTAATTATTTAAGATAACTCTTCTTATAATATGAATCAAATTCATATTATTCATGATAATTAAATTACATTTAATTATCCATTTTCTCAATGCTCGGATACATATATCAACAATAGAATTATCCATGAACTCTTTCAAGGATAGTGCGCTTTCTCCGCGTATACTTGAAGATAAGGAATGGCGATTGTATTGTTCCATGTATAGTGACTTGGATATTGAGATCGCATCTCAAATCCAAATCTCGGGCCTCCCATAGATGCTTGATTAAATCAAGAACGCAAATCTAATCTTCTCATTGCATCTGAATCACATTCAGATCAATGTCCAACATTTGGACTAAGATTAGATTACTTTTCTACTGAGAGGAGTCACTAAAATCCAGACCCGTTTCATTACTCCCTAGGAATGGAAGCATCATGGTTATACAATCGTTTATGATCACATCACCCTCAGGTATTCCCAATACCTGTACATCCTGCATACTGGAAGACTCAGAATAAACCCGAAGTATTAGATCAACTTAATATTGTCTACTTCAGAGTTTTATCAGTAAGTTTCTCATTTTGATCATTGGGAGTTTGTATCGATCATATACTTTTCAAAAGCATATATCATACCTAGGTCTTGATCATATACCTTCCAAAAGTATATATCAAACCTACAAATTCAGTTAAGCTTCCAAAGCGAGACTACCGTGCGCACAGAATTTGATTCTTCCCAATATCTCATGAGTGAGATCATGTCTTCCGGTTCAGTACTGAACCTGTATGATCCCTTTGAGAGATCGTATTACTCATATGCCCTTATATGCACACCAGCACGCCGGTGTATATACCTTGATTAGGTCATCAACCTATTGGTCTGCCAAATGCACATACTCCGATATACAGTAACACATCTGTCTCCGGTTAGAGGATGCGTGCCTATATCATGACAACATACGTTATAGGACTTTGGTTATCTCGATCTCGTTAAATCAACTCTTTGACCTAACTAATCTGACACCTCCGAATCTCTATTCCTATGCAGAGGACCTGCATCAAGAGGTCGGTCAGATATCAGCCTAACTGAGAAAGGATTGCCATCTCCTACTCAGGCTGGAGATCATATCTTAATAATCATTTACGGTGCTTGATGAGTCCTCAATCTAACTCATTAGATATTCATCTAAGCACCAGCCTCTATGATTCAATAATTGAATCAACAGCTGTATGATCATTAAGATGGCCAAGGTACATAACCCTAATTGTACTAAGGGACCTATTATGCAAATTATGTATTCTTCATTTCAGATCAGGGAATGATATTTGCAATAACATTTATTGCATAATGGCTCGCCGTGGGCTCACATGTCCAACAGTGAGCCTGTGGCAAACCATTTCTACAATAAAATGTTATTGTGATCTTATATACATATATATTAATAAAGATTATTGGTTTACTTCACTCCTTATATGACATCAAATAAATGAATGCACTATAAGGCTTCTCTATACAATTAGGGTTTTGTACCATGGCCATCTTATACAATTGTTGATTGAAATGTTGAATAATAGAACCTGGTGCTTGATGATATCTAAAGAGTTAGATTGAGGGCTCATCAAGTACCATCAAATGGTTATTAGGAAAGGATCTCCAGCCTGAGAAAAAGATGTCAATTCTTCTCTAAATTATGATATCTAACTGACCTCTTGACATAGGTCCTCTGCATAGAAAAAGAGATTCGGACGTGTTAGATAAGTCAGGTCAAAGAGTTGACTTAGCGAGATTGAGATAACCAAGACGTGTGTCGTATACTATCATGATATCGGAACGCATCCTCTGACTAGAAATAGATGTGTTACTATATGTCTGAGTTTGTACATTTGGCAGACCGATAGGTTGATGACCTAGACAAGGTCTATACATCAACGAGCTAGTGTGCATAAAAGGGCATATGAGTAATACGACCTCTCAAAGGGATCAAGCATGTTTATTACTAAACCGAAAGACATGATCTCACTCATAAGATATTGGGATAAATTTCCATGCATGTTCATCTTACTTTGGAAGATTGACATAATTTATAGGTATGATATATGCTTTTGGATAATATATGATCGATACCAACTCCCAACGATCAAATGAGAAACTTAATGATAAAACCTTGAAGAAGACAATCCAAATATGATACAATACTTCAGGTTTAATCTAGGTCATACAGTCTGTAGGACGTACATGCATTAGAAATACTCGAGGTGATGTGATCGTAAACAATTGTATAACTGTGGCACTTCCATTTCAAGGGAGTATGAAACATGTCTGGATTTTAGTAACTCCTCTAAGTAGATTAGTGATCTGATCTTATTCCAAATGTCAGATATTGATCTGAATATGATTCGGATGTAATTAAAAGATTGGATTTACAGTTTGATTTAACCAAACATCTTTGAGGGGTTTCCAAGATCTGGATTTGAGATATGATCTCAATATCCAAGTCACTATACATAAAATGTATAATCGCCCTATCCTTATCTCCACGTATCCACGGAAAAGGCACATTGTTTGTGAAAGAGTTCAAGAGTAATTCAATTGTTGACAACGTATCTGAGCTATGGAAAATGGATAACTAAATGTGATTTAATTATCATGAATAATATGAATATGATTCATATTATTTGTACAAATGAGAATTGACATCTAAGATAACTAAATATGATTTAATTATCAAATATATGATTAATAGGGATATCACCAAATATTATAAATATGATTTATAATATGTTGGAGAGATTTAATTGTAAATAAAATTTACAAACTAAATGTTGATGCGAATTGAATTGACATTGGACAACTAATTGTAAATATAATTTACATTTTATATTGGGGTGGTTGAATTTGATTCGTAATTTTCAATGGCTGGATTGCAATTGTTATAATAAATTTACCAAAATTATTTTAACAATTAATTCAATGAATAAAAATTGATGTAATGAGATTACATTAGGATTGGAGAGAGATTCTTGTCTCTCCAATCTATGGACGTCTAAGCTCCATAAAGGGAAGCAGGCTTTCTCCTTCCCCTTTACATGAAATCCAATAATAGTCCTTCTTTATTCACGACAATCTATTGATTTAATTAAAATTAAATATGTTAAGATTATTTGCAATATATTTATTTTCTTTTAAATTAATTATTTGTTGTTGCAAATTGTTGCAAAATCTCGTGAATTAGGGGTGCATCTCCACCATCCAATTTAGTATAAAAAGAAGGGTAGCCCTAGCCTTTTCTACTACACAATTGCAAGGGTAGTAAATCACACTCTCTCTCTTCTGTAACACATGTCTAAGTTCTCTCCTCTCATATTGCGGTCATCCATATTTTGTTGAGAGAAACCACACCGTCATCGTAACACCATTACAATGCCAAATCGACTGCTCGTGTATCTCCACCTTCTTCACTGCTCCTCGCTCATGAGTAAGTATATGTATTTCGTGAGATGGAATCAAGAGATTCCAACTTCGGATCATCAACTCGGATTGTGAGAGCTTCGCCTATCATCTACATACCTGCAAGTGCTTCTACATCGGATCGGACTTGAGACAGGAGAATCTCTTACTTTAGAGATTAACGATCACCAACACGTTCTAAGAGGTAATCCTAATTACTTGTTTGTGATCTTGGTAAAACGATTTGAGAAGTGTTATCGAATCACGTGCTTTAATCTGTTTAAAATATTTAAATTTCGTTGCCCCTTATAAATAGGATGACTAGTTAACCTAGATTGTATTTGATGTGATCTACACATTTCCGTGATGCGCTAAAGCATAAGCCATGGCCTTCACTAACATCTATAGGATATGAAGAACTTCAATGGCCAGAGATGCGAAATCTTCTCCGATGACCTCCTCTACCTCCGAGTAGCGGACATCAATCTACCATTCCAGACATTCTTAGAGCCTCCTCGACTCACTATCAACTTCCCTAGGGCATTTAGAAGGTACCTGTATCTTCAACGTCCCACGAGGAGAACTGGAGGAGCCAACAGTGCATCTTCAGAGCATCGCTTGTGCTCCCCTTTGCTTGGAGGAGGGGGTCAGGTCTGGAGGAGTAGTATTCGTTAGCTCACGCCCAATCTGGGCTGATCCCACGATCTTGATTCGATGCTAGGCCACCGCTTCAAGCCTTCCTCCTCAGTGTACCCGAATTAGACCCGAAGCTCCAGCCAACTGCACATAGGCCCAA
This sequence comes from Ottelia alismoides, assembly GCA_037367405.1. NCBI lineage: Eukaryota > Viridiplantae > Streptophyta > Magnoliopsida > Alismatales > Hydrocharitaceae > Ottelia > Ottelia alismoides. The sequence continues at coordinate 68,205 of JAZKJV010002102.1, forward strand.
GCCTTTAGGCACCCTAAGATACATGTCCCGAAGCACTGAGTCACCACGAACCTGCCTCACGTTCCTGGTGATTTTTGCATCGAAGCCTCTATCTCTTCCTAATTCTACAAATAAGTCTTGCATTAGGCTATTTTGCATGTAGCACCTTAAGCTTTTTTTGTATTTGATATTTCAATCCATGTTTGGACCAATTTTTGATGTTTTAAGTTTAATAAATTATATTTTTTCTTTCACTTATTCCCCTGGCTTTAAAGATTAATAACTTTGTCATACTTTATCCAAATCGAATGAAATTGGTATTGTATTGAAGGTATTTTAGTGCTCTTCCTTACAATGCATTAAATCTCTGGTTTGTCCTATTTATGCGCAATTATAATACAAAGAGCTTTACATTTCTTCACACCTTGATTAGCTAACCCAAAAGCCATACTAAACTATTTTAATGCATCTTTGATATAATGATTGTCTTTAAAATAGTATTAATTATTTATGATAATTAAATCACTTATTTTTAAAAAAAATTCTTGATTGATCTTAGATTAAGGTGTAATTGAGTGTTGAAAACAATAGTTGCTTGATTAAATGATGCACTGAATGAATTAGATCTTTGGAGCTTCTTAATTGAGCACAAGTTTGGATATTGTTTTGCTTAATTATTCTAATTAATAAATTAATATATTAGGAGCATTATTGTATTTGTGATTGTGTGTACTGTTGTGTTTGTGTTGTTCATAATCATTATCATTATAAATTTGTTCATCTTATATATTTTCATTAAAAATCCATAAAAAAGAGCATGCATTCTTCATTTGCATAAATTTGGCACAGGTTCACTTATATCACTTAAATATTTAACCCTAGATTAACCGAGCTAATTTGCTTATATACTTGAGTTCGACCCTAGACTTATCCAGGATTTTTAGTCGAGCCCCTCCTTGTGGAGATTTATTCTTGTCTCTGATTAATAGTTAAGTGGTCGTATTACAATGAGAATTAATTACAATAGCTATTCAGCCATTGACCAGTCAGATTGGATTTTGACAATAATCTGATCCAATCCATAAATGAACAGATTTTAAAAATCTCAATCCGATCCGACCCAATAGACTTATGAATCCAAATCAATGACAATGGATTAGATTGGGTTACATATTTTATCCGATCCATGTGCACCGCTACCTAAAAGTTCTCCTGAAAGATGGAGTTACTAAGGCTTCTTCTTATGATCTTGGCCTCAAAGTTTGGCCATGTGGTTGAGGCCTGACTACTTTCTTAGAGGATGTAGTAGCATGGTTGGTTGGTCGGTTGGTTGGGGATCTCGTCGAAGGAGATGACCATCTTGGACTCAAGTTGGATGTTGAGTTGTCACCTAGACGTTAGAGGAGGCTAGTGGTTCTCCATATCACAATGACAGATACACATGAGTAAGGTCTAAGGTAGCGGTTTTGATGGGTGGTTGGTTAGGGTGTGCGTGGGGATCAGGATTAGATGAGGACAAGGCTTGGTCAACAACATTCCAGTGGTTACAGAATGTATCGAAAGAGAGGGAGGGCAGAGGGAGTTGGAGGATGTCGAGTAGTTTGGGTGGCCGGAGAAAGAGAGAGAAAGGAAATGAGCCATGGGCCATTCGATCAGCCCATATCGGAAGGAGGAGGGGTAGCCAATGTGTAAGGTGGGATGTTTTAGCCATGGGATTATCACTGATCCAACAACCCAAAAGAGAGGCGAGAAAGAGGAGGGGCGGCGGCTAATAAGAGGAGTTGGCGATGCATGGCGACTCTAGTAGCCAGGTTTTGTCACAAGAAAAATCAAGAGTAAAAATAAGTTAAAAATCAAATTAAAATAGCAAATGACATCAAAATGAAAATTTCCTTAACAAAAGTTGTTCATCTTAATCTATAACTTTGAGAAAGTAGCAAACTCAAAAGACATAATTTATACAAAGTGATAGTTTTATTGGTATTTTATAAAGACAAAATATCTGGATTTTTATGTTTTGTTATTTTTTTATGATTTTTATTTAAATATAAACACAAAATAAAATGAAATAAAATACTAAAGGTATTGTTACACTTTAATCCATTTTTAAACTTTTAATAATTAATAAAAGGGACATAACAATAGATAAATGATATATATAGTATATAAATAGTCACGACACATTATTTTTCTTAACTTTTAAAGTTTAATTTTAGTGTGTTTTATTAAAATAAAACTCAAAAAATAAATGAAAAAACTAATTAACAAATAAATATTTATGTACATAAATGACATGGTTAAAATTAGTAAATGGATATAAAATACAATGAGGTCTCCAATTCCTTTGAATTTGATCTTAATTTCTAGATAATTGAGTGTACATTAATTTAAAAGTGAGTATCGGATCATATAAGAGATATTTGACTTTACATCTTTTTGTTGCTAACTAAGGTATGGGTTTATTTGACATATATATAAGTTAGTATTTTTGTAGCATTATTTTATTAGTTAATATTAGTAATATATACACAATGGAGTTGATTTCGTATAAATTGGAGCTAACACGAGTTTATTAAAAATACATGAATTTGAGCTATTTACAGGTGATTATATACAATTTTCAACTTCTTATTTTTATGGTTTAATTTTGAATTATTTTATGAGCTCATTATAAGATAATCACACAATATTAATCCAATTTTATTGCAAGATTTATTTGGGTAATTTATCGATTTTAGAGCTATTTAATGAGTGTTTTAAATAAGGATTTAAGCTAAAATTCAGATATTAAGTTAATTAATCACACATTCATCACATGGCAATAAACATACGAAGATTCCACCTGGCTCTCATTTCAAGGTGTTCACAAAGTTGTCTTCACGGACGGAAGATAAGAAGGAATATATATCAAGATTTCCTTATGGTTTCCTTAGACTAGTGTTGTTGGGAGTATATTGTATGCCATGATATGCACTCACCCAGACATCACCTATGTAGTCAGTGTTGTGACTTATGAGTAGATACACGTCAAATCCAGGAAAAGGTCATTGTCTTGCTTTTAAGTTGCTTATGAGATACCATTGTGTTCTATCTTGAGTTTGGAATAAGTAAAGATTGCGTAGTTAGCTTTGGTGAAGCTGACTATGTAGGTGATTATAACAAGAGAAGATCAAAGGTAAGCTATGTATTCACTATAGGCAGATGTGGTTTCATGGAAGGAAATCTTGAAGCACATCGTGGCCTTATCTACCAGGGAAGCAGAATACATGAGACAACTAAAGAAATCAAGGAAGATATTTGGTTGAGAGAATTGAGCTCAATCCCAATCAAAAGACAATTGTCATCTAATATAATAGTCAGAGTGTCATACATCTAATAAAGGACCGTATGAAATATAAGAACAAAGCACATCAATGTCCGATATCACCCCAGCAGAGAAGTGGTTACCGATGATGGTAACATTCAGGTAAAGAAGATTACTACGATAAAAACGATGACCTAGCCAGTTCCACTAATCAAGTTTATGATCTGTGTGTTTTTTTAGTCTTTCAAAGGCGTAAAGAACATGTATAAAAAAGAGAGAGTTCCCTTACTACTTTCTATGGTGAGTTCAACTCAAGATGAAGCTTTGTTGAGATATACCTTGAAGACTAAACACATTTATGATTTGAGTACATTCCATAAACAAATGTTGAAGAGCACAGATTTTTTGAATCTGATTAGAATTCATTTTCCATGTACCCCTATATGTGTGTATTTTAGGGTAAGATGTGGGTCATATGATAGTCTTGTTCTAGGAGAGCATTGCCTCTTAGGGTTTCTGCAGTTTTCACCATAGTGAGACATCTCCTTGCATATGGTTTTTCCCCACTATATAGGCAGGGCTTTTCCACAAAAATTATGCATTCTTTATGGATTGTGTATGGCTTGATTGCACGATTGGATCGTTCTTTATAGAAGAAGTGGAGTAGGCATATTACTGAACCATGATACAGAGTGTGTTATGTGATCGTGCATGATTCTATTGTTTAGTTGTTGTTCTGCTTGTGTACTATTTATCAGATATGTTTCCAACATTGGAAAGATTTGGTTAACACCTTTGTCATGATAGTGAAAGGAATGGGCATCTAATTTTACAACCGCCACTGTAGTATGCTTCGGCTTCCTTCGCTCTGAAATTTAGTTGTCAAATTAGATGCCCATTTTACAACCGCAACTGTAGTGTGATCACTTGGAAGGATTGCGATGTAATATGCTTTGGCATACTACCAATGCTTTGGCTTCCTCAATGTGCTTAATAAAGTAATTCTGATGTTAACAAAGAGAGTTCCCAATATATTATCTAGGACTATCATTATGCTAACTGCCATCAAATTATGAAGAAAAGCGCTCGTAATCAAAATGGATGGAGAGGAGAAAAACCAGCATCCCTTCCGAACTTCACCGCTAAGCTCCTCCCTAACTCTCAACGCTTAAGGTTTTGCTCGAGATACTGATGGTTCGAAGTCATCATCTTTGAAAGCTTCATCAACTCCTTACTGTCTCAAAACAATGGTGTGAATCCTTGAAAAACAACGTATCAGTGATTTCAACCCTTAATTAAGCAACTAACCTCAGAGGAAAATCAATACCTCCTCAACATCTGATTCTAAGTCAGTCAAAAAAAGGATCATCAGCTTTTTCAGGCGACTTGCTCTAAGAAAATGAGGGTAGGCAACCAATCATATCGATGGTAGCATAGCATAAACAATTTCTTAACTCTTAAAACTGACTGCCTAAATCTCTAGAAAATGTTTGACAATAAGAGAACAATCCCTTTTTAGGGGCTACCAACATTAGATGCTAAGGGATAATTATATATATCCAACCTAGAATATGTAGCTTCCAACAAATCTCCTAAGTCTATTCTTTGCTACCTATTGATCTCAGGTTATAGATGTATATGTGTTGGGAGGAAAGGGAAAATTCCCATCACCTGGGAGTGAGATTGGAGCTTGCAGAGATCCTAACTTCTCCTGGATTATGAGAAGGAACAAAAGTATGCAGAGTCAAGATCTTCAAAGATAGGTATCTCGGTCCACTAGGTCAGATAAAGAGCAAGGGTCTCCGACTCCGAGAAAGCGTCAAAAAATAAAAATGATCTCTGTGCTTTCATCTTGGTTATTATAAGAGTTTCGATTTGTTTATGTGCATTTGCAATTTTGGTCTAAAAGATGTCAATGTATCATATGTTCATTTTCAGGACATCGTTCATCTAAATGTAGTATACATATCATAATGAGGTGTTAATTTATATTGTATATACATAAGATCTTGTACATAAATGTTCATGTAATTATGATATAACTAAATTAGGCAAAGAGAAAATATTCCGAACCTTAATCCCCCATCCTATACACGTACCCTACCTCCTTTACTAATAGACGTGCAAATTAAAAATAATCTGAATCAAAGGACTGGTCTGGTGGTAATACAGTGTGTCTATATCTTAAAGGATTGGGATTTTGAATCCCTAGTGGGACGCTCCGGACCCTCGAAATTACCAGATCTACTATTTAAAAAAAGTAAAAATAATCTATCAAAGAGAAAAATATTTCCAACCCATCCGTAATTACGTATGTGTATCAAACGGAAAATACATAGGATAAACTACAAAAAAGGCACAAAGTATGTGTTGATTGTCAACTAAGGAAAGAGTCTAAACTTATTTTTTTTGGACTTTTTTTCGAAACAATTACTCATGTAATTATAATTAATTAAATAGCCATGAGATCTCAAAATTTAAACTTTTAGGTACACATCGGCACCTGAGGCGCTGAACTGGGGAGAAAGCCCAAAACAACACCTCAAGTGCCGATTTGAGAGGGGAGAATTGCACATATGTCCTAGCATTTTGCATATACGCCATACCAAAAAAGTAATTATATAAATAGTCCTCTCTTTTATATTATCAAGGAGAGGCATATTTTATCATAGTTTTTCTTGGTGCACTGACTTTCACAATCATAATGGAAAATTAATAATTGTTAATTTCAAAATTATGATAAGTGAAATTAACACATCAAATTTTGACATATATATGTTAGCCCTTATCATTGGGATGCAATTGAGTACATATATACCCATATCCATTCATATCTATTTTTTACGGATATGGATATGTATTTGTCCACTATCAATTCCATTCTAAGCGAATATATGTATTCCTATTTTGACAGATGTGAATATGTAATTTTATTTGAAAAATACAGATAAAGAAAATAATCAAGGTTTCACTTTGCGCATACATCATATAACAACATTTACCGCTTTCATTTTTTATATGGATACATATCTAAGTATAATTTTGGATTGTTTGTATATGTTAACCCTTGTCATATCTATGCAATCAAATAATCTCTATTTGTCTATTTTAGTATGTGTTTTTAAGTGGATATGAATACATCCTTTATTTGACTAATATAATTACATAATTTTAATTTAACGAATGCTGATGTGGAAAAGAGTAATGGGGTTTCAATTATTTTTGCAAATACAAATATAGATACAAATATTCTTTCATGTTTTTTGATACATGGATACAAATCTGAGTATAAATTTTAGTTTTATTTATCCATGTTAACCACTATCATAGTGATGCAACTGCATAATCCGTTTCTATTCGTTATCTGATAAATTCTAAATTTATCAGCATAATTTAATTCATTTGTCTCTCTTGCCTAAGTAATTCAACAAGATTCATTGACAATTAATATTAATTAACAAATTGTGTGCTGTATATAATTGACACTAATTACATTATATTATATAACCTTATTATGGTGCTAATATATTATGTATTTATTTATTATTAAAAATCAAATAAAAGTTAGTATAGTATTGTAAGTAATAATATAACATAAAATAAAATAAAAAGCTAAAATGTTAAAGAAAAGAAAAATAAAAGGAAATTTGTTTTATATTGTTTTAAAAAGTATTTAATTTTTATATATGTATAGATGACTTCTGATCTCTTTGACTTTTACATGAAAGTTGTAGATCTCATCGAGATCTACAACTTTTACGTTCATCATTTTTCTAATTCTAATTCTAACTATTTATAATTGAACTTCTACTATTTTCTCTATTTATCTTAATTCCTATTAGGCCACGTGGCGTCTCCACAGCCATCCACGTGACCGCATGCCTTTGCACAGATCGCCTTCCATCTCGACTGTTGGATCTTGATCCAACGGTCCAAATTGCATCTTCAACCTCTGCCCACCTCTTTCAAGCGACGCAACTCTTCGCATGCGCCCAACTTCTCCAATTTCTTCCAACCTCCATCCACAACCAGTCCACCAAACTCCAACACTCTCTGCTTCGCCATCCTCCCCTATTCATGCCAGATCTCTAACTCCCCGTCATTCTCTCTCATCTCTCCGTGGGTGGTGGTTGAAACCACCACCTTCGATCGATAACTTCCAAACCACCACTTCATCAAAACCCCTTCGCCAGCGTTATCCTCCTTCACAGAGAAAGCTCAGATCTCTACCTCTCCTACTGTGACAGATTGAGTGAGTGCATTTTTTGAGTGACGATTGAGTTCATCTCCGGCAAGATCCTCGGCCAAATTGGTCGTGATTCAACCATGTCCGCGGCTGATTGAGCTCGATTCTTAGCTAGAATCTTGAAGCAAAGACCCTCGAAGCTTCAAAGCTCCACCTAGGATACGTGAGACTTCTTCAAATTCATTGATTCATCCTTCCATTTCTAGGTAATTTTCTTTAACTTCAATTTATCTAGTTTTTACCATTTTATTTCATCCGAGTTTCATCTTCAAGTTATGATCTAAAGAATCAGAATTCATTGTGATACCTCCATCATTCACGCGTTCATATCTCAGTGTTGAATCCATTTCTCCATGCGTATGTTCACATCGATCCATTCCAGGCATCATTGTTGACCTGGAGCCCATCTAGGTTTTAATTCATCCATCCCGTTTGAACCCTCCATTCCATTTCATAAATACCTCAAATCAATCGTTTGGGATTTGGTTTCTACTTGGACTAACATTGCAGGTCTACAGAACTTCAATGACGGAGATTGAAGCAGAGCTCCGATCTCCATTTTCCTATGCATAAGCATGTCATCAACAGATCGTTTCGAGGCTTACTTCTATCAACTATGCATCTTCATTAGAGACACCCATGATCCTTATTCGATCATCAGAAGACCTCCAGGAGCGATGAGGAGCAAAGTGACCTTCGTAGGATCCCCACTCTTGCTCTGCCACTCACGGAGGAGTTGACGAACAAGCGAGGAGCAGATACCATCGATCTCCCCAAGTGGGGTGAGATCCGATGAAGATTATCAAGCCACATCACACACCTGAAGCAACGGTTCATCCCTCAGGATTGGTCTCCGAGTCTGTCTCCGAACCTCTTACGAATCACCACAGGCGGCCACGTGGACCGGCGCTTGGTCCCCGTGCCTAACCGGGTCACGTGCAGGGTGCACGTGATGTGGAGAAATTGCATCTTCAATCCTATTATTTCCCTTATTTGTAGATAAGCTCTCTCGCCTTGTGTAAATTGCACAATTCCCTCTGCAGTTTATTTTATTTACACCTCAATACAATTTTATCCTTATTTGTCATAAAAACATGTTGTTTTTATTGTAAAAATGCCCGTAGTTTGACCATTGAATATCTTTCTTCATATAAATCCAATTGAAGTGATTTTGATCTCGTTTGAAAGATATTTTGATGCTCTATATCTTAACGTGATTCATTGTGAATTTGATTTTAAAATCACATTTAAATTATTCCTCTTTTAAGAATTTAATTAGTTCTTAAAAATAAATAGAAAGCAGACTCTTTTGTGATAATTGAACTTGATTTGCACATTGAATCTTAGTAGCTTTATTCTAGTTATTTTTATCATTATCATTAAGTCATTAAGTGATTTAGTAGCTTGCTAAACAATTCAATATCAAAGTGAAATTAAAGGACAAATTTTTGTTGAACTACTTTTGAGACTTAAATCACCTTTTGCCTGATTCATTCTTTGATTATCATTAAATAAATTCAGGAAGTTTTTGCGATTAATACAAGTCCTTTGTTGTGCATCTACTCATATTGTGAATGTCATGATTGTGTCGTTTGTGCATTATTGTCTTCATCTAATTTAATTGCATAAAAATGTGTTAAAAATCTACCTATTTTGTGTTCTGTCTATAGCTCACTATTATCATCCTACAAATTACTCTATTAAATATTTGAAACTTAGAAATTATTCACTAAATTGTTCGCATGTCTGTTTTCTACCCTGGACTTCCCAGGTTATAAATTCTAGTCGAATCTTCCTCGCAGCGATATTTTATTCAGTTTTGCATGATCTGCTAAATGCCATTGCTACAACAAACCCGATTTATCAAACACATTTAGCGATTCATCAGATGGTGCTGTTGCCAGGGACATGAGACATTTTGTGATTATTTATAGGTCAAAATATTTATTTATTGATTTGTAGGTTAATTATTTTGAGCATGTTTTGTTGGCTTTGTTGATCTTGTGATTTGTTGTATTTTCGCTAATTGACTATTGTAATTTTTCTCAATTACTATCTAATCATATATTATTTTGTGGTAGGGCCCGTGGAGCCGACGAGTTTCGGAAGATAGCGGAGCGAGGAGCTTGGAGTTTCTTGCTGAATAATCCATGAAGCAAGCTATTAGAGAGAACTAATTTAGTTGATTAAGTTCATTTATCGTGTTGTAAATTAATTTGTAATATTAGTCAAATTAATTTGTAATATTAGTCACTGATTTACAACAGTTTTCGATTGAAATCTCACACATGTAAATAAAGACCTGTTAACTTTATTCTTCATTTTGTGTGGTTGTGTCTAGAGTAGTTCTCAACTTGAGTGTCGTTTTTTGATCAAAGCATTGGGCCAAATTAGACATATCGTAGGTCATTTTTGCTTGATCTAATTTGTAATTTAGGACACATCATAATCTCATAAGATTCACAATTGCAAAAATCTTAGGAGATTCATGGGTACACATAGAATACGTTCTACGTAGTCAAAATAAATTGATTTATTCACCGCTAATAGAATTGTTGCTTAGGTGTGGTTTCTCGACTTGCATCATTTAGCTAGATTTTAAAATTTAGTCTATGCATCCACATGGAGAGTGTTGGGAAGTGTTGTAAGTATTTCTGAATGACTACATGCATCATTGATTTTCACTTGCATTCCGTATTTCACTTTCTTCCTCAGTTTAACCAACTTAAGGAAAAAGGATTGTACGTTAGGCGATGCTTGTGGTCACATAATTCAAAGCGATACCTAACTCTTAAAATTGGGATTGGATTATTGCAAGCTGACCTAATTAATTTGGAATAAAATCAACCGTGTATTACTGGCAGGAAAACCCTCATTGTTTGCAGGTACTTACCCTCAGACAGCGTTGGTGAGGACGTAGCCCCTAAGGAATAAAGCCAAAAATCCTTAGACTTGTACCCTAAGCGCTTTGACTCACTTTTAGGGTCTTGTTATTGTTGCAAACACTTGGCTCTGACCATTAGAAGAAGTAGTCTCGTTCCTATTGTGGTTTCGCCAGCTTTAACTTGAACTACCTTAAGGGACTACACTTGTGAGATTGCATAAGATTATTTTGAATCACTAAATTAAAATTGAAAAGATAATAAGGCCATCATCACATCCTTCAGTGTTGAGTTGGTGAATCAATTCAAAGGGGTTTGTATCGACTGCTTTGTGTTAGCAACTCCACACATTTATGTGCCTAGTAGTACTCAAATCATTTTGTATCTATCGTGCTCCATTCTCGTATCTTTTGAAATTCAAAGATGGATATTTGGTCAGATATTTGCTCGAACTTTGCGATCTTGTCGTTGAACCACCCAAATATCACATCTTTACAGGTCCAACCCCCTTCCTCTTCTTTAAGTAGACCATCCCGGTTTGGAGATGACCTTTGTTTCGAACCAGTGTATCATGATTCACTCCTTAGGGGTTGTTACATCTCGACCAACCCTTTTCTTTCTTCTCTACTCATCGAGGAAGATCACTGCCTTAGTGATATTGATTTGATTTCGTTATCTTCATATAGATCTTACTCCAATCATTTCTTTGATGAAGGTGACAAAGGTACAGATAAGATTCTAAGAGACAAAATGGGAATGGGGAGGAGGAAGAACGAGAGGACCTAATGCATGTAGTATTGGCTAGGTTACCAGAATCTGAATAGAACCAAGCACTTATGAGAGCACAACTTGTCCAGTTATAGTTTGGTAGATATGCACCAATGGACACAATATACAACCCTGGGCAGTATCAGATGGCTAATTGGTTGAGTGCAGTTGAGCTTGAAGTTGAATATGAGTTGAAGTTGTAGTTTCTCAGCTTGTTGCCTCATTTTCATGGGAATGCACATGAAGCGCCATACACATTCCTTAGGGACTTTGAATTAGTTTGTACTAACCTTAGGCATCCTAAGGTTATTGAAGACTACATTAGGCTCAAAGACCTTCCTTTTGCCTTAAAGGATAAGGCTGATTATTGGATGAAGAACCTGGGGTAGTTGTAACTACATTTGCGTAGATTAAGGACCTCTTCCTGAAGAAGTTCTACCCTTTGAGTAGAACTAACTTGATGTGTTCACGCATCACGAGTTTCTCCCAACTTACTAATGAAGCCTTCTGTGATACATGGGAGAGATTCAAGAATCTCTTACAGAAGTGTCCTTGTCGCGGCTTAGAGCCTACCATCCTGGTTCAGTTTGTATATTGCGATCTACACCCTGAGATGAAGGGTTTGGTTAGTGCTTCTTGTGGAGGCAGCTATACTTTACGCGGAGCGGACATCGTCTGGAAGGTGTTCGAGTGGATGGCCGAGATGAGAAGAGCACAGATCGCGAGTATAGCTCAGTTAGAGACCCCCATTCCATTCTCATCTAGCAAGGGAGCGAAGGATACAGTAGATCCTTTTGACATGGTCCTTATAGAAGACAAACTCATAGTGGTTGAGAGGATCAATAGGCGGATGGATGAGTTGGACAACAACTTATCCAAACTACCTAAATAGCTGGAGGAGCTTTCTGAGAAGGTATCCAAGATGAGGTTACCTGCCGTGACTGCATCTGCAGCTCTTGTTTACCGTGTTCACCATATACAGGAGCAACATATGTCAGGGCCATTCTAGCCATGGTAAAGGACCAGCCTCTATTCCATTCTTGCCAGCAGCAACCACCTTCTGTAGAGACAGTTACTGAGGAGCCTTTATAGGTGTGGGAGGTAAATGGTGTGTGGTACACCAATGACCCTACAAGGCAAGGGAGTTCTGGGCACCATTTCTCCTACCAGTGTCCCCGGTCCTTTTATAACACATCATCTACTCCTACACATCTTCTAGCACTACAGAGCTTTAGAGCCGTCCCTTTCCAGGCGCCGGGACAACAGTAGCAACACATGCGTTAGCGGACGTACCAGTCAGGCCAGTAAGGCTCACAGGGGAAGAACCATGAATTTTATCAAGGGGGGCCAAGTATATATCTATCATGTATAAGTAAAAAATGGAAAAATGTATTTTCAAATTATATTTTTTAAGTAGAGTTAACAATTTCAAATGTGATTTTTAAAATTTGATAAACTTATTATGTCAATGTTATTTGAATTTTTCAATAAGGTATACATTATTTTTTCCAATTATGATTTTTTAATAGTTTTAGTTGAAATTTTGCATATTCAAAAAGAAACCACAAAACTTATTTCATTTACAAAGAGAATTAAAAATAATGGGAGAGACAAATGAGTCCCAATCTAATTTTAAATCAAATTATATTTATAATATAATATATTAAAAGTGTGTAGAAATAATTTTTTAACAAAGAAAGGATGAGATTAATTTTTTTAAGCAAAAAAAAGGGTGGAGAGAGGTAAAGTGAGTAAAGCTAATTTTTTTAACAAAAAAGCATTGCTGGGAATCAAACCCTAGTCCAATAATTGGAGGATGTAATGCTTTTCCAATAAGCCAAACATTTAGTGATAGTATTTGAAATTGTTCTTTCTATATTATACGTGGAGCATGGGCCATACCAAAATTTAACAACATTATATAAGTGAAATGGAATAATTAAGGGGGGGGGGCATGGCCCCCCTAAAAAGTATACTAGTTCTGCCCCTGAGGGCCCACATGTTCAGCATCATACCCAGCAGCAACAATCTTATGGCCAACAGGGCCAATCTCCGTGTTCTTCTTTGCCATCTTCCTCTAGTCGGCAACAACATTCATCTTAAGATCCCATTCATTTCCAGAGACATATTCTGGAGGAGTTGTGTTCGTACATAAACGAGGTATATGATTTGAGGGTTGATCTCAATCGTCTTTCCCGTCTACATGATGATCGCACTGCACCTACTACATCCATTCCTGCCTAGGTTCAAGCTAATCCCAACAACCTCAACAAGACTCAGCAACAGCAGCAACATTCTTTGGATCATGTATACTACTCAGATTTTCACAAATGCGAGCATGAGATCTTTCTGTTTGATTGTATAAATCATGTCTCTCAAGAGCGGACGGACAGTGGTCATACCCGATTGGGCAAGGGACATGGAAAGGACCGACTCCGAGGCTCGGTTTAAGGAGAGTTAAGTGGACGATGGAGCCAGGCATTTTCACCATGATGATCATCACCGAGTGGAGACCTCCATAAGGAGAAAGAGGAGGAGTACGAGAGAAGTGTAGCACACATCAAATTCAGAGTCTACGGAGGGACTTGCACCTTTGGTTGAGAAGAATGCACATTCAGCAGTCATTCCCCAACCTGTAGTAGATGATTCATTTGTTATTCTAAATGTAAAAGATTCAGTTGTGAAAAACTCAGTTTCTATGGATCATAAAGTGCATGTTTCTGTTTATGATTTAGAGTCTTCACATTCTTCTTTAGCTATCCCTTTCCCCCATGCTCTTATGGTAGGAAAACACATCGTGAAAAAGATTCAAAAAGATAATCCTGATATGACACGATTTTGTAGAGATAACATTATGGTTAAGGTGTCATTTAATGAGTATGTGACAAGTCATCATGCATTTCAGAAATACTTGAAGGTGAGATGCATACCTAGCAAAGTTAGCAGGAAGAAACCAAATAGTTATGTTAATTTCTCGGTGGCCACTACTTCTTGTCTCAAGAACCAAAAGTTACCACAAAAGAGAGATTTAGGTGCACATTATGTGATGAGTCATATTGATGACATCGCCTTTGCATGCACTCTCCTAGATAATGGATCTTCAATCAACTTGTTACCTTATGCCTTGTATGAGAACTGAAGTTGGGACCTTTACGCAGATCTAGAGCTTTACTTCAGTTTGCATATAAGTCGACGAAGAAGTCTAAGGGTTAGATCAAAGATGTCATTATACCGATTGAGGGACAAGACTTCATGGTGGACTTCACTATCCTTGACATGGACATCCCCAATCATTGGAGAGAGTCACGTATTATCCTTGGACGACCCTTCCTTAGGACCGAGTTGGAGCTTCATTTGATTATCAGACAAGGATGATGAAGTTCTGTTCTCCAGTAGGAGAATTGGAGCTACATATGAAGCATACGAAATGACAGTGACCTAATTCAGAGTATAGCACATATTTCTCTTCTTTTTTAGAGGCAGACTGCGGGATAGTTAGCACAGTTGGGATTTGGGCTCAAAACTTGATAGTACAGAGTGATACCTTCTCATATGAAGAGGACAATGTACGCAAAGCAGTTGTTGAGATGTTGCTAGAATTCTTGAGTTTTGCATCACCCTATTCCCTTGGTGATTTAGAAGTCTCTTTGGATTTGTCGGTTCCTTTTCATTTGGAAGGGAACTAGATGATGAGTCGGACGCGACTTTGGTCGAACTACCACGTTTCTTTAGCGATCTGACTCCTTGTTCTTCAGTTCAGTTGGTGGACATTATATACAGTATAAATATTTCATCTCCACTATGCAACACAGATCAAGATTCATTGGTAGTTCAACCAGATGTACCTGATGATTCTTCTTTGCTAGAGTTGAAGCCACTACGTCATAGACTCAAGTATTCCTTTCTTACAGGACCAAAGAATAAATTTCGTGTCATCATTAGCTCTAGGTTGACTGTAGAGCAGGAGACTAGGTTGTTAGAAGTATTAGAAAAGAACTGCAAGGCCATAGGATGGACATTGTCAGATCTCGTGAGTATAAACCTCGCACTCTATTCACACCATATTTTTATTGAGGATAATGCTAGACCTTCACGTGAGTTTCAGAGGAGACTTAGTCCAAATCTACAGGATGTAGTTAAGAAAGAGATTGAGAAGTGATGTGGAGTGGGATTTATTTATCCAATCTTTGACTCCAAGTGGGTGGCACCTTTACATGTTGTCCCGAAGAAATTGGGAATTCAGATGGTCACCAATGAGGAGGGAGTTGAGATTGTGACATGAGTACCCATATCATAGAATGTTTGTGTTGATTACAGACGCTTAAATGCTGCAATCAAGAAAGATCACTTTCCCCTACCTTTTATTGATTAGATTTTGGATAGACTAGCGGGGAAAGAGTTTTTCTGTTTTCTTGATGGGTACTCAGGCTACAATCAAATAGCCATCAGCCTTGAGGACCTAGAAAAGACTACTTTTACATGTCTTTTGGGTACATACGCATGCAGGTGCATGCCTTTTGGGCTATGCAATGCCCCATGTACTTTTCAACTGTTCATGATTGTTGTGTTTACTGAGATGGTGGGGATTTCCTGGAGGTCTTCATGGACGACTTCTCGGTCCATGGTGATTAATTTGATTATTGTTTAGTGCATTTGGATCGTGTCCTTCAGAGGTGTAGGGGGATGAATAAAAACTAGTACTCTCCTAGAAAAAAGTTATTTCATGGTTAAGGAGTGTATTGTGTTAGGGCACGTCATCTCCAAAAAGGGAATAGAGGTTGACCTTGGCAAGGTGGATGTGATCAGAAAACTTGATCCACCAACCAACATCAAGTCAGTGAGGTCATTCCTTGGACGCGTTGGAATTTATCGATGGTTTATTCAGGATTTTTATAGGATTGCCCGACCCTTGACTGTGCTCTTAGGAAAGGACACCGAGTTCTTTGTAGATCACAAGTGTCTTGAGGCTTTCGAGCTCCTTAAAAAGAAGATTTGTGACTCATCGATTCTGCAGGCTCCTGATTGGTCTCTTCTTTTTGAGAACATGACTGATGCTTCAGATTTTGCTATAGGAGTCGTATTGGGGCAGTAGCAAGATCGGATACCATTCATTGTTCACTACATAAGTAAGGTTTTAGATTCAGCATAGAAAAATTAAATAGTGGCCGAGAAAGAGAGATGCTTGTCATAGTTTGGGCTTTAGAGAAGTTTAGGTTTGTAATTCTTGGCTCAAAAGTGACAGTTTACACCGATCATTCATCCATTAGGTATCTCATGGAAAAGAAGGACGTGAATGTGCATCTTCTTAGGTGGATATTGTTACTCCAGGAGTTTGATTTGGAAATTAAGGATAAACCTGGGGTCGAAAATTTATTGGCTGATCATTTTTTAAGGATTGTGATTAAGGATTCCCCTGATTTTGAGCTTATTCCAGAGACCTTTCCGTATGAGTCGATCTGTGTTGTTGACTCACTCCCATGTATGCCAACATGGTGAACTTCCTTGTCTCCAAGCAAGTTCCCCATGGTTGGACTAGGAGCAGTATAGACCGACTCAAGTCGGATTCGAAGAAATACCATTGGGAGGATCTGTTTCTTTTCTTTGAGGGATCAGATTGTGTCTGGAGGAGGAGTATTCCTCAGGAGGAATACCAGAGTGTCCTCATGTATTCACTTGAGGTTGGAGGACACCATTCAGGAAAAAGGGCCGCACACAAGGTGTTACAATGTGGTTTGTTTTGGCGGACCTTGTGGATACCACTGATTTTATATGGGCATTCCCTGTTTGCCAAAGGATGAGAGGGACAATTGGTTCTAGAGATGACATGCCCATGCAGACTGTGATTTTTTGTGATGTCTTTGACGCTTGAGGCATAGATTTCATGGATCCCTTCTGAATAGCTAAGGTTTTGAGTACATCTTATTAGCGGTTGATTACTTGTCGAGATGGGTGGAGGCTACTCCAACCCTAGCCGCAGATAGTAGGACTGTCTGCAAGTTCATAAGTGATCATATTATTTCATGATTTAGGGTACCTAGAGTTTTGATATCTGACAGGGGTAGCCATTTTGTGAATAGACAGATGGAATCTTTAACAAAGGATTATGGATTTGAGAATCGAGTAACTAGTTTTTACAACCCACAATTGAACGATATGGCAGAGGTTTCAAATAGGGAGGTGAAGAGCATTCTTCAAAAGTTAGTCTGAACTGATAGGAAGAACTGATCTCAGTTGTTAGACCAAGTTCTGTGGGCCTATAGGATGGCCTATAAGACACCTCTTGGCACTTCATCTTTTCGAATGATACATGGCATGCCATGTCATTTGCCTGCTGAATTGGTTCATTAGTCTGGGTGGGCAATAAAGAAGATTAATTGGAGTTGTCACTTAGGGAAGTTGTGTAGAGACGTTGACATGAATGAGTTGGTGGAAATCCATAACCGAGCATATGACAACAACATGATCTATAAGGATAAAGTTAACTTTGTCATGGGATAAAAGGTACGGTTGTTTAATACAAAGTTAAAGATTTTTCACCGAATACTTAAATCAAAGTGGACGGGCCCTTTTATGGTAAAGGAAGTGCATAAGAATGGTAGTGTAGAGATTTCATAGCTTTCAGAGAATGCATCTTCCTTTTTGATTAACGGGCAGTTACTTAAGCATTTTGTAGAATCCAAGGAAAGATTAACTCCCATTGAGATGATTGACTTCATTCCTAGTGATGTAGTTTCATATTTTTCAGACAAGGCATGAGCATCAGTACATGTTTACATCATAAGATTCAACATCGACAGATTCTTATTCTTTCTGATTTCATTCTTATAGTGTTACTTTGACTCATTCTTTTCCCTACTTACACTTAGGCTATTTTTTAGCCTAAGTATAGGGGGAGCACGTCTCTATATTATTCATTGTGTATTCTTTGGTCTAGTCTTCAGTCTCTTCTATATAGTTAATTCTCTTTCTTTACTTAGATTTATCAAAACCTTGGTATAGGGGGACCATCCCTTTGTGTTCATTCTGACACTTGTATTATTTTGGTCTTCAGTCTTTGCATTCTTTTATATTTAGTTGAGCTATGGTTTCATATCACTTTGTGCTATGAGGACATAACAAAAGCTAAGTATAGGGGAGTCTACCATATATATTTCATGTATACTTTATCCACATATCATATTTTTAAAATTTTCAAATTTTTTGGGCCTATGGGTATCGCATTGTATTTTTGGAACTGATTTCTATACAAAAGGTTTTAAAAATAATTATGAAAATTATATAAATATTTTACATGGTTTTCAAATGTTTGTGGTTTGTAAAAATACAGACTAACTTGTTTTGAAAATCTTTGTAAAATATTTTGAAAACCTGTATCTATCTGACAATGTTTGTAAAACATTTTCAAAAGTCTTTTCAAAAGCTAGGGGTGTATTGGAATTAACATAGTTCTTGTTAATAATTTCTAACATTAATTAATTCTGTTGTGCCTCTTCAGTCTTTTTTATGATTAGGTTTCTGAGAGGTTGCGACGGTTCCCTAAACAACCATATTTATTCAATATAAGGTTGTCTTGTCTTAGAGTCATACAGAGTCCTACATGGAGGAAAGTCTAGATTTCAATTTTATATTTTGGAAGATCAAGTTGATAAAGAGTTCACTAAAAAGAGTGATGACGATTGAGGATTTATTGATATAAGAATTAGACATGGAGGTGCCCTTACCTTTTCTTGAGGATGTTCACTTCTTGAATTCTTACCTTTCTTGTATTGATATAAGAATTATATCTTTACTGATATAAGAATTAGACATGGAGGTGCCCTTACCTTTCTTGTAAGTTGAGCCATCCTTCTGTGTCTTTTTTTTCTTCTTAGAAAAACCCAAAAGTCTATTGCATGATTTCATGGTTTGATTCATCTTTCTATGATTGTGAAGAATTTTGAGGCTTTCCATGTAGATATGGATATCACTTTTGAGGTATAGTGGCATCATTCTAGAAAGTTGAAATTCCAAATCGATGAAGATTTTTCTTATTCAGATTCTAAAGTATTCTCTGTTAGGAGAAAATAGTTGAAACATAAGGCGGCCTGTGATTTTAAACCTCTAAGATCCAATCTTGATTTTTAAGGAGCTGAAGTTTGTAGTGTTGTGTTGGGTGTCCTAGTGTTGTTCTTCGTGTTGTCTCTGTATATTTCTGTCAAGGTTACCCATTTTTTTGTCTGTCTCAATAAAGTTAATTCATTAATTCTTTTGTAAATAACTAACTTACTAACTTATCAATTAGTGTTGTTTCCGGACATTTTCACCATACACTCAAGGTTTGAGATGATCTTTAACACTGGATTTAAGGAGTCCATAGACTTAAAGTTACCTTGTCTTAATCATTAGGGTCTTTGACTTAGAAATCCATACTTCCCTAGTTGGAGGATATGTGTGCTATATGGCGTGCTTAATCTCCCTTAAAAGAACTTGATTATCACTCACATGCACGAGTGCATCCATGATTGAGATGACTCGAGGTATCACTTGATGGACTGGGATTTGAGGCTTGACTTTGGAGTTGATCTATATGATGCTCGGGGATGGGATACAATTTATGATGGCTTCATGAAACCTGAGTGTCAGCAACTTAGCCGGTATTGGACATATTCTCATGCTATCTCTTGACTTTGATCTAAAATGACAGGGTGTGATGAAACACATTAATAAGTTAATCAGTGTTCGCCAATCTTTGGTAAAAGCAACGAAGCTAGCCAAAAATAAGGAAGTTCCCTCAAAAAATGATAAAAAATGATTATGAAAAGCTCATTACATTTGCATCATATGAGCTTATATTCTAGGCAAGCGCTCCCAATATTTTCAATATCCATTTGGACTAAAATCTTAGGCTTTTATGAGTTGGGCTTGTACCTCAAAAAGGACTCTGCATCGTTAGCGATACAAGTCTGGGTACAAGTGTATTAGATGCTTAAAAAGACGTACCCTAGTGTACTCCCAGGAAAACAAGTACAGGCAGCTCAAAATTCTCTTTGATAGACACACTGATTGGCAACATAAAAATGGAAATTGTGTTGAGTATTGGCACTTGAGAGAACCCTGTTCCAATGAGAGGAAGAGAAAATAAGTAACAATCCTATATCCTCTGGCATTTCATCTATACCTTTGAACTTTGATGAACTAAAGAGATAGTGGATTGGAGCAAGACTAGATTTATTCCTAGTGTTGAGGTATGGATCCTCAGGAGAGCTTCTGAGATTGGAACTCTTTGTGAAATTTTGACTTTACTCTTGTGGATGCAGTCAACACTAAGTCAAACTTCTTGTGTGTGTGTGTGTCTTGAGAGTCCGACAATTGGAGGAGTTGAACTCCTTTTGATTAATACTTGGATCAACTTAGACTTTAGGATTCCTAAAACTTAGTATTCTAGGTCAAATCAAGCTTTGTATACTCACTTGCACATGTTTGGGATCTCACTAATTAAGCTAACTCTTTAACTAAATGCTTTATTTATTAGCTTGAGGATGAGCATAACTTAAGTATAGGGGGTGATAAATCCCATATTTATCAGTATAATTTAATATATTTATCTCTCTTGCTTAAGTAATTCAATAAGATTCATTGACAACTAACAATAATTAACAAATTGTGTGCTATATATAATTGACAGTAATTACATTATATTATATAACCTTATTATGGTGTCAATATTTTATGTATTTATTTATTGTTATAAATCAAATAAAAATGGGTATAATCTTCTAAATAAAAAATATAACATAAATTACAATAAAACCTAAAAAATTAAATAAAAAAATAAAAAGAAATTTGTTTCATATTGTTTTGATGAGTATTAAATTTTTATCTATGTATAGATGACCTCTGATCTCTTTGACTTCTCATGAAAGTTGTACATCTCATCGAGATCTACAACTTTCATGTTCGTATTTTTCTAATTCTGATTCTAACTATTTATTATTGAATTTCTACTTTTTTCTCTATTTATCTTAATTCCTATTGGGTCACGTGGCGCCTCCACAACCGTCCATGTGACCGCATCCCTTTGCACGGATCAATTCCATCTGGATGTTGGATCTTGATCCAATGACCCAGATTGCATCCTCCACCTTCGCACCACCTTCAAGCAATGCAACTCTTCGCATGCGCCCAACTTCTCCAATTTCTTCCAACCTCCATCCACAACCATTCCACCAACTTCCACCACTCTCCGCTTTGTCGTTCCTCTTCTATTCACACCATATCCCTAACTCCCCATCATTCTCTCTCATCTCCCCGTGGGTGGTGGTTGAAATCACCACCTTTGATTGACAACTTCCAAAACAAAACTTCATCAAAAATACGTCGTCACCTCTATTAACCGTTATCTGCCTTCACGAAGAAAGTTCTGAGCTCTACTCTCCTACTGTGACAGAGTGAGTGAGTGCATTTGAGTGACGACTGAGTTCATCTCCGTCGAGATCTTCGGCCAAATCAGTCATGTTTCAGCCATGTCTGTGACTGATTTAGCTCGTATTCTCAATCAGAATCTTGAAGCGAAGACCTCGAAGCTTCAAAGCTTCACACATGCTACGCAAAACTTCTTCAGATTCATTGATTCATCCTTCTATTTCCACATAATTTTCTTTAACTTCGTTTTATCTAGTTTTTATCATTTTATGTCATCTGAGTTTCATCTTTAAGTTGTGATCTAAAGACTCGGAATTCATCGCAATATCTCCATCATCCGCACGTTCATATCTCATTGTTGAATCCATTTCTCCATGTGTATGTTCACATCGTCCATTCCAGGCATCATTGTTGCTCTGAAACCTATCTAGGGTTTATTTCCTCCATCACATTTGAACCCTCCATTCCACTTCACAAATACCTCAAATTATTCATTTGGGCTTTGATTTCTTCATGGACTAACATTGCAGGTCAACAGAGCTTCAATGATCAGAGATTGAAGCAGAGTTCCGATCTCCATTTTCCTCTGCATTAGCATGTCATCAGCAGATCATTTCGAGGCACTTCCTGCTTCAATTAATAGTGCATCTTCATTACGAGACACCCAGGATTCTTCTCCGATCATCACAAGACCTCCAGGAGCGAGGAGGAGCAAAGTGACCTTCGCCAGATCCCCACTCTCGCTCCATCGCTCGCTTAGGAGTTGACGAACATGCGAGGAGCAGATACCGTCGATCTACCCAAGTTGGGCGAGATCCGATGGAGATTATCAAGCCACGTCGCACACCCGAAGCAACAGTTCATCCCACAGGCTTGGTCTCTGATCCTGTCTTCGAACCTCTTACGAATCACCAGAGGCAGCAATGTGGATCGACCCTCAGCCCCCGAGCCTAACCGAATCACGTGTAGTGCGTACGTGATGTGGAGAAATTGCATCCCCGGTCCTATTATTTCCCTTATTTGCAGATGTGCCCTCCTGCCTTGTGTAAATGTATAATATCCCATGCAATTTATTTTATTTATATTTTAGTCCAATTTTGTCCTTATTTGTCATAAAAACTTGTTGTTTTTATTGCAAAAATGCCCCAGGATTTAACATTGAATATCTTTCTACATATAAATACAGTTGAAGTGATTTTGGTCTCGTTTGAAAGTTATTTTGATGCTCTATCTCTTGGCATGATTAATTGAATTTTGATTTAAAAATCATGTTTAAACTATTCCTCTTTTTAAGAGCTTAATTAGTTCTTAAAAATAAATTGAAAGAGGACTTTTTTTGAAATTGAACTTGATTTGCACATTGAATCTTAATGGCTTTATTCTAATTATTTTTATCATTATCATTAAGTCATTACGTTATTTAATAGCATTCTAAACAATTAAGTATTGAAGTGACATTAAAGGATGAATTTTTTGTTGAATTGCTTTTGAGACTTAAATCAACTTTTGATTGATTCATGCTCTAATTATCATTAAATAAATTCAGGAAGTTTTTACGATTAATACAAGTATTTTGTTGTGCATCTACTCATATTATGAATGTAATGATTATGTCGTCTGTGCATCATTGTTTCATCTAATCTAATTGCCTACAAAATGTGTTAAAAATCTACCTATTTTATATTCTGTGCATAGCTTACTATTATCATCCTAAAAATTGCTATATTAAATATTTGGAACTTATAAATTATTCACCGAATTTCCCACGTCTCTGTGTTCGACCCTGGACTTCCTAGGTTATAAATTCAAGCCGAATCTTCCTCACAGAGATATTTTATTCGGTTCTACTTGATATGCTAAGTGCACATGCTACAACGATCCCGATTTATCATATGCATTTAGTGATTCATCACCATCACGTATTTTTTTATGCAGATATGGATACATAATTCTATTTTACAGATATGAATATGTAAGTTTATTTTGACGGATATAGATGCATAAAAGAATACAAGATTTCAATTCTTATTTTTGAATACAATATAAATACTAATATTTTGACGGATATAGATGCAGAAAAGAATACAAGATTTCAATTCTTATTTTTGAATACAATATAAATACTAATATTTTGACGGATATAGATGCAGAAAAGAATACAAGATTTCAATTCTTATTTTTGAATACAATATAAATACTAATATTTTGACGGATATAGATGCAGAAAAGAATACAAGATTTCAATTCTTATTTTTGAATACAATATAAATACTAATATTTTGACGGATATAGATGCAGAAAAGAATACAAGATTTCAATTCTTATTTTTGAACACAATATAAATACTAATATTTTGACGGATATAGATGCAGAAAAGAATACAAGATTTCAATTCTTATTTTTGAATACAATATAAATACTAATATTTTGACGGATATAGATGCAGAAAAGAATACAAGATTTCAATTCTTATTTTTGAATACAATATAAATCCCAGTTTATTTTGACGGATATAGATGCAGAAAAGAATACAAGATTTCAATTCTTATTTTTGAATACAATATAAATACTAATATTTTGACGGATATAGATGCAGAAAAGAATACAAGATTTCAATTCTTATTTTTGAATACAATATAAATACTCATAATTGACTATAATAGATATCCACAACCACAAAAAAAGTTATATAATTGTGTTTGTATCCATATTTAAAAAAATGAGAACCGTATCCATACTTATATCCATATTACAAATAAATTGAAGCTTATTTCCTTATCAAACTAATACATACACAATCAAAGAGAGGCAATTTCAACTTATCGTAATTGTGAAATTTAACTTATCATAATTGTGAGTCTAATAATTGTTGATTTTCCATTATGATTGTGAAAGTCAATGTAGTAAGAAAAACTACGATAAAATATCTCTCTTTGATAGTAAAGAAGAGAGAACTATTTATATAATTAGTTTTTGATATGGATATATATGCAAAATGCTAGGACATATGTGGAATTCTCCCCTCCCAAATCGACACTTGTGGTGCCATTTTGGGCTTTCTCCCCAATTCGGCACCTCTAGGTACCTAAGTTTAAATTTTTGAAATATCATAGCTATTTTATTAATTATGATTAAACTAATGATTATTAGAAAAACAATCATATTTTTTGTCTCAGATACGTGCCTCATTAAGCTTTCACGACCCTTATATTTCGACATTAAATTCTAAAGTTGAAGTTTCAAATACCTATTTTTACATTTGAAAGATGAAACCTTTAGTTGGGAAACAATGTATAGTTAAGACCCTTTCTAGTAATCTGCCCAAATACATACATGCATACATATATACATATATGCATACATATAGGAAAACTTCAAATGATGTGGTGTCTCACAACTTTTGTGGTGAGTCATCCATCTCATCCCTTTATTTTCGATTACATGGATGGAAGTAATGATGTATTAATTATATTACTTAAATGGTTGAAAGTCCATTTTGGTCTTTTCGTCACATTCTAAATATAGAATGTGACAACTATTATAACCTAATTTCTCTCTCTCATAAACGATGTCACCCTCTCTCTCTGATCGACCAGAAACAACATCCTCTCTTTCCCTCACGCGATCAACCTGCAACGGCGATGTCCTCCCCCCTCTCGCAATTCATCGATGGTGGCGCACCTCCCCCCCCCACCCTCTCGATTCATCGACAGCGGTGCCAACTTCCTCTCCGTGCAAAGTTTCTCGACTGTAGATGAGAAAGGCATGGAGGAGACTTTCCATAGGAGGACGATGTGGAGGACAAGGATGTCATGTAGAGGAGAAAGCTCGTGCATGTGATGGTGGCCGAGCATGGAGGTCGCATCACGTGGTGATGACAATGGAATGTAATGGTGGTTGTGTGTGCAAATAGATGGGGAGGGTGGTTGCATTTGGAGGTGAAGGTGGAGAGAAGATCGTGAATGTCCAAGGCGGAGGAACGCACATGGGACGCGAGGCGTGGATTTACATTGGATATATATATTTTACATATATGACATCCATATTTACTTTTTGATTCATTTTTTACAAATCTCAATGTTTATTTTCTTATTTTGCAAAGCTCTATGTGAATTTTACAAAGGAGCGAGATACAATTACAAAGTTTCACGTAAATTTTACAAAACGAAAATATACATTTACAAAAAAGGCTGAAGTTTACAAAGAGGAAACTTACTCTTACGAAAACTCATTGGAGTATACAAAATGAAGATACCCATTTAAAAAATAGGAATACCCATTTACAAATAAGAATTACAATGGAAAAATGAAATTATTAATGAAATTACAAAGAAGAAAATTACTTTTACAAAAACTCGTCGGATTTTACTAAGATATGGTTGAATTCAAATCGTTCAAAATAAAATTGGAAATTGATCAATAAAGGTACTAATGAAAAATATCAAATCTAGAAAAATTTAAAATGACAATTCAAAACTATTAAATGAAACTAGAATTTAATAAAATTGAGATGAAGGAAAT
The DNA here is from genome assembly GCA_037367405.1 of Ottelia alismoides. Taxonomy (NCBI): domain Eukaryota; kingdom Viridiplantae; phylum Streptophyta; class Magnoliopsida; order Alismatales; family Hydrocharitaceae; genus Ottelia; species Ottelia alismoides. The sequence continues at coordinate 94,306 of JAZKJV010002102.1, forward strand.
GTCTTTTCGAATAAGCTTTTTCATGCAACCGTCAGATTGAGATCTGAGGAATCTGATTGATGGCTCACCACAATATTGGTGAGACCCCACCCCATTTGAAAGGATCCATATATATATATAGGGTTGATCATGTGAGAGCATGAGAGCAGTGGATCTGGACCACTAGATTCTGCTCTTCTCTCTCCCCCTATAATAAATGAGGAGAGATGGCAAAATCTAATGGTCTGGAATCATTGCTCTCATGTTCTCACAGATTTTGGCTCTCACAGGATCAACCATATATATATATATATATAGAGAGAGAGAGAGAGAGAGAGAGCATGGGGAGGTTGGAGAGCTTGCATCAAGGTGCATGTAACTTTACATGCATCGGTACCACAAACGTCCATTTTTTTAAACGAAACCTTGGGGATCTTCTTAGAACTATTAGTGGAATACTGATGAATATGTGATTCATCACTCGAAAAGTTGAAATTAGAGATTCGTTCCCTAGCAATTAGTTACATATTTCCTTTTATTATGCATTATTCACATTCATGCATTTATAATTAATGATCGCATTTTAGCATGCATGTATGCATTAAATAAGGAGCCAAATTCACTTGTATATAGTCACATGTATATTATCCAAATTCACCTATTTGTATCTATTTTATACCCACTCTAAATCCAATAAAATCAACTCTATAGTGTATATATATTACTAACACTAATAAAAGGAAAATATCAAAAAATACTAACATGTAAAATTGTCCAATAAAACTTGAGCCCTAGTTTGAGACTAAGAACCTTAAAATGCACATATCTCTCTCGTACAGTGTTCGATCTACGTCTACCCACTTTTAAAGTAATATACATTCAAAAACCTTCACAACAAGATCAATTTCATAAAAATCGTAGTTCGTATGTGAAACTTGGGTTTTATGCCCCTATTGTATATTGTGTAAATTGACCAAAATACCCTTTATTTTTATCTTTTTATTTTCTTAATTATTAAAAATCTAAAAAAATGATTAAGTTGTAAATATTCCTTTTATTTTTTTACTTTTATGTTTATTTTTTCTTTTATTTAAAAATGACAAAAAGATCTGAAAAAAATAATAATGTGATATTTTATACCTATAAGGTACCCTCAAAAATACATTTTGTACATAAGCCTTCCTTTGATTTTCGGTTCTTCAGAAAAATGGTAGATATCGTCGAGACGAGTAATTTCATGTTGATCACTTTTTGATTTGACCCCTTTTGTTATTTCTTTTTTTTGTTTTACTTAATTTTTGATTTTTTTGGATCAACACATGGCCGCTCCTGGAACCGCCACGTGTCACCCCCATTTTTTATTTATTATGTTATTTTAATTATTATTTATTTTATTTATATTACGTTATTTACTTCTTTATATATTGCTTTAATTATTATTTATTTTAATTATTTACTATAATTATTTTTACCTTAAAATTAATTATTATCATTATTTATTATTATTTATTTCATTTTTAGTTTTATTTTAATTTTTATTAATTTTGCCACGTGGTCGCACCTCTGCGCACCATGTGGTACCTCTCCCCTCACTTCCCTCTCACGTCCTCTCTCCCCCATTCTCACACGCATACCCTGCACTCATCTCCCATGCAGGCCCCATGCACATCCCTCATACCCAACTGCTTCTCCACATCGCGCGGATGCACGCGTGGACAACCACCTCGAGCACCACCCACGACTGACCTGGCCACCACAACCACCTCCTCCCTCTCTCTCTCTCTCCACTCCATCATCTCTCTCTCTCCTCAAAACTGCCTTGCACGCGTAGCATGCCAATCCACTATGCTCCTCCCTCCCTCTTCCGCACTTCCCTCCCCTGTAACAACTTTTAAAAGGAGAACAACCACCCACGTCGTCTACCATCCACCCGTAGGAAGGAATCCACCAGCTTTAGCTCCACGAGCTATGACAGACCTCGGAGGACCTTTGTAGGAGATGACGAATCCATCCTTCTCCTATCCGACGAGATCCACGGACCAACTTCGGTGTTGCAGCCACGCCCAGCATCTGCTCAGCTCCGCACCACTGCTGCGTCGAACCAAAATCAGCCGAGCCTTTATTCCGGCCATCCCCAAGCACTTCCTCCAAACATTCAGGTATACGTCTTCCTTCCTACCCCCTTTTCTTCACTTTGGATTCCCAAGTTCTTCTTCTATTCCTCTGTTCCTCTGTTCTTCTAAATTCGACCTCCATCCATCCGCACCACACTCCTCTGTTATGACTCCCTTTCATCCCTTCCCTCATCCACACACCTCGATCCGCTTGCTTGCCACCTTCGCGATACACCATCGCATGCACCAGTTGCCCCCTATCTTGTAATGTCGCTGCACCACAGCCTCATGCATCCCCACGTGTGTACATCCAACTGCACCCATGCTCCTCGCCAGTTCCAGCGGGCGCGCACCTCCGCCAACGCCTTTTTCTATTGTTGTTCCCTAGCAGCCTCCAACAGATGCAGTGGTCGTGCGCGGCCAACCACCTCCCCCTGCAACCGCGTTCCTCATGGTTGCACTCCTCCAGCGGCCCACGTCTGCCCCCCTCGTCTGCCATCACTGCGCCACGCCTCCACCAGTTTCAATCCCTCACTACTCGTTTCCAGTCGTTCGCCTGCGCGCAGTCGTTGATGAAGTGGATTGAGCCGAGGTCATGTCTTTCGACAAGGCGGATCGACAGTCATTGAGGTGACCTCAGACGAAATCCAAATCAATCAGCAATTAACCCACAATAAAGAACAAAGCAATTAAATTTCAAAAATGTGGAGTGAAAATTTATTATAACTCTACATGCAAATGTGTATAGGTGTAAGCATGCGTAGAGGTCGAACACTGGGAGCGAACGGTTGGGGGCAGAAATATGCACAAAATTATTCAATTCTTATCTTGTCATGTTATTGTTTTTATGGGTTTTTAATTTTTATATTTTTATATTTTTTATATTTTTTATATTTTTATTTGATTTTTCATTTTGTATATTTTTGTATATTTTCTTTTTATATTTTTAGTTAGATAATATAGGTATATATATAGAGATATATGTACAAGGTAAAGGTGAGAGGGAATATATATAGTCAGAATATTTCACATATAATATTTTTTGGCTTTTTATATTTTTCCATTTTTTGTTATTTTTCTGGAATTTTTCTAATTTTTATTTATTTTTAATAACAAAAATATCCCTGAAATGGGATTAATTAAATGTCTGAAACTAATTTTGGTTTTAAAAATAGTAAATAAATCCCAAAATTACCCAAACTAATTTTAATACAAAAATAAAAAATATATAGATAATTATAAAATAGAAAAACATATTTTTGGAATTTTTGTTGAATTTTTATATTTTTTTGTTGAATTTTGGATTTTTCTAATTTTTTAATTTTCTTTTACTCTTTTTATGGGTTTTTGGTTTCTAGACTCAATAAATAGCAAGATATAACATATATAATTTTTTTGTGATTTTTCAAAGCATATTTAATTTTTTTTGGTATTTTAGAATTTAGACATGGTTTATTTAGGCTCCATTTTAATTTTAAAAAATAGATAAAATGCAAAAAATGCATATTAAAAATATGGGCGTGAAAGTACACCTCATAAAGCATTTATCCTTATTTGTTTAGTAATTTTAGGAGCTACATAGCTATTTTTAATAAATAGATAAAAGACATAAAAATAAAACAGCCTGATAGGGGCATTTTCGTAATTAAAAATAAAGATAGGGTGTTCTGTGCAAAAATCCCATCAGAATAAATATTTATTTATTATTTTAGAACTTTTTTACGATATACAAAACCACTAGGGCATAAGTGCAAAATTCACAACAAATCACGTGGGACAACACGTGATCCGGACTCGGAGGGACCAAAATGCAATTTTTAATAACTCCAGGGGTCTCTATGCAAAATTTCCCCAAGTCATGTGGGACAACATGGGACTCGGCTGGGAAGGACCTCTATGCAATATCCAATTAGTACAGGGGGTTCCATGCAAAAATCCCATTTATTTATAACGTTACATTTATTTTACAGAACTAAATAATAAATACAAAAATGCAAGGGGCTAACGGTGCAATTTACTCCTTAAGGTGCTGGATCGGACGACTGATGTTCTTTCACTTGTCCACGTGTCGTTCATCCAACGCTTGGTACCGGTTCGCTGCTGGACGCACGAGATTAGATTATCAGAGATGATCTGACGGTTGAGACGCTGCATCATCCAACGGTTGTGCTTCGATCTGGGACGTCTCCTTCATCCAACGGCAGGGGAAGAGGCTGGAAGAACGGGGAAGAAGGGTCGCCTGAGCGAGCTTCTTCCAACAAGATCTCACTCCGTTGTCGGCCTCTGCTTCTCTAAAAGGTCCCTCTGGCTTCCTGGAAGGTGGCTCTATCGGCTGGAGGTGTTGGATGGGACAGAGATGGACTGGAGCTCCTCCGCGAGGTAGGGGAAGGTTTGGAGCTCCAGGTGCCTCCGACGACTCTTGATTTCGACTCCTGGCGCTGTATCGCACACCTAACCTGCCCAGGAAGATCATTTGGCTCAAGGCGATGCTCCTCGGCCCGGGGTTTGAAGCTGTTAGTGTAAAAGGAGGTGGGTGGCGAAGCCTCCGGCGAGGTGGAGGAGTTGAAGCTTCGATTTGTGGATCCAAGAGGGATCCGGTTTGTCAAAGGTGGCTGGGAGATGAAGAAAATGGCAGGGAACGAAATGGGGTGGAAGTGGCGGTCGGAAAACGTCGGGAACACAGTGAAATGGTTCGTCGGAGCGGAGCTCCGGCTAACTACGAATATATCTAACTACGCTAATTGACTAATTCAAACACGAAATAAAATGCAAGGAATAAAACCTACGACTAATTTTAAGCTAATGATAGTAAGAAGGAGAAGCTCGACATGGGTTTTAGCCAAGGAGCATCGCGATCGTCGGAGCGCCGCCGTGGGTGCAGCTCCCACCACCTCCGACCGATTCAAGGTGCCAAAAATCTCCTCCTGTCACGAGGAAGCCTCTAGGACCAAATACAAGGAAGGGAGAAGAACGAAAACTGATTAAATTTGAGAAGAGGCAGGAGCTGAGTTATTTAAGGACATTGGGTGCACCCTTATTGACTAGGCGGTAGGGAAGAATCGAAAGAATATATAATGGATTAAAAGATCTGGCGTGATTGTACAATGAACGGCGGACAACTCTTGTGAAGGAATCGAGTGCAATCGATGGACGGGACGCCCATGAAAAATGCAAGAAAATCGGGGATTCAACAGGTCTAACGACTCAGAGCAGCAGATGGGTGATGAAACTCGATTTCATCATCATAATTTCTCATTATTAACCCCCTTGCTTAAGCTGAGTGTCAATAAAACCCAGTTAATGTCCTGTAATTATCAGAGTCTCAAATAAATTAAAAACCACAAAAAAAATGGCAAAATGAAAATTCGTGGTATTTTTAGACTTAAAAATACCCTCAAAAATATTTCGGGTCTTTGTTTGACTTCATCTCTAGATTTGGTCAACATAAAACTTGTAGATCTCGTCAAGATCTACAACTTTCATGTTTTGAGTTTTCTCAAATTCGGTCAAATTGGCCCTCAAAAGTTAAAAATACTCTTAGAATAATCTGATTGGGCCACGTGGCCCATTCTGGGGGCGCCACGTGGCCCGCCTCTCTTGTCTTATCCACCCGCGATCTGGACCGTCAGATCTCCTCCTGAGATCCAACGGCCCCAAGCTCTCCACGCAGCCCCTTTACCTCGGCCGTCTGATCAACCCCGCCTTCAATCTGCACCGCACGTGAGCGCTCTCACCAGAGCGTGCCACGTGGCGCGAGCTGCTGCCTTCCGATCTCACTCCTGATAGTCCATCTCGGTCGTTCATTCCCCTGACGCTCTTCATCCACTCGATCAACCTCGGCCTCACATCCAAGCCGCTCGCCAGCGCCGCGGTCGTAGCTCGACACGTGGCGTCAGCACCGCCATTCGATCGCTACGTCCTTGATCTGATCCACACCGCTCCTTTGCGCATTGATCTCCACCGTTGGATCTCCAGATCCAACGGTCAGAAGACCGTCGTCAACCTCCGGAACCTCCTCTTCCCCACGTTCTCCACCTCGCGCAACCCGTCCACCCTTCCCATTTCTCCTACCATCTCCGACGACTTCGCCCATCGCCAACCGCCTCTAGGTCGTCCCCAGTCATCCACCACCTTCGCCAACATCTCCACTACCCTCGAGAGCCTCTCCAGTCAACCCACAACTCCCTCAAAACCCACGTCAACCACCACCCAAACCGCCGGGTTCTTCTTCAAATACACCGCCTCTCTCACCGTTGCACCCCATCCACCTTTACGCAGGGCACGGCCCAGCTCTCAGCCACCTCCCAGTGACAGGGGGAGGTGGCTGGATCGAGCGACGACGACCGTCGCCCCCGGTGAGATCCTCTGACCTCCATGGCGGAGCTGCGGCGCCATCGTGAACGCCCGAGCTGCATGGACCGGCTGACCATGTCCAGCGACGACCCGGGGATCTTCTGAATCCCCAGCCCAAGCCCTCGCTCCGCTTCCGACCAGGTAAGCACTTCTTCTTCTTCCTCTGTATTTTACCTTAAATTCCTTTAATTATCTAGGACTCTACACCCCCTCGCTCGCTCCATTGTTCACTCATTGAGCTTCGCCTTCAACACCCCTTCGTCGCGCATCCCTCCGCCCACCGTCTCCCTCCTCCAAACCCTATATCGCCTCTGACCCATCTCCTCCGCCACCCACGGCAGAGGAGCTACGAGCTCCCACCTTCTCCGTTCGCAGGGCTCCCATTTGCACTCCACTTCGCACGCACAACACTTCACCTTGCTTCGGCTATGCTTCTAACAATGCAGGTCCTCGAAGCGTTAATGATCGGAGGACCATCGGAGCAACTCTTCATCAGCTCTGACTTCGATGTACGGGCTCCGATGGGTCACGCCAGGAGGTCCATCACCTCGCCCGAACTCTCAGCTTCATCGACAGATCTTCAGGAGCCTCGGGTGGGCACCACCGTGCCCAGGACAGAGCGGCGGAGGAGGAGCTCCTTCGCCGGAGCTCCAGAAGCGCCGCCAGCTGCGGAGGATGACGAAGGAACAGATGCCATCGGATGATCTTCATCTGATGACGCAGATTCGACCACACACATCTTCTCCAGCAACCGTTGGATCGTCTCGATCCATCAGCCTTTGTGCAACCACGTAGCTCTTGGTCGTCGGTCCAGGAGCCATCGGATCCTCGAAGATCTGATGGCTTAGAAGCAGCCACGTCGCCCAGGGACGCTTTCACCAGTAACCCTTGGATCATCACGATCCAAGGGCCGACATTCAGCCACGTGGCGACGCCAGAGCCTTCACCGAGCCTTAGCCTCTGAACCTCCAAGCTTGGGATGTCCGAATCTACCCCGAGCCTGCAGTGAGTCCGAGCCTCAGCCGAGCCTAGTCGATGCTATGCCGAACCTCTGCCGAGCCTACCTTGCCTTCCGAGCCTGGATAGCACGTGCATCGCACGTGCCATTCTGGGCAATTTGCAGAGACGACCCGCGACTTCTTCAATATTGCAAAAAGGTCCAGCGTCACGTGCTGCCCATGCGCGTAGGGGGATATTTACATTGAAACCCTTGCGGGTTTTAATATTTGTAGAACGGTCCCTGTGCGTGTGGGAAAATTACAGGGAAGGTCCATTTCTTTTGCCTATTTACATTTCAGTCCTTTCCAGGGACCTTTTTGTAATTATATTTTCATGTTTTATTTCTGTTATGCCCTTGTCTTTCTTCATGCATATCTTGAGCCTCGTAGCTCCAATTAAGTTGATTTCAGTTTCATTTAAACGCTTGTTTGACGTACTTTTTAATGGCATATTTGTTCTCTTGATTTGACACTATGATCTCAATATATTTTTTTAATTAACTCTAGTGTCTTTTAGGCCTTTTTGATCAACCTTGCACTTTATGTCAAGTGAGTTATTGCTTCATTTAAAGCTGAAATTAACTTATGGTTTAATTGGCTCATCATCTTGATCTAGGGCATATCTGTGATGTATTTGCATTGCATCTCTTGCATAATAAAAATTTATAAAAAAATGCTTGTTTATTTTAATGCATTGTTGTCCTCTCTTGCATGATTTTGACCTATATGCCTTCAACTCAACACTTAGTTAAATAGACAAGAAATCTGATTCATATGAGAAAGGCTCGTGTCCCTGAGTTCGACCTTGGTATCTTACCAAGTAAAAAAATATTCACGATCATCTCATTTTGATTCATTATTGACATATATTTAAATAAGATGATCTTTTTGATGACCCGAATCGGCCCGACTGCTACGACAACTCCAAGTGCTAATTTTGCACTCTTAAAGGGCCGATTTCGCGGTTTATCAATGGGACATTTGACCAGAGGTCAGCGAAGGCCGCGCGCGGATTGGTCCACGTAGGCCGCTAAAGGACAAAACAGAGGGTTTTATTCGAAAATAATTAATTTAAAATAGTAAATGATTTTATTATTTTTCGAGTATAAATAAAAAAGATTTTTATTTTATGTAGTATTTTAATATGATTTTTATTTATTTTTTTGGCTTTATTTATTAGGAATAAATTTTTATGAGTGTATTTATAGGTATATTTACCTATGTTTTGTGTATTTTTATTTTTATTTTGTATAATTTATTTTATTATTTTATTTTCTTATTTTATATATTTATAACTTATTTTTGTGAGTCTAAATATATTTTTATTTGATTTTTATGAGTTTATTTGCACATTGAAATAAATAGGTATATGATTTTTATAGGTATAGGTATAGGTGTTTTGCCTATATTTTGTATACTTCTTTTTATTTTAATGAGTTTTATTTTTGTTTTGTATTTTTAGTAGAATATATATCATATTGAAAATATTCTAAAAATATGAAAGAATAAAATAAATAAAGAATATAATTCCCTTTTATTTATATACATATAGGTGTTTCATTTATGTTTTTATATAACTTTATTTTAATTTTTTATTTTATTATTAGTTTTATATTGATTTTTATGTCCACATATATTATAGACAATGTTTACAAAATTATAAAAATCTAAATTTGTAAAAATAATAATTAATGAATAAATTGAATATTTTAATCAGTATTATGTACAATAGGGGCCCGAAACCTATCTTTTGCACAGTAACTCCAAAAAATATAAAACCACCACCATTAAATAGTTCATGAAAAGTTATATACAATTATAGGTAATTTTGCTATGTTCTGAGTTTTTATTTGGAAGATATGGGTCTGTGAAGTTTGGTTTCTGGCTTTTTATTCTGGGTATAAAATGTACACTGTATGTTATTTTTGTACAATCTCAATTTTGCATTTTTATTTACATTATTATCTACAACTTTTATGTACAAAGTTTATTTATTTGATGAATAAATACTTAGATACAAAATAGGTGTCAAAAATACATAAATCAAGAATGAATAAATGAAATATTTATTGTATTCTTGGCCCTTATCTCCCCTTACTTTTTTCCTTGTCGACCAATTCCATTCAGGACTTGGTCTCGAGGTTAGAGTCATAAAAATATTTGCAATATTTTATTCCTTTTTCTTTTCTTCTCTTTGTTCTATAATTTTGGCATTAAAAATCTTATTTTATGTGTAAGAAATATAATAAATAATGAATGCTATTATAGACAAATTAATGTTATTTACATGCATTAGCTAGGGTTTTCAAGGCCAAAATGATAGAATAAAGGTGATGAAAGGGAGATTCATCACCCCCCTATATTTGCCTTTGCTAGTCCCTAGCAAATACTTATGCAATAAGTACAGAAAAAACAAAGAATTAGAAGAAAAGAAAAAGAAGACTAAAAAAATAGAGTGAATAGGATTGCTTTCAGTGCAATATCTGTCCTTACAAAATCAGAATTTGAAGCTTCTGCTAGACCTTGAGTGTAGATGTGTGTAGAACCTGGCCGGGAACCAACTTTAAAACACAACAACCTTCGAGAGTCACAGAACTCGGTTCAACCCACCTCAATAGCTTGGTCAGAACTGGCCTACATCATACACAAACCCTTATGACTGTGAGGCTGACTTGTACAGTGTAAGTGATAGTGGCTCTCCCCAACTGAAATGACAAAGGAACTAACTTCTCCATAAAGACAACCCAATGATTCCCCAATCCAGTACTCTTCCCTCGAGGAGCGGGGTATTCCCTTCTAAGTTCAAGTGGCATCCAACTCAAGAGGAGGAGGTAGAGAAAAGAATAGACGGTAGCCAGTGTAGCTACCTATCCTGGGATGCAAGACCAATGTAGTCAAGTCATCCAGCTGCAGGCTCACATGGTATAACTTTGATGCTCAAGCTTCCTTATTTTCTATACAACGTATATACATACTCCGGTAGGTACTTTTTTTTATTTATTTACACGCCTGTCCACTTTTTTAGAGTTTTTTTTATTTTTTTCAACATACTATTTACAACAGCATTTACATAAGGACTTTTTCCTCTTGAGCCAGAAGACTATCCCTCTTTTGAAGCTTTATCACAACCCACACTCTCCTGTCATTCGACTTCATTGAAACTGGACCAGGTTGGGGTGCACTTCCCTCCCTAAACGAGGAAGAATGTTTCCACCCGTGTGCGTCTCAGACTGGCAAATCCAACCCCCTCACCACTTCAACTGAGTTGAGCCGAGTGAAAGGTGCAAGTGTCCAAGTTAGGTCACGGTCGACAAGAGTCATGCGTGTGTCTCGAAAAGTTCTATTTAGTCAGTTGAGGTGACTTGAACCCAACCCTGAATCTCAAAGAATTAAGTCTGAATAGACCTGAAGTACCTTAAAACTAGTTCCCATAAGGTTCCAGTGCAGTTAGGCGCGGTAAGGTCCAACCAAGCTCCAATCTTTGACTTTATTTGACTAGTTCAATCATCAAGCTCAATCAAAAAAATATGAATGCTATGCAAATGCTATTTACAATGCAGAAAAGCAATGCAATTTTTCAAAGAATTTAAAAATCAAAGAGAAAATTTTTACACAATGAATTTTGCAAATAATAATCTTGGCACACAAAAAGTATGTACAACTATTTACACGGGCGTGCCGCTTTATTTTACAAGATTTAAGAATTTTAAAGATTTTACAGGTTTTAACAAAGTGAGTTATTTAGGGCATATTTATACAATACATATTTTATTCCTATTTCAATGATACATTCATTCCTCAATTTTACTTGAAAACAAATTTTGAAAACTATAGTACAAAATAATTTTGCAAACTTTTACAATCATTTGAAAGTCATTTTGCAATGATTTTTCACACGGCATATATACAATTTTCAAAATATTTTTAAAAACATTTTCAAAATCATTTGTAAATCGGTTTCCAAACTTTTATTTCACATAAAGAAAGAATTTCTGCAATCAAAATGTTTTTACAAAGGTTGAAAACATTTCACAAAAAGTTGTCCAAATGGTTCACACCATTTTTCAAATCATTTTGCAAAAATATTTTTAACATGATTTATTAATCAGTAAATACAAAACAATTTGAGGAATGACTGTTGTTTATTAATGGATTATGTGTTTATATATACAGTATATTTAGCCATATTTATTATGAAAGTATGAGTTATGGCTAAAGTATATATAGAGTATATACGACCCCCCTATACTTAGCATGAGCTATGTCCTCATAGGTCGAGAAGAGAAAGAGAAGACATAACTCATACTGAGTATAGAAAAGCCTATACTACAACGACTGACGAAAGAATGAAAGAATGAACATATAAATGAATAAGAAGGTGACCTTCCCCCCTATACTTAGGATCAAAATAATCCTAAGTATAGCAGACTGTACACAATGCAGGGAGGGTCACGGGCGGGAATAAACAGACAAAAGAATGAACGAATCAAGGGTGCAACCCCCTATACTTAGGATAAAGTACATCCTTAGTACAGGAAACTGACACAAAGGGGCAACACCTTTTATGTAAATAAAGAAAAAGTGAAAAGGAAAAGAAGAAAAGACGAAAAGATAGATATATACAGATAGATGAAAAGATCTTGGAGAATGTACATCACTTCCCCTATACTTAGGGTGAAAGATCCCTAAGTATAGGTAACAACAGGAGTGACAAAACATGACATAGAACAGCGTGGTGTGTACCCCCCTATACCTAGGACAAGGTACGTCCTAGGTATAGTCACAAAGATATGGCGATAGATCTGGGGCACACATAACATTCGGGAGAAAGAAGGAATAGAAGACAAAACACCTATATACAACTAGCACATAGTGTGAGGTACATGACGGTATCTGTTAAGCGACTACCGTGCTCTCGTCGTCATCTCCCTGTGAGAACGAGGACACAGTCAGAAGGTGAAAATACACCTGAATCTACAATCAAGTGGGTGTCAGCTACCGGGGACAAATAGATCGGAAAGTAAAGCAGGGATCGGTAGCGTAAATCTGATGATTGTCTCATAAGGAGTGAATGAGTGAGCGGAGCCGATACCATAAGACGTGGAAGAAGAAAGAGCATTACAGACTACTCCATGTCAATCAAGGTCTTAAAAAGATATGAAAATTGAAGGACATGAGACTGTGTGATGTTCGGTGGTCATAGAGTCAAAAAGTCAAAGGACTACACCGAACACAAGATATGGATCAACCCTACGGGTGTCCTCAAAGTGAGCAGGATCAGAGAATAATCAGAAGGCTCGGCTCCGTGCTCCACAGAAAGGAGGCGCAACCAAGGAGGAGACTGAGTACCAAAATCAGATGACTTGACTTCATTCTCCAACAGAGAGGAGACACCAGAAGTGAAGCCGAGTACCTAAAATATGACGTACTCTCCCGCAGACAACCCTCGGGGAGTAGTACATGCTAGTCAATGAATAATCAGAAAAGAGGCTCACCCTTGCGAGGGTCGTCAAGGTGAGCGGGCGCAAAGGCGTTGGATCCATCAGACGGATCATAGTAGCGGTCTCGGTAGGCGACGGATCGGCTACCGGCAGAAGAGACCGTCAAGTCAAGAAAGTGTGGCAGCATCCCTCAGATAACCCTCAGAGAGTGTACTGCCAACTGAGAAGAGAATGATCAGAGAGAGATGGCCCATCCTTGCGAGGACCTCAAGGAGAGCAGACTCAAAGGAGTCTAGTCAGATGGGTCCCAAGATCCAACAGATCGGGTAATCATCGAAGTAGCGGGGACCGAAAACATGTCAGACGACTCGGTTCCATGCTTCGAAAGATAGGAGACACAACCAGCAAGGGGAACCGAGCGTAAAGAATGTGTCGCATTTTCCCGCAGATAGTCCTCGGGGAACAATGCAAACTAGGCAGGGAATCATCAGATCAGATCTCGTCCTTGCGAGGGTCATCAAGGTGAGAGGACTCAAAGGAGTCAATCAGAATGGTCTCGATAGGCGACGAATCGTATATCAACAGAAGAGACCATAGAATCTAGCAAGGTGTCATAGTCTCTCGCAGATAACCCTCGGAGAGCATATGAACTAGGCATGAAATAATCAGAAAAGTGAAGCTCATCCCTGCGAGGACCGTCAAGGAGAGCGGACTCAGATGAGTCTTTGAATGGCCTCGTGTACCGGCAGACCGGTAACACAATCAGACAGAGAGGCCAAATAGTCATATCAGACGATACAGTTTCGTACCCCAACAGAGTGGCAGTACAGGCAGTGAGTGAAACCGATCGTAAAGAATGTATCACATGCTCCCGCAGATAGTCCTCAGGGAGTCATGTAAGATAAATCAATGAAATCTTGGGATTGCTGGCAAGTCATCTCAGGTCCTCAAAAGCATTCAATCATTCAATCATCTGAAGGGCATAAGATCATGTGGGGGAGCAAATAATCAGGTCAATCACAAAACGTCCCTCGGGTTAATCAAATCTGGTTGAAATGGCACGAAAGATAATCAGGAATCCTCAAAGTGCCATAGGTGGATAATAGCATCAGGAGATCGGGGATGGATCAATCACGAAGATGAGAGATCATGTGGGTTCCAATCATCGTCACCATGAAGCATATATCAAGATAGTCTATCCATCCCGGAAATCAAAGACAGATGAAACCTCAAAATAGATAGATCAGTAGAAACATCATGATATCATCCTCAAATCACTGAAGCACATCACATCCTCACTCCGGTGTACGAGATCTAAATCCTTAATACAGAATTACACCTAATCAACGTGTATCATCAAAAATCCTCAATAAGCTCCTATGCACGTATCCAAAGTCAAATCCACCAAGAGTAGTATATCAATCTCACCATCCTCAACATCATGCCTGACTTACTCCAATAATAAATGTAAGTCAAAATCCTTGATGCGGGCGATCTCTGAAAGCACAACGATCCCGGGTGATAGAAGAGATGATAACGGGGAATACGAGGAGGATGGGCAAGAAGGGGAACACAAAGGTCTGAAGAAGCTGATTGAGCTCACGTGCCAATATCACGACTCAATGAAAAATGAAGAGATATATGTATAAGAGGAGTAGAGAGACTCAAATATGAAAATTGCATGACTCACACAGACGGGGCCGATAACTCAAAAGTAACGTGCAAATGGAAATCTAAGTCACAATCAATACACAAAGCAAACCCCCAATTCACCTACCCAACACATTGAAGACCGAGATGTGGTCTTTTATCTTGTTGATTTTAGAGTTAGGTGATCATAGAAAGTTGTACACCGGAATTAGGCTTTGGGATTGGGGCACTAATCCTTAGCGTGTACGTAGAAATAAAATGCTCAGACAATGAGGGGGTTTCTCTCCCCAAGACAAGGGATCCATTACATTTTATTTTTAGGTTCAAGTGGAGTTAGCAGTCCCGATTTTATTTTTGTTATCACTTTTTTTTTGATATTTTCAATGGACGTGCCTATCGAGCTTTCAATTTCCATTAAGCATCCTAGGTTGGCAAAAACAGAGGGAGAAGGTTGGAAAAGCCATGCAAGTCAGAAAACGATGATGCATGCCAAGTAAGAAGACTTACAGTGCTTCCGAGCTCTCTCCATGCGGGATGCATAATAGAATTGAAACCTATGCTACATGAGATGCAATCCGATGAAATCGCCCTAGGATAGTAACTGCAATTATCGTGAAGCACCAAATGTTGGTTATTCAAAGTCAAACCCTAAAGTTCGGTCTTTGAGACGTCTCGGTGCCCGCCACACGGGTCCTGCCAGCGTTGTATGACGTCTCTCATGGCACGCGGGTTCGAAGCTAAATAACCAATAATTATTAATTTGACTAAGTCCAGAAGCGCATCTATAGGTCCATGCAAATATATTAGGGACTTTGGACCTTAATCTATTAGCAAACAATTCCTAAGATAGGGCTCATTCACACAAAATAATAAAAATAAAAATAAAATAAAAAAGGAAAAAAGCATCAAAACCGTCGAGGATGCCAAGGGAACAATCCCTCGGGCAATGGACCTCGGGAAGTCGGAGTGGGAGAGTCATGTTTTATTACAATCCAAGTGTCACTCTCTCACATAAATTTACATATTAATAAATAATGCAAAAATTAGATCGCCTTCCAAAGTACTCCTCCATCTGCCTTTGATGTTCTCTCCTACTGACTGGTGTAGAAGATCCATATCCGCCTCACTAGGGTACATCGGAATTCCTAGGAATTCCTCCTTCGCTTGGCGGTCCCTCGCATCAAATACAAATAAAGAAGAGGGTCAGAACAGTCACAATAATATCAATAATGCAAAGAATCAAATAAATATGGACAAGAGTAAAGAATCAAATAAATAATAAGTATCCCAAACGACGTTGCTCCCCGGCAACGGTGCCATCTGATGAAGTGGATTGAGCCGAGGTCGTGTCTTTCCACAAGGCGGATCGACGGTCGCTGAGGTGACCTCAGACAAAATCCAAATCAATCAGCAATTAACCCACAATAAAGAATAAAGCAATTAAATCTCAAAAATGTGGAGTTAAAATTTATTATAACTCTACATGCAAATGTGTATAGGCGTAAGCATGAGTAGAGGTCGAACACTGGGAGAGAACGGTTGGGGGTAGAAATATGCACAAAATTATTCAATTCTTATCTTGTCCATGATATTATTTTTGTCGGTTTTTAATTTTTATATTTTTATATTTTTGATTTTTTTTATTTTTTTATTTGATTTTTCATTTTGTATATTTTTTATATTTTCTTTTTATATTTTTAGTTTGAGAATATAGGTGTATATATATAGAGATATATGTACATGGTAAAGGTGAGAGGGAATATATATATAGTTAGAATATTTCACATATAATATTTTTTTGTCTTTTATATTTTTCCATTTTTTTGTTATTTTTCTGGATTTTTTCTAATTTTTATGTATTTTTCATAACAAAAATATTTCTGAAATGGGATTAATTAAATGTCTGAAACTAATTTAGGTTTTAAAAATAGTAAATAAATCCCAAAATTACCCAAACAAATTTTGATAAATAAATAATAATATATAGATAATTATAAAATAGAAAAATATATTTTTGGAATTTTTGTTGAATTTTATATTTTTTGTTGAATTTTGGATTTTTCTAATTTTTTTAATTTTCTTTTACTCTTTTTATGGGTTTTTAGTTTCTGGACTCAATAAATAGCAAGATATAGCATATATAATTTTTTGCGATTTTTTCAAAGCATCTTTATATTTTTTGGTATTTTATAATTTAGATAGGGTTTATTTAGGCTCTATTTTAATTTTAAAAATTAGATAAAATGCAAAAAATGCATATTAAAAATATGGACATGAAAGTACAACGCATAAAGCATTTATCCATATTGTTTTGTATTTTTACGAGCTACATAGCTATTTTTAATAAATAGATAAAAGACATAAAAATAAAACAACCTTGTAGGGGTATTTTTGCAATTAAAAATAAAGATTGGGTGTTCTTTGCAAAAATCCTATCAGAATAACATTTATTTAATATTTTAGAACTTTTTACAATATACAAAACCGCCAGGGCATAAGTGCGAAATTCACAACACATCACGTGGGACAATACGTGATCCGGACTCGGAGGGACCAAAACGCAATTTTTAATAAATCCAGGAGTCTCTGTGCAAAATTTCCCCAAGTCATGTGGGACAACACGTGACTTGACTGGGAAGGACCTCTATGCAATATCCAATTAGTACAGGAGGTTCTATGCAAAACTCCCATTTATTTATAACGTTACATTTATTTTACAGAACTAAATATAAAATACAAAAATGCAAGGGGCTAAAGGTGCAATTTACCCCTTAAGGCGCTGGATCGGACAGCTGATGTTCTTTCACTTGTCTACGTGTCGTTCATCCAACGCTTGGTACCGGTTCGCTGCTGGATGCACGAGATTAGATCATCCGAGATGATCCGACGATTGAAACGCTGCATCATCCAACGGTTGTGCTTCGATCTGGGACGTCTCCTTCATCCAACGGCAGGGGAAGAGGCTGGAAGAACGGGGAAGAAGGGTTGCATGGGCGAGCCTCTTTCGGCGAGATCTCGCTCCCCTACCAGCCTCTGCTTCTCCAAAAGGTCCCTCTGGCTTCCTGGAAGGTGGCTCTATTGGCTGGAGGTGTTGGATGGGGCAGAGGTGGACCGGAGCTCCTCCGCGAGGCCGGGGAAGGTTTGGAGCTCAGGTGCCTCCGACGACTCTTGATTTCGACTCCTGGTGCGGTATCGCGCACCTAACCTGCACAGGAAGATCACCTGGCTCGACGCGATGCTCCTCGGCCCGGGGTTTGAAGCTGTTAGTTTAAAAGGAGGTGGGTGGCGAAGCTTACAGCGAGGTGGAGGAGTTGAAGCTTCGATTCGCGGATCCAAGAGGGATCCGGTTGGTCAAAGGTGGCTGGGAGATGAAGAAAATGGCAGGGAACGAAATGGGGTGGAAGTGGCGGTCGGAAACGTCGGGAACACAGTGAAATGGTTCGCCAGAGTGGAGCTCCGGCGAACTACGAATCTATCTAACTACGCTAATTGACTAATTCAAATACGAAATAAAATGCAAGGAATAAAACCTATGACTAATTTTAAGCTAATGACAGTAAAAAGGAGAAGCTCGACCTGGGTTTTAGCCAAGGAGCGTAGCGATCGCCGGAGCACCGCCGTGGGTGCAGCTCCCACCTCCTCCGACCGATTAAAGGTGCCAAAAACCTCCTCCTGTCACGAGGAAGCCTCCATGATCGAATACGAGGAAGGGAGAAGAACGAAAACTGACCAAATTTGAGAAGAGGCAGGAGCTGAGTTATTTAAGGACATTGGGTGCACCCTTATTGACTAGGCGGTAGGGAAGAATCGAAAGGATATACAATGGATTAAAATATCTGGCGTGATTGTACAATGAACGGCGGACAACTCTTGTGAAGGAATCGAGTGCAATCGATGGACGAGACGCCCATGAAAAATGCAAGAAAATCTGGGATTCAACAGGTCTGATGACTCAGAGTAGCAGATGGGACAGTTGACCTGAGGTCAACGAAGGCCGCACGCAGATTGGTCCACGTAGGCCGCTAAAGGACAAAACAGAGGGTTTTATTCGAAAATAATTAATTTAAAATAGTAAATGATTTTATTATTTTTCGAGTATAAAATAAAAAAATGGTTATTATTTTATGTAGTATTTTAATATGATTTTTATTTATTTTTTTTGCTTTATTTATTAGTAAATAATTTTTATGAGTGTATTTATAGGTATATTTACCTATGTTTTGTGTATTTTTATTTTTATTTTATATATTTTATTTTATTATTTTATTATTTTATTTTATATATTTATAACTTATTTTTGTGGGTCTAAATATATTTTTATTTGATTTTTATGAGTTTATTTGCACATTGAAATAAATAGGTATATGATTTGTATAGGTATAGGTGTTTTGCCTATGTTTTGTATACTTCTTTTTATTATAATGAGTTTTATTTTTGTTTTGTATTTTTAATAGAATATATATGATATTGAAAATATCTAAAAATATGAAAGAATAAAATAATTAAAGAATATAATTCCCTTTTATTTATATATATAGGTGTTTCATCTATGTTTTTATATAACTTTATTTTAATTTTTTATTTTCTTGTTAGTTTTATTTTGATTTTTATGTCCACATATATTATAGATAATGTTTACAAAATTATAAAAATATGAATTTGTAAAAATAATAATTAATGAATAAATTGAATATTTTAATCGGTATTATGTACAATAGGGGCCCAAAAACTATCTTTTGGACAGTAACTCCAAAAAATATAAAACCACCACCATTAAATAGCTCATTAAAAGTTATATACAATTAGAGGGTTTGCTATGTTTTGAGTTTTTATTTGGAAGATATGGGTCTGTGAAGTTTAGTTTCTGGCTTTTTATTCTGGGTATAAAGTGTACACTGTATGTTATTTTTGTACAAACTCAATTTTGTATTTTTATTTACATTATTATCTACAACTTTTATGTACAGAATTTCTTTATTTGATGAATAAATATTTAGATACAAAATAGGTGTCAAAAATGCATAAATCAAGAATGAATAAATGAAATATTTATTGTATTCTTGGCCCTTATCTTTCCCTACTTTATTCCTTGTCGACCAATTCCATTCAGGACTTGGTTTCAGGGTTAGGGTCATAAAATATTTGCAATATTTTATTCCCTTTTCTTTTCTTCTCTTTATTCTATAATTTTAGCATTAAAAATCTTATTTTATGAGCCAGAAATACAATAAATAATGAATGTTATTATAGACGTTTTAATGTTATTTACATGCATTAGCTAGGGTTTTCAAGGCCAAAATGATAGAATAAAGGTGATGAAAGGGATATTCATCTGTCGTCCACAGCCGCCCTCCTACTCGCATGCTGCAGTGTAAGCCTTGCCGCCAACCGTCGTCCCACGTGTAAGCCTCGCCACCGCAACTCGCGGGCGACTCAATCTTCCTCCATCTACATAGCCACGACTCGCCCATCCGTGGGTTCTTTTTTGGGAACCCATGAAGAAGAAGGCTCTTTTATTATTTATTTTTGGTAAATTTGCAAAAGGACCTTCACAGTAAAAGGTAATTAAAGAAATGCCCTTAGGCATAACGTTTTTTTTTGTTGAATTTTTATTTTATGTATTGCAAGGACACCCCTCTATATTTATTTCATTTTGGACATCAAGGTTGCATCATTTCTTTTAATAAAAAATAGCATGTTGAAGATCATTTAATTCTCTATCACATATCTATTTATTTTGATTTTTGAGAGCATTGGATAATTTAATAAAAATCAGAGTTTGAAATTCAAGGATATTTTGCCTAGTTATGCTCTGAAACTCACACATACTTATTCCTTGCCCTAAAAATTGTGAAAAAATTAGAAGTGACGTGTATGAATGTGTTTTGATTATTGTCCAAATTTCATCAAAAAATGGATGTGTTTTTTGCCTAAAATAAACTATTGAGTGATTTATATAATTGACTTTAATTAAATCCATAAATATTATTTTTACGAAATTTCAAGTCTCCTGGATTGCTAATTAAAATATCTTTTTGGGATAAATTGGTTTCTGGATAATTTGATTTTGTGGATTTATTAGAATTTAAATACTCATAATCAGTCTCTTTTCCATTAAAAAATTCATTAGAAATCATATATTCTTGAAAAACTCCAAAAATATTACTGTAACTTCATTTTCACATTCTGTTTGCATGAAAACTTGCATAAAAGCCCCTAAAAAGTTTGCATTTTTTAGAAAATTAGATTAAGATTTTCCATTCACTTAGGTAGTCTGACCCCCGATCTACCTTGTCATTATTTCAATTTTTTCCAATTATCTTTCTAATTATTTTTTGTATAATTTTGATATCTCTCTGACATTAATTTTTATCTTTTTGTGCAAGGACCCGATGGACTTGGAGCGGCTTCCTTGAAGTTGACGCAACTCGAAGTGCTTTGGAGGTCGACGATTCATGTAGCGAGCTAGCTGTTGAGATTTAGTTTTCATTTTTTTAAAAAATAATCTATAATAACTTCCTGATTTCTAGCAGATTTCGTTCGGAATGTCGCGTGTTTATCAGGATTGTACGTCGGACCCTTTGTGGTTATGTGGTTTGTTTGATGTAGAATATGACCTACACTCGCAGCTCTCAGAGAATTTTTTTACTTGTGTCCATACTCTATAGGACCACACATCACACTTAATGAGACACACTTAGACCGCAGAATTATTAGTCAAATTTAATTTGTTCATCACTCGCTAATAGAACTGCCTGTCTAGGAATGGTTTTCTCGTGTGCATTTCATATATGGTAAAAATTCCATTCAGTATTGCATCCCACATGCAGAGAGCTGGAGGCACTGTAAGTGTTCTTACTCAAGCATTCATCATCGTCTTCTCGATTGCATTGGCTTTTTTTATTTCCTCTCTCAGTTTTTCTAACCTAGGATAAAGGAATTAGGACTGGAAAATAGACGCGATTGCTTGTCTGGATTAATTACAGTGATATTTAATCTCTAAAATCGGGACTGCTAATTGAATTGGACCAAAAAATTGACTAAAATTAACCCTTGTTTGTAGGAGAGCAACCTCGTCATTGTCTGAATTTATTTGCAAGTGAGAGAGAGAGAGAGACGACACTATGATAGAGCCAAGCCAGGATTTTCATATAGACTACTGGTTCTACAAAAACGATTAGCCACTTTTCAGTGAGGATCTATGGGTAGCTGGTAAACGGTCTGGATTTCCTTAGCATAGTGGGATGTTTAGAGGATACCGTGTAATGATCCATCCTCAAGTAACGGGTAGCAGTATTTATACGGTCCGCACTTACTCCTATACTAGCTGAAAGTGGGTGCAACTAGTCGTAAGAATCAGGACAGTCTGTAGGGAAGTACATGCACCTAACAGCTCGTTAATCTTTAAAGACTTGCATTTATCACCAGCTAAAACTGACAAGATAATTCGGCCAAATCTTTACGACCCTCATGTGTAGAGTTGGTGAATTTGGGTTTGCTCTTGTATTTGTTTTGTGTCTGTCCTTGTGCATTATCCGGTAAACTTGCACATTTTCTACCTTGATCCACTTACATTCATCGATTCCTCTTCAAGATGTCAGGATATTGGTCCCCATATCCTAATCTCTCAGGCCATTCCTCCTCAACCATATACCGTTCATCTTCACCTTCTCCTTCTTCCATGTATCCCCCACCATCCATGGGAGACCCTTACCCGTGGTTAGTTCCACCTCTCCCCGGTTATGAAGTCAAACCTTTGACTGACTTACCCACTTCTTCATACTTCTCACCTACCACACCTTCTTACACCCCTGACCCACTTCCAACCTGGGCTAACTCACCTTATAGTCGATCGCTTGATGGAATCAAGGAATAATTTGAAGAGCAAGCCACTACTGAGACAAATGATTGGCAGAATTATGTACCCCTACATACCTCACTCTGGCCTCAAGTTGGGACCAGACAACAATCCACATATACACTTCTCGACTTGACCTTAGGGCGTAACATGGTCGATCGAACAAATCGAATGGAGATTCTTGCACCATATGATCATCTTGACTTGATTGACCCTAGTAATCAAGCCTACATTGACTAACCTTCATACCACACATTCGGAGAGCCTATACATGCATGGGCTTGGACTCATAAGATAGACTTAATAGCCCCCCGTTCATTGACTCCATTATTCGAGGCTCCGACCAATATCTGCTATTTGGATGGTCCATACTCGACCCAGCATTACATATCAAAGTCAAGGTATGTTGAGTATGAGACTTCAAGATCTCAGCAGTATCTCCGGGTAGACAAGATTCAATGATTTGTTATAAGGACGCTATGGAGGATAACATTTCTAGGGTTGTGAAGAGATATGAATATATTGAGGATAAACTTAGAAATTCATCGACTGAACCAATTCAATTTATTCCAGCTTAGGTATGGAAGTGGAGAATGGAATAAGCATATTCAATGTTGAAAACTTAGAGGATACAAAGAAATACACACACTCTGTACAACTGGAGTCCATTCTACCTTCCTCTTCTACTAACCACTTACCTTCCCAACTAGAGTCTGTACATCCTTCCGCTCCTCCTTTACCTATTCAAAATAAAAAAAATCAAAAATCTCAAAAGACCAAAAACATTGCAAAATCAGAAAAACTCATGAAAATAGAAAATGAAAAAGTCCTAAAAAATGAGATCCTGCCCTAATGGAAGCACTCGATGAAGAATAGATTTTTAATCTTCCCTTAATAAAAGTCATAGATCACTTCCTTGAATGATTTGTGAGAAGTAAATTAATGCCTAAGAGGTCAGGCAATAAAATGACAAGTACTGAGAAACATCTAGTGTCTATGGCCTCCTCCTTGGTGATGAGGAGAAGACCAAGAGCCGCAGAATGAAGTGGTTGCCTAGGGTAGAAAGTGAAATCAAAGACACTACCTTTACCCATGCAAGAATCGATGGTAACTCACAGATAAATATCCTCTCGACCTCTGTGTTTGACAAGCTCAAACTCAGGCCAATCAGAAAGTCAAGAGAGATCGTTCAACTGATTGATCAATCTATAAAACAGTCGAGAGGAACCATTTCAGTCATCATTACTTTCCAAGGTGCTCTATTCCAGGTAGACTTCATGGTCATTGACATTAAGCACTGACGAGAGCTTACCCAATTTCCTATTATTCTCAGAAAGCCGTTTTTAGCCTCCACTAAGGCAACTATAGATTGTGAAACTCGGGAGATCGATTTCACAGCAATAGGAGCACTCCAACCTCACCCATTCTTTGGCAAACTATACTCTAAGGTAACTCTCAAAGCTATTGACAGCCGTGACCATCGAGAGGTAGATGAGTCCCACTCTATAATACATGAGATACCGGTTGTCGAGCCAACTATTGGATTAGAAACTCCCCACACTTCATTGACTCCCACTGCTTGCATCACCACCAATGCCAAGACAATTGAGAATACCAGCTCCTACTTAGACGTGTGCTAACCCTTCAGGAATTTTACAATCTTTATGGTGACTTGTCTGACGAGGAACCCATGGTCAGCATCGCACCACATCCCGGACCCTCAACAAAGGAGATAACCAAGACAAAATTGACCCCACTCAAAAACATGATTGTTCCTTCCTCTAAGCGATTATCCAGTGAGAGGAAGTCGAGAATTGATTCCTCGAGGTGTTTCCCTGAACCCCTCAAGGCATGTCACTCTCCTCTCCCTTTCAATGATTTAGGTTCTAGAAACCGATTAAAAAAGTTTCCTTCAACATATCAGAGAAGGGATTTTCAGAGGAATCCTCATCAAGTCCGAATGAGGTGATTTATATGAGTAAACTCAGTTCGGTTGTTCTTAAGCCATATCTGAGCAAGCATCTATGTGTCGACCCTCATTGGACGATCCCTACACCTCACTATTATTCATCTGAGAACGACTCTGATAGCAACACATATGTATATTACCCACCTCCTCGCTCCCGCAAGAATCTTCGTCACAAACCTTCTTGATCCTTGTATTCTCACCCCTCCTTGTATAGATTTTCTTTCTTTTATTTTCCTCCCTCCCCAGTGATTCGTATTACTCGCCTTGGCTCCATATCATTTCATTTTATGTCTATACTTAGGATGTTCAGATCCTAAGTATAGGGAGGAGAGTGACCCGAGTCTCTTCTGCTCTTCTTCTCCCTTCTCTATATATTCTCTAGATCTCATCGGTCTCACACTCACTCTTGTCCTAGACTTAGGCTGACAAGAGCCTAAGTATAGGGGGGCCTATGCCCGCCCTGTATGTGTGCAGACACACACACACACATACATACATACATGCATACATACATATTCATCCATTTCTCTTCTTGACCTCATCTGCCCCATTTTTTGATCTTCTTCTACACTTAGGCTGCCAGAGCCTAAGTATAGGGCGGATCGACTTCTATACTTTTGTTATTTTAGCTCTCCTACGCTTAGAACGAGCTATGTCTTTGCTTCTCGTGCTCTTAGACATACCACATGCTAAGTATAAGGGGTGTTTATATATTACATATATACTTTACCCATAGCTTGTACTATCGTGTATTTTGTATATAGTATGCAATAATTATGGGGTCAGTAAAAATTGGAAAAAATCTTTTTGTAAAATACATGTACAGTTTGCATAATTTGTATAATACTTATAAAATTATTGTAAAATTTATATAATACTTTTGTAAAATTTATTGTAAAATAGGAGGTATACCAAATTTTGAAAAAAAAACAAAAGAAAAAAATAATAGAGGTTTCTTATTTAGTCTTACATATCATCCTTGCATTCCCAAAAAAACATGTGTCTTGCACTTCATTCATCTATATAGCATGTCATCTGCATTTCATCTACATATCTAGTATATGCTAAGTGAAAAGTTAGTGGGTTCTGAACCATGTTATGAATTAAGGATATATTTGAATTGACCTTAATCTACCTAATTTCAAAGGAACCTTATAGGAACTGGAGTTAAGATTTTTCATGTCGAGTGACTTAATTCTTTGAGTCTGCAAGTCTATGTTCACATGTCATCTTGATTAGTCTAAGTAGAATATTTCGTACACACGCACGATTCTCTTAGACAGTGACCTAACTTGGACAAGCACCATGCACGTAGCTCTTCATAGATGAGGTGGTGAGGAGGTAGAATCATTTGTCTTGGAGTATAAAACATATGTCCTCCTCTAGGGAGGGTAGTGCATCTCAACCTAGTCTAGTGGCGTCGGCATCTAATGACATGATGTTGTGGGTTGCAATAATGCTTCAAAAGAGGGATAGTCTACTAGCTCAAGAAGAAAAACTCCTGACGTACTTGATGCACCTTGTACATAGTCAGAAGAAGAAGAAGAAAGGGAAACTCCAAAAATGGGACAGGCCTGAGTGAAAATAAAATGCTCGCCGGAGTGTGTATTTGCAAGGCATATGCTTCAAAGTCTCATACCAAAGAAGCATGCAGTTGGAGACTTGGCTACACTGGTCAAGCTCCACGGATATGTGACTACACTGGTCACGATCCATTCTCTTCCCTACCCCCTCTTCTTGAGCTGGTTGCTCTTGAACTTAAAAGGGAATACCCCGCTCCTCGAGGAAAGAGTTGCTAGACCGATGAAGTAGAGTTACCTTGTCAGAGGAGGTTGCTTCTTTACCATTTTTGATGTGGAGAGCTATATTTCACTTACACAGTACAAGTAAGATTTATAGTCATCAGAATTTACGTATGAGGATCTATTCTTGCTTGACTGTTGAGGTGACATGAATAAGAGACTTGTGGAACTTAAAGGTTGTTATGTCATAAATTCAGTTCCCAGTAAGTTTCCGCCACACTATTAATCGAAAGGTCGAGTCAAGGTCCATTTTCACCTTTTGTTCATGACCTTGGTATGGAACCCAAAATCATTTCACTCTTGCATTCCATTTTAGTTGCTCAGGGACGAGCAAGGTTTAAGTATAGGGGGTTGATGAATCTGTGATTCATCAATCTAAAATTTGAAATTAGAGCTTCGTTCCCCAGCAATTAGCGCATATTTCCTTTTATTATGCATTATTCACATTCATGCATTAAGAATTAATGTTTGCATTTTAGCATGCATATTTGCATTAAATAAGGAGCCAAATTCACTTGTATATATTCACATGTATATTATCCAAATTTACCTATTTGTATATATTTTATACTCACTCTAAATCCATAAAAATCAACTCTATAGTCTATATATTACTAACACTAATACTAACTTGTAAAATTGTCTAATAAACCATGAGCCCTAGTTTGAAACTAAGAATGTTAAAATGTACGTATCTCTCTCTTACAAGGTCCGATCTAGGTCTACTCACTTTTAAAGTAATATACATTCAAAAACCTTCACAACAAGATCAATTTCATAAAAATCGGAGTTCATATGTGAAACTTGGGTTTTGGGCCCCTTTTTATTATATATTGTACATGTTGACCAAAATATCCTTTATTTTTATCTTTTTATTTTCTTAATTATTAAAAATAAAAAAATAGACTAAGTTGTAAATATTCCTTTTATATTTTCTCTACTTTATTTTGATTTTTCTATTATTTAAAAATGACATAAAAACTGAAAAAAAATAAAAATACGGTATTTTATACCTATAAGGTACCCCCAAAAATACACTTTGTAATATGACTTTCATTGATTTTCGGTCCTTTACAAAAGTTGTATACCTCATCAAGACGAGTAACTTTCAGGTTGACCACTTCTTATTTTGACCCCTTTTGTTATTTCTTTTTTATTTTTTCTTTTTATTTAATTTTCAATTTTTTCTGGGAGCGACACGTGGCAGCTCCTAGAGCTGCCACATGTCACCCCCATTTTTATTTATTTTATTATTTTAATTATTATTTAGTTTATTTATATTACATTATTTACTTATTTATTTATTACTTTAATTATTATTTATTTTAAATAATTTATATAATTATTTTACCTTGATTATTATTATTTATTATTATATATTTTGTTTTTAATTTTATTTAATTTTTATTAATTTTGCCACGTGACCGCACTTCTGCGCACTACGTGGCACCTCTCCCCTCACTTCCCTCTCACATCCTCTACTCTCTCTCCCCCCCATTCTCACATGCATACCCCACACTAATCTCCCATGCATACCCCATGCACGTCCCCCGTACCCAACTACTTCTCTGCATCGTGCGGCGGTGCGCACAGCCAACCACCTCGCACACCACCCACGGCTGACCCGACCACCACGACCACCTCCTCCCTCTCTCTCCACTCCATCATCTCTTTCTCCTCACAACCTCCTTACGCACGCTACACACCAATCCACTACACACCTCCCCCTCGATCTCCCTCTTCCCCACTTCCCTCCCCTGTAACCTCCTTTAAAAGGCGAGCAGCCAACCCTGTCACCTATCATCTGCCCCATAGGAAGGAATCCACCAGCTTCAGTTCCACGAGCTGTAACAGACCTTGACGAACCTTTGTGGCGACGACAGCTCCATCCTTCTCCTATTCGGCGAGATCCGCGGACCAACTTTCGCGTTGCAGCCACGCCCAACAGTTGCTCTGCTTTGCATCGCTGCGTCGAGCCAAAACCGGCCAAGCCTTTGTTCCGGCCATCCCCAGGCACTTTCTCCAAACTTCTAGTATACTTCTTCCTTCCTTCCCCTTTTTCCTCTACTTTGGATTCCCATGTTCTTCTTCTATTCCTTTGTTCCTCAGTTCTTCTCAATTCGACCTCCGTCCATCCACATCGCACTCCTCCGTTGTGATTCCCCTTTCATCCCTTCCCTCATCCGCACACTGATGAATACTCATTCATCTCTCTTTATTCTTATATTTTAGCTACAAAAACCTTTGCAAATGCATGTATATAGTTGTAAATAGAAATAATTATCAAAATCATGCATTGTGTAAAAACCTATAATTAGCATGTTTTTGTGCAAAAATAAAAGAATAAAGATTAAAAAGAAAAAGAGGGAAATATTTAGAATAAATATTGAGCAACCTAACCCAAGGGAGGGCTCAGCATGGGCCTGACCGCATAAAAGCCAAAGTAGAGGGAGATAGGGGCTCATGTGTGTAAATATTTATGTAAATAAAATAAAATCTTTTCCTCCCAAAAAAAATTAGCTTAAAATATGCTTGTAAATATTTGTATATATTTTTAAATATAAAAACAAGATAAAAATATAAAAATCAAAAAGAAGACAAAAACATCACTCACCATGCATATAGACCATCCACATTTATTTAGCTTTGTAAATAAATAAAATTAATTTCCAAAATTTTTGTAAATATTCTACAGTATATAATGTAAATAAATAAAATAAAAACAATTAAAACAAAAACAAAATAAAAATAACAAAATTAAAAACATAAAAATATATTGTAAATATACCATGTATATATATATATGTATTTATTTCACCTATGTATATAAATAATAAAAATAAAATAAAAACATCTTTTTATTCCTTATTTTATGATATAAATAAATAAAATATAAAATGGGAATAAAATTGTATAAAAATAACAATTAAAAATCAAAAACTAAAATCTTATACATTGTATATATACCTATGTCTAACCCTACTATGTACATACCTTATTTTTATTTCGAAACATTAATTAAAAATCACTAAAAAATAGAAAAAAATAAAATAAAATATTTCATGTTTTAACTTTTTACTAATTCGGCCATTTGGTACCTTGAATTTCATTTTCAAATATTAGCCACGTGGCCGCTACCCATTGGCCCTGGGGATTGTTGACCTCCCGGTCAACTGCCCCCCCCCCCCAGTACCACTTCCCACGGGTTAAGGCGCCCGACCCGACTTCCCCATATTTTAGCGCCTAAACCCGATTCACCCTCGCCTAATTCTCGGGTCCGATTCCTTCCTGACATATCCGAGAACCTCGCCGGAGCTTTTACCTCGGGATCCGCGCGCTCCATCGCCCTAACCACGCCTGTCTTCCCGGACCCTCCACCATATTTAATCCCAGCTCCCGCCACCTTCATTTCCTATCTTTGGCCATTCGCTCCACCCTCCAGTGACCTCCATTGTGTTGGCAAGAGTGACAGCTTGCTCTAGCAAGTGTCGCAGCGAGGAGAGGTGCAGTGACCCATCGATCCGGCGAGTATCGCCGCCTTGCTCCGCCCTGAGGTGGAGCTCTAGCCTCGGACGTCGGCGCTCCGTGAGGCGAAGACCCAGAGCTGCGCAAGCTCGCCCACAGCCCATTCAGCTACCCAGGTAGACCCTTAGCCTTTTCTTTTTCGCTAATTTTAGGTTACCCCCAAATCGCTCCGCCGTCGCATTTCGCCGATTCCGACCACCACACCGCTTCGTTCGATCATCGGAATCCACATTCATCTTCGCCTTCCTCCCGCGCATCTTCTCCGCACTCCCATTCAACCCAGCTCGCACAGGAGCTGGGACTCGAGCTCCTCCGTCTACCCCATTCGCCGGAGCTCGTCCATACCGCACCACCGACCATCTCCACCCGCCTAACCGGGTCGAGGTAGTTTGCCCTCGACCCGCGAGTCTCCTGGTTTACTTTGCAGGTACTTCCCAGCCCATCTGAGGGCTTGGGACATTCGGGCCAGGAGCTTCACCTCCGCCGACCTCGCCTGAGCTCCCCAGAGCTCGGGTGGGTCATCGGAGGACACCATTAGCTGCGGAGCGTCACGCCGGAGCTTCTCCGATCTCCAGAGGCAGCAGGGGAGTATCCCAGCGCACGCACGAGGCCGGCGAACCTCGCCGGCCAACTGTTCTTCCAGCATCCTCCCCAACCGTCCGATCGTCCTCGACCTCCAGTTCTCATCCTGACTGTCCACTTGAGGAGACCCAGCCACCGTCAGATCTTGGAGAGGCGATCTGGACCGTCCGTTGCAAGAGGGGCTAGCCATAGAGAGATTCCACCGTCCGATGCACCACGTGGCGTAGCCTCCGCCGTCGGATTCGCCCGAGGACCTCAGCGTTGGAGCGCCAGCTACCCGATCCACACCGTTAGATGCACCACGTGGCGCGCATCCATCGACCGCATTAATAAAGGGTAATTTACCCTTAGGACCTCCTGTTTATTTTATTTCGCATTTAGTCCTGTAATTATTTAGTGTAGTTGTTTAAGTTTTTGGATATTTTCATAGAGGACCCCGCTCTTTATTTAGTTTGCACTTATGCCCCTGTGTGTTATGTAGCACGTGCATCGACACGTGTCTTTCTGGTGTATTTGCATCTTATACCCTGTAGTTCTGAATGTTACTGAATGAATGAAAGTTTTGAGTATTTGCATTTATACCCCTATGCGTGAAACATTTGAGCATGTGCGGATATTTTTGGGTTATTTGCAGATTACCCCCTGGACTTTTGGTACCTGTTACCAAATAGTCCTCGGAAGTAATTTTTATTACATTTGGGTCCCTGAGTGCCTCATGCACGCGCGACGTGTGTGACTTCCTGGGTTTTTTGCACCAGACCCCTCAGGACTTCAGGTATTGCACTTAGGTCCCTATGCACAGTACCCTCTTTTGATTTTTGAATAAAATAACAAATATACTCCAAATCCAACGAAAATTGGATACATGGCTCCTGCCATAGTGTAAGATTTTTGAAGATTTTTGGAGACATTTCTGTGTTGATTTGATATTTTTAAAAAAAATCAAAACATCTATTTTCGTTACTGTCTAACTTTAAAAATCACAAAAAATATTAAAACTCATTTAAAAATTACAAAAAAATTATTTACTATTTGTTTATGCTTGCTTGATTTTCTAGCCAATTTTGGCTATTTTTCGTTGCCTAAAATACCTTTAAATTGAAAAACACTTAAAATCTCATAAAAATTCTAGTAAATAAATTAAAAATCCAAAATAATATTCTAGGTGCCTAAATTTTCCTTGTTTTATTCTCTTTACAGGAAAATTACCTCCCAGCTAATTTGGGGCTTCTAGATATTTTATCTAGGTTCCTTTTAGCTCGGCTGGATAGTACTTACAGTTTCAGTCATTGTTTGATTTTTAGAAAATTAAATAAACATCAGAAAAATCCCAAAAATTCACCAAAAACAGTAAAACTTATAAAACACATAAAAATATTTTTGTTAGAATTTTTGGTTGATTTTTATTGCATTAAATAAATCATTGAAGTGTGTTGTTTAGTTGTTTTTCTTATTTTCTTAATACATTAAAAATCCAAAAAAATAAAAAATATATAAAACCCACCAAAAATAAACTTGTCTTTTATTTTATTTTCTTTTTGACTACTTCATAGGCCGCGAGGCCAATCCGTGCTCCTTGTGTTCGACCCTGGTCGCTATACCAGGTTAAATTAATAGCAAGACCGCTTTCGTGTGTTGATTGATTTTATCTCTATTGGTGGTCTCTTATTTTTCTTGATTGATCGAGTCTGGGTGACTGAGGTCGCAACGACCCTCTAGCCTGATTGCCTTAGTCGCTCGGGGATTTCTCGGTCATCAGAATGGCGCCGTTGCCAGGGAGCACGGCTTAGTAGTTTTTATTTTATTTTCGTTTTTGTTTTCGTGGTTTTTCGCGGCTCTTTCAGAGCTCGCGGCTTTTCCGTAGCTTTTTGTTTATACTTTATTTTTGTTTTATTTTGTTTTATTTTCTTTTCTTTTATTTTTGCTTTTGTTTGATTTTGAGTGTTTATTTTATTTTGCAATTTTGCATATATACCCTCATTTCATTTTCATTTATTTTTCTTATTATTATTTGATTATTTGTGTTGGTATGACCACTTGTCTCTTTTCTTGCGAGGGCCCGAGGACCGAGGCGGCCGATTCCGAGAAGCCGACGCAACCGCGAGACTCGGAGGCGGCTCCCTTCTGTACGGAGCCGCAGGAGAGCGTGAGAGGAGAGCTGAGTGGGAGAGGTTTAGTTTAGGTTTTATTTTTCTTTTATTTGATTATTATTGTAATAATACAGGGACTCAGAGGACTCTTGGACTTGGTTGACTAGCGGGTCTGTTTCGCCGAGCACTGGTGTGCTCGGGGGACCCTTAGGTGTTTTCGTGGCTTTTTCGCGGTTTTGATTTTTAGCTGCCTTTTCCGGTGTTTACGCGGTTTTTCATCGATCCCCTAGACTTAGGATTTTCTGCTTGCTTGTGCTGTAATTAGTAGGGTCCCCACACCTAATTATCCGCCTGTTCCCATAGTGCGATTAATTGGACCTACTAATAACTAATTAATAAAAATAACTGATTCATCCCCTTCGTAGCCTACGTGCCGTAGCCTGCCCCGTAAAGCGCTTTCTCCTACCCCCGATTTGTCAGGCAGAGGAGGGGTAGGCCAAGATCGGACCTTTGGCTTGGAGGATCGGTGATCGGTTAGACGGTTCTGCGAGTAGACTTGCTCATCTAGGACTCAGTTTTCATCGCTGCACCATTTAGGTAGTTTTATTTTCAGTCTTTACATTTCTGCGCGGATCACTTGCATGTAGAGTGCTGGAGGAAAAGTACGCATTTCTATCTTTGCATGCATCATTGATTTCATCGCGCATCGGCTTTTTCGTCTTCTCCCCCTGTTTTGGATTAAATAACCAGGAGAACCGAAAAATTCGTTAGGCCTTTGTTTTTATTGAAAAAAAAATAAAAAGAAAAAGCATAAAATTGGGACTGCTAAAACTATTGACCCTAAAAGACACCTCACTTAAAAAAACTTGTCTTGGGGAGAGCAACCCCCTCATTGTTTGGTTTGATTGCGCGAGAGAGTGACCCGCACCCTAGGTAGAGCCCTCCGGTGCTATTTCCAGCTAACTACCGACTCTTTCATGCGGGCCAGTCGGGGAGTAGTATCGGGTATCCCAACAGGTCACGTAAGCGCTCTGATAGATTGATTGTTCACCTAATAAAATTGGACAAGATAATTTGACCGAGCCTTTACGGTCTTCAGCTCGTGTTGTGCCGGTGAACAGAGGGTTTGGTTGCTCATCATAGTTTTTCCAGATCTCATCCGCCCTACTCGTCAGATCACGATGATGGGTAGACGCTCTCTTAGGCAACCTCTGGCTGCACCGCTTTCGGGCACGTCTACCCATTCATCTAGGTTGGCCTGCGAGAGCCGAGACCAGTTCTCCGAGCCCGAGTATGATTCCGCCCTGTTCCCCTTCAACCCCCTTTCTTTCAGTTCTGAGAGATATGAGCCAGAGGAGAGACTAGCAGATTTGACAGCACCTGAGTTTGGCTCATTTGATTTTGCAGACGACATGGCCGGCAGTTCCGAGGATCGCTCCCGAGGTCCACAGCCTGAGCACTTTGTGCTGGACCAGGGCACGATCAACTCCACCCTGATCGCCTCCTTAGAGACCGTCCAGCAGTAGTTGAGGGATCAGGGAGCATTTATGCTCGACATGAGGAGAGAGATGGAGCAGATGCGAGCAGAGAGAGCTGAGCGAGAGCAGAGGATAGAGGGACCGAGGATCCCAGAGGATGCTGATGCAGCAGTCGCACAGCAGTCGCAGCGGCAGCAGCCGCCGCAGCCGCGGCAGGAGGAGCACCGAGATCGATGCGGGAGTTACACAACCCCGGATCGACGCTGACGCACCACTGGGTAGTACTTCCAACCATCGTGGGGGACTTCAAGTTCCCCCCGAATACTTTGCAGCTACTCCCCTGCTTCCACGGACTTGCGACTGAGGAGCCCCATCTCCACCTCCAGGAGTTTCTGATGATTGTAGCACTGTCCACGACCGTCAAGTGGACCAGGACACGATCAGGATGATCGCCTTCCCCTTTTCCCTAGCAGACAGAGCAGCCACCTAGCTGAAGCACTTGGGGAGGTTCGTTTACACCTGGGAGCAGCTCCGCACCGAGTACTTGAACAAGTATTATCCACTCGGGCGGACCAATGCAGCGAGAGCCCTCATCAGCAACTTCTCCATGCACCCCAACGAGCAATTCCATGAGGCATGGGAGAGGTTCCGTGAGCTTACAGATCGATGCCCGCACCATGATATCTCGAAGCCGAACCTTGTGCAGAGCTTTTTCAGCGGGCTGACACCAGAGCTCCAGGGCTTGGTGAATGCTTCTTGAGGCGGGTCTTATTTCGCCAAGGATCACGACCAGGTCTGGGCCATCTACGAGGAGATGGCCGAGAACTATATGTTGATATCCCAGACCTGGTTGTATACTCAGGCAGACCCCAGAAGCAGCCAGGACCCGTGCGGACCCGTGCAGTACCAGAGGATAGCACGGGTTGATGTCGTTCCATCCAGTTCATCCGTAGTAGTAGCAGCACAGGCAGAGTCATCCGCTGCAGATATGGGTATCATCAGCGAGAAGTTGGACCGGATGGAGCTGATCGAGAAGAAGCAGTGCCAGGGCATCACTCAGATGGAGCAGATGGCACAGACTCTGAGCGACATGAAGACCCAGCTCATGTGTCTCCAGGAGGCATAGACGGCTTCATAGCCCCGTCTTCAGTCGCGAGGCGATACCGGCGGCAGTAGCAGCTCGTCCCAGCGCTCCAGCTCCTTTCAGCAGCCTAGACAGGTTCACCTTGTACTGGCAGAGCCGTACCAACCGCAGCAGCCCTCTTACAAGTCACCACCTTCTCCAGACATGCAGATGGTGGTATACCAGCTGGATCAGCCTTTGGCAGTACTCCCGCCAGCCCAATACGACGCAGAGCCGTTGATGGATGTCAACGGGATTTGGTATGACCGTCCTCAGCCTGGGATCCGACGAGACCATCCCGGATTCAGGTGGGGGAGTGGAGGTACCCAGCCCCAGCAGCAGCCATCTGTCCAGGGAGGCCAGTATAGCCAGCAGAGAGATCACCAGCAGCAGCAACCCCCAGTCTACCAGTCACAGCCGCAGTCATCCTTCGTTCCTCGTCCCTATCAGCAGCAGGGACAGTCTTGGAGACATGAGCAGCAGGCTCACCAGCCACACCAGCAGCACCCTCCTTCTTACCCCTCTAACCAGCAGCACCAGTTCCAGCAGCCTCAGCACCAGAGAGGCTACCCGTCGGGTTCTCATGGTCCATCTTACGAGAGCCCCGCTTTGGATGACATAGCCCGCCTCCTCACGGATCAGCAGGCTACCTTCAGACGGGAGATGGATGAGTTCCGCCGGGAGATGCAGGACATCGTGAGAGGGAAGGCCGCAATTCCTGCCCAGATAGAGCCGAATCCCAACAGCCTGAAGCGGAAATCTGAGCAGGTAGCTTACACTGAGCACGCCACTCCTAGTGATCCATTTGTTGATACATCTTCGGATCTTTTTGATGCTGATTTTGTTACACTTAGGAGCGGTAGGACACCAGCAGGCAGCGACGCCTCGTCTGAGCTACACCACGAGGATACATCCGGGGCGCCAGATGAGGAGGAGGAGAGCGGTACTGAGGCCGCTCAGGATGATGACGGTGGTACTGATGCCACCAAGGATGCTGATTCCACCGGCAGTACTGAGGCCGCCGCTTCACCAGTTCGAGGAGGTGGTACTGACACCACCCGAGTAGCCGAGCCAGCACGCGATACTGAGGCCGCGAAACGTCCAGCAGAGCCAGCTCGTGGTGGTACTGAGGCCACCGGTGTTCATTCAGAGAGAGTTGTAGTTTTTCCTTCTACTGATGTATCTCAGAACACTATTGTGAATAAAGGAAAAGGTTTAGTTTCTTCTGGTCCCACTGCGGTGATTGATGTATGTGCGGATCCGGCCGTCGAGCCGTCTAGACCTATTCCTAGTCCTTCATCTGAGAAGGACCCTGCGATCCCCTTCCCTAGAGCCCTTCTGATGGGAAAGCGGAAGAAAAGAGAAAAAGACCCAAAAAAGAGAGAGCAGGAGGAGTTCAACCAGAGCATGATTGATCATTTCCATATCCAGCTGACCCTTCAGGAGGCTTTGCAGCACATCCCCCTTCTTCAGCGATCGTTGAGAGACAGGACTACAGTGAGGAGGAGGAGGAGGAACCACCAGTCAGAGATTCATGTGCTGACGAAAGCCACGTGCTTCGTGATCCAGAACCGTCTGCCGGCCAAGAGGCCAGATTCAGGAGCCCCATATGTCAGATGTTAGATTAGTGAGCAGAGGTTCGACCGGACTCTATTGGATAGCGGATCGTCTATCAACCTCCTTCTGGTAGCCCTTCTCGACCGCTTCGAGTTGGGCACTCTTAGACAGAGCAGGACAGTCCTTCAGTTTGCTGATCGATCTATCAAGAGGCCGAAGGGGTTGTTGCGAGACGTTATCGTCACTATTCAGGGCCTGCAATTCCCCATGGACTTCGTAGTGTTGGACATGGAGATCCCTGATTCAGTGACAGATACCCCCATCATTCTCGGTCATCCGTTCTTGGCCATAGCCAAGGCGGTGATTGATCATGATAGCGGGAAGGTATACTTTCGCGTCGAGGGCGAGAGTATACAAATAGAGACGGTCGAGGACTACAGAGCCAGAGACAGAGCATGCTCAGAGACCAGCACCGATACAGAGCAGCTGGCAGATGCCGGGCTAGACATCCACCAAGACTGTGATTTTGTGATCACAGATGATGAGGCGGCATGGGCAGACCCTTCAGCACAGGCCATCCTTTCATTTCCAGACACCATTGATGCAGAGATGACAGCAGAGGAGAGCTTGGAGAGCACAGCCCTGGTCCAGGATATTTTGGTGGCAGCAGAGCCGGTTCCCAATCGCGACACGGTTTCTAGTGATGGTGGTACTGAGGCCACCTTGTGTGATGGTGGTGCTGATGCCACTGTGTTTGATGCAGATCCCTCGGATTCAGAGTCTGATTGGGCTTTGTGATAATCAGATGCCAGACCTGAGTCCCACAGAGCCTACAGCTACGGAGGAGGTAGATGCAGAGCAGATCAAAGATAGTACAGATGAGCAGCCTTCTCCAGATTCAGTTTGCGAGAGTTCGCTTTCATTCTCCCAGGAAGATTTGGCAGATTTAGCAGCATACACACATCTTCTTCCGAAGCCAGATTTGCCAGCACCCAGCTGTCCAGAGCTGAAGCCGCTCCCTACTTCGCTGAAGTATAGATTCCTTGCGGGCGAGCCTGAGATGTACCCAGTCATCATCTCCGCCGATCTGACTGGAGAGCAAGAATCCTGTTTGATGGGGGTTCTTGAAAAGAATCGCAAGGCAATCGGATGGAGCGTAGCAGATCTCCATGGGATTAGTCCATCGTTGTGCTCCCACCATATTTATCTCGAGGAGGGGGCGAAGCCGTCGCGTGAGTTCCAGCGTCAGCTGAACCCCAACCTAAGAGAGGTCATCATGAAGGAGATTTCAAAATGGTGGAGTGCAGATTTCATTTATCCCATTTCCGTCTCCAAGTGGGTCAGCCCCTTGCATGTGGTGCCCAAGAAGACGGGCATCACTACTGTGATCAGTGAGTCGAGAGAGGAGATTGCTACATGAGTACCCACCTCTTGGAGGGTATGTGTTGACTAGACCTGGCCATGAACCGGGCTGGGATGGGCCATGGGCCGGGCCGACCGGGCCGAGGTTTTAAAACCCCTTGTCCAAGGCCCGGTCCGGCCCGGTCCATGGGCCATACTTCAAGGCCCAAACCCGGCCCAGGTCTGGGCCGGGCCGGGCCATCCCATGGGCTGAATGTAAAATATATTGTAACTAGTTTTTTAATTAAATTTATGGAGATAATTAAGTTTTTTTAGCATCATCTAATCTTTCTAAATCCAAGTAACCATAATATGTGGTACTTTGCATGTAAAGTATAAAATAAGATGTAATATTGATAATGTAAAACAAAAACTATAAGTATATTAGATTAAATGTATCTAAAATATAATTTTTAAACATATATTTTTATATATGCGGGCTGGGCTGGGCCGGGCCGGGTTTTTTGACACATGTCCACGGCCCGCCCAATTGATGGGCGGGCCAAAGAGCGGGCCGGGCCGGGCCGGCCCATTTCCAAAATCGCTTGCCCAAGCCCGGCTTATGAACGAGCTGGGCGGGCTGGGCGGGCGGGCCCCCGGCCCAATGGCCAGGTCTAGTGTTGACTACAGGAGACTCAACCAGGCCACCAAGAAGGACCATTTCCCCCTGCCTTTTATTGACCAGATCATTGAGAGACTGGCAGGGAAGAGCCATTACTGTTTCCTGGATGGGTACTCGGGCTACAACCAGGTGGCCATTGCTCCTGAGGATCAGGAGAAGACCACCTTTACCTGTCCCTTCGGTACATATGCCTTTCGACGCATGCCATTTGGGCTATGCAATGCCCCTGCGACTTTTCAGAGGTGCATGCTGTCGATCTTTTCGGACATGGTAGGGGAGTGTTTGGAGGTCTTCATGGACGATTTCTCGGTCTACGGCGACGGATTCGACTCCTGTCTTGACTGCCTAGACCGGGTACTCCAGTGATGTATAGAGGTCCATTTGGTGCTTTCTTGGGAGAAGATTCACTTCATGGTGACTCAAGGGACGGTGCTTGGCCACATCATCTCCAATAGGGGCATGGAGGTTGATCCGGCCAAGGTTGATGTCATTAGAAAACTCGCACCGCCGTCCAATTTGAGGCATCTACGGTCATTCCTGGGGCACGTTAGTTTTTATCGGAGATTCATTCATGATTTCAGCAGGATTGCCCGGCCGTTGACTGACCTCTTGATGAAAGACACCGAGTTCCTTGTCGATGACAAGTGTCTTTCGTCCTTTGCGACTCTCCAGTAGTGTGTGATTGAGGCTCCTGTTCTCCAGCCGCCTGATTGGTCTCTCCCATTCGAGATCATGACGGATGCCTCCGATTTTGCCGTAGGGGCCGTGCTGGGACAGAGGAGGGATGGAGTTCCCTTTGCTATTCACTACGCTAGCCGCACATTGGATTCCGCCCAGCGGAATTATACGGTCACAGAGAAGGAGATGCTAGCCGTAGTGTTCGCCCTAGATAAGTTTCGATCTTATATCATTGGATCTAGAGTGACCATGTACACAGATCACACCGCCATCAGGTACCTCATGGCAAAGAAGGATGCCAAGGCCAGACTTACTAGATGGATCCTTCTACTCCAGGAATTCGACATTGAGATCAAAGATAAGCCTGGAGTCAAGAATGTGGTGGCGGATCACCTCTCCCGTATAGAGCAGCCTGAGGAGTCTGAGCAGATAGATCCCATTTGTGAGACCTTCCCAGATGAGGTGATCCTTGCTATCGCCTCACTCCCGTGGTATGCCGATATTGTGAACTTTCTCGTTGCTGGGAAAGTCCCACAAGATTGGCCCAGGCAGAGGCTTGAGACCTTCCTTGCGAAGGCCAAGTCCTACCACTGGGGGGATCCCATCCTTTACCACGAAGGAGGGGATAGCGTCTGGCGTCGATGCATTCCTCAGGAGGAGCACCATAGCGTCCTCACTTACTGCCACAAGATTAAGACAGGAGGACATCATTCTGGGAGGAGAACGGCACAGAAAGTGCTCCAATCCGGCTTGTGGTGTCCTACCCTCTTCAAGGACTCTGATGAGTTCGTGAAGAGGTGTACTGACTGTCAGAGGATGGGCACTTGTGGATAGCGTGATATGATGCCGATGCAGCCCATTCACTTCTGTGAGGTTTTTGACGCATGGGGCATCTATTTCATGGGTCCATTCCCTAAGAGTCAGGGATTTGAGTACATTCTGTTGGCCGTGGACTATGTTAGTCGTTGGGTTGAGGCTATCCCCGCCCGAGCCGCTGATGCGAGGACAGTTTGCCGATTTTTGAGGAAGTATATCATCACGCGGTTCGGGGTTCCACGAGTTCTGATTTCTGATGGGGGGTCTCATTTCATCAACGACCAGGTGAAGGCCCTTGCTAGCGAGTTCGGCATAGACCATTGTGTTGCTACACCTTACCATCCACAGACGAATGGTCTAGCCGAGGTGTCGAATAGGGAGATCAAGACTATACTGCAGAAAGTCGTCCGCCCTGACCGAAAGGATTGGTCACAGCTTTTGGACTCGGTCTTGTGAGCATATAGGATGTCTTTCAAGACACCATTGGGCACATCTCCCTTTCGCCTCGTTTATGGCAAGCCGTGCCATTTACCTGTTGAGCTGAGGCACAGGTCACTTTGGGCAGTTACAGACATACTTATGGATCCAGATGTTGTAGGAGACCAGAGGAGGGCAGAGTTAGCAGCCCTGGAGGAGTTGAGAGATACCACTTTCTCAAACAGCCTACAGTATAAGGAGAGAGTGAAGGAGTGGCATGATTCTCACATCAGCCACAAGCATTTTGAGATTGGACAGAGTATGGCTGTTTGATGCGAGGCTCCGTTTATTTCCAGGGAAGCTACAGAGCAAGTGGAAGGGACCCTACTTGGTGAGAAAGGTACACGACAACGGTAGCATTGATATATCCGAGTTGTCTTCTGAGAGTACCTTTCGAGTGAACGGCCAGCGGCTCAAGCCATTTCTAGATCATGAGCCGTGGGTCGTTGATCTTGCCCCTATTCATTTTGCGTGAGATGTGGTCTTTGACTCACATCTAATGCGTCTCACGCCTGAGTTTCACTGATCTTCCGCCTTGTATAGATCCAGATGTCTATATCACTACATTCTTTAGTCCCACATCCCTTTCTTCATCTATTGATTATGCTATACTTAGGGTACACTTTACCCTAAGTATAGGGGGGATGTGAGACCTTTGGGTATTTCTTTTACTTCTGTCTACCCCTGTTTTTGCTGCCTATACTTAGGGATATTTCACCCTAAGTATGGGGGGGTAGACCCTGTACATTCTCCACTTGGTTTTCCTTTAGTATACAGCCTGCTATACTTAGGATTCCTTAATCCTAAGTATAGGGGGAAGACCCGAGACCTTCTTGACTTCCTATTCATCTATTCGTCTTTGTATATAGCCTTTCTTTTCACTTCCCTATACCTAGCACGAGTTATGTCTTCTTCATCGCTCTTGACTCCGAGGACATCGTTCGAGCTAAGTATAAGGGGGGTGTATCTATTTCATATATACTTTAGCCATAACTCGTACTTTGTGTGAGTGTGTTAATAAATAAAATGGCTAAAAACCCTAAAAATCACAAAAAAATAAAAAAATTTTCATGTACATAAACTTCTTTTATTTGCACATAAATAGCTAGTGTACAAATTATTTTTGTAAAAATGATTTCAAAAATCTTTTGTGTAAATCTTGTGTAAATATTTTCTTATCAAAATTATGTATATAGTACAAAATTTTTCCAAAATGTTTTAGTACAAAATTTTTCCAAAATGTTTTGAAAATCAAAAGTTTGCAAAAATCTTGTGTAGATTTGTGTAAATATCTTTTTGCAAAACTTGCACTTCATGCATCATCCATTCATGATTTCAAAACATTTTTCAAAAATTTTGCATGTTTGTAAACTTTGTGTAAATAACATCTTTTGTATATATGTATATAGTTTTCTGGATGATAGTTGACATTTAAACTAGCCTGGAATCAAATTGAGAAATGGAGCTT
Organism: Ottelia alismoides; assembly: GCA_037367405.1. Taxonomy (NCBI): domain Eukaryota; kingdom Viridiplantae; phylum Streptophyta; class Magnoliopsida; order Alismatales; family Hydrocharitaceae; genus Ottelia; species Ottelia alismoides. Next base: position 136,287 of record JAZKJV010002102.1, read on the forward strand.
GATTAAGATCTTAATCCACCTAACTTCTAAGAGGAACCTTATAGGGCTTAGGTTTAAGGCTTTTCAGGTCTATGGTGACTTAATTCCTTGAGTCCACTAGGCTATGATCCCATGTCATCTCAATGATCCTAAGTAGAGCATTTAACAACAACACATGACTCATATAGATTATGGCTTTACTTGGACACCAGCACTTTGCACCGAGCTCTCTACGAATGAGATGGTGAGGAGGCAGTCTTCCTTGACTTGGGGTAGCATATGAGGGTAGTACTTCTAGGCGGAACCTCTCTTCTTCTTTTAGTGAAGGAAGTGCGTCTCAACTTGGTCTGGTTGCCATGAGGTCTAACGACGGGAGTTGTGGGTTGCCATAAAGCTTCAAAAGAGGGATAGTCTACTGGCTCAAGAGGAAAAACTCCTTGTATATATGCTGCACATGTATATGTTGTATATTTGCACTTGAAAAAAAATGCAAAAAGAAAATAACTCCAAAAAAGTGGTGGGTCTGAGAGAAAATAATAATCCCACCGGAGTATGTATATAGAGTGTAATAAGCAAAGCTTGAGTTTCATGATCCACCTGATGTAGCTTGCAGCAGGGAGACTTGGCTACACTGGTCAAGCTCCCAAGGGTACTTGGCTACACTGGCCTTGACCCATTCTCTTCTTCCTCCTCTTCTTGAGCCGGTTGAACTTGAACTTAGAAGGGAATACCCCGCTCCTCGAGGAAAGAGTGGCCAAATTGAGTCATAGAGTTACCTTGTTGGGGAGGGTTGCCAAGTTGCCATTTATGAGGTGGAGAGCTTAGACCTCACCTTCACAGGACGAGAAAAGATTCATGGTCTTCAGGGTTTGTGATTGATGACTTGTTCTGACCTAGAGCATTGAGGAGTCTTGGTTATAGATTAGTGGAACTTAGAGGCTGTTGAGTTTTAGACTTAAGTCCAAATAAGGTTCCGACACATTAATAATCCAAAGATCTGATCGAGCTCCATACCTTAATTTAATGAAGGCAAGTTTAATAATCAGCCTTGATTCATGTACATTCGCTTTTTCTTTTTTTCTTTTTTTCTTTTTCACTTCTTTTTCAAATAAGTGTTTGCTAAGGGACTAGCAAAGTTAAGTATAGGGGGGTGATGAATACTCATTCATCACTCTTTATTCTTATATTTTAGCTACAAAAACCTTTGCAAATGCATGTATATAGTTGTAAATAGAAATAATTATCAAAATCATGCATTGTGTAAAAACCTATAATTAGCATGTTTTTGTGCAAAAATAAAAGAATAAAGATTAAAAAGAAAAAGAGGGAAATATTTAGAATAAATATTGAGCAACCTAACCCAAGGGAGGGCTCAGCATGGGCCTGACCGCATAAAAGCCAAAGTAGAGGGAGATAGGGGCTCATGTGTGTAAATATTTATGTAAATAAAATAAAATATTTTCCTCCCAAAAAAAATTAGCTTAAAATATGCTTGTAAATATTTGTATATATTTTTAAATATAAAAACAAGATAAAAATATAAAAATCAAAAAGAAGACAAAAACATCACTCACCATGCATATAGACCATCCACATTTATTTAGCTTTGTAAATAAATAAAATTAATTTCCAAAATTTTTGTAAATATTCTGCAATATATAATGTAAATAAATAAAATAAAAACAATTAAAACAAAAACAAATTAAAATAACAAAATTAAAAACATAAAAATATATTGTAAATATACCATGTATATATATGTATTTATTTCACCTATGTATATAAATAATAAAAATAAAATAAAAACATCTTTTTATTCCTTATTTTATGATATAAATAAATAAAATATAAAATGGGAATAAAATTGTATAAAAATAACAATTAAAAATCAAAAACTAAAATCTTATACATTGTATATATACCTATGTCTAACCCTACTATGTACATACCTTATTTTTATTTCGAAAAATTAATTAAAAATCACTAAAAAATAGAAAAAAATAAAATAAAAATATTTCATGTTTTAACTTTTTACTAATTCGGCCATTTGGTACCTTGAATTTCATTTTCAAATATTAGCCACGTGGCCGCTACCCATTGGCCATGGGGATTGTTGATCGCCCGGTCAACTGCCCCCCCAGGACCACTTCCCACGGGTTAAGGCGCCCGACCCGACTTCCCCATATTTTAGTGCCTAAACCCGATTCACCCTCGCCTAATTCCCGGGTCCGATTTCTTCGTGACATATCCGAGAACCTCGCCGGAGCTTCTACCTCGGGATTCGTGCGCTCCATCGCCCTACCCGCGCCTGTCTTCCCGGACCCTCCACCATATTTAATCCCAGCTCCGCCACCTTCATTTCCTATCTTTGGTCATTCGCTCCACCCCCCAGTGACCTCCACTGTGTTGGCAAGAGTGACAGCTTGCTCCAGCAAGTGTCACAGCGAGGAGAGGTGCAGTGACCCATCGATCCGGCGCGTATCGCCGCCTTGCTCCGCCCTGAGGTGGAGCTCTAGCCTCGGACGTCGGCGCTCCGTGAGGCGAAGACCTAGAGCTGCGCAAGCTCGCCCACAGCCCATTCAGCCATCCAGGTATACCCTTAGCCTTTTCTTTTTCGCTAATTTTAGGTTACCCCCAAATCGCTCCGCCGTCGCATTTCGCCAATTCCGACCACCACACCGTTTTGTTCGATCATCGGAATCCACATTCATCTTCGCCTTCCTCCCGCGCATCTTCTCCGCACTCCCATTCAACCCAGCTCGCACAGGAGCTGGGACTCGAGCTCCTCCGTCTACCCCCTTCGCCGGAGCTCGTCCATACCGCACCACCGACCATCTCCACCCGCCTAACCGGGTCAAGGCAGTTTGCCCTCGACCCGCGAGTCTCCTGGTTTACTTTGCAGGTACTTCCCAGCCCATCTGAGGGCTTGGGTCATTCGGGCCAGGAGCTTCACCTCCGCCGACCTCGCCTGAGCTCCCCAGAGCTCGGTTGGGTCATCGGAGGACACCATCAGCTGCGGAGCGTCACGCCGGAGCTTCTCCGATCTCCATAGGCAGCAGGGGAGTATCCCAGCGCACGCACGAGGCCGTCGAACCTCGCCGGCCAACTGTTCTTCCAGCATCCTCCCCGACCGTCCGATCGTCCTCGACCTCCAGTTCTCATCCTGACCGTCCACTTGAGGAGACCCAGCCACCGTCAGATCTTGGAGAGGCGATCTGGGCCGTCCGTTGCACGAGGGCTAGCCACAGAGAGATTCCACCGTAAGATGCACCACGTGGCGTAGCCTCCGCCGTCGGATTCGCCCGAGGACCTCAGCGTTGGAGCGCCAGCCACCCGATCCACACCGTCAGATGCACCACGTGGCGCGCATCCATTGGCCGCATTAATAAAGGGTAATTTACCCTTAGGCCCTTCTGTTTATTTTATTTCGCATTTAGTCCTGTAATTATTTAGTGTAGTTGTTTAAGTTTTTGGATATTTGCATAGAGGACCCCGCTCTTTATTTAGTTTGCACTTATGCCCATGTGTGTTATGTAGCACGTGCGTCGACAAGTGTCTTTCTGGTGTATTTGCATCTTATACCCTGTAGTTCTGAATGTTACTGAATGAATGAAAGTTTTTGAGTATTTGCATTTATACCCCTGTGCGTGAAACATTTGAGCATGTGCGGATATTTTTGGGTTATTTACAGATTACCCCCTGGACTTTTGGTACCTGTTACCAAATAGTCCTCGAAAGTAATTTTTATTACATTTGGGTCCCTGAGTAACTCAGGCACGCTTGACGCGCGTGACTTCCTGGGTTTTTTGCACCAGACCCCTCAGGACTTCGGGTATTTGCACTTAGGTCCCTGTGCACAATACCCTCTTTTGATTTTTGAATAAAATAGCAAATATACTCCAAATCCAACGAAAATTGGAAACATGGCTCCTGCCATAGTGTAAGATTTTTGAGGATTTTTGGAGACATTTCTATGTTTATTTGATATTTTTAAAAAAATCAAAAACATCTATTTTCGTTACTGTCTAACTTTAAAAATCATAAAAAATATTAAAACTCATTTAAAAATTACAAAAAAAAATATTTACTATTTATTTATGCTTGCTTGATTTTCTAACCAATTTTGGCTATTTTTCATTGCCTAAAATACCTAAAAATTGAAAAACACTTAAAATCTCATAAAAATTCTAGTAAATAAATTAAAAATCCAAAAATAATAATTTAGGTGCCTAAATTTTCCTTGTTTTATTCTCTTTACAGGAAAATTACCTTCCAGCTAATTTGGGGCTTCTAGATATTTTATCTAGGTCCTTTTAGCTTGGTTGGACAGTACTTACAGTTTCAGTCATTGTTTGATTTTTAGAAAATTAAATAAACATCAGAAAAATCCCAAAAATTCATCAAAAACAGTAAAAATTATAAAACACATAAAAAATATTTTTGTTAGAATTTTTGGTTGATTTTTATTACATTAACTAAATCGTTGATATGTGTTGTTTAGTTGCTTTTCTTATTTTCTTAATACATTAAAAATCCAAAAAAATATAAAATATATAAAAACCACCAAAAATACACTTGTCTTTTCTTTTATTTTCTTTTTGACTACTTCGTAGGCCGCGAGGCCAATCCATGCTCCTTGTGTTCGACCCTGGTCGCTATACCAGGTTAAATTAATAGCAAGACCGCTTTCGTGTGTTGATTGATTTTATCTCTATTGGTGGTCTCTTATTTTTCTTGATTGATCGAGTCTGAGTGACTGAGGTCGCAACGACCCTCTAGTTACCTGACTGCCTTAGTCGCTCGGGGATTTCTCGGTCATCACACACCTCGATCTACTTGCTACTCACCTTCTCCATACACCCAGCGCGTGCACCAGCTGCCCTCACTCCTGTCGCGTCGCTGCACCACAACCATGTGCATCCTCGTGCGTGTACGTCTAGCTACAACCGTGCTCCTCGCCAGTTCCAGTGGGTGCGCACCTCCGCCAACGCCCTCTTCTGTTGTTATTCCGCAGCAGTCGCCAGCAGATGCAGCAGCCGTGCGCGGCCAACCACCTCATCCTGCAGACGTATTCCTCATGGCCGCGCTCCTCCAGCGACCCACGTACATCCCCCTCACATGCCATCACCGTGCCATGCCTCCACCAGCTTCAGCCCCTCACTGCTTGTGTCCAGTCATTCGCCTGCGTGCGGTCGTCCAAAGCCGCCCTCCTGCTCGCAGGCTGTAACGTAAGCCTTGCCACCAACCATCGTCCCACACGTAAGCCTCGTCGCCGCAACTCGCAGGCGACTCCATCTTCCTTCACCTACATAGCCACGACTCACCCTAACATGGGTTCTATTTTGGGAACCCATGAAGAAGAAGGCTCTTTTATTATTTATTTTTGGCGAATTTGCAAAAGGACCTTCACAGGAAAAGGTAATTAAAGAAATGCCCTTAGGCATAACATTTTTTGTTGAATTTTTATTTTCTATATTAAAAGGACACCCCTCTATTTTTATTTTAATTTGGACATCAAGATTATATCATTTTTTTAAAATAGAATGTTGAAGACTATTTAATTCTCTATCACATATCTATTTATTTGGATTTTTGAGAGCATTGGATAATTTAATAAAAATCAGAGTTTGAAATGTAGTGATATTTTGCCTAGTTATGTTATGAAATTCATACATACTTATTCCTTGCCCTAAAAATTGTGAAAAAAATTAGAGATGACGCGTATGAATGTGTTTTGATTACCGTCCAAATTTCACCAAAAAATGGATGTGTCTTTTGCCTAAAATAATTTATTGAGTGATTTATGTTATTGAATTTTAATAAATCTATGAATATTATTTTTTACGAAAATTCAAGTCTCGTGAATTGCTAATTAAAATATCTTTTTGAGATAAATTGAATTTTGGATAATCTGATTTCATGGATTTGTTAGTAATAAAATACTCACAGTCACTCTGCTTCCATTAAAAAATTCATAAAAAATCATATATTCTCAAAAATTCCAAAAACACTATTGTAACTCCATTTCATCATGTTTAACTTTTAGTAAAATTTTCATAATTTTTGCATTCTGTTTGTACAAAAACTTGCATAAAAATCCCTAAAAAGTTTGCATTTTTCATTGTTGCATTTTAAACCCAAAAATTCCGAAAAACACATTTTGCATTTATCGTTGGATTAGGTTTCTAGGAAAAATACAATTTGACTAATTTAAGTTAATTTCATATTAAAATTAATTTAGCTAAGTTGTGTGTTTTCTTAATAACCTAATTCATTCGTATTTTTGCATTTGCATTTTTATTGGATAAAAAATAAAAAAAATCTGCTTGGAAAATCATGAGCTAATTCATATAATTTGATCCGACGTTCCTTTACCTCCTTGAATCGACCCTGGGGCTTACCCAGGTTAAAAATAAATAAAATCACACAATAATTAATTCGTTGATTCATCGATTCCTGTGGTTAATTTTTGATCGATCCCGATTGCCCGACTACAACAACACGATACATTTAGCATAGGGCGAACAACGATCCCTCAAATACGTGTTTCAAATTTCATGTAAAATAGACATTCCTAACATGTTCATTTGGAACGGCTAAATTTCAGCAATTATGAGACCGTTAAAATTTCGCAGTCTTGATGGATGGCTTAGGAGTCTCGAATTAAATTGAATTTTGAATAATATTATGATGATATATGATGATCTAAATCCCACATGATTTCACTCCAAAAAACTAAAAAAATATGAATGATTGACACTGATGCATGTAAAGTTACATGCACCTTCGTATAAACACCCCAACCTCACACACACATACATACATGCATACATACATACATACATACATATATGAGGGTGGGAAAGCTGCTCCATGGAACGGCTAAGTTGGTTGCTCCAAGGAGCATTTTTCCCCTAAATTTTTTAGAGAAACTCCACCATGTATTTTCATAACTATATCCCTCTAACATGTCATTCCAATTTCGTCAAAAATAGAGACTCCTATGCCCTCCATACATAACATGGTGATTACAACAAATCTAAGCTGTTAAAATTAATTATTCTAGATGAAGGGCACATAAGTCTCTGTTTTTTGACGAAATTAGAATGACATGTTCGAGGGATATAATGATGAAAATACATGGTGGAATTTCTCAAAAAAGTAAAAACAATTGGAGGAAAATGCTCCGTGGAGCATCCAACTTAGCATCTCCATGGAGTATCTTCCCTTTCCTTATATATATATATATATATAGAGAGAGAGAGAGAGAGATGAGTGATCCTATGAGAGCAAAAAATTGTGAGCATTAAAGCATGCATTGTGGACCACTAGATTGTTTTCTCTCTCCTGGTTAAATCTAGTGATCAAAAATGCATTCCCTCATGCTCTCACAGGTTTTGGCTCTCATTGGATCACTCCTCATATATAGATATATATAGGGGACTTATCCACCATGTATTTTCATCTCATATAGGAGAGAGATGAGTGGGCTCATCTCATCTCAAATGGACATAGGGCTCATTGGATAATTTCCCCCCCCCCTCTCTCTCTATATATATATATAGGGAGCCCTTCCAATGAGGTGTGTCTTTCCTGAAATTCAGTAACAATTTTATAAATTTAAACTGCACATTGTAAAATAACGATGATCATACAGTTTTGTAAAATATACAATTCATATTGTAACAAATATTTTTTGTCAAATATATTAATATTTTCATAAATCTTTCGTGATATACATATTATATTAATATTTGGTATTAAATTTATGGAGTTAAAAATTTTAAAATAAATAGAGAAAATGCTTAAATTGACGTGGCTTTCCATACATCCAGGAAAGGTCAACCTTATTAGAAGTTTCCCATATATATAGGGTTAAATGGGGCTGCCCCCTGGGAGTAGCCAACTTGGCTACTCCCACCCCTATTTTTTCCTCATTTTTTTATTTCTTTGAAAAATAAAAATTTGTAAATTCATCATTATATCCCTCTAACATTCTATTAAAATTTTGTCAGAAACAGAGACTCATACATCCTACATCCAAACAGGGTCGATTTAAAAAATCCTGTGACCGTTAAAAAATGACGTCTGGATGGAGGGCCTAGGAGTCTCTGTTTCTGACAAAATTTTAATAGAATGTTAGAGGGATATAGTGATGAATATACAAATTTTTATTTTCTAAAGAAATAAAAAAATAGGGGGAAATAGGGGTGGGAGTAGCCAAGTTGGCTACTCCCAGGGGGCAGCCCCATTTTACCCATATATATATATATATATATATATATATGAGGATAGGGAGCTTGCACCAATGTGCATGTAACTTTACATGCACCGACGCTTATATCTTCCACATTTTTTACTTTTTTGAAAATACCACCATGTATATTCATCCATATATCCCTCCAATATGTCATTCGAATTTCGTCAGAAACAGAGACTCTTATGACCTCCATCCAGAACAGGTCGATTACAGCAATTCTAAGATCGTTAAAATTACCTGTTCTGGATGGAGGTCATAAGAGTCTCTGTTTCTGATGAAATTTGAATGACATATTGGAGGGATATATGGATGAATATACATGGTGGTATTTTTCAAAAAAAATAAAAAAAATGTGGAAGATATAAGCACAGGTGCATGTAAAGTTACATGCACCTTGGTGCAAGCTCCCCATCCTATATATATATATATATGTATATATATGGATTAAATGGGGTTGCCCCTTGGGAGTAGCCAACTTGGCTACTCCCACCCCTATTTTTCCCTTATTTTTTTATTTCTTTGGAAAATAAATATTTGAAAATTCATCATTATATCCCTCTAACATTCTATTAAAATTTCGTCAGAAATACAGACTCCTACTGCCTCCATCCAAACATGGTCGATTTAAAAAATCCTGCGGCCGTTAAAAAAATGACGACTGGATGGAGGGCCTAGGAGTCTCTGTTTATGACGAAATTTTAATAGAATGTTAGAGGGATATAGTGATGAATATACAAATTTTTATTTTCCAAAGAAATAAAAAAAGAGGGAAAAATAAGAGTGGGAGTAGCCAAGTTGGCTACTCCTAGGGGGCAGCCCCATTTTACCCTATATATATAGGGTGTTGGGAGCCTACCGACCTTTTTTTCATGATTTTTAAGTTTTTTTGAAGGAAACCTTAGTGGGATTATCTTAATATATTGAGGGGAATATGTGTTTCAAGTTTCATGCAAAATAAACATTCCTAGCGTGTTCATCTAGAAGGGGTCATTTTCAGCAATTCTGATACCGTTAAAATTTGATAGTCTTGATGAGATGATAGGAGTCTCGAATTAAGTTTAATTTTGAATGACACCATAGTGATATATAGTGATATAATTACCCCAAGGTTTCATTTCAAAAAAATAAAGAATCTATGAAAAAATGAGCCGGGTGTACGTAGTTACCTACACCCCTGGGTGTAGGCTCCTTTTTTCCATATATATATATATAGAGAGAGAGAGAGAGAGAGAGAACCGGGAGGATGCTGCATGTAACTGCCAAGCTGGCTGCTACATGTAGCATTCTTCCCCAAATTTTTTTTATTTTTTTTGCGAAATTTCGCTATGTATATTCATCTATATATCCCTCCTATATGTCATTCAAATTTCCTGAGAAACAAAGACTCCTAAGCCGTCCATCTAGAGGGGGTAGATTACAACAAATTTCAGACCGTTAAAAATTACTCGGTCTAGATGGACGGCTTAGGAGTCTTTGTTTCTCGCGAAATTTGAATGACAAGTAGGAGGGATATATAGATGAATATACATAGCGAAATTTCGTAAAAAAAAATAAAAAAAGTTTGGGGGAGAATGCTACATGTAGCAGCCAGCTTGGTTGTTACATGCAGCAGCCTTCCTTTATATATATATATATATATATATATATATATATATATATATGAGGAAAGAGAGCCTACTTTGTGAAGTATGTAACCTTACCTACTTGACATCCATTTTTAGCAATTTTTTACTTTTTTTGAAAAATACCACCGTGGATTTTCATAACTATATCCCTCTAATATGCCATTCAAATTTCATCAGGAACAGAGATTCCTATGGCCTCCATCCAGAACAGGTATTTTTAACGGTTTTAGATTTGTCGTAAATTACCTGTTCTGGATGGAGGTCATAGGAGTCTCTGTTTCTGATGAAATTTGAATGACATATTTGAAGGATATGGTTAGATCCTCAAGCGCATCACGGAAGCGTGAGCGTCGTATCGAATACGACGAGGAGCGACTAGTCGCACTAGTTGATCGATGCAGCGGAATTTAAAAAAAAAATCTTACGACGAAACCACATGATCCAAAAACACTTCCCGGATCGTTTCGTCTAAACCACAAACAAGTAATAGGATTACCTCTTGAAGCGTGGTTGCGATCGAGTCTCTAAACTAAGAGACCTCCTGTCTCAAGTCCGATCTGACGGAGGAGACGCTTGCGAGCGCGGGGATGAACCGCGTGCTTCTCGCAATCCATGTTGATGATCCAAGCGGCGGATCTCATGATCTCGACACACGAGATCCGACGTCTTCTTCACGAGCGAGGCGCACCGAAGGAGACGGAGATCCACGAGCAGAAGAACGGACAGCATAACGACGATGCAGCGGCGATGGAGAGCCTCTCCATGGCATCCATGGTGGACGGCCATGAGAGGGAGAGAGAGGGCTGATGTCTAGAGAGAAAGAGAGAGAGAGAGAGAGAGAGAGATGCTTCTCAAGCATTATGTGTAAAATAGAGAGCATGGTATGCCTCTCTATTTATAGGGTTTTGGGATCCATGGATCTCAATCCATGTGACATATAAAATCAATGGATGAGATTGATTTATGTCAATCCAATGGTCAAGATTGTTGTTGGTAAAAACCAACAACTTGTGATTTAATTTTGATAAAATATAATTGATAAATCAAATAAATATTAATACCAAATTAAATCAATCAAATAAGGAGAGAGAATACAAATGAGAGATCTTTCCCCATAAAGAAGAGGGGACGGCCACCAATTTCCCAAGGGAATTGGGTGCCGCCCCTTCTATTCCTAATGGGGAGTGCATCTCATGGATTCTATGAGATTGCACATCTCCTTGATTTTCTCTCTACTTATTTCCAACAACTATTTGTTGGGATTTTATTCCTCAAAAATAATTCACAATTATATTTGAGAATATTGCAATCTTGCCATGGAAAAATTGTGAATCATATTCACAACCCAAAACAACATATAATTTACATTGTCAATTAATTACACAATGTGTATCCAATACACATAATAATTAATCAACACATATAAATTATAATTAGCTCTCTCTAATACATTATAAATCACATTTATAATATATTATGAATAATTGGATATTACTATCCACATTATTCTTATCCATAATAATTAAATCACATTTAATTATATTGGATAACTTATTCTCATGTGCTCAAATAATATGAATCATATTCACATTATTTACATCTTTGATAATCAAATCACATTTAATTATCTAACATAACTCTCCTTATAATATGAATCAAATTCATGTTATTCATGATAATTAAATCACATTTAATTATCCATTTTCTCAATGCTCGGATACATATATCAACAATAGAATTATCCATGAACTCTTTCAAGGATAATGCGCTTTCTCCGCGAATACTTGGAGATAAGGACAGGGCGATTGTATTGTTCCACGTATAGTGACATGGATATTGAGATTATATCTCATATCCAGATCGCGGGCCTCCCATAGATGCTTGATTAAATCAAGACCGCAAATCTAATCTTCTCATTGCATCTGAATCACATTCAGATCAATGTCCAACATTTGGACTAAGATCAGATTACTTCTCTACTGAGAAGAGTCACTAAAATCCAGACCCGTTTCATCACTCCCTAGGAATGGAAGCGTCATGGTTATACAATCGTTTATGATCACGTCACCCTCAGGTATTCCTAATACATGTACATCCTGCATACTGGAAGACTAAGAATAAACCCGAAGTATTAGATCAACTTTACACTGTCTACTTCAGGATTCTATCAGTAAGTTTCTCATTTGATCATTGGAAGTCGGTATCGATCATATACTTTCCAAAAACATATATCATACCTAGGTCTTGATCATAAACTTTCCAAAAGTATATATATCAAACCTACAAATTTAGTCAAGCTTCCAAAGCGAGACTACCATGCGCATGGAATTTGATTCTTCCCAATATCTCATGAGTGAGCTCATGTCTTCCGGTTCAGTAACTGAACGTGTATGATCCCTTTGAGAGATCGTATTACTCATATGCCCTTATATGCACACCAGCGCGCCGGTGTATAGACCTTGATTAGGTCATCAACCTATTAGTATGCCAAATGTACATACTCAAACATATAGTAACACATCTGTCTCCGGTCAGAGGATGTGTGCCTGTATCGTGACAGCATACGATATAGGACTTTGGTTATCTCGATCTCGTTAAGTCAACTCTTTGACCTAACTAATCCGACACCTCCGAATCTCTATTCCTATACAGAGGACCTGCATCAAGAGGTCGGTCAGATATCAGCCTAACTGAGATAGGATTGCCATCTCCTACTCTGGTTGGAGATCATCTCTTAATAATCATTTGACGGTGCTTGACGAGTCCTCAATCTAACTCATTAGATATTCATCTAAGCACCAGCCTTTATGATTCAATGATTGAATCAACAGCTGTATGATCATTAAGATGGCTATGGTACATAACCCTAATTGTACTAAGGGACCTATTATGCAAATTATGTATTCTTCATTTCAGATCAAGGAATGATATTCACAATAACATTTATTGCATAATGGCTCGCTGTGGGCTCGCATGTCCAACAATCTCCCACTAGCCCAAAGAGCCATTAATGGGCTATTCATTTAAACCCACACTCATGTGACAATCATAGGCTATTTAAAAAATAGCTAGGTAAGCTGATTAGTCACTCTGTTCCCAAGAGACTACGCCAAGTCCTTTTACGGCACTTGCATATCTCCTAGTAACAGTGCTTGCATCCAATGCGAATGTTGCATCCTATGCAACTAATACTCAATTTTGTCGGTTATAGTGTCATTGACACTACATCTTATTAATTATCATAACCAGTATTCCCATAATCCTTTTAGAATATCTTCATTCCTGGAGATCTCTATCTCCTAAGGTATCTGCAGTCAAGACCCTTATAGATCACTATCTACAAGATCTTAAACTTTTGAAGATAAGACTTTGAGATCACTATCTCTAAGTTTTATCATCTTTGAAGATAGTATTATTATTGCAACCAAGTGTTTTATTTCCAGAGTAGGATTAGTAACAGTTTACTACTCCCACTGCATGGCAGACATATGGCTTTTGTACACATCTAGCATACACTTCAGCTTCACGTAACTGATGCACAAGTGCAAGTAGTTCTGGCTTTTACTTCCTCAACTCTTTGAGGTGCTATCCCTTTAGACAGGTCACTACCACATCTTAAGGGAAGGAAGCCTCTCTTGGAATTTTCCAGAAAAATAGAATAAGTCCAAGGTGTATTACTAATGTGACGGTCCCAATACCCTCTTCTCTTTGCTTCTGAACGACTTCAGAATTAAGATCTAAGAGGTATCCTTGAGACTGTATCTCAAGGTATGGAACAACCAATTTATAAAACACTTATTATTTATTCTTATATCATACTAAATGATTAGAATAATATCTACATTAAGCACGATGAACACAATGGCACTCCCACTAAGCTTCACATGGTTCATCAAGATTTTATCTGAAATCACAACATTTATAATTTCATCAAATCTTATGTTCCAACTACAAGAAACTTATTGGAGTCCAAGGAGTTCTTCAGCTAGCACATCTTCTTTTCCTCAATCTTGAAGCCCTGGGGCTACTTCATATGAATATCCTCAGAGAGGTGTTCATAGAGGAATGCAATCTTGACTTACATCATGAAGATGTCATAGTCAAGTTGTGTAGCTATGGTTAGCAATATTCTGATGGGTTAAAGCAAGGTCAATGGAGAGGAAGTCTCATCGCAAGCGATGTCTTCTCTTCGGTGTGTAGCTCATGGCTACGAACCGTGCTTTTGAAGGTCTCTACCTTTTAATCAGGTTCCCTCTTTCTCTTGAAGATCCATTTACACCTTAATGGGTCTGACCCATATAGGTGGATCCTCGAGGGTCCATATACAACACTTGTATATGAAGTCTACATTAGACTTTTATTGCTAACATCCATCTTTCCATGTCATGATCCTCAGGAGCTTCATCACATGAAGTCCGATCATTTTCAGATTTAACTGGCACATGGAATCCATCCTCAAACTTATTTGAAGAGGTATTAATGTTTCATCTTTAATTATCTATTTTTGTTTCCGATTTCAGGAGCCTCATTATCTTTTCAAGATTAAATGAGTTCCTTTACTTCATTTTCATCTTGATTCTCAAGAGAGTCATCCTATAAGAATCATATTCTCAAAGATGAGATCTTTTAAGAATCTCAAGGTCATAAAGTAGGTATCTAATACCATCCTTTATTTTCCTAATGAAGTAGCACTCTCTGGTGCTAGATTCCAGCTTACCAGCTTGGGACCTTATTAAGTGTATAATGTAGTCTCTACCACATATACCTGGAAACTAAGAGATAATTATGCTAAGATTAATCAATGATCAAATCATGTCACACATGATCAATTGCATCTCCCTACAACTCTATTGAGTTAAGGCTCATTAGGAGGGGTGAGATAGAAATGATATTCACATCTCCATAAGGTATTCCTTGAATTCATCTGATAGGTACAAGCTACCTTGATTAGATCAAATTCATTTCATCTTCCTTCAAACTTTGATTCTAAACTAAAATGTGAAATCTTTGAACATTTCAAAGTTTTCTAAGTGAAGAGAAGAAATCTCATATCACAAATAATCACTAATAGATATCACATATCCATAATGTTTATTCAGATATAGATGATTCACATACATCAATATGTATGAGATCTTGAATACCTTAACATCTTACACCTTTCCCAAAGAAGGGTGTATTGGACATTTTTACTCTTGAATACAATATTCATAAGTATGTAAGATTTGAACATTTAGACAATCTAAAGGTTCATCTCTTATCAGTCTATTGATCACATCAACAAACAAATGTCCAAAACATGATGCCAGATCATTGTCAAATGATCTTTATCCTCCTATTGATCTTTAAAGGTCTAATTTTCAGTATTAGAAATCTTAATGAATCATTCATCAATTTCTAATTTTGTGGAGTCTGTTAGATGTTAGATTACTATCTGAAATATATACCCATCAAAACTCTTTATGATAGATAAATTTCAGAATTCATGTTTATCTCCAACATTTAGAAATAAACAATAATGTATTCTAATATCTAGATCATAGAGACATTCTCTATGACTAAGGGCTCCCACTGAAATTGAGAAGTATATCAATCCAATAGAGATTGTTGCAACAATTGCATCAATATCCATGTAGAAAACTATAAACCTTAAGATCAAATTTTCCGGTCTTCTAAAACATATGCAACCCGTTGCAAGTGTTGTTAGAAGATTGAGATACAATTATAAGACTTTATACTATTCAATAAGTAAGTCAATATCAATGATCTATGTAGATTATACTGATGCTCCATCCGAGTCCTTCTCTGAGGATTCTAGACAGACTTGATAGTTATACTATCAACACATCAACTTATTGCAGTATTGGCATTCATCCAACTCTTTGGATGGAAGTCACAGAAGTACAATCAACTCTTTGACTATACTTCTTACTTGGGTCCAATCCATGCTTCCACTTCGCTCCCTTTGTCTATAAGCAACCATTGCTCAAGACCAAGGATCTCTTATGTTAAAATCAAAAATTTCAATATAAGAGTATTTCAACATTTATACAAGCTTCATTTAAGTTCATGCAATATGAATATTATAAAGCTTCATGAATGACTAGAGTATAGATAGTTAAATGATGACATTCATCTACATCCATCTAGACTCTTAAAATATTGGTTCAGGTAGGTACTCAAACAATTTGAATACATCATCTCTTATAGAGCCACCATTCTGCATGATGCAGAGAACCACATCATTCATGATTAAATGTCGAGAGCACATATGTATGCCAGAACATCTTCTTAGAATTTTATAAGGATTATTAGATAATTACGATCATTATCGAGATGTCACTTCAAAAGTACATTCGATAAGATCAAGACTTATAGAGACATACAAACCCTAGGGTTTCAGTCCTATTGCCTTATTTAATTATCATTCCTCATTATTATGAGGAAACTTGCACATTGCAACCACATACATTATGTGTCCAACTGCAAGTACAATATCTGGATCATGAGTCCAATCCATGATATTTTACTGGTTATTATTGAGTATAACATTGAGTGGGTTTAATGAAGGATTATCTGAAATAAGAAATTTGCATAAGGTTATATATTTATATATATATATATACATGTTTTACTTTGATTTAGGAATTATTATATCAAAGTTGTCTTGCCATGTCAACAATGAAAGTTCATTCCCTTAATCACTTTCAATGTAAGAGATATACTTACCATTATATCTCAAGCAAGATCTGGGATCTCCTTCCTTATCTTTGTTGCATCCCAATAATATGAGAACCTACAACTCGGATAAAAAGAAGCGGGAACACATTCCGCCTTGCAAGTCCAACTTGCATCTCCCAATTCGGTCTTTAACACCCGGGCCCACCATCCCTAAGGTGATGTTGACCCGTCATTAATTGAACCAACTGATGAATACCCATTCATCACTCTTTATTCTTATATTTTAGCTACAAAAACCTATGCAAATGCATGTAGATATGTGTAAATAGGCAAAGTTAGCAAAAGCATGCATGTTTGTAAAATTAAATAATTAGCATGTTTTTGTGCAAAAATAAAAGAATAAAGAAGAAAAAGAAAAAGAGGGAAATGTTTAGAATAAATATTGAGCAACCTATCCCAAGGGAGGGCTCAGCATGGGCCTGACCGCATAAAAGCCACAAGTAGAGGGAGATAGGGGCTCATGTGTAAATAATTATGTAAATAAATAAAATAATATTTTCCTCAACCAAAAATATATTTGTATATATTTTTGTATATATTTAGAACTATTAAAAACAAAATAAAAAGTTTAAAAATCAAAAAAAACCAAAAAGAACCTTTCACCATGTACATACTCCATCATCCTTTACCTATTCCACCTTGTAAATAAATTTATTTCCAAAACTTTTTGTAAATATTCTATTTTATGTTTTGTAAATAAAATAAATAAAAAGAATTACAACAAAAATCAAATAAAAATTACAAAATTAAAATTACAAAAATACCTTGTATATATATCATGTATATAACTAATTAATTAACCCATGTATATAAATAATAAAAATAAAATAAAAATAGTCTTTTATTCCTCACTTTATCTTATAAATAAAATATAAAATGGGAATAAAAATGTATAAAAATAACTAATTAAAAATAAAAAATCAAAAATCAATATAGTGTATATATACCTATGTATAGCTACTATGTATATACCTTATTTTTAATTTCCAAAAATTCATTAAAAATCACAAAAAAATAGAAAAAATTAAAACAAACATTTTTCATGTTTTAAGTTTTTGAAAATTCGGCCATTTAAGGCCCCAAAAAAATCAAATAAAAGTTCAATAATT
The DNA here is from genome assembly GCA_037367405.1 of Ottelia alismoides. Lineage (NCBI taxonomy): Eukaryota > Viridiplantae > Streptophyta > Magnoliopsida > Alismatales > Hydrocharitaceae > Ottelia > Ottelia alismoides. The sequence continues at coordinate 154,001 of JAZKJV010002102.1, forward strand.
GGCGGGCTCTGATTGGTCCACGGGGGATTGTTGACCCCCGGTCAACACCTCCCCCAGGACCACCAGAGCCGCGGATCTGGGTTTCGACCCGACTTCTTCCCATTTCCCCCACCAGATCCGATCGCCAACCCATCAAGCCCCGGGTCCAGATTGTCCCTCTTGCATCCGGCATGCTCGCCGGAGCCGCCCCCTCGGGATCCGCGCGCTCCCGAGCTCGCCCGATCCTCTTCTTCCCGGACCCCTAGCACTATAAAGCCCGAGCTCCGCCGCACTTTCTCGCTATCTTTGGCTCCCCATTCTCTCTCCAGTGAGCTCCATCGCAACCAGCAAGGTGACAGCTTGCATCCGCCGGTGTCGCAGCGAGGGGGAGGTGCTCGGACCATCGATCCGGCTGCTTAGCGCCGCCGTGCTCCGACGTCTGACCGGAGCTCGAGCCTCGGGAGTTGACGACCCTTGAGGCAAGGACCAGGAGTTAGCCACACTCCAGCCCAGTCTCCCGCATCACCCAGGTACCCATTTAGCTTAGCCATTTAGTTTAATTTTCGATTTCGCCCAAATCCATCCTCCGACGTGTTCCCTTGATTCCGGCTATCTCGTGCGTTATTTCGATCATCGGAACCCCCACACACCTTCGTCGTTCCTCCACGCACGTTCTTCGCACCGTCACTCAACCCAGCTCGCCCCGGAGCTGGGAGTCGAGCTCCTCCACCTGTCGCTCGCCGGAGCTCTTTCGCCCCACCGCACCGATCACCCTCACTTCGTTTCTTTGGGTCGAGGCACTTTGCCCTCGACCCGCGAAGCTTTTGGCGTGTTTTGCAGGGCAAGAGGAGGGCATCTGAGCCCCCCTCACATTCAGGCCGAAGGCTCACCGCCGCCGAGCTCACCGGAGCCCCTCCAGGGCTCAGGTGGGCAATTGGAGGTTGCCACTAGCTGCGGGACTTCACCGCGGACCCGTTCCGATCATCAGGAGTAGCTGAGGAGGAGTGCAGTTCACGCAGGAGGCCGGCGAAGTTCGCCGGCGTCGAGTTCTTCCATCATCCTCCAGAACCGTCCGATGTCTCCTCCGCTCCAGACTTGATCTCAGCCGTCCATTCTTCGAGGAGCCGCAGCCGTTGATCGATTTGAGGAGCGCATCCGGACCGTTGCAGCAGAGAGGAGAGACACCAGAGCCCAGCATCACCCGATCTTCCACGTGTCCTCGCCTCGACCGTCGATCCGGCCCAAGAGAAGAAGAGGAAGAGCGTCCACGCACTAGAGCCGTTGGATACACCACGTGGCGCGCATCTGGCCGTCGGCGAATAAAGGGGTAATTTGCTTAGGGCCCCCTCCTAGTTTGTCTTTTTATTTGTAGTCCTGTAAATATTTTTCGAACTTTATTTACGTAGGGTAAATTGCATTGTGGACCTCGTGTTTGTTTAGATTTGCATGTATGCCCCTGTTTGTGTGAGACCACGTGCGTCGTCACGTGTAGTTTAGGGATATTTGCATTTCTAGTCCTGTAGATCTGGGTTGTTATGAAATGAAGAAATATTTTATGGGATTTGCAGTTGTGCCCCTGTGAGCGTTTTTATTTCCGCATGTGCGTGTATTAGTGGGTAAATTGCAACCGAGTCCTTGGGTTTTTGGTACGAGTTATCAAACGCCCCTGGAACTTGATTTTTCTTACAAATAGGCCCCTGAGTGCCCTAGCCACGCGCCACGCGCGTGACTTGCTGGGTATTTTGCACCTGGGCCCCCAGATTCTCGGGTATTTGCACATCCGTCCTTGTGCACTGTGCCCCCCTTTTATTTTTGAATAAAATATCAAACCACCTCCAAATCCAATGAGATTTTGACACATGGCTCCTGCCATGGTGTAGAAATTTCAGTGATTTTTGAGGACATTTTTGATTTGTTTTAGTATTTTTTAAAAATTCAAAAACAGCCTTTTTAGCTACTGTCTAGGTTTAAAAATACCAAAAAAAATATCAAAACCTCACCAAAAATTCTAAAAAAATTAGATACTGTTGTTTGCTTGCTTTTTGATTTTCTAGCCAAGTTTGGCTATTTTTCACCTCTTAAAAACCTTAAAAATTGAAAAACCCCTAAAAACCCATAAAAATTCTAATAATTAAATTAAAAATCCAAAAACAATAATTAGGGTGCCTAAATTTTCTTTATTCTATCTAGTATACAGGAAAATTACCTTCAGGGCTTTTTGAGATCCAAAAATATTTTATTTTTGGGTCTTAAGCCTTGCTGGACAGTACCTTTCATTTTTAGCATTGTTTGATTTTTAGAAAATAATTTACCCGTCAGAAAAATATCAAAAATTCACCAAAAGCACTTAAAAACTTAAAAAACATAAAAACAATTTTTTTGGAATTTTTGCTTGCTTTTTGGTGTGTTTAATAAATTGCATAAGTGTGTTTTTATTTCTTTTCTTTTATTTTCTTAATCTTTTAAAAATCCAAAAAAATATAAAAATTCATAAAAACCTTTAAAAAACATTTTCCTTTGTTTTTATTTCATTTTCACTACTTCGTAGGCCCTAGGCCAACCCGTGCTCCTTGTGTTCGACCCTGGGAGCTATACCAGGTTAATATCATAGCTAGGACCGCTCTGTTTTGTGCTTGATTGTTTTTATCTGATTCGAGTGGTTGATTTTTCTTGATTGACACGGCTTGATCGCTTGGGTCGCGACGACCTATATTTAGCACCTATACCCTAGCCTTCAGGCCAGTCATCAGAATGGCGCCGTTGCCGGGGAGCACGGCTTAGTAGTGTTTTTATTTTTCGTTTTTGTTTTCGCGGCTTTTCGCGGCTCTTCGGAGCTCGCGGCTTTTCGCGGCTTTTGTATTTATTTTCTTTTTGTTTTATTTTGTTTTATTTTGATTTTCTTTTCTTTTTATTTTTGTTTTATTTTTGTGTGGTTATTTTATTTCCATTTTTGCACATATACCCTTGTTTTTATTTTCATTTATTATTTGATTATTTTATTGGTCTGACCACTCTTCCTGTTTTCTTGCGAGGGCCCGAGGACTGCGGAGGCGACTTTCGAGGAGCCGGTGCAGCTGCGAGACTCGGAGGCGGCTTCCTTCTCTACGAAGCCGCAGGAGAGAGCGAGAGGAGAGAGTTGAGTGGTGTGAGGCATTAGGGTAGTTTTTATTTTATTCATTCATTATTGTTGTAATAATACAGGACATTCAGACACTCTTAGACACTTAGACCGTAGCGGGTCTGTTTCGCCGAGCACCGGCGTGCTCGGGGGACCCATTAGGACCCTCGGCTTTTTCGCGGCTTTTACGCGGTTTTCTTTTTATTTCTTACTGTCATTTTCCGGATTTTTTGCAGTTTTTGCTCGAGCCCCTAGATTTAGGACTTTGTGGTGATTGTGCCGTAGCTGAGTAGGATCCAAACACCTAAGGCTTATCTGTTCCTATAGAACGTAATTGGACCTACTTAAAATAAATAATAAAAATAACCGACTCGCTAGCTTCCGTAGCCTACGTGCCGTAGCTCGTCCTGTAAAGCGCTTACTCCTACCCCCGATTTGTCGGGCAGGGGAGGGACGAGCCAAGACCGGACCCTTTGGCTTGGAGGTCGGTGACCGGTTAGACGGTTCATCGCTAGAAATTGCCTGTTTAGGACTCGGCTTTTTACCGTGCATCATATAGCTTAGTTTACTTTTCTGCCTTTTATTTTATGCGCGGATCATTTTGCATGTAGAGTGCTGGCGGCAGGTACGCATTTCTTACTCAGCATGCATCATTGATTTCACGTGCATCGGCTTTTTCGTCTTCTCCCCCCATTTTTGGACTTAATAACCAGGAGAACCGAAAAATTCGTTAGGCGATTTTGTTTGCTTGAAAAATACCTAAAAAGAAAAACCATAAAATTGGGACTGTTTAAAATTATTGATCTTAAAACTCGCTCACCCTAAAAATTTTGTCTTGGGGAGAGCAACCCTCATTGTTTGGTTTGCTTGTGCGAGAGAGTGACCCCGAACACTACGTAGAGCCCCCCGTTGTGAAACCCGACTGATTACCGACTCATCCGTGCGGGCCAGTCGGTTGGGTTAGCAGCGGATATCCTAACAGGTCACGTAATCGCTCTGCTATCTTGATTGTTCACCAAATAAAATAGACAAGATAATTTGACCGAACTTTCACGGTCTTCAGCTCGTGTTGTGTTGGTGAACCGGGGGTTTGTTTTCTGATCATAATTTTTCCAGATCTCATCCGCCTTACTCGCTAGATCAAGATGATGGGTAGACGATCTCTTAGGCAGCCCTTGGTTGCACCGCTTTCGGGCGCGTATACCACATCATCTAGGTTGGCTCGCGAGAGCTCGGACCCGCTCTCCGAGCCCGAGTATGATTCCACCCTGTTCCCCCTCGACCCCCTTTCTGATTTACCCGAGAGACCTGAGCCCGAGGAGAGACTTATTCATTTGACAGCACCTGAGTTGGGCTCCTTCGATTTTGCAGACGTCGCGATGGCCGGCAGTTCTGACGATCACTCCCGCAGACCCGAGCACTTTGTATTGGACCAGGGAGCGATCAACTCCACCATGATCGCACAGTTAGAGACAGTCCAGCAGCAGCTCCGCGATCAGGGAGCTTTTATGATAGAGATGAGTGATGAATACCCATTCATCACTCTTTATTCTTCTATTTTAGCTACAAAAACCTTTGCAAATACATGTAGATATGTGTAAATACAAATAAATACCAAAAGCATGCATTGTGTAAAAACCTATAATTAGCATGTTTTTGTGCACAAAATAAAAGAATAAAGAGCAAAAAGAAAAAGAGGGAAATATTTAGAATAAATATTGAGCAACCTAACCCAAGGGAGGGCTCAGCATGGGCCTGACCGCATAAAAGCCAAAGTAGAGGGAGATAGGGGCTCACACATGTATATATTTGTAAATACATAAAACTATTTATTTTCCTCACCCAAAAAGATACTTGTACATATTGTATATTCTATTAAAAATAAAATAAAAAGATAAAAAAAATCAAAAAGCCAAAAATACCCTTCCTTCACCTTGTGTATAAACCACACCTTTGTAATTATTTAACCCTATAAATAAATTCATTTATTTTCCAAAATTTTTGTAAATATTCTATGGATTATTTTGTGAATATATTAAATAAAAAGAAACAAAACAAAAATCAAATAAAAATCACAAAATACAAAAATACATTGTATTTATACCATGTATATAAAGGTATTCATTTATTTATTTCACCCTTGTATATATGTGATAAAAATAAACTAAAAATATTCTTTTATTCCATATTTCATGTTGTAAATAAATAAAATACAAAATGGGCATAAAAACACAAAAAAATAACAAATAAAAAAATCAAAAATAAAATTCCATATAGTGTACATATACCTATATATAGAGCTAACCTATTTTTATTTCCAAAAATTAAATAAAAATCACCAAAAAATAGAAAAAAATAAAAGAAAAATATTTCATGTTTTAAGTTTTTCCTAATTCGACCTATTTCTACCCTAAAATAAATGGTCAAAAATCCAGCACACGTGGCCGCCTCTGATTGGGCCACGGGGGAATGTTGACCCCGGTCAACTCCCCCGCGCCTCCTTCCTTTTCTGGCCGTCGCGCGCCACGCCTCTTTCCCCGATTTTTCCCACGCGACTCCAGCTGTCTCCCACTCAACCCCCGCGCCCGGACTCTTCGCCGATCATCCCTCTCCCTCGCCGGATCCTTCGCCATCAAAATCACGCCTTCCTTAGCCGTCCACCTCCAACCCTAGACACCCCTGTCACTCTATATAGCCATCACCTCCGCCGCCCTCGCGCCGCATCTTTGGCCCATCCCCTTCTTCCCCGTGACCTCCATCGGCATAGCCTGAGTGACAGCGAGCTTTTGCCCGTGTTGCAGTGAGGCGAGAGGGGCGATTCCATCGATCCGGCGTAACCTCGCCGTCCTTGCTCCGCCGCCGCGTCGAGCACCGAGCTTCAGGCGTTGACGACCTTCGAAGCTACGACCAGGAGATAGCCCATCTCCAGCATAGTCTACTTCAGCCATCAGGTAACCTTAGATCCCTCTAGTTTAGCTTAATTTTAGATTACGCCCAATTCCGACCTCCGACGCATACCTCCGATTCCGGCCACTCCGATCACCCATTTTACAATCCGACTCGATCAGCACCTTCACGACCTCCTCACGCACCTTCTTCACCCCTCCACACAACCCAGATCGCACAGGATCTGGGAGTCGAGCTCCCTCGCCGTCGCCTCGCCGGAGCTCCTTCGCCACGCCGCACCATCCACCTTCACGTCACCTAACCGGGTCGAGGCACTTTGCCCTCGACCCGCGAAGCTCCTTGAATACTTTGCAGGTCCAAAAGGAGGCGTCTGAGGCCCCCCCCGACATCTTCCCAGGAGCTTCTTCTTCGTTGACCTCGCCGGAGCTTTCCAGGGCTCGGCCGAGGCCTTGGCCATCACCATCAGCTGCGGGCAGTCACCAGGAAGCTTCTCCGACCTTCAGGCGCAGCTGAGGAGGGGTGTAGCGCACACAGGAGACCGGCGAAGTTCGCCGGTGACGAGTTCCTCCTCCACCTTCCAGAGCCGTCCGATGAAGCCCTCGCTCCAGATCCAATCCTGAGCGTCCATTCCTCGAGGAGCAGCAGCCGTCGATTCATTTGAGGAGTTCATCCGGACCCTTGATCGCAGAGGAGAGAGGCCAAGAGCCCAGCACCGTTAGATCAGCCACGTGGACCTCTCTCCGCCGTCGATCGAGCCCAAGCGCCGAAGGAGTAAGGGCGCGTTTGATCTCCACCGTCCGATCATCCACGCGTCACCATCGGGCCGTCGATATTAATAAAGGGGTAAATTTCATAGGACCCCCCTCTGTTTATCGTATTTTATTTCAGTCCTGTAATTTTTAATTTCAGTTGTTTATTTTCTGGGTTATTTGCATCAAGGACCTTGCGCTTAATTTTTATTGCACTTATACCCCTGCCAGTAGAGACCCACGTGCTTGGGCACGTGTATTTCGGGTTATTTGCAATGTATGCCTTGTAGTTCTGGATGTTTTGAATTGAATGAAATGTTTTGATTAATTGCATTTATACCCCTGTGAACACTTTATATGCGCATGTGCGTTTTTATTTTGGGTTATTTGCATATAGGTCCCTGGACTTTTGGTACTTGTTACCAATAAGCCCTCGGAACTTATTTTTCTTACATTTAGGTCCCTGTGTGCCCCAGACACGTGCTTGGCACGTGATTTCTTGGGTATTTTGCACCAGGACCCCAGAACTTTTGGGTATTTGCACTTAGGTCCCTGTGCACAGTGCCCCCTTGTTCTTTTTGAATAAAATATCAAACGACCTCCAAATCCAATGAAAGTTTGACACATGGCTCCTGTCATGGTGTAGGAATTTCTATGATTTTTGGGGACATTTTTGATTTCATTTATTATTTTTAAAAATTCAAAAACCACTAATTTTTGCTACTGTTTGACTTTAAAAATACCAAAAAAATATAAAATCACCTTTAAAAATTCCAAAAAAATTAGGCATTGTTGTTTACTGGTTGCTTGATTTTCTAGCCAAGTTTGGCTATTTTTCATCACATAAAAACACTAAAAATTGAAAAACCCCTAAAAATTCATAAAAATTGTAGTAAATAAATTAAAAATCCAAAAATAATAATTAGGGTACCTAGATTTTCCTTATTCTTTCTAGAATATAGGAAAAATACCTTTAGGGCTTTTTGAGATCCAAAATTATTTTATTTTGTGGTCTTAAGCCTTGCTGGACAGTACCCTATTTTTCTCGCATTGTTTGATTTTTAATAACTATTTTGTCCATTAGAAAAATTCCAAAAATTCATCAAAAACAGTAAAAAACATAAAAAACATAAAAACCATTTTTCCATAATTTTTGCATCATTTGTGTGTCTTGTATAAATTGTTGAAGTCCCCTTGCATTTGCATTCCTTCATTTTCTCATCTTTTAAAAATCTAAAAAAAATTCCAAAACAAATAAAAACTAAAAAAAAGACTCTTTGGGATACTTGACTACATCGTAGGCCGCAAGGCCAATCTGTGCTCCTTGTGTTCGACCCTGGGAGCTATACCAGGTTAATCTTATAGCAGACCGCTCTTTCTTGTGCTTGCTTGATCTATTTTGTGAGTGGTTTATTTTCTTGATTTACTCAGCCCGATTGATTGAGGTCGCAACGACATTGTGATTTATTTCTTTAGACCTTTTACCTTAGTCATTTGGGCGGTGATCAGAATGGCGCCGTTGCCGGGGAGCACGGCTTTGTAGTCAATTATTCATTCTGCTATTTTTGTCTCTCTCTATATTATTGTTGTTTTCTGACCATTCTCTCTCTTTGATTTTTTTTGTGCGAGGTACTACGGGGAGATTTGGAGTACATTTTTTTTGAGGACCCGCACGGGAAGAAGAGCAGGAAGAGAGAGAGAGGAGAGGAAAAATTTTATTTCAGAGAGAGAGAACATTATTCTTTTTGTAATAATTTAGGACACTTGAACTTTGGACTCTTGTGGACATTTGTAACTTAGCGGGTCTGTTTCACTGAGCACCGGTGTGCTCGGGGGACCCATCCGGATTTTCGCGGCTTTTATCGTGGTTTTCATAGCTAGCTGCCTTTTCCGGTGTTTCTCGCGGTTTTAGCCCCTAGACATAGGAATTTTGATTGATTGTGACGTAGAATCCTAAGGCCCAACACTTAATAGAATATCTGTTCCCATAGAACGTAATTGGACCTTAATAAAAATCACTGAAAAAGTTAGTTTAATTGAATTTGAGACCACGTGCCGTGAGGAGTCACATACAGCGCTGGCAGGACCCACTGTGGTGGGCACCGAGTGACTCCCAAGATCGGACTCCGGACTCTATTCGATTAGCTAACTATTGTTCTTCACGATCAATAGAAATTGCTTGTCTAAGGCCGGTTTTTCCCGCTGCACCATTTAGGTAGTTTATTTCTGTCTTTTAATTCTGCGCGGATCACTTGCATGTAGAGTGCTGGAGACAAGGTACGCATTTCTTTCTTTGCATGCATCATTGATTTTTCCGTGCATCGGCTTTTTCGTCTTCTCCCTCTGTTTTATTGGACTTAATCATCAGGAGAATCGGAAAAACCGTTAGGCCGCTTGTATTTATTTTTGAAAAATATTTAAAAAGAAAAACAAAAAAATTGGGACTGGATAACATTATTGACCCTAAAAGACACTCACCATAAAAATTTGTCTTGGGGAGAGCAACCCCCTCATTGTTTGGTTTGATTGTGCGAGAGAGTGACCCGAACACTAGGTAAAGCCCTCCGGTGCTCATCTCGACTGATTACCGACTCTTCTGTGCGGGACAGTCGGTTGAGAGAGTATCGGGTATCCCAACAGGTCACACGTAATCGCTCTGATATCTTGAATGTTCACCAAATAAAATTGACCAGATAAATTGACCGATCTTTCACGGTCTTCACATTGTGTTGCGTTGGTGAACCGGGGGTTTGCTTGCAATCATAATTTCTCCAGATCCCATCCGCCCAACTCGCCAAGATCAAGATGATGGGTAGACGATCTCTTAGGCAGCCTCTGGCTGCACCGCTTTCCGGCGCGTCTTCTCCATCATCCAGGTTGGCCCGTGAGAGTCGAGACCAGCTCTCCGGGCCCGAGTTCGAATCCACCCTGTTCCCCCTCGATCCCCTTTCTTCTGTTTCTGAGAGACATGAGCCCGAAGAGAGACGAATTCATTTGACTGAACCTGAGTTGGGCTCTTGTGATTTTGCAGACATTCCAATGGCTGGAGCCGGTAGTTCAGATGATCGCCAGCCCGAACATTTTGTCTTAGACCAGGGGGCGATCAACTCCACCCTGATCGCGTCTTTAGAGACAGTTCAAAACCAGTTACGCGATCAGGGGGCTTTCATGATCGAGATGAGGAGGGAGTTGGAGAGACTCCGAAGAGAGCGAGACGAGCCGAGCGAGCCAGAGGACATCCCTGATGCTGATGCAGAGGCAGCAGCCGCAGCAGCAGCCGCCGCAGCAGCGGCAGCCGCCGCCGCAGCAAGACCGATGCGGGAGCTTCACAACCCAGGATCTACACTGATGCACCAGTGGGTAGTGATTCCTGCTATCGTGGGGGATTTCAAGTTCCCTCCGAACACCCTGCAGATGCTTCCTCACTTTCATGGACTCGCCACTGAGGAACCACACCTCCATCTCCAGGAGTTTCTGATGATCTGCAGCACTGTCCACGACCGTCGTGTGGACCAAGATACGATTCGAATGATGGCCTTCCCTTTTTCACTGGCAGATAGAGCAGCCGCCTGGCTGAAACATCTAGGGAAGTTTGTATATACTTGGGATCAACTCCGCACCGAGTACTTGAACAAGTACTATCCACTCGGGCGGACGAATGCAGCGAGGGCCCTGATCAACAACTTCTCCATGCAACCTAACGAGCAATTTCATGAGGCATGGGAGAGGTTCAGAGAGCTTCTGGATAGATGCCCCCACCACGACATTTCGAAGCCGAACCTAGTTCAGAGCTTCTTCAGTGGGCTGACACCAGAACTTCAGGGTCTGGTGAATGCTTCTTGCGGCGGGTCCTACTTTGCCAAGGACCACAACCAAGTCTGGGCCATCTTTGAGGAGATGTCCGAGAATTACATGGTGATGTCCCAGACTCGGTTGTACACACAGAGAGTTCAGCCGCCAGGACCCGTGCAGTATCAGCGGATAGCACGGGTAGATGCAGGTCCATCCAGTTCGTCCACAGTTGCAGCCGCACAGGCAGAGTCGGCCGCTGCGGACATGGGGATTATCAGTGAGAAGTTGGACCGCATGGAGATCATAGAGAAGAAGCAGTGCCAGGGCATAACTCAGATGGAGGAAATGGCACAGACTCTGAGTGACATGAAGACCCAGCTCTTGTGTCTTCAGGAGGCACAGACGGCTCCTCAGCCCCGTCTTCTGTCGCGAGGCGATTCCGGCGGCAGCCGCAGCTCGTCCCAGCGCTCCAGCTCCTTGCAGCAGCCTAGACAAGTTCACCTTGTACAGGCGGAGCCGTACCAGCAGCAGCAGCCCTCTTACCAGGCACCACCATCTCCAGAATTACAGATGGTGGTATATCAGCCGGATCAGCCTCTGGATGTACTCCCACCCGCCCCATACGATGAAGAGCCGTTGATGGACGTCAACGGAATTTGGTATGACCGTCCCCAACCTGGAATCCGACGAGACCATCCCGGATTCAGGTGGGGAAATGGGGGTAACCAACCCCAGCAGCAGCCAGCCGGTCATGGAGGGCAGTACTCCCAGCAGAGGGATCACCAGCAGCACCCAGCATCCCAGCCATCATCATTCGTATCTCGTCCCTATCAGCAGCAGGGACAGAGTTGGAGACGTGAGCAGCAGGCTCACCAGCAGCAGCATCCATCCTCTTACCCCTCTCAGCCCCAGCAGCACCAGGTCCAGCAGCCTCATTACCAGAGAGGCAACCCGTCGGGCTCCCATGAGAGCCCCGCCATGGATGATCTAGCCCGCCTCTTCACAGAGCAGCAGGCTACATTTAGACGGGAGATGGACGAGTTCCGCCAGGAGATGCGGGACTTGATGAGAGGGAAGGCCGCCATCCCTGCACAGATCGAGCCTAATCCGAATAATTTGAAGAGGAAATCTGAGCAGGTAGTTCACACTGAGCCTACCACTTCTAGTGACTCATTTGATGTTATCTCGTCGGATTTATTCGATGCTGATTTTGTCACACTTAGGAGCGGTAGAAGACCAGCAGGAGGCGCCTCATCTGAGCGGCCACACGAGGATCCATCTAGAGCGCCAGATGAGGAAGAGGAGAGCGGTACTGAAGCCGCACACCATGATGAGGGTGGTACTGATGCCACCCGAGATGCTGATTCACCCGGCGGTACTGAGGCCGCCATTTCATCACATAGAGGAGGTGGTACTGACGCCACCAACAGAGCCGAGCCAGCCAGCGGTACTGAGGCCGCAAGATATCTGCATGTAGAGCCAGCTAGAGGTGGTACTGATGCCACCAACATTTCTTCTGATAGAGCTGTTGTCTTTCCTCGAATAAATGTATCTCGGAACTCTGATTTGAATAAAGGAAAAGGTTTAGTTTACTTTGATCCCACTGTTGTGAATGATGTTTGTGAGGATCCAGACATTGAATCATCTAGGCCTATTCCTAGTCCTTCATCTGAGAAGGACCCTGTGATCCCCTTTCCTAGAGCCCTTGAGTTAGGGAAAGGGAAGAAAAAAGAAAAAGACCCAAAAAAGAGAGAGCAGGAGGAGTTCAGCCAGAGCATGATAGACCGATTTCACATCCAGCTGACCCTCAATGAGGCTTTGCAGCACATTCCTCTTCTTCAGCGATCCTTGAGAGATAGGACCACAGTCAGGAGGACGAAGAGGAACAAGACCGCAGAAATTCATGTGCTAACAAAAGCCACGTGTTACGCGATCCAGAACCATCTGCCGACTAAGAGGCCAGATTTAGGGGCCCCGTATGTCAGATGTCATATCAGTGAGCAGAGGTTCGACCGTACTCTCTTAGATAGCGGATCGTCGATCAACCTTCTTCCGGCAGCCCTTCTCCACCACTTAGAGTTGGGCACTCTTGTACAGAGCAGGACATACCTTCAGTTTGCTGATCGGTCTGTCAAGAGGCCAAAGGGGTTGTTACGAGACGTTGTCGTCACGATTCAGGGTTTGCAATTCCCCGTGGACTTTGTCGTACTGGACATGGAGACCCCTGACTCGTTGACCGATTCCCCCATCATCCTCGGTCGCCCGTTCTTGGCCACAGCCAAGGCAGTGACTGACCATGACAGTGGGAAGGTGTACTTTCGCGTCCAGGGCGAGAGTATACAAATAGAGACGGTTAAGGACCACAGAGCCAGATCTAGATCCCGCTCACATGGCAGAACGGATTCAGAGCAGCTGACAGACGCAGAGCCAGACATCCACCAGGACTGTGATTTTGTGATCACAGATGATGAGGCAGCTTGGGCAGATCCTGCAGCACGGACAATCCTCTCATATTCAAATACATCTGATGCAGAGATGATAGAAGAGGATTGTCTGGAGAGCACAGCCCTGGTTCAGGATACTATTGAGTCAGCAGAGTCGGATCTTGATCGCGACACGATTTTCAGTGATGGTGGTACTGAGGCCACCCTGCTCTATGGTGGTGCTGATGCCACCTTGTTCTCCAGTGGTACTGATGCCACTGAGTCTGACATAGATCCCTCGGATTCAGAATCTGATTGGGCAGATTGTAATGATCAGATGCCAGATCTGGATCCACCTGAGCCTATAGATGAGGAGGAGGTAGAGGCAGAACAGATCAGAGACGATGTAGAGGACCCGCCTTCTCCAGATCCAGTTTGTGAGAGTTCGCTATCATTTTCCCAGGCAAATTTGGCAGAATTGTCTGCATACACACATCTTCTTCAGAAGCCAGATTTGCCAGCACCCAGCTGTCCAGAGCTAAAGCCGCTCCCTACTTCGCTGAAGTATCGATTCCTTGCGGGAGAGTCTGAGATGTACCCAGTCATCATCTCTGCAGATCTGACTGGAGAACAAGAATCCCGTCTGATGGAGGTTCTTGAAAGGAACCGCAAGGCAATCGGATGGAGCGTAGCAGATCTCCATGGGATCAGTCCCTCGTTGTGCTCCCACCATATCTATCTCGAGGAAGGGGCAAAGCCGTCGCGTGAGTTCCAGCGGCGACTGAACCCCAACCTAAGAGAGGTTGTTATGAAGGAAATATCAAAATGGTGGAGTGCAGATTTTATTTACCCCATTTCCGACTCCAAGTGGGTTAGCCCCTTGCATGTGGTGCCCAAGAAGACGGGCATCACGACTGTGATCAGTGAGTCGGGAGAGGAGATTGCTACACGAGTACCCACCTCTTGGCGGGTCTGTGTTGACTACAGGAGACTCAACCAGGCCACCAAGAAGGACCATTTTCCCCTGCCTTTTATTGATCAGATCATAGAGAGACTGGCAGGGAAGAGCCATTACTGCTTCCTAGATGGGTACTCGGGCTACAACCAAGTGGCCATCGCTCCTGAGGATCAGGAGAAGACCACCTTTACCTGTCCCTTCGGTACTTACGCCTTTCGACGCATGCCATTTGGGCTATGTAACGCCCCTGCGACTTTTCAAAGATGCATGCTGTCAATCTTTTCGGACATGGTAGGGGAGTGCTTGGAGGTCTTCATGGACGACTTCTCGGTTTACGGCGACGATTTCGATTCCTGTCTTGACTGCCTAGACCGAGTTCTCCAGCGATGTATTGACACCCGCCTAGTTCTGTCTTGGGAGAAGAGTCACTTCATGGTGACTCAAGGGACGGTGCTTGGCCACATCATCTCCAACAGAGGCATGGAGGTTGATCCGGCCAAGGTCGATGTCATTAGGAAACTCACACCGCCGTCCAATCTGAAACAGTTACGGTCATTTCTGGGGCACGTTGGTTTTTATAGGAGATTCATTCAGGATTTTAGCAAGATTGCCCGACCGTTGACTGACCTATTGACGAAAGACACCGAGTTCCTTGTTGATGACAAGTGTCTTTCGTCCTTTGAAACTCTCCAGCAGTGTGTTATTGAGGCTCCTGTCCTACAGCCGCCTGATTGGTCTCTCCCATTCGAGATCATGACGGACGCCTCCGATTTTGCCGTAGGGGCCGTGCTAGGACAGAGGAGGGATGGAATACCATTTGCCATACACTATGCTAGCCGCACATTGGATTCCGCCCAGCGGAATTATACAGTCACAGAGAAGGAGATGCTAGCAGTAGTGTTTGCCCTAGATAAATTCAGATCATATATCATTGGATCCCGAGTGACCTTGTACACAGATCACACCGCCATCAGGTACCTCATGTCAAAGAAGGATGCCAAGGCCAGACTTACTAGATGGATCCTTCTACTCCAGGAGTTCGACATTGAGATCAAGGATAAGCCTGGAGTCAAGAATGTGGTGGCGGACCATTTATCCCGATTAGAGCAGCCTGAGGATACAGAGCAGATTGATCCCATTTGTGATACCTTCCCAGATGAGGCGATCCTTGCTATCGCCTCACTCCCGTGGTATGCCGATATTGTGAACTTCCTCGTTGCTGGGAAAGTCCCACAAGATTGGCCCAAGCAGAGAATTGAGACCTTCCTTGCGAAGGCTAAGTCCTACCACTGGGAGGATCCCATCCTTTACCACGAAGGAGGGGATAGCATCTGGCGTCGGTGTATTCCTCAGGAGGAGCATCATAGTGTCCTCACTTACTGCCACAAGCTTGAGGCAGGAGGACATCATTCTGGGAGGAGAACGGCACAGAAAGTGCTCCAGTCCGGTTTGTGGTGGCCTACCCTCTTCAAGGACTCTGATGAGTTCGTGAAGAGGTGTACTGACTGTCAGAGGATGGGCACTTGTGGACAGCGTGATATGATGCCGATGCAGCCCATTCACTTCTGTGAGGTTTTTGACGCATGGGGCATCGATTTCATGGGTCCATTCCCTAAGAGTCAGGGATTCGAGTACATTCTGTTGGCCGTAGATTATGTGAGTCGTTGGGTTGAGGCTATCCCCGCCCGAGCCGCAGATGCAAAGACAGTTTGCAAATTTTTGAAGAGGAACATCATCATGCGGTTCGGGGTTCCACGAGTTCTTATTTCTGATGGGGGATCTCATTTCATCAACGACCAGGTGAAGGCACTTGCTAGAGAGTTCGGCATAGACCATCGTGTTGCTACACCGTATCATCCACAGACAAATGGTCTAGCCGAAGTGTCGAACAGGGAGATCAAGAATATTTTGCAGAAAGTCGTCCGCCCTGACCGAAAGAATTGGTCACAACTTTTGGACTCGGTCTTGTGGGCATATCGGACGTCTTTCAAGACTCCATTGGGTACATCTCCCTTTCGCCTCGTTTATGGCAAGCCCTGTCACCTACCTGTAGAGCTGAGACACAAGTCACTCTGGGCAGTTACAGACATATTGATGGATCCAAATGGTATAGGAGACCAAAGGAGGGCAGAGTTAGCCGCCCTGGAAGAGCTTAGAGATACAGCTTTCTCAAACAGCCTACATTATAAGGAGAAAGTCAAGGAGTGGCATGATTCTCATATCAGCCACAAGCATTTTGAGATTGGACAGAAAGTATGGTTGTTTGATGCGAGGCTTAGATTATTTCCAGGGAAGCTACAGAGCAAATGGAAAGGACCTTACTTGGTCAGAAAGGTACACGATAACGGTAGCATTGATATATCTGAGTTATCTTCTGAGAGTACCTTTCGAGTGAACGGCCAGCGGCTCAAACCATTTCTAGATCATGAGCCGCGGGACGTTATTTTTGCTGCAATTCATTTTGCGTGAGATGTGGTCTTTTGACTCACATCTTGTACATCTCACGCCTGATTTTCACTGTTCCTCCGCCTGTATAGATCCAGTTGTCCATATCATTCTATTCTTTAGTCCCACATCCCATCTCTCATCTTGTGATTATGCTATACTTAGGGTGTACTTTACCCTAAGTATAGGGGGGATGTAGGACCTGCGAGTATTCTTTTCATTCTTTCTGCTCTTGTTTTTGCTGCCTATACTTAGGGCTATTTTACCCTAAGTATAGGGGGGGCAGATTCTGTATATTCTTCACTCGGCTTTCCCTTCATGTACAGCTTTCTATACTTAGGATTAGTTAATCCTAAGTATAGGGGGAAACCACCGAGTTCCTCTTATTCTATTCATTTATTCGTCGTTGTAGTATACCATTCCTTTTCACTTCCCTTTTACTAAGCACGAGTTATGTCTTTTTCATCGCTCTTGATCACTCTGAGGACATCGTTCGAGCTAAGTATAGGGGGGTGTGTATATATTTCATATATACTTTAGCCATAACTCGTACTTTGTGTGAGCGTGTTAATAAATAAAATGGCTAAAAATCACAAAAATTTAAAAATTTTTCCATGTACATAAACCTCTTTTATTCTTGCACATACATAGCTAGTGTACAAAGTATTTCTGTAAAAATGATTTCAAAAATCTTTTGTGTAAAGCTTGTGTAAATATTTTTGTATCAAAATTATGTATATAGTACAAATTTTTTTCAAAATGTTTTGAAAATCAAAAGTTTGCAAAAATCTTGTGTAAATGTGTGTAAATATCTTTTTGCAAAAACCTGCACTTCATGCATCATTCATTCATGATTTCAAAACATTTTTCAAAATTTTTGCATGATTGTAAAATATTTGTAAATAGCATCTTGTGTACATATATGTATATAATTTTTCCTGGATAAGAGTTGACATTTAAACCAAGCCTGGAATTAAATTGAGAAATGGAGCTTGAAAAGATCTTAATTCACTTAACTTCAAGAGGAACCTTGTAGGACTTAGGGTTAAGGCTTTTCAGGTCCATAAGGACTTAATTCTTTGAGTCCACTAGGCTATGAGCATATGTCATCTTGATGAGCCCAAGTAGAGCACTTAACAACACACGCATGACTCTCAGAGACAATGGCTTAACTTGCACCTGCACTTTACACATGGCTCTCCATGGATGAGGTGGTGAGGAGGCAGTTTCCTTTGGCTTGGGGTAGCATATGAGGGTAGTACTTCTAGGCGGAACCTCTCTTCTTCTTATAGTGAAGGAAGTGCACCTCAACTTGGTCTAGTGGTGTTGAAAGCTAAAGACAGAAGCTGTGGGTTGCAATAAAGCTTCAAAAGAGGGATAGTCTACTGGCTCAAGGAGAAATTTCTTATATATGCTGCACCATGTAGATATGTTGTACAGAAGTTGTTGAAAAAAAAAAAAAAAAAAAAAAAAAAAAAAAATGCAAAAATGCAAAAAGAACTCCAAAAAAATGGTGGGTCGGATTGAAAATTTAATAACCCCACCGGAGTGTAAAGATCTCATGAAGCTTGCAGCGGGAGACTTAGCTACACTGGCTAGGCTTCCAAAACTCTATACTTCTACCCCCTCTTCTTGAGCCGGTTGCACTTGAACTTAGAAGGGAATACCCCGCTTCTCGAGGAAAGAGTTGCTAGACTGAGGCATTAGAGTTACCAGGTTGAGGGAGGTTGTTTCTTTGTCACTTCTGAGGTGGGGAGCCACATATCACTTACACCGCAAGGAAAAGATTCATGGTCATTAGAGTTTGTGTATGTAGACTTGTTCTGATCTGGTTTATTGAGGAGTCTTGTCCATAGATTGGTGGAACTTAGAGGCTGTTGAGTTTTAGGCTTAAGTCTAAATAAGGTTCCGACACATTAATAATCCAAAGATCTGATCGAGCTCCATATTTCAAATTAATAAAGGCAAAATTTAATAAGTCAACCTTGATCCATGTACATCCTCTTTTTCTTTTTCTTTTTCTTTCTTTTTCACTTCTTTTTCAAATAAGTGTTTGCTAAGGGACTAGCAAAGTTAAGCATAGGGGGGTGATGAATACCCATTCATCACTCTTTATTCTTCTATTTTAGCTACAAAAACCTTTGCAAATACATGTAGATATGTGTAAATACAAATAAATACCAAAAGCATGCATTGTGTAAAAACCTATAATTAGCATGTTTTTGTGCACAAAATAAAAGAATAAAGAGCAAAAAGAAAAAGAGGGAAATATTTAGAATAAATATTGAGCAACCTAACCCAAGGGAGGGCTCAGCATGGGCCTGACCGCATAAAAGCCAAAGTAGAGGGAGATAGGGGCTCACACATGTATATATTTGTAAATACATAAAACTATTTATTTTCCTCACCCAAAAAGATACTTGTACATATTGTATATTCTATTAAAAATAAAATAAAAAGATAAAAAAAATCAAAAAGCCAAAAATACCCTTCCTTCACCTTGTGTATAAACCACACCTTTGTAATTATTTAACCCTATAAATAAATTCATTTATTTTCCAAAATTTTTGTAAATATTCTATGGATTATTTTGTGAATATATTAAATAAAAAGAAACAAAACAAAAATCAAATAAAAATCACAAAATACAAAAATACATTGTATTTATACCATGTATATAAAGGTATTCATTTATTTATTTCACCCTTGTATATATGTGATAAAAATAAACTAAAAATATTCTTTTATTCCATATTTCATGTTGTAAATAAATAAAATACAAAATGGGCATAAAAACACAAAAAAATAACAAATAAAAAAATCAAAAATAAAATTCCATATAGTGTACATATACCTATATATAGAGCTAACCTATTTTTATTTCCAAAAATTAAATAAAAATCACCAAAAAATAGAAAAAAATAAAAGAAAAATATTTCATGTTTTAAGTTTTTCCTAATTCGACCTATTTCTACCCTAAAATAAATGGTCAAAAATCCAGCACACGTGGCCGCCTCTGATTGGGCCACGGGGGAATGTTGACCCCGGTCAACTCCCCCGCGCCTCCTTCCTTTTCTGGCCGTCGCGCGCCACGCCTCTTTCCCCGATTTTTCCCACGCGACTCCAGCTGTCTCCCACTCAACCCCCGCGCCCGGACTCTTCGCCGATCATCCCTCTCCCTCGCCGGATCCTTCGCCATCAAAATCACGCCTTCCTTAGCCGTCCACCTCCAACCCTAGACACCCCTGTCACTCTATATAGCCATCACCTCCGCCGCCCTCGCGCCGCATCTTTGGCCCATCCCCTTCTTCCCCGTGACCTCCATCGGCATAGCCTGAGTGACAGCGAGCTTTTGCCCGTGTTGCAGTGAGGCGAGAGGGGCGATTCCATCGATCCGGCGTAACCTCGCCGTCCTTGCTCCGCCGCCGCGTCGAGCACCGAGCTTCAGGCGTTGACGACCTTCGAAGCTACGACCAGGAGATAGCCCATCTCCAGCATAGTCTACTTCAGCCATCAGGTAACCTTAGATCCCTCTAGTTTAGCTTAATTTTAGATTACGCCCAATTCCGACCTCCGACGCATACCTCCGATTCCGGCCACTCCGATCACCCATTTTACAATCCGACTCGATCAGCACCTTCACGACCTCCTCACGCACCTTCTTCACCCCTCCACACAACCCAGATCGCACAGGATCTGGGAGTCGAGCTCCCTCGCCGTCGCCTCGCCGGAGCTCCTTCGCCACGCCGCACCATCCACCTTCACGTCACCTAACCGGGTCGAGGCACTTTGCCCTCGACCCGCGAAGCTCCTTGAATACTTTGCAGGTCCAAAAGGAGGCGTCTGAGGCCCCCCCCGACATCTTCCCAGGAGCTTCTTCTTCGTTGACCTCGCCGGAGCTTTCCAGGGCTCGGCCGAGGCCTTGGCCATCACCATCAGCTGCGGGCAGTCACCAGGAAGCTTCTCCGACCTTCAGGCGCAGCTGAGGAGGGGTGTAGCGCACACAGGAGACCGGCGAAGTTCGCCGGTGACGAGTTCCTCCTCCACCTTCCAGAGCCGTCCGATGAAGCCCTCGCTCCAGATCCAATCCTGAGCGTCCATTCCTCGAGGAGCAGCAGCCGTCGATTCATTTGAGGAGTTCATCCGGACCCTTGATCGCAGAGGAGAGAGGCCAAGAGCCCAGCACCGTTAGATCAGCCACGTGGACCTCTCTCCGCCGTCGATCGAGCCCAAGCGCCGAAGGAGTAAGGGCGCGTTTGATCTCCACCGTCCGATCATCCACGCGTCACCATCGGGCCGTCGATATTAATAAAGGGGTAAATTTCATAGGACCCCCCTCTGTTTATCGTATTTTATTTCAGTCCTGTAATTTTTAATTTCAGTTGTTTATTTTCTGGGTTATTTGCATCAAGGACCTTGCGCTTAATTTTTATTGCACTTATACCCCTGCCAGTAGAGACCCACGTGCTTGGGCACGTGTATTTCGGGTTATTTGCAATGTATGCCTTGTAGTTCTGGATGTTTTGAATTGAATGAAATGTTTTGATTAATTGCATTTATACCCCTGTGAACACTTTATATGCGCATGTGCGTTTTTATTTTGGGTTATTTGCATATAGGTCCCTGGACTTTTGGTACTTGTTACCAATAAGCCCTCGGAACTTATTTTTCTTACATTTAGGTCCCTGTGTGCCCCAGACACGTGCTTGGCACGTGATTTCTTGGGTATTTTGCACCAGGACCCCAGAACTTTTGGGTATTTGCACTTAGGTCCCTGTGCACAGTGCCCCCTTGTTCTTTTTGAATAAAATATCAAACGACCTCCAAATCCAATGAAAGTTTGACACATGGCTCCTGTCATGGTGTAGGAATTTCTATGATTTTTGGGGACATTTTTGATTTCATTTATTATTTTTAAAAATTCAAAAACCACTAATTTTTGCTACTGTTTGACTTTAAAAATACCAAAAAAATATAAAATCACCTTTAAAAATTCCAAAAAAATTAGGCATTGTTGTTTACTGGTTGCTTGATTTTCTAGCCAAGTTTGGCTATTTTTCATCACATAAAAACACTAAAAATTGAAAAACCCCTAAAAATTCATAAAAATTGTAGTAAATAAATTAAAAATCCAAAAATAATAATTAGGGTACCTAGATTTTCCTTATTCTTTCTAGAATATAGGAAAAATACCTTTAGGGCTTTTTGAGATCCAAAATTATTTTATTTTGTGGTCTTAAGCCTTGCTGGACAGTACCCTATTTTTCTCGCATTGTTTGATTTTTAATAACTATTTTGTCCATTAGAAAAATTCCAAAAATTCATCAAAAACAGTAAAAAACATAAAAAACATAAAAACCATTTTTCCATAATTTTTGCATCATTTGTGTGTCTTGTATAAATTGTTGAAGTCCCCTTGCATTTGCATTCCTTCATTTTCTCATCTTTTAAAAATCTAAAAAAAATTCCAAAACAAATAAAAACTAAAAAAAAGACTCTTTGGGATACTTGACTACATCGTAGGCCGCAAGGCCAATCTGTGCTCCTTGTGTTCGACCCTGGGAGCTATACCAGGTTAATCTTATAGCAGACCGCTCTTTCTTGTGCTTGCTTGATCTATTTTGTGAGTGGTTTATTTTCTTGATTTACTCAGCCCGATTGATTGAGGTCGCAACGACATTGTGATTTATTTCTTTAGACCTTTTACCTTAGTCATTTGGGCGGTGATCAATGAGGCGTGAGATGGAGAGGCTCAGAGCAGAGAGAGATGCACAGAGCGAGCCCGAGGAGCCCGATGAGGCACAGGCACAGGCACGAGCCGCAGCAGCAGCAGCAGCAGCCGCGGCCGCCGCCGCAGCGGCAGCAGCCGCAGGAGGAGCAGGACCACCTAGACCGATGAGGGATTAACACAATCCCGGATCTACACTGATGCATCACTGGGTGGTGGTTCCGGCTATCGTGGGGGACTTCAAGTTCCCCCCGAACACCTTGCAGATGCTTCCGCGGTTTCACGGACTGGCTAC
The DNA here is from genome assembly GCA_037367405.1 of Ottelia alismoides. Lineage (NCBI taxonomy): Eukaryota > Viridiplantae > Streptophyta > Magnoliopsida > Alismatales > Hydrocharitaceae > Ottelia > Ottelia alismoides. Next base: position 176,395 of record JAZKJV010002102.1, read on the forward strand.
AGAGGAGCCCCGCCTCCACCTACAGGAGTTCTTGATGATTTGCAGTACTGTCCACGACAGGCATGTGGACCAGGATACCATACGGATGATTGCTTTCCCCTTCTCCCTAGCAGACAGAGCAGCCACCTGGCTGAAGAACTTGGGGAGATTCGTCTACACCTGGGAGCAGCTCCGCACCGAGTACTTGAACAAGTACTATCCACTCGGGCGGACGAACGCAGCGAGGGCCCTGATCAGCAACTTCTCCATGTTCCCCAACGAGCAGTTCCACGAGGCTTGGGAGAGGTTCAGAGAGCTCCTAGACAGATGCCCACACCACGATATCACGAAGCCGAACCTAGTTCAGAGCTTTTTCAGTGGGTTGTCACCAGAGCTACAGGGCCTGGTGAACGCTTCTTGTGGCGGGTCCTACTTCGCCAAGGACCATGACCAGGTCTGGGCGATTTTTGAGGAGATGGCAGAGAACTACATGGTCATGTCCCAGACCCGGCTCTACACGCAGAAGACCCAGCCACTTCAGCCAGGACCCGTGCAGTACCAGAGGATCGCACGGGTAGATGCAGGTCCAGCCAGTTCGTCTGCAGCAGCAGCAGCACAGGCAGAGTCGTCAGCTGCAGACATGGGCATCATCAGCGAGAAGCTGGACCGCATGGAGCTGATAGAGAAGAAGCAGTGCCAGAGCATAGCACAGATGGATCAGATGGCACAGGTCTTGAGCGACTTGAAGACACAGATCATGTGTCTCCAGGAGACACAGACGGCTTCTCAGCCCCGTCTTCAGTCGCGAGGCGACTCCGGCAGCAGCAGCAGCTCGTCCCAGCGCTCCAGCGCCCCAGCGCAGCCTAGACAGGTTCACCTTGTACAGGCGGAGCCGTACCAGCAGCCGCAGCCTACCTACCAGTCCCCACCATCTCCAGAGATGCAGATGGTGGTCTACCAGCCGGACCAGCCGTTGGCAGTGCTACCCCCAGCCCCCTTGGACGCAGAGCCGTTGATGGATGTCAACGGGATCTGGTACGACCGTCCCCAGCCTGGGATCCGACGAGACCATCCCGGATTCAGGTGGGGGAGTGGTGGTACCCAGCCCCAGCAGCAGCCGTCAGCACAGGGAGGGCAGTACTCCCAGCCGAGAGACCATCACCAGCCGCAGCAGCAGCCCCCCGTCTACCAGCAGCAGTCTTCCTATGGTCCTCGTCCCTATCAGCAGCAGGGACAGTCTTGGAGGCGTGAGCAGCAGGCTCACCCGGGATACCAGCACCAGCAGCACCCTCCGTCCTACCCCTCTCACCCACAGAGAGGCTACCCGTCGGGCTCCCACGAGAGCCCTGCCTTGGATGACATCACCCGCCTCCTCACGAATCAGCAGGCGACATTCCGACGGGAGATGGATGAGTTCCGCCAGGAGTTGCGGGACCTGGTGAGAGGGAAGGCCGCCATACCTGCACAGATAGAGCCCAATCCGAACAACCTGAAGCGGAAGTCTGAGCAGGTAGTACATACTGAGTTAGCCACTCCTAGCGATCCATTTGATGATACTTCTTCAGATCTGTTTGATGTTGATTTTGCTACGCTTAGGAGCGGTAGGACCCCAGCAGGCGGCGGCGCCTCAGCTGAGCACCATCCAGAGGCGCCCCAGGAGGAGGAGGAGAGCGGTACTGAGGCCGCTCCAGATGATGACGGTGGTACTGAGGCCACCGAGGATGCTGATCCCACCGGCAGTACTGAGGCCGCCACTTCACCAGATTCAGGAGGTGGTGCTGATGCCACTCCAGCAGCAGCCGATCCAGTGAGCGGTACTGATGCCGCTCGACGTCTACCTTCAGCAGCAGCAGCAGAGCAGCCCATCCGTGGTGGTACTGAGGCCACCGGTGTTTGTAGAGAGAGATCTGATGTTGTTTTTCCTCATGGTCATGTATCTCAGGATTCTGTGATGAATAAAGGAAAAGGTTTACATTCTTTTGGTCCCACTGTGGTGCATGATGTATGTGTGGATCCGGTCCTTGAACCGCGTAGATCTTTTCCTAGTCCTTCATCTGAGAAGGACCCAGTGATCCCCTTCCCTAGAGCCCTTCAGATGGGGAAGGGGAAGAAAAATGACCCAAAAAAGAGAGAGTTTGAGGAGTTCAGCCAGAGCTTGATCGATCGCTTTCACATTCAGCTGACCCTCCAGGAGGCTTTGCAGCACATCCCCCTTCTCCAAAGATCTTTGAGAGAGAGGACTACAGTTAGGAGGAGGAGGAGGAACCATACTTCAGAGATCCATGTGCTGACCAAGGCCACGTGCTTTGCGATTCAGAACCGACTGCCAGCCAAGAGGCCAGATGCAGGGGCCCCGTATGTCAGATGCCAGATCAGTGAGCAGTGGTTCGACCGTACTCTTTTAGATAGCGGATCTTCGATCAACCTACTTCCGGCAGCCCTTCTCGACCGCTTCGAGTTGGGCACTCTTCGACAGAGCAGGACAGTCCTTCAGTTCGCTGATCGATCTGTCAAGAGGCCGAAGGGGTTGTTACGAGACGTTATCGTCACGATTCAGGGTCTGCAATTCCCCGTGGACTTCGTAGTGTTGGACATGGAGATCCCTGAATCAGTGGCCGATACCCCCATCATCCTTGGTCGTCCGTTCTTGGCCACAGCCAAGGCGGTGACTGATCATGATAGCGGGAAGGTGTACTTTCGCGTCCAGGGCGAGAGTATACAAATAGAGACGGTCGAGGACTATAGAGTCAGATCCAGACCCCGCTCAGATGCGAGTACCGATTCAGAGCAGCTGACAGACGCAGAGCCAGACATCCACCAGGACTGCGACTTTGTGATTACAGATGATGAGGCAGCTTGGGCAGACCTTGAGACACAGACTACCCTCTCACTTTCAGACACAGCTGATGCAGAGATGATAGCAGAGGAGAGTCTGGATAGCACAGACCTGGTTCAGGATACCATTGCGGCAGCAGAGCCGGTCCTTGATCGCAGCACAGTGAGTTGTGATGGTGGTGCTGATGCCACCTTGTTTTCGGGTGGTACTGATGCCACCGTTTCTGATGCAGATCCCTCGGATTCAGAGTCTGATTGGGCCGATTGTTATGATCAGATGCCAGACATGAGTTCACCTGAGCCTACAGAGGAGGAGGTAGAGGCAGAGCAGAGCAGAGACAGTGCAGTTGAGCTGCCTTCTCCCGACCCAGTTTGCGAGAGTACACTTTCACTCTCCCAGGCAGATTTGGCCGACCTTGCAGCATTCACTCAGTTTCTTCCACAGCCAGATTTGCCAGCACCCAGCATTCCAGAGCTGAAGCCGCTCCCTACTTCGCTGAAGTATCGATTCCTTGCGGGCGATTCTGAGATGTACCCAGTCATCATCTCCGCTGAGTTGACTGGAGAGCAGGAATCCCGTCTGATGGGGGTTCTTGAAAAGAACCGCAAGGCGATCGGATGGAGCGTAGCAGATCTCCATGGGATTAGTCCATCAGTGTGCTCCCACCACATCTATCTCGAAGAGGGGGCGAAGCCGTCGCGTGAGTTCCAGCGGCGTCTGAACCCCAACCTGAGAGAGGTTGTCATGAAGGAGATATCGAAGTGGTGGGGTGCAGGTTTTATTTATCCCATTTCCGACTCCAAGTGGGTCAGCCCCTTGCATGTGGTGCCCAAGAAGACGGGCATCACGACTGTGATCAGTGAGTCGGGAGAGGAGATTGCTACACGGGTACCCACCTCTTGGAGGGTTTGTGTTGACTACAGGAGACTCAACCAAGCCACCAAGAAGGACCATTTCCCCCTGCCCTTTATTGACCAGATCATTGAGAGACTGGCAGGGAAGAGCCATTATTGCTTCCTGGATGGGTACTCGGGCTACAACCAAGTGGCCATCGCTCCTGAGGATCAGGAGAAGACTACCTTACCTGTCCCTTTGGCACATACGCTTTCCGACGCATGCCATTTGGGCTATGCAACGCCCCTGCGACTTTTCAGAGGTGCATGCTGTCGATATTTTCGGACATGGTAGGGGATTGCCTAGAGGTCTTCATGGACGACTTCTCGGTCTATGGCGACGGATTCGACTCCTGTCTTGACTGCCTAGACCGAGTACTCCAGCGATGTATTGAGTATCACTTGGTGTTATCTTGGGAGAAGAGTCACTTCATGGTGACTCAAGGGACGGTGCTTGGCCATATCATCTCCAACAGGGGCATGGAGGTGGATCCGGCCAAGGTTGATGTCATTAGGAAACTCGCACCGCCGTCCAATTTGAGGCAGCTACGGTCATTTCTGGGGCATGTTGGATTCTACAGGAGGTTCATTCAGGATTTTAGCAGGATTGCCCGACCGTTGACCGACCTCTTGACGAAAGACACCGAGTTCCTTGTCGATGACAAGTGTCTTTCGTCGTTTGCTACTCTCCAGAGATGTGTGATTGAGGCTCCTGTCCTCCAGCCACCTGATTGGTCTCTCCCATTCGAGATCATGACGGACGCCTCCGATTTTGCCATAGGGGCAGTGCTGGGACAGAGGAGGGATGGAGTGCCATTTGCGATACACTATGCTAGCCGCACATTGGATTCCGCCCAGCGGAATTACACGGTCACGGAGAAGGAGATGCTAGCAGTAGTGTTTGCCCTAGATAAATTCAGATCATATATCATTGGATCCCGAGTGACTTTGTACACAGATCACACCGCCATCCGGTACCTCATGGCAAAGAAGGATGCCAAGGCCAGATTGACTAGATGGATCCTTCTACTCCAGGAGTTCGACATTGAGATCAAGGATAAGCCTGGAGTCAAGAATGTGGTGGCGGATCACCTCTCCCGTTTAGAGCAGCCTGAGGAGACAGAGCAGATTGATCCTATCAGAGATACCTTCCCAGATGAGGCGATCCTTGCTATCGCCTCACTCCCATGGTATGCCGATATTGTGAACTTTCTCGTTGCAGGGAAAGTCCCACAAGATTGGCCCAGGCAGAGGCTTGAGACCTTCCTTGCGAAGGCCAAGTCCTACCATTGGGAGGATCCCATCCTTTACCACGAAGGAGGGGATAGCGTCTGGCGTCGGTGTATTCCTCAGGAGGAACACCATAGCGTCCTCACTTACTGCCACAAGCTTGAGGCAGGGGGACATCATTCTGGGAGGAGAACGGCACAGAAAGTGCTCCAATCCGGTTTGTGGTGGCCTACCCTCTTCAAGGACTCAGATGAGTTCGTGAAGAGGTGTACTGACTGTCAGAGGATGGGCACTTGTGGACAGCGTGATATGATGTCGATGCAGCCCATTCACTTCTGTGAGGTTTTTGACGCATGGGGCATCGATTTCATGGGTCCATTCCCTAAGAGTCAGGGATTCGAGTACATTCTGTTGGCCGTAGATTATGTGAGTCGTTGGGTGGAGGCCATCCCCGCCCGAGCCGCTGATGCGAGAACAGTTTGCAGATTTCTGAGGAAGCATATCATCACGCGGTTCGGGGTTCCACGAGTTCTTATTTCTGATGGGGGATCTCACTTCATCAACGACCAGGTGAAGGCACTTACTACCGAGTTCGGCATAGACCATCGTGTTGCTACACCGTACCATCCACAGACGAATGGTCTAGCCGAAGTGTCGAATAGGGAGATCAAGACTATTCTGCAGAAAGTCGTCCGCCCTGACCGAAAGGATTGGTCACAGCTATTGGACTCGGTCTTGTGGGCATATAGGACGTCTTTCAAGACACCTTTGGGCACATCTCCCTTTCGCCTCGTGTATGGCAAGCCTTGTCACCTACCTGTTGAGCTGAGGCACAAGTCACTCTGGGCAGTTACAGACATTCTCATGGATCCAGATGGTATAGGAGACCAGAGGAGGGCAGAGCTAGCTGCCCTGGAAGAGCTTAGAGATGCAGCTTTCACGAGCAGCCTACATTACAAGGAGAAAGTCAAGGAGTGGCATGATTCTCATATCAGCCACAAGCATTTTGAGATTGGACAGAGAGTATGGCTGTTTGATGCGAGGCTTAGATTATTTCCAGGGAATCTCCAAAGCAAATGGAAAGGACCTTATCTGGTTCGGAAGGTACACGACAACGGTAGCATCGACATATCTGAGTTGTCTTCTGAGAGTACCTTCCGAGTGAACGGCCAGCGGCTCAAGCCATTTCTAGATCATGAGCCGCGGGTCGCTGATCTTGCCCCTATTCATTTCGCGTGAGATGTGGTCTTTGACTCACATCTAATGCATCTCACGCCCGAGCTTTACTGATCCTCCGCTGTACATAGATCCAGATGTCCATATCAGCACATTCTTTAGTCCCACATCCCTTTCTTCATCTTGTGATTATGCTATACTTAGGGTGCACTTTACCCTATGTATAGGGGGGATGTGAGACCTTTTGGGTATTTCTTTTGTTTCTGTCTACCCTTGTTTTGCTGCCTATACTTAGGGATATTTCACCCTAAGTATAGGGGGGGTAGACCCTGTACATTCTCCACTCAGTTTTCCCTTCGTGTACAGCCTGCTATACTTAGGATTACTTGATCCTAAGTATAGGGGGAAGACCCGAGTCCCTTTTTCACTTTTCTTCTTCCTTTTGTATAGCTTTTCTTTTCACTTCCCTATACATAGCACGAGTTATGTCTTCTTCATCGCTCTTGACTCTGAGGACATCGTTCGAGCTAAGTATAGGGGGGTGTGTATATATTTCATATATACTTTAGCCATAACTCGTACTTTGTGTGAGTGTGTTAATAAATAAAAATGGCTAAAAAACCACAAAAATTAAAAAAAATTTCGTGTACATAATCTTCTTTTATTTTGCACATACATAGCTAGTGTACAAATTATTTTTTTGTAAAAATGATTTCAAAAATCTTTTATGTGTAAAGCTTGTGTAAATATTTTCTGTATCAAAATTATGTATATAGTACAAAATTTTTCCAAAATGTTTTGAAAATCAAAAGTTTGCAAAAATCTTGTGTAAATGTGTGTAAATATCTTTTTGCAAAACTTGCACTTCATGCATCATCATTCATGATTTCAAAACATTTTTCAAAAACTTTGCATGATTGTAAAATTTGTGTAAATATGCATCTTTTTGTACATATGTATATAGTTTTCCTTGGATGATAGTTGACATTTAAACTAGCCTGGAATTCAAATTGAGAAATGGAGCTTGATTAAGATCTTAATCCACCTAACTCTAAGAGGAACCTTATAGGGCTTAGGTTTAAGGCTTTTCAGGTCCATGGTGACTTAATTCTTTGAGTCCACTAGGCTATGATCACATGTCATCTCAATGAGCCTAAGTAGAACACTTAACAACAACACATGACTCATATAGATTATGGCTTTACTTGGACAACCGCACTATGCACCGAGCTCTCTACGGATGAGGTGGTGAGGAGGCAGTTTTCCTTGGCTTGGGGTAGCATATGAGGGTAGTACTTCTAGGCGGAACCTCTCTTCTTCATTTAGTGAAGGAAGTGCGTCTCAACTTGGTCTGGTCGCCATGAAGTCTAACGACGGGAGTTGTGGGTTGCAATAAAGCTTCAAAAGAGGGATAGTCTACTGGCTCAAGAGGAAAAACTCCTTGTATATATGTTGCACATGTACATGTTGTATAGATGCACTCGAAAAAAAAATGTGAAAAAGAAAAGAACTCCAAAAAAGTGGTGGGTCTGAGAGAAAATGATAATCCCACCGGAGTATGTATATAAGTGCAATAAGCAAAGCTTGGTTTCATGATCCACCTGTTGTAGCTTGCAGCAGGGAGACTTGGCTACACTGGTCAAGCTCCCAAGGGTACTTGGCTACACTGGCCTTGACCCATTCTCTTCTTCCCCCTCTTCTTGAGCCGGTTGTACTTGAACTTAGAAGGGAATACCCCGCTCCTCGAGGAAAGAGTGGCCAGATTGAGGTCATAGAGTTACCTTGTTAGGGAGGGTTGTCAAGTTGCCATTTCTGAGGTGGAGAGCTTAGACCTCACTTTCACAGGACAGGAAAAGATTCATGATCTTCAGGGTTTGTGGTTGATGACTTGTTCTGATCTGGAGCATTGAGGAGTCGTGGTTATAGAATAGTGGAACTTGGAGGCTGTTAGGTTTTAAGCTTAAGTCTAAATAAGGTTCCGACACATCAATAATCCAAAGATCTGATTAAGCTCCATACCTCAATTTAATAAAGGCAAGTTTAATAATCAACCTTGATCCATGTACATTCTCTTTTTCTTTTTCTTTTTCTTTCTTTTTCACTTCTTTTTCAAATAAGTGTTTGCTAAGGGACTAGCAAAGTATAGTATAGGGGGGTGATGAATACCCATTCATCACTCTTTATTCTTATATTTTAGCTACAAAAACCTATGCAAATGCATGTAGATATGTGTAAATAGGCAAAGTTAGCAAAAGCATGCATGTTTGTAAAATTAAATAATTAGCATGTTTTTGTGCAAAAATAAAAGAATAAAGAAGAAAAAGAAAAAGAGGGAAATGTTTAGAATAAATATTGAGCAACCTAACCCAAGGGAGGGCTCAGCATGGGCCTGACCGCATAAAAGCCACAAGTAGAGGGAGATAGGGGCTCATGTGTAAATAATTATGTAAATAAATAAAATAATATTTTCCTCAACCAAAAATATATTTGTATATATTTTTGTATATATTTAGAACTATTAAAAACAAAATAAAAAGTTTAAAAATAAAAAAAAACCAAAAAGAACCTTTCACCATGTACATACTCCATCATCCTTTACCTATTCCACCTTGTAAATAAATTTATTTCCAAAACTTTTTGTAAATATTCTATTTTATGTTTTGTAAATAAAATAAATAAAAAGAATTACAACAAAAATCAAATAAAAATTACAAAATTAAAATTACAAAAATACCTTGTATATATATCATGTATATAACTAATTAATTAACCCATGTATATAAATAATAAAAATAAAATAAAAATAGTCTTTTATTCCTCACTTTATCTTATAAATAAATAAAATATAAAATGGGAATAAAAATGTATAAAAATAACTAATTAAAAATCAAAAATCAAAAATCAATATAGTGTATATATACCTATGTATAGCTACTATGTATATACCTTATTTTTAATTTCCCAAAATTCATTAAAAATCACAAAAAAATAGAAAAAATTAAAACAAACATTTTTCATGTTTTAAGTTTTTGAAAATTCGGCCATTTAAGGCCCCAAAAAAATCAAATAAAAGTTCAATAATTGGCGGGCTCTGATTGGTCCACGGGGGATTGTTGACCCCCGGTCAACACCTCCCCCAGGACCACCAGAGCCGCGGATCTGGGTTTCGACCCGACTTCTTCCCATTTCCCCCACCAGATCCGATCGCCAACCCATCAAGCCCCGGGTCCGGATTGTCCCTCTTGCATCCGGCATGCTCGCCGGAGCCGCCCCCTCGGGATCCGCGCGCTCCCGAGCTCGCCCGATCCTCTTCTTCCCGGACCCCTAGCACTATAAAGCCCGAGCTCCGCCGCACTTTCTCGCTATCTTTGGCTCCCCATTCTCTCTCCAGTGAGCTCCATCGCAACCAGCAAGGTGACAGCTTGCATCCGCCGGTGTCGCAGCGAGGGGGAGGTGCTCGGACCATCGATCCGGCTGCTTAGCGCCGCCGTGCTCCGACGTCTGACCGGAGCTCGAGCCTCGGGAGTTGACGACCCTTGAGGCAAGGACCAGGAGTTAGCCACACTCCAGCCCAGTCTCCCGCATCACCCAGGTACCCATTTAGCTTAGCCATTTAGTTTAATTTTCGATTTCGCCCAAATCCATCCTCCGACGTGTTCCCTTGATTCCGGCTATCTCGTGCGTTATTTCGATCATCGGAACCCCCACACACCTTCGCCGTTCCTCCACGCACGTTCTTCGCACCGTCACTCAACCCAGCTCGCCCCGGAGCTGGGAGTCGAGCTCCTCCACCTGTCGCTCGCCGGAGCTCTTTCGCCCCACCGCACCGATCACCCTCACTTCGCTTCTTTGGGTCGAGGCACTTTGCCCTCGACCCGCGAAGCTTTTGGCGTGTTTTGCGGGGCAAGAGGAGGGCATCTGAGCCCCCCTCACATTCAGGCCGAAGGCTCACCGCCGCCGAGCTCACCGGAGCCCCTCCAGGGCTCAGGTGGGCAATCGGAGGTTGCCACTAGCTGCGGGACTTCACCGCGGACCCGTTCCGATCATCAGGAGCAGCTGAGGAGGAGTGCAGTTCACGCAGGAGGCCGGCGAAGTTCGCCGGCGTCGAGTTCTTCCATCATCCTCCAGAACCGTCCGATGTCTCCTCCGCTCCAGACTTGATCTCAGCCGTCCATTCTTCGAGGAGCCGCAGCCGTTGATCGATTTGAGGAGCGCATCCGGACCGTTGCAGCAGAGAGGAGAGACACCAGAGCCCAGCATCACCCGATCTTCCACGTGTCCTCGCCTCGACCGTCGATCCGGCCCAAGAGAAGAAGAGGAAGAGCGTCCACGCACCAGAGCCGTTGGATACACCACGTGGCGCGCATCTGGCCGTCGGCGAATAAAGGGGTAATTTGCTTAGGGCCCCCTCCTAGTTTGTCTTTTTATTTGTAGTCCTGTAAATATTTTTCGAACTTTATTTACGTAGGGTAAATTGCATTGTGGACCTCGTGTTTGTTTAGATTTGCATGTATGCCCCTGTTTGTGTGAGACCACGTGCGTCGTCACGTGTAGTTTAGGGATATTTGCATTTCTAGTCCTGTAGATCTGGGTTGTTATGAAATGAAGAAATATTTTATGGGATTTGCAGTTGTGCCCCTGTGAGCGTTTTTATTTCCGCATGTGCGTGTATTAGTGGGTAAATTGCAACCGAGTCCTTGGGTTTTTGGTACGAGTTATCAAACGCCCCTGGAACTTGGTTTTTCTTACAAATAGGCCCCTGAGTGCCCCAGCCACGCGCCACGCGCGTGACTTGCTGGGTATTTTGCACCTGGGCCCCCAGATTCTCGGGTATTTGCACATCCGTCCTTGTGCACAGTGCCCCCCTTTTATTTTTGAATAAAATATCAAACCACCTCCAAATCCAATGAGATTTTGACACATGGCTCCTGCCATGGTGTAGAAATTTCAGTGATTTTTGAGGACATTTTTGATTTGTTTTAGTATTTTTAAAAATTCAAAAACAGCCTTTTTAGCTACTGTCTAGGTTTAAAAATACCAAAAAAAATATCAAAACCTCACCAAAAATTCTAAAAAAATTAGATACTGTTGTTTGCTTGCTTTTTGATTTTCTAGCCAAGTTTGGCTATTTTTCACCTCTTAAAAACCTTAAAAATTGAAAAACCCCTAAAAACCCATAAAAATTCTAATACATAAATTAAAAATCCAAAAACAATAATTAGGGTGCCTAAATTTTCCTTATTCTATCTAGTATACAGGAAAATTACCTTCAGGGCTTTTTGAGATCCAAAAATATTTTATTTTTGGATCTTAAGCCTTGCTGGACAGTACCTTTCATTTTTAGCATTGTTTGATTTTTAGAAAATAATTTACCCCTCAGAAAAATATCAAAAATTCACCAAAAGCACTTAAAAACTTAAAAAACATAAAAACAATTTTTTTGGAATTTTTGCTTGCTTTTTGGTGTGTTTAATAAATTGCATAAGTGTGTTTTTATTTCTTTTCTTTTATTTTCTTAATCTTTTAAAAATCCAAAAAAATATAAAAATTCATAAAAACCTTTAAAAAACATTTTCCTTTGTTTTTATTTCATTTTCACTACTTCGTAGGCCCTAGGCCAACCCGTGCTCCTTGTGTTCGACCCTGGGAGATATACCAGGTTAATATCATAGCTAGGACCGCTCTGTTTTGTGCTTGATTGTTTTTATCTGATTCGAGTGGTTGATTTTTCTTGATTGACACGGCTTGATCGCTTGGGTCGCGACGACCTATATTTAGCACCTATACCCTAGCCTTCAGGCCTGTCATCACCAACCGCCAATAGGAATACAACTCGCTATGCGCAATCCAATATCGCCCCAATAATATGAGGACCCGATATTGGGGTCACTACGCATACGTCCTTACTCTTTCGAGAAGCGACGAGCCCGATCCAAATGGATCATATGCAGGAGTTGTCACTTCGGACAGGCATCTCCTACATATAATATCTGGCGACAAAACTCTTTGCCTTGACGGGAGACCATGGATGTCACTTATGTGATCCTCCATATCTTATTCAAATTAAATTAATTTCTATGAATCACATTCATATAATTAATTCTTCCAAGGGAATTATTAACTCTAATCATATTAGAGTATTTTTATTGGACATAATTAACTTAATCATATTAAATTAATTATCAATCCAATTCAATTAATCAAACTTGATTGTCTTACTTGAATATATATGGTATTATTCTCAAAGTACGTATTAATTCGTATTTTAATAATTAGAAAAATACATCTTAATCCCTCGGACATTATCCCGGCCCTACCCGCTGTCATGGCCAGTACCGACGGGAGTGGGACGGACCGCATACGTTGCAACCCGCTACCCCAGCGATCCCCGACTAGACACCATATCCGCCTCGGGAAAGGATAATGCCAAATTGATTAATTTGTACTTGAGATGATCATCGGTTCTTCAACCGAAATTATACCATATAGTAATCAAAACAATTTTGATTATAAGGAAATTTGCTAGACAAATTTCCAATCCTATTCAAGCAAGGAGTTTGATGATTGTGTTTCCAATTATGATTTAGATCAAATCTAATCAATTAATTGGTTGAGGTCAAGTCAATTAAGGAAATAATCATCTTCCAATATTTCTCAAATATTTTCCATAATTATTTCTTGAAATTAACAATTAATTTCACTAATTGACAATCACATGGTTCTTGATTAGGAAAGTAATTTCAGCAGTGACCCCTACTTACTAAAATTAGCATATCTCAATCAATTTAAATCCAAATTAAGCAAAGTAAGTTTCTATAGTTTGCTAACTTGATTTACAACAGAACCTATGTGTTTTGCACGCATTTCAAGGTGTCTCTAAACAGTAATTAACTCTTTAATTACGATAAGATTCGCAGTTCCCGTAACAGTGAATACATATTCATTAAAACTACCATATCTAGAGCATACGAAATCCGATTTACGCAAACTCAGATCCTATGGTTTCCTTATTTAATGAGGAACAAAATTCAAGTATTAAATTCGTGTTTAAACAATTTAAACAGTGCCGAATTTATTTAGTAAATAGATCTGCGAAATCAAATGCGATGAAAACTTTCGCGACCTTAACGAACCTAAGTCATCCTCGGTGAGCGAATCATATTCAAAACCGTCAACCTGGCTCTGATACCACTTTAAGGATATGGTTAGATCCTCAAGCGCATCACGGAAGCGTGAGCGCCGTATCGAATACGACGAGGAGCGACTAGTCGCACTAGTTGCTCGATGCAGCGGAATTTAAAAAAAAATTCCTTACGACGAAACCACATGATCCAAGAATACTTCCCGGATCGTTTCATCTAAACCACAAACAAGTAATAGGATTACCTCTTGAAGCGTGGTTGCGATCGAGTCTCTAAACGAAGAGACCTCCTGTCTCAAGTCCGATCCGACGGAGGAGACGCTTGCGAGCGCGGGGATGAACCGCGTGCTTCTCGCAATCCATGTTGATGATCCAAGCGGCGGATCTCATGATCTCGACACACGAGATCCGACGTCTTCTTCACGAGCGAGGCGCACCGAAGGAGATGGAGATCCACGAGCAGAAGAACGGACAGCATAACGACGATGCCGCGGCGATGGAGAGCCTCTCCATGGCATCCATGGTGGACGGCCATGAGAGGGAGAGAGAGGGCTGACGTCTAGAGAGAAAGAGAGAGAGAGAGATGCTTCTCAAGCATTATGTGTAAAATAGAGAGCATGGTGTGCCTCTCTATTTATAGGGTTTTGGGATCCATGGATCTCAATCCATGTGACATATAAAATCAATGGATGAGATTGATTTATGTCAATCCAATGGTCAAGATTGTTGTTGGTAAAAACCAACAACTTGTGATTTAATTTTGATAAAATATATTTGATAAATCAAATAAATATTAATACCAAATTAAATCAATCAAATAAGGAGAGAGAATACAAATGAGAGATCTTTCCCCATAAAGAAGAGGGGACGGCCACCAATTCTCCAAGGGAATTGGGTGCCGCCCCTTCTATTCCTAATGGGGAGTGCATCTCATGGATTCCATGAGATTGCACATCTCCTTGATTTTCTCTCTACTTATTTCCAACAACTATTTGTTTGGATTTTATTCTTCAAAAATAATTCACAATTATATTTGAGAATATTGCAATCTTGCCATGGAAAAATTGTGAATCATGTTCACAACCCAAAACAACATATAATTTACATTGTCAATTAATTACACAATGTGTATCCAATACACATAATAATTAATCAACACATATAATATATAATTAGCTCTCTCTAATACATTATAAATCACATTTATAATATATTATGAATAATTGGATATTACTATCCACATTATTCTTATCCATAATAATTAAATCACATTTAATTATATTGGATAACTTATTCTCATGTGCTCAAATAATATGAATCATATTCACATTATTTACATCTTTGATAATCAAATCACATTTAATTATCTAAGATAACTCTCCTTATAATATGAATCAAATTCATGTTATTCATGATAATTAAATCACATTTAATTATCCATTTTCTCAATGCTCGGATACATATATCAACAATAGAATTATCCATGAACTCTTTCAAGGATAATGCGCTTTCTCCGCGAATACTTGGAGATAAGGACAGGGCGATTGCATTGTTCCACGTATAGTGACATGGATATTGAGATTATATCTCATATCCAGATCACGGGCCTCCCATAGATGCTTGATTAAATCAAGACCGCAAATCTAATCTTCTCATTGCATCTGAATCATATTCAGATCAATGTCCAACATTTGGACTAAGATCAGATTACTTCTCTACTGAGAGGAGTCACTAAAATCCAGACCCGTTTCATCACTCCCTAGGAATGGAAGCGTCATGGTTATACAATCGTTTATGATCACGTCACCCTCAGGTATTCCTAATACCTGTACATCCTGCATACTGGAAGACTCAGAATAAACCCGAAGTATTAGATCAACTTTACATTGTCTACTTCAGGGTTCTATCAGTAAGTTTCTCATTTGATCATTGGAAGTCGGTATCGATCATATACTTTCCAAAAACATATATCATACCTAGGTCTTGATCATATACTTTCCAAAAGTATATATATCAAACCTACAAATTTAGTCAAGCTTCCAAAGCGAGACGACCATGCGCATGGAATTTGATTCTTCCCAATATCTCATGAGTGAGCTCATGTCTTCCGGTTCAGTAACTGAACCTGTATGATCCCTTTGAGAGATCGTATTACTCATATGCCCTTATATGCACACCAGCGCGCCGGTGTATAGACCTTGATTAGGTCATCAACATATTAGTCTGCCAAATGTACATACTCAAACATATAGTAACACATCTGTCTTCGGTCAGAGGATGTGTGCCTGTATCGTGACAGCATACGATATAGGACTTTGGTTATCTCGATCTCGTTAAGTCAACTCTTTGACCTAACTAATCTGACACCTCTGAATCTCTATTCCTATACAGAGGACCTGCATCAAGAGGTCGGTCAGATATCAGCCTAACTGAGATAGGATTTCCATCTCCTACTCTGGCAGGAGATCATCTCTTAATAATCATTTGACGGTGCTTGACGAGTCCTCAATCTAACTCATTAGATATTCATCTAAGCACCAGCCTTTATGATTCAATAATTGAATCAACAGCTGTATGATCATTAAGATGGCCATGGTACATAACCCTAATTGTACTAAGGGACCTATTAATGCAAATTATGGGGATTTTTTTAAAAATAATTACTAAAAAATTCTTAATTAATTAAATAATCATCAAGTCATAATATTTAAAAATATAGCCATCAATCGGCACCTGAGGTGCCGATTTGGGAAGTAATGTCCAAATCGGCACCTGAGGTGCCGATTTGGAAACACGAGGGATGGACTTGCAAATTGCCCAATGAGTTGCCCAAATCGGCACCTCAAGTGCCGATTTGGGCATCCTCATGGGAGATTTGCATTTCCATCATTTGGGCCAATTTGTATTCACATCCTCTCGTTTGTTATCAATAGTTTTTTTCAACTAACCTCTTTTGTTATCAAAAGTAGAGCATTACCCCACAAGGATATAATTACATTCGAATGGTAAATGCATATCTTTTCTGTTATTTAAATAATTCTTTTCAAAATTTTACTTTTTTTGTTATAATTCTTTTTCTTTGTTATATTATATATTAAATCCTTTATTCTAATTAATTATATGTATACTTATAATATAATATATAATTAAATCCCTTATAATATAATATTGATCACATAATATTTAGAGAATAATGATACAATATATGTACCATTACAAAGTCTTCAGCTCGGGAAATCAATGTAGGTGAAGTTTTCAACATACATCTATATGAATTCGTATCCAATTATATGTTTCCCTAAATCTTCATCCTCATATCCATACGCAGATTGTTATTCCTATTCGATATAGATGGTGTGAATATGGATACGAAAATTGACGTATCTGATATGTATCTAATCCTTTTTCATTGTTAGTTAGCGTTGATCTGACCACTCACTACTAAAAGTTAGAGAACAGGCCACGGTTGTATATTGTTGCTAACTATTCTTTTACCGTGGCTAAAGAGTATTGGCGACAATAATATTACCGTGGCTAGTACCACCGTGTCAAAATGTTTACCGTGGCCAAAATTCATGGGTTTTTACCACGGAACAATTATCGTGGTTAAGGCTTTTCAACCACGGTATAAATACCATGGCTAAGATATTTACGCCATGGTAAAAATATCGTGACTTAAACACTTTAGGCACAATAACGTTATTGTGACCTATAATTTTTCACCATAGTATGATTACCGCGATGCAAAGTGATTAGCCACGGTAAATATACCGTGGCAAAAACAAATGCTTTTAAAAAAAACTCTTGGGCATGCCGATCGAAATATTCTTATAGCAAAAAATACTCTCGGACATGCCTATCAAATTATTCTTGTGTTGAATTACTCAAGATAAAATGTAAAATAAATTTTTAAATGTGCACATGGGTCTCAACATGTAAAGATAAACATATAACCATGCTAAACATAAGGACACATGAGGTAAGGTACATAGTTAAAAAAAATATACAATCATATCCAAATAGTGATGTCCAATAAACCTGGTATTTACAATCATATCTACCGTAGCAAATAAATTTAGGCAACGGTAATATAGCATAACCAATACATTTTAGCTTCAGTAATTTTACTGTGACCTTATTGTGTGGCCAATACACTCTTTTCTAGTAGTGACTCTAGAATTAAATTGAATAAGTGACAATTATTACGTATAAGTATAATTAATTAGAATAAAGGATTTAATCTATAATATAACGATGGAAAAGAATTACAACTAAAAAATTAAAATTTTGAAAAGAATTATTTAAATAACAGAAAAGATATGCATTTACTATTCGAATGTAATTATATCCTTATGGTAATGCTCTACTTTTGATAACAAAAAAGGTTAGTTGAAAAAAACTATTGATAACAAACGAGGGGATGGGAATACAAATTGGCCCAAATGATGGAAATGCAAATTTCCCATGAGGATGCCCAAATCGGCACTTGAGGTGCCGATTTGGGCAAACTCATTGGGCAATTTGCAAGTCCATCCCTCGTGTTTCCAAATCGGCACCTCAGGTGCCGATTTGGACATTACTTCCCAAATCGGCACCTCAGGTGCCGATTGATGGCTATATTTTTAAATATTATGACTTGATGATTATTTAATTAATTAAGAATTTTTTAATAATTATTTTAAAAAAAGTCCCCAAATTATGTATTCTTCATTTCAGATCAGGGAATGATATTCGCAATAATATTTATTGCATAATGGCTCGCCGTGGGCTCGCATGTCCAACAATATTAGAGGGATATAGTTATGAAAATCCACAGAGGTATTTTTCAGAAAAAAATAAAAAAATTATTAAAAATAGATGTGAATTAGATAAGGTTACCTACTTTACAAAGTGGCTGATCAGCGACCCGAGCGAACGAGGTAAAGGTACTAAATAGGTCGTTGCGACCTCTATCACTCAGAGTCACTTAATCAAGAAAAATATCGAACCGCTAAATAAATCGAAGATCAATCAAAACAAATAAGAGAGCGGTCCCGCTATGAGATTAACCTGGTATAGCACCCAGGGTCGAACACAAGGAGCACGGGTTGGCCAGAGGCCTACGAAGTAGTAAAAATAAACTAAAATAAAAGACAAGTATTTTTAGTGGTTTTTAATAATTTTTATATTTTTTTGGATTTTTAAAATGTGAAGAAAATAGAAGAAAGCAAATAAAAGCACACTTTAGCTAATTATTAAATATGTTAAAAAGCAAGCAAAAATTCAAACAAAAATGTTTTTATGTTGTTTAGGTTTTTAAGTGTTTTTGGTGAATTTTTGGGATTTTTATAAGGTGTATTTTATTTTCTAAAAATCAAACAGTACTAAAAAGACAAGGTATTGTCCAGCCAGGCCCAAAATCCAAAAATAAAATATCTAAGGATCTCAGAGGGACCTGGAGGTAATTTTCCTGTATACTAGATAAAATAAGGAAAATTTGAGCACCAAAATTATTGTTTTTAGATTTTTAGATTAATTATTATGATTTTTATGAGTTTTTAGGTGTTTTCGAATTTTTAGGGTTTTTGAGCAATGAAAAATAGCCAAACTTGGCTAGAAAATCAGGAAACACAAAAGAAACAGTACCTAGTTTTTATAGAATTTTTGGGGTGTTTTTATATTTTTTTGGGATTTTTAAACCTAGACAGTAGCTAAAATAGATATTTTTGAATTTTTAAAAATAACAAATAAAATCAAAAATGTCCTCAAAAATTCTCAAAAATCCTACAACATGGCAGGAGCCATGTGTCAAATTTTCATCGAATTTGGAGGTGGTTTGATATTTTATTCAAAAATCAAAAGGGGGCACTGTGCACAGGGACTTAAGTGCAAATACCCGAAGCTCTGAGGGTCCAGGTGCAATTTTCCCAGCAAGTCACGCGTGTGGCGCGTGCCTGGGGCACTCAGGGACCTTCTGGTAATAAAAACAAGTCCTTGGACCTTTTGGTAACTCGTACCAAAAAGTCCAGGGGCTATGTTGCAAATAACCCACTCAAAACACGCACATGCGCAAATAAAACACTCACAGGGGCATATATGCAATTATCAGAAAGTTTCTATTCATTCTCAAAGCAACCAGAACTACAGGATAAGAGTTGCAAATACACCAGATATACACGTGACGACGCACGTGGCTCACACATACAGGGGCATAAATGCAAATACTAAAAAGCACGAGGTCCAATGTGCAATTACCCAAACGTAAATAAAGAGCATAAAATATTTACAGGACTGAAATGTAAAGCACAAACTACGAGGGGGCCTAAGGTAAATTACCCCTTTATTACGTCGACGGCTGGATGAGCGCCACGTAGCTGATCTAACGGTCTCGAACGGCGGGCGCTTGTCTTCTTCCGCACGTGGGCCGATCGACGTCCGAGAGCGAGGCACATGGAAGATCGAACGGCTGGCAGGTGCTGGTGCCTCCCTCTCTCTGCTCTGACGGTCCAGATCAACCCTCGAAAGGATCGGACGGTAACTGCTCCTCCGTGGATGAACGGTCACGATGACAACTGGAGGTCGAGGCTGATCGGACGGCTAGCGAGGATCCTCGAAGAACAGGTGGCCGGCGAGTTTCGCCGGCCTCGTGCGCGTGCTGGGGTCCTCCTCAGCTGCCTCCGAGGATCGGAGAAGATCGGCGATGAAGTCCCGCAGCTGGTGATGGCCTCCGATGGCCCAGCCGAGCCCTGGAGGGGCTCCGGCGAGGTCGACGGAGGGGAGCTCCTGGCCTGGATGTGGGGAGGCCTCAGATGGCCTCCTCTGGACCTGCAAAGTAGCTCAAGAGCTTCGCAGGTCGAGGGCAAAATGCCTCGACCCGGTTAGGGGGTGTGGAGGTGAACGATGCGTCGGGGTGAGCGAGCTCCGGCGAGCGACGGACGGTGGAGCTCGAACCCCAGCTCCTGTGCGAGCTGGGTTGAACGAAGGGGCGGAGAATGTGCGTGGAGGGATGGCGAAGGTGACTGGGTGTTCCGATGATCGAAATGATACACGATATGGCCGGAATCGACGGAACGCGGCGGAGCTATGATTTGGGGGAAACAAGAAATTACGCTAAATGGGAAGGCTAGGAGGTTACCTGGGCGGTGTGGTAGACTGTGCTGGAGCTTAGGTAGCTCCTGGTCGTGGCCTAGAAGGTCGTCAAGGCCTGAGGCTCGAGCTCCTGCACTGGGCGGAGCATGGCGGCGCAAAGTCGCCGGATCAGTGGTCCGGCCACCCCCTCCTCGCTGCGACACCGGCAATCGCGAGCTGTCACCTCAGGGATCGCTATGGAGGTCACGGGATGAAGGGTGGAGAGCCAAAGATGGAAATGGAATGCGGCGGAGCTCAGACTTTATATGGGTGCAGGTCCGGGAAGAAGGGCTCGGGTCCGGCTCGATGGAGCACGGACCCCTAGGCAAGGTGTCGGGCGAGGTTCCCAGATGCATGGGGAATGATCGGAGCTCGAGATTTGCGGATTTGGAAGCCGGGTCGTGACGCGAAAAATCGGGGAAGTCGGGTCGGGCGTCACGACCCGTGTGAAGTGGTCCACAGGGGGGAGTTGACCGGGGGGTCAACGTCCCCCGTGGACCAATGAGAGAAAGCCACCTCAGAAAGATTTGGAAATTAATTTAAAAATAGAAGATGACCGATTCAGTTAAAACTTGAAACATAAAAAATGTTTGTTTTAATTTTTTCTATTTTTTTGTGAATTTTAATTAATTTTTGGAAATAAAAATAAGGTATTTACATAATAGGGCTATATATAGGTATATATACAATATAGAGTTTTTAATTTTGATTTTTAATTAGTTATTTTTATACAATTTTATTCCTATTTTATATTTTATTTATTTATAGAATAAAATGAGGAATAAAATGCTATTTTTATTTTATTTTTATTATTTATATACATAGGTGAAATAAATAGATATATACATTTATATACATGGTATATATACAATATATTTTTGTAATTTTAATTTTGTTATTTTTATTTGATTTTTGTTTTGATTCTTTTTATTTTATTTATTTACACTATATAACATAGAATATTTACAAAAAGCTTAGAAAATAATTTTATTTATTTATAAGGTTGAATAAATAAGGAGGCATGGTCTATGTACATGGTGAAGGGATATTTTTGGTCTTTTTTATTTTTAAATTTTTATTTTGTTTTCAATAGTTTCTAAATATATACAAAATATGTACAATCATATTTTTGGGTGAGGAAAATATAATTTTATTTATTTACAAAAATATATACACATGAGCCCCTATCTCCCTCTACTTGGCTTTTATGCGGTCAGGCCCATGCTGAGCCCTCCCTTGGGTTAGGTTGCTCAATATTTATTCTAAATATTTCCCTCTTTTTTTCTTTTTCATCTTTATTCTTTTATTTTTGCACAAAAACATGCTAATTATAGATTTTTACAAAATGCATGCTTTTGCTAACTTTTCCTATTTACACATATCTACATGCATTTGCATAGGTTGTTGTAGCTAAAATATAAGAATAAAGAGTGATGAATGGGTATTCATCACCCACCTCTACTATACTTTGCTAGTCCCTTAGCAAACACTTATTTGAAAAAGAAGTGAAAAAGAAAGAAAGAAAAAGAAAAAGAGGATGTACATGGATCAAGGTTGATTATTAAACTTGCCTTCATTAAATTGAGGTATGGAGCTCAATCAGATCTTTGGATTATTAATGTGTCGGAACCTCATTTAGACTTAAGCTTAAAACCTAACAGCCTCTAAGTTCCACTAATCTATAACCAAGACTCCTCAATGCTCCAGATCAGAACAAGTCATCAAGCACAAACCCTGAAGACCATGAATCTTTTCTTGTACTGTGAAAGTGAGGTCTAAGCTCTCCACCTCAGAAATGGCAACTTGACAACCCTCCACAACAAGGTAACTCTATGACCTCAATCTGGCCACTCTTTCCTCGAGGAGCGGGGTATTCCCTTCTAAGTTCAAGTACAACCGGCTCAAGAAGAGGGGGAAGAAGAGAATGGGTCAAAGCCAGTGTAGCCAAGTACCCTTGGGAGCTTGACCAGTGTAGCCAAGTCTCCCTGCTGCAAGCTACAACAGGTGGATCATGAAACCAAGCTTTGCTTATTGCACTTATATACATACTCCGGTGGAATTATCATTTTCTCTCAGACCCACCACTTTTTTGGAGTTCTTTTCTTTTTGCACATTTTTTTTTCGAGTGCATCTATACAACATGTACATGTGCAGCATATATACAAGGAGTTTTTCCTCTTGAGCCAGTAGACTATCCCTCTTTTGAAGCTTTATTGCAACCCACAACTCCCGTCGTTAGACCTCATGGCAACCAGACCAAGTTGAGACGCACTTCCTTCACTATAAGAAGAAGAGAGGTTCCGCCTAGAAGTACTACCCTCATATGCTACCCCAAGTCAAGGAAGACTGCCTCCTCACCACCTCATCCGTAGAGAGCTCGGTGCATAGTGCTGGTGTCCAAGTAAAGCCATAATCTATATGAGTCATGTGTTGTTGTTAAGTGCTCTACTTAGGCTCATTGAGATGACATGTGATCATAGCCTAGTGGGCTCAAAGAATTAAGTCACCATGGACCTGAAAAGCCTTAAACCTAAGCCCTATAAGGTTCCTCTAAGAATTAGGTGGATTAAGATCTTAATCAAGCTCCATTTCTCAATTTGATTCCAGGCTAGTTTAAATGTCAACTATCATCCAGAAAAACTATATACATATGTACAAAAAGATGCATATTTACACAATATTTTTCAATCATGCAAAAATTTTTGAAAAAAAATGTTTTGAAATCATGAATGATGATGCATGAAGTGCAAGTTTTGCAAAAAGATATTTACACACATTTACACAAGATTTTTGCAAACTTTTTGATTTTCAAAACATTTTGGAAAAATTTTGTACTATATACATAATTTTGATACAAAAATATTTACACAAGCTTTACACACAAAAGATTTTTGAAATCATTTTTACAAAAATAATTTGTACACTAGCTATGTATGTGCAAATAAAAGAAGATTATGTACATGAAAATTTTTTAATTTTTGTGGTTTTTAGCCATTTTTATTTAATAACGCACTCACACAAAGTACGAGTTATGGCTAAAGTATATATGAAATATATACACACCCCCCTATACTTAGCTCGAACGATGTCCTCAGAGTCAAGAGCGATGAAGAAGACGTAACTCGTGCTATGTATAGGGAAGTGAAAAGGAAGGCTATACAAAAGGAATGAAAAGTCAAGAGGGACTCAGGTCTCCCCCGTATACTTAGGATCAAGTAATCCTAAGTATAGCAGGCTGTACACGAAGGGAAAACCGAGTGGAGAATGTACAGGGTCTACCCCCCCTATACTTAGGGTGAAATGCCCCTAAGTATAGGCAGCAAAACAGGGGTAGACAGAAACAAAAGAAATACCCGAAATGTCTCACATCCCCCCTATACTCAGGGTAAAGTGCACCCTAAGTATAGCATAAAAGGGATGTGGGACTAAAGAATGTGATAATATGGACATCTGGATCTATATACAGCGGAAGATCAGTAAAGCTCAGGCGTGAGATGCATTAGATGTGAGTCAAAGACCACATCTCACGCAAAATGAATAGGGGCAATATCAACGACCCGCGGCTCATGATCTAGAAATGGCTTGAGCCACTGGCCGTTCACTCGGAAGGTACTCTCAGAAGACAACTCAGATATGTCGATGCTACCGTTGTCGTGCACCTTCCGAACCAGATAAGGTCCTTTCCATTTGCTCTGTAGCTTCCCTGGAAATAATCTAAGCCTAGCATCAAACAGCCATACTCTCTGTCCAATCTCAAAATGTTTGTGGCTGATATGAGAATCATGCCACTCCTTGACTTTCTCCTTATAATGTAGGCTGCTTGAGAAAGCTACATCTCTAAGCTCCTCCAGGGCAGCTAGCTCTGCCCTCCTCTGGTCTCCTATACCATCTGGATCCATAAGTATGTCTGTAACTGCCCAAAGTGACTTGTGCCTCAGCTCAATGGGTAAATGGCATGGCTTGCCATATACGAGGCGAAAGGGAGATGTGCCCAAAGGAGTCTTGAAAGACGTCCTATATGCCCACAAGACCGAGTCCAAAAGCTGTGACCAATCCTTTCGGTCAGGGCGGACGACTTTCTGCAGAATAGTCTTGATCTCCCTATTCGACACTTCGGCTAGACCATTCGTCTGTGGATGGTACGGTGTAGCAACACGATGATCTATGCCGAACTCGCTAGCAAGTGCCTTCACCTGGTCGTTGATGAAGTGAGATCCCCCATCAGAAATAAGAACTCGTGGAACCCCAAACCGCGTGATGATATGCTTCCTCAAAAATCTGCAAACTGTCCTCGCATCAGCGGCTCGGGCGGGGATAGCCTCCACCCAACGACTCACATAATCTACGGCCAACAGAATGTACTCAAATCCCTGACTCTTAGGGAATGGACCCATGAAATCGATGCCCCATGCGTCAAAAACCTCACAGAAGTGAATGGGCTGCATCGGCATCATATCACGCTGTCCACAAGTGCCCATCCTCTGACAGTCAGTACACCTCTTCACGAACTCATCTGAGTCCTTGAAGAGGGTAGGCCACCACAAGCCGGATTGGAGCACTTTCTGTGCCGTTCTCCTCCCAGAATGATGTCCTCCTGCCTCAAGCTTGTGGCAGTAAGTGAGGACGCTATGGTGTTCCTCCTGAGGAATACACCGACGCCAGACGCTATCCCTTCCTTCGTGGTAAAGGATGGGATCCTCCCAATGGTAGGACTTGGACTTCGCAAGGAAGGTCTCAAGTCTCTTCCTGGGCCAATCTTGTGGGACTTTCCCAACAACGAGAAAGTTCACAATATCGGCGTACCATGGGAGTGAGGCGATAGCAAGGATCGCCTCATCTGGGAAGGTATCTCGGATAGGATCAATCTGCTCAGTCTCCTCAGGCTGCTCTAATCGGGAGAGATGATCCGCCACCACATTCTTGACTCCAGGCTTATCCTTAATCTCAATATCGAACTCCTGGAGTAGAAGGATCCATCTAGTCAGTCTGGCCTTGGCATCCTTCTTTGCCATGAGGTACCTGATGGCGGTATGATCTGTAAACAAAGTCACTCTAGATCCGATGATATATGATCTGAACTTATCCAGGGTAAACACCACGGCTAGCATCTCCTTCTCTGTGACCGTGTAATTCCGCTGGGCGGAATCCAATGTGCGGCTAGCGTAGTGGATAGCAAATGGCACTCCATCCCTCCTCTGTCCCAGCACTGCCCCTACGGCAAAATCGGAGGCGTCCGTCATGATCTCAAATGGGAGAGACCAATCAGGCGGCTGGAGGACAGGAGCCTCAATAACACACTGCTGGAGAGTAGCGAACGACGAAAGACACTTGTCATCGACAAGGAACTCGGTGTCTTTCGTCAAGAGGTCAGTCAACGGCCGGGCAATCCTGCTGAAATCCTGAATGAATCTCCTATAAAATCCAACGTGCCCCAGAAATGACCGTAACTGCCTCAGATTGGACGGCGGTGCGAGTTTTCTAATGACATCAACCTTGGCTGGATCAACCTACATGCCCATGTTGGAGATGATGTGGCCAAGCACCGTCCCTTGAGTCACCATGAAGTGACTCTTCTCCCAAGATAGCACCAAGTGATACTCAATACATCGCTGAAGTACTCGATCTAGGCAGTCAAGACAAGAATCAAATCCGTCGCCGTAGATCGAGAAATCATCCATAAAGACCTCTAAGCACTCCCCTACCATGTCCGAGAAGATCGACAGCATGCACCTCTGAAAAGTCGCAGGGGCATTGCATAGCCCAAATGGCATGCGTCGAAAAGCGTATGTGCCGAAGGGACAGGTAAAGGTGGTCTTCTCCTGATCCTCAGGAGCGATGGCCACTTGGTTGTAGCCCGAGTACCCATCCAGGAAGCAATAATGGCTCTTCCCTGCCAGTCTCTCAATGATCTGATCAATAAAAGGCAGGGGGAAGTGGTCCTTCTTGGTGGCTTGGTTGAGTCTCCTGTAGTCAACACAAACCCTCCAAGAGGTGGGTACTCGTGTAGCAATCTCCTCTCCCGACTCACTGATCACAGTCGTGATGCCCGTCTTCTTGGGCACCACATGCAAGGGGCTGACCCACTTGGAGTCGGAAATGGGATAAATAAAAACCTGCCCCCCACCATTTTGATATTTCCTTCATCACAACCTCTCTCAGGTTGGGGTTCAGACGCCGCTGGAACTCACGCGACGGCTTCGCCCCCTCCTCGAGATAGATATGGTGGGAGCACACTGATGGACCTAATCCCATGGAGATCTGCTACGCTCCATCCGATCGCCTTGCGGTTCTTTTCAAGAACCCCCATCAAACGGGATTCCTGCTCTCCAGTCAACTCGGCGGAGATGATGACTGGGTACATCTCAGGCTTGCCTGCAAGGAATCGATACTTCAGCGAAGCAGGGAGCGGCTTCAGCTCTGGAATGCTGGGGCCGGCAAATCTGGCTGTGGAAGAAACTGAGTGAAAGCTGCAAGGTCGGCCAAATCTGCCTGAGAAAGTGAAAGCATACTCTCGCAAACTGGATCAGGAGAAGGCGGCTCATCTGCACTGTCTCTGGTCTGCTCTGCCTCTACCTCCTCCTCATCTATAGGCTCAGATGGACTCAGGTCTGGCATCTGATCATAGCAATCGGCCCAATCAGACTCTGAAATCCGAGGGATCTGTATCAGAAACAGTGGCATCAGTACCACCGGAAAACAAGGTGGCCTCAGCACCACCATCACTAATCATCGTGTTGCGATCAAGGACCGGCTCTGCTGCCTCAATGGTATCCTGAACCAGGTCTGTGCTCTCCAGACTCTCCTCTGCTGTCATCTCTGCATCAGCTGTATCTGAAAGTGAGAGGGTGGTCTGTGTCTCAAGGTCTGCCCAAGCTGCCTCATCATCTGTGATCACAAAATCGCAGTCCTGGTGGATGTCTGGCTCTGCGTCTGTCAGCTGCTCTGAGTCTGTACTCGCATCTGAGCGGGATCTGAATCTGGCTCTATAGTCCTCGACCGTCTCTATTTGTATACTCTCACCCTGGACGCGAAAGTACACCTTCCCGCTATCATGATCAGTCACCGCCTTGGTTGTGGCCAAGAACGGACGACCAAGGATGATGGGGTATCGGTCACTGACTCAGGGATCTCCATGTCCAACACTACGAAGTCCACGGGGAATTGCAGGCCCTGAATCGTAACGATAACGTCTCGTAATAATCCCTTCGGCCTCTTGACAGATCGATCAGCGAACTGAAGGACTGTCCTGCTCTGTCGAAGAGTGCCCAACTCGAAGCGGTCGAGAAGGGCTGCCGGAAGAAGGTTGATCGACGATCCGCTATCTAGAAGAGTAACGGTCGAACCACTGCTCACTAATCTGGCATCTGACATACGGGGCCCCTAAATCTGGCCTCTTGGCTGGCAGTCGGTTCTGGATCGCAAAGCACGTGGCTTTCGTCAGCACATGTATCTCTGAAGTGTGGTTCCTCCTTCTCCTCCTGACTGTAGTCCTCTCTCTCAAAGATCGCTGGAGAAGGGGGATGTGCTGCAAAGCCTCCTGGAGAGTCAGCTGGATATGGAATCGATCAATCATGCTCTGGCTGAACTCCTCAAACTCTCTCTTTTTTGGATCATTTTTCTTCCCCTTCCCCATCTGAAGGGCTCTAGGGAAGGGGATCACTGGGTCCTTCTCAGATGAAGGACTAGGAAAAGGTCTAGACGGTTCAAGAACCGGATCCACACATACATCATGCACCACAGTGGGACCAAAAGAAAGTAAACCTTTTCCTTTATTCATAGCAGAGTTCCGAGATACATGGACACGAGGAAAAACAACATCACTGTCTGTACAAACACCGGTGGCCTCAGTACCACCACGGGCTGCTACTCTGCTGCTGCTGGTAGACGTCGTGCGGCATCAGTACTGCTGGCTGGCTCGGCTGAATGGGTGGCATCAGTACCACCTCCTCGATCTGGTGAAGCGGCGGCCTCAGTACCGCCGGTGGGATCAGCATCCTTGGTGGCCTCAGTACCACCGTCATCGTCTGGAGCGGCCTCAGTACCGCTCTCCTCCTCCTCCTGTGGTGCCTCGGGATGGTGCTCAGATGAGGCGCCGCCGCCTGCTGGGGTCCTACCGCTCCTAAGTGTGACAAAATCAGCATCAAATAGATCCGAGTAAGTATCATCAAATGGATCACTAGGAGTGGCTAACTCAGTATGTACTACCTGCTCAGATTTTCTCTTGAGGCTATTCGGATTGGGCTCTATCTAGGCTGGTATGGCGGCCTTCCCTCTCACCAGGTCCCGCATCTCCTGGCGGAACTCGTCCATCTCCCGTCGGAATGTAGCCGCTGGTCCGTGAGGAGGCGGGCGATGTCATCCAAAGCGGGGCTCTCATGGGAGCCCGACGGGTGGCCTCTCTGTGGGTGAGGCTGCTGGAACTGCTGTGGGTAAGAGGGGTAGGATGGAGGGTGCTGCTGGTATCCCTGGTGAGCCTGCTGCTCACGTCTCCAAGGCTGTCCCTGCTGCTGATAGGGACGCGGACCGTAGGATGACTGCTGCTGATACGCTGGGGGCTGCTGCTGCGGCTGGTGCTGGTCTCTCTGCTGGGAGTACTGCCCTCCCTGTCCTGACGGCTGCTGCTGGGGCTGGGCACCACCACTCCCCCACCTGAATCTGGGATGGTCCCGTCGGATCCCAGGCTGGGGGCGGTCGTACCAAATCCCGTTGACATCCATCAACGGCTCGGCATCAAAGGGGGGCTGGCGGGAGTACTGCCAGGGGCTGGTCCGGCTGGTAGATCACCATCTGCATCTCTGAAGATGGTGGGGACTGGTAGGTGGGCTGCGGCTGCTGGTACGGCTCCGCCTGTACAAGGTGAACCTGTCTAGGCTGCACTGGGTGCTGGAGCGCTGGGACGAGCTGTTGCTGCTGCCGGTGTCGCCTCGCGACTGAAGACGGGGCTGAGAAGCCGTCTGTGCCTCCTGGAGACACATGAGCTGTGTCTTCATGTCGCTCAAGACCTGTGCCATCTGCTCCATCTGCGTGATACTCTGGCACTGCTTCTTCTCGATCATCTCCATGCGGTCCAACTTCTCGCTGATGATACCCATGTCTGCAGCTGATGACTCTGCCTGTGCTGCTGCGGCTGCAGACGAACTGGATGGACCTGCATCTACCCGTGCTATCCGCTGGTACTGCACGGGTCCCGGCTGATGTGGCTGGGTCTTCTGAGTATAGAGCCGGGTCTGGGACATCACCATGTAGTTCTCTGCCATCTCCTCAAAAATGGCCCAGACCTGGTCGTGGTCCTTGGCGAAGTAGGACCCGCCACAAGAAGCATTCACCAGGCCCTGTAGCTCTGGTGACAACCCGCTGAAGAAGCTCTGCACAAGGTTCGGCTTCGTGATGTCGTGGTGCGGGCATCTATCCAGAAGCTCTCGGAACCTCTCCCAAGCCTCGTGAAACTGCTCGTTGGGGAACATGGAGAAGTTGCTGATCAGGGCCCTCGCTGCATTCGTCCGCCCGAGTGGATAGTACTTGTTCAAGTACTCGGTGCGGAGCTGCTCCCAGGTATAGACAAATCTCCCCAAGTGTTTCAGCCAGGTGGTTGCTCTATCTGCCAGTGAAAAGGGGAAGGCGATCATCCTGATCGTGTCCTGGTCCACATGTCTGTCGTGGACAGTGCTGCATATCATCAGAAACTCCTGGAGGTGGAGGTGGGGCTCCTCTGTAGCAAGTCCATGGAACCGAGGAAGCATCTGCAAGGTGTTCGGGGGGGAACTTGAAGTCCCCCACGATAGCCGGAACCACAACCCAATGGTGCATCAGTGTAGATCCGGGGTTGTGCAACTCCCGCATCGGTCTAGGTGGTCCTGCTCCTCCTGCGGCTGCTGCCGTTGCCGGCGGCGGCCGCAGCTGCTGCTGCTGCTGCGGCTCGTGCCTGTGCATCTGCATCCGGGATCTCCTCGGGCTCGCTCTGCTGATCTCGCTCTGCTCGGAGCCTCTCCAACTCTCTCCTCATCTCTATCATGAATGCTCCCTGATCGCGGAGCTGCTGCTGGACTGTATCGAGTGATGCGATCAGGGTGGAGTTGATCGCTCCCTGGTCTAGTACAATGTGCTCTGGTCGACGGGAGTGATCATCAGAACTGCCTGCTCCGGCCATATCGACGTCTGCAAAATCAAACGAGCCCAACTCAGGTGCTGTCAAGTGTATCAATCTCTCCTCGGGCTCGTGTCTCTCAGGAAGGTCAGAAAGGGGGTCGAGGGGGAACAGGGTGGAGTCGTACTCGGGCTCGGAGAGCGGGTCTGAGCTCTCGCGAGCCAACCTAGATGATGTGGTAGACGCGCCCGAAAGCGGTGCAGCCAGAGGCTGCCTAAGAGACCGTCTACCCATCATCTTGATCTGGCGAGTAGGGCGGATGAGATCTGGAAAAATTATGGTCTAAAACAAACCCCCGGTTCACCAACGCAACGCGAGCTGAAGACCGTAAAAGTTCGGTCAAATTATCTTGTCGATTTTATTTTGGTGAGCACTCAAGATATCAAAGCGCTTACGTGACCTGTTGGGATATCCGCTGCTAACCCAACCGACTATCCCGCACGGAAGAGTCAGTAATCAGTCGGGTTTAGCAACGGGGGGCTCTACCTAGGGTGCGGGTCACTCTCTCGCGCATACAAACCAAGCAATGAGGGGGTTTCTCTCCCCAAGACAAAAATTTTTAGGGTGAGCGAGTTTTAAGGTCAATAATCTTAGCAGTCCCAATTTTATGGTTTCACTTTTTTAATATTTTCAAAGCAAACAAATCGCCTAACGAATTTTTCGATTCTCCTGATTATTAAGTCAAAAACAGGGGGGAGAAGTCGAAAAAGCCGATGCACGAGAAATCAATGATGCATGCAAAGTCAGAAATGCGTACCTTGCTCCAGCTCTCTACATGCAAGATGATCCGCGCATAAAATAAAAGACAGAAATAAAACTAAGCTAAATGATGCAGCGGGAAGCCGAGTCCTAGACGAGCAACTTCTAGCGAAGAACCGTCTAACCGGTCACCGACCTCCAAGCCAAAGAGTCCGGTCTTGGCCCGTCCCTCCCCTGCCCGACAAATCGGGGGTAGGAGTAAGCGCTTTACAGGACGGGCTACGGCACGTAGGCTACGGAGGCTAGCGAGTCGGTTATTTTTATTATTTATTTTAAGTAGGTCCAATTACGGTCTATAGGAACAGATATGTCATTAAGTGTGTGGATCCTACTTAATTACGTCACAATCACCAGAAAGTCCTAAGTCTAGGGGCTCGAGCAAAAACCGCGAAAAACCAGAAAAGACAGTAATAAAGAAAAATAAAGCCGCGAAGAAAGCCGCGAAAAACCGCGCAAGTCCTAATGGGTCCCCCGAGCACACCGGTGCTCGGCGAAACAGACCCGCTACGGTCACAAGTCCAAACAGTCAAAGTCCTGTCCCTGTATTATTACAATAATAATAATAAATGAAATAAAGTCCTAAGCTATCCGCACCCACTCAACTCTCTCTCTCGCTCTCTCCTGCGGCTTCGTAGAGAAAGAAGCCGCCTCCATGTGCCGTGGCTGCACCGGCTCCTCGAAAGTCGCCTCCGCAGTCCTCGAGCCCTCGCAAGACAGAGAAAAGAGTGGTCAGACCGGCAAAAATAATCAAATAATAAAGAAAAGAAATAAAGATACAAGTGAGGGTATATGTGCAAAAATGTAAAATAAAATAATCACACAAAATAAAGCAAAAATAAAAATAAAAGAAAATCAAAATAAAACAAAAAGAAAATAGATACAAAAGCCGTGAAAAGCCGCGAGCTTCGAAAAGCTGCGAAAAGCCGCGAAAATAGAAATGAAAATAAAAACAAAAATAACTACTAAGCCGTGCTCCCCGGCTACGGCGCCATTCTGATCAGCGACCCGAGCGAACGAGGTAAAGGTACTAAATAGGTCGTTGCGACCTCTATCACTCAGAGTCACTTAATCAAGAAAAATATCGAACCGCTAAATAAATCGAAGATCAATCAAAACAAATAAGAGAGCGGTCCCGCTATGAGATTAACCTGGTATAGCACCCAGGGTCGAACACAAGGAGCACGGGTTGGCCAGAGGCCTACGAAGTAGTAAAAATAAACTAAAATAAAAGACAAGTATTTTTAGTGGTTTTTAATAATTTTTATATTTTTTTGGATTTTTAAAATGTGAAGAAAATAGAAGAAAGCAAATAAAAGCACACTTTAGCTAATTATTAAATATGTCAAAAAGCAAGCAAAAATTCAAACAAAAATGTTTTTATGTTGTTCAGGTTTTTAAGTGTTTTTGGTGAATTTTTGGGATTTTTATAAGGTGTATTTTATTTTCTAAAAATCAAACAGTACTACCAGCCAGGCCCAAAATCCAAAAATAAAATATCTAAGGATCTCAGAGGGACCTGGAGGTAATTTTCCTGTATACTAGATAAAATAAGGAAAATTTGAGCACCAAAATTATTGTTTTTAGATTTTTAGATTAATTATTATGATTTTTATGCGTTTTTAGGTGTTTTCGAATTTTTAGGGTTTTTGAGCAATGAAAAATAGCCAAAATTGGCTAGAAAATCAGGAAACACAAAAGAAACAGTACCTAATTTTTATAGAATTTTTGGGGGTGTTTTTATATTTTTTTGGGATTTTTAAACCTAGACAGTAGCTAAAATAGATGTTTTTGAATTTTTAAAAATAACAAATAAAATCAAAATGTCCTCAAAAATTCTCAAAAATCCTACAACATGGCAGGAGCCATGTGTCAAATTTTCATCGAATTTGGAGGTGGTTTGATATTTTATTCAAAAATCAAAAGGGGGCACTGTGCACAGGGACTTAAGTGCAAATACCCGAAGCTCTGGGGGTCCAGGTGCAATTTTCCCAGCAAGTCACGCGTGTGGCGCGTGCCTGGGGCACTCAGGGACCTTCTGGTAATAAAAACAAGTCCTTGGACCTTTTGGTAACTCGTACCAAAAAGTCCAGGGGCTATGTTGCAAATAACCCACTCAAAACACGCACATGCGCAAATAAAACACTCACAGGGGCATATATGCAATTATCAGAAAGTTTCTATTCATTCTCAAAGCAACCAGAACTACAGGATAAGAGTTGCAAATACACCAGATATACACGTGACGACGCACGTGGCTCACACATACAGGGGCATAAATGCAAATACTAAAAAGTACGAGGTCCAATGTGCAATTACCCAAACGTAAATAAAGAGCATAAAATATTTACAGGACTGAAATGTAAAGCACAAACTACGATGGGGCCTAAGGTAAATTACCCCTTTATTACGTCGACGGCTGGATGAGCGCCACGTAGCTGATCTAACGGTCTCGAACGGCGGGCGCTTGTCTTCTTCCGCACGTGGGCCGATCGACGTCCGAGAGCGAGGCACGTGGAAGATCGAACGGCTGGCAGGTGCTGGTGCCTCCCTCTCTCTGCTCTGACGGTCCAGATCAACCCTCGAAAGGATCGGACGGTAACTGCTCCTCCGTGGATGAACGGTCACAATGACAACTGGAGGTCGAGGCTGATCGGACGGCTAGCGAGGATCCTCGAAGAACAGGTGGCCGGCGAGTTTCGCCGGCCTCGTGCGCGTGCTGGGGTCCTCCTCAGCTGCCTCCGAGGATCGGAGAAGATCGGCGATGAAGTCCCGCAGCTGGTGATGGCCTCCGATGGCCCAGCCGAGCCCTGGAGGGGCTCCGGCGAGGTCGACGGAGGGGAGCTCCTGGCCTGGATGTGGGGAGGCCTCAGATGGCCTCCTCTGGACCTGCAAAGTAGCTCAAGAGCTTCGCGGGTCGAGGGCAAAATGCCTCGACCCGGTTAGGGGGTGTGGAGGTGAACGATGCGTCGGGGTGAGCGAGCTCCGGCGAGCGACGGACGGTGGAGCTCGAACCCCAGCTCCTGTGCGAGCTGGGTTGAACGAAGGGGCGGAGAATGTGCGTGGAGGGATGGCGAAGGTGACTGGGTGTTCCGATGATCGAAATGATACACGATATGGCCGGAATCGACGGAACGCGGCGGAGCTATGATTTGGGGGAAACAAGAAATTACGCTAAATGGGAAGGCTAGGAGGTTACCTGGGCGGTGTGGTAGACTGTGCTGGATCTTAGGTAGCTCCTAGTCGTGGCCTCGAAGGTCGTCAAGGCCTGAGGCTCGAGCTCCTGCACTGGGCGGAGCACGGCGGCGCAAAGTCGCCGGATCAGTGGTCCGGCCACCCCCTCCTCGCTGCGACACCGGCAATCGCGAGCTGTCACCTCAGGGATCGCTATGGAGGTCACGGGATGAAGGGTGGAGAGCCAAAGATGGAAATGGAATGCGGCGGAGCTCAGACTTTATATGGGTGCAGGTCCGGGGAAGAAGGGCTCGGGTCCGGCTCGATGGAGCACGGACCCCTAGGCAAGGTGTCGGGCGAGGTTCCCGGATGCATGGGGAATGATCGGAGCTCGAGATTTGCGGATTTGGAAGCCGGGTCGTGACGCGAAAAATCGGGGAAGTCGGGTCGGGCGTCACGACCCGTGTGAAGTGGTCCACAGGGGGGAGTTGACCGGGGGGTCAACGTCCCCCGTGGACCAATGAGAGAAAGCCACCTCAGAAAGATTTGGAAATTAATTTAAAAATAGAAGATGGCCGATTCAGTAAAAACTTGAAACATAAAAAATGTTTGTTTTAATTTTTTCTATTTTTTTGTGAATTTTAATTAATTTTTGGAAATAAAAATAAGGTATTTACATAATAGGGCTATATATAGGTATATATACAATATAGAGTTTTTAATTTTGATTTTTAATTAGTTATTTTTATACAATTTTATTCCTATTTTATATTTTATTTATTTATAGAATAAAATGAGGAATAAAATGCTATTTTTATTTTATTTTTATTATTTATATACATAGGTGAAATAAATAGATATATACATTTATATACATGGTATATATACAATATATTTTTGTAATTTTAATTTTGTTATTTTTATTTGATTTTTGTTTTGATTCTTTTTATTTTATTTATTTACACTATATAACATAGAATATTTACAAAAAGCTTAGAAAATAATTTTATTTATTTATAAGGTTGAATAAATAAGGAGGCATGGTCTATGTACATGGTGAAGGGATATTTTTGGTCTTTTTTATTTTTAAATTTTTATTTTGTTTTCAATAGTTTCTAAATATATACAAAATATGTACAATCATATTTTTGGGTGAGGAAAATATAATTTTATTTATTTACAAAAATATATACACATGAGCCCCTATCTCCCTCTACTTGGCTTTTATGCGGTCAGGCCCATGCTGAGCCCTTCCTTGGGTTAGGTTGCTCAATATTTATTCTAAATATTTCCCTCTTTTTTCTTTTTCATCTTTATTCTTTTATTTTTGCACAAAAACATGCTAATTATAGATTTTTACAAAATGCATGCTTTTGCTAACTTTTCCTATTTACACATATCTACATGCATTTGCATAGGTTTTTGTAGCTAAAATATAAGAATAAAGAGTGATGAATGGGTATTCATCAGTGGCTCACTTTCATCTCTCTCTCTATATATATATATAGAGAGAGAGAGGGGGGATGATCCTCTATGAGGAAGGTTTTTTGAGAGGATGAGAGGAAGAAACGTGAACCGCTGGATCTTAAATCCCATCAACGACGTAGCGCCCACATTTATCTTCTCCTCGTGCTCAAATAAATTCTCTGTCCTCCTTTTTGCTTGAGCCAACGCAACTTCTCTTTGTCTCTTTACTTGAGTGCAGCTCCCATGACCCCTTCACTAACCCAACTTTTACAGTGACTCCTCCAACAAGCTTTCCCTGTGCTCGGCTTTTGGAAAGGCCCCCTTGAATCTCCA
This sequence comes from Ottelia alismoides, assembly GCA_037367405.1. NCBI lineage: Eukaryota > Viridiplantae > Streptophyta > Magnoliopsida > Alismatales > Hydrocharitaceae > Ottelia > Ottelia alismoides. The sequence continues at coordinate 212,631 of JAZKJV010002102.1, forward strand.
CCCTTCGGGTGAATGCTCCCAAGAGCTTCCACTACCGAAATGACTACATGAAGCTCTACCCTTTAGATTTATGTTCACGCGAGCATCCAACGTCGGAATGGCTCCATGAAGTTCTACCCTTCAGATGGAAGATAAATGTGGGCGCTACGTCGTTGATGGGATTTAAGATCCAGCGGTTCACGTTTCTTCCTCTCATCCTCTCAAAAAACCTTCCTCTCGTAAGATCACCCCCACCCCCCCCCCCCCTCTCTCTCTATATATATATGGGTAAAATGGAGCTGTCCCCTACTCCCACCACTGTTTTTCCCACATTTTTTATTTCTTTGGAAAATAAAAATTTGTATATTCATTACTATATCCCTCTAACATTCTATTAAAATTTCGTCAGAAACAGAGACTCATAGGCCCTCCATCCAGACGTCATTTTTTTAACGGTAGCAGGATTTTTTAAATCGACCCTGTTTGGATGGAGGCCGGAGGAGTCTCTGTTTCTGATGAAATTTTAATAGAATGTTAGAGGGGTATAATGATGAATTTACAAATTTTTATTTTCCAAAGAAATAAAAAAAGAGAGAAAAATAGGGGTGGGAGTAGCCAAGTTGGCTACTCCCAGGGGGCAGCCCCATTTAACCATATATATATATATATATATATATATATATATGAGGGCTGGGAGGCTGCACCGGTGAGTATAGCTAACTAGTTGCACCCATCCATTTTTTTCTTTGATTTTTTGTGTTTTTGAAATGAACCTAAGGGGATTTAAATCACTATATATCACCATGATATCATACCAATTTCAGCTAAATTCGATATTTCTATCATCTCCATCAAGGCTATGACATTTTAACGGTTTCATAATTATTGAAATTGACCATATCTAGATGGGCATGATAGGAGTGTTTGTTTTGCATAAAATTTGAAACACATATTCCACACAATAAACTAAGTAAATCCCCATAATTTTTTTTTCAAAAAAAATAAAAAACCAATGAAAAAAATTGCCGGGTGTAGCTAGTTGGCTGCACCCGCCGGTACATACTCCCTTTTCTCATATATATATATATAATATATATATATATATAGGGTTAAATGGGGCTGCCCCCTGGGAGTAGCCATCTTGGCTACTCCCACCCCTATTTTTCTCTCATTTTTTTATTTCTTTGGAAAATAAAAATTTGTAAATTCATCATTATATCCCTCTAACATTCTATTAAAATTTCGTCAGAAACAGAGACTCATACGGTCTCCATCCAAACAGGGTCGATTTAAAAAATCCTGCGAACCGTTAAAAAAATGACGTCTGGATGAAGGGCCTAGGAGTCTCTGTTTCTGACGAAATTTAGTAGAATGTTAGAGGGACATAGTGATGAATATACAAATTTTTAGTTTCCAAAGAGATTAAAAAATGAGGGAAAAGGGGTGGGAGTAGCCAAGTTGGCTACTCCTACAGGGCAGCCCCATTTTACCCATATATATATATATATATATATATATAGAGAGAGAGAGAGGGGGCTTATCCACTGCGCACAGGGCTCATTAGCGTTTCAATGAGCACTCATTTTAGGCCTTACACGTGTATTAACCATAACTATATTTCTAATTATAGGCTACGACGAGTTTAAAAAATCCTATATTTCCTATTATACAACGTCCTTAAAATTGGAAGACGGTTTTGGAAAGAAACAATTCAAATAAATGATTCCACGCGGATGATTAAGGATCCAAACACTATGATAGTAATAAATGTAAATACTAATCATTTTTTTTATATTACTGATCTCATAGTAGCTATTACTGACAATTGGTTATGGTTTTACTGACATCACAACAAGCACTTACTTGAGCAATGCCCATGACTTACTGACCATAACTTTGTTATTACTGATCTCATAGTAGCTATTACTGACCATTGGATATGCCCATGACTTCCTTGAGCAATGCCCATGACTTACTGACCATAACTTTGTTATTACTGATCTCATAGTAGCTATTACTGACCATTTGTTATGTAAATTAACTGACTGTTGTTAGGATATTACTGATCTCACAACAACCGTTTACGTGAGTATTGTGTCCAAATTACTGACTTCTATTCAAAGTAGAAATACATATAGAAATTACTGACCATTGGTTATGGTTTTACTGACATCACAACAAGCACTTACTTGTCCATTGTATATATATTACCGAATTCTGCACCATGTAATACAATGAATGTATATTACTAACCGTTGTTTTGGATATTACTGATCTCGCAACAACCATTTACTTGACTATTATATATATATATATTACTGACATGAGCATTTGGATCTCGATTTTCAGCAAGAAATAATCGATTCGAATGTTTTTCTTTCCAAAACGATCTTCCTATTTTTTAGGACGCGATATAATTGGAATATCACTTATTGGTATACATCGCTTTGCATATTAATCTCTTCCAAAAACAACATCCTTCGAAATAGGTAACCACTAAATTCGTAATACACGTGTATGGCCACAAATGGTGCGCACCGAAACTCAATGGGCCTGTGCGCATTGGATAAATTCCTATATATATATATATATATATATATATGGGAAAAGGGAGTATGCTCCCTAGGTGTAGCTAACTTACATGCTCCCACCCCTTTTTCCTAAGTTTTTATATTTTTTGAAATGAAACCTATATGAATTTAGATCAGAATATGTCGTCAAGGTGCCATTAAAAATTCGACTTGATTCGAGACTTCTATCCCTTCCGTCCATACTGTCAAATTTTAACGGTCTCAGAATTGCTAAAATTGACCCCTTCAGAAGGAGGGCATAGGAGTCTCTGTTTCTGACGAAATTGGAATGACGTGTTCGGGGAATATAGTTATGAATTTATATATTTTATTTTCCAAAAAATAAAAAAATTGGGAAAAATAAAGGTGGGAGTAGCAATGGCTACACCAGGGAATAGCCTTCTTTAACCCTATATATATAGGGAAAAATGTGGCTGCTCCCTCGGAGAAGCCAACGGGCTGCTCCCACCCCCATTTTCCCCCAATTTTTTTTATTTTTGGGAAAATAAAAATTTGTATATTCATCATTGAATCCCTCTAACATCTATTAAAATTTCGTCAGAAACAAAGACTTCTATGGCCTCCATCCAAGCATGGTCGATTTTAAAAAATCCTACGACCGGTTAAAAAAATGACGTCCGGATGGAGGGCCTACGAGTCTCTGTTTCTGACAAAATTTTAATAGAATATTAGAGGGATACAGGGATGAATATACAAATTTTTATTTACAAAAAAAATAAAAAATCTGGAAAAAATGGGGGTGGGAGTAGCCCCGTTGGCTCCTCCCAGGGAGCAGCCACATTTTTCCCATATATATATATAGGATTTCATGGGGCTGCCCCCTGGGGGCAGCCAACATGGCTGCCCCACCCCCTATTTCGGCTTGTTTTTTTATTTTTTTTGAAAAATAAAATCATGTATATTCATCCCTATATCCCTCCTATATACCATTCGAATTTCGCCAGAAACAGAGACTCCTACGGCCTCCATCGAGATGGTGTCGATTTAAAAAATCATGTTACCGTTAAAAAATGACCGTCTAGATGGAGGCCGTAGGAGTCTCTGTTTCTGACGAAATTCGAATGGCATATAGGAGGGATATAGGGATGAATATACATGGTGATATTTTTTGAAAAAAATAAAAAAAAATACCGCAAATGGCGTGGGGGCAGCCATGTTGGCTGCCCCAAGGGGCAGCCCCATTAACCTCGTGTGTGTGTGTGTTTGTGTGTGTGTGTGTGTGTGTGTGTGTGTGTGTGTGAAACTTCAAATGAGGTGGTGTCTCACCATTTTTATAATGAGTCATCCATCTCATCCCTTCATTTTAAATCACGGCTGGAATTAATGTTGTATTAATTATAATACTTAAATGGTTGAATACCCATTTTGATCATTTTGTCACATTCTAAATATAGAATGTGACAACTATTAGACCTAATCTCTACTAATTAATCATCCATCAACAGTGCTCCCTCTCTCTCACGATCGACTGCCGCCGGCACCACGGATCAATATATTCCTGGAGACCACAGCTAGAAGCAGAAGCACACCGAGACAGGAGGCTCGTCGCCATTATTGACGCATGGAGACAAGTCTGCAATAATTTGGATCTCCCGAGAAACCAAGTTATGGAGGTGACCTATGAGATTCGGGATAATGTTAATGAACGTGATGCATCTCCGCTTGTCTTAAAGCTCGTTTCCATGGGTTTGTCTCATAGGGTACTTCTATGCATGCCAATGATTCTTTTTCTTAATATCATTATCTTATCTTATTATAAATGTACTCTATTTTTATGTATGTATCAAACATCGACTGAGATATATCTATATTTTTAACAGAATGCATGTTAGGCATATATGACATATCAGAAGGTGTCTATATTCTCTACGAAGATGACGAGGCCGAAGACAGTAAGGGAGGTTAACCATATATGACATATCATAAAGGAATTTGTATTATAGTATACTTTTCTTATATAATTGATATTTGATTTTACATATTGATTTATTGTTTTTACAAATCTCATTATCGATTTCTTATCTTGCAGAGCTCCCCGTGAAATTTACAAGGTGGTCATGAGTTTTTACAAACATAGCGAGAATATTACAAAGGAGCGAGATATAGTTACAAAAATTCATGCAAATTTTACGAAACGAAAATTTAAATTTACAAACAAATTGCTGAAGTTTATAAAGAGAAAAATTACTCTTACAAAAACACGATGAAGTTTACAAAATGCATGTCCATATTTTATAAAATGGAATGCCATATTACAAAAATAAAAATACAGTGACAAAAAGAAATTACTAACAACTAAATTTGAAAAGTTGAAAATCAAATTTACAAAATCTCGCTGAAGTTTACAAAGATACATTTGAATTCAAATTATTTGGAATAAATTCGAAAATTCGGAATAAATTTGGAAATTTATCAATAATGATATTAGTGAAAAGGGATTTTATCAATTGTGCCCCTCTGAGATATCGCAATATCAGTTATGCCCCTATCTTTTTGGTAATATCAGTTGTGCCCCCGACTTCTTGCCAATATTTCACTTGTGCCCCTCAGAGGGGCATAACTGAGATTTTTATCAGTTATGCCCCTCTGAGGGGCACAAGTGAAATATTGGCAAGAAGTCAGGGGCACAACTGATATTATTAAAAAGATAGGGGCATAACTGATATTGCGATATCTCGGAGGGGCACAACTGATAAAAACCCTAGTGAAAAATACCAAATCCGGAAAAGCTTAAAATGGTAATTTGAAAGTATTATTACATGAATCTCGAATTTAATAAAATTGAGATGACGGAAGCACCCTTTTGGATAAGTTTTTTGTATACTACCGTCAGATTGAGATCCGACGAATATAATTGATGGCTCACCACAATATTTATGAGACCCCACCTCATTTGAAAGGGTCCCTATATATATAGAATATCATTCAAATGAGACATGGTCATTCCATCCTTAAGGAAGGCCAACGATCCCATGCATCAATATTCAATCCATCGGTTGTTATTAAAAGTATATTATAATTATAATTTAATTAACCAAAAACCTATTTTGGTCATTATTCATTACCTAAATATAGTATGTAACAACTCAATTAATCTCCTCATTAATCTCTCTCCCAATCTTTCCAAAAATCCTGCACGTACATCTAAAATATCTCATTAACTCTCTCATCTTTCCATTCATTTCATAATCTCACATGCAAAGAAAACATGAGGAGGAGGAGGACGTCGACCGCGGGAGGAAGAGGAGGATGTCGACCGTCGCTTGTCTCCATCTCCACCGTCGCTCGTCTCCGTCGTCGCTTGTCTCCACCGTGCGCACATCACATGTCTTGTCTCCGTCGTCTTCACAGACCTTGTCATCCTCTTCGTCATCTTTGTCTCCATCTTCATTGTCAACATGGCCGGCGGGTGGTTCTTCGCACCCTTCATCGACATCTTCAACGTCGGCATGGAGCTCGGTGTTATCTCCGTCCTCACGTGGACAACTACGCATGGTCGACATGAAGTTCTTCGTCCCTTCATCTCTGTCTTCAATATCGACATGGAGCAGTTCACGATGTCATTCGTATCGTCATCGAAAAGGCGGAAGTGTGCAACACAGAATTGTTACGTAGAAATATATTTTCACTTTGTATTATACAATATTGATGTCTATTATACAAATTTGATGTGTATTGTACATATCTTATATGTATTTTACATAATAATTTCGTGCGAATGAAAATTATCATTTTTTATATATCTTGTATATTTGATGTGTATTACACATTTTGAATGTGCATTATACATTGTGGATGAGTATTGTACATATATGGTTGTATTTTACTTATGGATTTAACATGAATGTCTACTGCATTTTTACAAGAACAATATAAAATTTATTATACAAAAAATCATATAATCGTTACAAAGAAGCATTCATTAATTTCTAATAGGAATTGTATTCTACAAATAACCATACCAAATTTACAAATAGCTGATTAATTTTGAAGGAACCATAGTAAATACAAAAAACATGCAATTGTTACAAAAAGAATTGCAGATTCTACAAAAAAATACATTAGGATACAAACATTGTCCCATGTAACGTCGCCCAGTACAAAACAAGACACTTTCTAATTATGGTATTGCAAAAAATACCAAAAATAAAAATAGTTAAATTTAGTATTTCGGAATATAAATTGGTATGCATAATTAATGCAAAAGTTGATGACCAAAATGCCCTTTTGAGCAAATAAATTGATGATGCCGTTAGATTTGAATCTAACGGCTAGGATCGTTGGCCGTCCATAAGGATGGAAGGACCAAGTCCTATTTGAAAGGCCCCATATATATATATATATATATATATATATATATATAGAGAGAGAGAGAGAGAGGGCTTATCCACTGCGCACAGGGCTCATTAGCGTTTCAATCAGCACTCATTTTAGGCCTTACACGTGTATTAACCATAACTATATTTCTAATTATAGGCTACGACGAGTTTAAAAAAATCCTATATTTCCTATTATACAACGTCCTTAAAAATTGGAAGACGGTTTTGGAAAGAAACAATTCAAATAAATGATTCCACGCGGATGATTAAGGATCCAAACACTATGATAGTAATAAATGTAAATTACTGATCATTTTTTTTGATATTACTGATCTCATAGTAGCTATTACCGACAATTGGTTATGGTTTTACTGACATCACAACAAGCACTTACTTGAGCAATGCCCATGACTTACTGACCATAACTTTGTTATTACTGATCTCATAGTAGCTATTACTGACCATTGGATATGCCCATGACTTACTTGAGCAATGCCCATGACTTGCTGACCATAACTTTGTTATTACTGATCTCATAGTAGCTATTACTGACCATTTGTTATGTAAATTACTGACTGTTGTTAGGATATTACTGATCTCACAACAACCGTTTACGTGAGTATTGTGTCCAAATTACTGACTTCTATTCAAAGTAGAAATACATATAGAAATTACTGACCATTGGTTATGGTTTTACTGACATCACAACAAGCACTTACTTGTCCATTGTATATATATTACCGAATTCTGCACCATGTAATACAATGAATGTATATTACTAACCGTTGTTTTGGATATTACTGATCTCGCAACAACCATTTACTTGACTATTATATATATATTACTGACATGAGCATTTGGATCTCGATTTTCAGCAAGAAATAATCGATTTGAATGTTTTCTTTCCAAAACGATCTTCTTATTTTTTAGGACGCGATATAATTGGAATATCACTTATTGTTACATCGCTTTGCATATTAATCTCCTTCCAAAAACAACATCCTTCGAAATAGGTAACCACTAAATTGGTAATAGACGTGTATGGCCAACAAATGGTGCGCACCGAAACTCAAATGGGCCCTGTGCGCATTGGATAAATTCCCTATATATATATATATAGGATATCTTTCAAATGAGACATGGTCCTTCCATCCTTAAGGAAGGCCAACGATCTCATGCATCCATATTCAACCCGTCGGTTGTTATTAAAGGTATATTATAATTATAATTTAATTAACCAAAAACCCATTTTGGTCATTGTTCATTATCTAAATATAGTATGTAACAACCCAATTAATCTACTCATTAATCTCTCTCCCAATCTTTCCAAAAATCACAGGCGTACATCTAAAATATCTCATTAACTCTCTCATATTTCCATTCATTTCATAATCTCGCATGCAAAGAAAATAGAAGGAGGAGGACGTCGACCGCGGGAGGAAGAGGAGGATGTCGACCACCGCTCGTCTCCATCTCCACCGTCGCTCGTCGCTCGTCTCCATCGTCGCTTGTCTCCATCGTGCGCACGTCACATGTCTCGTCTCTACCGTCTTCACAGGTTTGTCATCCTCTTCGTCATCTTCGTCTCCATCTTCACTGTCAACATGGCCGGCGGGTGGTTCTTCGCACCCTTCATCGACGTCTTCAACGTCGGCATGGAGCTCGGTGTTATCTTCGTCCTCACATGGACAACTACGCATGGTCGACATGAAGTTCTTCATCCCTTCATATCCGTCTTCAACATCGACATGGAGCAGTTAACGATGTCATTCGCGTCGTCATCAACAAGGTGGAAGTGGGCGACACAGATTTGTTACGTAGAAATACATTTTTCGTTTGTATTATACAATATCGATGTATGTTATAGAAATTTGATGTGTATTGTACATATTTGATATGTATTTTACATAACAATTTCGTGCGAATGAAAATTGTCATTTTTTTATATATCTTGTATATTTGATATGTATTACACATTTTGAATGTGCATTATACATTGTGGATGAGTATTGTAAATATATGGTTGTATTTTACTTATGGATTTAGCGTGAATGTCTACTGCATTTTTATAAAGAACAATATAAAATTTATTATACAAAAAATCATATAATCGCTACAAAGAAGCACTCATTAATTGCTAATATTAATTGTATTCTACAAAGAACAAACCAAATTTAGAAATAGCTGATTAATTTTGAAGGAACCACAGTAAATACAAAAAACATGCAATCGTTACAAAAGGAACTGCAGATTCTACAAAAAAACACATTAGGATACAAACATTGTCCCACATAACGTCGTCCAGTACAAAGCAAGACATTTTCTAATTATGGTATTGCGAAAAATACCAAAAATAAAAATAGCTAAATTTTGTATTTCGGAATATTAATTGGTGTGCATAATTAATGCAAAAGTTGATGACTAAAATGCCCTTTTGAGCATATAAATTGATGATGCCGTTAGATTTGAATCTAATGGCTAGGATCGTTGGCCTTCCATAAGGATGGAAGGACCAAGTCCTATTTGAAAGGCCCCCTATATATATATATATATATATATATAGGACTGATCCTATGAGAGCCAAAATCCATGAGAGTAGTGAATCTGGACCACTAGATTCTCCTCTTCTCTCTACTCCAGGAGAGAGATGATAAAATTTAGTGGTCCAGAATCATTGCTCTCATGCTTTTACAGGATCAATCCCATATATATATATATATATGGGTAAAATGGGGATGCCCCCTCGGAGTAGCCAACTTGGGTACGCCCACCCCTATTTTTTCCTCATTTTTTTATTTCTTTGGAAAAAAAATGTATATTCATCACTATATGCCTCTAACATTCTATTAAAATTTCGTCAGAAACAGAGACTCCTAGATTAGGGATGAGCATTGGGCCGGGCCGGCCCGGCCCAGCCTGAAGCCCAGCCCAAAAAGCTCGGCCCGGTCCAAGCCCAAATGAACATTGGGCCGGGCTTGGACCCAACATTTAGGCCCAAATTTTTTTTGGGCCGGGCTTGGGCTTTGCTCGGCCCAGCCCGACCCAGCCCAAGGGCCCGGCCCGAAGAGGGCCCGAATCTTCCCATATCCTACAAGCCTAGAAACGCTCACATGTTGCATGCACACTCTGTTCACGTATCTTGTCTTCATACAATATTTATAAATCAAGAAAGTCGGGTGTGGGACATATGAGTTGATGATCATTGTATTTCAATTCAGAATTAATTTTCCTTAATTAATCTATGGTTTAGATTCTGCTAATTATTCTTGAATTTGTTAGTGTTTATTTTTTTCCATCAAAATATTTTCTATCATTGAACCTTTACCCATTAAGGGGATCATGGCCATTTTTTTAACATTTTGCGCCCGGTGCACATGTTGTTATTAATTATGTAAGTTGGTTCACTCTTTCAATTTTGTAATGAGTGACGTTTATGGCATCTAACATTGGGTGCATTTGTATAAAATGAGAAATCATCTCTGGTAGAATTGAGTTTTCATTGTTTCACGAGTATTATTGCATAGGTTTTAAACATTTTTGGCTTGTCTAACTTGAATTAAGATTGACTTTACACAAAAACTCAAAGTTAATAATCTATAATGGGTAGAGATGGGCCGACCCGGCCCAAGCCCGACCCATAGAAATTGGGTCGGGCCTGGGCTTGGGCCGAACAAAAAAAATTTTGCGGGCCTAGGCCCGACCCAAGGCCCGAAGTTTTTAAACGGGCTTAGGCCTGGGCCCTTCAGGGCCCGGCCCAGCCCAGCCCATGGTCATCCCTATCCTAGACCCTCCATCCAGACGTTATTTTTTTAACGGTCGCAGGATTTTTTAAATCGACCCTGTTTGGATGGAGGCCGCCGTAGGAGTCTCTGTTTCTGACAAAATTTTAATAGAATGTTAGAGGGATATAATGATGAATTTACACATTTTTTTTCCAAAGAAATGAAAAAATGAGGGAAAAATAGGGTGGGAGTAGCCAAGTTGGCTACTCCCAGGGGACAACCCCATTTAACCATATATATATATATATATATAAATATATATATATATACATACATACACACATACATACATACACACATACATACATATAGAGGATGGGGAGCTTGCACCAAGGTGCATGTAATTTTACATGCACCGGAGCTTATATCTTCCATATTTGTTTACTTTTTTGAAAAATACCTCCATTTATATTCATCTATATATCCCTCCAATATGCCATTTGAATTTCCTCAGAAACAGAGACTCCTATGACCTCCATCTAGATCAAGTAATTTTAACGGTCTTAGAATTGATGTAATCGACCTGTTCTAGATGGAGGGCATAGGAGTCTCTATTTCTGACGAAATTCGAATAGCATATTGGAGGGATATATAGATGAATATACATGATGATATTTTTCAAAAAAGTAAAAAAATGTGGAAGATATAAGCTCCGATGCATGTAAAATTACATGCACTTTGGTGCAAGTTATGAGTGATCCTATGAGAGCTAAAACCTGTGAGAGCATGAGAGTATGCATTCTAGACCACATGATTCAATCAGGAGAGAGAAGATCATGAAAGAGAAAGCATAATCATGTGGTCCAGAATGCATGCTCTCACAATTTTTTGCTCTCATAGGATCACTCCTCTCTTTCTCTCCCTCCACCTCCTCTCTCTCTCTCTCTCTATATATATATATATATATATGGGTTAAATGGGGCTGCCCCCTTGGAGTAGCCAACTTGGCTACTCCCACCCCTATTTTTCCCTCATTTTTTTTATTTTTTAGAAAATAAAAATTTATAAATTCATCATTATATCCCTCTAACATTCTATTAAAATTTCGTCAGAAACAGAGACTCCTACGACCTCCATCCAAATAGATTCGATTTAAAAAATCCTACGACCGTTAAAAAATGACGTCTGGATGGATGGCCTAGGAGTCTCTGTTTCTGACGAAATTTTAATAGAATGTTAGAGGGATATAGTGATGAATATACAAATTTTTATTTTTCCAAAGAAATAAAAAATGAGGGAAAAATAGGGGTGGGAGTAGCCAAGTTGGCTACTCCCAGGGGGCAGCCCGTTTTACCCTATATATATGGGACTTATCCAAGGTCATATGCCCATTTGAGATGAGATGAGCCCACTCATATTTTACCAATATTTTCTATCATTTTGAGTTCAGTGCTTATTTATTTACAGTTGTTATATCATATTCTTACTATTAGTAACTATTTTTCATATAAAGAAAATCTTAGATTCACAGGAGATTATCATTAATAAGAATAAAAATGCCATTAGTAATATGAATAATAATACAATCATTTTGTGTGAATTTAAGGTTTTTTTTCTGAAAATAGTTACTAGTAGTAAGAATATATAACACTTGAAAAAAATAACTATTAAGCTCAAAATGATAGGAATTAATGGTAAAAAATGACTGGGCTCATCTCATCTCAAATGGACATAGGGCTCATTGAATAATTTTCCTATATATATATATATATATATATATATATATTAATGGGGTTGCCCCCTTGGGGCAGCCAACATGGCTACCTCCGCACTATTTTCGGCGTTTTTTTTAATTTTTTTGAAAAATATCACCATGTGTATTCATCCCTATATCCCTCCTATATGCCATTCGAATTTCGTCAGAAACAGAGACTCATGCGGCCTTCATCCAGACATTAATTTTTTTAACGGTCGCAGGATTTTTTAAATCGACACTATCTCGATGGAGGCTGTAGGAGTCTCTGTTTTTGATGAAATTCGAATGGCATATAAGAGGGATATATGGATGAATATACATGATGATATATTTTTCAAAAAAGTAAAAAAAACATCGAAATAGGGTGCGAGGCAGCCATGTTGGCTGTCCCCAGGGGGCAGCCCCATTAAATCCATATATATATATATTATATATATATATATATATATATATATATATATGAAAAGGGATCCCACTCCATGGAGTAGGTAACTTACCTACTCCATTTTTTTCAATTTTTTATTTTTTTGAAAAGTGCTTTCATGTTTTCATTACTATATCCATCTAATGTGTCATTCAAATTTCGTCAGAAACAGAGACTCCTACGACCTCCATACAGACAATCATTTTTTAACGATCACAGATTTGCTGTATTTTTCATGTTCTGGATGGAGGCCGTAGGAGTCTCTGTTTCTGACAAAATTTGAATGACATATTAGAGGGATATAGTTATGAAAATCCATAGAAGTATTTTTAAAAAAAATAAAAAAATTTGAAAAAAAGAAAGTGGATTAGGTAAGTTACCTACTCCATAGAGTATGAGTATGATCCCTTTCCCCTCTCTCTCTCTCTCTCTCTCTATATATATATATATATATGGTTGATCCAGTGAGAGCCAAAAGCTGTGAGAAAATGAGAAAAGTGAATCTGGACCATTAGATTCTATCATCTCGCTCCTCATTGATTGCAGGAGGAGAGAGAAGAGCATAATCTAGTGGTTCAGTTTCTCTGCTCTTATGCTCTCACAGTTTTTATCTATCACAGGATCAACCATATATATATATGAGAAACTTCAAATGAGACAGGGTCTCACAAATATTGTGGTGAGCCCTCAATCTCGTCCTTCCATTTTGGATCCCACAGCTAGATTTAATGATGCATTAATTAAATTAATTTAATGGCTGAAAACCTACTTTGGTCATTTTGTCACATGCTAAATATAGAACGTGACAACTATTTGACCTAATTTCTCTCTATTGATTGATGGCTCCCTCCTCTCTCACGTTAGCGACGCACCTCCTCTCTCTCTTGATTCGTCGACGGCGGCGCATCTCACACCTCCTCTCCCTCTCTTGATTCATTGACGACGTTCGTGCATGGAGGAGGGCATCCCCTTCTCTCTCCGATGGTGAAAGACGAGTAGGAATTCATCGACGTGAGTGCCCGTTAGATTTATCTGACCTATTTTTTTCGTATTGAATTGATTTTTGCCCGAACAATCACCCTCCAATGATCTTCGTATGATTCAATGGAGGAGGTATCTCGGAGGAGGAAGATGAAGAGAGAGTAGATGGTGGTGCGGTGACACACATGGGGAAGAGGACGACGCAAGGTGGTGTAGGTTCGCACATGGCGTACGACGACGACGACGGATTTGCATTGTGGTATACTTTTCTTACATATTTGATATTAAATTTTACATGTTGATTACCTTTTTTTACAAATCTCATTATTGATTTCTTATCTTGCAGAGCTCCCCGTGAATTTTACTAGGTGGTCGCGAGTTTTTACAAATGTAGCGAGAATATTACAAAGAGGCGAGATACAATTACAAAATTCACGTAAAATTTACAAAATAAAGATACACATTACGAAAAATGCTGAAGTTTACAAAGAAGAAAATTCTCCTACAAAACTCGATGGAGTTTACAAAATACATATACCAATTTACAAAATGGAAATACCCATTTACGAAAAAATATAGTGACAAAATGAAATTATTAATGAAATTACAAAATAGAAAATTAGTTTTACGAAAACTCACTGGAATTTACTAAGATACGATTGAATTCAAATCGTTCGAAATAAACCTGGAAATCGATCAATAATGACATCACGGAAAATACCAAATCCAGAAAGATTATAAATGGCATTTCGAAACTATTTAATGGATCTCGAATTTAATAAACTTGAGATGACGGAATTGCCCGTTTGAACATGATTTTTAATGCTACCGTCAGATTGAGATCTGATGAATCCTATTGAAGGCTCACCATAATATTAGTGAGACCCTGCCTCATTTGAAAGGGTCCCTATATATATATGGTTAAATGGGGTTGCCCCCTGGGAGGAGCTAACTTGGCTCCCCCGCCCCATTTCGCCCAGTTTTTTTATTTTTTTGAAAATTTCTTCCGTGAATATTCATCACTATATCCCTATATTATGCTATTAAAATTTCGTAGAAAATATAGACTCCTACGGCCTCCATCCCAGACAGTCATTTTTTAACGGTAACATAATTACTAAAAACGACCCTTATGGATGGAGGCCGTGGGAGTCTCTGTTTCGTGCGAAATTTTAATGACATAATATAGGGATATTGATGAAAATCCACGAAAGAATTTTTTCAAAAAAATAAAAAAAATCGGGAGAAATGGGGCGGGGGAGCCAAGTTAACTCCCCCATGGGGGCAGCCCCATTTTACCCAACTGCCCCCTTGGGGGGAGCTAACTTGGCTCCCCCCGTCCCATTTCACACATTTTTTTATTTTTTTTTGAAAATTTCTTCCGTGAATATTCATCATTATATCCCTATATTATGCTACTAAAATTTCGTGCAAAATAGAAACTCCTACGGCCTCCATCCAGACAGTCTTTTTTAACGGTAACAAAATTGCTAAAAACGACCCTTATGGATGGGGCCGGGGGAGCCAAGTTAGCTCCCCTCATGGAGGCAAACCCCATTTTACCCATATAGGGGCCCTTTCAAATAGGACGCAGTCCTTCCTGAGTTCAGGAAGGCCGGCCCTTTTTTGTATAAATCACGAACACTTTAGTAGAATACGTATAAAGTTTGTATTATAGGTGCACGTTATAAATACAAAGCCGCATACAAAACTGCGCATTATAATACAAACATTAAAACTTCACATTATAATACAAAACTGTATATGTATTCTACTAAAGTCATCCTGTTTATACAAAAAAGATGATGGCCTTCCTTAGGAATGGAAGGACCAAGTCGTATTTGAAGGAAATCCTATTAGGGTTTAGGGATTGAATATGGATGCATGAGATCGTTGGCCTTCCTTAAGGATGGAAGGACCATGTCTCATTCGAAAGATATCCTATATATATATATGGATTTAATGGGGTTGTCCTTTGGGGGCACCCAACATGGTTTCCCCGCCCCCCATTTCGGCGTTATTTTTTTTTTTGAAAAATATCACCATGCATATTCATCCCTATATCCCTCCTATATGTCATTCGAATTTCGTCGGAAACAGAGACTCCTACGGCCTCCATCGAGATAGTGTCGATTTAACAAATCATGTTACTGTTAAAAGATGACTGTCTGGATGGAGGCCGTAGGAGTCTCTTTTTCTGACGAAATTCGAATGGCATATATGAGGGATATAGGGATGAATATATATATAGCGATATTTTTCAAAAAAAATAAAAAAAACGTCGAAAACAGTGCGGGGACAGCCATGTTGGCTGCCCCAAGGGGGCAGCCCCATTAACCTCTCTTTTTCATGATTTTTGAGTTTTTTTTGAATGAAACCATAGGGGGTTTTCTTAATATATTGAGAGGAATATGTGTTTCAAGTTTCATGCAAAACAAACATTCGTAACATGTTCATCCAGAAGGTACCATTTTCAGTAATTTTCAACAATTCTGATACCGTTAAAATTTGACGGTCTTGATGAAGATGATAGGAGTCTCGAATTAAGTTGAATTTTGAATGACACTATGGTGATATATAGTGATCTAATTCTCCAAAAGTTTCATTTCAAAAAAATCAAAAAATAATGAAAAAAATAAGCCGAGTGTAGGTAGTTACCTACACCCCTGGGTGTAGCTCCCTATATGAGTATGCCTTTCTTTCCACAAATTTTTTTATTTTTTTGAATGAAATCAGGAGAGATTTACTTAGAATAATAAGTGGAATATGTGTTTCAAAATTTCATGTAAAACATGTGTTCTTATCAACTCCATCTGATGGGGTCAATTTCAGCAATTTTGAGACCACTAAAATTTGACAGTCTTGATGGAGGGATAAAAATCCTCAAATTAAGTCAAATTTTGAATTACATCATGGTGACATATTGTGATCTAAATTCCATTAGGTTTCATTTTAGAAAAAATTAAAACGAAAAAAAGGGTGGGAGCATGTAAGTTACATGCTCCCAAGAAGCATATTCTTTTTCCCATGTATATATATGGGAAAACGGGGCTGCCCCTTGCCATTTTCCACATTTTTTATTTTTTGTAAAATAAAATCATGTATAATTCATTTATATATCCCTCCAATATAACATTCAAGTTTTGTCAGAAACATAGACTCCTATGTCAGGTAATCTTAACGGTCTAAACATTGTTGTAATCCACATGTTTTATATGGAGGGCATAGGAGTCTCCGTTTCTAACGAAATTTGAAAGGCATAGTGGAGGGATATATAAATGAATATACTATACATGGTTTTATTTTGCAAAAAATAAAAAAATGATGGAAAATAGGGGCAGGGGCAGCCCCCCCCCATATATATATATATATATATATATATATATATATATATATATATATATATATATATATATATATATATATATATGGGAAAAAGGAGCCTACATCGAGTGATGTAGGTAGCATACCTACATTGGGTCATTTTCTCATTCTTTTTAATTTTTTGAAATGAAATCTTGGAGGATTTTCATCACAGTATACCACCATTGTGTCACTCAAAATTCAACTTAATTCGAGACTTCTATCCCATCCATCAAGATAGTTACATTTTAACGGTCCCCAAAATTCCGATATTGACGCCTTTCAGATGGGCATGTTAGAAATATCTTTTTCTCATGAAGTTCGAATCACATAATCCACTCTATATATTAAATGAATCCCACTGAGGTTTCATTCAAAAAATAACGAAAAAATGGTCCGATGTAGGTAAGTTACCTACATTTATATATGGTGCACTTGAATTGAGGTGGCATCTTTCCTTGATTATGGAAAGGTGTCATCTTAAGCCATTGGATGATGAGTGTAAGAATGCGATTGAAACCACTAGGTGATTTTCGTGCCAACTAACATTCCTATTATGGTGGTGGATTAAATTATTGCTAATTTGGTAAATTACACGTCATTGATCATTCTATATTTAGGTATATATCGAGTGATGTACAGAATTTTTTAGAAATATTGAATGAAATAAATGTCCATATTTTGAAATAACCGTAACAATTTACAAAAGATTAAGATATTTTACAATTCTTTATTATAAATTACAAACGCATAACCACTGATATTCGCAAAAAAGTCCAAATCTGACGGAAATTTGTATTTTTGTGTAAAATGTGTTTCCTAAAATATATGGTTCTTTGATTATGTACTAATAAATTGATATACACGTGGAAATAATTCCTAAAATGATGGGATTTTGTACAATTATATTTCCTAATATACGAAGATTTTTGTATAGCCGTGTTTCCTAAAATATAGGGTGCTTTGATCATGTGCTAATCAATTAGTATATACGTGGTGGACATTCCTTTTGTAAATTGCATTTGATTTATTTTGAAAATAATCATCCAACATTATGTGGAAGCAATGTTTGTAAAATACAACATTTTTGTAAATTTCCGTAGTCTTTTTTCTAAACTACATTTATTATTTTGAATTTTTTTGTAGTCTCTTTTGAGAATATTCTGTTGGAGCGGTGTTGTAAATTATGATACTTTTTTGTAAATTCGGTTTCTGTTTTGTAAATTAATGTGATGTTTGTAAAATAGATTGCTTATGATAATGTATAAATTTCATCAAAAAAATGATAATGTATAAATTGTTTTATATGTCCATCCAACGTTTTTCCCAATGCCATGGGTCCATCAAAATTCGTCATCCATTGTAAATTTTTATGTATATTTTGTAAAATCCACACCCTCATTGTAAAATTTATATGTTGATCTGCAAAATAAAAAGCAATCAGTATATTCAATTGAACACATGGAAATAACTGTAGGAAAATGTCAGACAATTATATAATAATTGAGTTAAATGTAAAACATACTTTACAATTGTAAAATATGTTAATGAAATGATGTAGCTATGTACCACGAGTTTTCATTTTGAGCGTGTACTGGTCATGCGTTTGAATGAACGTAAAAACTTTGTGAACAGAATGTAAAATAAAGTAAAAGAAAGTGAAATATGTACTATTCGTTTAATTGATAGCACACAAACGTAAAACTTTGTGAAAAAATGTAACATAGATATTCAGATTTGGTCCAAAAATGCATATATCAGGAACACGTATAACAGAAATGAAAGAATTAAAGTAGCACAGACGAAACTAAAAATAACATAATTTTTAAATGTAATACATAACTAGATATCAAATCATAAACAAAACAGAAGAATGCATTCATTCTGATCTTGATATCCATATTCATTCATTAATATCTAAAAATAAATACATTACACGATATATAATGAATGACAAAAATAAATCGGATCAATTAAAATGAATCAGAACTGATTCAGAATCATTTTTAATAAAAAAACATGATAGAAGACAAAAAAAATATGAATGATTTCGTAAAAAATTGATATGTACCTCTATAATATTAAGATCAAATGAAGATGTTGGACGTGTCATCGATGCTTGAATAAAAAACGGGAACACCTCGTCGAGGTTGATGAAGAAGAGAGAGAGGGGAGAGGACCTTATCGAGTTTTTCTTTTTGAAAATTCGAATAATTGAGAGCCAAGATGTAATAGATGCTATATTTAGAATATTCAATATCGAGTAATTAATAATCAACGGGATAATGACGTCATCAAATGGAATGGTCGAATTTATCTAAAAATAGCGATTTGAATGTTTTTTACGGTGGTTTTGGATTTAATTTAGTGGCTTTGTTAACCACCGTTGATCAAATCGGATGGCTCTTAAGATGTGACGCACCATACACATGGAAAGGTGACAGCTCAATTCAAGTTTTCCTATATATATATATATATATATATATTAATGGAGCTGCCCCAACATGGCTACCCCACGCCATTTTCGATGGTTTTTATTTTTTATTTTTGAAAATATAGCAATGTATATTCATCCCTATATCCCTCCTATATGCCATTTGAATTTCGTCAGAACAGTGACTCTCCTACGGCCTCCATCTAGACAGTCATTTTTTAGCGGTCACAGGATTTTTTTAATCGACACTATCTCGATGGAGGCCGTAGGATTCTCTGTTTCTGACGAAATCTCGAATGACATATAGGAGGTATATAGGGATGAATATACGTGGCTGATATTTTTCAAAAAAAATAAAAAAATGTCGAAATAAAGGGTGGGGCAGCCAACACGGGGCAGCCATGTTAACTGCCCTCAGGGGAAAGCCCCATTAAATCCATATATGTATATACATAAATATAGGAGGGCTTATCCAGAGAGCCCTGTGCCCATTTGAGTTGCAGTGAGCACCAAACGTGGGCTCACCACGTGTATTTCCATTTGAATGATTTTCTATTTCGAAGAGCATGGTTTTGGAAGGGTTTAATACGTTTGAGCCTTTTATATTTTCAATTATATCGAGTCTTTAAAAAAAGGAAGACGGTTTTGGAAAGATACATTCAAATCATTAATTTCGTACCGAAGAAATATCATTGTACATTTGATCAGTAATGTACATAATGTACTCAAGTAATTATAAGTTGCGAGATCAATAATACTGAAACAATTGTCAATATTTTACACTTGTAATATTACATTGTATAGAGATCAGTAATTCATTCATGTTACTCAAGTAATACATAGTCAGTTCTCAAGTAATATTGTTGTGAGATCAGTAATTGAGTGTGTAAATTACTAGTATACGTCCATACAATAAGTACTGATTACAAATGTCCATTTTACTGAAGTTATTTTGATTGTTACTAATGTTATAATTACTTAATACTTTGAGTCTTACTGAAGCACCTCTTATTTACTTATATAACCTTTTTAATTACTATAATGCATCGAGAGTTATTGATAGCGTGGTTTTTTATACTTATTCCAACTTACTTATTCCATTATCCTCTTTTACCTACAATTTATTACATGTTACGGATGCTTCTATATATCTTACTTGTTTCATTCTTTATTTTGAATTACTATCGAAATTACACATTCTTTACTTATGTAGCCCATTTAATTACTTGTAATACGTCAACTGTTACTGAAAGCCACATATAAATTACTTAATTATTGTTATATGATGATATCCAAATTTCAATTGTTGTCTTATAGTTCATTTAGATTATGTTGTTTTGCTCTCGCTCGTCGGCATAACAGCAACTTCTTCAAGACACCAAATTATTGCATTATTATGCAAGAAATAATAAGTTAATTGACCATTTAAAAATATTAAAATATCATGAAATTGGACAAGAATACACAATTACTTACAAATTTTCAGTAACGTTTCAGGAAGATATTTGCTTCAGTATTATTTTATATCCGTGAATAGTAAGAATTGTAAAAAGAAAAGTAACTCGACAATACACTTGCTTCAGTAAGAATCATTCAATGACAAGTAACTTGTAATGAATTGTTAGTAACATTTGTTATATGACAAGTAACTTGTGATAAATTATATTTATAATAGTAATTCAATGTGAAGCATAAGTAATTTGATGAGCTACTTAAGTAACTTACTGAATTGAGATCAGTAAGATATACTTCGGAATTCATATAAGAATTCATTATTTCGAAAGTAAGTAGATTCATTTTTGCTCAAAAATCAGTAACTTTTATTTCTATATCAGTAACTAACAGCAAAGGACAAGTAAAAATTTAAATTACTCAGGTAATTTGTAGAATTTTCATCGATAATAATGACTATAAGGGCAGTAACTCGGTATATCTTCAAAGTAACACACGAAAAAGTAACAATTCTGTTAGCATTAGTAACATAAAATATCTTATAAGTAAATTAAGTAAATACATCAGTAACTCAGTATATCTTCAAAGTAACGTATTAAAAGTAACAATTATGTTAGCAATAGTAACATAAAATATCTTATAAGTAAATTAAGTAAATACATCAGTAACTCAATATATTTTCAAATTAACACATGAAAAATAACAACTGTGTTTACGGTAACTTTTTATTATATGAAAACAAAATACATTCGATAAAAAAATCAATTATTACTACAGATCATGTATCAAAATGAATAAAAATTGATATTATGAACACCACTTTCTCGTATTTCAATCATACTTCTCGAAAAAAATATTGCTTACGATAAAAAATATGAAATTTCATAAGAGATCAAATCATGAAACGTTGAAATAGAACAAAAATATCATTAAAACAATGAAATTATGATAGAAATAAGCGATCAAATCATGAAACGAATCGCATACCTCTCTTCATGCGTTGAAACGAAAAAAATACCTTGCGTTGGAATGAATCGATAGTTTTAGCAATCATATACATGTGCCTTACACTTTCCAAAAACTTAACGTTATTTTTAGAAAAGTTTTAATTTCCGATTTTGTTTTAAATCCATATGAAAATTAGTTCCTATTTTTTTGAGATTGAATCTTGTAGATGGACGACTACAATTGGGTGCTCAAAAAATCTCAAATGGGCACAGGGCTCTCTGGATAAATTCCCATATATATATATATATATATATATATACATATATATGAGACTAATGGGGTTGCCCACTTGGTGCAGCCATGTTGGCTGCCCCGCATCATTTTCGACATTTTTTTTATTTTTTATTTTTTAAAATATCGCCATGTATATTTATCCCTATATCCCTCCTATATGTCATTCGAATTTTGTCAGAAACAGAGACTCCTACGGCCTACATCGAGACATTCATTTTTTAATGGTAGCAGCTTTTTAAATCGACATTATCTCGATGTAGGCCGTAGGAGTCTCTGTTTCTGACGAAATTCGAATGGCATATAGGAGGGATATAGGGATGAATAAACATAGTGATATTTTTCAAAAAAAAAATAAAAAAAATACTGAAATAAGGGGCGGGGCATTCATGTTGACTGCCCCTCGGGGACAGCCCCATTTTAAATCCTATATATATATATGGAGAGAGAGAGAAGGGAAGCTGGTCCATAGAGCAGCTAAGCTGGCTGCTCCACGGGGCAGCTTCCCCTCCTTTTTTATTTTTTTTTTTGAATTTTTTTTCATGTATATTCATCTATATATCCCTCCTACATGTCATTCAAATTTTGTAAGAAATGGAGACTCCTAAGCCCTCCATCTAGAACAGGTAATTTTTAACAGTCTGAAATTTGCTGTAAAGTATATGTTCTATATGAAGGGCATAGGAGTCTCTGTTTCTCATGAAATTTGAATGACATGTAGGAGGGATATATAAATGAATACACATAAAAAAATTCAAAAAAATATAAAAAGGAGGAGAAACTGCCCCGTGGAGCAGCCAGCTTAGCTGCTCCATGGAGCAGCTTCCCTGCCCTCATATATATATATATATATATGTGTGTGTGTGTGTGTGTGTGTGTGTGTGTGTGTGTGTGTGTGTGTGTGTGTAATGTATATATGTATATAGAGAGAGAGAGGTAAAGGAGGCTGCTCCCTGGGAGTAGCCAACGGGCTGCTCCCACCTGTATTTTCCTTCAAAAATTTTTATTTTTTTGGAAAATAAAAATTTATATATTCATCACTATATCCCTCTAACATTCTATTAAAATTTTGCCAGAAACAGAGACTCCTACGACCTCCCATCCAAACATGGTCAATTTAAAAAATCCTGCGACTGTTAAAAAAATGACGTCTGGATGGAGGGCTTAGGAGTCTCTGTTTCTCACGAAATTTTAATAGAATGCTAGAGGGATATAGTGATGAATATACAAATTTTTATTTTCCAAAAAAAATAAAAAATAGGGGGAAAATAGGGGTGGGAGCAGCCCCGTTGGCTACTCCCAAGGAGCATACTCCTTTTTCCCATACACACACACACACACACACACACACACACACATATATATATATATATGAGGAAAGGAAGCTATTTCATGGAGTAGCTAACCTTAGCTACTCTATGGGCGTTTTCTTCCTCCTTTTTTATTTTTTTAAAAATACCACCATCGTTTTTCATCACTATAACTGCCAAATATGTCATTCAAATTTCGTTAGAAACAGAGACTCGTATGTCCTCCATCAAAAACAGGTAATTTTAACGATCTTAGATTTGTTGCAATCGACTTGTTCTTGATGGAAGGCACAAGAGTATCTATTTCTGACGAAATTTGAATGACATATTAGGTGGATATAGTTAGGGATTTTTACCCAGCAGACCCTATAATCTTTGTCAATTACCACTACGACCTTTGAAACATCCTAATTCCTCCCTCACCCCCGTAAACTTGTTAACCGTTACCTGAAAGACCCTGTGGTTAACCCCCATCCATTTAACCGTTAAAACAAACCGGATTCTGTTATCTTCTTTATATGATACTCATTTTGTTTATCTAATTTACGACAACTGACATTCCCTTCCACCCTCCACGTCCGGCCCGAAACCTCCCCTCCTCCGATCGGACCTTCCCTGCTCGACCCCCTTGCCGTTCGTCGAAGTCCCTCCCGCACCCACGCGTGCCACCTGCAAAGCCCCCTCCTCCCGCCCGCATCCTCCCATCCGAAGGCCACACACAGCGACCTCCCCTGCTCGGTTGCCGCCGGTCCAAGCTCCACCTCTGCTTCGGAGGCCCCCGCTCGAAGCCCCTCCCCCGCCCACCCCCGCTCGAAGCCTGACCTGCGAAGCCCCACCCCGCGTCGATTGGAAGCCCCCACGCCAGCATCCGCCTCCCTCCCTCGGTCGTCGATTGGAAGCCCCCACTCCAGCATCCGCCTCCCTCCCTCGGTCGTCGATTGGAAGCCCCCCCGCCTGCCAGCATCCCCCGAGACCTCCTCTGCCCCCCTGGCTCTCCACCTGTGAAGCCCCCCCCCCCCCCACCCCCAAACCCGCTCTCCAGCTGCAACCGCTCCCGCCCCTCCCGACCTCCCGTGCTCTCCACCTCCCGCCCCTCCCAACCTCCCGTGCTCTCCACCTGCAAGCCGCTCCCGCCCCTCCCGACCTCCCGTGCTCTCCAGCAGCAAGCCGCTCTCGCCCCTCCCGACCTCCCGTGCTCTCCACCTGCGAAGCCAACCCCCCCCCCCTCCCCCCAGGCTACTCCCCACCCACCGCCTCTCTCCACGGGCCGCCCCACTTGCGAAGCCCCCCCTCCCTGTACACGCACGCCCAACCCTCCGCCTCCCCCTGCTCGAGCCGTTTTCCAGCGCAAGTCGTCTCTCTCGAGCAGAATCCGGCCCGATCCACCGTCAACCTCCTCCAGTCGAGCCTCCTATCGGTGCTGTAGTGGGAGACGAAGCCAATAAAGGAGGGAGAATTATTTTTAATTTTATTGATTAATTCTAGCCGTCCGATCATGGATTGGTTAGATTAACTCATTTTTAACCCAAGAAAGTTAACTCTAGATGTGTCAATTTAACGGTAGGGTTTGTGGGGTAAGACGGAGCAAGTTTACAGGGGTGAGGGAGGAATTAGGATGTTTCAAAGGTCGTAGAGGTAATTGACAAAGGTTATAGGGTCTGCCTCGTAAAAATCCCATATAGTTATGAAAATCTATGGTGTGCGTGCATGCGTGTGTGTGTGTGTATGTGTGTGTATGTGTGTGTGACGAAAGGAAAGCTGCTCCATGGAGCAGCTAAGTTGGATGCTCCACAGAGCAATTTCTTTCATTTTTTATTTTTTTTGGGAAAATTCCACCATGTATATTCATCTATATATCCCTCATATATGTCATTCGAATTTCGTCAGAAACAAAGACTCATATGCCCTCCATCCAGAACAGGTAATTTTAACGATCTTACATTTGTTGTAATCGACCTGTTCTGGATGGAGGACAAAGGAGTCTTTATTTCTGACGAAATTCGAATGGCATATAGGAGAGATATATAGATGAATACGCATGGTGGAATTTTCCAAAAAAATAAAAAAAAATGGGGGGAAATTGATTCGTGGAGCAGTCAACTTAGCTGCTCCATGGAGCAGCTTCCCTTTCCTCATATAGAAGTGTATTCATCTGTATATCCCTCCGATATGTCATTCAAATTCCGTCAGAAACAGAGACTCCTATCCCTCCATCTAGAACTAGTAATTTTAACGGTCATAGATTTGTTGTAATCGACCTGTTTGAGATGGAGGGCATATGAGTCTCTCTTTCTGACAAAACTCAAGTGGCAAATAGGAGAGATATATAGATGAATATACTCGATGAAATTTCAAAAAAAATAAAAAAAATGGGGGAAATTGTCCCGTGGAGAAGCCAACTTAGCTGCACCATGGAGCAGCTTCCCCGGCCTCTATACGAGGAAAGGGAAGCTGCTCCATGGAGCAACTAAGTTGGCTGCCACAGAGCAATTTCCTCATATTTTTTAGTTTTTTGGAAAAATTCCACCATGTATATTCATCTATATATTCCTCCTATATGTCATTCGAATTTCGTCAGAAACAGAGACTCTTATGCCTTCCATCAGGAGTCTCTGTTTCTGACGAAATTCAAATGACATATAGGAGAGATATATATAGATGAATATAAGCGATGGAATTTCTTAAAAAAATAAAAAAAATTGGGGGAAATTGCCCCGTGGAGCAGCCAGCTTAGCTGCTCCATGGAGCAGTTAAGCCGTCTGCTCCACAGAGCATTTTCCCTCAATTTTTTTATTTTATTTTTGTGAAATTCCACCATTTACTTTCATCAATATATCCCTCTAATATGTCATTCCAATTTTGTCAGAAATAGAGACTCATATGCCCTCCATCCAAAACAGGTCGATTACAGCAAATTTAAACCGTTAAAATTACCTATTAGTGAAAATACAACGTATAATTTTGCAGAATAAATAAAAAATTTGGGATAAAATGCTCCATGTAGCAGCCAACTTAGCCGCTCCATGGAGCAGATTCCCTTTCTTGTATGTATGTGTGTGTATGGAAATGCTCCAACCTTTTGCCTCGTTTTTTTATTTTTCTAAAATGAAACTTAATGGAATTTAGATCATAATATGTCACTATGGTGTCATTCAAAATTCAACTTAATTCGAGACTTCTATCCCCTCCATCGAGACTGTTTAATTTTAACTGTATCAGAATTGCTGAAATTGACCTCCAAATAATAGTGTTAGGGACATTTGTTTTACACGAAATTTGAAAGACATATTCCACTTTTAATATTCTAAGTAAATCTCCCTAGGTTTTATTTCAAAAAAATAAAAAAATGTAAAAAAATTGTGGGAGTATACTCATTTAACCCATATATATAGAGAGGGCTAATCCTGTGAGCGTGTGTGTGTGTGGGTGTGTGTGCGTGTGTATGTTCGTGTGTGTGCATGCATGTGTGTGTGTGTGTCTTTTATCCAATGTGTCCCATGCCCATTAGAGATGAGATGATCATATTTCATCTCCAGCAGCTTCAATAATAAAATTACAAGATTCAGTAAGTAGAGGAGTGATCCTATAAGAGCCAAAATCTATGAGAGCATGAGAGCATTGATTCTGGACCACATGATTCAACCGTGAGAGAGAAGACCAGGAGAGAGAAGATAGAATCATGTGGTCCAGAATCAATGCTCTCATGCTCTCACAGGTTTTGGCTCTCATAGGATCACTTATATATGTATGTATGTATGTGTGTATGTGTCTCTGTGTGCGTGCGTGCGTGCGCGCGCGCGCACGCTGTGGTGGCGTGTGCGTGTGGGCGCGCGCGCGTGCGCGTGCGCGCGCGCGCGTGCGCGTGCGCGTATCATATCTCTAGTAACTTATATAAAGTTACAAGTAAGTGTGAACCAAAATTACCGATTACATTACTTCCTTTACTTATAATTGATTCAAAGTTACCGATGCATTTAGTATTACCGATATGAAGTGTTATTGATGGCTATATGAAAGTTACTGATGCGTTCAGTATTACTGATATAAAGCATTACTGATGGCAATACAAAAGTTACTCAAGTTACTAATCGTCGGATTAAGGTCTAACAGCTGAGATTAGAGACTCATCTCATCTCTAATGGGCATGGGATCCATTGGATAAACCCAATATATATTTATATATTTATACATATTTGTTTGTTTGTTTATTTAGTTTACTTCTGTCTCATTTTGATCATCCCCGCAAAAAAACTCCATCACATGGGCAAACAAGGTTCACCCAAGAGTTTCCTTAAAATTAATAATTTTACATGGTTCGCATGCAATGCCTACCATAAATATCCTTAGGATTAGATATCTAGAAAAAAAAGGAAAGGAAGAATGGTAAAGAGTCTTTTTTTCTTTTTTTTTGGAAAAAAAGGAAAGGAAGAATGGTAAAGAGTCTTTTTTTGGAAAACTCATAATTTATATTCGTAAGATTGGAAAAATTCAATTCGAAAAAACTAGATCTTTTCAGTCAGATTAGGTGTTAAGACCAGTTGATTATGTTAGGATTAGAGTCATTAGGATTGGGAATTCTAATAGGATTAGACTCCTAATCCTAATAATAGTTGAGTTGTATTCTATTTATAGTCATTAAGGAATTAGGACTATGGGGATGTAATTGGGCTATATAAAGAGGGGGTGGAGGCATTGCCTCACCACAACAACAACAACCATATAGGCCCTAGAGAAATGGGGGAGAGAGAGAGAGAAGAGAGGAAGAGAGCGAGGGAACGGAGAGAGTTGTACCCGTTCTTCTTTTAGTGATCTTTCTTCTCCGATGGTCGCGAGAGGTGAGCGACCATTGTTACATCTGGTTGTTCTTATTTTCATGTGCTTCTGCGATGGTGGTCGATTGCGCATATGCATCCGCTTCCGTATCTGAAGGCGCATCCGATATCGGAGAGGAGAAGATACCGAGACGTGTTCCATCAATTGGTATTAAGCAGAGTTGGTACCGCTTCTGTTCCTAACACGTGGTATCAGAGCCAGGTTCGACGACAGCGAAGGATACGATGTGGCGTATCAGATCCATGTTCAGCATTGTTGAAGGGACACGATGCGAAGGATCAGAGCGAAGGTCGACATCGATGAGATGACGTGACGCGGTAGATGCGCAATCCCCATAAGTCGTGATATGGTGATCTCTTGGAATCGACCAGAGGCGTCGAAGAATTCTGCTAGCGGCGGCTGGCAGGAGATCGTGCAAAGTGGCACGTTGAGGGCAACTAGTTATGGGTGCATTACCCAGAGGTGGTAAGTTCCTGCTAACGAGACTTGCAGATGACAAGGATGCCGAACAAGGTGTATAAGCTCGAGAAGATGGTCGTGACAGGTGATGGAGCTCTGGTTATTCCCAAGACAAGCAGTACGATGAGAGAGCGGCAGGTTATCGGCATCTCTACAGCAGAAGCGCGAAAAAGGGAGAAACGAGTGCGATTCGCTTTACCAGAGGATGTCGGCACAATCTCCAGTTACGAGAGATTTGTGGTGTCGCATCATGAGGCACAATGCTGACTTGTGCGAGTGCCCGAGAGGAGGCACGTCAAGGACGCCCAGTGACGAGTGCATCACCCAGAGTCGGTGAGTCACTGCTAAGAAGACTTGTAGATGATGAGAATGGCCCAGTGCAGACCCAAGACGATAAAGAGATCGTGATAGAATTCAACTCAAGGGGGAGATTGTTAGGATTAAAGTCATTAGGATTGGGAATCCTAATAGGATTGGACTCTTAATCCTAATAATAGTTTAGTTGTATTCTATTTATAGTCCTAAAGGGATTAAAACTATGGGGATGTAATTGAGCTATATAAAGAGAGGGGTGGAGGCATTGCCTCACCACCACAACCATGTAGGCCCTGGAGAAAGGGGAGAGATAGAGAGAGAAAAGAGGAAGAGAGCGAGGGAACGGAGAGAGTTGTACTCGTTCTTCTTTTAGTGATCTTCCTTCTCATGTGGTCGAGAGAGGTGACCGACCACTGTTATATCTGGTTGTTCTTGTTTTCATGTGCTTCTGCGATGGTGGTCGATTGCGCATCAACATCTGTATCTAGATCCGCTTCCATATCTGAAGGCGCATCTAGTATCCGAGAGGAGACGATACCGAGACGTGTTCCATCAACTGGTGCCAAGCAGAGTTGGTACCGCGTCTGTTCCTAACAGATTACACTCTTGTAAGGCGAATGAAGAGACTTTGGTGCAAATAAATGGAGCTTACCATGTTCGAAACATTACCGAATACATTCTTATTCAAATATTAATTGTATATGAATCGAATATGGATAGCAGTTCTAAAAAACTTCTGACTATGGATATAGCAACATCAAAAAGATTAGGATTTGGATTTAAATATCCGAATACAGATATTACACACACTATATGGGAAAATGGGGCTAATATGGCTCTCCTGCCCAATTTTCCCAATTTTTTTTGAAAAATAAATCCGTGGAAACTCATCATTATATCCCTATATTATGTCATTCAAGTTTCATGAGAAAGAGAGACTTCTACAGTCTCTATCTAGACAATCATAATTCAACAGTCGCAGAATTGTTGAAATCAACACAGTCTAGATGGAGGCCGTAGGAGTCTCTATTACACATGAAATTCGAATGACATAATATAGGGATATAACAATGAAAATCCACTGAAGTATTTAAAAATAAAAAAATGAGGAAGATGGAGCAAGGGAAGGCAAGTTAGCTCCCTAGGGGCAGCCCCATTTTACCCTATATATATTAGAGTATGGTATATTGTAATTACTAAATAAATGAGCGAAACTCATTTCCATCTCTTCAAGTTCATGTATCTCCTCGGCCTCTCCATATCTTCAAGTTCATGTATCTCCTCGACCTCCGACAAGAACTATTCCTCTGTCTCCACACCTTCATAGGAATCATAACAGGACAAGCACCATGTTAGCTTCAACCCCTTGCAATTATATATGTAGAGCAATCTTACACCATGATATTTATGTAAATATTAATGTGATCTATTTTAAATCACTTCCTACTTTATAATAATTTAAATCAAGTTTGTAATTTGTAAATTATTTGATCAAATTCATATTTGATTTTAAGTTGATCGATATTTCTTTTCGCTCTTTATTCAATCCAGATTCCTATTCAATAGATATGATCGAAATTCATATCCAATTATGTTAGGATATGGTTTTCTAAATCCGTATCCATATTCATATTTGATAGACATGAAACAGACATAGATGTAGAAATAGGCATGGCCCATCCGTATCCGATCCATTTTCATCCATACAGCTTCTCACTTGCTTTATTGTATCTGAAGCATACGAGAAACACCACGATTTGCACAAATCCAACCAGCACATTCGAAGCATCAAAACAGCATATAGCATACAATTTCTTAAATATTACCTAGGTCCATAATCTCTTTTGAGTGAATTGCTGCAAAGTCTGTTACTTACATAAGCTTATATCCTCCTCGGCATAGCATCTGAGCAATACTAATCTTTGGTTACTCAAGGATAACACACCTCAGTGCTCTTTTCTTCCGAAAAAGATTATAGCTTCATTCCACTAACCAAAAAAAGAGTGACTACAACATAGGGGCATAGTTTATAATTCACATACAAAAAGAAGCTTTAAAACAGGAAATTCAAGCAAAACTTTCATGCAGCCTTACAGAAAATATCTAAAAACCGAAAGCGAAGGGATATCCCTTTGTCGAGATCATCCGGCCCAAAATCCTTGTACTGACAGGGGGAGCCATCAGATCCAGGACTAAAAACTTTCTATATTAGTCCATCAGGACTCCTCAGTGCTAACATTACATGGAATTTATGGCACATCCACAGTTAGCTCACTTATATAGGCATATGATGTAATCTCAACTTAACTCTTTACACAGTCCAGTTGTATATCCTATTCATAGTGTTTTTTTGCTTTGGATGCTTAACCAAAACACTCGAGCAGAATCAGTCTTACCTATGTAGAGTATGTCTCAGGATACTTTTTATAGACAAGGTCACATTATGGGGTCATTTGTAACTAACCAACAAACTTATACTTGACAGGACACCCAAAAATCAAATATCACATTGGAGTCACCTCTGATGTTAAACCCACATCCTCGAACTTAATTTTTTTTTTTGAAGTTCTAACTTAGACCAAACGGAAACTGAAGGATCTATTTGTGCTAGTTTAGTTGCTTGCCATCAAACCCTTACCTCTACTAGTCCTCCGCTTTCTACTTTCACTTCAGCAATACTGTGCTATTGCACAGCCAAACAAAACCTTCTGTGTTTCTTAGCAGGGATAAAAGCTGAATAAATTGTACGTTTATGCTTCGAACTGAGTGCATCAGTGCCAACAAAAAGTAGTAGAAATGTGCGCCTGTGATCTCATATAGAGAGCATACTGAACAAACAGAAATTATCTAATAAGTCTTGCTTTTGCATTGATGATCATAAGCTATTCTGTGACAACGAGTGGAAATAGGACCTTTAAGTTCCTCGATTGCCTTAGTTCTGAGGTTAAGAGCGTCAAGAACCATGTTTTCAATTGAGGGTGTCTGAGAGCTATTATGTTATTCCACCTGTTAAGGGTACAGTAGTCTTTCTCTTTATGATCATGACCTTTTGGGTAATCCTAAACCTAGGGCTCTCTCCCTACGTAAGGAGCCCTAGGGTACACAATAATAATAAGACATTCTCTTTTTCCATCCAACTTGACCCACAGCTCTAGTAGGCCGATCCATGGACCTAGTAGTACAAAACCCCCACGGTCCTCCTCCGCCAAGCTTGTCTTCCTCCACCAACTAAACTGATGACCAACCATTCGAGATTTCAGGTATTCTACGCATTTTTCAAGGAATTGCACTTAGCCAGGTATGACCAAAACAAATACCATACCATTATTCATTGCAAAAACGTACTAACATGGCACAGAAAGAAAATGTCAGAATCAGATATAACATCCCACGGATACAATTAAAGGAGCGCACATTTGTGAGGCCCAATCCTAAATGGGATGAAATCAATTATTAAAAATAATCGAGGATGTTCCCAATAATCATAAGGTATGCCAAAGAACGCATTCTTCTTGACCTAGTGCATGAAAATATGCAACTTAGGACAAAGATAATGGGATTGATTGAACATGGATTATAGTAAATTTTATTAGCAAAACTGAAGATGAAATGATGTTTTGTGAAAATGTATATGATATGTGGACCTTCTTGAAAGCCACATATGAGCAAGATAAGAATTCAAGCAACCATTGAGAACAAATCTTAGAATGGACCTCATCCAGTTGTTTATCATGATCGTCAAGGTTGACATCTTTATGGATATATTGACATGCTTTGATATTCAGTCCAGATGTTGTCGAGAAGGTTCCCAGTCATTTCAACCTCAATCACAACCCTCTAAAACAAACTCTATTATAGGTCAATCCACCCTTAGCCCACCCTCATCTTTAGGACATTAAGCATAATCACTAGTGCATTGTCCTAAGTCCAACATCGGCATTCGGGCATGACCTTTAACTTTACATCCAACTCTCTAAGGCTTGCCAATTGAGGAAGCATCACGTGAGCCCTTTTCCTATTTCTGGAATTGTCAACTCCTGTGCTTTGCTTGAATTAGTCCACCTTAATATTTGGGGACCATTTCGATATCTAAACCATGGACGAAAACATCGGTATATTCTCGATATTGCATGCACCTTGCTTATACACTATCATGTTCCCACATCATATTTTGGAGATGCGGTACTCACTATTGCTTTTCTCATAAACCGCATGCCCTCCTTTATTGACGAGAAAAATCCCATTGAGCTTCTTTATCACTATCATATTCCCACCTCATATTTTTGGGGGATGTGGTACTCATTGTTCTCTTTCTCATAAACTGCATGCCATCCTCTATTGATGATCAATAATACCTCATTGAGGTTCTTTATCCTAGAAACGGGGTGTTTCGTGTTCCTCCTTAAGTCTTTGATTGTGTTGCCTTTGGCAAACCACTAGAGAACCGCCTCAAATGGATGACGGCCGATGTGTGTATATTAAACTCTCTTTCAAAGGTTACAGGTGGTGTGGGGTTTTTTATGTAGCCCCACCAGCAAAACCAAGCCCCACTAATAGACGATGTGGAATAAATATGTGGATGTGGTAATTGGACCATGGAGGGATCCAATTACCTATCTATGGACGCATACTCTTACATTCCCCCTCAAGCTGGAGCATGCAATGCTCACTTTGGAAAAATCTTCAAAAAAGCATTCACTCACAAAATACAAGACACTACGGACAATCAACTCAACACAAACTTTGTTGATTGCATGTTGAGGACATTGTTTCTCATGTCATGTTGGTGAGGATGGACTGAAAGGCTGAAGTGTGAACCGAATCTCCTCGTTGGAGAACGTGTGCTTTGTATTGCATCTGTCAGAGAACGAAACTAAACTAAGTATCCTCATCGAAGAACGTGTGCAATGTACTACACAAAGTCACCTGAACCAGGATGATTCTTATCGTCGAGAATGTATACTCTGTACAGCATAGAGTCACCTGAGTCATAATAGTCATAATAAGTCTCCTCATCAGAGAACGCAAACCCGCAACTATTCCATCTCTCCGAAGGGCCAAACTAAAGAAAGCTATGAGAATAACCTCATCGAAGTCCACGATCGTAGGAGATGGTGGCTGAACTGAGTCTCCTCGTCAGAGAACTTGAAGAAACCGGGTCTCTCTCACATCGACTCAGAGAATAGGATCTCTACTACGACGTCCCTATGGATCTCTCTGTATTGAGCCTCTACTATAGGTCTTTGTCATCGGTACACATGAAAACCATACAACCCAAAATAAGAGTACGGGGACCTTTCAAATAAATGATCACAAATATGCACCTCGAACTGGTAGAGTCTGAAATCTGAACAGGAGAACTCTACATAATACTCCTTTCTCTCATACTTATCGGGAAAAGAAGATGTCGACAAAGTTGGGAGAAGAACTGAAGAGGGGAAACAAAAAAAATCTCATTTGTTTCAATAAGCATCCTCTTTATTCCGGGTTTTTCCTTTTTAAGTCATTTTTTTCATATCACCTTTTTGTTGTATGATAGCCTCTTTTTTTATTGAACTAGGCCTTTTAAAATGTTTTCAGTAGGCCTCTCTTCTCTCTTTTTTTTTCAAAACCACTATGACCCAATTGGACCCAAAATAACTCCCCCTACCTTTTTAAGGTTGTGGCCAATTTAGGCCCAAAAAAAGATAACCAAAAGCCCCATTAGGCCTAAAAATCTCTTCCCTTTCCTTAATTGACCCCTCTCTTTTTTTCTCAAGCCCTAGATAAAATACCTCCCCCTTTTATGGACGAAGGAGTATTGACCCCACTATATGCAGCCTGCTCCTTAGGGTTCCTAACATGGAAACCCATCTTCGACACCATGGAGATCGCTCCTGGAGGCGATTGTGCTAGAAGGTACAGTGTTGTGTGAAGCTCCTGAAAATGTGCTTAATAGGGATGATGCATAGGCTAGTGCAACATGAAGGAAGCGTCACCTCGCACGTGGAGATTTTGCCCATCTGGAAGGTCTTGGAGCATCATTGGATGCTCAAACTTTGGGTTTGCCGAGTAGGGTTGGTTTCTTGTGCGAGGAAGATGCAAGAATATGTTTGCTTGATGAAGATGAATGAGGATCAACGTGGTAGCCATGTATCGCATGTGCAAGGGAGATGGAGGCTCGCGACGATGGGTAATTGGGGAAGCGATGCCTGGAGTGACATGTACCTTAATGCTGGCCCCTTTTTCTGAACATGAATCTGAAACCAATGCCTCTAGGGCTTCATCGAGTGCTCAACACCTCTAGGCTTCATTGAGTGTCCATTCTTCCTGATGTCCATTGCGCATAGACAATTGATCACGGTGGCACAGGTAAGGCATTGTCTGGAGGTGACAGAGGCGGATAAAGTTACGACCTCGAATATCGGTTGGTCAGTACCATTGTTTTAAAAACACGCCTCTAGGTGTTTTTCAAGGAAAAATGCCTCGAGGCTATAGCATCATGCAGCCTCAGTGAGGCCATAGAATCAAATTTTGTGATATTTCGACGAAATTTCATCGAAATATCGGTTTCGACGAGTCTGGGCTTTCGAAACCGGTATATATATCGATATCCACGGTTTTGAGCGAAATCTCACGAGATCTCGACGAGATTTCGGCTCAACTCGAGATATCGGCTGACAGAGGGAATCTTGCATTAAAATATTCACCGAGAAGTCGATATCTACCGAAATTTCGGTCGAAAGCATCACATTTCGACCGAGTTCAGGCAGAAGCATCTCCAACTTCTTCCAAGCTCTTCTTCCTTCGAGGTAAGCCAAATTAGGCTAATTCTTCATCAAATCATAAATTTTTTAGGGGTTTCACTCTTAGAATGTCGATATAGCTTGGCATCGTGTTTATTTTGAGAGATTTCCAAAATGTAGCTTTAAATTTGGAGACGAAAATTAGGGTTTTTGTGTTTTGATTGCACAACAGTGGTAGCTATGAACATGGTATCTCGGATTTGAAGTTAACATGAACTAAAACATAGTTTGAGAACATTTTGTTAGATCTATGTAAGAGGAAATTGGGGCTTTTGAGGTTAAATGTGGAACGATAATGAATTGGGTTATTATAAATTCGGATCTTAAGTTATGGAAGTAGATATCATAATCCGGAATATTTTTTTATTAATAAAATTTAAAAATTTAGAGAATCCGAAAATCATATGTTAACTATTTAGGTTTTTGTACATATTTTGTGTTACTTAGCTAGTCTTTCTTGAAAATAATCCCCTAATTGCTAGATCTAAGACCCTAATGTACAGATCTAAGGTTGTTTTTCTGAAAATCGGAATATTAGGTGTTAGAAAAATTAAATATATAATAATTCTGAAATTTAAAACATAAAATAATTTGCATATTCATAAGCGGTCGCATTGTATGCCAACTTAATGATTGTTCTTGAATTTCCTCGCAGATTTCGACGATCATCACCATGGCACATTCCCGGATCTGGATCTGACAGTTATGATGATCAGAGGGGCGATTTCAGTGGGGACATTGGATGGAGGTATGCCTCCGCTCCTGATGGAAATAAGGCGAAGCCACAATGCAATTTCTGTGGAAAGAAGTTGAGAGGAGGCGGGATCACAAGGATGAAGCAACATCTTGTTAGCAATAACAAGAATGTTGCCAAGTGCACGTGTTGTCCCAAAGATGTGAGGGACAAGATGAAGGCCAGCTTGGACGGGAAGAAGGAAAAGGAGACAGAGAGGGTAAGAAGGGAAGAACAAATGAAGGAGTTCATGTTCGAGAAAGAATTCAACGTCATTTCTGATTCAGACGACGATGACTTTGTGTACCCCGCCGACATTCAGACTGCAGCGGAGAGGAGGGCATACAGAAGGGCTACACAAGAATCACTGAGGAGCGAGTTCGAGAGGAGAGAACTCGGTGGTGCACGGGGCGACTTCTATGGTGCAGGTGGGAGTGGGAGTGAACCTAGAGGCACACCAGTACCACCACCCACCAAGAAACACAAGGGGAAGGGAATTGAGCCCTTTTTGACGAGGAGCGGATCCATGCAATACAAGGCAAGCAAGGATCCGAGACAGAAAACGGTAAAGGGAATGTTCACCAATGCACGAGAAAGGGTGGGAAAGGCCATCCGCAAGCTCTTCTTTGGGGAGAGCATTCCTGCCAACATTGCAGGCGGGTCATTTCTGCAGCATGCCATTGATGAGATCGCTGCAGCGGGAACGGGAGTGAAGGCTCCTACATCCTACGAGATCATGAACAAATATCTGGGGATGGAGG
Source organism: Ottelia alismoides (assembly GCA_037367405.1). Classification (NCBI taxonomy): domain Eukaryota; kingdom Viridiplantae; phylum Streptophyta; class Magnoliopsida; order Alismatales; family Hydrocharitaceae; genus Ottelia; species Ottelia alismoides. The sequence goes on from JAZKJV010002102.1 coordinate 250,087, forward strand.
AGGAGATGAATGAGTACATCGCCGAGTTGAGAAGGAGATGGCCAGAGTACGGGGTGACATTGATGTGCGATGGGTGGACGAGCTACACGATGAAGCAGATCATCAACTTCCTTGTCTACTACGATGGGAAGACAATCTTCTTGAAATATGTTGATGCATCTGAGCATGTGAAGGACCACATGTACCTGCTGAAGTTGATGAAGGACGTTATAAAAGAGGTTGGGAAAGAGCATATTGTGCAGATTCTGACGGATAACGGCAGCAACTTCAAGAAGGCGGGTGAAACAATAATGAAGTCCAGCGGCTACGGAATTTTTTGGACACCGTGTGCTGCGCATTGCATTGATTTGATCCTAAGGTAGCGTTTGGCTACCGGGTTACCCTCCCCTTGGGGGAGTTTACCCCCCTTAACCCACATTCCCCTCTCTCCCCGTAGGCCCCACTTTATTCCTTTTTTAAAAAATTAAATAAATCAACTTTACATCATCAATTATATCAAAAAATAATATATTATACCATCATATCATATAAAAATTATAAAATACTCCACTTCTATTCACTTTTCCAAACTTCAATATAATCACATCACAATAACTACTCACTTTTTCAAACTTCAATACAATCATATCACCCTAAAACCACTTCTAACCCACCCCCAGTTTAACCCTCTATCCAAACACCAAAATTAAAAAACGAGTTACCCTCTACCAGTTTAACCCGCCTTAACCCGCCAACCAAACGCACCCTAAAGGATTTCAGCAAGAGGAAGTTCATCTCAAGGGTGGTGGAGAAAGCACGAATGATCACCACATTCATTTACAACTACGGCAAAGTGCTGGCACTGATGAGGCGGATGTGCAATGGGGAGCGGTGAGGCATGGCATCACACGCTTTGCAACCAATTTTATAGCGTTGCAAAGCCTCAAACAACATAAGATAGGTTTGAAAACCATGTGTTGCCAAGGTGAGTGGTTCGAGATACCTGAAGCTTGAACTGAAGGAGGACGGAAGGTGGAGATATTGATCAATGATATCTCCTTTTGGGATGACGTGACTCGGGTCACAAGGATCATGGATCCAGTTGTTTCTGCATTGCGGATCGTGGATGGCGATAAGAAGCCCATCATGGGAGTCATCTACGAGGAAATGCGATACATGAGAGAGAACGTCAGAGAAGCGATTGGAAAGGGATCCAAAGTATGGTTGGACATCATAGACGAGCGATAGTCCAAGATGCTCTCACATCCTCTTCACAAGGCCGGTATGTATTATGTAAAAATCTATTTTTTTTTTCATTTTTTAAATTTTTATAGATCTTTAGAATATGAGTATTGAATATTGAGCTTGTTCGTGACTTTGTGTCCAGCTTATTACTTCAATCCTAAGTACAAGTACAAGAATTGACTTGGTACAAATGCTGACCTTCTAGCAGCCGTACAAATTGTGGTGGAGAAGCTCGTCAAGGACGAGAAGTTGCAGATCTTGTGCATGAATGAGGTAATCCTCAATTTCTAGCTAAATTTGGAGTCACAAAAAAATTCGTTAAGATGGATTACGACTTAAACCTATGTGTGCACTGTGCAAGTTAAGTATTTCCGGGATGCGTTGGGTTCCTTCGGTCGGATTACTGCGGTAAATGGACGGGGTAATACTTTTCCTGGTAGGGACGAAGACAAATAAAACCATTGCTTGTGTATTCATTTATTCCTACTATTGATTTCTCTCTTTTTCTTTTTTTGCAGCCGAATGGTGGTTGTTATACGGGATGGAAGCTCCCAACCTTCGAAGTATGGCAGTGAAAGTGTTGTCTCAAACCGCATCTGTTGGCGGTTGTGAGAGGAACTGGAGCACGTTCAATTTGATCCATTCCAAGCATGGCCTCAAATTTCAGCGAAATTCGGTCGAATTTCTGTCGAATATCGATATCCAGTCGAAATCGAAATTCGACCGAAATGACCGAAATATGGGGGTCCTAGTACAAAAAATGACCGAAATGACCGAAATTTCGGTCGAAATTCCACCGAAATTCCATCGAAATTCTGTTTTGGTCGATACCGAAATGGTGACCGAAATCGACATTTAAGGCCTTGATTCCAAGAGACGGAACAGGTTGGGAGAAAAGAAGCTCAATGACCTTGTTTACGTGCATTACAACTTGAGGCTGAAGTTGAAATATGCAAGGGAGGGACAAGACAAAGATGACTACACGGACCCTATTGATCTTGCATACATTTTCAAGATGCACGATGACGATGTTGATGAAGACGTTCTCCAGAGGTGGATGGATTCCAATGGTGCCCCCGTTCTCGATCAACTAGGTAGAAGACCAAATGAGAACATAAGCCAGCAAATGGGAGCAGACGTAGGTGACTATTTGGCAAGATCCGGGCGGATTACAGACCCTGGTGGAGGGTTGGAGGGCGAGAATGCTGCGGTTGTTGATGAAATTCTCTCCAGTAGCTCCAAATCCAAATCGAAGTCAAAGAATGACAGTGGAGACGATGATGATGATGTTGGTCATGGTGCACCTGGTGGTGGGGAAATAAACTCAGGTGGGTCAGGAGGGGGTGGTCGTGGACCACAAGATACCAGATTTGAGGAAGGGCTACATGCAGGATGTGAATATATGGAGCGACAGAGAAACACACACGGATAGTTTGTTCCAAGTCTGAGTCGATCGAGGTCATCATCCAACCGACAGCTACATGGACGATTTGACATCATCTGTAGGTTCTTTGAGCTGCATAGACATTGACAGCCCATATCGCGGAGGAACACCAAGTCCTTTAGGCGGATATGGATCGTCGCACGATGAGAGATCAGTTGGCGTCTTCCCGAAATACTTTCATGCTCCTCCTCCAGGACCTCCTCCTCCTCCTCAGTATGCACCTCCATCATATTCATATGGTTACAGTGGGTATGGGGGATACAGTAGCTACAGCGGAGACAACTACCAAGGTAGCCAACCTGAGCAGAGCCAGGGCAGCTTCTTTGGGGGTGACAGCTATGGTTTCTTCCCTGAGTACACGCCAGTTCCTCCTCCACCTCCGCAGAGATCTTCTCCTACTCCGTCGTCGTCGTCCCGAGGATCTCAGGCCAGGAGTTCGCAGCCTCGTCATGCCACTCGTGATACCGGATCTAGTGTTGCTTATCCTCGTCTCAAGATACTCATAGGTATCGAAGACCACCAATACAAGCAGTATGTGATGGATTACAAGGCCATGTACTCGTACATGACATGGGAGAACTACTGCGAGTTCATTGAATATGCGATGTGTTATGAGAGACAACAAGGAAGGGGGGGCCATTAAGATCCACCGCGTAACTCTTGGTTCTGAACCAAACATGTCACCATGTAATATATTTTAATCTTTTATTGCATTGATCATTAATGTGCATGTTCTTAATAATTCTCACTTGTTGTAACTTGTAAGACTATTACGTTGTTATTATGTATTAACGATTAACAAATAACAACCATATATTCGATATGGTGTGTGACTGTGACATACCGTCATAGTCATAGACTCATAGATGATAAGATGATTGCTATGTATGATGTAAGCCTATAAGTGTACATCTATTGTTTCATTGTTTGAAGTACTTAAATTGAGTCCATTTGCAATATCTAACATTTTTACAATATGACTGATATGGTCGATATGATCGATATGTCTATATAAGGGGTATAGATGACCAATATGTGTGAAATAATTGTATATTCATATGTTATTTATTGTTCTAATAACTTGGAATATCGAAATTTACAATAAAATTGGGAAAATTGGATTTTTGAGCCTTTTCCTACTTTTCCACCGAAATTGTCGAAATTTCGGTATTCCAGCTCACCGAAACAAGATCGAAATCAAGATTTCAAACCTTGAGTGAGGCTTGCGCCTCGAGGCTTATGAGGCGCGCCTCAAGGCGCTGCCTCATGTATGAGTTGATTTTCTTTTTTTTCTACAATATTTTTTTCTTTTCTTTTTGATTGTGAGTTTTTCATCTGTTGTAGACAAGTATTTTCAAGTCCTTAAGCTTACGATTCACTAAAATGCATTTTTATAGTTTATTAACATATTAAGCTTATTTTTACATTATTATGCATGTTATTTTTACTTTGAGTCCTTAAATCTAATGTTTCTTCTCTTTAGTATGAATCAAGCATAAATGCTTTCTGTTGCGAATCGCGGAAGCAAATAATCACAAACACGATCAAACAAGAAAGACGTAAACACAAGGATTTACAAGGTTCACCCGTAAATGGGATACGTCATTGGGCGGCGGTGATGGGTTTCACTATATGGAGAAAAATGTAATACAAAGGGTATTGAGAAGGTACCGATATGGGATGAGAAACATGATCTGAATAAGGAGTGCAGTATCCGATGGCCCTAATGCCCCTTTTATACTTCAACAGAAGAATATCATTTGTATTCAGCAATCCATCCCAACAGCTCTCAACCAATCAGAATGCAAGACACAGATCAAACATGTCAGCAATCCTGGCCCAACAACTCTCAGCCAATCAGAAGGCAGGATACAGATCAGACATGTCAGCAATCCTGACCCAACAGCTCTCAGCCAATCAGAATGCAAGACACTGATCAGACATGTCAACAATCCTGACCCAACAACTCTCAACCAATCAGAAAGCATGACACGGATCAGCCACATCAGCAGTCCAACAAGTGGGATTCAAATCATATCAACAATCTCCACCTTGAATTGAATCCTCATATAGCAGAATGAACCACTACTATTACTCCATCATGAGTTGATTCTCCACTAGCAGAATTAACCAATGCTAGACTCCACCGGGATTGAATTCTCATATAATAGAATTAACTACTGTTATACTCCACCATGAGTTGAATTCTCCACTAGCAGAATAGCCACTGCTAGACTCCACCGAGGTTGAATTCTCATATAGCAGAATTAACCACTACTATACTTCACCACTTGAAATTCAGATAACAGGAATCAAGGAATTATAAACAATATTCACCTTGAAATTTCTCCTTAAAGAAGCTTTATCGAGTTTCACCTTAACGCCGCCAGCCCCTCCTTGGGGCTACTGCCAACTGTCGATATTGAGCAAGTCCAAATGATGCTTGAACTTACTCCCAGGAACTGTAGACTCTTGCAAGATATATAGGGTCTTCTGCTTGTTACCCTTGATGACAACAATCCCAGCTTTGGCAAACTGCATGACCCCACCTTCAGCGTTGTACCTGTATCCTTTAGAGTCCACGACTCCAAGGGATATCAGGTTCTTCTTCAGATCAGGAACATGTCGTACTTCTGTCACAGTCCTTACAAGTTACAACTCCATCATGCATCTTGATCTTCACAGAACCGATCCCTACAATCTTGCACATTGCATTACTCCCTGTGATCACATTTCCACCATCTATTTTCTCATACGTGCAAAACCAATCTTCATTGGGAGTCATATGGTAAGAACAACCTGAATCAAGAATCCACGTATTATCTGTCGTCTTCTGATATGTGACGGTGAGAACAAAATCATCTTCAGAATCTCTGCCACCTTGAGCCACTACAGCAATTGTGGTCTTCTTTGGGCAGTCTTTCTTCCAATGTCCAGGTTCCTTGCAGTAATTGCAGATGTCTCTAGTATTGTAATTCTTCAACTTAGACTTCTGCTTTCCATTCTTTATGTAGTCAGAACTGACATGACTCTTCTCATGAGTCATAACCAAACCTGCAGCGTTAGAGCCTTGCATCCCAATAGCCATATGTCGAAGTTCACGTGTATGCAGACTCGCGCAAACTTCCTCTAAGGTTATGGATTCTCTTCCCACAATGAATGATTGAACAAAATTCTCAAATAATAATGGAAGAGAAACCAACAAAATCAAGGCAGCATCCTCATCTTCAATCTTAACATCTACGTTTCTTAAATCCATCAATAATGTATTTAAGCGATCTAGGTGTTCTTTAAGAGATGTACCTTCATACATTCGAAGAGAGAACTGGCGTTGCTTCAAGAGCAACTTGTTGGTCAGAGACTTCGTCATGTATAGACTTTTAAGTCTCAACCATAGACCGGCCGCAGAATACTCATCGGCAAACTCCGTGATAATCTCGTCTGCCAAACATAGCATGATCGTCGAGTGCGCCTTCTCTTCCTGCACCATCAACTCAGACGACTCGAGTGCCTTCGCCCGCTCATGATCTAACGGTGCCCAGATGCCCTGCTGCTTCAGAAGGGCGTGCATCTTGATCTGCCATAGACTGAATCCGTTCTTCCCCGTGAACTTCTCGATCTTCAGATTGTGTGATGCCGTCTTACTGGATGATCCTAACAGAACCTGAAGCTCTGATACCAGTTTGTTGCGAATCACGGAAGCAAATAAACACAAAAACGATCAAACAAGCAAGACGCAAACACAAGGATTTACAAGGTTCACCCGTAAATGGGCTACGTCATTGGACGACGCCGATCGGTTTCACTATACGGAGAAAAATGTAATACATAGGGTATTGAGAAGGTACAGATATGGGATAAGAAACAGGATCTGAATAAGGAGTGCAGTATCTGATGGCCCTAAGGCCCCTTTTATACTACAACAAAAGAATACCATTTGTATTAAGCAATCCATCCCGACAGCTCTCAACCAATCAGAATACAGGACACATATCAGACATGTCAGCAATCCTGACCCAACAGCTCTCAGCCAATCAGAAGGCAGGATACAGATCAGACATGTCAGCAATCCCAGCCCAACAGGCAGCTCTCAGCCAATCAGAATGCAAGATACATATCAGACATGTCAGCAATCCTGACCTAACAACTCTCAGCTAATCAGAAGTCAGGACACAGATCAGCCACATCAGCAGCCCAACAAGTGGTTAGGATTCAAGTCATATCAACACGTTCTTTATTAAAATGTTTGGATGCAAGCCCATACTTTGTATTAAATTTAGAAAAGTATATTTTCGTAAACATGTCGCATCTTTTCTTCTAAATGAGGCTATACGAAGGGATCTTAGGGTGTGTTTGGATAGTGGGTTTAGGTGGGTTAAACTGGTTGCAGGTAACCCATTTTTGGGTTTTAATGTTTGGATAGAGGGTTAAACTGGGGGTGGGTTATAAGTGGGTTTATTGTGATATGATTGTATTGAAGTTTGAAAAAGTGAGTAGTTATTGTGATGTGATTGTATTGGAGTTTGAAAAAGTGAGTAGAAGTGGAGTAGTTTATAATTTTTATATGATATGATGGTATAATAAATTATTTTTTGATGGAATTGATGATGGGGAAATGATTTATTTAATTTTTTAAAAAGATAAAAAGTGGGCCCCACTTAGAAAGAGAAAGGAGTGGGTTAGGGAGGGTAAACCACCCCCCTAACCGAACATCCCCTTAGTGTTTTGGATCTAAGCCCGAGAATGACCTAAGATAGATATGAATGGAGGCAAAAATCCATGTAGTCGACCCTACTTAAAGTGGGAAAAGGTTTTGTTATTGTGTCTCATCTTCTCTTCTATTCAATCGGGACTAAATTAATACACATCAAAGCATGCATGAACAAAGATGGTCATAACATGCAATATTCAAGTGTTTTATCCCCCAATCCTTATGGTAAAGTAAAAAGTGATCACTGATTCACTGCTTACTCTCTTATCCATCTCAATTAAATGACACACATATTTCACCTAATTTTGAAAATGGTGTGTTACAACTAGTTCTTTTAGTTAAATTTTATTCAAACTTTAAATTTTGTGGAGAGTTACCCATTATTGTGCTTGTATATACATATTTATTTGACTCCTTACATATTTAGAATCCAAAAAGAGAGAGTTATATAAAAACTTGGATGTTTAACCATGATGTTAGCCTTGAAATGTCATGGAGTTATGAATATAATCATAACTATTTAATTTCTAGAGCTTGAAATTTGTAATTACAATTAGTTATTATGTTTTATGAAAAAATTTTCTTTCACGAGTGAGGCTTACGTCTCGATACGCTTCAAGGCAATACTGGGAAAATGCCTTGATACGCCTCACACTTTTTAAAACCTTAGTCAGTACATGTTTGATGAATACTCATTCATCACTCTTTATTCTTATATTTTAGCTACAAAAACCTTTGCAAATGCATGTATATAGTTATAAATAGAAATAATTACCAAAAGCATGTATTGTGTAAAAATCTATAATTAGCATGTTTTTGTGCAAAAATAAAAGAATAAAGATTAAAAAGAAAAAGAGGGAAATATTTAGAATAAATATTGAGCAACCTAACCCAAGGGAGGGCTCAGCATGGGCCTGACCGCATAAAAGCCAAAGTAGAGGGAGATAGGGGCTCATGTGTGTAAATACTTATGTAAATAAATAAAAGTATTTTCCTCACAAAAATAGACTCAAATTGGCTTGTAAATATTTATAATTATAAAAACAAGATAAAAATAGAAAAAAAATCAAAAAGAACAAAAACACCACTTTCACATTGTACATAGAACCACCTTTATATTTATTTAGCCTTATAAATAAATAAAATTAATTTCCAAAATTTTTGTAAATATTCTACATGATATAATGTAAATAAATAAAATAAAAACAATTAAAACAAAAACAAAATAAAAATAGAAAAATTAAAAACACAAAAATATATTGTAAATATACCATGTATATAAATGTATATATGTATTTATTTTAAAATGTATATATGTATTTATTTTACCTATGTATATAAATAATTAAAATAAAATAAAAATATCTTTTTATTCCTTATTTTATAATGAAAATAAATAAAATATAAAATAGGAATAAAATTGTACAAAAATAAGATATTAAAAATCAAAAATCAAAATCCTATATATCGTATATACACCTATATATGAACCGACTATGTAAATACATTATTTTTACTTTGAAAAATTAATTAAAAATCACTAAAAATAGAAAAAAAATAAAATAAAAATATTTCATGTTTTAACTTTTTGCAAATTCGGTCATTTGCTACCTTAATTTTCACCTTCAAAATCCAGCCACGTGGCCGCTTCCTACAGGTCCTGGGATTGTTGACCGCCCGGTCAACTACCCCCCCCCCAGGACCACTTCCCACGGGTCCTTAGCGGGTATCCATCTTCTCGGATTTTTCCCCGCTAAACCCGATCATGACTTGCTCAAACCCCAGGTCCGCATTAATCTTGAGATATCCATCACCCTCGCCGGAGTATTTGCCTTGGGATCCGCGCTCCAGATTGCCCTACCCGCGCGCTCCTTTCCGGACCCTCCAGCGTATATAACGCCAGCTCCGCCACCTTCATTGCCCATCTTTGGCCACTCGATTCCACCTCCTGTGAGCTCCATTGCGTAGGCGAGAGTGACAGCTTGTCCCCCGTGGTGTCGAAGCGAGGAGAGGGAGCGAGACCACTGATCCGGCGAGCATCGCCGCCTTGCTCCGCCACCAACAGGAGCATCGAGCCTCGGAGGGAGACGCTCCTCGAGGCGACGACCCAGAGCTGCGCAAGCTCGTCCCCAGTCTCACCGTCCACCCAGGTAGCTCCGTCATTCTTTCTTTTTCTTTAATTTGTAGTTTCCCCCAAATCACCGCTCTGCCGTCCATCGTCGATTCCGTCCACGTCCGACCCCAATCGATCATCGGGCTTCACCATAGCCATCGCCTCCTTCCCGCACACCTTCTCCATCCCTCCATCCAACCCAGCTCGCACAGGAGCTGGGATTCGAGCTCCACCGTCTCCCCTTCGCCGGAGCTCGCCCGCTTCGACCCTCCGTTCACCGTCACCCCGCCTAACCGGGTCGAGGCAGTTTGCCCTCGACCCGCGAGCCTTCTGGACTGTTTTGCAGGTTCAATGAGGGCCATCTGAGGCCCTTCGACATCAAGCCAGGAGGCGTAGCTCCGCCGACCTTGCCGGAGCTCTCCAGAGCTCGGCTAGGTCATCGGAACCCACCAGCAGACGCGGAAGCACCCCACGCTCCTTCTCCGACCTTCAGCGTGCTTCCAGGAGGATCCTAGCGCACGCCCGAGGTCGGCGAATCTCGCCGGCGAACAGTTCATCCAGCATCCTCCGTTGTCGTCCGATCGCCTCAGCCCTCCAGTTCTGATCTAGACCGTCCATCTCAGGAGGCCCCCGCACCGCCAGATCTTTGGAGAGGCGATCCCAGCCGTTGGTCCAGTGAGGGGTTTGGCCACTGACGTCCTCGACCGCTCGATCAGGCACGTGGCCACGCCCCCGCCGTTGGATTTCCCCCAGGAGCGCAGCGTTGGACCCCCAGTCGTCCACCACCGTCCGATCACACACGTGGCGTCCATCCTGCGGTCTGCATTAATAAAGGGTAAATTACCCTTAGGCCCTCCTGTTTCTTTTATTTAGCATTTAGTCCTGTAATTAGTTAGCATAGCTGTTTAGTTTTTGGGATATTTGCATAGAGGACCTCGTGCTTAGTTTCATTTGCAGTTATGCCCCTGTGTGTATGGTGACACGTGCTTCGACACGTGCTTTCTGGCTATTTTGCATTACATGCCCTTGTAGTTCTGGTTGTTCCTTAATGAATGAAAGTTTTTAATTATTTGCATTTATACCCCTGTGCGTGATACATTTGAGCATGTGCGGATATTTTTGGGTATTTTGCGAATAGGTCCCTGGACTTTTGGTACCTGTTACCAGAAAGCCCTTGGAACTTATTTTTCTTGCATTTGGGTCCCTGAGTGCCCCAGGCACGCGCGTAGCACGTGTTTCGCTGGGTTAATTGCACCAGACCCCCCAGACTTTCGGGTATTTGCATTTTGGTCCCTGTGCACAGTGTCCCTTCTTTATTTTTGAATAAAATAGCAATTCACCTCCAAATTTGATGAAAATTGGACACATGGCTCCTGCCATGTTGTAAAATTTTCCATAAATTTTGGAGACATTTTAGATACTGTTTGATATTTTTAGAAAATCAAAAACCTCTAATTTTGCTACTGTCTAACTTTAAAAATCACAAAAAAAATATTAAAACTCCTCTAAAAATTCCAAAAAAATTGTCTACTGTTTGTTTTGTCTAGCTTGATTTTCTAGCCAATTTTGGCTATTTTTCATTACAGAAAACCACTAAAAATTGAAAAGCACTCAAAAACCTATAAAAATTCTAATAATTAAACCAAAAACCCAAAAATAATAAATTAGGTGCCTAAATTTTCCTTGTTTTATTCTCTTTATAGGAAAATTACCTCCCAGCTAATTTGGGGCCTTTAGATATTTTATCTAGGCCCTTTTAGCTCGGTTGGACAGTACCTACTGTTTTAGTCACTTTTAGATTTTTAGAAAATTAAATAAATATCAGAAAAATACCAAAAATTTACCATAAACACTAAAATTATAAAACACATAAAAATATTTTTGTTAGAATTTTTGGTTGATTTTTAGTGCTTTTAATAAATTGTTGAAGTGTGTTGTTTTCTTGTTTTTATTATTTTCTTAATTAACTAAAAATCCAAAAAAAATATAAAATATTTAAAAACCACCAAAAATACTTATTTTATATTCTTTTATTTCTTTTTGACTACTTCGTAGGCCGCGAGGCCAACCCGTGCTCCTTGTGTTCGACCCTGGTCGCTATACCAGGTTAAATTAATAGCAGGACCGCTATCTTGTCTTTGATTGATTTTCATCTATCTTGGTGGTCTATATTTTTCTTGATTGATCTAGCCGAGTGATTGAGGTCGCGACGACCATCGATTGATACCTTTACCTTGGTCATTTGGCTGGTTATCAGAAATTTAGGGGTGTTCATGGGGCGGGTACCCGCCCCATTCAACCATGACCCGCCCCGACCCATCATTACGGGGTCAACGGGTCGACCCGACCCATTTCAACGGGTACCCGATTCTAATGGGTACCCAAATTATTTGAATGGGTAATGGGTACCCGCGGGTACCCGCGGGTCATTACAACAAATATGCACATCAATGAACCATAATAGAGCACAATAAAAAATGTGAAATTATATATAAAAATGGTTATTATATATGTTATTCTTTCTTCCAAGATAATATACTATCTGCAACCCAGATTGGGATGTCTTGAACCAATTAGCAAAATTTCCAGATCCTTAGCATACGTGCATGGTAAGAACATAAGAGGCGTCAATCCAACATTGATAAGTGATTAAAGACTTGTAAAAAACAATATTTCATTTGGTGTACATCTATAACATCATTGCCAAAACTCCAGTATACACACAAAGAGCAAAGCACTACAACAGTCCTCAAACTAGCGAAGTGCACATCGAGCATCTAAATATGAAGATGATTCGAGTCCAGCTCCTAATCTCTTGTATACTTGTAATTCAATGCCACATATCCAGTGCTCAAATCAGTGCTAAACTTCCTATGCAACTGCAATTCTTGAGAACAATAAACCTTCAAAACATGGAAATTGTGATTATTAACTAGCACTTGAAGCCGGTGTGGAGAAAAGGAACTGCTGCATACATTCCCATACAACCCTTTGATCAAGCAACATAAAAAAATCTAATGCTCCAAAATTTGTAGGATAATTAAAAGAAAATAATTTCCATAAATAATACTGTTTAACTAGATAGAATGAAGATCAGAAACATATACAAGACCTAAGTCAAATATGCAGATACGAACCAACAGTTTGGCTCGAAAGTTGGTAAAAATCATGCAAAATCAAACCAGAAGCAATAAAAATGTGTTTAAATCCAAATCAGTCGATCACAATCAGATGTTGCAAAGAATAATTCTATTTAAAAGTTGGTCAGTGACATACAACCATTATATCCGTAAGATTTCACTCTATAGCTCTTCTAAGAACATTGTTGGAACAGACAAACAATTCTAGATTGACAAACATGGTTGATCCTTTCTTCTCGCAAACTGTCACCTTCCGTGTTTGGTCAAAATCATATAATCCAACAAGAAATCCAAATCAAAAACCAAGGTTAGATCAAACGTGCAAGATTAGACTCATGATCTCTCAGATAGAAAGAAAGAGCAAATAATAAAGAGAGTCAAATCTACCCCTTCCTCAAGCAAGCATACCTTCCGCATGTGGCTCCTGAAAACACTAGTAATTGACCACTTCGAAAAATCCAACTCTATATAAAATCAAAACAAAAATCATGTTTTCCCTTTTCTATTGAAAGAAGATTGAGTATAGTCGTTTTTTTTCCTTTTTCATCTACCATGATCCTTGCCGTCGAACCTGATCATGAAGAGCTCGATCCTATTGTGAGATCTCTAGCCGTGAAGTCGGGGTGTGGGATCGGCTGTGGGGAGTAGCGGGCCTAGCGGCAAGATCTCGAGTATGGTAAGGACATATCAAGTGGGAGGCCGCGGAAAGTAGAAACCCTAGTCGTGTGCCCGATGGGAGGCTCCGTTGGTTGGGTCCTTGCGGAGTTGCGGGGCGAACCCAACCGGGTACCCGGGGTTTCCAGCGGGGCTTTCCAGCGGGTCGTCATTGTTGAGTGGGTCAACTTATCATGGGTACCCGACCCGACCATCTTTCTCGGGTACCCGTGAACATAGGGTCAAAATAACCGGGTCGGGTCGGGTACCCGTTTGAACTGAAAATTTTGCACACCCCTAATCAGAATGGCGCCGTTGCCGGGGAGCACGGCTTAGTAGTTTTTATTTTTGCTTTATTTTTGTTCTCGCGGCTCTTTCAGAGCTCGCGGCTTTTGTTTATATTTTATTCTTGTTTTATTTTGGTTTATTTTCTTTTGTTTTTGTTTTTGTTTTATTTTGAGTGTTTATTTTATTTTGCATTTTTGCATATATACCCCCATTTCAGTTTCATTTATTTTTCTTATCACTATTATTTGATTATTTTGTTCTGACCACTCGTCTTTGTTTCTTGCGAGGGCCCGAGGACCGCGGAGGTGACTTTCGAGGAGCCGATGCAACCGCAGGACTTGGAGGCGGCTCCTTACGGAGCCGTAGGAGAGAGCAAGAGAGAGTTGAGTGGGAGAGGTTTTTATTTTTCTTTTTATTCGATTATTATTGTAATAATACAGGTACTCAGAGACTGGACACTTGGACTCATTGACTTAGCGGGTCTGTTTCGCCGAGCACCGGTGTGCTCGGGGGACCCTTAGGATTTTCGCGGCTTTTTCGCGGTTTGTTTTCTTTTCTTTTTTACTGCCTTTTCCGGTGTTTACGCAGTTTTTGATCGAACCCCTAGATTTAGGATTTTCTACTTGTTTGTGCCGTAATTAGTAGGGTCCCCACACTTAATTATCTGCCTGTTCATATAGTGCGCTTAATTGGACCTACTAATAGTCAATTAATAAAAATAACTGACTCATCTCCTTCGTAGCCTACGTGTCGCAGCCTGCCCCGTAAAGCGCTTTCTCCTACCCCCGATTTGTCGGGCAGAGGAGGGGTAGGCCAAGACCGGACCCTTTGGCTTGGAGGTCGGTGACCAGTTAGACGGTTCTGCGAGTAGACTTGCTCATCTAGGACTCGGTTTTCATCGCTGCATCATTTAGGTAGTTTATTTTTTGTCTTTACATTTATGCGCGGATCATATTGCATGTAGAGTGCTGGAGACAGGTACGCCTTTCTGACTTTGCATGCATCATTGATTTATCGTGCATCGGCTTTTTCGTCTTCTCCCCCTGTTTTTGACTTAATAATCAGGAGAACCGAAAAATTCGTTAGGTCTTTGTTTTTATTTGAAAACTATTAAAAAGAAAAATCATAAAATTGGGACTGGTTAAAACTATTGACCCTAACAGACACTTCACCTTAAAATTTTGTCTTGGGGAGACCAACCCCCTCATTGTTTGGTTTGATTGCGCGAGAGAGTGACCCGCACCCTAGGTAGAGCCCTCCGGTGCTATTCCCAGCTGACTACCGACTCTTCCGTGCGGGCCAGTCGGTTGGGGTAGCATCGGGTATCCTAACAGGTCACGTAAACGCTCTGATATCTTGTGTGTTCACCTAATAAAAATTGACAAGATAATTTGACCGAGCTTTTACGGTCTTCAGCTCGCGTTGCGTTGGTGAACCGGGGGTTTGCATTTTGATCATGGTTTCTCCAGATCTCATCCGCCCTACTCGACCAGATCACGATGATGGGTAGACGCTCTCTTAGGCAGCCTCTGGCTGCACCGCTTTCGGGCACGTCCACCCAATCATCTAGGTTGGCCCGCGAGAGCCAAGACCAGTTCTCCGAGCCCGAGTATGATTCCGCCCTGTTCCCCCTCGACCCCCTTTCTTTCGGTTCTGAGAGATATGAGCCAGAGAAGAGAATAGCAGATTTGACAGCACCTGAGTATGGCTCATTTGATTTTGCAGACGTCATGGCCGGTAGTTCAGAGGATCGCTCTAGGACAGAGCACATCGTGATGGACCAGGGAGCGATCAACTCCACCCGGATCGCCTCGTTAGAGACAGTGCAGCAACAGCTGAGGGATCAGGGAGCTTTCATGATTGAGATGAGGAGAGAGTTGGAGCGACTCAGAGCAGAGAGAGATCAGAGCGAGCCTGAGGACGGACCAGATGCAGAGGCACGAGCCGCAGCAGCCGCAGCAGTAGCAGCAGCCGCCGCGGCAGGAGGACCACCGAGACCGATGCGGGAGTTGCACAACCCCGGATCTACATTGATGCATCATTGGGTAGTGGTGCCTGCTATCGTGGGGGACTTTAAGTTCCCCCCGAACACCCTGCAGATGCTTCCCCGTTTTCACGGACTTGCCACCGAGGAGCCCCATCTCCACCTCCAGGAGTTCTTGATGATCTGCAGTACTGTCCACGACCGCCACGTGGACCAGGATACGATTCGGATGATCGCCTTCCCCTTTTCCCTAGCAGACAGAGCAGCCACCTGGCTGAAGCATTTGGGGAAGTTTGTTTACACCTGGGAGCAGCTCCGCACCGAGTACTTGAACAAGTACTATCCACTCGGGCGGACCAATGCAGCGAGGGCCCTGATCAGCAACTTCTCCATGCTCCCCAACGAGCAATTCCATGAGGCATGGGAGAGGTTCCGAGAGCTCACAGACCGTTGCCCGCACCGTGATATCTCGAAGCCGAACCTTGTGCAGAGCTTCTTCAGCGGGCTGACACAAGAGCTCCAAGGCTTGGTGAACGCTTCTTGTGGCGGGTCCTATTTCGCCAAGGATCACGAACAGGTCTGGGCCATCTTCGAGGAGATGGTCGAGAACTATATGGTGATGTCCCAGACCCGGTTGTACACTCAGGGCAGACCCCAGCAGCAGCCAGGACCCGTGCAGTACCAGAGGATAGCACGGGTCGATGCCGGTCCATCCAGTTCATCCGCAGTTGCAGCAGCACAGGCAGAGTCGTCCGCTGCGGATATGGGTATCATCAGCGAGAAGTTGGACCGCATGGAGCTGATCGAGAAGCAGTGCCAGGGCTTCACTCAGACGGAGCAGATGGCACAGACTCTGAGCGACATGAAGACCCAGCTCATGTGTCTCCAAGAGGCACAGACGGCTTCCCAGCCCCGTCTTCAGTCGCGAGGCGATACCGGCGGCAGCAGCAGCTCGTCCCAGCGCTCCAGCTCCTTTCAGCAGCCTAGACAGGTTCACCTTGTACAGGCGGAGCCGTACCAGCCGCAGCAGCCCTCTTACCAGTCACCACCATCTCCAGACCTGCAGATGGTGGTATACCAGCCGGATCAGCCTCTGGCAGTACTCCCGCCAGCCCAGTACGACGCACAGCCGTTGATGGATGTCAACGGGATTTGGTATGACCGTCCTCAGCTTGGGATCCGACGAGACCATCCCGGATTCAGGTGGGGGAATGGAGGTACCCAGCCCCAGCAGCAGCCATCTGGCCAGGGAGGCCAGTATAGCCAGCAGAGGGATCACCAGCAGCAGCAGCCCCCAGCCTACCAGCCACACTAGCAGTCGTCCTTCGTTCCTCGTCCCTATCAGCAGCAGGGACAGTCTTGGAGACGTGAGCAGCAGGCTCACCAGCCACACCAGCAGCAGCATCCGTCCTCCTACCCCTCTCAGCAGCAGCAGCATCAGTTCCAGCAGCCTCAGCACCAGAGAGGCTACCCGTCGGGCTCCCATGAGAGCCCCGCCTTGGACGACATAGCCCGCCTCCTCACGGATCAGCAGGCTACCTTTAGACGGGAGATGGACGAGTTCCGCCAGAGATGCGGGACCTGATGAGAGGGAAGGCCGCCATCCCTGCACAAATAGAGCCGAATCCCAATAGCCTCAAGAGGAAGTCTGAGCAGGTAGTTTAAACTGAGCATGCCACTCCTAGTGACCCATTTGATGATATGTCTTCAGATCTGTTTGATGTTGATTTTGTTACACTTAGGAGCGGTAGAGCACCAGCAGGCGACGCCTCGTCTGAGCGACGACACGAGGATCCATCCAGGGCGCCAGATGAGGAGGAGGAGAGCGATACTGAGGCCGCTCATGACGATAATGGTAGTACTGATGCCACCAAGGATGCTAATTCCACCGGCGGTACTGAGGCCGCCGCTTCACCAGTTCGAGGAGGTGGTACTGACGCCACCAGAGTAGCCGAGCCAGCTCGCGGTACTGAGGCCGCGAGACGTCTAGCAGAGCCAGCCCGATGTGGTACTGAGGCCACCGGTGTTCGTTTTGATAGAGATGTTGTTTTTCCTTCTGTTGATGTACCTCAGAACACTGTTGTGAATAAAGAAAAAGGTTTAGTTTCTTCTGGTCCCACTGTGGTGATTGATGTATGTGCGGATCCGGCCGTCGAGCCGTCTAGACCTATTCCTAGTCCTTCATCTGAGAAGGACCCTGTGATCCCCTTCCCTAGAGCCCTTCAGATGGGGAAGGGGAAGAAAAGAGAAAAAGACCTAAAAAAGAGAGAGCAGGAGGAGTTCAGCCAGAGCATGATCGACAGATTTCACATACAGCTGACCCTTCAGGAGGCTTTGCAGCGCATCCCCCTTCTTCAGCGATCGTTGAGAGATAGGACTACAGTCAGGAGGAGGAGGAGGAACCACCATTCAGAGATACATGTGCTGACGAAAGCCACGTGCTTCGCGATCCAGAACCGTCTGCCGGCCAAGAGGCCAGATTCAGGAGCCCCGTATGTCAGATGCCAGATTAGTGAGCAGAAGTTCGACCGTACTCTATTGGATAGCGGATCGTCTATCAACCTCCTTCCGGCAGCCCTTCTCGACCGCTTCGAGTTGGGCACTCTTCGACAGAGCAGGACAGTCCTTCAGTTTGCTGATCGATCTGTCAAGAGGCCGAAGGGGTTGTTGCGAGACGTTATCGTCACTATTCAGGGCCTGCAATTCCCCGTGGACTTCGTAGTGTTGGACATGGAGATCCCTGATTCAGTGGCCGATACCCCCATCATCCTCAGTCGTCCGTTCTTGGCCACAGCCAAGGCGGTGACTGATCATGATAGCGGGAAGGTATACTTTCGCGTCGAGGGCGAGAGTGTACAAATAGAGACGGTCGAGGACTACAGAGCCAGAGAGAGCATGCTCAGAGACCAGCACAGATACAGAGCAGCTGACAGATGTCGGGCTAGACATCCACCAGGACTGTGATTTTGTGATCACAGATGATTAGGCAGCATGGGCAGACCCTTCAGCACAGGCCATCCTCTCATTTCCAGACACCACTAATGCAGAGATGACAGCAGAGGAGAGCTTGTAGAGCACAGCCCTGGTCCAGGATACTACAGAGGCAGCAAAGCCGGTTCTTGACCGCGACACGGTTTCTAGTGATGGTGGTGCTGAAGCCACCTTGTGTGATGGTGGTACTAATGCCACCTTATTTGATGCAGATCCCTCGGATTCAGAGTCTGATTGGGCAGATTGTGATGACCAAATGCCAGACTTGAGTCCACCTGAGCCTACAGATGAGGAGGAGGTAGAGGCAGAGCAGATCAGAAACAGTACAGTTGAGCAGCCTCCTCCAGATCCAGTTTGCGAGAGCTCGTCTTCTTTCTCCCAGGCAGATTTGGCAGATTTAGCAGCATTCACACATCTTCTTCCGAAGCCAGATTTGCCAGAACCCAGCTATCCAGAGCTGAAGCCGCTCCCTAATTCGCTGAAGTATCGGTTCCTTGCGGGCGAACCTGAGATGTACCCAGTCATCATCTCCGCCGATCTGACTGAAGAGCAAGAATCCTGTTTGATGGGGGTTCTTGAAAAGAACCGCAAGGCAATCGGATGGAGCGTAGCAGATCTCTATGGGATTAGTCCATCAGTGTGCTCCCACCATATTTATCTCGAAGAGGGGGCGAAGCCGTCGCGTGAGTTCCAACGGCGGCTGAACCCCAACCTGAGAGAGGTCGTGATGAAGGAAATATCAAAATGGTGTAGTGCAGATTTTATTTATCCCATTTCCGACTCCAAGTGGGTCAGCCCCTTACATGTGGTGCTTAAGAAGACGGGCATCACGACTGTGATCAGTGAGTCGGGAGAGGAGATTGCTACACGAGTACCCACCACTTGGAGGGTCTGCGTTGTCTACAGGAGACTCAACCAGGCCACCAAGAAGGACCATTTTCCCCTGCCTTTTATTGACCAGATCATTGAGAGACTGGCAGGGAAGAGCCATTATTGCTTCCTGGATGGGTACTCGGGCTACAACCAGGTGGCCATCGCTCCTGAGGATCAGGAGAAGACCACCTTTACATGTCCCTTCGGTACATATGCCTTTCGACGCATGCCATTTGGGCTATGCAACGCCCCTGCGACTTTTCAGATGTGCATGCTGTCGATCTTTTCGGACATGGTAGGGGAGTGTTTGGAGGTCTTCATGGACGATTTCTCGTTCTACGGCGACGGATTCGACTCCTGTCTTGACTGCCTAGACCGAGTACTCCAACGATGTATTGAGTACCATTTGGTTCTATCTTGGGAGAAGAGTCACTTCATGGTGACTCAAGGGACGGTGCTTGACCACATCATCTCCAACAGGGGCATGGAGGTTGATCCGGCCAAGGTTGATGTCATTAGAAAACTCGCACCACCGTCCAATTTGAGGCAGCTACGGTCATTCCTGGGGCACGTTGGATTTTATAGGAGATTTATTCAGGATTTCAGCAGGATTGCCCGGCCGTTGACTGACCTCTTGACGAAAGACATCGAGTTCCTTGTCGATGACAAGTGTCTTTCGTCCTTTGCGACTCTCCAGCAGTGTATTATTGAGGCTCTTGTCCTCCAGCCGCCTGATTGGTCTCTCCCATTCGAGATCATAACGGATGCCTCCGATTTTGCCGTAGGGGCAGTGCTGGGACAGAGGAGGGATGGAGTCCCGTTTGTTATCCACTACGCTAGCCGCACATTGGATTCCGCGCAGCGGAATTACACGGTCACAGAGAAGGAGATGCTAGTCGTAGTGTTCGCCCTAGATAAGTTTCGATCTTATATCATTGGATCTAGAGTGACCCTGTACACAGATCACACCGCCATCAGATACCTCATGGCAAAGAAGGATGCCAAGGCCAGATTGACGAGATGGATCCTTCTACTCCAGGAGTTCGACATTGAGATCAAGGATAAGCCTGGAGTCAAGAATGTGGTGGCGGATCATCTCTCCCGTTTAGAGCAGCCTGAGGAGTCTGAGCAGATTGATCCCATTCGAGATACCTTCCCAGATGAGGCGATCCTTGCTATCGCCTCACTCCCGTGGTATGCCGATATTGTGAACTTTCTCGTTGTTGGGAAAGTCCCACAAGATTGGCCCAGGCAGAAGCTTGAGACCTTCCTTGCGAAGGCCAAGTCCTACCACTGGGAGGATCCCGTCCTTTACCACGAAGGAGGGGATAGCGTCTGGCGTCGGTGTATTCCTCAGGAGGAACACCATAGCGTCCTCACTTACTGCCACAAGCTTGAGGCAGGAGGACATCATTCTGGGAGGAAAACGGCACAGAAAGTGCTCCAATCCGGCCTATGGTGGCCTACCCTCTTCAAGTACTCTGATGAGTTCGTGAAGAGGTGTACTGACTGTCAGAGGATGGGCACTTGTGGACAGTATGATATGATGCCGATGCAACCCATTCACTTATGTGAGGTTTTTGACGCATGGGGCATCGATTTCATGGGTCCATTCCCTAAGAGTCAGGGATTTAAGTACATTCTGTTGGCCGTGGATTATGTTAGTCGTTGGGTTGAGGTTATCCCCGCCCAAGCCGCTGATGCGAGGACAGTTCGCAGATTTTTGAGGAAGCACATCATCACGCGGTTCGGGGTTTCACGAGTTCTGATTTCTGATGGGGGGTCTCATTTCATCAACGACCAGGTGAAGGCCCTTGTTAGCGAGTTCGGTATAGACCATCGTGTTGCTACACCTTACCATCCACAGACGAATGGTCTAGCCGAGGTGTCGAATAGGGAGATCAAGACTATACTGCAGAAAGTCGTCCGCCCTGATCGAAAGGATTGGTCACAGCTTTTGGACTCGGTCTTGTGGGCATATAGGACGTCTTTCAAGACACCATTGGGCACATCTCCCTTTCGCCTCGTATATGGCAACCCGTGCCATTTACCTGTTGAGTTGAGGCACAGGTCACTATGGGCAGTTACTGATATACTCATGGATCCAGATGGTGTAGGAGACCAGAGGAGGGCAGAGTTAGCAGCCCTGGAGGAGTTGAGAGATACAGCTTTCTCAAACAGCCTACAGTATAAGGAGAGAGTAAAGGAGTGGCATAATTCTCACATCAGCCACAAGCATTTTGAGATTGGACAGAGAGTATGGCTGTTTGATGCGAGGCTACGTTTATTTCCAGGGAAGCTACAGAGCAAATGGAAGGGACCCTACTTGGTCAGGAGGGTACACGACAACGGTAGCATTGACATATCTGAGTTGTCTTCTGAGAGTACCTTTCGAGTGAACGGCCAGCGGCTCAAGCCATTTCTAGATCATGAGCTGCGGGTCGCTAATCTTGCCCCTATTCATTTTGCGTGAGATGTGGTCTTTGACTCACATCTAATGCATCTCACGCCTGAGTTTCACTGATCTTCCGCCTTGTATAGATCCAGATGTCCATATCATTACATTCTTTAGTCCCACATCCCTTCTTCATCTTGTGATTATGCTATACTTTACCCTAAGTATAGGGGGGATGTGAGACCTTTGGGTATTTCTTTTGTTTCTTTCTACCCCTGTTTTGCTGCCTATACTTAGGGATATTTCACCCTAAGTATAGGGGGGGTAGATCCTGTACATTCTACACTCGGTCTTTCCCTTAGTATACAGCCTGCTATACTTAGGATTACTTGATCCTAAGTATAGGGGGGAAGACCCGAGACCCTCTTGACTTTTCTATTTTCATCTTTGTATATAGCCTTCCTTTTCACTTCCTTATACCTAGCACGAGTTATGTCTTCTTCATCGCTCTTGACTCTGAGGACATCGTTCGAGCTAAGTATAGGGGGGTGTGTATATATTTCATATATACTTTAGCCATAACTCGTACTTTGTGTGAGTGTGTTAATAAATAAAATGGCTAAAAATGGCTAAAAATCACAAAAATTAAAAATTTTCATGTACAGAAACTTCTTTTATTTGCACATAAATAGGTAGTGTACAAATTATTTTTGTAAAAATGATTTCAAAAATCTTTTGTGTAAAGCTTGTGTCAATATTTTCTTATCAAAATTATGTATATAGTACAAAATTTTTCCAAAATGTTTTGAAAATCAAAAGTTTGCAAAAATCTCGTGTAAGTTTGTGTAAATATCTTTTTGCAAAACTTGCACTTCATGCATCATCCATTCATGATTTCAAAACATTTTTCAAAAATTTTGCATGATTGTGAAATTTGTGTACATAGCATCTTTTTGTATATATGTATATAGTTTTTCTGGATGATAGTTGACATTTAAACTAGCCTGGAATCAAATTGAGAAATGAAGCTTGATTAAGATCTTAATCCACCTAACTTCTAAGAGGAACCTTATAGGGCTTAGGTTTAAGGCTTTTCAGGTCCATGGTGACTTAATTCTTTGAGTCCACTAGGCTATGATCACATGTCATCTCAATGAGCCTAAGTAGAGCACTTAACAACAACACATGACTCATATAGACAATGGCTTTACTTGGACACCAGCACTATGCACCGAGCTCTCTACGAATGAGGTGGTGAGGAGGCAGTCTTCCTTGACTTGGGGTAGCATATGAGGGTAGTACTTCTAGGCAGAACCTCTCTTCTTTTAGTGAAGGAAGTGCGTCTCAACTTGGTCTGGTTGCCATGAGGTCTAACGACGGGAGTTGTGGGTTGCAATAAAGCTTCAAAAGAGGGATAGTCTACTGGCTCAAGAGGAAAAACTCCTTGTATATATGCTGCACATGTATATGTTGTATAGATGCACTTGAAAAAAAATTGTGCAAAAAGAAAATAACTCCAAAAAAGTGGTGGGTCTGAGAGAAAATGATAATCCCACCGAAGTATGTATATAGAGTGCAATAAGCAAAGCTTGGTTTCATGATCCACCTGATGTAGCTTGCAGCAGGGAGACTTGGCTACACTGGTCAAGCTCCCAAGGGTACTAGTCTACACTGGCCTTGACCCATTCTCTTCTTCCTCCTCTTCTTGAGCCGGTTGAACTTGAACTTAGAAGGGAATACCCCGCTCCTCGAGGAAAGAGTGGCCAGATTGAGGTCATAGAGTTACCTTGTTGGGGAGGGTTGTCAAGTTGCCATTTCTGAGGTGGAGAGCTTAGACCTCACATTCACAGGACAAGAAAAGATTCATGGTCTTCAGGGTTTGTGATTGATGACTTGTTCTGATCTGGAGCATTGAGGAGTCTTGGTTATAGATTAGTGGAACTTAGAGGCTGTTGAGTTTTAGACTTAAGTCCAAATAAGGTTCCGACACATTAATAATCCAAAGATCTGATCGAGCTCCATACCTTAATTTAATGAAGGCAAGTTTAATAATCAGCCTTGATCCATGCACATTCTCTTTTTCTTTTTCTTTATTTCTTCTTCACTTCTTTTTCAAATAAGTGTTTGCTAAGGGACTAGCAAAGTTAAGTATAGGGGGGGTGATGAATACTCATTCATCACTCTTTATTCTTATATTTTAGCTACAAAAACCTTTGCAAATGCATGTATATAGTTGTAAATAGAAATAATTACCAAAAGCATGTATTGTGTAAAAATCTATAATTAGCATGTTTTTGTGCAAAAATAAAAGAATAAAGATTAAGAAGAAAAAGAGGGAAATATTTAGAATAAATATTGAGCAACCTAACCCAAGGGAGGGCTCAGCATGGGCCTGACCGCATAAAAGCCAAAGTAGAGGGAGATAGGGGCTCATGTGTGTAAATACTTATGTAAAAAAATAAAAGTATTTTCCTAACAAAAATAGACTCAAATTGGCTTGTAAATATTTATAATTATAAAAACAAGATAAAAATAGAAAAAAAATCACAAAGAACAAAAACACCACTTTCACATTGTACATAGAACCACCTTTATATTTATTTAGCCTTATAAATAAATAAAATTAATTTCCAAAATTTTTGTAAATATTCTACATGATATAATGTAAATAAATAAAATAAAAACAATTAAAACAAAAACAAAATAAAAATAGCAAAATTAAAAACACAAAAATATATTGTAAATATACCATGTATATAAATGTATATATGTATTTATTTTACCTATGTATATAAATAATTAAAATAAAATAAAAATATCTTTTTATTCCTTATTTTATAATGAAAATAAATAAAATATAAAATAGGAATAAAATTGTACAAAAATAAGAAATTAAAAATCAAAAATCAAAATCCTATATATTGTATATACACCTATATATGAACCGACTATGTAAATACATTATTTTTACTTTGAAAAATTAATTAAAAATCACTAAAAAATAGAAAAAAAATAAAATAAAAATATTTCATGTTTTAACTTTTTGCAAATTCGGCCATTTGCTACCTTAATTTTCACCTTCAAAATCCAGCCACGTGGCCGCTTCCTACTGGTCCTGGGATTGTTGACCGCCCGGTCAACTACCCCCCCCCCCCAGGACCACTTCCCACGGGTCCTTAGCGAGTATCCATCTTCTCGGATTTTTCCCCGCTAAACCCGATCATGACTTGCTCAAACCCCGGGTCCGAATTAATCTTGAGATATCCATCACCCTCGCCGGAGTATTTGCCTTAGGATCCGCGCTCCAGATTGCCCTACCTGCGCGCTCCTTTCCGGACCCTCCAGCGTATATAACGCCAGCTCCGCCACCTTCATTGTCCATCTTTGGCCACTCGATTCCACCTCCCGTGAGCTCCATTGCGTAGGCGAGAGTGACAGCTTGTCCCCCGTGGTGTCGAAGCGAGGAGAGGGAGCGAGACCACTGATCCGGCGAGCATCGCCGCCTTGCTCCGCCACCAGCAGGAGCATCGAGCCTCGGAGGGAGACGCTCCTCGAGGCGACGACCCAGAGCTGCGCAAGCTCGTCCCCAGTCTCACCGTCCACCCAGGTAGCTCCGTCGTTCTTTCTTTTTCTTTAATTTGTAGTTTCCCCCAAGTTGCCGCTCCGCCGTCCATCGTCGATTCCGTCCACGTCCGACCCCCAATCGATCAACGGGCTTCACCATAGCCATCGCCTCCTTCCCGCACACCTTCTCCATCCCTCCATCCAACCCAGCTCGCACAGGAGCTGGGATTCGAGCTCCACCGTCTCCCCTTCGCCGGAGCTCGCCCGCTTCGACCCTCCGTTCACCGTCACCCCGCTTAACCGGGTCGAGGCAGTTTGCCCTCGACCCGCGAGCCTTCTGGACTGTTTTGCAGGTTCAATGAGGGCCATCTGAGGCCCTTCGACATCAAGCCAGGAGGCGTAGCTCCGCCAACCTTGCCGTAGCTCTCCAGAGCTCGGCTAGGTCATCGGAGCCCACCAGTAGACACGGAAGCACCCCACGCTCCTTCTCCAACCTTCAGCGTGCTTCCAGGAGGATCCTAGCGCACGCCCGAGGTCGGCGAATCTCGCCGGCGAACAGTTCATCCAGCATCCTCCGTTGTCGTCCGATCGCCTCAGCCCTCCAGTTCTGATCTAGACCGTCCATCTCAGGAGGCCCCCGCACCGCCAGATCTTTGGAGAGGCGATCCCAGCCGTTGGTCCAGTGAGGGGTTTGGCCACTGACGTCCTCGACCGCTCGACCAGGCACGTGGCCACGCCCCCGCCGTTGGATTTCCCCCAGGAGCGCAGCGTTGGACCCCCAGTCGCCCACCACCGTCTGATCACACACGTGGCGTCCATCCTGCGGTCTGCATTAATAAAGGGTAAATTACCCTTAGGCCCTCCTGTTTCTTTTATTTAGCATTTAGTCCTGTAATTAGTTAGCATAGCTGTTTAGTTTTTGGGATATTTGCATAGAGGACCGCGTGCTTAGTTTCATTTGCAGTTATGCCCCTGTGTGTATGGTGACACGTGCTTCGACACGTGCTTTCTGGCTATTTTGCATTACATGCCCTTGTAATTCTGGTTGTTCCTTAATGAATGAAAGTTTTTAATTATTTGCATTTATACCCCTGTGCGTGATACATTTGAGCATGTGCGGATATTTTTGGGTATTTTGCGAATAGGTCCCTGGACTTTTGGTACCTGTTACCAGAAAGCCCTTGGAACTTATTTTTCTTGCATTTGGGTCCCTGAGTGCCCCAGGCACGTGCGTAGCACGTGTTTCGCTGTGTTAATTGCACCAGACCCCCCAGACTTTCGGGTATTTGCACTTTGGTCCCTGTGCACAGTGCCCCTTCTTTATTTTTGAATAAAATAGCAATTCACCTCCAAATTTGATGAAAATTGGATACATGGCTCCTGCCATGTTGTAAAATTTTCCATAAATTTTGGAGACATTTTAGATACTGTTTGATATTTTTAGAAAATCAAAAACCTCTAATTTTGCTACTGTCTAACTTTAAAAATCACAAAAAAATATTAAAACTCCTCTAAAAATTCCAAAAAAATTCTCTACTGTTTGTTTTGTCTAGCTTGATTTTCTAGCCAATTTTGGCTTTTTTTCATTACAGAAAACCACTAAAAATTGAAAAGCACTCAAAAACCTATAAAAATTCTAATAATTAAACCAAAAACCCAAAAATAATAAATTAGGTGCCTAAATTTTCCTTGTTTTATTCTCTTTATAGGAAAATTACCTCCCAGCTAATTTGGGGCCTTTAGATATTTTATCTAGGCCCTTTTAGCTCGGCTGGACAGTACCTACTGTTTTAGTCACTTTAGATTTTTAGAAAATTAAATAAATATCAGAAAAATACCAAAAATTCACCATAAACACTAAAAATTATAAAACACATAAAAATATTTTTGTTAGTATTTTTGGTTGATTTTTACTGCTTTTAATAAATTGTTGAAGTGTGTTGTTTTCTTGTTTTTATTATTTTCTTAATTAACTAAAAATCCAAAAAAATTATAAAATATTTAAAAACCACCAAAAATACTTATTTTATTTTCTTTTATTTCTTTTTGACTACTTCGTAGGCCGCGAGGCCAACCCGTGCTCCTTGTGTTCGACCCTGGTCGCTATACCAGGTTAAATTAATAGCAGGACCGCTATCTTGTCTTTGATTGATTTTCATCTATCTTGGTGGTCTATATTTTTCTTGATTGTTCTAGCCGAGTGATTGAGGTCGCGACGACCATCGATTGATACCTTTACCTTGGTCATTTGGCTGGTTATCAATGTTGCGCAACATCTCCCGGAGGTAAAGGTAGGGGTTTGTTGAGGTCTACCTCCTGATGCAGATGCCATCAGACGTAGGGTGTGTATGCACATGTTGCTCTCGAAGCTCTGCCTTGATCTGATTGTTGGATATCGGGCATAGTTTTGATCTGATTGTTGTTTCCATGCCATGATCCAGACTTGTGTCGTTGCTCCCTGAGGAGGTCAATTTTGGTGGTTGTCACCATGATACTTTGCCTGAATTGAGGCACTAAGTGGAGTTGGGAAGATGTCTCGATCTGGAGGTGTTGCGAGGAGGCTCGAAGTTAGGGTTTTAGATCAGTGCAGTCGATGAGATTGGCATTGACAATGACTGCATATATTATAAACATAATCAAAATAATCTTCAAGAAAACTCGGAATCGAACCCGTTCTGGTAGCATGTTAAAGACAATGCAGAAGCGTAATAATCAAAGATACTTATAACGGGATAAACAACTATGAAGAACATCAGGATTTGATGTGGAACCCTGCTCCACAAATAACAGGATGAAACCACTGGAGAACCACCTCAAAGGGTTGATGTGTATACTAAATTTTCTTTCTCTCTTAAAAGTTACAGGTGATGTGAGGGTTCTTATATAACCCACCAGTAAAATCAAGTCCAACTAATAGATGATGTGGGACTAAACTTGTGGATGTGATAATTGGACTCTGGAGGGATCTGATTACTCATCTATGGATGCATACTCTAACATCTCGATTTAAGGGAAAGTTGTCACAATTTTTGACCTAAAGATCATGGAACTTTGAAATACTTCCCAAGCATTATGATGTTCTAAGTCAAAGGAAGACATATTTCTTTACTAGAGTAATAAATATACCCTTCATCTACTAGGCATGCTCCTACTCATATTGAAAGAAATCAATAGTTGGTTATTAAAAAGGAAAACAATTTCATGAGATTCCAAGGATCAATACAGGAACTTATAGATAGTTGATTATCTCATTCTGGTTAAAATTGATACTACATATGTTATCGATGTGGTGGGCCAGTTCAGACATACATACACTTACTGACGTGTATTTGAAGGCAATAAATATTGAATTGCATAAAGGACCTCCAAAATGGGCCATTTCACTACGGGCATAAAGCTTGAGATTGAGGGAGTACTTGTGTTAATTGGGCAGGGTGCGCAAATACTAAGAGAGCCATCACTATATTGCATACAAATGGGCAATAATCTTATGATTTGTAGAAGTAAAAGGCCATATGTATATGCAAGCTACATGGTTGAAGCTTACTCAAATTTGTTGCAATAAGAGTTGCAGAGATGTGTCTTAAAATCATCTTGACAGATATTAGAACACATCTTGTGCTATCTATGAAATTATTCTGACAATGATGCTGCAACAAATCTATTAAACAATCATTTCATGTATATTAGAATAAAGCATGTTATGATTGGTCTGCACTTCAATAGAGTGAGGATTGACTCGGCGGAGCATGCGTTGCTATACATATAAATTGAGAAACACGTCTTCACCATGAGGCTTCCAATGATTAATTTCAAGAATGTGGACAAGTTATGCATGTTTAACCTCTAAGTCAAACTTGACGGGTGTCCAGTTGCGTTTATTATACGGGTCAATAGGATGTGGATGAGGATCCATTTAACCTTGTGGAACTATATAATGTAAAGAATCATCCCATTTTTCTTTCATTAAGAAACCGAAGGCAACCTTGAACTTCTATAAGTTTTAGGCACCATTTCTTTCCGTAGTTTTCCCTTCCATTGTGAAGAGTTTTCTGCACAAATCCCTTTGTTTTGTGGTCTCTCATTTAGGCTTTTCCATGACAAGTCCTAGCATAAGATGCAAGCTGAGGTTTAAATATCCTATGAGAAGGAGTTTCCTAAAGAATATCAAGTCTAATCTCATGATTAACCTAACATCCACAACCATATATATACACATGCATATTTTGAGACCAACAAATATATATAAATGTATATAAATGTATATGGTGCTTATAAGATCCACATCCAAAACCATATCAAAAAAATCTGAACCATGGAGCTCGCGCCCCAACATTAATTAGGTTGGCAAGATCAGTATAAAGTATGCAAGATGTCAATCATGTTTCAAGTGTTCAAAGGAAAACAAGGGTGGTAATAAAAGATATGCTCCAGAACTAGAGGGCCGAAACATGAGCTTTTTTTGTTAATCCCAATCAAAATACACAAAATTTCATCTATGACTATAAACAAAACACATGGCAATGCGAAGAACTCTTGATGTGAGGAGGTAGCATCAAACCTCAGAGATTAAGCCTCAATCAAATTTTGTGACACCTGTTATTAGTTATTAATTGTTTTTAACTTGGTATGACATTTATAATGGGAACATGGCCTCAAATTTCAGCGAAATTCGGTCGAATTTCTGTCCGAAATCGAAATTCGACCGAAATGACCGAAATATGGGGGTGCTAGTACAAAAAATGACCGAAATTTCGGTCGAAATTCCACCGAAATTCCATCGAAATTCTGTTTTGGTCGATACCGAAATGGTGACCGAAACCGACATTTGAGGCCTTGAATGGGAATAACTTTATACCACTTAACCACATGGCAAAAAGGGCATCAGCATAATACTATTTCCTTGTTAAATAATCCATAATCTTATAGTCAAAAGTATAAGCTCATCTACGAGATAAATTACCATAATCAATATTTCAATGTAATCTACTTCAGAGGATTTTTTAGTATATTAGCTTTCTCTATCTGTAGTACTATTATTTTTATTGATATTTTACATATAAGAGTGATTTATTTTTCCTAATGAAATGTATTTTCTCTATGGAAGCTTCTATCCATTTGAAAATTTCTCATATAAATCAAAGCTTGCACGTCAAGTCATCAATTGTCTTGAGGCTTATGCCTCGTCATAGTACAAGAAAATTGTTTTAGTGACTCACACTAAACATTGCATATGGAATACCAATCCTTGTAGAGTCTACATCTCCACGTACATATCCTTCATGATCATATTTGAGATCCGATCGTTGCTCAATCTTCTGGAGAATAGGATGGACATATACACTATATATACACTAATACACAAGACTAGAGATAAATAACATACCCTTTAGTTTAGATATTAGTGCAATTAAAGGTACAACACCACATGACATGAAGCTCATTGCTCAAACTGGATCACAAATATTGTTATTTGTAGTGATGGTTCTCTTTCTCGCTTGTGTGATTCTACAAACTGACAATGAACTCCCTATCAATTGAACAACTTCATGACTCAATAATCCTCCATAAACCCAACACTTGGTCAGAGGCTTCATGCACTCTATCTCCATTGCATCAATGCCATGTAAGAAGATCTCTATATAAGTACCCATATGGCCATAGAAAGGCGGAGTCACAAACTTTAAATGCCACTTTAAGTATCATAAGGTGGCTTCATGGATCATAAGTTGGCAAGCGAAAAAAATTGTGGCAAAACCTATGCCTTTTAAATTTGAGTGGATAGTAAAATACACATGCATATTTTGAGACCAACAAATATATATTTATATATATGTATGTGTATATGTATATGGTGCTTATAAGATCCACGTCCAAAATCATATCAAAAAAATCTGAACCATGAGCCCGCGCCCCCATGTTAATTAGGTGGGCAAGATCAGTATAAAGTATGCAAGATGTCAATCATGTTTCATGTGTTCAAAGGAAAACAAGGGTGGTAGTAAAAGATATGCTTCAGCAGTAGAGGGCCAAAACATGAGCTTTTTTTGTTAATCCCAATCAAAATACACAAAATTTCGCCTATGACGATAAACAAAACACATGGCATTGCGAATACCTCTTGATGTGAGGAGGTAGCATCAAACCTCAGAGATTAAGCCTCAATCAAATTTTGTGACACCTGTTATTAGTTATTAATTGTTTTTAACTTGATATGACATTTATAATGGGAATAACGTTATATCGCTTAACCATATGGCAAAAAAGGCATCAGCATAATACTATTTCCTATAAATAATCCATTATCTTATAGTCAAAAGTATAAGCTCATCCACAAGATAAATTACCATAATCAATATTTCAATGTAATCTACTTCAGAGGATTTTTTTAGTATATTAGCTTTCTCTATCTGTAGTACTATTATTTTTATTGATATTTTACATATAAGAGTGATTTATTTTTTCCTAGTGAAATGTATTTTCTCTATGGAAACTTCTATCCATTTTGAAAATTTCTCATATAAATCAAAGCTTGCACATCAAGTCATCAACTGCCTTGAGGCTTATGCCTCGTCATAGTACACGAAATTTGTTTTACTGATTCACACTAAACACTGCACATGGAATACCAATTCTTGTAGAGTCTACATCTCCACGTACATATCCTTCATGATCATACTTGAGATCCGATCTTTGCTCGATCTTCTGGAGAATAGGATGGACATATACACTATATATACACTAATAAACAAGACTAGAAATAAATAACATTCCCTTTAGTTTAGATATTAGTGCAATTGGAGGTACAACACTACAAGACATGAAGCTCATTGCTCAAACTGGATCACAAATATTGTTCTTTGTAGTGATGGTTCTCTTTCTCGCTTGTGTGATTCTACAAACTGACAATGAACTCCCTATCAATTGAACAACTTCATGACTCAATAATCCTCCATAAACCCAACATTTCGTCAGAGACTTCATGGACTCTATCTCCATTGCATCAATGCCAAGTAAGAAGATCTCTATATAAGTACCCATATGGCCATAGAAAGGCGGACTCACGAACTTTAAATGCCACTTTAAGTATCATAAGGTGGCTTCATGAATCATAAGTTGGCAAGCGAAAAAAATAGTAGCAAAACATATGCCTTTTAAAATTGAGTGGATTATTATTGTGTTTGGGAACTTTGTGGGCTTCTATCACCTAAGGTCTCTCAAACGAGGTTTGTTCGTAGTGTATGCGCTTAAGTTCAATTCTTCTCTACCTAAAAGTCTATATAAAATGACCTATATACTAGGGCCACATATTTGTTAGGTTCCTTAGGTCAACTGATACTCTCTTTACAAATCCGATCCCTACTTGTATGGTCAGAGCATCTTCATCCCAACTATTGACATTTTCTGCCCACTTTTATCCCAGGGGGTCGAGTACAACTTACAGGACTTTCCTTTAAGCATAAAAGATACATTCCCATCACAAAGAATGCGTGAAACTCCTTTCTTGGAAAAAAAATATAAAGCACTGCAACACAAAATTTAGAAAGCCAAGAGGGAGGAGACTACCAAAACTTCATCGAGAAAGAGATTCATCAAGGTATGTGTATCTCCCTCTTCGTCTCCATATTAATACACATGATGCAACAATCTATATGCAAGCTCGTATAACATTGCTTTATATATGTGATAGAAAATCCATATACCTCAAGTAATTGGATGTTAACACAATACAATTATACAACAAATAAACAGCAAACATTTCTTTAAATTTTGTATTTGCAAAGTCTGATCTACAGTCTTTCTATTTTCATACATATGATTACTTGTATTCTTAATGTGGCATATACTTTCACATTTATGAAAGGTGGCCCATGCATAAGCACATATACTAGGAACATTGCACTCTGACTAATCCGTGTACATTACTCTAATTTCATATTTATTCTATTTGACTAATCGACCTAGTCCGTCAACTACTGCAACATTGCATTCATCTACACATACAAAAGTTTCTATCATGGAATTTTAACAATACGAACCAATTCCATTCGCCCAAGTGGAATTGAATCCGAGGTTACCATTCATGCTCTAAATAACAGGAGCTTAACATTGGGTCATTCATTCTCATGGAATCATTAGCATGATATAAACAATTGTGTGGTCAAGCTTTGGTGAAATTCCTTCCAGTTCGTAGTTGTATATATCTGAAAATTTACCAAGTCGGAAACCGCAGGAGAAAGCAGATAAGAGTAAAATAGAGAATATATACCCTTACAGACAGTAAGGATGAAGACGCAGAAGACGACTTGAATC
Organism: Ottelia alismoides; assembly: GCA_037367405.1. Classification (NCBI taxonomy): domain Eukaryota; kingdom Viridiplantae; phylum Streptophyta; class Magnoliopsida; order Alismatales; family Hydrocharitaceae; genus Ottelia; species Ottelia alismoides. The sequence continues at coordinate 283,781 of JAZKJV010002102.1, forward strand.
CGGTAAGTCCAACATCATACGAAATCCTCCCATCTGCCTTAAATAATCCATAATTCCTCTCAGAGCCTTTTCCCGGCTTCAGATTCTCGTTAAACAATGCAAATATATAAGCCTTTACAACCGTCTTTGGTCTTGATGGAGTGCCCTTCCTCTTGGCAAGCCTTTTGCGCAGATTATAGTTGTATGTTCTCGCATTCTGAAATGATGCACCAGCTTCATCGCTATCGCCGCGAGAAGCCCAGCCAGTTTCAGAAACCCGCACTTCCATCTCACCATACCCAGCAGACTCCAAAGCAGCATAAGCCGCATCAATTTGTGCATCGAACATGTTATCATAGTGCAGATTAGTCTTCTTATCATATATCCCTGGATTCGACTCGAAAAGAGCATAATGTATGTCTATGTGGTCAGGATCACCATTGTAAGCTAGGAATGGGTATATGTTTACATAAAACGGAGCACCTGTTAGCAGAAAAAAATCCAAAAGAGGATTCAAATAGGGAAGCAAGTTTTCCTTGAACGCGCCTGATGATGGGGGGTATGAATTGGCAAATACAGCCTGTGAATGGGCAGTATTAACTTCAATCAGATCTGCCAATCCAATCCTATATAGAGCAGTGTGGACATTTTTTATGGCGCCATAAAGAACCTCGTGCCATTCTTGGTTAGGGCCGCCCAAGACCTCATTGCCGACTGCTATTCCTCGAATATGTGTATCAGGAAGAAACGGCAGCACGTTTGCCTTCAACCAATTCATGGCATGGTCCACATTCATGCTGATTTCTTTCATATGCTCGTTCGGTATACCTATTATCATCTCAATCCCGGAACCTTTAAATGCCTTGAGAACACTATGATCAGCATCATAAATTCGAATGTTCTTTATCTTTGCTTTCTTCAAGATTGTAACAACAATCTGAGGTGAAGGTATGTTGTCAGCAATTCGACCATAGTTTATCCCATACGTTCCAGTGAATCCGTACACTGTCACCAAGTCTGCAAAGTGATAACTGGTTTAGAGTCTTTTCATTCGAATTCAGAAAAATAGGAAAACAAACTTAGTAGGTTAAATGTTCTAGGTAGTCTAAAATCTCTAAATATATGCGGTAGAAGAAAACCTAAACTAAAGTTGTCTACGAGTTAACAGGAAAGAAAAGAAACAACATATAAATTAAATATAATCAACTAATTCGTTGTTGTCTCACCAGGCACAAGCATGTTGGCAATACTAAATTATTCGCCGTAATAATAAATTTGAAAGAAGAACGGATGAAATTATAATTCTTCTAACATAATCTTAAAAGATATGCCACTTCTATATCCTCTGAACTTTGGAAATTGGGCAGAATGACACGTTCATCTTCCAGAAATTTAAATCCTAGGCTTTCTGTATCAACAGTAGAAGTTTTGCATAATTTCCACCAACCCATCTGTGTAAAAACCACTGAGAAAATGGATGATCAAACATGAACACAGAATTGAATAGAAAAAGAAGAAGCACCGGCAGCAGGTTATCCTGCAAATTGAAGCCACCTCCTTAATCAGAACCACTGAGGATGGAGGAGAGCACATTCAAATCTATTGTCAAAACAAGGATTCCAGAGCTTGCGATTTTTCCAAGCTGAAGTTTACAATTTCCCATTGGTTTCCAATAATTCAGAGAGTGTTTGATCTTGGTCCACTTAGACTTATACCACAAAAGGTTCCCAGTGTCAACTTATGCCTGACCGGCATTTTTTATTAATGTGTAATCGATCAAACGCCCATCTATTTAGAAACAAAATGTTCCAAATATTCCCGGAAATTTACGCTCCCATTGAACCGTTTATATATGTTCCAGATAACCCGATATACAAGGCTCTCCGTAATTGGGCTAATTCTAGGACAGCACAGATCTTTCTTCACTGGGTGGGTACACACAAAAAAATATCGATCAAACCTTACGCAATCCAAGACCCGCCCCGAGATTAAAAAATTTAGTTTTCTTTTAAAAAAACTAAAAAAAAACCACCGACCCACAAAGCGAAACCCGATCAAAGTGCGAGAAACCTAAAAAGCACGCACCATTGTCGACCACTAGGCCAAGAACGAAGCAACCCACAACGAGGAATCGCCGGAGATCGCAACCACCCATCCAAGGCGACATCAATCTGCACCTTCCCTATCAGAAAAAAAACTGCAAGGCTTTTGGGAGGGGTGTCTGGGTCGAAATCTACTTTTATAAGGCGAGGGACAGGATTGGAATAGATTCGATTGGAATCCACAAGCACGAACACAGTGTGAAACGCGTGGTTTATATAGTGGAAGTGGAGAAGTGACGGAGCAAAGGAGAGGAAGAAAGAGGAGCTCTCTGCTTTGCTTTGCTTTGCTTTAAGTTGCTTTGGTGTTGGCCGTTTGTGGGTCGCTTTCCTTTGAGGGGAAGGAAAGGGGAAGGGAGGAGAAGGGAAGGGAGGAGGAGAAGAGGGGTTCTTTGGCTTTAGACTGAGGTTTTGACTCAGTTGAAGTGATGTGTGTGCGTGTGGGGGCCTCTAGAAAGTTCAAATTTTGAAACTTGAAAGTGGTAGCCTTGGCCTTTTTGGGGAAAACAAAGTATGGAGTTAAGGTACATTTACTATCCGAGGAGGAGGCTTGAATGGAGTAGTGGGTTAAAATGTTCCATTTGTGAATAATGTTTTTTGAGCTTTTAAAGAAAACTAGGAAATAAAATAGTTGATAGAAGATCAATTTAGTTGTTTGAATAAAAACTTGAGTTGCTTGAACGTTCATTCCAAGAGAATTTTGAGAAACCTGCTCTGGTCGAGTGACTTAGTCAGTAGTTGACTAAACAAAAGGAATGAGTCGATTAACATCAAATTTTGAGGATTTCGAAAAAGGGTGACTTAGTTGATTGAAAGAGCTTCGAATCGATTGAGTGGTTGACAGAAGTAGCCATTTATGAATCAATTAACGTATAGAACTGCTATGAAAGCAAGTACAATCCAATACTAGTAGCTTCAGTTGATTAGCATTCTGGTCAGTCAATTGAAAAAAGTTAAATATCTTTTTTTGTATGGGATGATTTTTGCTAAAGTTTGGCTCGTTTTCAAATATACTAAAAAAAGTGTAGAATGATCTTGACTTCTTGTAGAGCATTTTATTAGTTTGAAGAAGTAAGATTGCACTTTGGTTATTCTTTTGATTTGAAATTTTGTATTTTATCTTCAAGATCTTTGTCAGTGCACTGTGACCCTTCAAATTTGTGTAAACTGTGTATTAGTCTACATGTTTTTAAATTGAATTAGCCCACTTCAATAGCAATAATATTGCATCGCACATTTTTTTACGTATTAGTACTTCCTAAAATGTTAGGTCATATAATGAAACACATAGTTCTAATCTAGTTTATCATTATCAAAATTGTATGTTTCAAAACAACATCGCATCATTCTACAATAAGCTTAGTAGATGGTGATGTTATATTAACGTTGAAGAAATTTCTTGACTCCTACATGTGATGGTAGAGTTTAACATTCGATTAACTCTAGACAACATGAATGGGTTATAGAATTGCCATTTCAATTAAATAAGTCTTTAAATTTGTTCCATTTGAATTGGATCTCGATCTACCCAATCGATTTTTTAGTAATCGATTTTAAGTTAGTAAAGTAGGATTATGTACCAGTTTGAAATGTTACATGTAGCTTTGGCATTGTCATACATGTTCGAAAAATCTATCAGGATACGACAAAGGATGTTGGATGTGTAGTTATATGCTCTTAGTGAGGGTCATGATTAGATATTTTCTCTTGATGCCTAACGAGTATGGTTGAAGATGTTTAATTGATACTAATTAACAAAATAACAAGCCAATCGTGTTTCTTTCTCACTTCAAACAAATTAGCAATTATGTTTTCATAATACTTTTTTATAATTTTTTATTTTGCAAAAGTTTTTATTTTCTTGTAAAATAAAATGAATAAAGAAAATGAAATGAATGTTGAATGCATTTTTTGCAAATAATTTTGAGGGAAATATGATAGCCTTTTGCAAAAATTGTTTTAATGTCCAATAAAATTCCAAAATTAAATTAATTATTTTTCCCTTAAAGATGAATGCAAGAAGAATGCAAAACTCATTTTTTGTAACATTTTAATGCAAAATAATTTAAATATGATGCATGTAATCTTTTGGGCATTTTTTATTAAGGGATGAAAGTGCAAACTTAAATCAAATTAAAAATATGATATGTATGATACGTTGAAATGAAACTATCTTATTTGTTCAGAATTTATGGGTGACGAGTTAACTAATGAAAAATGCAAGAAGCTTATGTCATATTGTATTAGAAATGATTTTTTAAGTTAACTAATATTCTCAGAATATCCAATGAAATCAACAATGATAGAGAATTTAATTATACATAGAGGATTATTTTTATTTTCAAAATATATTGCAAGATGATCCAATTAAAAATAAAAATTGCATCGACAAATTATTTATTTATGAGCACAAGATTCGTTGAAATCTAGTAAATTATGCCAAAAGTTTGCTTATTGAATTCTCCTAAATGAAAATTTTTACAAAAATCTATAAAATAAGAATGATTTTATATTGAATAAAAACGTTCAAAACATAGGTCTTACATCAAATTTTAACATAATTCTATGTATATCAAGTAGTAATCTAGAATGCAATCTAAGAGAAAGAATCAAAGTGCATGAAAGATGGCATAAAATGAAAATTTTATGAGATAGGGTTTGCAAATTATTCACAATTGAGTTCATGGACCTTTCTAAAATAAAAGAATGACAAAACTAATGATAAACTTAACTCCAAGAGGACTTGCATTTTTACATTGATATTAAGGTTATTAGGATTGTTCACCTGTATATGGTTGAGTTGACCACGTAATCAACTCAAGTTGTAAACAGTTAAGTTGTTGCGTAAGCAACTCAAGTTAGTAGAAGACACGTGTGAGTCAGGTTGAAAGCTCGAGTTAAGAGACTCGATTGTGATTTTTACCCATGAGGGTTTCGATATTAAATACATGTGTCACGTGTGGATTAATTGAATATATGTGATTGAAAGTGATGCATAACGTTGTGCTTGTTTTAGAATATTATGATTGATGCGATCTAGGTCATCTAGTCCGATCTACCTTCACCGTTCAACAGGTGTTCAAGCGAGTTAATAAAAAAACAACATTTGGTATCAGCGCCTCGTTCGTGCCATAGAAGAAACACTTTGAAGAACGCATGGCATGCACATCAAGATTGTGTACCGAAGGAAGCGTCATGACTCGTCCACCTTTCTTCGATGGGACAAACTACACGATATGGAAGAAGAAGATTTATGCCTTCCTACAATCAAGTAACTTTGCAATCTAGAATATGGTCCAAAAAATATCTGGTATATAGAAGAAAAGGAGTTCGGGTACAAGAAAGAGATGAGATGGCGAAAATGGTGCTAAATGCAAGAGGGATGCTATGTCATATCCAATGAGCAGTTTGATTGTATCTCTCGCCTGAGAACAACTAATGAGATTTGGAGTTGCCTCACTTCTATCCCTGGTGAAAATCTAAAAGAAGAAGCTTACGGTGCAAGCTCAGAAACATCAAGCAACAATGAAAAAGATGAGCAAGCATTCATTGGGATAGTGGAGTATGACTCATTCAACTCAGACACAGAGGTAACTAAATTTTCTTATTTTGAACTTTATAATACCTCACAAGGTCTTTTTAAAAAAGTCATGAACTAGAAAATTAAACAAGAAATTTGTGGATGATAAATCTAGTTTGCTAAATGACATGGATCTTTTAAAAAAGAAAAATGATGTGCTAAAACAAGATCTAAAGTAGTTTAAAATGAAAATTTCCTCTTTAGAAAAAGAAAGTCATGAGCTTAAAAAGAAAATTACTTTTGTACCTTGTTTTGTAAAAGGAAAAGAGAAAACAGAAAAAAAATAAAACCGTGCTTCTAACTCTAATTCTTTTTATAAAAGAAAATGGATTTGAAAAAAGAAGGAATCATTGCAATCCAACCCTGAAGGACCCGAAAGGGTTCCAAAATAAAAAAATTCAGGTACTGAAGACTAGAGAAATTAGAGGAGGCTACGTTAACAAAGATGGACATCAACAAGATTAAACAACTTTTAGAACCATATACGTATGCCACTGCCATGCCATGGAGAGAATTCTGCCACCAAGGACCCTCGATGACTTCTTGTCTTTTTTGTTTACCTGATCATGCATATCATGCATTGGCGATGAACCCACAACTCTTATCTTTAGGGGGAGCTCAGATTAAAAAGAATTTTTTAAACAAAAAGGAGAAGAGATTATTTAGTCATCTATTTATCCATCTTTTAGTATTAGGCAACTTTTATTATCAGTACCTTTTTTATTTTGTAAAAAGGGAGAGAAAAGAATGGTTCGAAAAATTATTAGCTCACATACAGATACATTATTTTTGCAAACATAAAATATTTTGTCATCATCAAAAAGAGGGAGATTGTGAGTGCATGCATGAATGGGGAATTTGTTAATACATAAGAATGCATATTTTGATGATAACAAAACATGTGTTGTCAGTCAAAACTTGTCCAGTTAGCTTGTAGCATACAAAGAGGCGAACAGAAGAGTAAATCCGGTATGAGATGCAAAAGATGAGAATCACATAATACATATCATACAAAATGGATCGGGGCAATGCCAATGGTCAACGGGTCGTTATCAAGAAAAGGCTTTAGGCGTTGACCCAAAAGGTGGACTTAGAAGACAAGTCAGATATATCAATGTTATCGTTGTCGTACACCTTTCTGACTATGAACGGGACTTTCCACTTGCTATGTGTAACATCCGGATCCGAATGAACTGAAGTTCCTGTCAAGAAAAGGATGTTGCAAGCAAGTTTGGATCTCCAAAGTGGAGATATTCAAAGGTACATATCTCTCTCCTCTTTGTTCTCATTAAAGTCAATGTTGAAGTTTCTAATTCAGTTTTTTTTATGTTGCTATCCATCAGATATTTTATCTATTGTTGTATGTTAGATAAAGCCACAAAATCCCTCCAAACTTAGAGGATCAAAGGTATAATCTTTAACCCTCCTCTTGCTGTCTTCCATGCATGATTCAATACCTTAAATTGCCTCTGAAATTGGATGAAAATGGGAAGTTTTACATGGAATTCATCAAAACTTTACAACAATATGCTCTTGATTCTTAAAATTTTGAGGATAAAATTTTGGGTTTAGCATGCAAATTAACCTAAGTTCAAGCCATTAATTAGCTAGAAATTTTAGCACAGAAAAATAGAAATTTGGGGAAAATGACATGCATTTTCTTATGAAATCCTGAGAAGGATGAAGCAATTCATAAATAAAGAATCTAATATAAGTAACCGAGCCTCTAAAATTCCTAAAAAAAACTCAACCTCAAAACTGGATGACTTACCTTTATAATTGAAAGCAGGACTCCTATTAATCAACTGCATGTTCTTTACATCAAGGACATGCTCAATTACTATTTTTAATGATAAAGAGAGTCCTAAAGTCGATCATAAGATACTTCGATGCATTTATGACTAAAGATGCATTATTTTTTGGATGAAATCATAATAAGGATGATGTCAATGCTTATAGACTGAACATAATTCATATCAAAATAATGTCATATCCCCCAACAGATGAGCTGTAGGCAACAGCTCGAGATTGTGAGTTATTCTAAACATAACAAGCATTAGACCACACCAATCAAGAATTCCAACAGCTAACATGGAGGTTCACAGAGTGATTGTTATGGACTTACTCGAAGAGATAATCATGTGCCATTAACCTCCATATGTTTGGTCCAAGGTGGAAAACAATATTGTATCTATGAATAATGCAGTATAATATCATAATTTGGTTGCATGGGTAGAGGCTCCTATAAGAACATATGCCCTAAGGATCTATCCATATAGCTTTTACAGTTTCTTGAGTCGCAATGTGAGGAGGTTTCATACAGGTTGCAAACTAAAATTTGTCATGGGTTTCTTGTCTACAGGAAAACCTGTATAAAATACATATGCACAAATGGTGAAACCCAGAGATTCCTTGCTGAGGAAATCATATGTATATGTGTAGCATTATAACAACATCCTAGAGTGACCCATGAACTAATCTACTTTGCTATCTACACGAGCAATGTCCAAGCAATTCACAGTGATATGTAATAGCTTCCTGATAACCCTTTATATTATATAGCATTGACATCTTATGAGTAAACATCTTTGAAAATATTAGAAGTCTTCTCTTAAAGTCAACAAATGATTTCTCAAGATCTTTACGAATAAGAAATCATCAATCAATTGATCATTATGTATAGTCTACTATTCATACAATCTATTATATATATAGGATGTTATGGCAAATGATCAGAAAACACCCCTCCTTTGATGTCTCAAATGGAACTGGTAAAATTTAGACATGATTCTTGTTTAGGTACCATATAAAACAAAATGATAAATACTAGCTAGATCCATATCCAAAGCATAGAGGGTGATCTTATGATTTTAGAAATAATAAGATGTGACCACAAAGACCGATCATCTTCATAAATTAATCTTTTAGGTATACTCTACTATTTATACATATCATCAAAGATAGGTAGTGGCAAAATACCTAGAATTGTAAAGTCGACCATTGAAGATGTTGATAAATGATGGGGTAGATGAATAAGTGAATCAATGATGAATCAGTTATATCAATAAGATCGTTGATAAAAAAGACATAGATCTGTACAGTCAACCACAACAGAGATTGAGAAAGGTTGAGGAATCAAGTCAACGTTGGTGATTCATTGATGGCTAATAATTAAGAGTGCCAGTCATGGTGACCTTTACGCCTGACTGTGCGAGGGTGCAGTGACCCTCAGCTGGGCGGGAGATTAGGAAGTCCAGTTAGGGCAGCGGCCGCTTAATGCGCGGGTCTAGGATCTCAGTCTTTTTCTCGGTCTTTCGCGAGCGCTCGCAGTTTTTACGCCTCTCTGGGATCCACAGGTTTTCTTTTAAAGACCAGTTCCGCTGACCCTTGTTCTTTAGGGTACCTAGGCTGGAGGACCCTTGGTTTTAGTTTTTCGAGCTCGTTAGCCCGTACCGGTCGGGCCGGTTTTTCTTTTAGAGCGACTTTTCCGGAAAGTCTTTCTCACCCGTCTTAGTGGCGTAGTTTTGGAGTAGACCTATCCCTCTATTGGACCGCCTTCCAATTAGAGGGCGAGACGGAAGAGCCTTTTGTAGGCTACTTCACCGCTTGAGTTTTGTTTATTTTTCGCCAGCTGACTTGGCGATGCTACATCTGAATCATCCATGTATACATCTGAATCCTTTATGGCTACATCTGAATCAGTTACAATTGAATTTGGAGCTACATTTGAGATTGGATTGAGTCACAAATGAGTTTGGCTAAAATTGAGATGAATTACAGTTGAGTTGATTGTAGTTGAGCTTAGTTTCCATTAAGCTAGTTACTGTTCCGCCAGTATTTCCTGATGAAGAGAAAATATCAATTTATGAAAATCATCCTTATCAGACTACGAGCTACTACTACAGTTGATTGAATTAACTAGTGGACGTGTTGGGAACTTAGTTAGGATGCATTTTACTCCACCGCATGCCTACGGAGGCACCCCAACCCTAAGGCTTCCTTAGTGCCTTAGAGTCACAGTGTGAGGTCTTATCTAGACCAAGACCACAGACTATCCACTATGCTTGAGAAATCCAATATGAAAAGAATCAAAACATCAGACTCATCATCTACACTTACTATGGTCTATCCTCATGACTCACAAACATCAAAAGAGACCCGAATCATCTCGACCATGTCAATCATTAAATACTCAAGATATCATGATCAATTCAATCATGATAGCCATTGAATAAATCATTGGAACATGAAATTGATGGGGAAGAATGGAAATCATATACAGTTTTATACTGGAGTCACATCTTAGAATCATAATATGAGGTCACACTCAGATCAAGATCCCAGATTGTCCACCAAATCTGATTGATTGGATAAAAAACGAGAACAAAGACTCAACATCCACATCTCAAGATCCATTAAACATGATTTATAATTAATTAAAAGGTGACAGTTTAAATATGGATCTTATAATCTTTGTATAAAAATGATTAATATGGGTAATTAATGTAGGATGAGTAGAATGGGGTTTTACATACCAAACAACTTGAAAGCATGTTTCAATGCAAGTAGCTCTAAAAATTTAATTATCAAAGCCCATTTTACTTGCTTTCTTTTGGAGCCACTAAATTTCTTGTTATTTTTAATTAATCAAGATTTACTCAACATTTGTTGATGTTCTTTTCTCCGTATTCCATGGATTGCAGGCATAATACCTGCACCGTTGTATTAGGAGAGTTGAATGTCAGTTTCTGAAGCAAAACATACCAGGTATATATGTTATAATTTTGTTCAAGGATATTATAAATGCTTTTATTTCTCTTCTGCTAAAATTGGGATGCATGTACATAATGAAATTTCTGTTGTTACATGCCAACTGCTACGGAAATTTATGCAATATAATTGTGACATAGTGTAGTTCTGTGGCTTATTGGTTAAATTGTGAATGTCATTCGTAAAAAAATTTTTTCCCTAATTTTAAGAACTAAAATATGATCTTTAGTGAACATGATACTGCGGATGATATGTAAACGGGTATTCCAGGTCTGAGAAGGAGCAGGCCTCACAGTTTGGTATCAGAGCAGTGGTACCCCGCTACATACATTCGTAGTATTATAGTTCTGATCACATTAAATCCTCGGATTGCGACAATCCTTTGACTTATCGCGAGTCTGAAAGGGAAATATGACATTCAAAATTTATGATCACAGATGTCACTAATTGCAACTAACTTTCCATATGTATCCCAAGAAGAGAAAAAGTATAATAGAAATATTCGTGAACATCAACTATTGTAATTAAGGTTATCGGTTCTTATATAGAACCATGGCGTCTAGTGTCGACCTTTCTATCTTTTTAATTGATTCTGGAGCGATGAATGAACTTTGACTTTCTAACTTCAATAGGTAGAGGTGTAGATGCCCTAGATCATCCTTGTCACATTATGGGTCATGTGGCTAATTGATCATCATAAGACTAATAGTAAGATAGCTATCAATGTTGATTGGTGGACATGAGACGATAACAGACTGTCTGCTACTATAGCTCAACAAGTTTGACCTAACTTTTGGTATGGATTGAATGCCAGATCACCATGCCATGGGTAATTATTTCATGAAGACGATTGTTTTTAGGGTTCCGAACTTAACCGAGATTACCTATAAGGGTACATTACATGACTCCAAAATGGAGTATATCTCTGTGTTGAAAGCTCGGAGACTTGTCGATGAGGAATGCGATTCATATCTAGCAATTGTCTGAGAGACGTGATGGAGAGCCGATGGCTTAAGACATCTGGATATTGTCAGATTACCCTAATGTGATCTTTAATGATTTGTCAGGTTTACCACCTAAAAAAGAGATTGAGTTCGAGATTACATTACTACCATATACACAACTAATCTCGATGGCTCCGTGCAGCTTGGCACTAGCTAAATTGAGAGAACTGAAGGTGCAGTCGCATGAGTTACTTGACCTAGGTTTCATAAGCCGAGCACTTCACATTAGGGTGCTCTAATTCTTTTTATCAGAAAGAATGATGAATCGATGAGATTGTATATAGGTTACAGACGGTAAAACAAGAAAACGGTGAAGAATCACTATCATCTGCCATGCATCGATGATTTGTTTAATCGGCTACATGGATCTTCGATATTTTCAAGGATCGATCTTCGATCTGACTACCATCAGCTGGAGACTCAAGGGTCGAATATTATGCAAACCTTATTCAAGACTCGACGTGGAAATTATGAGTTTGATATGATGTCATTTGGGCTCATGAATACACATGCAGCATTCACGGACATGATAAACAAGATTATTCTATCTATACTTGGACAAGTTTGTAATTGTATGCATTGACGATGTATTGATATATTCCCGAAATAAATTGAGATCGCATCAATGATCTAAAGACAATCATGAACATACTTCAAGAGCACAAGTTGCATGTCAAGCTAAGCAAGTGTGAGTTCTAGTTATCCCAGGTCTCATTCCTTGAACATGTTATTTTTTGAGTATGTATCGCAGTTGACCTTGCGAAGATTGCAACAATCATGTCTTGGAAACGACCCAAGATAATTACTCAAATTCGGAGTTTCCTTGGACTAGTGGCCTATTACAGATGCTTAGTCAGTAGTTTTTCCCAAGTTGTTCTTTCCTTGACACGATTGATACAGAAGAGAATTCCTTTCATTTGGAATGACTCATGCGAGCAGGCCTTCAGGACACTGAAGGAAAGATTGACGACTGCGAATATTCTTGCACTTCCTTCAGAAATTCAGGATTTTGCAGTATATACTGATGCTTCAAGTGAGGATTTAGGAGCGGTTCTGATGCAGCAAGGTCACATGATTGGTTATGAATCATGTCAATTGAGGTTGTATGAGCGGAATTAACCCATCCATGGCTTGGAGTTGGTGGCGGTTGTCTTCTCAAAAAAAAACTGGCGTCACTATCTCTATGAGGTGAATTTTGATATCTTCATAAATCACAAGAGTTTGAAGTACATCTATGATCAGAAAGAGCTAAACATGAGACAACATCGATTGTTTGAACTACTGAAGGATTTTGAATACATGATCTCTTACCATTCTGGTAAAGGAAACGTGGTGGCAGATACGCTTAGCAGGAAAGCTCACGTACATACGACAAACTAGCTCTAGCTATATACGTAAGATATGCTTATAAGTTTGACTAATTGGCATCCAGAGAATGCATTCATATCTACTGTCATGTCTCCACGATTCAACGGTCTTTAGGATTGCATAACAGAAGGATAGATTCTTGAATTTGAGATAAATACATGCGTGCCATCAAGGACAAAAGTGGTGATTTTGTGCTGACTAAGTCTATTTTGTGGAAGGCTGGCTGGGTAATTATGCCCAACGATGAGCAATTACGCAGAATTTTTTGATGAAGCACACAGTTCACAAATTTCTACTCATCCTAGCAGTATGAATATGTATCGTGATCTAGGCCAACAATCTGGCGGGACGGAATGAAGCGAGATGCAGCATGTCATGTTAGCAAGTGCATGATCTATCAGATAGTCAAGGAAGAACATAAGAGACCACCATGGTTATTACAATCTCTCCCTTTTCTCGAATAAAAGTGGAAGAGTACTTCTATGGATTTTGTCACGGGACTAGTAAAGACACTAGGTTGTCACGATGCTATTGGAATGTTGTTGACAGATTGGCCAAGTCAGTCCATTTCATACATATCAACATGACCTACACTCCACCTAGGCTGGCTAGATTACATGTGCAAAAAAAACATTATCAAAATTTATGATATACCACATGGGGTAGTGTCTGATGGAGACTCGAGGTTTATATCTCACTACTGGTACCGGCTTATGTCAATACCACAGACAAAGCTGAAGATGAGTTCTACATACGATACACTATGTGATATTCAGACACTTGAGGATTTGCTACGTGCATGTACTCTAGAGTAGAAATGATCCTGGAAGGATCACCTGCCATTGATAGAACTCCCGCACAACGACAGTCATTATTCCAGTATTGGTATGGCATCATTCGAATCCCTATACGGGCGGAGATGTCTCGCACCTCTCAGTTGGCGTAAGATAGGTGAACATACTTTTTACTCTGTAGATCTCTTTGGGAAGAGACTACGAGAATTGTTGATCGATCTTGTAAGGGGAAGGCTTCTGATGACTCAGAGATGCTAGAAGAGCTATGCAGACCGTCAGAAAAGAAATTTGGAGTTTCATGTAATCCGATCCTCTTCTCTTAATCGATTCAAATTGTAACTTATCAATATTTAACTTAATCCTTCATATTGATAGAAATTTCTGAAAACACAAGAAGGAGATTGAGTGTTTCTACGAGTATCTCCCATGAAGGGAGTATAGAGATTTGGTGCTCATAGCAAGTTGACACCACGATACATTGGATTATTTGAAATTTTTAGTCGTATGTGTAAGGTGGTCTATTGAGTAACCCTTTCTCCACACCTATCAATTTAAGGAATTACCAGTACGACCTTCACCACGTCATCAGCTACGAGAACCTTGACGTGGAGTCAAATTTGATTTACAAAGAGAAGGTCAGTACAAATACTCGATAGTGTTGTGAAAAAAAAGCTTCACAACAAAGAGATTCTCCTAATAAAGGTGTTATGGCACCGACATGATATCAAAGAGGCACCATGGAAGACAGAAGTGGATATGCAGGCACGATACCCACAACTCTTTCAGGTAATTGTCAAAACAAGCCCATTTAATTATATATATTAAAAGAACACGACTTGTTTTCCCTTTGAGGTTTTTATGGATTCAAAACCCTTTGAGGTTTTTATGCCCAGATAAGATCCAAACAAGACACAAAGTGACCTTGACCCGAGTCTCGAGGACGAGACTCCCTTTGAGGTTTTTATATTTGTAACATCTGGATCCGAATGAACTGAAGCTCCTGTCAAGAAAAGGATGTTGCAAGCAAGTTTGGATCTCCAAAGTGGAGATATTCAAAGGTACATATCTCTCTCCTCTTTGTTCTCATTAAAGTCAATGTTGAAGTTTCTAATTCAGTTTTTTTTATGTTGCTATCCATCAGGTATTTAATCTATTGTTGTATGTTAGATAAAGCCACAAAATCCCTCCAAACTTAGAGGATCAAAGGTACAATCTTTAACCCTCTTCTTGCTGCCTTCCATGCATGATTCAATACCTTAAATTGCCTCTTAAATTAGATGAAAATGGGAAGTTTTACATGGAATTCATCAAAACTTTACAATAATTATATATGCTCTTGATTCATAAAATTTTGCGGATAAAATTTTGGGTTTAGCATGCAAATTAACCTAAGTTCAAGCCATTAATTAGCTAGAAATTTTAGCACAGA
Organism: Ottelia alismoides; assembly: GCA_037367405.1. Taxonomy (NCBI): domain Eukaryota; kingdom Viridiplantae; phylum Streptophyta; class Magnoliopsida; order Alismatales; family Hydrocharitaceae; genus Ottelia; species Ottelia alismoides. The sequence goes on from JAZKJV010002102.1 coordinate 298,804, forward strand.
AAAATAGAAATTTAGGGAAAATGACATGCATTTTCTTATGGAATCCTGAGAAGGATGAAGCAATTCATAAATAAAGAATCTAATATAAGTAACCGGTTCTAAAATTCCTAAAAAAATCTCAACCTCAAAACTGGATGACTTACCTTTATAATTGAAAGCAAGACTCCTATTAATCAACTGCATGTTCTTTACATCAAGGACATGCTCAATTACTATTTTTAATGATAAAGAGAGTCCTAAAGTCGATCATAAGATACTTTGATGCATTTATGACTAAAGATGCATTATTTTTTGGATGAAATCCTAATAAGGATGATGTCAATGCTTATAGACTGAACATAATTCATATCAAAATAATGTCATATCCCCCAACAGATGAGCTGTAGGCAACAGCTCGAGATTGTGAGTTATTCTAAACATAACAAGCATTAAACCACACCAATCAAGAATTCCAACAGCTAACATGGAGGTTCACAGAGTGATTGTTATGAACTTGCTCGAAGAGATAATCATGTGCCATTAACCTCCATATGTTTGGTCCAAGGTGGAAAACAATATTGTATCTATGAATAATGCAGTATAATATCATAATTTGGTTGCATGGGTAGAGGCTCCTATAAGAACATATGACCTAAGGATCTATCCATATAGCTTTTACAGTTGCTTGAGTCGCAATGTGAGGAGGTTTTATCCAGGTTGCAAACTAAAATTTGTCATGGGTTTCTTGTCTACAGGAAAACCAGTATAATATACATATGCACAAATGGTGAAACCCATAGATTTCTTGCTGAGGAAATCATATGTATATGTGTAGCATTATAACAACATCCTAGAGTGACCCATGAACAAATCTACTTTGCTATCTATACGAGCAATGTCCAAGCAATTCACAGTGATATGTAATAGCTTCCTGATAACCCTTTATATTATATAGCATTGACATCTTATGAGTAAACATCTTTGAAAATATTTGAAGTCTTCTCTTAAAGTCAACAAATGATTTCTCAAGATCTTTACGAATAAGAAATCATCAATCAATTGATCATTATGTACAGTCTACTATTCATACAATCTATTATATATAGGATGCTATGGCAAATGATCAGAAAACACCCCTCCTTTGATGTCTCAAATGGAACTGGTACAATTTAGACATGATTCTTGTTTAGGTACCATATAAAACAAAATGATAAATACTAGCTAGATCCATATCCAAAGCATAAAGGGTGATCTTATTATTTTAGAAATAATAAGATCTGACCACAAAGACCGATCATCTTCATAAATTAATTTTTTAGGCTCTACTATTTATACATATCATCAAAGATAGGTAGTGGCAAAATACCTAGAATTGTAAAGTCGACCATTGAAGATGTTGATAAATGATGGGGTAGATGAATAAGTGAAATCAATGCTGAATCAGTTATATCAATAAGATCGTTGATAAAAAAAGACATAGATCTGTACAGTCAACCACAACAGAGATTGAGAAAGGTTGAGGAATCAAGTCAGCATTGGTGATTCATTGATGACTAATAATTAAGAGTGCCAGTCATGGTGACCTTTACGCCTGACTGTGCGAGGGTGCGGTGACCCTCAGCTGGGCGGGAGATTAGGAAGTCCAGTTAGGGCAGCGACCGCTTAATGCGCGGGTCTAGGATCTCAGTCTTTTTCTCGGTTTTTCGCGAGCGCTCGCAGTTTTTATGCCTCTCTGGGATCCACAGGTTTTCTTTTAAAGACCAGTTCCGCCGACCCTTGTTCTTTAGGGTACCTAGGCTGGAGGACCCTTGGTTTTAGTTTTTCGAGCTCGTTAGCCCATACCGGTCGGGCCGGTTTTTCTTTTAGAGCGACTTTTCCGGAAAGTCTCTCTCACCCATCTTAGTGGCGTAGTTTTGGAGTAGACCTATCCCTCTATTGGACCGCCTTCCAATTATAGGGCGAGACGGAAGAGCCTTTTGTAGGCTACTTCACCGCTTGAGTTTTGTTTATTTTTCGCTAGCAGACTTGGCGATGCTACATCTAAATCATCCATGTATACATCTGAATCCTCTATGGCTACATCTGAATCAGTTACAATTGAATTTGGAGCTACATTTGAGATTGGATTGAGTCACAAATGAGTTTGGCTAAAATTGAGATGAATTACAGTTGAGTTGATTGTAGTTGAGCTTAGTTTCCATTAAGCTAGTTACTATTCTGCCAGTATTTCCTGATGAAGATAAAAGATCAGTTTATGAAAATCGTCCTTATCAGACTACGAGCTACTACTACAGTTGATTGAATTAACTAGTGGACGTGTTGGGAACTTAGTTAGGATGCATTTTACTCCACTGCATGCCTACGGAGGCACCCCAACCCTAAGGCTTCCTTACTGCCTTAGAGTCATAGTGTGAGGTCTTATCTAGACCAAGACCACAGACTATCCACTAAGCTTGAGAAATTCAATATGAAAAGAATCAAAACATCAGACTCATCATCTACTCTTACTATGGTCTATCCTCATGACTCACAAATATCAAAAGAGACCCGAATCATCTCGACCATGTCAATCATTAAATACTCAAGATATCATGATCAATTCTATCATGATAGCCATTGAATAAATCATTGGAACATGAAATTGATGGGGAAGAATGGAAATCATATACAGTTTTATACTGGAGTCACATCTTAGAATCATAATATGAGGTCACACTCAGATCAAGATCCCAGATTGTCCACCAAATCTGATTGATTAGATTAAAACCAAGAACAAAGACTCAACATCCACATCTCAAGATCCATTAAACATGATTTACAATTAATTAAAAGGTGACAGTTTAAATATGGATCTTATAATCTTTGTATAAAAATGATTAATATGGGTAATTAATGTAGGATGCGTAGAATGAGGTTTTACATACCAAACAATTTGAAAGCATGTTTCAATGCAAGTAGCTTTAAAAATTTAATTGTCAAAGCCCATTTTACTTGCTTTCTTTTGGAGCCACTAAATTTCCTGTTATTTTTAATTATTTAAGATTTACTCAACATTTGTTGATGTTCTTTTCTCCCTATTCCATGGATTGCAGGAATAATACCTGCACCGTTGTATTGGGAGAGTTGAATGTCAGTTTCTGAAGCAAAACATACCAGGTATGTATGTTATAATTTTGTTCAAGGATATTATAAATGCTTTTATTTCTCTTCTGCTAAAATTGGGATGCATGTACATAATGCAATTTCGGTTGTTACATGCCAACTGCCTTGAATTTTATGCAATATAATTGTGACATAGTGTAGTTCTATGGCTTATTGGTTAAATTGTGAATGTCATTCATAAAAAAAATTTTCCCTAATTTTAAGAACTAAAATGTGATCTTTAGTGAACATGATACTGCGGATGATATGTAAACGGGTATTCCAGATCCGAGAAGGAGCGGGCCTCACACTTTGTAACTTTCCTGGAAATAACTTCAATCTCGCACTGAATAGCCATATTCTCTCATTCGGTTCAAACTGCTTATGGTTGATATGTGCATCATGTCATTATTTCACTCTGTCCTTATAATGTAGACTACTCAAGAATGTTGTATCACGTAACTCCTCCAGGGCTACCAACGCTGCTCTCCTCTGATTTCCTACACTCTCTAGATCTAAGAAAATCTCGATAATTTCCCACAATGATATGTACTTGATATGAACAGGTAAGTGGCTTGACTTTCCATAAACGGGTTGAAAGGGAGATGTACCCAAAGGAGTCTTGAAGGATGTTCGGTAAGCCCATGGAGTCGAGTCCAAAAGCTGTGACCAATCCTTTCGGTCTAGGTGGACACCCTTATGCAATATCATCTTGATCTCCCTATTTGAAACCTCAACAAGACCATTCAATTGTAGATAATATAGAGTAGCTACCCGATGGTCAATGTTGAACTCGTTAGCTAGGTTCCTTACATTGTTCTTGATGAAATGAGTACCCTCATCAAAAATCAGAACTCTAGGCACCCCAAACCGCGAAATGATACTCTTCCTAAAAAATCCGCAGTCTGTCTTCGCATCAGCGGCTCGGGCAAGAATAGCCTCAACACAACGACTCACACAATCCACGACCAACAGAATGTACTCGAATCCATGACTCTTAGGGAATGAGCCCATAAAATTGATTCCCCATGCGTCAAAAACCTCACAGAAGTGAACGGGTTGCATCCGCATTATATCTCTATGTCCACAAGTATCCATCCTCTGACAATCAGTACATATCTTTTATGAATGCATCAACATCCTTGAAGAGTGTAGGCCACCAAAGCCCTAACAGAAGCACCTTTTGTGACGTCCTCCCCCCAGAATTATGTCATCCTACCTCTAGCTTGTGACAATGGGTGAGGATACTATGGTGTTCCTCTTGAGGAACACACCGATGCCATACACTATCCCCCCTCATGGTAAAGGGTGGAATCCTCCTAATGGTACGACTTGGCCTTCATAAGGAAAGTCTCAAGTCGTTGCCTGGTCCAACCTCGTGGAACTTTCTTGGTGACAAGATAGTTCACAATGTTATCATACCGTGGAAGTGAGGTGACAACAAGATTCGACTCGTCTAGGAAAAGTCTCAGTGATGGGTATAGTGAACTCAGAAATCTCATGAATCTCTAATCTAGACGAGATGCGTCACAACATTCTTTACTCCATTCTTATCCTTAATCTCAATATCAAACTCCTAAAGTAGAAGGATCAATCTACTAAGATGTGCCTTGGCATTTTTCTTATATATTACGTACCTGATGATGGTGTGGTCTGTAAAAGTGGTAGTCTTGGATCCAATGATGTAAGATATGAACTTATCTAAGGCAAAGACTACATCTAGCATTTCTTTCTCTATAACAGTGTGATTCTGCTGGATGGAATCCAAAGTCCTGCTAGCGTAGTGAATGACGTGTGGAAGGCCATCCCTCCTCTGTCCTAAAATAACCCTACAATAAAATCTGAGGCATTCTTCATGGTCTCGAATGAGAGAGACCACTCGGATTGATAAAGGGCAGGTGCTTGTACAACCAGATCCTTGAGAGTTTCAAATGACGAAAGATGCTTATTATCTACAAGGAACTCGTTGTCTTTTTGTAAAAAGATTAGTAAGTGGTCGGGAAATTAGACTAAAGCCTTGAATGAACCGTCGGTAGAAACCGACATGCCATATAAAAGACCACAACTGCTTCAGACTGGACGGTGGATTGAGCTTCTTGATGATGTCCACCTTGGTTGGATCAACCTCCATGCCCATGTTGGAGATGATATGACCAAGGACCATCTCTGAGTCATCATTAAATGACTCTTATCCCAAGATAAAACACAATTGACTTCCACACAGCATTGAAGCACATGGTCTAGGCTAGAAAGCAAGCATTAAAATCATTACCATAGATCGAGAATTCATCCATGAAGACCTCCTAAAATTCACCCACCATGTCCGATAAATGGAAAGCATACACCTTTGGAATGTACCTAGAGCATTACATAAACCAAAGAGCATATGTCTAAAAGCATATATTCCGAATGGACGTGTGAATGCTATTTTTTCTTGATCTTCAGATGCAATGACCACCTAGTTATATCCCGAGTACCCGTCAAGAAAGTAGTAATGACTCTTTCCATCTAATCTCTCAATAATTAGATCAGTGAATGGTAGAGAGAAGTAATCCTTCTTGGTCACCTGATTCAATCGTTTGTAGTCCACGCAGACACACCAAGAAGTTGGTATTCAGGTAGTAATCTCCTCTTCGTCCTCATTGATAACTGTAGTGATACCTGTCTTCTTGGGTACTTGATGAATATGCATTTCATCATCTTTATTCATTTATTTTAGCTTAAAATCCCTTATAAAATACATGTATATATTGGTAAATACATATTCTTACTAACATGCATCTATGTGTAAATATTGTACATTTATTACAATTTTAACATAAAATAAATAAAGAAAGAAAGGAAGGGAAAATAAAGAAAATAAAAAGAATGTATATATGTAATAGATACAGGCTGACCCGAACCCTGAGAGAATGTCAAGACTTGACCTGATCGACCAGGAATAAAGTAGGGGGAGATAGGATCCTTAATCAGAAAATCTAAAAAAATATATTTTAAATACTTCCCATCTATTCTGTGCATATTTGTATGAAACTTACACTATTTTATTTGTACATAAATTGACCTCAAATTAAATAATTTTCAAAACAAAAGTTGTAAATAAAATATTTTCTAGATAATAAAAATAATTGTAAAATAAAATCATGTAAAGAATAAAAGTAAACACACTCAAAAAAAGCCATAAAGCAATAGTTGAAAGATAAATCTCGGCTCCATATGACTTCAAATTGAATCAAACTCACTTCCATCGTATTCTAAATTAAATTATCTTTAAAATGGCAATGATTTCATAATTTTTGGAGTTTACGATTTGAAAGACGGTTTACTAGGATAGTTTTTGCAATTTTACCATTTAATTATTGTAAATATTTGTCCACATTTATTTTCATGCATATATATATTTGTAAATAATTGTAAATATATTTATAATATTTATTTAAAATAAAATAAAAATAAAAAAATTTTAAAAATATAAAATGAACTAATTCCCTTATTGAACTATGTATATAATGTACCATATGTATATATTACATGTATATAATTAATTTCCTTAAATAACCACCACAAAAAATTAAATAATTACCCTTTATTATTTAATTTAATAAAGTGGTGTAATTAATTAATTAATAAATTATGTAGATAATGTAAATAATTTTATCCACCATTAACCCCTTCTTTTCCTATCCATTCAAATTTTGAAAAATCAAATTCAAATTTTTTGGCTCCTCCTCCCTCATTCCAACTTGATCAATCTTTTGGTGAGAGGAGCATATTCTCCAAGAACCATCTCATCTTGGAGAGGTGCCCAGCTTCTGAGTCGTCCGATGACAACGAGTCAGTCCTCATCGACGCCATCATGGCATTATCCGCTCCCATTCGGTGAGATCCATTTTTTCCTCATTTTTAATCTAGATTAATCGTAGTTTAATTTTTGCATTTTTAACTTCTTTGTCATTTTTTATTCTAGATTTTAGCTATTCATTTTTAATCAATCCTCACGATTTGATCCGTCCCGAATCTGATCTTCCGTCTCATATTCTCGATCTCATCGCTTCATGTTTTACCTCATGCAACCACATACCTCTAGTCATGCACGGTAGTCGAGATCCGGATCCATCCGTCCACTTCGCTGGATCCATTTTTCCATTCACATATTCTGTCCAATAATTTTTGATCGAGTCGTCGTGCTTGAGTCGGAGTTCTTTTTATTTATTTTAGGTACATGATTTCAAAAATACAAAAAAATTTACAGTTTCTGTTTATAGATAAAAAAATCCATAGTTTTTTTACAAAAAAAATATGAAATATTTTCTTGTTTCTATTTTTAAAATTATAAAAAAAGTTGGGGCGATAACAGTCCAATCGCCACCACCCATCTCCGCTCGCCGCCCGCCCGCTCCATCCGCCGGCCATCCTCCTCCGCCATCAGAGTCGATCTTCGCGCGAGCTCCGCTGACCCACGAGCCCTGCGCCAGCGGATCGTCCACCGCTTGAAGCCTCCCTGCCATCGACCATCGCTCCACGTCACACTCGATCGCTTCTGGCACATAGCTCCATTGCTGGAGGTGTTTGTTGCCTCACCGATCGAGGCCTCCACAGCGAGTCACCAACCACGGTCCCTCGCGCGATCCATATCCCTGTAGTCGACCGCTGTGAGGAGCCCGCCTCTCGAAGGTCACTGTCACCCCCCAACCCACGCCAGGAGCTTCAATTTATCGTTCAACCACATGCGAGCCACACCATGTCTTTGCCCTCCTGCACCTGAAGTAACTCTGTGCACCGTGCGAACCTAATGAAGAACATTGCGACACCGCCGACCTGGAGGAAAGTCCTGCACTTCCTATTCTCAACAGCACTGCCTGGGAGGAGCAGTTCCGGCCTCGCCACCACCCGTTTTGTTGCGCGAGGCTTGCCGCCCTTCATCTGGAGTCACCATCCCTCCACCTTGAAGCCAGTGCCATCCCGTGTGAAAACCCGACCACCGCTGCCATGAATCCCATGCCATCGTTGGTGCGCTTGCCTGGAGGAGGAGAATAGGGCGACACCCCCTTCCCTTGGGCGGGAAAAGAACAAACAACATAATGAGGAGGGCCCAACTTAACCCTAAATTTTTGGGTAAAATTACATTTCACTCCTGAAGTTTTCAAAAATTACAAAGAAGGACCGCCTCTAGAGCCTAGCACATGCGTTGCACACCCATTTAGGGTAATTTGCAATTTCTACTTGCTGTTTATTACCTATTAATATTAATGCAAAAATTTTGAATATTCGCATTTTAGTCCTCTATTTCCAAACTTTAAAATTGCATGCTCTTTTTATTGAAATAAATAACATTTGTGATCAATATATTCTGCAAAAATATTGTTATATTTTTGGTGTGTTTATTCATAGTATAATTTTCTCATTACATTGTTATCATCATTTGTTATTATTAAAAAATCAAAAATATTACGTTTTCTCTTTTTTGAAATTTGAAAAAATCATAAAAATTCAAATATTGCATAAGAAATCCAAAAAAATAAATTAGTTTTATTTTTGTGCATTTTATTTTCTGTGCAAAATTCACGCATAATTGTTTTTAAAATCCAAAAAATAGTAAAATATCAAAAATCTTATAAAAAACACACAAAAATGTAGAAAATCCAAAAATAGTGCTTTCACTACCTCATTGTAGATATTTTCTTCTAGATTTTAGGAAAAATAATTGCAGAAACTTTTGATTTCGTTTATATTTCTAAATTGCAAAATAGTCATGTCTATTAATTGTTTTCATTATTCTCTATTTTTATTCATTTTGAAAATCGTAAAAAAGTCTAAAATCTCTGAAAAATATAAAAATAGTAAAAAATTCATCAAAATACAAAAATATTTTTATTTTACTTTTCTGGATATTTTGGTATTTTTGAAAAATCCAAAAAGTTAAATTTTCTTTCGTGTATAAATTTGCTTTGAAAATATTATTATTTTTTAAAAAAAATAAAAAAATTGCAAAACTAAAAATCATTAAAAATTTGAAAATCGGGAAAAAAATAAAATATAAAAAATCATAAAAAAATAAAAAGATAAAAAATCACAAAAACCAATATAGTTTGCATTTGAATTTCCTTTCTCTTTTAATTGATTTTTCAATTATTAGAATAATTCTCGGGAATTGTAGCCCCACTGAGTTCGATCATGTTGCTATACATGTAAATAAATAGCAAAATTCTCCTACTACGTTTTTGTACATAATTTAGTTTGAGAATAAGAATAAATTTCTTTTTGTTGATGCTTGATTGTGTTGCGACGACTTGTGAATAATTCTTCTAATTAAAAATATGTGAAAAGCTAGTCAACAAAATGGTATCGTTGCTGGGGAGGCATTGCGAGGGTAGTTAGGTTTCTCTTTTCACCTTCTATTCTTGGTTGTAAATTTTTGTCTATATTTTACCACAATTATTTAATTGTCCATATTCATTGTATCTAGTTAATTTTGTTAGCTTATATTTTATATTTGTGTCTCTTACACATTTTTCATTTCCTCTTTTTTTGCGAGGGCCCGATGAGCGAGGGCGACTTTCTTAGGAGAGCCGGTGCACTCAAGTGAAGCGGAGGCAGCTTGATTCTTCACCGAGCCACATGAGAGCGTGAGAGGAGGAGAAGAATATTTGAAGGAGACCAAGCATTAAAAACATTATGCATAGATTTTCCTTTGTTCATTTTAGTCATTAAAAAACTCTTATAAAAGGACATTCATTTGTTGTGGGGTTTGTTTCGCCAAGTGCCGGTGCACTTGGGGGACCTCACCGGTTTTGTTTTTCATCGTCTTACTTTTTCTTTATTTTACGTAGATTTTGTGAGCTACCTATTGATTGCTTTAATTGATTTGCTTGAGTCAGGTAATTAATTAGATCTAAAAATCCTAAACAAGAATTTTTGTACCTATAGAATAGAGCGTAATCGGACTTAGTCAAATTTATTTGATTCTTGCTCATTAATAGAATCTATTGTTAGGACGGTTAACTTGCATCATATGGGTTAGTTTATTTTTTCTGTACTTAAATTCTGTGCAGATCACCCTGCATGTAGAGTGCTGGCGATAAGGTACGCATCTCTAACCCATGCATGCATCATTGTATTTAATCGTGCATTGGCATTTTAGATCTCCTTCCTTATTTTTACTCACATAAGTTAAAAAGGAAATTGGACACTCGGTAGGTGATTTATTGAAAATATTCAAATCAAGTGACAACTGCCTAAAATTCGGGGATGCTAAAGAAAACTCAAACCTAAAATAAACATAAGGAAAAATTCTTGTTTTGGGAAGAGTAACCCCCTCATTGTTTGATTTATTTGCAAAGTGAGAGAGGGACGACACTAGGATAGATCCATGCTCGGCTTTTCAGATAGACTACTAGTTCTCCAAAAACGATTAGCTACTTTTCAGTGAGGAAATGCGGGTAGCCGGTAAACAGTTCGAATTTCCTTAGCAAAGTGAGAGGTTTAGAGGAATCTGTGTAAGGTTGCGTCCTCAAGTAACACGGGTAGCCGCATTCTTATGATATGGACTTACTCCTATACTGACTAAAAGTGGATGCAACTAGTTTTGTGAATCGGGCCAGTCTGTAGGGAAAGAGAGGTACCTAACAGCTCGTTAACTCTTTCCAATATTGTATTCTCACCAAACTCTAAAAAAATTGACAAAATAATTGACCGAACATTCACGGTCTTCACATTGCGTTGAGTTGGTGAATTTGGGATTTGTATTTTGTTTGATTGCTAGTGCTAGAGATCCTTCCACGCAATTTGCGTCTTCCACTCATTTTTACTCTTGCATTGACCTTTGTTCTCTCGCATCCTGCCTATTAATTTCGAAGGTGACAGGATGGAGTATTTCTCATTCGGACTTTGCGAACTCATTCTACACTCCGATCCCTTCACCTTCTATTCGGGGAGACTCACTTCATGAATATTCCTCTTTCTCCACTTCACCCTTCACAACATCCATCAACCCGCTGTTTGAGATTGGCTCTAATATCGAACTAATATCTGAGACTCCATCATTTCTAAGAACTAATCGTGTGTCAAGCACATTTTCAGAGTCATACATCAGACACTTAATGCCACCAAAGGGAAAGGGAATCATGTCGGAGCAGAATGAGATCAACAACACCATGTTAGCCTCCATTCAGTTGATTCAAGCCCAGTTAACAGAGCAGGCTAACTTTTAGAACGCATTAAGATATATGATTCTCTAGCTGAGACAGGAAAGACAAGATAGGAGAGAGGAGGATAATAGAAATCCTGAAGGTGGGAATGAGGGAGAAGACCATGTGATAGAACCTGTGGATAAGCTTACATTAAAGGATGCTTATAATCCAGGGGTAGGACAGACAAATTCTTGCATTCAAATCCCTACGATTAATGGGCATTTTTAGCTTAAGCCCACTATTTTGCCTCTTCTCCCAATATTCCATGCAATTTTAATGAAGAGCCTTATGTACACCTCCAGCAGTTCGATCACATTTGTGGAACAATACACTAGCCAAATGTCCCATTACAGGTAGTGAAGAGGACAACCTTCATGTTCTGTCTGATGGACAAAGTGTTGTATTGGTTAAATCACTTGGGAAGGGTTGTCACTACTTGAGAAGAGTTGAGGTCCGCATTTCTGAACAAATATTACCCGCTCGGATGACTCAACCAAATGTGATCCTTGATTTCAAACTTCTCCCAGATGTCCCATGAGCTTATTCACGAGGCGTGGGAAAGATTTAAAGTTTTGACGGAGAAGTTCCCCATCATGATATTCCAAAGACAAGCCTTATGCAAAATTTCTTTAAGGATTTAAGCATAGAGAATCAGAAGCTGGTAGATGCTGCTTGTGGAGGGAGCCACTTCAACAAGGATGAGGATGTTATTTATCAAATTTTTGAGGAGATGGTGGAGAGTTTAGCAGCTCTTTCTTCTTGATGTGCTTTTCAGAAGCACCCCATCACCTCCCCAGCAGTCCCCACAAGGTTGTCGATATGACAACATCACACAAAGTGGATAGGGTAGACAACTCTGACCTGACCATCATTGGAAACCACCTATCCAAAGTGGACATAATTGAGAAACGGTCCAAGGAGCTTGAGAAGCTTCAAGTGATCGAATAGAGGACGAAGAACCTGGATAAGCTGGATGAGATAACAAAGCACCCGCAGCTTCTTGTGAGTATGATCAGTGCAGTCCACAGTGCGAGTGCTGCAGACGATACCTCTACCAGGGAGTATACCTCTTCCACCTAGTAGAGTAGCGGTGGACCATCCACAGTTCAACACATCTACTATATGCCGACACCTGATCAGATCCAACAGCATTCACAACATATAGTTCCGTACCAACAGGAAGTAGCTTACATTCCTAAGCAGTAGTCTCCACCTCCACCTATCATTCATGAGGTGAACAACATCTAGTTCGACCGTCAGCGAAACCAGACCCATCCATCAGGGCAAGTACATTTGGCTTCACATCAGGTTCAGAGACCCGCCCACCAGTTTTAAGGAGGCAGACAATAGTTGTACCAACACCAGCAGTTCTAGCCTCACTATCAATCCCCACCACAGTTCCAAAACTGGAGACAAGGCCAGCCACAATAGTGTGTATATATATATTCCTAATCCCAACCAACAACAGACTGCATATTATGGATATTATCCATATCCTCCTCCTCCTCATTATCAGAATCCATATGGTTACCAACAACCTCCGCACTATCAGTCTCAATGACAACCAGTCATTGAGCAACCTGAGGCCCCTTTAATGAACCCAACACTAGACCAACTGGCACTGCTCATGAAGAACATGAACGAACTGACTCAGCGGATCGACGACATGACCACTACCAAGACACTGATCCTAGCTCAGGTCGAAGCCAATCCCAACAACTTCATACGCAAGGAGTAGGTCGTCAATAGCCCACCCACACCGGATACAGGTATGGCCTTTGATTTTACATGTTTATCTGACGCCATTCATCCCAGGAGCAGTAGGAGATTGCAGCCGCCTACTCACCAGTTGAGGTTGGGAGATCGAACCACTGAGAGAGCATCATCTTCCACATCATCTCCTTCACCAACAGTTGAGAGGCTCAGTATAGCAACACCCGAGTATGGAGTTCCACCGCCTTCACATTCACCAGGCAGTTGCAAATCACCAATAAGTCACAGATTCTTCCTCTTCACAACAACATCATCCCCGTTCTGTTTTAAATTCTATTTTTGATTCACCTAATTTGGGCAACACTTTGTCATGTTGTACATGAGGATTCCAATTCAAATAATGGAAATGAATGTTTGAATACTCTCCTGATTTTGTGTCATTTCCTTCTGCTCTTAAATAAAAAAAACCAAAAATTAAAAACATCCCTATCTGATCGTGGAGTGGTTGAGATCTTACAGAACATCTTTTTAAAGATGCCACTCCTTAAGGCCATGGAATACATGCTTGAAGTAAAAAAGGGAATGAAAGAGGCATGTACACAAAAACGTCAGCTAAGGCAAAACAGACGAAAAGAAACAGAGAAACACATCTTGACCATGGCTATAGTTCATGCCATCAGCAACCTCCCACCTAAAAAGAATGATAAGGGAGCACCTCACATCCGTTGCCATATCTTTGATCATGAATTTGATCATACTCTTCTCGATAACGGTTCCTCCATTAATCTCATGCATTCCTCTTTGCTAACTGAATTTCGGTCAGGGCCCCTTAAAAAACCAAGACGATCCTTCAGTTTTCTGATAGATCGATTAAGAAGCCAAGAGGCATTTTAGATTACATTATTGTAACGGTGCATGGAATGAAATTCCATGTTGATTTGTTGTCATGGATATGGACACACCTGCACTGTTACTCCATACCCTGATCATACTAGGTCGACCGTTCCTCCGAACGGCCGAAACAATAGTTGATTATGGTACTGGAGAGATCATCTTTCACTCTCGCAGTGACAAGGTGAAAATTGAGACGATATCTGATCCTAAACAATCATCACCGCCAATGGTAGATGAGACAAAGAGAGTTATACTAGAGTCAGAGGACTGTGATTTTCTTGCCGAATTCTGAGAGACATATCTTTTCACCAATTTCATAGATACCCAGGAGTTCCTTTACCAAAAGGACCATATGGAAAGCATAGTCGACATGAGTTCCCTTGGTGATCCAATTGAGCTAGTTGCTGATGGGTAGTTTGAGCTGATTTCTGAGGATCAATCTGAGTTTTTGGAGGCACCTTCTGATATTCCTTTTATACTCTTTTCTAAGATTACTAATGATATGCCTCCTTCTGTGATTTCTGAGGTATAGATATCTAATCCATTCGTTGAATTTTCCGAGTTATGCATAGATGAGAGACATCTTTCTGAGATTATTGCTGAGATATTTGAGCCGGTAGTTGATGAAAATGTTGAACATCCTGATGAGCCCCTCCTTTCTGAGCATAGAACATTCATTGAAAATTTATCAGAGATTTTACTTGCTGAGCCGTTAGTAGCCAAGATGGATAGTCCATAGTGTACATATTACGTACCGTCTACTAGTACAGTAGCAGAGGTTATTGTAGAGCCGATTTAGACACCACCTGATCTCAAGGTTTTACCTTCAACGTTGAAATATGCCTTCCTTGAGGGTCCCCACCAAATGTTTCCAATCATACTCAGCTCACAGTTGATTGTTGAACAAGAATCTCACGTGCTAGAGGTTCTTGAGAGAAATCGTAAGGACATAGGATGGAATATCTTGGATCTCCATAGGATTAATCTAGCTTTGTGCTCGCATCATATCTACCTAGAGGATGATGGTAAACCCTCCCGTGAATGTCAGCACCATCTAAATCTAAATCTAAGGGCGGTTGTCATGAAGGAAATCAGAAATGGTGTGATGCTAGCTATATATATATATATCCCATTTCGGATTCCAAGTGGGTCAGCCCTTTACATGTGGTCCCAAAGAAATCTGGGATTACTATCGTAAAGAATGACCATGGTGAGGAGATTCCAACTTAGGTACCTACTTCATGGCGTGTCTGTATTGATTACCGACGCCTGAACCTAGCTACCAAGAAAGATCACTTTCCGTTGCCCTTTATTGATCAGATTATTAAGACGTTGGTAGGGAAAGAGTTCTTTTGTTTCTTGGATGGGTACTCCGGATATAACCATGTTGCTATCACTCTTGAGGACCAAGAGAAAACTACTTTTACTTGTTTGTTGGCACCTACGCCTTTAGATGGATGCCCTTTGGATTGTGTAATGCCCCCGCTACATTCCAATGGTGTATATTGGCCATTTTTGCCGATACGGTAGGTAGTTTCCTTGAAGTATTCATGGACAATTTCTCGAACCATGAGGATAGTTTTAACACATGTCTTGCCCATTTATATTGAGTTCTTCAACGTTGTTGTGAGGTAAATCAAGTGCTCTCATGGGAGAAGAGTCAGTTTATAATGACCAACGGGATTGTATTGGGCCATTTCATCTCCAAACATGATACGAAGGTGGACCCGGTTAAGATTAATGTGATTTACAAGTTAAAGCCACCATAGAATTTGAAGCAATTGAGGTCATTTCTAGGACACATAGGATTCTATAGGTGATTCATAAATGACTTCAACAAGATCGTCAGACCTTAAACTGAGCTTCTGTGAAAGGAGAGTCAGTTTGTTGTGGATGAGAAAGTCCTCCTTGCATTCAATCAGATGAAAGATATGGTTACTAATGCTCTTGTCTTACAGCCACCTAATGTGTCTCTTCCTTTCGAGATCATGAGGACGCCTCAGATTTCGCAGTTGGAGCTACTTTAGGACAGAGAAGGGATGGGGTACCGTTTTCCATACACTATGCTAGCAAGACTCTGGATGACGCACAATGAAATTATACAGTTACAGAGAAGGAGATGTTAGCATTTGTGTTTGGGCTAGAAAAGTTCAGATCTTACCTCCTCGATTTCCACATTATTGTATGCACGGATTACACTACCATATGATACTTAGAGGCAAAGAAGGATGCCAAATCATGCCTTATCAGATGGATCCTTCTTCTCCAGGGATTTGATTTAGATTCAAGATAAACCTGGAGTGAAAAATATTGTGGCAGATCACCTTTCTTGTATCTCGGATGCAGAGACCTCTGAGCAAAAGTTGATCCCTATTTCTGAAACCTTTCCAGATGAGGCCACTTTGTCTGTGGACTCACTCCCATGCCATGCTGATATTGTGAACTATCTTGTCTCCAAGAAAGTTCCACAAGATAAGCCAAAGTACGAGGTAGATAGATTTCTGTCAGAGATTCATTATTGCCAGTGGGAGGATCCGAACCTATTTCACGAGGGTGCGGATTGTATCTGGAGAAGGTGCATTCTCAGGAGGAACACACCAATGTACTTGAGTACTGTCATAAATTTGAATCTGGTGGGCATCATTCAGGGAAGCGCATGGCAACACAGGTTTTATAGAGTGGCCTATGGTGGCCCACATTATTTAAGGATGCTACAGAGTATGTTCGAGGTTGTACTGATTGTCAAAAAATGGGAATAACAGTTGGTTCCAAAGATACCATGCCCCTAAGATACATACATATTTCAGATGTTTTTGATGCTTGGGCATATACTTCATGGGACCATTTCCTGTCAGCTGGGGATTTCAGTGCATCCTGCTCGCCGTGGATTATGTTAGTCAATGGGTAGAGGCTATCCCCACCTGAGCCGCAGATAGTCGTACTATATGTTCCTTTCTCGAGGACCACATCATTGCGTGGTTCAGGATTCTCAAAATGCTGATTTCAGATGGGGGAAGCCATTTCATTAATAGAGAAGTAAAGAAGCTTGTGAAGGAGTACGTCGTTGAGCACAAAGTTGCGTCTCCTTACCACCCCCAAATAATGGCTTGGTAGAAATTTCAAATAGGGAGATCAAGATGATATTGCAAAAACTTGCACATCCAGATAGGAAGAACTAGTCTCAGATGCTTGATTCAGTTCTATGGGCTTATTAGACGATGTACAAGTCTCCTTTGGGTATGTCTCCCTACAGATTAGTGTATGGAAAGACTTGTCACCTGGTAGTGGAATTAATTCACAAATATGTATGGGCACTTCGTGTATGCAATCTTGATTATGAGAAGGCAGGAAAGAACATGAAGTTGGATTTGAATAGATTACTGGAATTCCGAGACTTTGCACATGATAACTCACTCATGTATACGGAGAAAGTCAAGCGTTGGCATGATAAACACATTCGAATGAAGACTTTCTCTCTTGATCAGAAAGTTTGATTATTTGATGTTAAGTTGAAGTTGTTTTCAGGAAAATTGAAAAGCAAATGGTCAGGACCATTAATTATGAGAGTTGTGTGTGACAATGGGAGTATTGTCATTTATGTGTTGTCATCTGACGCACAACCATTTGTTGTGAACGGACAATTGTTGAAGCCATATCTAGTTCATAATACATTCCTATCTGTCGTTGATTCTATATCTGTGGTATCAGACGATGATCCTTTGACTCCATCTTATGCGTCTGATACATGAGTTGACTACCTCTTGTATATCCTTTCGTTTCATTCTTTCTTCGTCCATTTTATCATTCACCCCTTCTCGTGTGTGTATATATGCTATACTTAGGATGTGCTTTATCCTAAGTATAGGGGGCGAATGATTTGTGTTGTTCATATTCGTCATGTTCATTACTCTTGTTGCTGCTTATACATAGGGATACTCTACCCTAAGTATATGGGGAGTGATGTTGTTCATATTATCTCTTTTGTATTTATTCTTATGATCTCTCGATTGTCCCCCACCTTGTTGATATTCTATACTTATGGCTATTCTACCCTAAGTATAGGGGGGTAAGTCGAGCCGTTGAGTTCGTACATTTGCTTCATCGGTTTTTCCCTTTTGTACATTCTTCTATACTTAGGATTACTTGATCCTAAGTATAGGGGGATCACCAACTTTTATTCTTTTCATCTTTTCTTTGAGTCGTTGTAGCATAGGACTCTTTTTACTTTTCTATACTTAGCATGAGTTATGTCTTCCTTTGCCACTCTCTGATCAATATGAGGACATAATTTGAGCTAAGTATAAGGGGTGTCGAATATATTGTATATATAATTTAGACATAACTCGTATTTTTTAAAAAAATATATGGTTATTTTTGAGATATTTATATAAATGTGTAAATCCATGTGTCTATATAGACTTTGGTCACCTTCCATCTAAAAAACAAAACAAAACAAAAAAAACAAAAACAAAAAAAACAAAAAAATCATCTTATATTTTTTTGTATAATCAATGTATATACTTGTATATATTTTCTAACCCTTTTCCCCTTAAAAATCCCTAAAAACTACAAAACCAAAAGTCTATAAAAATTTACATAATTAAAATTTCAAAAAAAAATCTCTTTTTACATGTGCATCATTTTTTTCAAAAATCCATAAAAAGTTCAAAATTAGAAACTTGTTTCAAAAAAATATTTTGCTTTGTTTTCTTTGCATTGTACATATTTTCTTGCATTGCATGTGCATTTTTCAGGATAATATTGACATTTAAACTAAGTCTGGAATAAAATTGAAGAATGGAGTTTAGTTGGACCTTAACCCACTTTATTTCAGAGGAACCTTATAAGAACCAGAGTTAATACTTTTCAGGTTCTAGCGACTTAATTCTTTGAGTCCATAAGATATATTCATTTACCGTCTTGATTAGTCTAGGTAGAATATTTAGCAACACACACATGATTCTTCTAGACCATGGCTTATCTTGGACAAACACTCTACACATAGCTCTTAATGGAGGAGGTAGTGAGGAGGCAAAATCTTTTGGCTTGGAGTAGCACAAGGGTATGTAACAACTAGTGGGAATATCCGTCTTCCTCTAGGGAGGGTAGTGCATCTCAACCTGATCTAGTAGCATTGAGGTCTAAAGACAGGATGCTGTGGGGTTGCAATAATGCTTCAAAAGAGGGATAGTCTACTAGCTCAAGAGGAAAAACTCCTTATGTACATATTGCACCTTGTATATATTTTCAAAAAAAAGAAAAGGAAAAAATGCAAAATCTTCAAAAGTGGACATGCCTGATTGAAAAGTAAAATGCATGCCGGAATGTATATACAAGTATGTATGTGTGTGTATATATATAAAAAAGCCTCAAAGTTAAATTCTTGTAAGCTTGTAGCAGATGACTTGGCTACATTGGTCATGCATCCAAGGATAGATAGATACATTAGTTACTGTCCACTTTTTTCTCCTTCTCCTCTTCTTGAGCTGGTTGTACTTGAACTTATAAGGGAATATCCCCGCTCCTCGAGGAAAGAATTGCTAGACCGGGGGACTAGAGTTACCATTTTGAGAGAGGTTGTTTCTTTCCTACTTTTGAGATGGGGGGTTATATCTCACTTACACCGTACAAGTAAAGATTCATAGTCATAAGAATTTGCGTATGTAGACTTGTTCTAACCTGGTTGGTGAGGTGACCTGAATAGGAGTCTTATGGAACTTGAAGGCTGTTAGGTTTTAAATCCATTTCCCAATAAGGTTCCGCCACACTAATAATCCAAAGGTTTGACAGAGCTCCATACTACAATTTTATGAAGATAAGTTTAATACTCAAAATTGTCCTAATTTCTATATTTTTCCTTTCTTTTTCTTTTATTCACTTATTCTTTCAAATAAGTATTTGCTAAGGGGCTAGCAAAGGTAAAGTATAGGGAGTGATGAATATACATTTCATCATCTTTATTCATTTATTTTAGCTTAAAATCCCTTATAAAACACCTGTATATATTGATAAATCCTTATTCTTACTAACATGCATCTGTGTGTAAATATTATACATTTATTACTATTTTTACCTAAAATAAACAAATAAAGAAAGAAAAGAAAAATAAAGAAAATAAAAAACTGTATATATGTAATAGATACAGGCCAACCCGAACCCCGAGAGAAGGTCAAGACTTGACCTGATTGACTAGGAATAAAGTAGGGGGAGATAGGGTCCTTAATCAGAAAATCTAAAAAAATGTCTTATAAATACTTCCCATCTATTCTGTGTATATTTGTATAAAACTTACACTATTTTATTTGTACATAAATTAACCTCAAATTAAATAAATTTTAAAATAAAAGTTGTAAATAAAAATGTTTTCTAAATAATAAAAATAATTGCAAAATAAAATCATGTACAAAATAAAAGTAACCACACTCGGAAAAAGCCATAAAGCGATAATTGAAAGACCAATCCCAGCTTCACATATATATGACTTCAAATTGAATCAAACTCATTTCCATCATATTCTAAATTAAAGTATCTTTTAAATGACAGTAGTTTCATAATTTTTGGAGTTACGGTTTGAAAGATGATTTCCTGGGGTGGTTTTTTACAATTTTATCATTTAGCTATTGTATATATTTATCCACATTTATTTTTATATATAATGTATTTATCTAATTGTAAATATACTTTTAATAATCATTTAAAATAAAAATAAAAATAAAAAATTAAAATCATAAAATAAACTAATTTCCTTATTTAACTATATATATAATGCACCATATGTATATATTACATGTATATAATTAATTTCCATAAATAACCACCAGAAAAAATAAATAATTAACATTTATTATTTAATTTAATAAAGTGACGAAATTAATTAATTACTTACTTATGTAGATAATATAAATAATTTATCCAGCATTAACCTCCTCCCTTCTTTTGCTCTCCATTAAAATTTTGAAAAATCAAATTCAAACTTTTTTGGCTCATCCTCCTTCATTCCAGCTTGATCAATCTTTTGGTGAGAGGAGCCTATTCTCCACGAACCATTTTGTCATAGATGGGTGCCCAGCTTCCGAGCCATCCGGTGACAGCGAGTCAGCCCTTGTCGAGGCCATCAAAGCATTATCCGCTCCCATTCGGTGAGATCTATTTTTCCTTATTTTTAATCTAGGTTAATCGTAGTTTAATTTTTGTATTTTTAATTTCGTTGTTATTTTTTTATTCTAGATCTTAGTTAACCGTTTTAAATCAATCCTCACGATTTGATCCGCTCTCGAATCCGATCTTCCATCTCATATTCTTCTTATCGCTTCACGCACCTCCGGCCGCGCACGGTGGCCGAAGATCCGGATCCATCCGTCTACTTCAGATTCACAAAAATAAAATAAATTTAATTTTTTTGGATTTTTTATGAAATATTTGAATTTTTATGATTTTATTTCAAATAGGAAAAATGCAATATTTTTGATTTTTTAATAATAACAAATGATGATAAAATACAATGAGAAAATTATACTACGAATAAACACACATTAGGAATATAACATTTTTTTGCAAATATTATTGATCACAAATGTTGTTTATTTAAGTGGAAAGAGCATGTAATTTTAAAATCTAGAAATAGAGGATTGAAATATGAATATTCAAAGTTTTTGCATTAAATAATAAAAACCAATAAATAGCGCAGAAATTGCAAATTATCCAGGATGGGCGTGTGATGAATACTCGTTCATCATTCTTTATTCTTATATTTTAGCTACAAAAACCTTTGCAAATGCATGTATATGTTTGTAAATACAAATAATTACCAAAAATCATGCATAGTGTAAAAACTAATAATTAGCATGTTTTTGTGCAAAAATAAAAGAATAAAGATTAAAAAGAAAAAGAGGGAAATATTTAGAATAAATATTGAGCAACCTAACCCCAAGGGAGGGCTCAGCATGGGCCTGACCGCATAAAAGCCAAAGTAAAGAGAGATAGGGAGCTCATGTGTGTAAATATACCTGTAAATACAATAAATATATTTTCCTCTAAAAAATAAAATAAAATGTTTTTTGTATATATTTGTAAATACAAAATCCAAATAAAAATAGAAAAATTAAAAAGAAAATAAAAATAAGTCACTTGTGCATATTCACCATGTACATACACCCACACCTATATTTATTTCACCTTATAAATAAATAAATTAAAATCCCTAAAAATTTGTATATAATCTATATTGTATGATGTAAATAAATAAAATAAAAACCATAAAAACAAAAATAAAATAAAAAGAACAAAATTAAAAATAAAAAAGAACATTGTACATATACCATGTATATATATGTATATAGCTAATTATTTCACCCTTGTATATAAATAATAAAAATAAAATAAAAATACCTTTTTATTCCTAATTTTATGCTATAAATAAATAAAATATAAAATAGGAATAAAAATGCACAAAAATAATTAATTAAAAATCAAAAATTAAAAACCTATATTGTGTAAATACCTATGTATAGCACTATAGTGTACATACCCTATTTTTATTTTGAAAAATTAATTAAAAATCTCAAAAAATAGAAAAAAAATAAAATAAACATTTTTCATATTTTGAGTTTTTAATAATTCGGCCATTTTCTATTTTATTTCTAATTTCCAAATCATTCTGACGTGGCCTGTCCCCATTGGTCCACGGGGACGTTGACCCCCCGGTCAACTCCCCCCCCCCAGGACCACTTCCCACGGGTCCATGACGCCCGACCCGACTTCCCCAAATTTTCGCGTCATGACCCGACCACCAAATCTGCAAACCCCGGGCTCTTCTTCTTCCTTGTGCATCCGAGATCCTCGCCCGATCATCTGCGTGGGGATCCGCGCTTCGTGGAACCCTGCCCGACCTCCTCTTCTCGGACCTGCACCTGTATTTAATCCAAGCTCCGCCTCCTTCCTCACTCATCTTTGGATCATTTCACGCCACCCTAGGACCTCCATAGCCTTTGCGAGAGTGACAGCTCGCTCCAGGCCTTGTTGCAGCGAGGAAGGAGTGGAGGACCATCGATCCGGCGACGTTGCGCCGCCGTGCGCCGCTTGGAGGTGACACTCGAGCCTCGAACACCGACGGTCCTCGAGGCAAGGACCTGGAGCATCCCCTGCTCTTCCACAGTCGACTGCGCCCATTAGGTAGCTCTATTTCTTTCCCTAGTTCTCTAATTTTTCTTTTCACCCAATTTCCTCTGTCGCCGTTCATCGCCGATTCCGACCACCGTAGCCATCCATTCGATCATCGGGGTCGCTGACCACCTTCGCCTTTCCTCCGCGCACCTTCTCCGCCCACTCATTCACCCCAGTTCGCAAAGGAACTGGGTATCGAGTTCCTTCGCCGTCGCTCCGCCGGAGCTCGCACGCCTCGCCGCACCTACCACCTTCACCACCCCTAACCGGGTCGAGGCACTTTGCCATCAACCCAGGAGCTTGTTGCACATCTTTGTAGGTCCAAAGGAGCCCATCCGAGGGCTTCGACATCCAGGTGCAGCAGCTCGACCTCCGCCAGTTCCGTCGGAGCTCTCCAGAGCTCCTCGGCACCATCGGAGGGAACCATTCGACGCGGGAGGCCAAGGCGATTCTTCTCCGATCAGTAGCTGCCCGCGAGGAGGCCTCCAGTGCCTGCACGAGGCCGACGAAACTCGCCAACGTCCTGTTCATCGAGGACCCTCCCATGCCGTCCGATTGACCTCCAGCTCCAGTTCAGATCCCAGACGTCCATTTGAGGAGCCGCCAGCATCGTTCGATCCTTGGAGGAGTGATCGGGACCGTCCGATCAGTGAGGGCTTCCCACGTTGCCTCGTAGCCGCTCGATCTTCCACATGGCGAGGCCCCAGCCGTTTGATCAGGACCGAGGACCCCAGTCTGAGGTGCGCCCCTTCCCCGACAGTCCGATCTACACGTGGCGCGCATCCGACCCTCGATTTAATAAAGGGTAAATTTCTTCTTAGGCCCTTAGTTTCTTAGTTATTCTGTTGTAGCCCTGTAAATATTTTAGAAATTTTATTTGTGTTTGGTAATTTGCATAGTGGACCCTGTAGTTTTTGGTACTTGCTTTTATAACCCCCGCCTGTAGTGGAACACGTGCTTCGACACGTGGTTATCTGGGTTAATGGCATGTATAGACCTATTGTTCTAGGGTGTTATTAAATGAAAGTAACT
Source organism: Ottelia alismoides (assembly GCA_037367405.1). NCBI lineage: Eukaryota > Viridiplantae > Streptophyta > Magnoliopsida > Alismatales > Hydrocharitaceae > Ottelia > Ottelia alismoides. The sequence goes on from JAZKJV010002102.1 coordinate 322,914, forward strand.
TTTTAGTATTTGCATAAATACCCTTGTGAATGGTTTAATTGCGCATGTGCTTGATATATTGGGTATTTTACACTGAAGCCCCTGGACTTTTAGTAGTGTTACTAAATAGTCCAGGAACTTTAGTTTCCTTGCAAATAGGTCCCTAAGTGCCCAGGTCACACGCCTCACACGTGATTTCGTGGAGAAATTGCACCAGACCCCCTGGACTTTCTACTATTTGCGTACAGGTCCCTGTGCACTGTACCATTGTTTTTATTTTTAATAAAACAGCAAATTAACTTCAAATTCGATGAAAATTGGACACATGGCTCCTGCCATGGTGTAAAATTTTCTCCAATTTTTGGAGACATTTTTTATTTCATTTATTATTTTTCAAAATTCAAAAACAAGCATTTTTATTACTATCTAACTTTAAAAATCACAAAAAATATTAAAACAATCTAAAAATTACAAAAAAATTATACAATAGTTATTTTGCCTTGTTTGATTTTCTGACCAATTTTGGTCATTTTTGGCTTTATAAAACTTATAAAAATTACAAAACCCCTAAAAACACATAAAAATTCTAATAAATAAAAGAAAAATCAAAAATTAATAATTCTGGTGCCTAAATTTTTCTTGTCTTTGATCTCCACAGGAAAATTACCTTCAGGTTTTAATAGGGCCAATTTGCATTTTAATTTGGCCCTTGAAACCTGACTGGACAGTCCCTTTTATTTTCCACCTTGTTTGATTTTTATAAAATCCAATAAAAATCAGAAAAAGACCAAAAATTAACCAAAAACAGTAAAAAATATAAAAAACATAAAAATATTTTTATTTGAATTTTTGAGTGATTTAATAATTGGTTGTATTGGCTTATTTTATTGCTATTCTATTTTCTTTATTAATTAAAAAAACCCAAAAAATATAAAAAGATTAAAAATCCACCAAAAAAACCTTTTATTTCTTTTTTAGACTACTTCTAGGCCGCGAGGCCATCACATGCTCCTTGAGTCCGACCCTGGTCGCTATACCAGGCTAATCCAATAGCCAGGACCGCTATCGTGTTTATTTGATTTTTACTCTATTTTGGTGGTCTGCACTTGATTTTCTTGATTGACCGATTAACTCTTGAGCGACTGAGGTCGCAACGACCTTAGTTCTATTTCTTTACCTTAGTTGCTCGGGTTTTTCGGTCATCAGAATGGCGCCGTTGCCGGGGAGCACGGCTTAGTAGTCATTTTAGTTTTTATTTTCCTTTCTTTTCTTTTTCACGGCTTTCTGCGGCTTTTTCTGAGTCCGCGGCTTTACGTGGCTTTTTATTTTTCTCTTATTTTTATTTTATTTTATTTTATTTTCTTTTCTTTTATTTTTGTTTTTGTTTGATTTTGCTTGTTTATTCTATTGTCATTTTTGCACATATACCTTTGTTTAGTTTTCTGCTTTTATTTGATTATTTTTATTTGGTTAATAACACTATGTTTCTTTCTTGCGAGGGCCCGAGGACCGAGGTGACGACTTTCGAGAAGCCGGTGCAACCGTGAGATTCGGAGGCGGCTCCTTTCTGCATGGAGCCGTAGGAGAGAGCGAGAGAGTAGCTGAGTGAGAGAGGAGTAGTTTAGGTTTATTTTAGCACATTTGATTTGAATTGTAATAATACAGGGACAACATGACTTGGACAGTTTCTCGGATCTGTTTCGCCAAGCACCGGTGTGCTCGGGGGGCCCTTAAGATTTTCGCGGCTTTTTCACGGTTTTTGTTTTTCGCTGCCTTTTACGGTTTTACGCGATTTTTCTCGAGCCCCTAGATTTAGGACTTTCTGCTTGACTGTGCCGTACTGAGTAGGATCCAAACACCTAATAGACTTCTTGTGCCTATAGATCATTAATTGGACATACTAATAAAATATTAATAAAAATAGCTGACTCATTTCCTTCGAGCATACGTGCCGCAGCCTGCCCTGCCAAGCGCTGCTCCTGAACCCGATTTGTCGGGAGGAGGAGGGATAGATCGAGACCGGACTCTCTGGATCGAAGGATGGTGACCATCTAGATGGTTCTTTCGTGTAGAAGTTGCCTGCTTAGGACTCGGCTTTTCCCGCTGCACCATATAGGTAGTTTACTTTCTGTCTTTAAATTCTACGCGGATCATATTGCATGTAGAGTGCTGGAGTCAAGTACGCCTTTCTTGCTTTGCATGCATCATTGATTTCATCGCGCATCGGCTTTTTCGTCTTCTCCCCCTGTTTTTGACTTAATAATCAGGAGAATCGAAAAATTCGTTAGGCGTTTTTGTTTTTATTGAAAAAGACCTAAAAAGAAAAACAATAAAATTGGGACTGCTAAAACTATTGACCCTAAAAGACACCTCATTTAAAAACTTGTCTTGGGGAGAGCAACCCCCTCATTATTTGGTTTGATTGTGCGAGAGAGTGACCCGAACACTAGGTAGAGTCCTCCGATACTCTTCTCGACTGATTACCGACTCTTTTGTGCGGGACAGTCGGTTGGGAAAGTATCAGGTATCCCAGCAGGTCACGTAATCGCTCTGATATCTTGATTGTTCACCATAATAAAATTGACAAGATAAATTGACCGAGCCTTCACGGTCTTCAGCTCGCGTTGCGTTGGTGAAGTTGGGGGTTTGCTTGTGATCATAGTTTCTCCAGATCTCATTCGCCTTACTCGCCACATCAAGATGATGGGCAGACGATCTCTTAGGCAGCCTCTGGCTGCATCGCTTTCGGGCGCGTCTACCCGTTCATCTAGGTTGGTTTGCGAGAGCCGAGACCAGCGCTCCGAACCCGAGTATGATTCCGCCCTGTTCCCCCTCGACCCCTTTCTTTCCGTCCGAGAGGCCAGTGCCAGAGGAGAGACTTTCAGATTTATCGGCACCTGAGTATGGATCGTTTGATTTTGCAGAGACCATGGCCGACAGTTCCAATGATCGCAGTAGAGGTCCACAGCCCGAGCATTTGGTTCTGGACCAGGGTGCGATCAACTCCACCCTGATCGCCTCCCTCGAGACAGTGCATCAGCAGTTGAGGGATCATGGAGCTTTCATGCTGGATATGAGGAGAGAGATGGAGGAGATGAGAGCAGAGAGAGAGCAGTGTAGAGACGGCCGAGAATCCCAGATGATGCAGCAGCAGCAGCTGTAGCAGCCGCAGCCGCAGCGGCAACCGCCGCGGCAGGAGCAGGAGACCCACCGAGACCGATGCGAGAGTTGCACAACCCCAGATCGACACTGATGCATCACTGGGTTGTTTTACCAGCCATCGTGGGGGACTTCAAGTTCCCCCCGAACACCTTGCAGCTCCTCCACCGTTTCCACGGGCTCACCACCGAGGAGCCCCATCTCCACCTCCAGGAGTTTCTCATGATTTGCAGTATTGTCCATGACCATCAGGTGGACCAGAACACGATACGGATGATTGCCTTCCCCTTTTCTTTGGCAGACAGAGCAGCCACCTGGCTGAAACATCTGGGGAAGTTTGTCTACACTTGGGAGCAGCTCCGCACCGAGTACTTGCATAAGTACTATCCACTCGGGCGGACCAATGCCACGAGAGCCCTGATCAGCAACTTCTCCATGCTCCCCAACGAGCAGTTCCATGAGGCATGGGAGAGGTTCAGAGAGCTGACTGACAGATGCCCGCACCACGACATTTCCAAGCCGAACCTCGTGCAGAGCTTTTTCAGCGGGCTGACACCAGAGCTTCAGGGCTTGGTGAACGCTTATTGTGGCAGGTCTTACTTCGCCAAGGATCACGACCAGGTCTGGGCCATCTACGAGGAGATGGCCGAGAACTACATGGTGATGTCCCAGACCCGGTTGTATACTCAGGGAAGACCCCAGCAACCACAGACCGTGCAGTCCCAGAGGATAGCACGTGTCGACGCCGGTCCTTCCAGTTCGTCCGCGGTAGTAGCAGCACTGACCGAGTCATCAGCCGCGGACATGGGGATTATCAGCGAGAAGCTGGACCGGATGGAGTTGATTGAGAAGAAGCAGTGCCAGGGCATCACTCAGATGGAGCAGATGGCACAGACTCTGAGCGACATGAAGACCCAGCTCATGTGTCTTCAAGAGGCACAGACGGCTTCCCAGCCCCGTCTTCAGTCGCGAGGCGATTCCGGCAGCAGCAACAGCTCGTCCCAGCGCTCCAGCTCACACCAACAGCCTAGACAGGTTCACCTTGTACAGGCGAAGCCGTACCGGCAGCCGCAGCCCACCTACCAATCACCACCATCTTCAGACTTGCATATGGTGGTATACCAGCCGAACCAGCCTCTGGCAGTGCTCCCGCCACCCCAATACGATGCAGAGCCATTGATGGATGTCAACGGGATTTGGTATGACCGCCTTCAGCCCGGTATCCCACGAGACCATCCCGGATTCCATTGGGGGACCGGAGGTGCCCAGCCCCAGCAGCAACCATCAGGACAGGGTGGCCAGTACGGCCATCAGAGGGATCACCAGCCACAGCAGCAACAGCCCCCAGTGTACCCACCACAGCACCAGTTCCAGCAGCCTCACTACCAGAGAGGCTACCCGTCGGGATCCCATGAGAGCCCCGTCTTGGATGATATAACCCGCCTTCTCACAGATCAGCAGGCTACCTTTCGACGGGAGATGGACGAGTTCCGCCAGGAGATGCGGGACATCGTGAGAGGGAAGGCTGCCATCCCTGCCCAGATCGAGCCGAACCCAAACAACCTGAAGAGGAAATCTGAGCAGGTAGCTTGTACTGAGTATACCACTCCTAGTGATGCATTTGGTGATATGATTGGATATCTTTTTGATACTGACTTTGTCACACTTAGGAGCGGTAGGATGCCAGCAGGCAGCACCTCGTTTGAGCGACATCATGAGGATGCACCTAGAGCGCCCGATGAGGAGGAAGAGAGCGGTATTGAGGCCGCTAGAGACGATGATGGTGGTACTGATGCCACCAAGGATGCTGATTCCACAGGTGGTACTGAGGCCGCCATTTCACCAGTTGGAGGAGGTGGTACTGAGGCCACACTTGATGCCGAGCCAGAGCGCGGTACTGAGGCCACGAGTCGTCCAGCAGATCCAGCCGATGGTGGTGCTGAGGCCACCCATGCTTTTGTTGAGAGACCTGTTGTTTTTCCTACTTCTGATGTATCTCGGAACTCTGTTGTGAATAAAGGAAAGGGTTTGGTTTTTTTTGGTCCCACTGTGGTGCATGATGTATGTGTGGATCCGGCCATCGAGCCGTCTAGACCCTCTCCTAGTCCTTCATCTGAGAAGGACCCAGTGATCCCCTTCCCTAGAGCCCTTCAGATGGGGAAGGGGAAGAAAAAAGAAAATCCCAAAAAGAGAGAGCAGGAAGAGTTCAGCCAGCAGATGATAGATCGGTTTCACATACAGCTGACTCTTCAGGAGGCTTTGCAGCACATTCCCCTTCTTCAGCGTTCACTGAGAGACATGACCACAGTTAGGAGGAAGATGAGGAACCACCACTCAGAGATCCATGTGCTGACGAAAGCCACGTGTTTCGCGATCCAGAACCGTCTACCGGCCAAGAGGCCAGATTCAGGAGCCCCTTATGTCAGATACCACATTAGAGAGCAGAGGTTCGACCATACTCTATTAGATAGCGGATCGTCGATCAACCTACTTCTGGCAGCCCTTCTCGACCACTTCGAGTTGGGCACTCTTAGACAGAGCATGACAGTCCTTCAGTTTGCTGATCGATCTGTCAAGAGGCCAAAGGGGTTGTTACGAGACGTTGTCGTCACGATTCAGGGCCTGCAATTCCCCGTGGACTTCGTAGTGTTGGACATGGAGATCCCTGAGTCCGTGACCGATACCCCCCATCATTCTCGGTCGTCTGTTCTTGGCCACAGCCAAGGCGGTGACTGACCATGATAGCGGGAAGGTATACTTTCACGTCGAGGGCGAAAGTGTACAAATAGAGACGGTCGAGGACAGCCGAGCCAGAGACAGATCATGCTCAGAGACCACTTCAGACACAGAGCAGATGACAGATGCTGGGCTAGACATCCACCAGGACTGTGACTTTGTGATCACAGACGATGAGGCAGTTTGGGCAGACCCAGCAGCACAGGCCATCCTCTCATTTTCAGATTCAGCTGATGCAGAGACGACAGCAGAGGAGAGCCTGGAGAGCACATTCCTGGTCCAGGATACTTCAGAGGCAGCAGAGCCGGTTCTCGACCGCGACACAGACTTTTGTGATGATGGTGGTGCTGATGCCACCTTAGATGATACAGATCCCTCGGAGTCAGAGTCTGATTGGGCAGATTGTGAGGATGACATGCCAGACCTGATTTCCACTGAGCCTACAACTGAGGAGGAGGTAGATGCCGAGCAGAGCAGAGACAGTCCATCAGGGCAGCCTTCTCCAGTTTCTGAGATTGAGAGAGAGTTTTAGTTCTCCCATGCAGATTTGGCAGTGTTTACGCAGACTTTTCAGAGGCCAGATCCACCAGCACCCAGCTGTCCAGAGCTGAAGTTGCTTCCTACTTCGCTGAAGTATCGATTCCTTGCGGGTGAGCCTGAGATGTACCCAGTCATCATCTCCGCCGATCTGACTGGAGAGCAAGAATCCCGTCTGATGGGGGTTCTTGAAAAGAACTGCAAGGCAATCAGATGGAGCATAGCAGATCTCCAGGGGATAATTCCGGCCCTGTGCTCCCACCATATCTATCTCGAGGATGAGGCGAAGCCGTCGTGTGAGTTCCAGCGGCGGCTGAACCCGAATCTGAGAGAGGTTGTCATGAAGGAGATATCGAAATGGTGGAGCGCCGATTTTATCTACCCCATCTCCGACTCCAAGTGGGTCAACCCTTTGCATGTGGTGCCCAAGAAGACGTGCATCACTACAGTGATTAGCGAGTTTGGAGAGGAGATTGCTACACGAGTACCCACTTCTTGGAGGGTTTGTGTTGACTACAGGAGACTCAACCAGGCCACCAAGAAGGATCATTTCCCCCTGCCCTTTATTGATCAGATCATTGAGAGACTGGCAGGGAAGAGCCACTACTGCTTTCTGGATGGGTACTCAGACTACAACCAGGTGGCCATCGCTCCCGAGGACCAGGACAAGACCACCTTTACCTGTCCCTTCGGCACATATGCCTTCCGACGCATGCCATTTGGGCTATGCAATGCCCCTGCGACCTTTCAGAGATGCATGCTGTCGATCTTTTCGGACATGGTAGGGGAGTGCTTGGAGGTCTTCATGGACGATTTCTCGATCTACGATGACGGATTCGACTCCTGTCTTGACTGCCTAGACCGAGTGCTTCAGCGATGTATAGAGGCCCACCTTGTGCTATCTTGGGAGAAGAGCCACTTCATGGTGACTCAAGGGACGGTGCTTGGCCACATCATCTCCAACAGGGGCATGGAGGTTGATCCGGCCAAGGTAGATGTCATTAGAAAACTCGCATCACCGTCCAATTTGCGGCAATTACGGTCATTCCTGGGGCACGTCGGTTTTTACCGACGATTCATTCATGATTTCAGTAGGATTGCCCGGCCGTTGACTGACCTGATGACGAAAGACACCGAGTTCCTTGTCGATGACAAGTGTCTTTCGTCCTCGAGACTCTCAAGCAGAGTGTTATAGAGGCTCCTGTTCTCCAGCCGCCTGATTGATCTCTCCCATTCGAGATCATGACGGATGCCTCCGATTTTGCCGTTGGGGCCGTGCTGGGACAGAGGAGGGATGGAGTCCCATTTGCTATCCACTACGCTAGCCGCATATTGGATTCCGCGCAGCGGAATTATACAGTCACAGAGAAGGAGATGCTAGCTGTAGTGTTCGCCCTAGATAAGTTCAGATCATACATTATTGGATCTAGAGTGACCCTGTTTACTGATCATACCGCCATCCGATACCTCATGGAAAAGAAGGATGCCAAGGCCAGACTGACTAGATGGATCCTTCTACTCCAGGAGTTCAACATTGAGATCAAGGATAAGCGTGGAGTCAAGAATGTGGTGGCGGATCATCTCTCCCGATTGGAGCAGCCTGAGGATTCTGAGCAGATTGATCCCATTTGTGAGACCTTCCCAGATGAGGCGATCCTTGCTATCTCCTCAGTCCTGTGGTATGCCGATATTGTGAACTTTCTTGTTGCTAAGAAAGTCCCACAAGGTTGGCCCAGGCAGAGGCTTGAGACCTTCCTCGCGAAGGACAAGTCCTACCACTGGGAGGATCCCATCCTTTACCACGAAGGAGGGGATAGCGTCTGGCGTAGGTGCATTCCTCAGGAGGAACACCATAGCGTCCTCACTTACTGCCACAAGCTTGAGGCAGGAGGACATCATTCTGGGAGGAGAACGACACAGAAGTGCTCCAATCCGGCTTGTGGTAGCCTACCCTCTTCAAGGACTCGATGAGTTCGTGAAGAGGTGTACTGACTGTCAGAGGATGGGCACTTGTGGACAGCGTGATATGATGCCGATGTAGCCCATTTACTTCTGTGAGGTTTTTGACGCATGGGGCATCGATTTCATGGGTCCATTCCCTAAGAGCCAGGGATTTGAGTACATTATGTTGGCCGTAGATTATGTTAGTCGTTGGGTTGAGGCCATCCCCGCCCGAACCGCTGATGCGAGGACAGTTTGCAGATTTTTGAGGAAGCACATCATTACGCGGTTCGGGGTACCTCGAGTATTGATTTCAGATGGGGGGGTTTCATTTCATCAACGACCAGATGAAGGCCCTTGCTAGCGAGTTCGACATAGACCATCGAGTTGCCACTCCATACCATCCACAGACGAATGGTCTAGCCGAGGTGTCGAACAGGGAGATCAAGACTATTTTGCAGAAAGTCGTCCGCCTGACCGAAAGGATTGGTCACAGCTTTTGGACTCGATCTTGTGGGCATATAGGATGTCTTTCAAGACACCATTGGGCACATCTCCCTTTCGCCTCGTATATGGCAAGCCGTGACATTTACCTGTTGAGCTGAGACACAGGTCACTTTGGGCAGTCACTGAGATACTTGTTGATCCAGATAGTGTAGGAGACCAGAGGAGGGTAGAGTTAGCAGCCTTGGAGGAGCTTAGAGATACCGCCTTCTCAAACAACCTACAATACAAGGAGAGAGTGAAGGAGTGGCATGATTCTCACATCAGCCACAAACATTTTGAGCTTGGACAGAGAGCATGGCTGTTTGATGCGAGGCTTCGTCTATTTCCAGGGAAGCTACAGAGCAAATGGAAGGGACCTTATCTTGTGAGAAAGGTACACGACAACGGTAGCATTGACATATCCGAGTTGTCTTCTGAGAGTACCTTTCGAGTGAATGGCCATTGGCTCAAGCCATTTCTAGATCATGAGCCGCAGGGCGTTGATGTTGCCCCTATTCATTTTGCATGAGATGTGGTCTTTTGACTCACATCTATTGCATCTCACGCTTGATTATCACTGTTCTTCCGACCTGTATAGATCCAGATGTCCATATCATCACATTCTTTAGTCCCACATCCCTTTATCCATCTTTTGATTATGCTATACTTAGGGTGTACTTTACCCTAAGTATAGGGGAGATGTACGACCTTTGAGTTTTTCTTTTGACTCTTTCTACCCCTGTTTTGCTGCCTATAGTTAGGGATATTTTACCCTAAGTATGGGGGGGTAGACCCTGTACATTCTTCACTCAGTTTTCCCTTTGTGTATAGCCTGCTATACTTAGGATTAGTTGATCCTAAGTATAGGGAGAAAGGCCGAGATCTTCTTGACTCTCTATTCATTCATTCGTCTTTGTATATAGCCTTCCTTTTCACTTCCCTATACTAAGCACGAGTTATGTCTTCTTCATCGCTCTTGACTCTAAGGACATCGTTCGAGCTAAGTATAGGGGGGTGTGTATATATTTCATATATACTTTAGCCATAACTCGTACTTTGTGTGAGTTGTTAATAAATAAAATTGGCTAAAAACCCTAAAATTCACAAAAATTAAAAATTTTTCCTGTAAAAAATCATTCTTTTATTGCACATACATAGCTAGTGTACAAATTTTTTGTAAAAATGTTTTCAAAAATCTTTTTGTGTAAAGTTTGTGTAAATATTTTCATAACAAAATTATGTATATAGTACAAATTTTTTCCAAAATGTTTTGAAAATCAAAAGTTTGCAAAAATCTTGTGTATTGTGTAAATACTTTTGCAAAACTTGCATTCATGCATTCATCCATTCATGATTTCAACACATTTTTCAAAAATTTTCATGTTTGTAAAAATTGTGTAAATAGCATCTTTGTATATATGTATATAGTTTTTCCTGGATTATAGTTGACATTTAAACTAGCCTGGAATTAAATTGGGAAATGGAGCTTGATTAAGATCTCAATCCACCTAATTTCTAAGAGGAACCTTATAGGGCTTAGGGTTAAGGCTTTTCAGGTCCATGGTGACTTAATTCTTTAAGTCCACTAGGCTATGATCACATGTCATCTCAATGAGCCTAAGTAGAGCACTTAAGAACACACACATGACTCATATAGACAATGGCTTTACTTGGACATATCATTACTTGGACATATCACTTGCACCGAGCTCTCTACGGATGAGGTGGTAAGGAGGCAGTCTTCCTTGACTTGGGGTAGCATATGAGGGTAGTACTTCTAGGCGGAACCTCTCTTCTTCTTTTAGTGAAGGAAGTGCGTCTCAACATTGGTCTGGTTGCCATGAGGTCTAATGACAGGAGTTGTGGGTTGCAATAATGCTTCAAAAGAGGGATAGTCTACTAGCTCAAGAGGAAAAACTCCTTGTATATATGCTGCACATGTATAGGTTGTATAGATGCACTTGAAAAAAAATGCAAAAAGAAAATAACTCCAAAAAAGTGGTGGGTCTGATAGAAAATGATAATCCCACCAGAGTATGTATATAGTGCAATAAGCAAAGCTTGAGATTCATGTCCCACCTTATGTAGCTTGCAGCAGGGAGACTTGGCTACACTAGTTGAGCTCCCAGGGATACACGGCTACACTGGCCATGGTCCATTCTCTTCTTCCCCCTCTTCTTGAGCCGGTTGAACTTAAACTTAGAAGGGAATACCCCGCTCCTCGAGGAAAGAGTGGCCAGATTGGGGTCATAGAGTTACCTTGTTGGGGAGGGTTGTCAAGTTGCCATTTCTGAGGTGGAGAGCTTATACTTCACATTCACAGTACAAGGAAAGATTCACGGTCTTCAGGGTTTGTGTTTGATGACTTGTTCTGATCTGGATTGTTGAGGAGTCTTGATTATAGATTGGTGGAACTTAGAGGCTGTTGAGTTTTAAGCTTAAGTCCAAATAAGTTTCCGACACATTAATAATCCAAGGATCTGATCGAGCTCCATAATTCAATTTAATGAAAGCAAGTTTAATATTCAACCTTGATCCATGTGCATTCTCCTCTTTTTCTTTTTCTTTTGCTTTTTCACTTCTTTTTCAAATAAGTGTTTTCTAAGGGACTAGCAAAGTTAAGTATAAGGGGGTGATGAATACTCATTCATCACTCTTTATTCTTATATTTTAGCTACAAAAACCTTTGCAAATGCATGTATATGTTTGTAAATACAAATAATTACCAAAAAGCATGCATAGTGTAAAAACTAATAATTAGCATGTTTTTGTGCAAAAATAAAAGAATAAAGATTAAAAAGAAAAAGAGGGAAATATTTAGAATAAATATTGAGCAACCTAACCCCAAGGGAGGGCTCAGCATGGGCCTGACCGCATAAAAGCCAAAGTAGAGAGAGATAGGGAGCTCATGTGTGTAAATATACCTGTAAATACAATAAATATATTTTCCTCTAAAAAATAAAATAAAATGGTTTTGTGTATATATTTGTAAATATTTGTAAATACAAAATCCAAATAAAAATAGAAAAATTAAAAAGAAAATAAAAATAAGTCACTTGTGCATATTCACCATTTACATACACCCACACCTATATTTATTTCACCTTATAAATAAATAAATAAATTAAAATCCCTAAAAATTTGTATATATTCTATATTGTATGATGTAAATAAATAAAATAAAAAACCATAAAAACAAAAATAAAATAAAAAGAATAAAATTAAAAATCAAAAAGAACATTGTACATATACCATGTATATATATGTATATAGCTAATTATTTTACCCTTGTATATAAAAGATAAAAATAAAATAAAAATACCTTTTTATTCCTAATTTTATGCTATAAATAAATAAAATATAAAATAGGAATAAAAATGCACAAAAATAATTAATTAAAAATCAAAAATTAAAAACCTATATTGTGTAAATACCTATGTATAGCACTATAGTGTACATACCCTATTTTTATTTTGAAAAATTAATTAAAAATCACAAAAGAATAGAAAAAAAATAAATAAAACATTTTTCATATTTTGAGTTTTTAATAATTCGGCCATTTTCTATTTTATTTCTAATTTCCAAATCATTCTGACGTGGCCTGTCCCCATTGGTCCACGGGGACGTTGACCCCCCGGTCAACTCCCCCCCCAGGACCACTTCCCACGGGTCCATGACGCCCGACCCAACTTCCCCGAATTTTCGCGTCATGACCCGACCACCATATCCGGAAACCCCGGGCTCTTCTTCTTCCTTGTGCATCCGAGATCCTCGCCCGATCATCTGCGTGGGGATCCGCGCTTCGTGGAACCCTGCCCGACCTCCTCTTCTCGGACCTACACCCATATTTAATCCAAGCTCCGCCTCCTTCCTCACTCATCTTTGGATCATTTCACGCCACCCTAGGACCTCCATAGCCTTTGCGAGAGTGACAGCTCGCTCCAGGCCTTGTTGCAGCGAGGAAGGAGTGGAGGACCATCGATCCGGCGACGTTGTGCCGCCGTGCACCGCCTGGAGGTGATGCTCGAGCCTCGGACACCGACGGTTCTCGAGGCAAGGACCTGGAGCAGCCCCTGCTCTTCCACAGTCGACTGCGCCCATTAGGTAGCTCTATATCTTTCCCTAGTTCTCTAATTTTTCGTTTCGCCCAATTTCCTCCGTCGCTGTTCATCGCCGATTCCGACCACCGTAGCCATCCATTCGATCATCGGGGTCGCTGACCACCTTCGCCTTTCCTCCGCGAACCTTCTCCGCCCACTCATTCACCCCAGTTCGCAAAGGAACTGGGTATCGAGTTCCTTCGCCGTCGCTCCGCCGGAGCTCGCACGCCCTGCCGCACCGACCACCTTCACCACCCCTAACCGGGTCGAGGCACTTTGCCCTCGACCCAGGAGCTTGTTGCACATCTTTGCAGGTCCAAAGGAGCCCATCTGAGGGCTTCGACATCCAGGTGCAGCAGCTCGACCTCCGCCAGTGCCGTCGGAGCTCTCCAGAGCTCCTCGGCACCATCGGAGGGAACCATTCGACGCAGGAGGCCAAGGCGATTCTTCTCCGATCAGTAGCTGCCCGCGAGGAGGCCTCCAGTGCCCGCACGATGCTGGCAAAACTCGCCGACGTCCTGTTCATCGAGGACCCTCCTCTGCCGTCCGATTGACCTCCAGCTCCAGTTCAGATCCTAGACGTCCATTTGAGGAGCCGCCAACATCGTTCGATCCTTGGAGGAGTGATCGGGACTGTCCGATCAGTGAGGGCTTCCCACGTTGCCTCGTAGCCGCTCGATCTTCCACATGGTGAGGCCCCAGCCGTTCGATCAGGACCGAGGACCCCAGTCTGAGGTGCGCCCCTTCCCCGACCGTCCGATCTACACGTGGCGCGCATCCGGCCCTCGATTTAATAAAGGGTAAATTTCTTCTTAGGCCCTTAGTTTCTTAGTTGTTCTGCTGTAGCCCTGTAAATATTTTAGAAATTTTATTTGTGTTTGGTAATTTGCATAGTGGACCCTGTAGTTTTTGGTATTTGCTTTTATACCCCCGCCTGTAGTGGAACACGTGCTTCGATACGTGGTTATCTGGGTTAATTGCATGTATAGACCTATTGTTCTAGGGTGTTATTGAATGAAAGTAACTTTTTAGTATTTGCATAAATACCCCTGTGAATGGTTTAATTGCGCTTGTGCTTGATATATTGGGTATTTTACACTGAAGCCCCTGGACTTTTAGTACGTGTTACTAAATAGTCCAGGAACTTTAGTTTCCTTGCAAATAGGTCCCTGAGTGCCCAGGTCACATGCCTCGCACGTGATTTAGTGGAGAAATTGCACCGGACCCCCTGGACTTTCTACTATTTGCATACAGGTCCCTGTGCACCCTACCATTGTTTTTATTTTTAATAAAACATCAAATTAACTCCAAATTCGATGAAAATTGGACACATGGCTCCTGCCATGGTGTAAAATTTTCTCCAATTTTTGGAGACATTTTTGATTTCATTTATTATTTTTAAAATTCAAAAACAAGCATTTTTGTTACTGTCTAACTTTAAAAATCACAAAAAATATTAAAACACCTTTAAAAATTACAAAAAAATTACATAGTAGTTATTTTGCCTTGTTTGATTTTCTGACCAATTTTGGTCATTTTTGGCTTTATAAAATTATAAAAGTTACAAAACCCCTAAAAACCCATAAAAATTCTAATAAATAAAAGAAAAATAAAAAATTAATAATTCTGGTGCCTAAATTTTCCTTGTCTTTTGATCTCCACAGAAAAATTACCTTCAGGTTTTAATAGGGCCAATTTGCATTTTAATTTGGCCCTTGAACCTGACTGGACAGTCCCTTTTATTTTCCACATTGTTTGATTTTTATAAAATCCAATAAAAATCAGAAAAAGACCAAAAATTAACCAAAAACAATAAAAAATATAAAAAAATAAAAATATTTTTATTTGAATTTTGGGTGATTTTTGAGTGATTTAATAATTGGTTGTATTGGCTTATTTTATTGCTTTTCTTTTTTCTTTATTAATTAAAAAAACCCAAAAAAATATAAAAAGATTAAAAATCCACCAAAAAAACCTTCTATTTTATTTTATTTCTTTTTTAGACTACTTCGTAGGCCGCGAGGCCATCACGTGCTCCCTGAGTCCGACCCTGGTCGCTATACCAGGCTAATCCAATAGCCAGGACCGCTATCGTGTTTATTTGATTTTTACTCTATTTTGGTGGTCTGCACTTGATTTTCTTGATTGACCGATTGACTCTTGAGCGACTGAGGTCTCAACGACCTTAGTTCTATTTCTTTACCTTAGTTGCTCGGGTTTTTCAGTCATCAGAATGGTGCCGTTGCCGGGGAGCACGGCTTAGTAGTCATTTTAGTTTTTATTTTCTTTTCTTTTCTTTTTCGCAGCTTTCCGCGGCTTTTTCTGAGTCCGTGGCTTTACGCGGCTTTTTATTTTTCTCTTATTTTTATTTTATTTTATTTTATTTTCTTTTCTTTTATTTTTGTTTTTGTTTGATTTTGCTTGTTTATTCTATTGTCATTTTTGCACATATACCCCTTTTTAGTTTTCTACTTTTATTTGATTATTTTTATTTGGTTGATAACACTCTGTTTCTTTCTTGCAAGGGCCCGAGGACCGAGGCGGTGACTTTTGAGAAGCTGACGCAACCGCGGGATTCCGAGGCAGCTCCTTTCTGCACGGAGCCGCAGGAGAGAGCGAGAGAGTAGCTGAGTGAGAGAGGAGTAGTTTAGGTTTATTTTAGCACATTTGATTTGAATTGTAATAATACAGGGACAGCAGAACTTGGACAGTTTCTCGGGTCTGTTTCGCCGAGCACCGGTGTGCTCGGGGGACCCTTAGGATTTTCGCGGCTTTTTCGCGGTTTTTGTTTTTCGCTGCCTTTTACGGTTTTACGCGATTTTTCTCGAGCCCCTAGATTTAGAACTTTCTGCTGACTGTGCCGTACTGAGTAGGATCCAAACACCTAATAGACTGCTTGTGCTTATAGATCGTTAATTGGACCTATTAATAAAATATTAATAAAAATAGCTGACTCATTTCCTTTGAGCATACGTGAAGCAGCCTACCCTGCCAAGCGCTGCTCCTGAATCCGATTTGTAATTTCTGAAAACTTCGGGGGTGAAATATAATTTACCCAAAAATTTAGGGTTAAGTTGTGCCATCCTTGTTCTGTTGCTTATTCTTTTCACACCCAAGGGAAGGGGGCGCCGCCCTTTTCTTCTCCTCCAAGTAAGCCGACGACGGCAGCGCGAGATTCGTGGCAGCGGTGGTCGGGTCTTCGCATGGGATGGCGTTGGCTTCGAGATGGAGGGACGGCGACTCCATGCGAAGAGCGGTGGCGAGCCTCACATAACAAAACGGGCAGTGGCGAGGCTGGAGCTGTTCCTCTCAAGCGGTGTTATTGAGAATAGGAGGTGCGGGAGTTTCCTCCAGGTCGATGGTGGCGCGATGTTCTTCGTTGGGTTCACGCGGTGTGTAGAGGTACTTCAGGTGCAGGAGGGCGACGGTGAGTGGTGTGGCTGGCAGGTGGTTGAACAACGGATTGGAGCTCCTGGAATAGGTTGGGGGGCGACGGTGACTGATGAATCCCCATTCATCACTCTTTACTCTTTTATTTTAGCTAATTATCCTAGCAAAGCATCATGTAAATAGGTGTAAATACAATAACTTAGCATTAGGCATGCATGTGTTAATAGTGCATAATTAGTATGTATTTATGCAAAAATAAAAGAATAAAGAACAAAGAGAAAAAGAAGGAAGTATTTAGAATAAATACTGAGTGACCCAAACCCTAAGAGAGGGCCAAGCATTGGCCTAATCGCCAAATAAAATAAGTAGAGAGAGATAGGGCCACTCCACCTTATATATATGTATCATATGTGTACATAATTTATTTTTACAAAAATAAATATAAAAATATGTTTTTACTTCCTATATATTTCTAAAAATAAAATAAAAATAAGAAAAATAAAAATAGAAAGAAAATAAATTCCTCTCTTAGTTGTACATAATACATGTATATAGGTCTTCTTCCCTATTTATTTTGTACTTGTAAATACATAATAAAAATAAAACAAAAATTATTTTATACTTTAAATATTATTCTGTAAATAAATAAAATATAAAATTGGGGGTATTTATGTAAAATTAACAAATTTAAAATAATTGTACAAAACACATAGGTATACAATACCTGTATATAATACATTATACGGTATTACAATAATTTATTTTCATAAAAATAAATAAAAATTAAAGAAAAATAGCTTGAAAAACAAGAAACATTTTTCATTTTATACACTTTTTAATTTAAAATAATTTATTACTTTTTATTGAATTTGTAAATATTTTTGAAAATCTGATTTTCTGACTCGTCCACGAGGGATCGTTGACTCGGGTAACCCCCTCTTCCAGGGCTTGATCCGACCCGATCCCTCTGTCGAACCTCTTTCTCGACATTCTCTAGGCTGGATCATGCGCCCGTTTGCCCTGAAATTCTGCCCGTGCTTTCCCATGGATAAAGGATCCTCGCAGATCCCTAGGGTAGCGCAGATCTTTCTCGGATTGATTGCCCTGGCCCGATCTATCCAGCTACCCGGGACTGCTATAAATGCCTTCATCCGCCACCCTAGGTCGGTAGCTCGCGCCTCACTCCCTCTCGATACCCTAGAACCTTTCAGCGTAGTGACAACCGTCTGAGGAGCCCTTCGGTGGTCGATTCGGTGCAGTGTAGCCGACGCTCGCTCGTCGTGGCCGAACCTCCGCCACGAGAAGCCTCCCTCGCTTCCACCGCTTGGTCGAGGCCATAACCCCACCGATCATCTCGCCTAGAGCTAAGGAACATGTCTGGACCTTCAGGTAACCAGTTAGCCCTTCCTAGCTTTTCATTTGATCCAATCTTTCATCTGTGCGCCACCGTAGCTCCGCCAGCTCCGACTAGTCGGTCGGAGCTCCGTCACCCGCACCCATCCGTTCAGATACCTTCGCATGCTCACCCTCCATCATTCTACGCAGCCTGATCACCCTGATCTTAGCTCAAGTCGCCATGATTAGGTCCACGATCTCCCTCTATCGCGACCGCCGGAGATCGAGCCCCATTCCCCATCGCTTCTTTGGTGTTCATCCCTAATAACCTAGACTAGAGTTTACCTTCGAGTCAGAGCAACTCATTGCAGGTCTTGACGCGCACGGAGAGCCCCCAGATCACCCTCGCTCAACCTCGCCGGAGCAGCTCCAGGTCCCAAACGCCATCTCGCCGATCAGACCATTGGAGCGTTCATCCGAGCCGGTCACCTGACTTAGAATCGGCCCACGATTTCACCGGTGCCTCCTGATCTTTCATGGAGCCAAGGATCGCATACTCTGACGAAGTTTGTCCATGCATAGTTCTTCCAAACGCCTTCTCTGTCATCGGATCGACACCACCTACCAGATTCCATCTCGTCCGCTCATCCATCTGAGGTGTCAGACCGTTAGATGTCAGATCTAACTTTCCCATACGTGCCACGTCCCCGACCAACCGACACCGTCAGATCTGATATCTGACGCCTATAGAGCCGCACGATCACGCCCCCACCAGCGACCGACACTTGGCCCTCCCACGCGTGACTCACGTACATTTGAGGGTATATTGCTCTTTATAACCTGCATTTCTTTTAGTTTATGTTTTAGTCTGTAAAATAAAAGTGATAGTTGGACCTTTTTACATATTAGTCCTTGTAGTTTTTAAGATTTGCAGTTTAGTCCTTCTTGTTTGGAGACACGTGCCTGATTACGTACATAGTGGGTTATTTGCAATATCTGTCCCGAACTTTTCATGTGTTAATGATTGAATGAATGTTTTTCAAATTTGCATATATGCCCCTGTGAACGTGGATTTAGAGCATGTGCATATTTTATTGGAAAAATTGCAGATTTGACCCTCTGCTTTTATTGCTTGCTATTATTTAGTCCTAAAACTATAATAAATTGCATCTAAGACCCTATTATCTGTGTATCTTATTTTAATCAAATAAATAACAAAATTACTCCAAAAATTCTGAAATTTTTACACATAGCTTCTGCTCCGTGTAGGTTTTTTGGTAATTTCTGTGACTCATTTTTATTTGTTTTGATATTTTCTAAAATTCAAAAACCCTAAAAAGTGTCTCTATTAGTTTTGAAAAATCAACTAAAAATATAAAAATAGCTTTAAAAATTCCAAAAAAATTATGATTACTTGTTTTGTTTTGTTGTAGTTTCAGTGTGATTTTTGTGTCATTCCCTCTTATAAAACCCCTAAAAGTTGAAAAAGACTAAAAACCTTATAAAAATTATTAAAAATTCATAAAAATATAAAAAAATGTGTTTTCAATTTCTGTAGGTAGATTATATTTTATATTTCCACATAAAATTATTGCTCAGATTTTGTAGGCACTTTAGATATTTTTTTAAGTGCTTATCAATCTTGTCTGCACACTGTTTGCAATTTTCTTCTTTCCTTTATTTTTAGAAAATTAAATAAGAATCAGAAAAACACCATAAAATTCCCAAAAACACTTGAATAACTTTTTTAAAAACATAAAAATATTTTTGTTTGAATTTTTGAGTCATTTTAGCCCTTTAAATAATTGCTTGAGTGTGACTTTTTGACCTTTTTCTTCCTTTCTTTTCTTAATAGAAAATCATAAAAAATTTAAAATTAAAAATACGACAAATTCCTTTATTTCCTTGATTACCTGACTACTTAGTAGGTTTCATTCCGTGCTCCTTGTGTTCGACCTTAGTGGCTATACCGAGTTAAATAAGTAGCAAGACCACTTGCCTTGGTTTTTATGTTTGATTGATTTCGTTGGTGGTCTACTCTTTCTTGTTGACTGTGCCTTACGATTCGGGTCATAACGACCCTAGATATTCCTTAACTCGAGTTGCATCCACGGGTCATCAGAATGGCGTCGTTGCCGGGGAGCACGGCTTAGTAGTCGGTTTTTTATTTTTGATTTTATTTTTTATTTTCTTTTTATTTTTGTTATTGTTTTTGTTTTTATTTCTTTTTCATCTAATTCATTTTATTTCATTCTTATTATTATTTATTATTTATTATTTTTATTTTTATTTTTATAACTGTGGTCTGACCAGTTGTTGTTCTTTCTTTCTTGCGAGGGCCTGACGAGCGAGGGCGGAGTGCTTGAGGCACCCGAGCAAAGTGGAGGCAGCTTGTTTCTGCATCGAGCCGCATGGGAGCGTAGGAGAGGAGGAGCATGACCCTTGGAGGGATTACAGACTTTGTTTTTCATTTTTATTCCATTATTATTGTAATAATACAGGACTCAGGCACTTGGACTTGGCAGATTATTGGGGTCTGTTTCGTCGAGCACCGGTGTGCTTGGGGGACCTCACCGCGGTTTTTACGCCGGTTTTGCGTTTTTCGACTGTTATTTTATTTTGATTCTTGAAGATTTTGGCCCTTAGACTTAAGATTTTATCTTGACTATGACGTAATTAATTAAGGCTTAGCCCTCATTATTTGCCTGCACCTATAGATCGCTAATTGGACCTAATTAATTAAATCACAAAGAAAAAGCTAATCGGGTCACCTGAGAGGTCATGTGCCATTAGAGGCCGTATACATCGCTGGCAGGATCTTGAGAGGTCATGTGCCATCAGAGATAAGGGGGCTTTCATGGCCGATATGCACAAGGAGATGACACAGATGCGAGCGGACAGAGAGGAGCAGAACAGAGCTAGTGGAGGAGGAGACATTCTTGAGGGAGGAGAGCCAGTGCAGCCAGCAACACCCGCATGTCCGATGAGAGAGTTGCACAACCCTAGTGTGACTATGACACATAGATGGATCCAGCTGCCAGCTATTCTGGGGGACTTCAAGCTCCCCTCTCAGACCATCCAGTTACTGTCCAGATTTCATGGGCTTGCCACTGAGGAGCCGTACCTCCATCTCCAGGAATTTGAGATGATCTGCATCACGATTCACGATCGATTCGTGGTTGAGGATACCATCAAGATGATTGCTTTTCCATTCTCCCTCGTCGACAGAGCAGCCTATTGGCTGAAGCACCTAGGGAGATACATCACATCATGGGATCAGCTCCAGAACGAGTAGTTGAATAAGTACTATCCACTCGGCTAGACGAATGCAGCGCGGGCCCTCATTAACAACTTCTCCATGCTTCCCAACGAGCAATTCCATGAGGCATGGGACCGATTCAGAGAGCTCATCGACCGGTGTACTCATCACGACATATCCAAGCCTAACCTTGTTCAGAGTTTCTTCTGTGGGCTGACACCAGAGTTGCAGGGGCTAGTGAATGCATCCTGTGGGGGTTCCTATTTCGCCAAGGATGAGGATCAGATCTGGTCCATCTATGAGGAGATGACAGAGAACTATACAGTCATGTCCCAGACCCACCTTTACGCATAGGGGAAGCCCACACCACAGGCTGTGTCCTATCAAAGTATAGCATGGGTAGATGCAGGTCCTTCCACATCTTCAGCAGCCGCAACACAGACAAAGTCGTTGGCCGCTGATATGGGTATCATCAGCGAGAAGCTGGACCGCATTGAGATCATTGAGAAGAAGCAGTGCCAGGGCATTCTTAGATAGATCAGATGGAACAGATGGTGAGTGACCTGAAGACCCAGATCATGTGTCTCCAGGAGGCACGGACGGCTTCTCAACCCCGTCTCATGTCACGGGCTGACCCAACAGCAGCAGCTCGACCCAGTCCTCCGCCACTATAGACAAGTGCACCACATTCAGTCGGAGTCGTTCCAGCAACAACATCAACAGTATGCCCAGCTACCATCATCTCTGGACACTCAGATGGTGGTATACCAACCGGATCAGCCCCTGACAGTCTTTCCCCCACCCTCTTACGAGCAGGAGCCGTTGATGGAAGTCAACGGGACTTGGTATGACCGACCTCAGACTGGGATCCGCTGAGACCATCTCGGATTCCGATGGACGACCGGAGGTGCCTCATCCTAGCAGCAGCCTCCAGTTCAAGGTTGCCAGTACAACCACCAGCAACAGCAGCCCCAGTTCCTACAGCCACAGCCACACTATCAGCAGGGACAACCATGGATGCAGCAGCAACATCCTCAACAGTATTCTCACCAGTATCCCCCTCATCCTTCCCAACAGCAGCAGTCTCACTTCTAGAGAGGCAACACGTCCGGTTCTCATGGGCCAACCTATGAGAACCCAACATTTGATGATTTAGCCCACCTTATCTCCAAGCAGCAGGCCACTTTTAGGCAGGAGATGGACGAGTTCTGTCAGGAGATGAGGGAGATAGTGAAGGGCAAGGCCACCATACCCGCTCAGATCGAGCCGAATCCGAACAACCTAAAGAGGAAGTCTGAGCAAGTACAGTTTACATAGGTTACCACTCCTAGTGACTCATTGGGTGATATTACTTCCTATACTTTTGATGCTGACGTTGTTACACTTAGAAGCGGTAGGATGCCAGCCGGTGGCACCTCGTCTGAGTGACGACGCCATGATGACTCATGAGCGCCAGACGAGCAGGAGAGCGGTGTTGATGCCGCCTATGATGATGTTGATGATGGTGGTGCTGATGCCACCGAGGATGTAGATCCATTCAATGTTACAGAGGATGTCGCTTCACCAGATGCAGGAGGTGGTGCTGATGCCACCAGACATATTGTTGTTGAGATAGAGTGCGGTGCTGATACCGCAAGTCCAGATGCCGCGGGTGGTACTGAGGCCTCCTTCTATTCCTGTTGCATTTCCTTCTGTTATTGTATCTCAGGACTATTCAGGAAAATCTAAAAAAATTAATAAAGGAAAGGGTTTTTTATTTGCGAGTCCATCTGCGATGCCTGGAGATGTTTGTATGGATTCTGTTTCACCACAGCAGCAGGAACCCGATCCTAGCCTTCCATCTGAGGAGGGCCCAACCATGCCCTTCCCTCAAGCACACTGCTTGGCTAAGGGGAATAAAAAAGAAAATCCAAAAAAATCCCAGCAGTTAGAGTTCAGCCAGCATATGTTAGATAGATTTCAGATTCTGCTGACTCTACAGGAGGCCCTTGAGCACATCCCTCTCTTCCAGAGGAACCTGAGAGAGAAGACCACCATTCGCAGTAAGAAGAGGAACTATCATGCAGAGATCCATGTGCTCACTCGTGCCGCCTGCTTTGCCATTCAAAACCGTCTGCCAGCCAAGAGGCCAGATGCAGGAGCTCCCTATGTCAGATGTCATATCCATGAGCAGAGATTCGATCGGACTCTATTAGACAGCAATTCTTCCATCAACCTACTTGCGGTAGCCTTACTCGACCAATTCGAGTTTGACCCTATTCGACAGAGCAGGACGGTCCTTCAATTTGCTGATAGATCTGTCAAGAGGCTGAAAAGGTTGTTGAAGGACGTGGTCGTCACAATTCAGGGCCTGAAATTCCTTGTGGACTTCGTTGTGTTAGAATGGAGATCCCTGAATCTGTGACCGATACCCCCATCATTCTAGGATGCCCGTTCTTGGCCACAGCCAAGGCAATATCCAATCATGATAGTGGGAACATGTACTTTCGCGTCGAGGACAAGAGTATACAAATAGAGACAATCGATGAGACTAGAGCGCGAGATTCAGCCTGCTCAGAGCAGCTCAACGATTCAGAGCAGATGACAGAGGCAGAGCGAGACGTCCACCGGGAGTGCAATTTTGTGATCACATATGATAAAGCCGCTTGGTCAGATCCCATTTCACGAGCCATCCTCTCACACCCAGATACCACAGATTTCCAGATTCTAGCAGAAGAGAGCTTGGAGAGCACACTCTTGGCAGAGGATACATTCGAGGCAGCAAACCACGTTCAGGATAACGATGCAGTTTGATTCAGATTCAGATCCCTCGGTGTCAGATATTGTTTGGGAAGAGTTTGATGAGTTGATACCAAGTCTAATTCCTATAAAGCCAACAGCTAGGGTGGAGACTGATCCGATTCAGAGTATGATGAATCTGTGATTCATAACTCTAAAAGTTGAAAATAGAGGCTTGTTCCCGAGTAAATAGATGCATATTTCCCTTTATCTTGCACAATTAGCATTCATGCATGCATTCATAAAATATGCATTTTAGCATTCACATATTGCATTAAATAAGAAGCCAGGATCACTTGTAAATATCCACCTATAAAATAACACCTCCCTTAGAATAAAACACCATTAGTAATAATATCTCCTTTGTAGAGACCTAGAATCCCTGATTCATAAAAAGCCCATAGCTCCCTCATACCGACTCCAAAATAGGTCTACTCACTTTCAGATGAATACACATTCAAAGATCTTTAAAATGAGACTAATTTCATCCAATTTGGAGCTCGTAGGAAGAAGTTGGGTTTTGGGGACCCTATGTATACTATATATGTGTATATTTGTATTTCTGTATTTTTGTATCATATTTGACCTCATCTCCGTCTTTGGTCAACATAAACTTGTAGATCTCATCAAGATCTACAACTTTCATGTTTTGAGTTTTTCCAAATTCGGCATCCTTCTCTCTCTAAAATCATTTCTCCTCTCAGCCACTCACAATTGGCCATGTGGCGCCCTCTGATTGCGCCACGCGGCCCGCTCCCCTTGCCTTAGCCGCCCACGCCCACAGCCGTTGGATCTTCATCCAGATCCAACGGTGGTGCCACGACCACGTGCGCCCTTTATTCCCACCGTTAGATCACTTCCCAGCCTTTCATCATAGCCGCCCGTTCCCGCCTCACTCCCCTCACGCCACGTGGCGGCATTTGCACCATCAGATCTCGCCTTCATCTCTTGATCCCTGCCGTTCTTTAGCGCCAGACCCTTAGCCATCCGATCAAACCCCTGGGCTCATCTACACCGTTCGCCAACGCCGCTCCCATATCGCACCACGTGGCGCAATCACACCCCTTAGATCGCTTCGCCTTGATTTAATCCACGCCGCCCGCTCGTGCTTCATCTTAACGCGACGCATGGTGCATTCAGCACCCTTGATCGCCTCGCTGCGGATCTAATCCTACCCGCTCCTTAGCGCTTCGATCTGGGCCGTTGGATCACAAGATCCAACGGCCAGGACTTCGTCTCCTACCTCCAGACGACCTCTCTCCCATGATCTCAGCCTTGCATGAGGGGCTGTCCCTTTTTATTCTCGGACCCACTCCAGCCACCCTCTCTGATCGCCAACACCTCCACGATCATCACCACTCTCCCCTCATCCTCGCCAACTCCCTCAATCACCACAACTCTCACCAGAGTCGCCCCAAAACATCCACGAACTCCACCTTCCAGCGACTCCGGACAACACCTTCATCCTATAAATACTCGCCCTCCGACCACATTCACGCCTATCCGCCACCCCAGAGAGAAACCTTGAGCTCAGAGCCATCGATTGGTGACAGAAATTGAGTGATTCTTCGAGCGACGATGGGTCTTCTTCTCCGGCGAGATCCATGGCCGCCTCCGCTGTGTTGCAGCCTCCATCCGCGAGCTACGTGAGCTCAGGGCTCTACCGACCCTTCGAGCGACGACCTGGAGCTCAAATCTGAGCTCTATTCCCCATGTAGCCACCTCCATTTCTCTTCTGATCTTCTTCTTATTTTTCTTTGTTTTTCTACGATTTAATTCACTCTCCACCATCATCTTCTCACTCCACCTTCTTCCCTCCGAGCTCTGCGACGGAGCTCCGATCTTCATGCACCCTTCCATATCCTCAAACACCGTCACCCACCTTCGCTCGACTCCAGCTCCGCCACCTCGACGGAGCTCGCTCGCTGGACCACTCACACTCCGCCTTAGGCCTCGTCGTTCATCCTGCACACCTCCACGCACACACGCGTGCTTCGGCTATCCTCTAACCCTTTGCAGGTGCTCTTTCCTTCATTGGTCGGAAGCTCACCGGAGCTCCCATCGAGCTTCATCGTCACCGTGCTCCAGACCAACTCCTCCACTCCTGAGGCCACCGGAGGCTTCGCCGACCATCTGCTCATCTTCCAAGCTTTTTCAGACCCTCCGGCGAGCTTCATCGACGTCTGGAGGACCGGGCGGAGCAAAGCCACCTTCGCTGGAGCCCCGCCTTCTCCTCCACAGGAGGCGGAGGGCCGTTGGAGACGACGTTCAGCCACCGTTCGATCATCTTGATCGAATAGTCAACATCACGCCACGTAGCCTCGCATAGGAGCTGTAGGATCATCCTTGATCCCACGCTCAGGAGCAAGCCACGTCGACGTCAGCCGGAGCAGCAGAGAGCTGTTTGATCGATCAGTGATCCTACGGACAGAAGCACACCAAGCTGCCCTCTTCATCGAGCCCCAGGCACCGTTGGATCAATCCAGATCCAATGGTTACTAATTCACCATGCGTCATTAGCCATCAGCTGTTGGATCGTTCTTGATCTGACGGTCTTGATCGCGCCACGTCGCCCTGATCCGAGCCTCTTTCCCGACCTCTAGGCTCGGATCACTCGAAGCTTCGTAGAGCCTTCCTCCAAACCTCCAGAGCAGCCGAGCCAATGCCCAAGCCTCCGAAGTCACCCGAGCCTAAGGCACCCAACGTGAGCAGCATGTGCGGCCTGGGCAAATTTCACTGAGGCCCCGGGAAGTTTTTGAAATTGCAATTCAGTCCCTGTGAAGCGCACCCACGTAAGGAGCACGTGTGTTAGTGGAGAATTTGCATTCCACCCTCTGCATTCTAGGTAATTGCATAAAGGTCCCTGTCAGCATATTTATTTTTAAGTAATTTTTAATTCATGTATTGCAGTTATACCCCTGTCTTTGCACGCATATTTAGGTGTCCATATTGCATCTTTTTTAAATTCCAAAAATTGCATGTTGTAGTTTAACTTGTCCTTTATCTTATGTGATACTTGGCATAATTTTGTGATATCAGTGGAATTTTTAATTAATTAATCGGTTCATTTGTGTGATATTTTGTCCAATTTCACCTTTTAATTAATAGTAAATTCTCTGTAACTCCAAAAATTCCCAAAAAATCAAATTAGCTCTAGGATAATTAACTTCACTTTGCATAAAAATTTCATCTCATTTACATGCATTTCGAGGCCTAAATAAATTATTTAGTGATTTCTTTAGTTTATTTTAATAGGGTCATTTCACATCAAAATTAAGGTCTAATAATTTTTCTGGATTCTTCATCATTAGATCAATCTAGGATAATTTTTGTTCCTAAAAATATTGTGATTTGATATTTATTAAAATTAAATTAGTCAAAATCACCCTGCATTCATTGTTAATTCATAATTAATTCATTTAGTGTCAGAAAATTCCAAAAAAATTAGGGTAGCTTAATTACATCATATTTCATCATCTGGCCAATTTTCATTATTTTTGGACTTCATTTGAATACTTAACTGATTTGAGTTCTAAATTGGCCTGATCTTGCATGTGTCTTGCATAAAAAATCAAAAAGACAAAAAAATTCCCTCCAAAAATCTAACACTGGAAATTTGCTAAAAATTCACCTAAGGAGACAGATGCCTCCTTGAGTTTGACCTTGGACTTCCACCAAGTAAAAAAATTGCCGCTTGAAATTAACTTGTTTAAATTAAAAGTGGTTTTTGATTCCCTCTCGTTATCCGACTACAACGAATATTGATAATTAATTTGGACATTAATTTGCATGAATTAACAAGGGTAGCGGGAGGCGGGAATCAAAATGGCGCCGTTGTTGGGGAGGCACGGCTTATGTTAATTTGCAGTAAAATTTGAGTGTTTGATTCTCTATCCCTGAGTAGTCTGACCCCCGGTTTTCTTGTGAATATTTTCTGTCTTTTAATTTTTGCATTTTTTGTTGATTATCTCTGACCTCAATTTATTTCTGTGCGAGGAACGCGAGGAATCGAAGACACTTCGAAGATTCAGAATTGTAATTTATCGAGTGAATTGAGAGAATCTGTATTTTCATTTTTCTTTATTTTTTTCGCATTATTTCCAGTGGTTCCTGTTTGGGTTCTCACGCGTGTAAATATAGTGAAACTGTGTCCCCATGTGCTGTGTGGTTGAATGATAATTTAGGCTTGCACTAGCGGCTCCTCGAGCCAATCTAGGATTTGCTTGTGCTCGTAACTTTCTAGGACCACACAATTCACTTAAAAGACGCACTTAGACTGCAGATCTAGCCAAATCAACCTATTCTTCGCTCGCTAATAGAACTGCTTGTCTAGGAGCAGATTTTTCGCTTGCATTTGCATTTAGTGTAAAAAAGTTTTCAATTCTGTTTTGCATCCTGCATAAAAAGCGAAGGGATCACTGTAAGTCTTCTTAACTCAACATACACATCATTGATTTTCGTGCATCGGCTTTTCTCGATTTCCCCCTCTGTTTTTCACATTTAATTTAAACGAAAATTGGGACTGGACGATAGGCGTGCTGTGTGGTTGGACTAAATCAGTGAGAACTTAACCTAAAAATCAGGACTGCTAAACATTATTGACCAAAAAAATAAATAAAAATGGAAAATTTGTTTGCGGGAGATTAATCCCCGACCTTGTTTTCAGGCTGAGTGAGGGTACTTGAGTGTGTGTGAACACCTTAAGGCAGAGCCCAAATCCCCGCCTTCCATATCACGTTCCGACTAATCCTAGCAAATATCACAAGTCGAATTTTTAAGGTTCACTGACTAGTACCAAGTTGCCTCCGCCTGTCTCAGGTAGATAGGCGCGAAATTGCGGTACTTTGCGACAAGTTTCCAGTAACCCCCCGGGGTGAAGTTCCGGCCTTGTCACCCTCCGCCTGCTTGCAGGTAGATAGGGGTGTGGTCTTTGAATCCATCGACTTGGGATAGGAGTGAAGAAAGGAAGGACCGGCGGTATCTTAGGCGACAGGTTAAACAGGGAAGACGCATCCGGCTCTGAGCCGACTTCCCTATAGGCCGCGTAATCCTTGCTATCTTGCTTGAAAAATCACACTTAAAATATACAAGATTAATTGGACTCGATTTCGAGTCCTTCACTGTGTTGAGTGTGAACCCAGGGTCTTGGATTGAATTGTTTGCTTCAGGTAGGAGTAAAATCATATCTTCTTCTCGCCAAATCAAGATGAGTGACTGGGGGGATATCGACTCTTTATTCACCAATCTCTCTTTGAGCCCCCCACGAAACTCCTCTTCATTGTCCCAAGCGCACCTTGGACCACCCAGGACTCATGACTCTCTTGAGTTCTGGTTCCCTCACACCCAGGGTGGTTACTCTCAAACCAACCCTTTCCTCTCCTCTGAGCTTACTGAGGAAGACCAACACCTCAGTAAGAATCCCTTCATTGATTTGTCCTCTGACACCGATTTTATTTCATACCCAGGAATAGAGGACAAGATGCCGCCTAAGCAGCCACCACCGGATGAGGATCAATTGCGACAAATTCTTAATCGCCTTGCCGAAGCCGAACAACAAAATGCAAATCTCACGGCTAGAATGGGACAAATCATTGCAGTAGGAGGAATCAACCGACCAATGGTTGATGCCTACAACCCAGCGGAGAATGAGATACAAAATTAGTTGGCACCAGCGGTTCCCGCCGAAGCATTTGAGCTCAAGCCCCACTTCCTTATCCTGCTACCGAAGTTCAACGGAAATGCCCATGAAGAACCATATACCTTCCTCCAAGACTTCGAGCTGGTTTGCAACAATCTTAGCCATCCTAATATTGGCCAAGATTACATTAGACTGAAGGCCACCCCATTTGCCTTAGGAGATAATGTAGCACATTGGCTGAAAAACTTAGGGGTGATATGTACAACCTGGATGCAGTTCAAGGACCTATTTTTGAAGAAGTTCTACCCTCTCAGTAGGACTAACCAAATGAGAACGAAGATCGCCATTTTCTCCCAAGGACCCAGTGAACCCTTCCATGATGCCTGGGATAGGTTCAATGACTTAGTTCAGAAATGTCCCTACCACGACATTTCTAAGGTGATCTTAGTCCAGACCTTGTTCTGTGGTTTAACCCCGAAGATGCAAGGGTTAGTCAGTGATGCTTGTGGAGGAAGCTATCTGAACAAGAACGAGCACGCTGTATGGAAGATCCTAGAGCAGATGGCGAAAACCGGCAGGTCGCAGGACACCAGGGCCCATCAGTTGTCTCCCTCAATCCTATCCAACGAGACAACCCGAAGGACTGTAGCGGATCTGACCGAAGACCTCATCCCCAGCATGGAGATGATTGCTGATAAGTTAACCATGGTCGAGCAGATCCACAAGAGGGTCACTGACCTTGAGTCTCTCTCACATCTACCGAAGCAAGTGGAGGAACTTACTGAGAAGGTAGCTAAGATGAAGCTACCTGCCCCTTCTACACCACCTGCACCTGTACATCGAGTCCATCTTGTACAGGAGTAGGCACCGGGGCCTCAGAGTGGCTGGGTGGAAGATCGGACTTACACCCAGCAGGGCCAGCATGCACCCCCACAAGTGGAGACCGGATATGAGGAGCCTCCACAGGTGTTCGAGATCAACGGGCTGTGGTACAGCCGTGACCCCGTCAGCAGAGAGTCGGGGATTGGGAATGGTCAGCCTCACCGACCTACCCCAGCTTACCAAGGAACCAGCTCCGTCCCCGCACCGCGCTTTGTTCAGTCCAGGTCCGAACAAGGGTACCAGTCTCAGCAGCACCAGCAGCAGCAGCACACATATCAGCAGGGTCCAGCACCGTCCCACCAGCAGCAACAGTATCGGCATGGCCAACAGGGCCAATACAGAACCTCGTCCACAAATCAGCCAGCCCAGCCCACCGAATTGGAGTCCCTCACCTTGGAGATCCAGACCCTGTCTGATAGGGTCCAACAAATGCAGAACGACTATCTGGATATGAGAACCGATCTGAATCGTGTCTCTCGTACCCAGGATCAACAAATGGCACCAAAGACCCCAATTCTCGCACAGGTTCAGGCCAACCCGAACAGCATAATCCATGGCTAGATCCGACCTCATGATCAGGTATATTATTCAGATAATTATTTATCTGAACATGAGATCCTTTCATATGATAATGTGAATCATATATCCCTCAGGAGCAGAAGGACTGTGACCATACCTGATCGGGCACGAGCACCGAAGGAAGGAGCCGTCAAGTCTCTACCTGAGGAGAACTTGGAGGAAGAAGAGGAGCAGCACCACCATCGCCATCGACAGAAGAAGAGGACGTCTGAGTCCTTGAAGCAGCAACCCTGCATCAGCATAGAGTCCGACGGAACCGATGAAGAGCCCGCACCTCCATCTGAGGAGGACCGTCAAGAAGTCGCGGAAGATGCATCACCGGTTTCGCCTCAGCATTTTTCTTTTAGTCAGAGTCAGAGTCCTAGTCTGTTCAAGAGTCAGTGTCATGTACAGAACTCAGTTCCAGAAGTTAATGAAAACATTTCAGTTTCAGAACATGAGTTGGAGTCAATAATCCCTTTCCCCCGAGCTCTCAAGGGTGGAAAGAAGAAAATGAGAAAAATCCAAAAAGATGACCCTGAGATGGCAGAGTTCTGCAACAAACACATCAAGTTCACAATCCCCTTTGAGAAGTACGTGGAAATGACCCCTGCATTTCAAAAATACCTTAAGGTGAGATGCACACCTACTAGGGTTAGTAGGAAGACCAAAAGCCATGTTGAGAAACACGTTCTATCAGTAGCCACGACTTGTGCAATAAATAACTCGTTTCCTAGGAAACGAAGAGACATGGGTGCACACTATGTAGTGAGTCATATTGATGACATCGCGTTTGCACGCACTCTCCTAGAGAACGAATCTTCAATTAATCTAATGCCTACATCCCTCTATGAGCGGCTTAATCTCGGACCTCTTAGGAAATCTAGAGCCCTCCTACAATTTGCTGATAAATCAACCAAGAGGTCCCAAGGAGAATTGAGGAATGCTGTGATTAATGTCGATGGGCATGAATACATGGTGGACTTAATTGTCCTAGATATGGAAACCCCTCGTAATTGGAGAGACTCCCAGATCATCTTAGGCAGGCCTTTCCTCAGAACAACAGGGGCCTTGTTTGATTATAAGATCGGGAAGATCCAGTTCCATACTCCAAGCGGAGATGAGGAACTCGAGATGAAGCAGACTAGATGGCAGAGACCAGATTCCTAATCCAGTACCGAGTACTCTTCAACCGAAGCAGACTGCGAGCATGTAGACATAGTTGGGCCATGGAGACAGAACCCAGCCAGCACCGATAAGTCCATCCCCTCCGGAGATGATCCAGTGCATGAGTCAGTTTGCGAGGTCCTCAGAGATGAGTACAACTCAGAACCTTCATCACCCCACATCTTCGATGACTTAGAGGCCCAGTTGGGCCTGTCAGTCCTTACATCTTTAGGACAATCGTAAGATGAGGATGACGAGTCGGACGAGGCTTTTGTCGATTGTATGGAGACCTTTGACGATCCGACTCCAGAGCCGAATAACTTGGTGGCAGCAATAACAGAGAAAGATTCAGCCACTTCCAACATCGAGCCAGATTTGATTGAGCCAGATTTTCTAGACGATCACACTATACTTGAGCTCAAACCTTTACCCACAACACTGAAATACGCCTTCCTTGCGGGTCAGGACAGGAAATTTCCGGTCATCATCAGTTCGCGATTGACCGAGGAGCAGGAATCTCGCTTGCTAGAGATCCTGGAGAAAAACCGCAAGGCGATAGACTGGAGCATTTCCGATCTCCATGGGATAAATCTCGCTCTGTGTTCGCACCATATCTACTTGGAGAATGAAGCCAAACCATCTCGTGAATTCCAACATCGTTTGAATCCAAATTTACGAGAGGTCGTGAAGAAGGAGATAGAGAAATGGTGCAACGCGGGTTTCATTTATCCCATCTCCGACTCTAAATGGGTGGCCCCAATCCATGTGGTCCCGAAAAAGTCGGGAATTCAAACGACCACCAATGAGGACGAAGAGGAGATCGTGACACGAGTGCCCACGTCATGGCGCGTCTGTGTGGATTACAGACGCCTAAATGCCATGACGAAGAAGGATCATTTCCCCTACCGTTCATTGATCAGATCCTAGAGAGACTAGAGGGGAAAGAGTTCTTCTGTTTCTTGGATGGGTTCTCGGGCTACAATCAAGTAGCCATAGCTCCAGAGGACCAGGAAAAGACCACGTTCACATGCCCCTTTGGTACCTATGCTTTCAGGTGCATGCCCTTTGGGTTATGCAATGCTCCAGGTACTTTCCAAAGGTGCATGATTGATGTATTCGCCAAAATGGTCAGTGAATTCCTGGAAGTCTTCATGGATGACTTCTCGGTCCACAATGATTCCTTCGATTCTTGTCTTAGGAATCTGGACCGAGTCCTCAAACGATGTTGTGAGGTCAATCTGGTGCTCTCATGGGAGAAAAGTCACTTCATGGTGACGGAGGGCATTGTGTTGGGGCACGTCATCTCCAAGAGAGGAATGGAGGTTGACCCTGCCAAGGTGGATGTGATCAGATGACTCCAACCACCAACCAACGTCAAACAGCTGTGGTCGTTCCTCGGGCATGTCGGATTTTATCGGGGATTCATTAAGGATTTTTCTAAGATTGTCCGACCGCTAACTGAGCTTTTAGGCAAAGACATGGAGTTTGTTGTTGATCACAAATGTCTTGAGGCCTTTAAGCTATTGCAAGGAATGATAATGGACGCACTTATCCTACAAGCCCCAGATTGGTCTCTACCTTTTGAGATCATGACGGATGCCTCAGATTTTGCTGTTGGGGCCGTGTTAGGACAAAGAAGAGATGTCGTCCCATTCGCAATCCACTACGCAAGCAAAGTGCTTGACACCGCTCAGCGTAACTATACAATTACGGAAAAGTAAATGCTTGCGGTAGTGTTTGCCTTGGACAAGTTCAGATCTCACTTAATTGGATCCAAGGTAATTGTGCTCACTGACCACACGACACTGCGATACTTGATGGAGAAGAAGGACGCGAAGGCGCATCTTCTTTGGTGGATTTTACTTATCCAGGAGTTTGATTTGGACATCCATGATAAACCTGGAAAGAAGAACGTAGTAGCCGATCATCTCTCTCGTCTCGAAGATCTTAATACTTCTGAGGATTCACCTATTCGAGACTCCTTCCATGACGAGTCGATTTTTGTTGTCGACTCACTCCCATGATACGCCAATATCGTGAACTACCTTATCTCCAAGAAGGTTCCTGAAGATTGGCCCAAGAGCCACATCGACCGACTGAAGTCGGATGCTAGACACTACCATTGGGAGGATTCGATCCTTTTCTTTGAAGGACTGGATTGTGTCTGGAGACGGTGTATTCCTCAGGAGTGGAAGGACCGTGACCATACCTGATTGGGAACGAGCACCGAAGGAAGGAGCCGTCAAGTCTCTACCAGAGGAGAACTTGGAGGAAGAAGAGGAGCAGTACCACCATCACCATCAGCAGAAGAAGAGGACGTCTGAGTCCTCGAAGCAGCAACCCACATCAGCATAGAGTCCGACGGAATCGATGAAGAGCCCGCACCTCCATCCGAGGAGGACCGTCAAGAAGTCGCGGAAGATGCATCACCGGTTTCGCCTTAGCATTTTTCTTTTAGTCAGAGTCAGAGTCCTAGTCTGTTCAAGAGTCGAAGTCATGTACAGAAATCAGTTTCAGAAGTTAATGAAAACATTTCAGTTTCAGAACATGAGTTGGACTCAATAATCCCTTTCCCTCGAGCTCTCAAGGGTGGAAGGAAGAAAATGAGAAAAATCCAAAAAGATAACCCTGAGATGGCAGAGTTCTGCAATAAACACATCAAGGTCACAATCCCCTTTGACAAGTACGTAGAAATGACCCCTGCATTTCAAAAATACCTTAAGGTGAGATGCACACCTACTAGGGTTAGCAGGAAGACCAAAAGCCGTGTTGAGAAACACGTTCTATCAGTATCCACGACTTGTGCAATAAAGAACTCGTTTCCCAGGAAACAAAGAGACATGGGTGCACACTATGTAGTGAGTCATATTGATGACATCGTGTATGCACGCGCTCTCCTAGACAACGGATCCTCAATTAATCTAATGCCTACAACCCTCTATGAGCGGCTTAATCTCGGACCTCTTAGGAAATCTAGAGCCCTCCTGCAATTTGCTGATAAATCAACCAAGAGGTCCCAAGGAGAATTGAGGAATGTTGTGATTAAAGTCGAGGGGCAGGAATACATGGTGGACTTCACTGTCCTAGATATGGAAATCCCTCATAATTGGAGAGACTCCCAGATCATCTTAGGCAGGCCTTTCCTCAGAACAACAGGGGCCTTGTTTGATTATAAGATCGGGAAGATCCAGTTCCAAACTCCAGGCGGAGATGAGGAACTCGAGATGAAGCAGACTAGATGGCAGAGACCGGATTCCGAATCCAGCACTAAGTACTCTTCAACCGAAGTAGACTACGAGCATGTAGACATAGTTGGGCCATGGAGACAGAACCCAGCCAGCACCGATAAGTCCATCCCCTCCGGAGGTGATCCAGTGCATGAGTCAGTTTGCGAGGTCCTCAGAGACGAGTACAGCTCAAAACCTGCATCACGCTACATCTTCGATGACTTAGAGGCCCAGTCGGGCCTGTCGGTCGTTACATCTTTAGGACAATCGAAAGATGAGGATGACGA
Source organism: Ottelia alismoides (assembly GCA_037367405.1). Classification (NCBI taxonomy): domain Eukaryota; kingdom Viridiplantae; phylum Streptophyta; class Magnoliopsida; order Alismatales; family Hydrocharitaceae; genus Ottelia; species Ottelia alismoides. Next base: position 358,373 of record JAZKJV010002102.1, read on the forward strand.
GTCGGACGAGGCTCTTGCCGATTGTATGGAGACCTTTGATGATCCGACTCCAGAGCCGAATAACTTGGTGGCAGCAATAACAGAGAAAGATCCAGCCACTTCCAACACCGAGCCAGATTTGATTGAGCCAGATTTCCTAGACGATCACACTATACCTGAGCTCAAACCTTTACCCACAACACTGAAATACGCCTTCCTTGCGGGTCAGGACAGGAAATTTCCGGTCATCATCAGTTCGCGATTGACCGAGGAGCAGGAATCTCGCTTGCTAGAGATCTTGAAGAAAAACCGTAAGGCGATAGGCTGGAGCATTTCCGATCTCCACGGGATAAATCCCGCTCTGTGTTCGCACCATATCTACTTGGAGAATGAAGCCAAACCCTCTCGTGAATTGCAACGTCGTTTGAATCCAAATTTACGAGAGGTCGTGAAGAAGGAGATAGAAATGGTGCAACGTGGGTTTCATTTATCCCATCTCCGACTCTAAATGGGTGGCCCCAATCCATGTGGTCCCGAAAAAGTCGGGAATTCAAACGACCACCAATGAGGACGGAGAGGAGATCGTGACACGAGTGCGCACGTCCTGACGCATCTATGTGGATTACAGACGCCTAAATGCCACGACGAAGAAGGATCATTTCCCCCTACCGTTCATTGATCAGATCCTATAGAGACTAGCGGGGAAAGAGTTCTTCTATTTCTTGGATGGGTTCTCGGGCTACAATCAAGTAGCCATAGCTCCGGAGGACCAGGAAAAGACCACGTTCACATGCCCCTTTGGTACCTATGCTTTCAGGCGCATGCCCTTTGGGTTATGCAATGCTCCAGGTACTTTCCAAAGGTGCATGATTGTTCATGGATGACTTCTCGGTCCACGGTGATTCCTTCGATTCCTGTCTTAGGAATCTGGACCGAGTCCTCAAATGATGTTGTGAGATCAATCTGGTGCTCTCCTGGGAGAAAAGTCACTTCATGGTGACAGAGGGCATTGTGTTGGGGCACATCATCTCCAAGAGAGGAATGGAGGTTGACCCTACCAAGGTGGATGTGATCAGATGACTCCAGCCACCGACCAACGTCAAACAGTTGCGGTCGTTCCTCGGGCATGTCGGATTTTATCGGAGATTCATTAAGGATTTTTTTAAGATTGCCCGACCGCTAATTGAGATTTTAGGCAAAGACATGGAGTTTTTTGTTGATCATAAATGTCTTGAGGCCTTTAAGCTATTGCAAGGAATGATAATGGACACACCTATCCTACAAGCTCCAGATTGGTCTCTACCTTTTGAGATCATGACGGATGCCTCAGATTTTGCTGTTGGAGCTGTGTTAGGACAAAGAAGAGATGGCGTCCCTTTCGCAATCCACTACGCAAGCAAAGTTCTTGACACCGCTCAGCGCAACTATACAGTTACGGAAAAGGAAATGCTTGCGGTAGTGTTTGCCTTGGACAAGTTCAGATCTCACTTAATTGGATCCAAGGTAATTGTGTTCACTGACCACACGGCACTGCGATACTTGATGGAGAAGAAGGATGCGAAGGCGCGTCTTCTTCGGTGGATTTTACTTATCCAGGAGTTTGATTTGGACATCCATGATAAACCTGGAAAGAAGAACGTAGTAGCCGATCATCTCTCTCGTCTCGAAGATCTTAATACTCCCAAGGATTCACCTATTCGAGACTCCTTCCCTGACGAGTCGATTTTTGTTGTCGACTCATTGCCATGGTACGCCAATATCGTGAACTACCTTGTCTCCAAGAAGGTTCCCGAAGATTGGCCCAAGAGCCACATCGACCGACTGAAGTCGGAAGCTAGACACTACCATTGGGATGATCCGATCCTTTTCTTCGAAGGACCGGATTATGTTTGGAGACGGTGTATTCCTCAGGAGTGGAAGGACCGTGACCTTACCTGATCGGGCACGAGCACCGAAGGAAGGAGTCGTCTAGTCTCTACCTGAGCAGAACTTAGAGGAAGAAGAGGAGCAGCACCACCATCACCATCAGCAGAAGAAGAGGACGTCTGAGTCCTCGAAGCAGCAACCCCACATCAGCATAGAGTCCGACGGAACCGATGAAGAGCCCGCACCTCCATCTGAGGAGGACCGTCAAGAAGTCGCGGAAGATGCATCACCGATTTCGCCTCAGCATTTTTCATTTAGTCAGAGTCAGAGTCCTAGTTTGTTCAAGAGTCAGAGTCATGTACAGAACTCAGTTCCAGAAGTTAATGAAAACATTTCAGTTTCAGAACATGACTTGGAGTCAATAATCCCTTTCCCCCGAGCTCTCAAGGGTGGAAAGAAGAAAATGAGAAAAATCCAAAAAGATGACCCTGAGATGGCAGAGTTCCGCAACAAACACATCAAGGTCACAATCCCCTTTGACAAGTACGTGGAAATGACCCCTGCATTTCAAAAATACCTTAAGGTGAGATGCACACCTACTAGGGTTAGCAGGAAGATCAAAAGCCGTGTTGAGAAACACGTTCTATCAGTAGCCACGACTTGTGTAATAAAGAACTCGTTTCTCAGGAAACGAAGAGACATGGGTGCACACTATGTAGTGAGTCATGTCGATGACACCGCGTTTGTACGCACTCTCCTAGACAACGGATCCTCAATTAATCTAATGCCTACAGCCCTTTATGAGCGGCTTAATCTCGGACCTCTTAGGAAATCTAGAGCCCTCCTGCAATTTACTGATAAATCAACCAAGAGGTCCCAAGGAGAATTGAGGAATGTTGTGATTAAAGTCGAGGGGCAGGAATACATGATGGACTTCACTGCCCTAGATATGGAAACCCCTCGTAATTAGAGAGACTCCCAGATCATCTTAGGCAGGCCTTTCCTCAGAACAGCAGGGGCCTTGTTTGATTATAAGATCGGGAAGATCCAGTTCCAAACTCCAGGCGGAGATGAGGAACTCGAGATGAAGCAGACTAGATGGCAGAGACCAGATTCCGAATCCAGCACCGAGTACTCTTCAACCGAAGCAGACTGCGAGCATGTAGACATAGTTGGGCCATGGAGACAGAACCCAGCCAGCACCGATAAGTCCATCCCCTCCAGAGATGATCTAGTGCATGAGTCAGTTTATGAGGTCCTCAGAGACGAGTACAGCTCAGAACCTGCATCACCCTACATCTTCGATGACTTAGAGGCTCAGTTGGCCTGTCAGTCCTTACATCTTTAGGACAATCGGAAGATGAGGATGACGAGTCGGACGAGGCTTTTGCCGATTGTATGGAGACCTTTGACGATCCGACTCCAGAGCCGAATAACTTGGTGGCAGCAATAACAGAGAAAGATCCAGCCACTTCCAACACTGAGCCAGATTTGATTGAGCCAGATTTCCTAGACGATCACACTATACCTGAGCTCAAACCTTTACCCAAAACACTGAAATACGCCTTCCTTGCGGGTCAAGACAGGAAATTTCCGGTCACCATCAGTTCGCGATTGACCAAGGAGCATGAATCTCGCTTGCTAGAGATCCTGGAGAAAAACAGCAAGGCGATAGGCTGGAGCATTTCCGATCTCCACAGGATAAATCCCGCTCTGTGTTCGCACCATATCTACTTGGAGAATGAAGTCAAACCCTCTCGTGAATTCCAACGTCGTTTGAATCCAAATTTACGAGAGGTCGTGAAGAAGGAGATAGAGAAATGGTGCAACGTGGGTTTCATTTATCCCACCTCCGACTCTAAATGGGTGGCCCCAATCCATGTGGTCCCGAAAAAGTCGGAAATTCAAACTACCACCAATGAAGATGGAGAGGAGATCGTGACACGAGTGCCCACATCGTGGTGCGTCTGTGTGGATTACAGACGCCTAAATGCCGCGACGAAGAAGGATCATTTCCCCCTACCGTTCATTGATCATATCCTAGAGAGACTAGCGGGGAAAGAGTTCTTCTGTTTCTTGGATGGGTTCTCGGGCTACAATCAAGTAGCCATAGCTCCGGAGGACCAGGAAAAGACCACGTTCACATGCCCCTTTGGTACCTATGCTTTCAGGCGCATGCCCTTTGGGTTATGCAATGCTCCAGGTACTTTCCAAAGGTGCATGATTGTTGTATTCGCCGAAATGGTCGGCGAATTCCTGGAAGTCTTCATGGATGACTTCTCGGTCCACGGTGATTCCTTCGATTCCTGTCTTAGGAATCTGGACCGAGTCCTCAAACGATGTTGTGAGGTAAATCTGGTGCTCTCCTGGGAGAAAAGTCACTTCATGATGACGGAGGGCATTGTGTTGGGGCACGTCATCTCCAAGAGAGGAATGGATGTTGACCCTGCCAAGGTGGATGTGATCAGATGACTCCAGCCACCAACCAACGTCAAACGGTTGCGGTCGTTCCTCGGGCTTGTCGGATGTTATCGGAGATTCATTAAGGATTTTTCTAAGATTGCCCGACCGCTAACTGAGCTTTTAGGCAAAGACATGGAGTTTGTTGTTGATCACAAATATCTTGAGGCCTTTAAGCTATTGTAAGGAATGATAATGGACGCACCTATCCTACAAGCCCCAGATTGGTCTCTACCTTTTGAGATCATAACGGATGCCTCAGATTTTGCTGTTGGGGCTGTGTTAGGATAAAGAAGAGATGGCGTCCTGTTCGCAATCCACTACGCAAGAAAAGTGCTTGACACCGCTCAGCGTAACTATATAGTTACAGAAAAGGAAATGCTTGCGGTAGTGTTTGCCTTGGACAAGTTCAGATCTCACTTAATTGGATCCAAGGTAATTGTGTTCACTGACCACACGGCACTGCAATACTTGATGGAGAAGAAGGACGCGAAGGCGCGTCTTCTTCGATGGATTTTACTTATCCAGGAGTTTGATTTAGACATCCGTGATAAAACTGGAAAGAAGAACATAGTAGCCGATCATCTCTCTCGTCTCGAAGATCTTAATACTTCCGAGGATTCACCTATTCGAGACTCCTTCCCTGATGAGTCGATTTTTGTTCTCGACTCACTCCCATGGTACGCCAATATCGTAAACTACCTTGTCTCCAAGAAGGTTCCCGAAGATTGGCCCAAGAGCCACACCGACCGACTGAAGTCGGATGTTAGACACTACCATTGGGAGAATCCGATCCTTTTCTTCGAAGGACCGGATTGTGTCTGGAGACGGTGTATTCCTCAGGAGGAATAGCAGAGTGTCCTTTCTTTATGCCACAGCTTGGAGGCAGGAGGACACCACTCCGGGAAGAGGACCGCATGGAAGGTACTTCAGTGTGGCTTTTACTGGCCGACTCTGTTTCGCGATGCCATCGCCTTCGCGAAGTCGTGCCCGGTATGTCAGAGAATGGGAGGAACCTTCGGTTCCAAGGATGAGATGCCTCTGCAGCCTGTCATCATTTGTGATGTCTTTGATGCCTGGGGCATCGATTTCATGGGCCCATTCCCTGTTAGCCACGGATTCGAGTACATCCTTCTTGTGGTAGATTATCTATCCAGATGGGTGGAGGCTATCCCGACCCGAGCTGTCTACAGCAGGGCTGTCTGTAAATTCATCAGAGATCACATCATCTCTAGTTTCGAGATCCCCAAAATGATGATATCAGACGGGGGTAGCCACTTTGTAAATCGGGAGGTGAAGAAACTCCTGAAGGACTACGACATCGAACACCGTGTCACGAGTCCTTACCACCCACATGCCAATGGTATGGCTGAGGTGTTGAATCGGGAGGTGAAGACTATATTGCAAAAGCTTGTCCGCCCGGACAGGAAGAACTGGTCTCAGATCTTAGATCAAGTCCTCTGGGCGTATAGGACAACTTACAAGACACCGCTAGGAACCTCCCCATTCCGAATGGTATTCGGAAAGCCGTGCCATTTGCCCGCCGAGTTAGTGCATAAATCAGAATGGGCAATCAAGAAGGTCAACTGGAACACACACCTTGGGCAGAAGCAGAGAGAAATGGATCTGAATGAGCTTATGGAAGTTGGAAACCGCGCATATGACAACAGTTTGGTGTACAAGGACAAAAGTGAAGCGTTGGCATGATAGATATATCAGATGAAAGACCTTTGTTCCTGGACAGAAGGTATGGTTGTTTAATGCTAGGCTGAAGATCTTCCAAGGCAAGTTGAAGTCTAAGTGGACAGGCCCATTTGTCGTCCGCACGGTGCATGATAGTAGATGTGTCGAGATCTCGGATCTCGCAGATGACGCACCGACATTCCTAGTGAATGGACAACTGTTGAAGCACTTCATCGAATGAGCAGTTAGCCCATGTTGAGGAGATTGTATTCATGCGCGAGACAGATTCAGCAGATACACCTCGAGCCGCGTATGAGACCTTGCAGCAGTGAGCTCTAACCATCAATAACATCTTGAAAGATTCAGACCAACTCACTTGTATATACCATCATTCCTGTACATTCTGTCCTTTCTCCCCCGCGACTCTAGTAAACCATCCCCGCCTCATTAAATCACTATCTTGGACTATACTTAGGATGACCAGATCCTAAGTATAGGGGGGATGAGCCACCTGAGTCGGTTCACTGTACATTCTCCATATCACATTGGTCCTCATACTCACTTCCATCCTATACTTAGGCTGACCTGAGCCTAAGTATAGGGGGGACCGATACTCGCATTGTATATTCATCCACTTCTCTTCTTGACCTCGTCCGCCCCACTTTTTGACTTTCTTCTACACTTCGACTGTCAGAGCCTAATTATAGAGAGGTCGGTCGATTTCTATACATTTTCCATTCTCTTTAGCTCTCCTACGCTTAGCACGAGCTATACCTTTTTCCTCGCTTTTCATGCTCTGAGGGACATAGCACATGCTAAGTATAGGGGGGCGTGTAAATATTACATATATACTTTACCCATAGCTCGTACTTTCGCGTATTGTCACGTACTTTTGTATATATTTTTTCAATAATTATGGGTGGGTAAAAATTGAAAAAAAAACAAATTTTTTTACTTATATAATACTTGTAAACTTTTTGTAAAAAAAAATTAAATTACATGTATACTTGTATATTTTATAACACTTGTAAATTTTGTATAATACTTATACAACTCTTGGAAATTGTTGTAACATAGGAGGTATACCAAAGTTTTGAAAAAAAAAGCTTCTTATTTACTCTTGCATATCATCTTTGCATTAAAAAAAAAGAGTCTTGCATTTCATTCATCTACATAGCATGTAATCTGCATCTCATCTGCATATCTTGCATATGCAAGGTGGAAAGCTAGTGGGTTCTGAACCAAGTTATGAGTAGATATTGAGGATGGACTTGATTTGACCTTAATCCACCTAATTTCAGAGGAACCTTATAGGAACTGGAGTTAAGATTTCTCAGGTCAAGTGACTTAATTCTTTGAGTCCGCAAGTCTATGTTCACATGTCATCTTGATTAGTCTAAGAAGAATATCTCGTGTACACGCATGATTCTTTTAGATAATGACCTAACTTGGACAAGCACAATGCACGTAGCTCTTCATTGATGATGTGGTGAGGAGGTAGAATCCTTTAGCTTGGAGTAGCACACGGGTGGAAACATCCGTCCTCCTCTAGGGAGGGTAGTGCATCTCAACCTAGTCTGGTGGTGTTGACATCTAAGGACGGGATGCTGTGGGTTGCAATAATGCTTCAAAAGAGGGATAGTCTACTGGCTCGAGAGGAAAAGCTCCTGATGTACAAGCTGCACCTTGTATATAGTTTAAAAAAAATGCAAGAACTCCAAAAAATCAGACAGGTCCAAGTGAAAATAAAATACTTGTCGGAGTATGTATATTATCAAGAAGTCTGCAGCTGGATGACTTGGCTACACTGGTCAGGCATCCCAGGATAGGTAGCTACACTGGCTACCGTCCATTCTTTTCTCTACCCCGTCCTCTTGAGTTGGTCGCACTTGAACTTAGAAGGGAATACCCTGCTCCTCGAGGAAAGAGTTATTGGATCGGGTTATTGAGTTACCTTGTTAGAGGAGGCTGGTTCTGAGCCATTTCTGATGTGGAGAGTTACATTTCACTTACAAAGTACAAGTAAGAATCATAGTCATCAGAGATTTGCATTTGAGGATTTGTTCTGACCTGACTGTTGAGGCTTCTTGAATAGAAGACTTGTGGAACTTGAAGTCTGTTAGGTCTTAAGTTCAGGTCCCAATGAGGTTCCGCCACACAATTAATCCAAAGGTCGAGTCAAGATCTATTTTCAACTTTTGTTCATGACCTTGGTATGGAACCCAAAATCATTTCACTCTTGCATTTCATTTTAGTTGCTCGAGGACGAGCAAGGTTTAAGTATAGGGGGTTGATGAATCTGTGATTCATCACTCTAAAAGTTGAAAATAGAGGCTTGTTCCCGAGTGAATAGATGCATATTTCCCTTTATCTTGCACAATTAGCATTCATGCATGCATTCATAAAATATGCATTTTAGCATTCACATATTGCATTAAATAAGAAGCCAGGATCACTTGTAAATATCCACCTATAAAATAACACCTCCCTTAGAATAAAACACCATTAGTAATAATATCTCCTTTTGTAGAGACCTAGAATCCCCGATTCATAAAAAGCCCATAGCTCCCTCATACCAACTCCAAAATAGGTCTACTCACTTTCAGATGAATACACATTCAAGGATCTTTAAAATGAGACTAATTTCATCCAATTTGGAGCTCGTAGGAAGAAGTTGGGTTTTTGGACCTCTATGTATACTATATATGTGTATATTTGTATTTCTGTATTTTTGTATCATATTTGACCTCATCTCCGTCTTTAGTCAACATGAAACTTGTAGATCTCATCAAGATCTACAACTTTCATGTTTTGAGTTTTTCCAAATTCGGCCTCCTTCTCTCTCTAAAATCATTTCTCCTCTCAGCCACTCACAGCTGGCCACGTGCCCTCTGATTGCGCCACGCGGCCCGCTCCCCTTGCCTTAGCCGCCCGCGCCCACAGACGTTGGATCTTCATTTAGATCCAACGGTGGCACCACGACCACGTGCGCCCTTTATTCCCACTGTCAGATCACTTCCCAGCCTTTCATCATAGCCGCCCGTTCCCGCCTCACTCCCCTCACGCCACGTAGCGGCATTTGCGCCATCAGATCTCGTCTTCATCTCTTGATCCCTGCCGTTCTTTAGCGCCAAACCCTTAGCCATCCGATCAAACCCCTGGGCTCGTCTCCACCGTTTGCCAGCACCGCTCCCATATCACACCACGTGGCGCAATCGCACCCCTTAGATCGCTTCGTCTTGATTTAATCCACGCCGCCCGCTCGCGCTTCGTCTTTAACGTGACGCGTGGCGCATTCAGCACCCTTGATCGCCTCACTGCGGATATAATCTTACCCGCTCCTTCGCGCTTCGATCTGGGCCGTTGGATCACAAGATCCAACGGCCAGGACTTCGTCTCCTACCTCCAGACGACCTCTCTCCCACGATCTCAGCCTTGCACGAGGGGCTGCCCCTTTCTATTCTCGGACCGACTCCAGCCACCCTCTCCGATCACCAACACCTCCACGATCATCACCACTCTCCCCTCATCCTCGCCAACTCCCTCAATCACCACAACTCCCACCAGAGTCGCCCCAAAACCTCCACGAACTCCACCTTCCAGCGACTCCGGCCAACACCTTCATCCTATAAATACTCGCCCTCGGCCACATTCACGCCTATCCGCCACCCCAGAGAGAAACCTTGAGCTCAGAGCCATCGATTGGTGACAAGAATTGAGTGATTCTTCGAGCGATGACGGGTCTTCTTCTCCGACAAGATCCATGGCCGCCTCCGCCGTGCTGCAGCCTCCATCCGCGAGCTGCGTGAGTTCAGGGCTCTACCGACCCTTCGAGCGACGACCTGGAGCTCAAATCTGAGCTCCATTCCCCAGGTAGCCACCTCCATTTCTCTTCTGATCTTCTTCTTATTTTTCTTTGTTTTTCTCCGATTTAATTCACCCTTCACCGTCATCTTCTCGCTCCACCTTCATCCCTCCGAGCTCCGCGACGGAGCTCCGATCTTCGCACACCCTTCCGTATCCTCAAACACCGTCATCCACCTTCGCTCGACTCCAGCTCCGCCACCTCGGTGGAGCTCGCTCACCGGACCACTCACACTCCGCCTTAGGCCTCGCCGTTCACCCTGCACACCTCCACACACACATGCGTGCTTCGGCTATCCTCTAACCCTTTGCAGGTGCTCTTTCCTTCACTAGCCGGAATCTCACCGGAGCTCCCATCGAGCTTCATCGTCACCGTGCTCCAGACCAACTCCTCCACTCCTGAGGCCACCGGAGGCTTTGCCGACCATCCGCGCATCTTCCAAGCTTCTCCAGACCCTCCGGCGAGCTTCATCGACGTCTGGAGGAACGGGCGGAGCAAAGCCACCTTCGCCGAAGCCCTGCCTTCTCCTCCGCAGGAGGCGGAGGGCCGTTGGAGACGACGTTCAGCCGCCGTTCGATCATCTTGATCGAACGGTCAGCATCACACCACGTAGCCTCACACGGGAGCTGTAGGATCATCCTTGATCCCACGCTCAGGAGCAAGCCACGTCGACGTCAGCCGGAGCAGCAGAGAGCTGTTGGATCGATCAGAGATCCTACGGACAGAAGCATGCCACACCACCCTCTTCATCGAGCCCCAGGCACCGTTGGATCAATCCAGATCCAACGGTCACTGATTTGCCATGCGTCATCAGCCATCAGCCGTTGGATCATTCTTGATCCGACGGTCTTGATCGCACCACGTCGCCCCGATCCGAGCCTCTTCCCCGACCTCTAGGCTCGGATCACCCGAAGCTTCACCGAGCCTTCCTCCGAACCTCCAAAGCAGCTGAGCCAACGTTCGAGCCTCCGAAGTCACCCGAGCCTAAGGCGCTGCACGTGAGCAGCACATGCGGCCTGGGCAAATTGCACTGAGGCCCCGGGGAAGTTTCTGAAATTGCAATTCAGTCCCTGTGAAGCGCACCCACGTGAGGAGCACGTGCGTCAGTGGAGAATTTGCATTCCACCCCTTGCATTCTAGGTAATTGCATAAAGGTCCCTGTCAGCATATTTATTTTTAAGTAATTTTTAATTCCTGTATTGCAGTTATACCCCTATCTTTGCACACATATTTAGGTGTCCATATTGCATCATTTTTAAATTCCAAAAATTGTATACTGTAGTTTAACTTGTCCTTTATCTTATGTGACACTTGGCATAATTTTGTGATATTAGTGGAATTTTTAATTAATTAATTGGTTCATTTGTGTGATATTTTGCCCAATTTCACCTTTTAATTAATAGTAAATTTTCTGTAACTCCAAAAATTCCCAAAAACTCACATTAGCTCTAGGATAATTAACTTCACTTTGCATAAAAATTTCATCTCATTTGCACGCATTTCGAGGCCTAAATAAATTATTTGGTGATTTCTTTAGTTTATTTTTAGTAGGGTCATTTCACATCAAAATTAAGGTCTGTTAATTTTCCTGGATTGTTCATCATTAGATCTATCTAGGATAATTTTTGTTCCTAAAAATATTGTGATTTGATATTTATTAAAATTAAATTAGTCAAAATCACCCTGCATTCATTGTTAATTCATAAATAATTCATTTAGTGCCAGAAAATTTCAAAAAAAATTAGGGTAGCTTAATTACATCATATTTCATCATCTGGCCAATTTTCATTATTTTTGGACTTCATTTGAATACTTAACTGATTTGAGTTCTAAATTAGCCTGTTCCTGCATGTGTCTTGCATAAAAAATCAAAAAGGCCAAAAAAAATATTCCCTCCAAAAATCTAACACTGGAAATTTGCTAAAAATTCACCTAAGGAGACAGATGCCTCCCTGAGTTCGACCTTGGACTTCCACCAAGTAAAAAAATTGTCGCTTGAAATTAACTTATTTAAATTAAAAGTGGTTTTTGATTCCCTCTCGTTATCCGAATGCAACGAATATTGATAATTAATTTGGACATTAATTTGCCTGAATTAACAAGGGTAGCGGGAGGCGGGAATCAGAGTACAGACACACCAGTAGAGCAGTCTTCATCAGATTTTCATTATCAGCGAGAGTTCTCCCATGTAGATTTGGTTACTTTCACTCAGACTTTTCAAAGGCCAGATTTGCCCTCTCCCAATTGCCCAGAGTTGAAGCCTTTGCCATAGTCGTTGAAGTATAGATTCCTTGTGGGCGAGCATGAGATGCACCCAGTCATTATCTCAGCAGATTTGACTGGAGAGCAAGAATCTCGTTTGATGGAGGTTCTTGAAAAGAACCGCAAGGCGATATGATGGAGTGTAGATGATCTCCAGGGGATAAGTCCAGCCCTGTGCTCCCATCATATCTATCTCGAAGAAGACGCCAAGCCGTCGCGTGAGTTCCAGCGGTGGCTGAACCCAAATCTTCGAGAGGTTGTCATGAAGGAAATCTTGAAATAGTGGAGCGTATATTTTATCAAAACCCCATTTCTGACTCCAAGTGGGATAGTCCATTACATGTGGTTCCCAAGAAGACGGGCATCACTACAGTTGTGAGCGAGTCTGGAGAGGAGATAGCTCCGGGTACCCACTTCTTGGAGGGTCTGTATGGACTACAGACGATTGAACCAGGCCACCAAGAAGGATCATTTCCCGCTGCCTTTTTTTTGATCAGATTATAGAGAGGCTAGCTGGGAAGAGTCACTACTATTTCCTTGACGGGTACTCCGGCTATAACCAGGTGGACATTGCTCCCGAAGACCAGGACAAGACTACGTTCACCTATCCATTTGGGACATATGCTTTCAGACGGATGCCCTTTGGGCTATGTAATGCCCTGGCGACATTCCAAAGGTGCATATTGTCCATCTTCTCGGACATGGTGGGTGAGTGCTTGGAGGTCTTCATGGACAACTTTTCGATCTATGGCGATGGGTTTGATGCATGTCTTGACTGCCTAGATCGCATCCTTCAGCGATGCATCGAGGTCCATCTTGTATTATACTGGGAGAAGAGTCACTTCATGGTGACTCAAGGGATGGTGCTTGGTTATATCGTCTCCAACAAGGGCATGGAGGTTGATCCGGCCAAGGTGGATATCATTAGGAAACTCAATCCACCATCCAACCTGCGACAGTTACAGTCTTTTCTGGGGCATGTTGGTTTCTACCGACGATTCATTCATGACTTCAGCATGATTGCCCGGCCGTTAACTGATCTGCTGACCAAAGACACCGAGTTCATTGTAGATGATAAGTGTCTTGCGTCATTTGAGACTCTCAAGAGTCTAGTTGTTGAGGCTCCTATCCTTCAGCCGTCTTATTGGTCTCTCCCATTCGATATCATGACGGATGCCTCCGATTTTGCCGTAGGGGCCGTGCTGGGATAGAGGAGGGATGGAGTGTCATTTGTCATTTACTATGCTAGCCGTACATTGGATGCCACACAATGGAACTATATCGTCACTGAGAAGGAGATGCTAGCCATAGTTTTTGCCCTAGATAAGTTCATATCATACATCATTGGATCAAAGGTGACCATCTTTATAGATCATAACACCATCAGGTACCTCATGGCAAAGAAGGATACCAAAGCAAGACTCACTACATGGATCCTTTTACTCCAGAAGTTTCACATTAAGATTAAGGATAAACCTGGAGTCAAGAATGTGATGGCGGATCATCTCGCCCGATTAGAGAATCTTGAGGAATCTGAGCAGACTGATCCCATTTCTGAGACCTTCCCAGATGAGGCGATCCTTGCTATCGCCTCACTTCCGTGGTACGCAGACATTGTGAACTATCTTGTTGCCAAGAAAGTTCCACAAGGTTGGCCCAGGCAGCGACTTGAGACCTTCCTTGCGAAGGCCAAGTTCTACCATTGGGAGGATCCCATCCTTTATCATGAAGGAGGGCATAGCGTCTGGCGTCGGTGCATTCCTCAGGAGGAGCACCATAGCATCCTCACATACTGCCACAAGCTTGAGGCAGGAGGATATCACTCTGGGAGGAGAACGGTATAGAAAGTGCTCCAATCTGGCCTATGGTGGCCTACCCTCTTCACAGATTCTGATGAATTCGTTAAGAGATGTACTGACTGTCAGAGGATGGGCACTTGTGGACAGCGTAATATGATGCCGATGCATCCCATTCAATTCTGTGAGGTTTTTGATGCATGGGGCATCGATTTCATGGTCCATTCCCTAAGAGTTAGGGATTTGAGTACATTTTGTTGGCCATTGATTATGTTAGTCGTTTGGGTTGAGGCCATCCCCGTCCGAACCGCAGATGCTAAGACTGTTTGCAGATTTTTGAGGAAGAATATCATTTCACGGTTCGGGGTGCCTAGAGTTTTGATATCTGACGGGTGGTCTCATTTCGTCAACGACAAGGTAAAGGCCCTTGCTAGCGAGTTCAACATAGACCATCGAGTAGCTACTCCATATCATCCTTAGATGAATGGTCTTGCTGAAGTGCCGAACAGGGAGATCAAGACTATATTGCAGAAGGTAGTCCGCCCTGACCGAAAGGATTGGTCATAGCTTTTGGACTCAGTCTTGTGGGCATATTGAACTTCCTTCAAGACTCCTTTGGGTACGTCTTCCTTTCGCCTTGTTTATGGCAAGCCCTGCCATTTACCTATTGAGATTAGGCATAAGTCACATTGGGCTGTCACAGACATATTATTGGATCCAGTAAGTGTATGAGATCAGAGGAAGGCAGAGTTGATAGCCCCGGAGGAGCTTAGAGATGCAACCTTTTAGAGCAGCCTACAGTATAAGGAGAGAGTAAAGGAGTGGCATGATTCTCATATCAGCCACAAGCAATTTGAGCCAGATCAGAGAGTATGGTTGTTCGATGCTAGGCTTAGATTATTTCCAGGGAAGTTGCAGAGAAAGTGGAAGGGACCATACCTGGTCCGAAAGGTACATGACAATGGGGAAGTATTGGCATATCTGAAATGTCATCTGAGTCTACCTTTCGTGTTAACGGGAAGCGGCTCAAACCATATCTAGATCATGAGCTATTGGTCGTTGACGTCGCCCCTATTTGTTTTGCGTGAGATGTGGTCTTTGACTCACATCTATTGCATCTCATGCCTGATTATCACCGTCTTCCGCCTTGTATAGATCCATATGTTCATATCATATTATTCTTCAGTCCAACACCCCATTTGCATCTTATGATTATGCTAACTTAGGGTGTACTTTACCCTAAGTATAGGGGGTGTCAGACTTTTGATTTCTCTTTTGATTCTTTCTACCTCTGTTTTGCTGCCTATACTTAGGGATATTTTACCCTAAGTATAGGGGAGGTAGACCCTGTACATTCTTGCACTTGGATTTCCCTTTATGTACAGTCTGCAATACTTAGGATTACTTAATCCTAAGTATAGGGGGAAACACCGAGATCTCTTCATTCTATTCTTTGATTCGTCGTTGTAGTACATTTTTCCTTTTCACTTCCATATACTAAGAACGAGTTATGTATTCTTCATCGCTCTTGATCCACTCTGAGGACATCATTCGAGCTAAGTATAGGGGGGTGTCGTATATGTTTCATATATACTTTAGCCATAACTCGTACTTTGTGTGAGTGTGTGAATAAATAAAATTGCTAAAATCTTTCATCTAAAAACCATAAAAATTTAAAAAAAATTTCTTATATATAAAATTCTTCCTTGCATATACAGAGCTATTTATAAAAATTATCTTTGTACAAATGTTTGTAAAAATATTTTGTATGTAAATAGTTTGTAAATATTTTGGTAGCAAAATTATGTATATAGTACAATTTTTTTGTAAAATATTTGAAAAACAAAAGTTTGCAAAAACCAGTGTAAATGTGTGTAAATAGTTTGCAAAACTTCTGCATCCATGCATTCATTCATTCAAACATTTTTAAAAATTTTGCACATTTTCAAAACTTTGCATAAAAAGATTTTTGTAAATATTTGTACAGTTTTTCTGAATCATATTGACATTTAAACTAGCCTGGAATTAAATTGGAAAATGGAGCTTGGTTAAGACCTTAATCCACCTAATTCTCAGAGGAACCTTATAGGGCTTAGGGTTAAGACTTTTCATGTCCATTAGTGACTTAATTTTATGAGTCCACTAAGCTATGATCACATGTCATCTTGATGAGCCTAAGTAGAACACTTAACAACGCACACACGACTCTCACAGACAATGGCTTTACTTACACCAGCACCTTATACATAGCTCTCTATGGATGAAGTGGTGAGGAGGCAGTCTTCTTTGGCTTAGGGTAGCATATGAGGGTAGTACTTCTAGACAGAACCTCTTGTCTTCTTTTAGTGAAGTAAGTGCGTCTCAACTTGGTCAGGCAGCATTGAGGTCTAAAGACAGGAGTTGTGCGTTGCAATAATGCTTCAAAAGAGGGATAGTCTACTGGCTCGAGGAAAAATTCCTTATGTATATATGCTGCACCATGTAGATATATTGTACATATGCACATCGGAAAAAAATGTGCAAAAGAAAGAAAAACTCCAAAAAAAGTGGTGGGTCTGATAGAAAATGAAATACCCACCGGAGTGTATATAACCAAATAAAGCAAAGCTTATGTTACCCATTCTCATCTCATGAAGCTTGCAACAGGGGGACTTAGCTACACTGGTTGGGCTCCCAAGGATAGGTGACTACACTGGTCATGGTCCATTCTCTTCTTCCTCCTCTTCTTGAACCGGTTGAACTTGAACTTAGAAGGGAATACCCTGCTGATGAATACCCATTCATCACTCTTTATTCTATTATTTTAGCTACAAAAACCTTTGCAAATACATGTAGATCTGTGTAAATACAAATAATTACCAAAAGCATGCATTGTGTAAAAACCTATAATTAGCATGTTTTTGTGCAAAAATAAAAAGAATAAAGAGCAAAAAGAAAAAGAGGGAAATATTTAGAATAAATATTGAGCAACCTAACCCAAGGGAGGGCTCAGCATGGGCCTGACCGCATAAAAGCCAAAGTAGAGGGAGATAGGAGCTCATGTGTATATACTTCTGTAAATACAATAAATTATATTTTCCTCACCCAAAAATATGTTGTAAGTATTTGTATATATCCTATTAAAAACAAAATAAAAAGATGAAAAGCAAAAAGATCAAAAATACCCTTCCTTCACCATGTGCATAAACCACACCATTGTATTTATTTAACCCTATAAATAAATGAAATTATTTTCAGAACTTTTTGTGAATATTCTATGGCATATTTTGTAAATAAAATAAATAAAAAGAAACAAAACAAAAATCAAATAAAAATTACAAAATTAAAATACAAAAATACATTGTATAAATACCATGTATATAAATGTATTCAACCATTTATTTCACCCTTGTATATAAGTGATAAAAATAAAATAAAAATATTCTTTTATTCCATATTTCATGTTATAAATAAATAAAATACAAAATGAGCATAAAAACACATAAAAATAACAAATAAAAAAATCAAAAATAAAAATCCATATAGTGTACATATACCTATATATAGAGCTACCCTATTTTTATTTCCAAAAATTAAATAAAAATCACCAAAAAATAGAGAAAAATAAAAGAAAAATATTTCATGTTTTGAGTTTTCTTTAATTCGGCCTATTTCTGCCCTAAAATAAATAAGCAAAATTCTAGCACACGTGGCCGCTCCTGATTGGTCCACGGGGGAATGTTGACCCCGGTCAACTCCCCCGCGGACTCCTTCCTTTTCTGGAAGAGGCGCGCCACCCCGCCTTCTCCGAATTTCCCACGCGTCTCCAGGCTGTCTCCCACTCAACCCCCGTGCTCGGATTCTTCGCCGTTCATCCCTCTCCCTCGCCGGATCTTCCGCCATCAAATCCACGCTTTCCATCGCCGTCGAGCCTCAACCCTAAACACCCCTGTCACCTTATATATTCTTCCCTCCGCCGCCTCCGCGCCCCATCTTTGGATCGCCATCCTCGTTCCCGTGACCTCCAGAGCGAAGCCCGAGGTGACAGCTCGCGTTTGCCCCTGTAGCAGTGAGGTGAGGGTGTCCCTACCATCGATCCGGCGTTTCTCGCCGCCTTGCTCCGCCGCCGGCGTTGAGCATCGAGCTTCAGGCCTTGACGCCCTTCGAAGCTACGACCAGGAGCAAGAGCAGCTCCAGCATAGTCTCCAGCATCCATCAGGTATCCGATTAGATCTTCCATTTAGTGTAATTTTAGATTACGCCCAAATCGACCCATCGACGCATTTCCCTGATTCCGTCCATCTCGCGCAACATCTCGATCCTCCGACCCGACCATCACCTCCGCCAACCCCTCACGCACCTTCTACGCCCTTTCATTCAACCCAGATCGCACAGGATCTGGGAATCGAGCTCCACCGTCCTCCGCTCGCCGGAGCTCGTCCGCCTCACAGCACCGACCACCTTCACCCCGCCTTCTTGGGTCGAGGCAATTTGCCCTCGACCCGCGAAGCTTCTCGTTTACTTTGCAGGTCCAAAGGGAGCCGTCTGAGGCTTCCCAACTTCAAGCCAGGAGCTTCTCCTCCGCCGACCTCGCCGGAGCCTTCCAGGGCTCGGCTGGGGCATCGGAGACCCACAGCAGCTGCGCAACTTCACGCCGGATCTTCTCCGACCTTCAGGCGCAGCAGAGGAGGGCAGAGACACCTTCACGAGGCCGGCGAAGTTCGCCGGCCATCAGTTCTTCGAGGACCCTCCAGAGCCGTCCGATGAGGCCTCCGCTCCAGTTCTAATTCCAACCGTCGATCTATAGAGGAGCAGCAGCCGTCGATCCATCTGAGGATCTCATCTGGACCGTTGTAGCCGAGGAGAGAGGCACCAGACCCCAGCACCGCTTGATCTTCCACGTGGACCTCTCTCCGCCGTCGATCGAGCCGAAGAGGAGAAGAGAGGAGTAGCGCCCGCACATCTAGACCGTTCGATCACCACGTGGCGCACATCCGACCGTCGGCGAATAAAGGGGTAAATATCGTAGGCCCCCCCCGTAGTTTGTTATTTTCTTTTTAGTCCTGTAATTTTTGATTCAAGTTGTTTATTTTCTGGGATATTTGCATCAAGGACCTCGTAGTTATTTTATTTGCATTTATACCCCCGCCAGTTGTGAACCACGTGCTTCGTCACGTGTTTTGTTGGGTTATTTGCATAAGACCCCTTGTAGTTCTGGATGTTATTCATTGAATAAAAAGTTTTGTTTATTTGCATATATACCCCTGTGAGCATTGATTATGCGCATGTGCGTTTTATTTTGGGAAATTTGCATATAAGCCCCTGGACTTTTGATACGAGTTATCAATAGGTCCTTGGAACTTATTTTTATTACATCTAGGTCCTTGAGTGCCCCAGGCACGTGCTTGGCACGTGACTTCTTGGGTATTTTGCACCAGGACCCCAGAACTTTTGGGTATTTGCACATAGGTCCTTGTGCACAGTGCCCCACCTTTCTTTTTGAATAAAATATCAAACGACCTCCAAATCCAATGAGATTTTGACACATGGCTCCTGCCATGGTGTAGGAATCTCTATGATTTTTGGGGACATTTTTGATTTCATTTATTATTTTTAAAAATTCAAAAACACATATTTTTGCCACTGTTTGACTTCAAAAATACCAAAAAAATTATAAAATCACCTTTAAAAATTCTAAAAAAATTAGGATCTGTTGTTTGCTTGTTGTTTGATTTTCCAGCCATTTTTGGTGACTTTTCATCACCTAAAAACCTTAAAAATTGAAAAACCCCTAAAAACCCATAAAAATTATAATAAATAAACTAAAAATCCAAAAATAATAATTAGGGTGCCTAAATTTTCCTTGTTCTTCATAGTTTATAGAAAAATTACCTTCAGGGCTTTTTGAGATCCAAAATTATTTTATTTTTGGGTCTTAAGACTTGCTGGACAGTCCCCTTTGTTTTTTGCATTGTTTGATTTTTAATAAATAATTTACCTATTAGAAAAATTCCAAAAATTCACCAAAAACAGTAAAAAACATTTAAAACATAAAAACCATTTTTCCTTAATTTTTGCATTATTTTTGGAGTGTTTAATAAATTGTTGAAGTGCCCTTGTATTTACTCTCTCTCATTTTCTCATCATTAAAAAATCTAAAAAATTATAAAAACAAATAAAAACACTAAAAAGACTCTCTTGGATTCTTGACTACATCGTAGGCCGCAAGGCCAATCTGTGCTCCTTGTGTTCGACCCTGGGAGCTATACCAGGTTAATCTTATAGCAGGACCACTTCTCTGTATTTTAGTGATTTATCTTCATCTGTGGTTCATTTTTTCTTGATTGACACATTCTGAGCGATTGAGGACAACGACATTGTGATTTATTTTCTACCTCAGTTGTTAGTGTGATTTTCGTGCAATCAGAATGGCGCCGTTGCCGGGGAGCACGGCTTTGTAGTCATTTTTCCATATTGTCTCTCTACATTATAACTGTTTTCTGACACTCTCTCTTTCTAATTTTTGTGCGAGGTACTGCGTGGAGAACTTGGAGCACACTTTTTGAGGACCCGCACGGGAAGAAGAGCAGGAGGAAGAGAGAGAAGAAGGAGTTTTCATTTCTGAGAGAGAGAGAGAACAATACTGTTGTAATAATTTAGGACCTTGGACATTTGTGGACATTTGTAACTTAGCGGGTCTGTTTCGCCGAGCACCGGTGTGCTCGGGGGAACCATTCGGATTTTCGCGGCTTTTCTCGTGGTTTTGATAGCTAGCTGCCTTTTCCGGTGTTTACGCGGTTTTTCTCGAGCCCCTAGATTTAGGAATTTCTGTTGATTGTGACGTAAATATCTAAGGCCCAACACCTAATAGAATATCTGTTCCTATAGAACGTAATTGGACCTTAATAAAATTCACTGAAAAAGTTAGTTTAATTGGATTTGAGACCACGTGCCGTGAGGAGTCACATACAGCGCTGGCAGGACCCGTTGTGGCGGGCACCGAGTGACTCCCAAGATCGGACTCCGGACTTGATTCCGTTGGCTAACTATTGTTCTTCACGATCAATAGAAATTGCTCAGCTAGGACTCGGTTTTTCCTCGTTGCATCATTTAGGTAGTTTAATTCTGTATTTAAGTTCTGCGCGGATCACTTGCATGTAGAGTGCTGGAGACAAGGTACGCATTTCTTTCTCTGCATGCATCATTGATTTCTTCGCGCATCGGCTTTTTCGTCTTCTCCCTCTGTTTTTGGCTTAATCATCAGGAGAATCGGAAAAACCGTTAGGCCGCTTGTATTTATTTTGAAAAAAATTAAAAAGAAAAACAAAAAAATTGGGACTGGATAACACTATTGACCCTAAAAGACACTCACATTAAAAATTTGTCTTGGGGAGAGCAACCCCCTCATTGTTTGGTTTGATTGTGCGAGAGAGTGACCCGAACACTAGGTAAAGCCCTCCGGTGCTCATCTCGACTGATTACCGACTCTTCTGTGCGGGACAGTCGGTTGAGAGAGTATCGGGTATCCCAGCAGGTCACGTAATCGCTCTGATATCTTGTGTGTTCACCAAATAAAATTGACAAGATAAATTGACCGAGCTTTCACGGTCTTCAGATTGTGTTGAGTTGGTGAACAAGGGGTTTGCTTTGCAATCATATTTTCTCCAGATCCCATCCGCCTTACTCGCCAGATCAAGATGATGGGTAGACGATCTCTTAGGCAGCCTCTGGCTGCACCGCTTTCAGGCGCGTCTACTCCATCATCTAGGTTGGACCGTGAGAGTCGAGACCAGCTCTCCGGACCCGAGTTCGATTCCACCCTGTTCCCCCTCGATCCCCTTTCTTCTGCTACTGAGAGACATGAGCCCGAGGAAAGACGAATTAATTTGACAGAACCTGAGTTGGGCTCATCTGATTTTGCAGACGTCCCTATGGCTGGAGCCGGCAGTTCAGACGATCGCCAGCCCGAACATTTTGTCTTAGACCAGGGAGCGATTAACTCCACCCTGATCGCGTCATTAGAGACAGTTCAGCAACAGCTACGCGATCAGGGGGCATTCATGATAGAGATGAGGAGGGAGTTGGAGAGACTCCGAAGAGAGCGAGACGAGCCGAGCGAGCCGGAGGACATTCCTGACGCTGATGCAGAGGCAGCAGCCGCAGCAGCAGCTGCCGCAGCAGCGGCAGCCGCCGCCGCAGCAAGACCGATGCGGGAGCTACACAACCCCGGATCTACACTGATGCACCAGTGGGTGGTGATACCTGCTATCGTGGGGGATTTCAAGTTCCCTCCGAACACCCTGCAGATGCTTCCTCATTTTCACGGACTCGCCACTGAGGAACCCCACCTCCATCTCCAGGAGTTTTTGATGATCTGCAGTACTGTCCACGACCGTCGTGTGGACCAAGATACGATTCGGATGATGGCCTTCCCTTTTTCACTGGCAGATAGAGCAACCGCCTGGCTGAAACATCTAGGGAAGTTTGTTTACACCTGGGAGCAACTCCGCACCGAGTACTTGAACAAGTACTATCCACTCGGGCGGACGAATGCAGCGAGGGCCCTGATCAACAACTTCTCCATGCTCCCTAACGAGCAATTTCACGAGGCATGGGAGAGGTTCAGAGAGCTTCTGGATAGATGCCCACATCACGACATCTCGAAGCCGAACCTAGTTCAGAGCTTCTTTAGTGGGATGACACCAGAGCTTCAGGGTCTGGTGAATGCTTCTTGCGGCGGGTCCTACTTTGCCAAGGACCACAACCAAGTCTGGGCCATCTACGAAGAGATGGCAGAAAATTACATGGTGATGTCCCAGACTCGGTTGTACACACAGAGATCTCAGCAGCCGCCAGGACCCGTGCAGTATCAGCGGATAGCACGGGTTGATGCAGGTCCATCTAGTTCGTCCACAGTTGCGGCCGCACAGGCAGAGTCGGCCACTGCGGACATGGGGATTATCAGCGAGAAGTTGGACCGCATGGAAATAATAGAGAAGAAGCAGTGCCAGGGCATAACTCAGATGGAGCAAATGGCACAAACTCTGAGCGACATGAAGACCCAGCTCTTGTGTCTTCAGGAGGCACAGACGGCTCCTCAGCCCCGTCTTCTGTCGCGAGGCGATTCCGGCGGCAGCCGCAGCTCGTCCCAGCGCTCCAGCTCCTTGCAGCAGCCTAGACAAGTTCACCTTGTACAGGCGGAGCCGTACCAGCAGCAGCAGCCCTCTTACCAGTCACCACCATCTCCAGACTTACAGATGGTGGTATATCAACCGGATCAGCCTCTGGCAGCACTGCCACCAGACCCCTTTGATGCTGAGCCGTTGATGGATGTCAACGGGATTTGGTATGACCGTCCTCAACCTGGAATCCGACGAGACCATCCCGGATTCAGGTGGGGGAATGGGGGTAACCAGTCCCAACAGCAGCCAGCCGGTCAGGGAGGGCAGTACTCCCAGCAGAGAGATCACCAGCAGCCCCCAGCATACCAACCACATCAGCCATCATCCTTCGTACCTCGTCCCTATCAGCAGCAGGGACAGAATTGGAGACGTGAGCAGCAGGCTCACCAGCAGCAGCATCCTTCCTCTTACCCCTCTCAGCCCCAGCAGCCTCATTATCAGAGAGGCAACCCGTCGGGTTCCCATGAGAGCCCCGCCATGGATGATCTAGCCCGCCTCTTCACAGAGCAGCAGGCTACATTTAGACGGGAAATGGACGAGTTCCGCCAGGAGATGCGGGACCTGATGAGAGGGAAGGCCGCCATCCCTGCACAGATCGAGCCGAATCCGAATAGCCTGAAGAGGAAATCTGAGCAGGTAGTTCACACTGAATTTGCCACTCCTAGTGACCCATTTGATGATACATCTTCGGATTTATTTGATGCTGATTTTGTCACACTTAGGAGCGGTAGAAGACCAGCAGGCGGCGCCTCATCTGAGCGACCACACGAGGATCCATCTAGAGCGCCAGATGAGGAAGAGGAGAGCGGTACTGAAGCCGCACATCATGATGACGGTGGTACTGATGCCACCCGAGATGCTGATTCCACCGGCGGCACTGAGGCCGCCGTTTCACCACATAGAGGAGGTGGTACTGACGCCACCAGCAGAGTAGAGCCAGCTAGAGGTGGTACTGAGGCCACCAACATTTATTCTGATAGAAATGTTGTCTTTCCTCGCATGAATGTATCTCGGAACTCTGATTTGAATAAAGGAAAAGGTTTAGTTTCTTCTGATCCCACTGTGGTGAATGATGTTTGTGAGGATCCGGTCATCGAACCGTCTAGGCCTATTCCTAGTCCTTCATCTGAGAAGGACCCTGTGATCCCCTTCCCTAGAGCCCTTGAGTTGGGGAAGGGGAAGAAAAAAGAAAAAGATCCAAAAAAGAGAGAGCAGGAGGAGTTCAGCCAGGGCATGATAGACCGATTTCACATTCAGCTGACCCTCAATGAGGCTTTGCAGCACATTCCTCTTCTTCAGCGATCCCTAAGAGATAGGACCACAGTCAGAAGGACGAAGAGGAACAAGACCGCAGAAATTCATGTGTTGACCAAAGCCACGTGTTACGCGATCCAGAACCATCTGCCAACTAAGAGGCCAGATTTAGGGGCCCCGTATGTCAGATGTCAGATTAGTGAGCAGAGGTTCAACCGTACTCTATTAGATAGCGGATCGTCGATCAACCTTCTTCCGGCAGCCCTTCTCGACCACTTAGAGTTGGGCACTCTTAGACAGAGCAGGACATACCTTCAGTTTGCTGATCGGTCTGTCAAGAGGCCAAAGGGGTTGTTGCGAGACGTTGTCGTCACGATTCAAGGTTTGCAATTCCCCGTGGACTTCGTAGTGCTGGACATGGAGACCCCTGACTCGTTGACCGATTCCCCCATTATCCTCGGTCGCCCGTTCTTGGCCACAGCCAAAGCGGTGACTGACCATGACAGTGGGAAGGTATTCTTTCGCGTCCAGGGCGAGAGTATACAAATAGAGACGGTTAAGGACCACAGAACCAGAGATAGATCCCGCTCACATAGCAGTACAGATTCAGAGCAGCTGACAGACGCAGAGCCAGACATCCACCAGGACTGTGATTTTGTGATCACAGATGATGAGGCAGTTTGGGCAGATCCTGCAGCACAGACCATCCTCTCATATTCAGATACAGTTGATGCAGAATTGATAGCAGAGGATAGTCTGGAGAGCACAGCCTTGGTTCAGGATACTATTGAGTCAGCAGAGTCGGACCTTGATCGCGACACGATTTCCAGTGATGGTGGTGCTGATGCCACCTTGTTCTCCGGTGGTACTGATGCCACCGAGTCTGATATAGATCCCTCGGATTCAGAATCTGATTGGGCAGATTGTGATGATCAGATGCCAGATCTGGATCCACCTGAGCCTATAGATGAGGAGGAGGTAGAGGCAGAGCAGAACAGAGACAATGTAGAGGACCCGCCTTCTCCAGATCCAGTTTGTGAGAGTTCTTTATCATTTTCCCAGGCAAATTTGGCAGAATTGTCCGCATACACACATCTTCTTCAGAAGCCAGATTTGCCAGCACCCAGCTGTCCAGAGCTGAAGCCGCTCCCTACTTCGCTGAAGTATAGATTCCTTGCGGGAGAGTCTGAGATGTACCCAGTCATCATCTCTGCTGATCTGACTGAAGAGCAAGAATCCCGTCTGATGGAGGTTCTTGAAAAGAACCGCAAGGCAATTGGATGGAGCGTAGCAGATCTCCATGGGATTAGTCCCTCGTTGTGCTCTCACCATATCTATCTCGAAGAAGGGGCGAAGCCGTCACGTGAGTTCCAGCGGCGACTGAACCCCAACCTAAGAGAGGTTGTCATGAAGGAAATATCAAAATGGTGGAGTGCAGATTTTATTTATCCCATTTCCGACTCCAAGTGGGTTAGCCCCTTGCATGTGGTGCCCAAGAAGACGGGCATCACGACTGTGATCAGTGAGTCGGGAGAGGAGATCGCTACACGAGTACCCACCTCTTGGCGGGTCTGCGTTGACTACAGGAGACTCAACCAGGCCACCAAGAAGGACCATTTCCCCCTGCCCTTTATAGATCAGATCATTGAGAGACTGGCAGGGAAGAGCCATTACTGCTTCTTGGATGGGTACTCGGGCTACAATCAAGTGGCCATCGCTCCTGAGGATCAGGAGAAGACCACCTTTACCTGTCCCTTCGGTACCTACGCCTTTCGACGCATGCCATTTGGGCTATGTAACGCCCCTGCGACTTTTCAGAGATGCATGCTGTCAATATTTTCGGACATGGTAGGGGAGTGTTTAGAGGTCTTCATGGACGACTTCTCGGTTTACGGCGACGGATTCGATTCCTGTCTTGACTGCCTAGACCGAGTGCTTCAGCGATGTATTGCTACCCGCTTGGTTCTGTCTTGGGAGAAGAGTCACTTCATGGTGACTCAAGGGACGGTGCTTGGCCACATCATCTCCAACAGAGGCATGGAGGTTGATCCGGCCAAGGTTGATGTCATTAGAAAACTCACACCACCGTCTAATTTGAAGCAGTTACGGTCATTTCTGGGGCACGTTGGTTTTTATAGGAGATTCATTCATGATTTCAGCAAGATTGCCCGACCGTTGACTGACCTCTTGACGAAAGACACCGAGTTCCTTGTCGATGACAAGTGTCTTACGTCCTTTGAAACTCTCCAGCAGTGTGTTATTGAGGCTCCTGTCCTTCAGCCACCCGATTGGTCTCTCCCATTCGAGATCATGACGGACGCCTCTGATTTTGCCGTAGGGGCCGTGCTAGGACAGAGGAGGGATGGAGTGCCATTTGCCATACACTATGCTAGCCGCACATTGGATTCCGCCCAGCGGAATTATACGGTCACAGAGAAGGAGATGCTAGCAGTAGTGTTTGCCCTAGATAAGTTCAGATCGTATATCATTGGATCTAGAGTGACTTTGTATACCGACCACACTGCCATCAGGTACCTCATGTCAAAGAAGGATGCCAAGGCCAGACTTACTAGATGGATCCTTCTACTCCAGGAGTTCGACATTGAGATCAAGGATAAGCCTGGAGTCAAGAATGTGGTGGCGGACCATTTATCCCGATTAGAGCAGCCTGAGGAGACAGAGCAGATTGATCCCATTTGTGATACCTTCCCAGATGAGGCGATCCTTGCTATCGCCTCACTCCCGTGGTATGCCGATATTGTGAACTTTCTCGTTGCTGGGAAAGTCCCACAAGATTGGCCCAGGCAGAAGCTTGAGACCTTCTTTGCGAAGGCCAAGTCCTACCACTGGGAGGATCCCATCCTTTACCACGAAGGAGGGGATAGCATCTGGCGTCGGTGTATTCCTCAGGAGGAACACCATAGTGTCCTTACTTACTGCCACAAGCTTGAGGCAGGAGGACATCATTCTGGGAGGAGAACGGCACAGAAGGTGCTCCAATCCGGCTTGTGGTGGCCTACACTCTTCAAGGACTCTGATGAGTTCGTGAAGAGATGTACTGACTGTCAGAGGATGGGCACTTGTGGACAACGTGATATGATGCCGATGCAGCCCATTCATTTCTGTGAGGTTTTTGACGCATGGGGCATCGATTTCATGGGTCCATTCCCTAAGAGTCAGGGATTTGAGTACATTCTGTTGGCCGTATATTATGTTAGTCGTTGGGTTGAGGCTATCCCCGCCCGAGCCGCAGATGCAAAGACAGTTTGCAGATTTTTGAAGAAGCACATCATCATGCGGTTCGGGGTTCCACGAGTTATGATTTCTGATGGGGGATCTCATTTCATCAACGACCAGGTGAAGGCCCTTGCTAGCGAGTTCAGTATAGACCATCGTGTTGCCACACCTTACCATCCACAGACGAATGGTCTAGCTGAGGTGTCGAATAGGGAGATCAAGAATATTTTGCAGAAAGTCGTCCGCCCTGACCGAAAGAATTGGTCACAGCTTTTGGACTCGGTCTTGTGGGCATATCGGACGTCTTTCAAGACTCCATTGGGTACATCTCCCTTTCGCCTCGTTTATGGCAAGCCATGCCATCTACCTGTCGAGCTGAGGCACAAGTCACTTTGGGCAGTCACAGATATATTGATGGATCCAGATGGTATAGGAGACCAGAGGAGGGCAGAGTTAGCAGCCTTGGAAGAGCTTAGAGATGCAGCTTTCTCAAACAGCCTACATTAAAAGGAGAAAGTCAAGGAGTGGCATGATTCTCATATCAGCCACAAGCATTTTGAGATTGGACAGAAAGTATGGCTGTTTGATGCAAGGCTACGATTATTTCCAGGGAAGCTACAGAGCAAATGGAAAGGACCCTATTTGGTCAGAAAGGTACACGATAACGGTAGCATTGATATATCTGAGTTATCTTCTGAGAGTACCTTCCGAGTGAACGGCCAGCGGCTCAAACCATTTCTAGATCATGAGCCGCGGGACGTTATTATTGCTGCTATTCATTTTGCGTGAGATGTGGTCTTTTGACTCACATCTTTTACATCTCACGCCTGATTTTCACTGTTCATCCGCCTGTATAGATCCAGTTGTCCATATCATTCTATTCTTTAGTCCCACATCCCGTCTCTCATCTTATGATTATGCTGTACTTAGGGTGTGCTTTACCCTAAGTATAGGGGGGATGTCGGACCTGTGAGTATTCTTTTCATTCTTTCTGCTCTTGTTTTTGCTGCCTATACTTAGGGATATTTTACCCTAAGTATAGGGGGGGCAGATTCTGTATATTCTTCACTCGGCTTTCCCTTCATGTACAGCTTTCTATACTTAGGATTAGTTAATCCTAAGTATAGGGGGAGACCACCGAGTTCCTCTCATTCTATTCATTTATTCGTTCCTGTACTTAGCCATTCCTTTTCACTTCCCTTTTACTAAGCACGAGTTATGTCTTCTTCATCGCTCTTGATAACTCTGAGGACATCGTTCGAGCTAAGTATAGGGGGGTGTGTATATATTTCATATATACTTTAGCCATAACTCGTACTTTGTGTGAGTGTGTTAATAAATAAAATGGCTAAAAATCACAAAAATCACAAAAAATTAAAAATTTTTCATAAACCTCTTTTATTCTTGCACATACATAGCTAGTGTACAAAGTATTTTTGTAAAAATGATTTCAAAAATCTTTTGTGTAAAGCTTGTGTAAATATTTTGTATCAAAATTATGTATATAGTACAAAATTTTTCCAAAATGTTTTGAAAATCAAAAATTTGCAAAAATCTTGTGTAAATGTTTGTAAATACCATTTTGCAAAACTTGCACCTCATGCATCATTCATTCATGATTTCAGAACATTTTCCAAAATTTTTTTTTGCATGATTGTAAAATATTTGTAAATAGCATCTTGTGTACATATATGTATATAGTTTTTCCTGGATGAGAGTTGACATTTAAACTAAGCCTGAAATTAAATTGAGAAATGGAGCTTGAATAAGATCTTAATCCACTTAACTTCAAGAGGAACCTTATAGGACTTAGGGTTAAGGCTTTTCAGGTCCATAAGGACTTAATTCTTTGAGTCCATTAGGCTATGAGCATATGTCATCTTGATGAGCCTAAGTAGAGCACTTAACAACACACGCATGACTCTCAGAGACAATGGCTTCACTTGCACCTGCACTTTACACATGGCTCTCCATGGATGAGGTGGTGAGGAGGCAGTTTCCTTTGGCTTGGGGTAGCATATGAGGGTAGTACTTCTAGGCGGAACCTCTCTTCTTCTTATAGTGAAGGAAGTGCACCTCAACTTGGTCTAGTGGTGTTGAAAGCTAAAGACAGAAGCTGTGGGTTGCAATAAAGCTTCAAAAGAGGGATAGTCTACTGGCTCAAGGGGAAATTTCTTATATATGCTGCACCATGTAGATATGTGTACAGAAGTCTTGAAAAAAAAAAAATGCAAAAAGAACTCCAAAAAAGTGGTGGGTCGGATTGAAAATTTAATAACCCCACCGGAGTGAAAAGCAAAAGCTTATGGTATCATGTCACATCTCATGAAGCTTGCAGCGGGAGACTTAGCTACACTGGCTAAGCTTCCAAAACTCTATACTTCTACCCCCTCTTCTTGAGCCGGTTGCACTTGAACTTAGAAGGGAATACCCCGCTTCTCGAGGAAAGAGTTGCTAGACTGAGGCATTAGAGTTACCAGGTTTAGGGAGATTGTTTCTTTGTTACTTCTGAGGTGGGGAGCCACATATCACTTACACCGCAAGGAAAAGATTCATGGTCATTAGAGTTTGTGTATGTAGACTTGTTCTGATCTGGTTTATTGAGGAGGCTCGCCCATAGATTGGTGGAACTTGGAGGCTGTTGAGTTTTAGGCTTAAGTCCAAATAAGGTTCCGACACATTAATAATCCAAAGATCTGATCGAGCTCCATATTTCAATTTAATGAAGGAAAATTTAATAAGCCAACCTTGATCCATGTACATCCTCTTTTTCTTTTTCTTTTTCTTTCTTTTTCACTTCTTTTTCAAATAAGTGTTTGCTAAGGGACTAGCAAAGTTAAAGCATAGGGGTGATGAATACCCATTCATCACTCTTTATTCTATTATTTTAGCTACAAAAACCTTTGCAAATACATGTAGATCTGTGTAAATACAAATAATTACCAAAAGCATGCATTGTGTAAAAACCTATAATTAGCATGTTTTTGTGCAAAAATAAAAAGAATAAAGAGCAAAAAGAAAAAGAGGGAAATATTTAGAATAAATATTGAGCAACCTAACCCAAGGGAGGGCTCAGCATGGGCCTGACCGCATAAAAGCCAAAGTAGAGGGAGATAGGAGCTCATGTGTATATACTTCTGTAAATACAATAAATTATATTTTCCTCACCCAAAAATATGTTGTAAGTATTTGTATATATCCTATTAAAAACAAAATAAAAAGATGAAAAGCAAAAAGATCAAAAATACCCTTCCTTCACCATGTGCATAAACCACACCATTGTATTTATTTAACCCTATAAATAAATGAAATTATTTTCAGAACTTTTTGTGAATATTCTATGGCATATTTTGTAAATAAAATAAATAAAAAGAAACAAAACAAAAATCAAATAAAAATTACAAAATTAAAATACAAAAATACATTGTATAAATACCATGTATATAAATGTATTCAACCATTTA
The DNA here is from genome assembly GCA_037367405.1 of Ottelia alismoides. NCBI lineage: Eukaryota > Viridiplantae > Streptophyta > Magnoliopsida > Alismatales > Hydrocharitaceae > Ottelia > Ottelia alismoides. The sequence goes on from JAZKJV010002102.1 coordinate 389,400, forward strand.
TTTCACCCTTGTATATAAGTGATAAAAATAAAATAAAAATATTCTTTTATTCCATATTTCATGTTATAAATAAATAAAATACAAAATGAGCATAAAAACACATAAAAATAACAAATAAAAAAATCAAAAATAAAAATCCATATAGTGTACATATACCTATATATAGAGCTACCCTATTTTTATTTCCAAAAATTAAATAAAAATCACCAAAAAATAGAGAAAAATAAAAGAAAAATATTTCATGTTTTGAGTTTTCTTTAATTCGGCCTATTTCTGCCCTAAAATAAATAAGCAAAATTCTAGCACACGTGGCCGCTCCTGATTGGTCCACGGGGGAATGTTGACCCCGGTCAACTCCCCCGCGGACTCCTTCCTTTTCTGGAAGAGGCGCGCCACCCCGCCTTCTCCGAATTTCCCACGCGTCTCCAGGCTGTCTCCCACTCAACCCCCGTGCTCGGATTCTTCGCCGTTCATCCCTCTCCCTCGCCGGATCTTCCGCCATCAAATCCACGCTTTCCATCGCCGTCGAGCCTCAACCCTAAACGCCCCTGTCACCTTATATATTCTTCCCTCCGCCGCCTCCGCGCCCCATCTTTGGATCGCCATCCTCGTTCCCGTGACCTCCAGAGCGAAGCCCGAGGTGACAGCTCGCGTTTGCCCCTGTAGCAGTGAGGTGAGGGTGTCCCTACCATCGATCCGGCGTTTCTCGCCGCCTTGCTCCGCCGCCGGCGTTGAGCATCGAGCTTCAGGCCTTGACGCCCTTCGAAGCTACGACCAGGAGCAAGAGCAGCTCCAGCATAGTCTCCAGCATCCATCAGGTATCCGATTAGATCTTCCATTTAGTGTAATTTTAGATTACGCCCAAATCGACCCATCGACGCATTTCCCTGATTCCGTCCATCTCGCGCAACATCTCGATCCTCCTGACCCGACCATCACCTCCGCCAACCCCTCACGCACCTTCTACGCCCTTTCATTCAACCCAGATCGCACAGGATCTGGGAATCGAGCTCCACCGTCCTCCGCTCGCCGGAGCTCGTCCGCCTCACAGCACCGACCACCTTCACCCCGCCTTCTTGGGTCGAGGCAATTTGCCCTCGACCCGCGAAGCTTCTCGTTTACTTTGCAGGTCCAAAGGGAGCCGTCTGAGGCTTCCCAACTTCAAGCCAGGAGCTTCTCCTCCGCCGACCTCGCCGGAGCCTTCCAGGGCTCGGCTGGGGCATCGGAGACCCACAGCAGCTGCGCAACTTCACGCCGGATCTTCTCCGACCTTCAGGCGCAGCAGAGGAGGGCAGAGACACCTTCACGAGGCCGGCGAAGTTCGCCGGCCATCAGTTCTTCGAGGACCCTCCAGAGCCGTCCGATGAGGCCTCCGCTCCAGTTCTAATTCCAACCGTCGATCTATAGAGGAGCAGCAGCCGTCGATCCATCTGAGGATCTCATCTGGACCGTTGTAGCCGAGGAGAGAGGCACCAGACCCCAGCACCGCTTGATCTTCCACGTGGACCTCTCTCCGCCGTCGATCGAGCCGAAGAGGAGAAGAGAGGAGTAGCGCCCGCACATCTAGACCGTTCGATCACCACGTGGCGCACATCCGACCGTCGGCGAATAAAGGGGTAAATATCGTAGGCCCCCCCCGTAGTTTGTTATTTTCTTTTTAGTCCTGTAATTTTTGATTCAAGTTGTTTATTTTCTGGGATATTTGCATCAAGGACCTCGTAGTTATTTTATTTGCATTTATACCCCCGCCAGTTGTGAACCACGTGCTTCGTCACGTGTTTTGTTGGGTTATTTGCATAAGACCCCTTGTAGTTCTGGATGTTATTCATTGAATAAAAAGTTTTGTTTATTTGCATATATACCCCTGTGAGCATTGATTATGCGCATGTGCGTTTTATTTTGGGAAATTTGCATATAAGCCCCTGGACTTTTGATACGAGTTATCAATAGGTCCTTGGAACTTATTTTTATTACATCTAGGTCCTTGAGTGCCCCAGGCACGTGCTTGGCACGTGACTTCTTGGGTATTTTGCACCAGGACCCCAGAACTTTTGGGTATTTGCACATAGGTCCTTGTGCACAGTGCCCCACCTTTCTTTTTGAATAAAATATCAAACGACCTCCAAATCCAATGAGATTTTGACACATGGCTCCTGCCATGGTGTAGGAATTTCTATGATTTTTGGGGACATTTTTGATTTCATTTATTATTTTTAAAAATTCAAAAACACATATTTTTGCCACTGTTTGACTTCAAAAATACCAAAAAAATTATAAAATCACCTTTAAAAATTCTAAAAAAATTAGGATCTGTTGTTTGCTTGTTGTTTGATTTTCCAGCCATTTTTGGTGACTTTTCATCACCTAAAAACCTTAAAAATTGAAAAACCCCTAAAAACCCATAAAAATTATAATAAATAAACTAAAAATCCAAAAACAATAATTAGGGTGCCTAAATTTTCCTTGTTCTTCATAGTTTATAGAAAAATTACCTTCAGGGCTTTTTGAGATCCAAAATTATTTTATTTTTGGGTCTTAAGCCTTGCTGGACAGTCCCCTTTGTTTTTCGCATTGTTTGATTTTTAATAAATAATTTACCTATTAGAAAAATTCCAAAAATTCACCAAAAACAGTAAAAAACATTTAAAACATAAAAACCATTTTTCCTTAATTTTTGCATTATTTTTGGAGTGTTTAATAAATTGTTGAAGTTCCCTTGTATTTACTCTCTCTCATTTTCTCATCATTAAAAAATCTAAAAAATTATAAAAACAAATAAAAACACTAAAAAGACTCTCTTGGATTCTTGACTACATCGTAGGCCGCAAGGCCAATCTGTGCTCCTTGTGTTCGACCCTGGGAGCTATACCAGGTTAATCTTATAGCAGGACCACTTCTCTGTATTTTAGTGATTTATCTTCATCTGTGGTTCATTTTTTCTTGATTGACACATTCTGAGCGATTGAGGACAACGGCATTGTGATTTATTTTCTACCTCAGTTGTTAGTGTGATTTTCGTGCAATCACCTGCTCTTCGAGGAAAGAGCTACCAGACTAGGGCATTAGAGTTACCTTGTTGAGGGGGGCTGTTACTTTGCCATTTCTGAGTTGGGGAGCTACACTTCACTTACACAGTACAAGAAAAGATTCATGGTCATTAGAGTTTGTGTATGTAGACTTGTTCTGGTCTGGATTATTGAGGAATCTTGATCATAGATTGGTGGAACTTAAAGGTTGTTGAGTTTTAAACCTAAGTCCAAATAAGGTTCCGATAAACTAATAATCCAAAGGTCTGACTGAGCTCCATACTTCAATTTAATGAAGACAAGTTTAATAATCAATCTTGATTCTTCTTCGTTTTCTTTTCCTCTTTTCACTTCTTTTTCAAATAAGTGTTTTCTAAGGGACTAGCAAAGGTAAAGTATAGGGGGTGATGAATCCCCATTCATCACTCTTTATTCTTTTATTTTACCTAATTATCCTGACAAAGCATCAAGTAAATAGGTGTAAATACAATAACTTAGCATTAGGCATGCATGTGTTAATAGTACATAATTAGCATGTATTTATGCAAAAATAAAAGAATAAAGAACAAAGAGAAAAAGAAGGAAGCATTTAGACTAAATATTGAGTGACCTGAACCCCAAGAGAGGGCCAAGAATTGGCCTGATCGCCAAATAAAATAAGTAGAGAGAGATAGGGCCACTCCAACATATATATATGTATCATATGTATACATAATTTATTTTTACAAAAATAAATATAAAAATATGTTTTTACTTCATTGTATATATTTCTAAAAAAAATAGAAATAAGAAAAATAGAAATAAAAAGAAAATAAAATCCTCTCTCACTTGTACATAATACATGTATATATGTCTTCTTCCCTATTTATTTTGTACTTGTAAATACATAATAAAAATAAATCAAAATTGTTTTATACTTCAAACATTATTTTATAAATAAATAAAATATAAAATTGGGGTATTTGTGTAAAAATAACAAATTAAAAATAATTGTACAAAACACATAGGTATACTATATGTGTATATAATACATTATAGTATATATATAATAATTTATTTTTCATAAAAACAAATAAAAATCACAAAAAAATAATTCGAAAAACAACAAACATTTTTCATTTTATACACTTTTTAATTTAAAATCATTTATTATTTTTTATTGAATTTGTAAATATTTTCATAAATCTGATTTTCTGATTGGTACATGAGGGATCGTTAACTCGGGTCAACCCCCTCTTCCAGGGCTTGACCCTACCCAATCCCTCTGTCGGACCTCTTTCTCGACATTCTCTTGGTCGGATCATTCGCCCCTTTGCCCTGAAATTCTGCCTGTGCCTTCCCCATGGATCCAAGATCCTCACAGATCCCTAGGGAAGCGCAGATCCTTCTCAGATTGCGTGCCCTGGCCCGATCTATCCAGCTACATGGGACTGCTATAAATGCCTTCATCCACCTCCCTAGGTCGGTAGCTCGCGCCACACTCCCTCTTGATACCCTAGAACCCTTCAGTGTAGTGACAGCCGTCTGAGGAGCCCATCGGTGGTCGATTCGGTGCAATGTAGCCGATGCTCGCTCGTCGTGGCCGAACCTTCGCCACGAGAAGCCTCCCTCGCTTGCCTCCGCTTGATCGAGGCCATAATCCCGCCGATCATCTCGCCTGGAGCTAAGGAACGTGTCTGGACCTTCAGGTAACCAGTTAGCCCTTCCTAGCTTTTCATTTGATCCAATCTTTCATCTGTACGCCACCGTAGCTCCGACAGCTCCGACCAGTCGGTCAGAGCTCCGTCACCCGCACCCATCCGTTCAGATACCTTCGCACACTCACCCTCCATCATCCTACGCAGCATGATCACCCTGATCTTAGCCCGTGTCGCCAGGATTAGGTCCACGATCTCCCTCTATCGTGACCGCCAGAGATCGAGCCCCATTCCCCGTCGCTTCTTTGGTGTTCATCCCAAATAACTTAGATCGGAGTTTACCTCCGAGTCAGAGCAACTCATTGCAGGTCTTGATGCATGCGGAGAGCCCCCAGATCACCCTCGCCCAACCTTGCCTGAGCAGCTCCAGGTCCCATACACCGTCTCGCCGATCAGACCGTTGGAGCATTCATCCGAGCCAGTCACCTGACGCAGAATCAACCCATGATTTCACCGGTGCCTCCTGATCTTTCATCTGAGCCAAGGATCGCATCCTTGGGTCCGGCGAAGTTCTTCCAGGCATAGTTCTTCCAGACGCCTCCTCTGCCGTCGGATCGACATCACCTACCAGATTCCATCTCGTCCGCTCATCCATCTGAGGTGTCAGACCGTTAGATGTCAGATCTAACGATTCAGTACGTGCCACGTCCCTGACCAGCCGACACCATCATGTCTGACATCTGACGCCTGTAAAGCCACACGATCACGCCCCTACCAACGGCCGATACGTGGCCCTCCCACACGTGACTTACGTGCCTTTGAGGGTATATTGCTCTTTTTACCCTGTATTTCTTTTAGTTTATATTTTAGTCTGTAAAATAAAAGTGATAGTTTGACCTTTTTGCATATTAGTCCTTGTAGTTTTTGAGATTTGCAGTTTAGTCCTTCCTATTTGGAGACACGTGCCTGATCCCGTGCGTAGCAGGTTATTTGCAATATCTGTCCCGAGCTTTTTATGTGTTAATGATATAATAAATGTTTTTCAAATTTGCATATATGCCCCTGTAAATGTGGATTTAGGGCATGTGCGTATTTTATTAGAAAAAATGCAGATTTGACCCTGTGCTTTTATTGCCTATTATTATTTAGTCCCAAAACTATAATAAATTACATCTAGGTCACTGTCATCTGTGTATCTTGTTTTTAATCAAATAAATATCAAAATTACTCCAGAAATTCCGAAATGTTTACATGTAGCTCTTGCTACTATGTAGGATTTTTGGTAATTTTTGTGACTCATTTTGATTTTATTTGATATTTTCTAAAATTAAAAAACCCTAAAATGCGTCTCTGTTAGTTTTGAAAAATCAACTAAAAATATAAAAATGGCTTTAAAAAATCCAAAAAAATTTCTGATTGCTTGTTTTGTCTTGCTTTAGTTTCATTGTGATTTTTGTGTCATTCCCTCTTATAAAACCCCTAAAAATAGAAAAAGAATAAAAACCTTATAAAAATTTTTAAAAATTCTTAAAAAAATAAAAAATGTTTTTACAGTTTTTATAGGTAGATTTTATTTTATATTTCCACAAAAAATTGTTGCTCAGATTTTATAGGCACTTTAGATATTTTTAAAGTGCTTGTCAATCTCGGCTGCACACTGTTTGTATTTTTCTTCTTTCCTTTATTTCTAGAAAATTAAATAAGAATAAGAAAAACACCATAAAATTCCAAAAAAAACACCTGAATATTTTTTTAAAAACATAAAAATATTTTTGTTTTGAATTTTTAAGTCACTTTGGCTTTTTAAATAATTGCTTGAGTCTGACTTTTTGGCCTTTTTCTTCCTTTCTTTTTTTAATAGAAAATCATAAAAAATATAAAAATTAAAAACCACCACAAATTCCTTTATTTCCTTGATTACCTGACTACTTCGTAGGTTTCATTCTGTGCTCCTTGTGTTTGACCCTGGTGGCTATACCAGGTTAAATAAGTAGCAAGACTGCTTGCCTTGATTTTTATGTTTAATTGATTTCGTTGGTGGTCTAAGTTTTCTTATTGACTGCGCCTTGCAATTCGGGTCGCAACGACCCTAGATATTCCTTAACCCGAGTTGCATCCGCGGGTCATCAGTGACCTTCGGGCAGTAGGCTCCTCGTGGTAGTCTGCTGTAGGGACGGGGATCACACGAGGGAGCATGGTCGGCAACTCGATGCGGAGGCCTCGATCGACGGGGCAACGCACGCCCCTGGCGATGGAACTAGGTGGCGGAGGCAATCGATGTGTGACGTGGAGCGGTGGTCGACGATAGGATGGCTTAAGGCGGTGAATGAATTATTGGCGCGGGGCTCGTGGGTCGGTGGAGCTTGCACGACGGTCGACTCTGATGGCGGATGCGGATGGCTGGTGGATGAAGCGGCGACCGACGAGCAGAGATAAGGGCGGCACTTGGAGTGCTGTCGCCCCCAACTTTTTTTATTTTTTTATTTTTTTATAATTATAGAAATAGAAATAGAAAAAAATTTATATTTTTTTGTAAAAAAAGAAACTGTAGAATTTTTTATTTAGAAACAAAAGCTGCAACTTTATTTGTACCATTTTTTTGAAATCATGTACTAGAAATAAATAAAAAAACTTCTACTCGAGCACAACGGCTCGATCAAAAATTATTGGATAGAATATGTGAATAGAAAAATAGATTTTATATTCTGTTCAAGATTCACGCATTAATTGTTTTTAAAAGCCAAAAAATTGCAAAATATAAAAAAATTATAAAAATCACAGAAAATTGTAGAAAAATTCAAAAATAGTGATTTCACTTCCTGATTGTAAATAATTTCTTATAGATTTTTGGAAAAATAATTGCAGAAACTTTTGATTTCATTTATATTTTTGAATTGTCAAATAGTCATGTTTGTCCACTGTTTTCATTTTCCCTATTTTTATTCATTTTGAAAATCCTAAAAAATATGAAAATATTTGAAAACTTATAAAATAGTAAAAAATTCTTGAAAAAAAAAATATTTTTATTGACTTTTCTCGACATTTTTTTATTTTTGAAAAATCCAAAAAGTTGCATTTTCTTTCGTGTATAAATTTACTTTGAAAAATAAATTATTTTTTAAATTAAACATTTGCAAAACTAAAAATCATCAAAATTTGAAAATCAAAAATAAAAAAATAAAATATAAAAATCATAAAAATAAAAAGATAAAAATTTCTCAAAAAACCAAGATAGTTTGCATTTGAATTTCCTTTCTCTTTTAATTGATTTTTCAATTATTAGAATGATCCTCAGGAATTGTATCCTCCTCGAGTTCGATGTTGTTGCTATACAGGTAAATAAATAAGGGAAATTCTCTTGCTACACATTTGTTTTGTAATTACTGGTTTGAGAAGAAAAAAAATAATTTTTTTGTTGAGGGATTATTTGGGTTGCAACGACAAGCGCACACCTTTCATCAATAATAAAAAAACCTAGAAATTCTCGTTTAACAGTACCACATGAATTAGACTGACTAATTTAGAGTCGGAGATGGGATAGATAAAATCGACACTCCACCACTTGGAAATTTCATTCATAACCATCTCTCGAAGATTCAGGTTCAGCACGTGGTTGATCTCGCTCCCGCTACCCTTGTTAATTCGAGCAAATTAATGTTCAAATTAATTACTAATATTCTTTGCAGTCGGATAATGAGAGCAAAAATAAAAAACCACTTACAATTTTTTTATAAATTAATTTCGAGTGGCAATTTTTTTTACTTGGAAGTCCAAGGTCAAACTCAGTGAGGCAGCTGTCTCCATAGGTGAATTTTTAGCAATGTCCAAAGTGTGATTTTCAGGGAATAATATTTTTGGTCTTTTTCAGGTTTTTTATGCAAGACACATGCGATACCAGGCCAGTTTTAAAGTTAAATCAGATAAGTATTCAAATTAACTCCAAAAATGATGAAACTTGGCCAGATGATGAAATATGATGAAATTAAGCTACCCTAATTTTTTTAGAATTTTCTGACACCAAATTAAATTACTATGAATTAAAAAGGAATGCAGGGTGATTTTCACTAAATTAATTTTAATATCAAATCACAATATGTTTGGGAATAAAAATTATCCTAGATAGATCTAAAGATGAGGAATCCAGGAAAATTATCAAACCTTAATTTTGATGTGAAATGAATCTATTAAAAATAAATTAAGGAATTCACCAAATGAATTATTTAGGCCTCGGAATGCGTGCAATTGATATGAAATTTTTTGCAAGGTAAAGCTAATTATCCTAGATCTAATATGATTTTTTAGGAATTTTTGGAGTCACAAAGAAATTACTATTAATTAAAAGGTGAAATTGGGCAAAATATAACAAAAATGAACCAATTAATTAATAAAAAACTGAACTGATATTATAAAAATATGCCACGTGTCACAGAATAAGTAGGACAATGTAAGCTACACAATGCAATTTTTCAAACTCAAAAATGAATTAATATGCATGCCTAAATATGCGTGCAAAGACAAGGGTATAAATGCATTTACAGAAATTTAAATTGCTGAAAATAAAACATGCTGACAAGGACTTTTATACAATTACCTATAATGCAGGGGGGTGGATGCAAATCCTCCATGGATCACGTGCTCCTCACGTGGGGTGCGCCTGGCAGGGACTGAAGTGCAATATGGAAAACCTTCAGGGGCCTTGATGCAATTAGCCCTAGGAAGCACGTGCAGATCACGTGGGGTCCTTAGGCTTGGAGAACTTCGGCGGCTCAGGACGAGGCTCGGGTGACGCTGGAGGTTCGGGCGTTGGCTCGGAAAAGCTTCGGGGATCCGAGCCTAGAGGTTGGGGAGGAGGCTCGGACCAGGCAACGTGGCGTGCTCTGGACTGTGCGATCTGGTGAAGATCAACAGTTGTTGTTGGCCCTGATCAGACGAAGACGTGGATGATCAACAACCGTCAGATCGAAGAGGATCCAACGGTCGTTGACGATCGATGGAGATGGCTGCGTGGTCGACCTATCGCCGCTGGATCAAGATAAATCCAACGGCCCTCCGCTGCTCTGGCGATTGGCGACGTGGCTAGATCAGATGCGTGGGATCCGCCTGATCCTACGGTTGCTCCGCGAGGCGACGTGGCTGATCGGGTGCCGCTGGATCAATGGAAATCCAACAACCTTCTAGGGCTCTGGTGCTCGTCGTCGTGGATGGCTGGTAGCCGTTCGATCAAGAGGATCGTACGGTGAATGGACTTCGTGCTCAATGGTCCTCCGCCTCCTGCGGCAGGGGAGGCTGTGCTCCGACGGAGGGTCTCGAGCTCCGCCTCTTCCTGTGGTCGTCGATGGGGCTCGCCTGAGATTGCTAAGAAGCTGGAGATGATCGTGGGAACGTCAGGGAGCGGCTGGTGGTCTTAGCTGAGGCAGGAGTGAGCTGGAGATCGGGGCGGTGAAGCTTGAACTGAGCTCCAATGAGCCTCCAGCCAGTCAAGGAACGAGCACCTGCAAGGGTTAGAGCTATAGCCGCAGCATGCGTGTGTCCGTGGAGTTATGCTAAGTGAGAGGCGAGGCCTTTGGGGGAGTGGGGATGACCGGTGATCGAGCTCCGCCAAGGTGGTGGAGCCGGCGATGGTGGAGGGTGAAGTTTATCGTCGGCGTGAACAGAATGTAGCGCGAAGATCCCTACTCCGAGGCGGAGCTTGGAGGATGATCATGAGGTGGTGAAGATACGCGGAGTGGAATAAATTAGGAGAAAAATGAAGCGGACAGAGAAGAAGATCGGAGGGGCGATGAAGGATGCTACCTGGGGAATGGAGCTCAGATCTGAGCTCCTGGTCGTCGCTCGAAGGTCGGTAGTAGGCCTGAGCTCGTGCAGCTCGCGGAGAAGGCTGCAGCACGACGTGGATGATCGTGGATCTCGCCGGAGAAGATGCCCTTTCTTCGCTCAACGTCTCAAGGAATTGCTGTCACCAAATCGAAGGCCGGAGCTCAGGGAATCTATCTGGAATGGCGAATGGGGATGGAAGTAGCTGGAGGTGGTTAATTTATAGGACAAGGGTGACAACAAGGATGGAGGGGAGAGTGGTGATGGTCGTGGTGGCGTTGGTGATCGGAGAAGGTGGCTGTGGTGGGGCCGAAAATAGAAAGGAGCAGCCCCTTGCGCACAGAGGAGCAGCTCTTGGGCGGCGCTGGCGTGTGGCGTCAGCATGTCGTGGGGGTTGGAGCAGGTGGCGCGCGGATGAGCCTCTTGGCCGACAGTCCCCGTCTTCTTGGCCGACACACGGCCAGGGGTCGTTGATGGAGGGCAGACGTAGGCGAGGTGGTGCAAGTGGGCTGATGGGGTGTGTGCGTATGGTGAGGGGAGGAAGAAGAAGCAGGGGGGTTTCACCACCTCCCCTGTTCCTCATGCATTTGTTTAAGTGGCTTAAATATTTGATTAATCGATTGATGAAATTGTGTCGAAAAAAAAATAAAAATCACAGTTGCGTTCACAACGTTGATTTGTCCATCGAAGTGCAAAGAGTTTGGTGATTCGTGGAACGAGTAATTATGAAATCGAAGAGAAATATAATGGGTGTGTGATGACTAAGAAGAAGAAAGGAAGAAGAAGAAGATAAGATGAAGAAGAAACATTACCTGGAGGTGATGGAGGTGATGTCTATGGGAGGAGAAGCTGAGACTTCTCTTGTTGTCGCTCAAGAGTCGGCGAAGCTCGAGCTAGAGCAGCTACTACGGGCTGCGACGAAGACGAAGGCCTTCGGATCTCGCAGGAGTTCTGGAGGTCGTTGCTCGACCAAGAATGGCCAGCTGTCACCTGGTGCTCTGGGAGCTATCTCCTTTACTCTCGATGGTGGCGGATGAAGAAAAATGGAGGAGGGGACGTGAATATAAAGAGGAGGAGGAAGTTGGGGAAGAGATGGAGAGAGTGGAGAGAATGGTGGAGGAAGTGGGGAAAATGGTGGCTTGGAGTAGAAGGCAAGTAAAGGAGAAGAGGTAAAAGGAGAATAAAAATAAATACTAAATATAATAATATAGTAGGATACTAAAAATAATTAAAATAATAATAATAAAATAATAATAATAAATCTGAAAATAATAAAATAAATCCGAAAATAATAAAATAAAGGGGTGACATGTGGCGGCTCCAGGAGCTGCCACATGTCGCTCCTAGAAAATTTAAAAATTAAATGTAAAGAAAAATAAAAAAGAAATAACGAAAGGGATTAAATCAAAAAGTGGTCAACACGAAAGTTGCTCGTCTCGACGAGATGTACAACTTTTGTGAAGGGCTAAAAATCAAAAGAAGTGATCTGTACAAAAAGTATTTTTGGGTGGTATCTTATAGATTAAAATACCACATTTTTCCTTTTGTAATTTTTTTGTCATTTTTAAAAGAGAGAAAAATCAAAATAAAGTTAGGAGAAATATGAAAGGAATATTTACAACTTAATCTATTTTTTTTGGATTTTTAATAATTAAGAAAATAAAAGGATAAAATGGAGGGGCATTTTGGTCAATATGTACAATATACAAAAGGGGCCCAAAACTCAAGTTTTGCATATGAGCTTCGATTTTAATGAAATTGGTCTTGTTTTGAAGGTCTTTGAATGTATAATACTTTAAAAGTGAGTAGACCTAATTCGGAGGTTGTACGAGAGAGATATGCACATTTTAAGGCTCCTAGTTTCAAACTTGGATTGGTTTTATTGGTCAATTTTACAAGTTAGTATTTTTTGATATTTTTCCTTTATTAGTGTTAGTAATATATACACTATAGAGTTGGTTTTATTGGATTCAGAGTTAGTAAAAAATATATACAAATAGGGTATTTTATCTAATATACAGGTGAATATTTTATTGGCTTCTTATTTTATGCAAATATGAATGCTAAAATGCAGATGTTATGCTTGCATGTATGAATGCTAATTATGCAATATAAGGGGAAATATGCTGCTATTTACTCAGGAACAAGACTCTATTTTCAACTTTTAGAGTGATGAATCACAGATTCATCAGTGGTGAAACTCATGAGATGGTTTGGCATCATCCTCTAAAAAGATGTAGTGGGAACACAGGGCCGGACTAATCCCATGGAGATCTGCCACTGACCATCCGATCGCCTTGTGATTTCTTTCAAGAACCTCAATAAGGTGAGATTATTGGTCATAAGTTAAATCGACAGAGATTATGACTAGAAACATGTTGGGCTCTCCTGTAAGGAATTAGTACGTCATACTCTGTAGTGACATCTTCAACTCTGGGTGGGTGGGAGTGGGTAAACCTGGCTTCCTAAGGGCCTGAGTGAATGCAAGCAGATATGTATGTGAAAGCTCTCTCTGATCATCTGATGGAGACTGCCCAACTATTGACTGACAAAATTGTAATGGATCGGTTCCCATACTGGTTGTAGTATCTACAGAAATCAAATACGAAGTATACTCATCAAACTCATGCCAATCAAATTCCATGTCTGAATAGGAGGGATCACTGTCCGAAACACAAGAAACGAAATCACTCTTAGTACTAGAATCTATTTCCTTAGCCTCTAATGTATCCTTCTCCACGAGTGTGCTATCCAGACACTCATCAACTGGTGACTAAAATCCAACGAATCTGAAACTGTGAGAAGAGAACGTGAAACTGGATCTTTCCAAACTGCTTGATCATCTGTAATCACAAAATCACACTCATGATGGATGTTTGACTCTGCATCTGATGTCTATTTTGAGCTGGCTCTAGCAATGGAATTCTTTATCATCTCTATTTGTATACTCTCACCCTCGACGTGAAAGTACACATTTCCGCTGCCATAATCAGACATGGCCTTTATTGTCACCAGAAAAGGTCAACCTAATATGATTAGGGTATCAGTCACACATTCAAGGACCTCCATATCTAACACGATGAAGTCCACGTGGAATTGCAAACCTGAATGGTAACGACAACGTCCTTCAGTAACCCCTTCGGCATCTTGACCGATCTATCAACAAATTGTATAACTGTCCTACTTGGTCTAAGAGGCCCAAAGTCGAACTTGTAGAGCAAAGCAGAAGGAAGAAGGTTAATTGAAGAATTGATGTCTAATAGAGTACAATTAAATCTCTACTCCTGAATATGACACATGACATATAGAGCTCTTATATCAGGTTTCTTGACTGGAAGACGGTTTTGGATGGCATAACATGCTGCCTTGTGAGCACAAGGATCTTTGAACATTGGTTGTGCCTCTTCTTCCTACGGACTGTAGTATTCTCTCTAAAGCTCTTCTGGAAGAGATGTATGTGTGCTAAGGCCTCTGAAAGAGTCAACTGGATTTGGAACTATCTGTCATGCTCTCTTTGAACTCCATGAATTATCTCTTTTTGGGATTTTCTTTTTTATTTCCTTTTACTAAGCGGAGTGCTTGAGGAAAAGGAACATATGGACCCTTCTCAAAAGTACGAGGGTCAAAAATAAGAAGAGTTATCCTCATATGAGTGTGACTAGCATTAATAAGATCATCATCATCACCACAAAATGAACTAGTAGTATAAGAAGAAACCTTTCTTTTATTTTTCTTTTTGGATTTTCTGTCTTGTACATTTTTTGTATTTTTCTATCCTTATCACTGAATACAAAGAAAGGAATATCAACATGTGTATCTATACAAGTGAACTTGGTGGCATCAGCACCACCATCAACATTATGTGTAGCGGCCTCAACATTGCTCTTTGCTCGATAAGTATGGTGGCAATAGTACCACTATCTGCAACTGGAAGTATGATGACATCAACACCATCCTATCAATTGTCAGGATTGGTGGCATCAGCACCACCATCATCAACTGGTATATCGGCATCATCACCGCTCTCTCACTCATCTGGCTCGCCTGAATCTGCATGTGCATCTGCTCCTTGCCTAAATGAGGCATCGTGGGCTGGAACTCTACCACTCGTAAGTGTCACAAAATCAACATCACAAAAATAAGGAATGTCATCAAATACCTCACTTTAGATAGTAGGCTCTATAGACTATACCTGCTCGGACTTCCTCTTCATATTGTTCGGGTTGGGCTTAATCTGAGTAGGAATGGCAACCTTGCCCTTGGCGATCTTTATCATCTAGTGTTTGTACTCATCCATCTCTCGCCTAAAAGCTATATGTTACTCTGAAATCAAATGGGTGAGATCCTCTAAAGCTGGGTTCTCATAAGAAGGAATATAAGAACCATATGAGTTGCCTCTCTAGAAATGAGGCCGCTGAGTAAACTACTGCTGGGAATTGGAATGGGGATGCTCTCTACTCTTCCTTGGATGTGCTTGAGGGTACTGTTGGGATGAAGCACCTCCTGTAGACCAATGAAAACTGGAGTGGTCACGACATATCCATGGCAGTTGTGGGTACTGTTTGTACCAATTACCGTTGACCTTAATCAACAGCTCATGTTGCTTTGTACTGAATGGTAGCAAAGTAGCAATCGACTAATCACTCTGATAGACCACCATATGAGTATCAAAAAATGGTGGTTACTGTGTATGGTACTGGGGAGCATGTTGTGCTAGCTCAGAATGGATGTGATGAACATGATGCATCTGAGTCTGAGAATAAGGAATAA
The DNA here is from genome assembly GCA_037367405.1 of Ottelia alismoides. Taxonomy (NCBI): domain Eukaryota; kingdom Viridiplantae; phylum Streptophyta; class Magnoliopsida; order Alismatales; family Hydrocharitaceae; genus Ottelia; species Ottelia alismoides. The sequence goes on from JAZKJV010002102.1 coordinate 404,647, forward strand.
GACTCCCCGAATTAGCCTGTGACCGTGTAGAAGATGTAGAAGCCATTTGTATCTCCTGAAGGTACATGATCTATGTCTTCAGGTCACTCAAACACTGGGTTAGCTCGTCAATCTTGTCGAGCTTATCTAGACCTTGGCACTTTTTCTCAATAACCTCCACTTCATCTAACGTCTATCAAATGATCCCCATATCAACAGATGAGGACTCTGACTGTGTTGTTGTTGTAGAAGAAGAATCGACGTCAACATGTGCCACTCTAGAATGCTGTGAATGATGAATAGGCTTCCCATGAGTGTAGAATCTAGTCTGAGTCATAGTAGTGTAGTTCTTTGCCATCTCCTCGTAAATATCCCAGACTTGATCCTCATGCTTCGAGAAATAGGAACCTCCACATGAAGCATTAACTAGCTTGTGTAACTCAGGTGTCATCCTGCAAAAGAAACTCTTAACGAGGTTGGGCTTACTGATATCATGGTGGGTACATCTCTCAATGAGCTCTCTAAAACGATCCCATGCCTTGTAGAACTGCTCATTCGGAAGCATGGTGAAATTGCTGACCATAACTCTCGCTGCATTGGTTCGAACGAGTGGATAATACTTGTTCAAGTACTTGATCCTAAACTACTCCCAAGTTGTGACAACTCTCCCAAGATGCTTCAACCAGTAGGTTTCTCTATTGACCAAGGATAATGGGAACACTATCATCTTTATGGAATCCTCGTCCACATGCCTATGGTGGATAATGATTCAAATCAACTCAAAGTCCTGAAGATGTAGATGCAGCTCCTCAGTAGAATGTCCATGGAACTTGGGAAAAAGCTGAATGGTCTAAGGACTAAGCTCAAAATCACCAAGAATGGTAGGAAAACAAATCCATCGATGTATAGTAGTTGCACCAGGGTTGTACAACTCCTTCATCGTACGAGCAAGTCTAGGTGGAATATCAACCTCCAACCTGTGGAATCTCATCTCCTCAGCCCTCAGGTCTCTCTATATCAGCTCCATCGTCATCATCATGAATATCATATGCTCTCTTATCTACTCCCCTTTGTCTCAGTTTTGTAAGCTCATCTCTAAGCTTAGTCATTGCCCTCCCTTGCTCCCTAATCCGATTTTGCATGGACTTAAGGGAAGCAAAGTAGGCTGCTATTGATCGATGCCTGGTCGATCACTATAGAAGTGGTCTGTGACTATTGGGGTGCTTTCCTAGCCATAATATCTACCTATGCCAAAGATAAAGAATCTATATCATGCTCTGATAGGTCAACATGAAGACATTGAAACTGTTGTGTAAAAGACTGCAATGAAGAAGAATGGTGGCCAAGAGACAAAAAAGTGGAAGAGAACTCAGGTTCAAAGAGAGGGTTTAGGCTCTCTTGAACATATCTAGATGAATGGAGAGGTTCGCTGAATAGCGATGCCACGAGAGTCGACTTAAGAGATCTCCTACCCATCATCGTGATCTTGGAGGAAGAAAGAAGAGAGATGGAAATAGATGAAAGATAAGAGATGAGATCTAGACTACTCACAAAATAAACACCAGAAAAACCCATGATTCACCAATTGAACACAATGTGAGGATAGTAAGAGTTCGATCTTTTATCTTTTCAATTTTAGTCCAGTGAATCACAATAAGTTACTTAACAACAAACACATAGGGTGATGTCGCCCTATCGTCCCAACGTACGTCCTTAAACCTCCCCAAACAGTGGTACCATCTGCCTGGGCTGCCGGGTTATATTAGGCCCAAAGGGAGATAAGAAGTGAAGCACTCCAAAATATTTTCTAAGGTCAGAGGCAAGATCTTGCTGCCGCGACCGTGTACCGAAGAGTGATACACAGTTTCTTAGGGCACAAGTCCAGGGATTTGGGCTATATCCTTTGGGCTACATCCTTACCCACTTTGTTTGAAGGTAAGTACCTACAACCATGAAGGGGTTCCTCTCCCCAAAACAATGAGTGGATCTTTACATTTAATTTTAGGGACGAGTTATTTTAGCAGTCTCAATTTTATTTGGTTGTCACTTTTTGGTATTTTCAAATAAAATAGCCTAAAGAAATTTCCAAGTTCCTTTTTATCCTAAGTGAGAAAAATGGAGAAGGAAGTCGGAAAGCTGATGCGCGATGAAATCAATGATTCATACAAAGGATAGAAAATGCATACCTCTCGCCCGCACTCTACATGTAATATTATCCACGCATAAAATAAAAATAAAAACTAACCTAAATGTTATACGAGAATTGACCTAGTAGAAACGTTGATTATGGGGAAAGAACCATTTATTTGTCCAAGTCCAAACTACTATATAGGAACATGAATTTTATTAGGGGGTTTAGACTTATTATTTACCCGGCTCAACTAAGATAATAAAAATCTACACTAATAGGCTCACACACAAAAAATGTATGAGATACAAAATAAAAATAAAAGCAAAGAAAAATAAAAATCCGGTGAGGTCCCTCAAGCGCACCAGCACTTGCCGAAACAAGCCCCACAATCATAAGGATATAATGGCCTAGAAAATAGAAAGAAAGGCAAATACCAAAAATTATTACAAATTTATTACAAAAATAGAATGGAAATAAAATGACTAAATGAAAACAAAAAAGCTCAAAAGTTTCTTCCAAATCTTTTGTTCCTCCTCCTCATACGCTCTCATATCGATCAACGAAGAAACAATCGGCCTCCACTTTGCCCGGGTGCATCGGCGCTCCTAGGAACTCGACCCTTGCTCGTCGAGCCCTTGCAGAAAAGAGAAAATAAGAGATATGTCAAAAAAAATTATGAAAAATAAAGTAAATAAAATAAAGCAGAAATGGAATAAAAGGGACAAATAAAAAGAAATGAAACAAAGTATATACAAAACACCAAGAGTAGAGTCAAAGAAGGAAAACTAGCTACCCTCACCGTGCCTTACCGGCAACGATGCCATTTTGATGATCGAGAAATTCTATGGGTTAATTATTTTTATTGAAATAAAGAGATATAATCAATGTATCGTTTGTTCACCCAAAGACTCTCGAAACAATCAAACAATTATGTATCCAAATAAAGAAAAGAAAAGGAAATGGATATGCTATTTATTAACCTCGTATAGCTCTCAAGGTCGAACTCAAGGAGGCAATTGTGAAAAAAAGAGGGTTATTATTTTTTTAGAAAATCAAGAGGTTCTTTTTCTTCTTCAGATGTTTTTATGGATTTTAAATCTTTTTATATTTTTTATGAGATTTTATTTTTTACATATATATATTATGTTTTCTAATATTCAATTTTAGTGATTTCAATTTTGTATTTTCTATATTTTAAATTATAAAAACAAAACAAATAAAAAAAATAAAAACAAATGATTCAATCACTCTTTTTGTATTTTTCAAAAATAGTAAAAATATGAAGGAAATTCGAATAATTTTTTTGTGTTTTAAATACCTTTTTATTATTTTTGTGATTTTCCATGTTTTTTTTATATTTTTTAAGATTGTCAAGTTAATTTAAAACATAAAATAAACAATTAAAATAAAGATACTATTTTTAAATTTTAAAATAGAAAAGAACATAAAAATAAGGAAATATGCATGATCTGGAAAACAAAATAACAAGCTTTGATTAAAGTTATTTTATGTATTTTTTTATTTTTCAATGATTTTATATTGTTTTTTTATTTTTTTTGTATTTTTTTTATTTTTATAAAGAATTTTCAAATAAATTTTTGTGTAGAAATTAAAACTAATAAAAGACACAATCTAGAAATTTTTAAGAATTTTTCAATCAATTTTCAAATTTTTATGATTTTTTAATTTCAAATAGTGAAAAACAATTTTTTTTGTATTTTTAAAAATAATAAAACAATTATTTTTTCAAAATAAAAATTAGAGGTGATAAAGCCACTTAACAAGAGTTAACACAAAATTTTGTGGATTTTAATAACAATGAAATTATTTAAACCAGACAAAATGAGCAAGAAATTAAAATGTTGTAGTAGTAGGAGTATTATGTAATCACTGAAATGTTTTTGAGCAAATATTAACAGAGAAATAAAGTAGGGTAAATGTGTAAAATTCACAGAGGACGCACGTGTATGATCACATGAAAGCAACTGAAATAGATCTATTCAGAATTATTATAAAAGATTGGGGGCTAAAGTGTAATTTACCAAAAAAATATCGCCTCACGTGTAGCGCACGCGAGGGTCTGAAGCGGCGGGGCAGCGGGCTGCTTGGCGATGATGCGTGGCTAGGTGGGGCCCCTTGGATCAGATCAAGGGCTGCTGCGAAATCTGGGCAAACATCTATTCTTCCCCCCTTTTATGTCCGCAAGCGATGGAAGTCACGATGGAGGTGATGATCTTGCATGATCTGATAGAAGTGGATGCGTTTGTCTTCGTGCAACAGAGCTTCGGCTTCAGATATGATCATCGGTCGATGAAGTTGGAATTCACGATGATTGTTCCACGTAGTGATTGAAATTTTGATCGCAAACGACAGTGGAGCAATGATCTCTGATGATGCTCTGTTCTCTTATTAGAGTCTCCTATAGCAGAAAAACAAGATTCGGATGAAATCGTATGAATCAACAAAAAGGATTACATGTAGGTGCTTGGATTATTCCGATGAAGCTTTGAGGTAGAGAACTCGATCTCGTGTGAAGCTTGACGATCTCCAGGTCGAAGAACTTCGAGCAGAAATGATGCTCTTCGTCCGACTCCATGGGTGTTGTGTTGAACCTCTAGATCTGATGATGGCGTTGTTCGCTCAAGGTTGATAAGCTATTAGAAGATCAACTTCGACTTTCGCTCCAGATTAAGAAGTGAATCCGGATGATGCTCAACGGTAGGATGACACGTAGCTCGATTCCATGTGAAGCTCTAGGTACCTACAATTGCAGATCGGTGGTTCAAGGATTCTCGTCCTCGATCAAAGGTGATACAAAACAAGAACGTGGAAGTGGATGAATGGTTTCCAGCGGTTATGGTGTATAGGAACCAGATCTCCGGCCACTGTACATGGTTGGAGGTGATTAGGTATGTAGGAAATAGATCAGAAGATGGAAGGGATTCAAAGATGGATGTGGATGTGCTGATCGGGGATCATATCAGGAAAGGAAGGAGATTCAGCGAGAAAGTGTTGGACCTCTGATATGATGATCGGAGGTTGAAAGTGATATGCGACTGCTAAGATCTGGAATCAAAAATAATTGAATGGAAATTAGAGACTCTACGATTACCTGGAACGAAGTGGATGAAATTGCCTAGGCTAGAGATGGAACCTCTTGGTCATTGCCAACAATGCGAGGGGGCTGGGCTCTCCAAATTAGCAAAGCTTTGGAGATTACGTCGGATTGGAGGCTCAATCCTCCTCTCCTCACTACAACAAGGCTCAAGGCTGCCCTCACATGGGAGATCGGAGCTCATCGGATGATGAAGAACATGCAAAAAGTGGAAGAAGAAAGAGCTCTATGTGGTAAAAGGATGATAAAAGCCAAATTTCAAACAAAATTTGGTGCTCAAAACGAGGCACAAAATGGTCAAAATTGTTTGGGCGTGGATCATGATTATTCAGATTACAATCGGGCGAAGAAATCGGAGCAAATAGATAGAGGAATCAGTTGGAAAAATTTCAAGAAGAAGGTGGGTTGCGAATTATTCAGGTCCAGGTCTGGGGGGTGACTTGACCAGATGGTCAACAAAATGGTCTGGACCAATCAGAGATAGTTGGGTAAAGGACAAAATAAGCTAAAAGACAAAATAGAAAATAAATAAAAAAATCAAAATAAAATAGAAAATGGTTTTAAATTTAAAAATTAGTAAAATAAATAATGTTAATAATTTAATAAATATTTTAATAATGTTCTAATATATCAATTTAAGTAGTTAAATAATAGTAAGTACAAGTATTTACAAGTATTGAATACTACATACAACAATTCAATTTTTAATAAATTATTTTTACAAATAACTACAAAATTTAATAATTTATTAATTTACATAATAATTAAAGGATTTTAAATATATTTGTATTTTATTTTTATGAGTTAATTTATTAAGTTAAATAAATAATAGTATATACAAAATAGGTATATTATACCTATATAATAAATACTTTTATTTCATTTTTGATTATTTTTGGATTTTAATATTTTTATTTGAATTTTATATAATTAAAATAAATATATACAAAAAATTAAAAATATAATATATGCAAAAAATATAAAGAAATAAATCAATAAGAATATATACAATATATACAAATATACACATATACCAATAGGGACCCAAAACTTACTTTTTGCATATTAACTCTAATTTCAGTGAAACTACTTTTATTTGATAAATATTTTTATAAAACAAATATTAAAAGTGAGTACACCTAATTCGGAGTTCATATGGTCGAGTTACGAGGTTCGAAAGTTAGGCTTTACGGCTTTTTGATTTTGAGATTTATTAGTATTTATTGATAATTATTTTTAAGTTATATGTTTGTATTTTTGTATTTGTTTTTATACATACTTTAGAAAAAATAATTAACTTAATTGAAGTTAGTATGAATTTATAAAAAATAAAAAAGTTTTATATACATATAACATATATATATAAAGGGGTCCAAACACCAGAACTCACACGATTAATTCTATATTTTTTTGGTATTTTTAATAAACTATTTTAAATAAAGAGTATTAGATACAAATGAAGTTTAAAAGCGAGTCTGGTCTATTTGGGCTTTTCTATAAATAGTTATGAACCTTGAAAGTTGACTTTGCAACTTTTTAGGTTCATTGTAATTAGTTCATTAAATAATTTTTCTGATATTTTTATAACTTAATAAATATTATTACAAACAATTTCGATGAAGGAAATATTTTTATTTAAGGTTGTTTTATTGATACATAAAATTATTGAACATATGTACAAGGACAAAAATATGTTTATGTACATTATGACATTGGTTTCTGAGATTTTTATAAGTTATGGACCCTATCTCCCCCTACTTTATTCCTTGTCGACCATCCTAATTCTTGGCCTGGTCTCGAGGTTTGGGTCAGTTTATATTTATTTCATATATACGACATTCTTTTTCTTTCCTTCTCTTTCTTCTTTATCTTTTATTTTGATGTAAAAGAATGATAAGTATATAATATTAACAAATGAGGTTAGATTGTTCTTTAACTGGAATTAGTTATTATTTACATATATTTTGTCAAGAATTTTAAGCTAAAATAAAAGAATAAAGATGTTAAATCACGGATTCATCACCTAACCATAGTACAAGAATTAGTGAGAGTGGCAATGCTCGCTTCATTGAGAATGACAACATTATTGGGAGACAAGAATCACAAAATGTGGAAATTAAAGAAGATAGACATAAAATGTCTCTTCCATATATGCTTGAATCTTCTAGAGTAGATGCTTCACTTGTAGATTCACCTCCACAAAAAGACATGGAACATCAAGAAATGGAACCGACATTAAATGATGATGCCATTATTAATGAGCAAGTTGCAAATGAGCCAAGTACACCACAATCACAAGTTGCATTAAGATGCTTTGAAAAGACAAAGGAGACCTGCAAATTTTGATGATTATACAGTCTATGCATTTGAGCACGAACGCCACTTGAGCATTGATAAAGATCCAAACTCATTCCATCAATCCATGGGATGTAATGATTTTGAAAAGTGTTTGAATGCTATGAAAGAAGAACTCACGCTAATGGTTAATAACAATGTCCGAGATCTTGTGGAGTTACCCTAAGAATAAAAAAAGAGTCGGATGTAAATGGATTTTAAGATCGAGCATGACTCTAAAGGCAACATCAAAATATATAAAGCTAGACTTGTTGCAAATGATTTACTCAAAAGGATGGTATTGATTATAAAGATACCTTTACTCCGCTTTCAGAAAAGGGGAATCATTGGCTCATTATGATATGGGAGTTCACTAAATGGATGTAAAGACATCCTTTCTGAATGGAGTTATATAAACCAACCCAAAGATTTAGGATCACGGGAAAGGAAAATATAGTATGTAAATTAAATGAGTCAATATATAGATTAAAACAAAGCTTCTCATCAATGGTATATTAAGTTTAACAATACAATTACATCTTATGATTTTGTAGAAATTACTGTAGATAGGTCTATCTATATGAAGGTCAGTGGGAGCAAGTTTATTATATTAATCCTATAAGTTGATGACATATTATTGGCTACAAATGATTTATGTTTGTTACATGAAACAAACAAGTATATTTCCAATAACTTTTACATAGAAGATATGGGTGTGAAATATTTTGCGATAGATCACACTGACTGTCATGATTGTCTTAGAAAGCATATGTTGAAAATGTTTTGAAAAGATTCAGGATGGACAAGTGCTTTGTTGTTTCTATTCAGAAAGAGGACATATTCAGTTTGGATAAATATCCAAAGAATGAATTGGAACACAACAAAATGAAGGAGATTTCTTATGCATCGGTGGTTGGAAGAACGTGACATTAGATTTGTCACTGGCATGTTAAGTCGATATCAAAGTAATCCTGGTGTGGACCATTGAAAAGTTGCAAAGAAAGTTCTAAAGTGTTTACAAGGCACCAAATATCATATGCTCACATACATACGATATGATAATCTTGAGATATTTAGATTCAGATTTTACTAGATGTATCGACACAAGAAAGTCAGCCTTTGGCTATATATTTCTACTTGTTGGGGGAGCTGTCATGGAAAAGTACGAAAGTAGTTTGTCATTGCTGCTTCCACTATGGAGGTTGAATTTGTAGTGTGCTATGAGGCTATAGTTTAAGGATTGTAGCTACGGAATTATGTATCAGGACTTGGAAGCTGACAGTATTGCGAAACCATTGAAACTTTATTGTGATAATGCTGCAATAGTCTTCTTCTCAAAAAATGGTAAGTACTCTAGGGTGCAAACACATGGAATTGAAGTATTTATCAGTAAAGGAGGAAGTTAAAAAACAAAGAGTGTCAATAGAGCACATCGTTACTAATTTAATGATTGTGGATATGCTAGACTAAATGTTTAGCACCTAAGATTAGAATGGGTGTTTTAAAGAAGTCTTTGGTACGAAAGATTAATTATTACATTTTGTTTAATGTTCATTATTATTATGACAATCTCTTTTTCTTTATGTTCTGAATCATTTCATTGTTATGCTATGCATGTATTTTCGCAAATAAATAATAGAACTATAGAAATGGAATTAAAGTAGGGGATGTTATTCTTCTAAAGTATAGGTGATTGGATTGGATTGATATTGATACATGGAAGGGATCGTGCCAAGTTGTATGAAGTGTGACCGATATGACCATATTAATTTAATTCAATTAAAATATATGATTTATTGACATTAGAAAAAAAATCATAAAAGGTGTTCTTAAGGTAGTTATTTTACCATTAAGGATTATATGAACCAAGTGAGAGAATGTTGGAATAAATCTCGTATACATGGTTCATATGAAATATTGATAGATGATTAATATGAGTTTTACCGAGTCAATGAATAAAACATAACCCAATTATATTAACCCACGTTGATGGTTAGTGGGATATTAGGAGTTGGTGCATGTTCGGTTGGGGATTTACCCCCCCTCTTAGGGTGGGTTTACCCCCCCCCCCCCCCCCCCCCCAACCCTCATTTTTTCTTTCTTGTGGGACCCACCATCTATTCTTTAATTAATTATAAAATAAATTACTTTTCTTTCATCTATTTCATCAACAAATAATATATTATACCATCATATCATCTAAAAATTATAAACTGGTCAACTTTTATTCACTTTTCCAAACTTCAATACAATCACATTACAATAACTACACACTTTTTCAAACTTCAATAATCATATCACAACAAATCCATCTCCAGTTTAACCCTCTGCCCAAACACCAAAACACAAAAACGGGTTACCCCTACCAGTTTACCCTGGGGTAACCCGCGTACCAAACGCCCTTAGGGTTTGTTATCATGCTAAACCATCCAACTCTAGCCCTATAAAAGAAACATGGTGACTCATATATTGATAACTAAATCAAGAATAAGAGAGCCAGCATCATCTGAGAGAGTCTTTACGTTGGGCTTAAGGGAAGGAGAAAAAGAGGAAGAAAGGATCATCGCTGTTTTTCTTCATCGTCTTCGTTACCAGTTTTTATGATTTGCGATGAAAGGAGGTAACTTATAAATCGTTCCTATTATTCATAATGTTGATTCCTTTATCCCACGCTTAAAGTTTCCTACAATGTGATCAATTGCTTGATCACTACTTGGCCAGTTCAAACTCCACCTTTTCGTGGATATCATCACCTTTTCCTACATTGACGACCTCACTCCTCACTGAAGCATAGAATTCTCATCGAAAATTATGTTCCTGAAAATAATAATTCTACGTACAGAATGGGGTTACATTATATATCTATCTACTCCTCCACTATAGCATGTAACCATCCCTTTCTTTTCCCTTAGTTCTAACTTTATTTCACCAACATGATAATATGTAACACAATAGAGACATGTAAACTAGAATAATCAACATGATTATCAGATCATATTTGTAACGCACTGAGCTTAGGTCCTTGATCCGTTATCGAGGAAAACTGACATTGACAACTTATTGGGTTCGGACCCAAATGGATCTGTTGACAACAACCCAAAATGCTTAAGCCCAAGTTGTCAAGTAGTAATCCCCATCACTTATAACCCACTCTCACACATTGTGAGTTTTGGATGTGGGACTATGTTTGGGGGTATAGGTGTTACAACCTCCCCTACTTATATTCACAATATCCTCATTGCGACATGGTTCATCACTTATTCCCAGTGATAGTGACGGTTGCACGTTCCGAATAGCCATTTCTTCCTATCTCTTTGTAGGGGTGGCTCCACCTCTCGAGTAGCCCTTTCCACTATTAGAGGGAATTTGGCTTTGATACCATTTGTAATGTTCCGGTCTTAGATCACTGATCTATTACGAGAAAAACTGACCCTGACAACTTGTTGGGTTCGGACCCAATTAGACCCGATGACAGGCACCCAAAATGCTTAAGCTCAAGTTGTCAAGTAGTAATCCCCATCACTTATAATCCACTCTCATACTTTATGAGTTTTAGAAGTGGGATTATGTTTGGGGTATGGGTATTACAACCTCTCCCACTTATATTCGCAACGTCCTTCTTGCAACATGGTCCATCACTTATTCGCAGTGACAGTGACGGATGCACACTCACGGTAGCCATTTCCTCATATCTCTTTGTAAGGTGGTTCCACCTCTCGGGTAGCCCTTACCACTATCAGAGGAAAATTGGCTCTGATACCATTTGTAACGTTCCGAGCTCAGATCCCCGGTCCGTTATCGAGGAAAACTGACCCTGATAACTTGTTGGGTTTGGACCAAATTAGACCCGTTAATCACCACCCAAAATGCTTGAGCTCAAGTTGCCAAGTAGTAATCCCACAACTTATAACCCACTCTCACACTTCGTGAGTTTTAGATGTGGGACTATGTTTGGGGGTACGGGTGTTACAATATCCCCCACTTATATTCGCAACGTCCTCATTGCAACATGATCCATCACTTATTTTCCCTATGACAGTGGCGACTGCATGCTCCTGGCTTAGGTCCCTTCGGGTAGCCCTTTCCACTATCAAAGGGAACCCACTTTGAAACAATTTGTAACGTACCGGGATTAGGTCCCCGGTCCGTTATCGAGGAATACTGGCATTGACAACTTGTTGGGTTCGGATACAAATGAATCCGTTGACAACCACCCAAAATGCTTAAGCCCAAGTTTTCAAGTAGTAATCCCCACCCCTTATAACCCACTCTCATTCTTTGTGAGTTTTAGATGTGGGACTATGTTTGGGGGCATGGGTGTTACAATATTTAAATTGGTGTCTTGTAATCGATAGAAGATGTAGGATTCCAATTCATCAAGTAAAAAATTGTATTAGCAGCTTCAGCCTAGAGTGCTCTATCAAGATCAATATTTTAGAGCATGCACCTTGTTGTCTCGAGGAGCATCTTGTTCATTCTTTCTGCAACTTCATTTTGTTGTAGCATATCCCTGACAATATGGTATCTTGCAACAACCATCCTTGCAGAAGTCACCGAACTCTAACGAACAGAACTTCAATCCATTATTAATACATAGATGCTTAGTCTTCTTAGAAGTTGGATTCTCCACCAAAATCTTCCATTGTTTGAGGGTCCGAAATGCTTCGCGCTTGTGTTTCATCATGAACACCCAAACCATCCTAGAATAGTAGTCAATTATAGACATAAAATACATGGTACCTCCCAAAGATAGAACAAGGGGAGGGCCTTGTTTGAGAAGATGTTTCCCCTTTTTGGCAGAAATAGTCGGCATCCCCTATCACTGTGTTGAGAAGGAGTCGCCATCTACAAGCCGATCGTGATCGGAGAAGAAGAATCACGATGTTGAGATGACCTTTGGAGTAGTTATTCCTCACGCATACGGTAGTGCTTTATCAAGCACCATTTTCTTGGATTGGTATTTATTATGTCCTTCATGATTTTTAAATTTCATGCTAACAGTTATAAACTTGATCTGGATGCTGTTAACCATTCCCAATGATTGGTGTTTAGAAAGTAGGATACCTCATACAAACTACATGAATATGCTCGTTATATAAATAAAGATATGTGGGTATATTCTTGTGGAGGTATGTTGTCAATTGTTGCCTCCGTTCCTTGAATGGTATTCTCATTCCGCAGCACCAATACCTGTAGGTTGGTCGGCATTCTTGATTACATAAGAATTAATAAAACATACCTGCGACAGATTTGACGGATTTTATGCGACTATATAACATGCGTGTACCTTGGGTGGCGTTTGTGACAATCTGTAAAAAGAAAATCAACTTATTCCTGAGTTGAAGAACACTGCCATTGAACCATTTATGAGTATAATATGTTTCGCTAAATAGGAAAATTAGCAGGAAAACTTAATTAGATGTTAGCGTACAACCGTAATATATAGTACCATTCATCTTATCTGCAGTCACAGATTTGCATGCGCTTTTCTGTATATTTTTGGAAATGGTATTTTAGTACCATTACTACCTACGAGTAATCAGTGGGAGGTAAAACTGGAATTAGACGGACAAAAACTTGGCAACTAAATGTCAACTTGAACACGACAACAAAGCAGACACAGTTCTGCCCATTTTCGATATAAAATTGCAGCAGAGAGAATAGTATGAGCAAGCAACTTCTAGCAAGTATAGATTAATATAAACATGCTATGGAAAAGTTGCAGAAGTGAGCATAGCAGACGAAGAAAACTGTCAATCCTGAAATGAGAGCAAAGAAAATAGATAATGACGATCGAGAAAGAAGACTGCAGATTTTAGCAGAGATTGACGACCACAATAGAGAAAACGATATAGCTAATCTCAGGTCGATTTCGATCACTTCTTCCTCATCAATAATATGATTAATATGTATAACCAGCAGATTACAGGGCAAAATCAGGATTTTTTTAAAGGTCGATGAAGTTTGGTTCTGTTCATACACTTTTTCGAACTGAACTCAAGTTCATTACCTCATGGATCCACTTTATATGCAGAAAAATTTCAAGAGGATAATCGAATGAAGATAATACCTGGAGGAAAGAGTGAAATCCAAAGAGAATCTGCAATTGGAACGTAAAGTAATAAAAGCATGTCTATGTATGGAATACTATGACACATAAAGTATGGATTGATGGATGGGGGTAGCCGTCGAAGATCTTATGGACAATGTGGAGTTTGTTGAAGTAAAGCACATTGCGCTTATCTGGTGACTCGGTGATGCGCATCCGCGAGGAAGCGACATGGGAGGAGGATGTTGGCATCGTCGGAGGGACCACATAATTGTCATTCATCCATGGTTAGAATTGGAATAGGCGCGTGAAAAACTAATATTTCATGAACAGTAACAACCCAACAGTCTTACCCAGGCACACATACATAAATATATATGTCCAATAGATTACAATGTATTGATATTTTTTCAGCCATTATATGATTTATAAGGATGTTCCAATTTGTATAAAATGGATAAAATAAATTGGACATGGTAAAGAATAATGACCTTATTAAGGTAGGAAGCAGCACATGGGTAACTATTAGTATGAGCGAGGCCCATTGCAAATTTAAGATATGAAATAGTATTTAAAATCGACTGTCATGCAAAAAAGAACAAAGGGGTCTATAGCTCAGTGGCAGAGCATTTGACTGCAGATCAAGAGGTCACCGGTTCGAACCCGGTTGGGCCCTTTCCTTTTCATTTTTTGAGCACAATCATTCTCCCTTTATTCTGAGAGGAAATTAGAAAAAAAAAGCTTAAAATCTGAAGCCTCATATCAATTTTAGAATCAAAGAGTACTCCTGACAAAGAATCGTTATATTTTGACAGACGGGGTTGTATTTTTTTCACTTAATCTTCAGTCAGAGATTTAAGTAATGTGTAATCCTTTGAGTTTTACAAGATTGATCTTTCCTTTTAGTTGTATAGATATCCTTATCTCTTTCTTTAGAATGGGATGGTGCATGTACCTTAAATTATCTTTTCGTGCTGATGGGTGAAAGGAAGATGATGAGGTACAATAAAAAATAGGGTGAATTATACTAAGGGACAAACGTTGTGCCTCGCGTTCCAACTATCTACCTCATTTATGAAATGTAACAAAGAGGATACTAAATTTTTAACTTGATGAATTGAAGCCAAAATAAAAGGATCGCGGAAGCTTACACAAGCATGTATTTAAGATATAAATATAAGAGCAGATATCTCTTTATTACATTTTAAAAATGAGACAGGAGATTGAGATTTTGATGCATAATTGGAGCTTTTTTTATAATTTACCCTAAAATACGATCAATAAGACTAATCGAACAACAACATGAAAGAATCCCCCAAGTTATCTCACCGTGCTTATAAAGATGATGGAAATAAAGATGCTGAGACACAATAGAATTATAATGGACTAAGAATAAGGATGAGCAGAGGATCGGACCCTTGCGGGTCAATATAGGGCCAAGACTCAAGCCCAATTAACATATTGAGCTTTGGGCTAAGGACCGGAAAATTCATCAAACTCCAACCCAAGGCCAATATCGATAGAAAGCTCATGGGATGGGCTTGGGTGAGGCATACCCAAACTTCTTGCATATCTAATAAGAACACTAGATATTCTCCCAAGTTATGCATTCAATGGTAATATCATTCATATATACTCTTTTAATTCATTATTTAAAAGATCAGGCTTCTAATTAAGGTTTCTAAGAAAGTGTGGAATGGATTAAGTACAAATTACCTTCAAGAATACTATAAGAGAATAATAAAATCTATATCACACAACGTATATTATGTATTAATTTTTCAACATTATATTTTATATTGGGCTCGCGGGTTGGATCGGACTTGAGCCAACCTCAGATTGAACTTGACCCGAAAAATCATATGGACCTCAAGCTATCTCTCTATGCATTAGTGGAATGTTGGGAATGGAGATACTGAGGAAAAATAAAAAATGGCAGACAAAGACTAACCGGACACTACTAAGTTCTAACCAAAGTCTTCGAGATGGAATGTTAAAAGAGTGTCATAGCATTCAAAATCAAGATCTTTTTTTGTTAAAGACTTAGTTTTCCGGATTTTAAATAATTTTATCTTGTTTTTATATTATATAAAATACACTGGTCACCTAAGTAGATAATAATATATAACAACCAACCTACTCAGACCTCAAGTATTATATTCAGATAAACGTATAGTCAACAATTTCTTAAAAGATATAGAAAGTTACAATTAAACAAATGCATCTTTATTTATTATATTTTGATCCGAATTAATTACAATGTTCAACTTTGTTATAAATGAACTATAAAATGAAAATGAATAATGGATCCAAAATGTCAAGAATTATGAAATAACACAAAGTAGATGACACAAAGAACTAAATAAAAATCGAGTTAACGTTTGTTGATGAAGCACCATTTAAAGAAATTCCGCTTGAAAAAAAATGATACCCACTTCAATACAATCACAAGACTGCTTTGGAGAAATGATATCACCTACAATACCGACTCAAGGTTGTGCTAATTCATTATAATAAGACTAAAACTTTGGTAAAATATCTGTGTTGGTCATCTAATAAGAAAATATTAAGACAAATATCAAAATAAAAGAGAGCTTTTTAACACTAAAAATATTTAAGTGATCAAAGAAGAAAAGAAAAAAGAAAGAAAAAGATTCAACTGCATATACGATACAATGTATATATTGAACTAACCTAAAGTAAAATAGAATTATATTAATATTATTATAGTAAAAAATTTAGAAAAACAAGTTAACTAACATGTATAGAAAGAAATAAGCTTGTGAAATCAAAAATCAAAAGAAATTATGTAAAGTATAACACTCAACTAAAATATAATAAAAGTTTTGTCTAAAAGTGAAACGAAAATTAAAGCCCTAGTTTCAATATTACATTGAACTTCATAAACTTCATATATATAGGCATAAATAATACTAAATTATTTTTAATTATAAACTACTAATTAAAATATATACCTTCGATATAAAATTATAAAAAGATTCTAAAAAGATACCAAAATTCAAAAATAAAAGTGTAGAAGAAATTGATATAAAATTTAGAAGTATAATTCACCTATATAAATTCAATAACTTATAAATGTTTACAATTCATTATTTTTACTTAATTATACTTTATTTTATTTATATACATTATATAGTATATTTAGAATACAAAAAATATGAATTGAAAATTCATAACTTCTATTATAGGATAATTTCAAAAATTCTTAACTATATTTCTGTGGTACTCCATATTGGGACTTATATATCTTTCATGTTGTTGATTTCTTCAAATTTTGCTTCGACCAGCTCTTATACCATATGCCTCCATTCTAACATATAAGGAAATTATGACTTTCAACGTTGGCCATGTTGTTTAAGATTGTCTATGGTTGTAACTTAACTATGACGTGTACATGTGAGCTCATGGTGATCCATTACACAATAAAAGTTATTATGAATCACTCCTTAAATCTGAAATGAAGAATAATTTATTTTCAAAATAGGTTCCTTAGTACAATTAGGGTCATATACCTTGGCCATCCTAATAATCATACAATTGTTGATCCAAAATCTGGATCATAGAGGCCGGTGCTAAGATGATATTTTAAGAGTTAGACTGAGGAAATAAACAACACAGTCAAATGGTTGTAAAGAAAGGATCTTCAGTATGAGAAGGAAATATCAATCTTTACTCCAAAGGCTGGCATCCGACCGACCACTTAATGCTTGTCCTTTGTTTTGGAATAGAGATTCGAATTTGTTGGGTGAGTTAAGTTCAACTCAGCAAAATCAAGATAGCTAATACCTATGTCGTATGATGTCATGATATATGCACTCATCCTCCAACCAGAGACAAATGTGTTACTCTATGTCTAAGTATGCACATTAGGTAGACCATTAGATTGATGACCTAATTAAGGCCTATACACCGGCGAGCTGGTGTACATATAATGGCATATGTGTAATACGATCTCTCAAAGGAATCATATATGTTCACTATTAAACCGGAAGACATGAACTCACTCATGAGATATTGAGACCAACCAAATTCCATCGATGATCATCTTGCTTTGAAAGCAAGACACGATTTAAAGGTACTATAGGTTCTTTTGGAAAACATATGATCGATATCAACTCCCAATGATCGAATGAGAAACTTAACAATAAAACTATGAAGAAGATAGTTCAAATATGATCAGAAAATCAAGTTTAACCAAGCGCTTCTATGTAGGATTATAGGTATTGGGAATGGTCGAGGGTGATTTAATCTTATTTGATGTTATACAACGACACTTCCATTATGAGGAAGTGATGAAAATTCTTAGATTTTATTGACTCCTCTAAATAGACTGGTTATCTAATCTTGGTCCAAATGTTGGACATTGATATGAATGTGATTCATATGTAATGAGAAAGATTGAATATACTATCTGATATAATCAGACATCATTGAGAGGTCTCCTAGATCTGGATATGAGATTAGATCTCACTAATCAAGTCAATATACAAGACATATACAATTTCCTTGTCCTCATCTCCAAGTATCCCTGGAGAAGGCATGCTATTCTTTATAGACTTCAAGAATCATTCCATTAGAGACACTATCTGAGTATTGAAAAATAAAGAGAAATAATGATTAAATTAAATTTAATTATCATGAATAATGTGGGATATGATTCACATTATTTGGACATATGGAAGGAGACGTCTAAGGTAGCTGAGTTGGATTTAATTATCAAATATGATATTAATGTGGATTATACTATTTACAATGATCACGGATAATGTATATGAGATCCATAATATCCTTGAGAGACTTAATTGTGAATATAATTTGAAATTTTAAAATTAATTTGCAATTAAATGTAGATATGATTTACATCTAGTTTGGATGGATGACTTTTATTCATAGTTATAAATGGCCTATTTATTGAATTATTTGATGATAATTAAATTGCAAAAGAAACTAATAAATAAAGATTTGTGTGTAATCTTGGAGATTATATCAAATTAGAGAAGAGCGAGAGAGAGATGCTCCAAGTTGGTGGGAGCCACCATGGTCGAAGACACCGTGTTGGAGCCCCCCTTAATATGGCATCTCTTTCTCTCTTTCATCTTTATTTATGAGAAGTTTTCATGTAATATTGAAGATTATATGTAATCTTGGAGATTACATGGAATTAGAGTTGATAATTATTTATCAACTCCTAATCCTAATTATTGTTGGAGCCACATGCAATCTTGAAGATTGTAAATTAATCTAAACCATTGATTATTTTTAGAAGTTCATTCTAGCCATCTAATTTATTATAAAAGAAAGGAAAACCCTAATATTCTTTTGAAGAATGCAATTGTTGCAACAACTACAACAACTCTTTCTCTCATACACCACACGTTCTATCTCTTTGTCCCAATCCTTAGCGGTTGTCCCTGTTTATGGTTTGTGGAGACCATGATCTTCGTCACGCTGTTGGATTGATTGCTCGTGATTTTTCATCTTCTTCGATGTCTTGTGCTCTCTAAGAAGGTGATGGATTTTGTATGACGTAATCAAGAGGTTCTTTACTCGGATCATCATTTTAGTTTGCGAGAAGCACACATCTCATCCATGCGCTCGCTCGTGCTCTCTACGTCAGATGGGATATGAGACAAGAGGTATCTCTCTTGGAGACTTGTAGATCGGATCACGCTTCAAGAGGTAACCCTAATGTCTTATCTTGATGAAGAAGATTGGAAATTGTTCCCAAGCCATGTGGTTTCATCTAAAAATATTTTATTTTTGCTACATCATAGACTAATATGACTAATCGACCATGATAGGATACGATTCGATCTCTATGCTTCCGTGATGTGCGAGACCAAATACCTTGACTTGAAGTGGTCTCAAAGCCTTGGTTCATGGTCTTGTATATGATCCAAACCCTAGGGAAACAAGTTTTTGTGTATCGGACTGGACAACAACTTGTTTGCTCGCATAGCCACGTTTTTGAATCATTTTTTGTGCATATTCGATATAGGTAATGTTTTTTCTCCAATATGAAAAAATATTGGAATATTAAATCATGTTTGGAATATTTGGACACGATCCCAAAATATGCACCAAAGGCTAGCAATGATTGGTCAATGTTTTGAATTCGAAAAGTTCTCGCAGTGCCTCATTTTTACCTGAATTTCGTAACAGAAACTTAATTATTTTTATTTACTATTTTCCTATCATGAATCAGAATAAAAACATTATATATATCATAAATCAAACCAGAAAATCACTCAAATTTATTCGCGTGATTCCGAGTCTGATTGCCCTACATATTCAATATTTTGTGGGAATGGCTGGAAGATGATTAGATCATCTAATTGACAACTTTAATTGTATTTTTCATTAAATATAAATCATGGAAATGTGAAATTTATCCAAAGTATATGTTGTACAATTTATTTGAATAAATATTTGACAATTAACAACATACAATGCATGATTGCGTCATGACAAACCCTAACTGGAAACTGCAATAGTTGTAATTCAATAATACTCTTACAAAAACAACTTGTTGCTTTATATGATTAGAAATTTAGAGAAGTTAAAAAGGTTTTAAATTCCTAAGTTTCTAAGTAACTAATATATAATACACGATTGAAAGATCGATAAAATCACATAGTATAATTTGTATCAATTGTGTTGTTCTGAATTGGATTGGTGATGGTGTCTAAGCCTGGATATGCTGAATAAGTTACCTAATTGCCCCCCTGCACTACATGGTAGTAGAAGTTCCCTATTAACATAGCCTATACAATCTGGCCAGATCCATTTTAAGGGTGGCATGAGAAACCATTGCATGCTCTTAACAACTGAATTGAAATTATATGTACTTGTGAGGGTGTATACTATATAGTAATATCAAGTAATGAATTATTTATTGGCATATTGGATTAATGTTGATTTAATATTATTAAATTAATATAATTCAATTAAAATATACAATCTGTAATTAATAATATTGGATTTTTCATAAAAGAATTGATCATAAGATATGATTCAAATGATCAATCAAAATTTAAACGGGATATGAAGGATCATAAGATGACATCCATGGTTTCCATCAAGGTAGAGGGTACTGTCGCCACATATTGTACAATGAAGACATCTATGCGAATTCATAGCTCCAATATACAAGCGCACATGGATTGTGCTCTCTACTTCTCAAAAGGGACATGCTTTGTGCGTAGTGACCCCAATGCTGTTCCTCCATTTAATTGAGGTTTCATTGGATCATGCATAGTGAGTGTTATTCCTGTTGGTGGTTGTTGCTTGACAACATGTCAATATCACCTTAGGGTGGTAGGCTCAGGTGTCATAGACCGAATTGAAGAATGCATCTTGGACTTGTAAGGCAGAAAAAGTCCCCTCTCCTTCACCCGAGTTACATTGTCTCATATTACTGAGGTGTGACAAAGGCGGAAGGGAGATCCCGGATCTTGCTTGAGGTACTTTGATTAGCATACCTCATGTTTTGGAAGTTCGAAAGGGAATGAACTCTCAAAGTATTAAAAAGTGAGATAACTTTGACTTAAACAATAATAACCTTAATTAAAGTAAACATATTTATGCATATTATCATAAATTTTGAATGACCTTCACTGAAACCACTCAAATGTATACTCAATCTTAATCAATATCATGAATTGGATCCATGATAAAGATGAAGTACTTGCAATTGGACACGTGATGTATATGGTTGCAATATGCAATTTTCCTCGTGATGATGAGGATATACAATTAAATAGGAAGCAAGACACCAACCAAGGGTTTGTACGTCACTACAATCTTGATTCCTCATCGAGTGCGCTTTGGAAGTGACATGTCAATGTGGCTCATAATTGTCAATATCATTCTAGATCCGAAGGAGATGTTTTTGGCATAGATATGAACTCTCAACATTTTATCATGAAGAACATGTTTCATTGCATTATGCACAGTATTGGCTCCACAAGAGATGGTGTACTTGAAAGATTTAAGTACATGCCTGAATCAAAGTCTTATGAATTGAGATGAATGTGGACATGATGAATGTCATCATTTTACTATCTATACTCTATCCTTTCATGAATCTTCATAATATTCATATTGTATGATTGGGATGAAGCAAGTAAATGTTGAAATATTCTCACAATGAAATCCTTTGAGGACATGTACAATTAGGTAGGTTCTTTATCTTAAGCAATGATTGTTTAGGCATTAAAGAAAGCATAGTGGAGCATGAGTCCAACCCATGTAAGAAGAAGAAAAGTCAAAGAGTTGACAGTCTGTAACTTCCACACCTATGGCATTAAAAGACTTTGATGAATGCCAATTCTGCAACAAGTTGATATACTGGAAGTATGAACACACAGAATCGTTATGGAAGGAGTCAGGTAGTACATCGTCATATCCTTCATTAGCGATTCATCATTAAAATCGACTTATTTATATATGGATAGATGTATCTAGGTCTTCTACACCACTTGCAATTAGTTGCACATGTTTTAGAATGCCAGTAAACTTGATCAAAAGGATGATAGTCATCCACATGCGATTTGGTGCTGTTACTGCGAACAATTGCCATTGGGCAAATAGATTGTCATGTTTAGTGGGATATACCTTAGTCTTAGAAAATATCTCTATGATTTAGAAGTTAGAAATGATTCACTATCTATTTCTAAATTGTTAGAGATAGATGTACATTCTGATATAAACCTATCATAAAGAGTTATAATGGATATATTTCAGATGTTAATCTAACATCTATAGGAATGTATGAAATATAGTGTTAAGAAGTGGTTCATTAACATTTCTAATACATGAATTAAAACCTTTAAGGTCAAAAGAGAATGAAAATCATTTAAAAACAATCTAGCATCAATACCTGGACATGTTTTTGTTGATAGGAACGATATACTAGTAAGGAATAGATCATTAAATTGTCTAAAAATTCAAAACTTGCCTACTTATGAATATTGTATTCAAAGTAGAATGACTAAGGCACCCTTCTCTGAGAAAGGTGTAAGATGCAAAGGTTCAAGACCTCATACATATTGATGTATGTGGACTCTCCAAACCATAATGAACATTAATGATATGTAATATCCATTGTGATCATTCACATTATGGGCCTTCTTCCTTACATGTTAGAAACCTTTGAAACGTTCAAAGATTTCGCTTTTTGGTTGAGAACCAAAGTGAGAAAGAAGATGCAAAGAATTTAATCTGACCGAGGTAAACGGTATCTAGCAGATGCATTCAAGGAATACCTTATAGAGAAAGGGATATTTTTCCTATCTCACACCTCTAAGAATACCTTAAGTTAGTGGAGTTGTTGAGAGATACAACTAGGTCATGTTCGACATGCCAGGTCAATGATGATTTGTCACAATTGCCTCTTAATTTCTGGGATGTGAAGTGTATATTGCAATATATATCCTTTACAAGATTCCAAACAAATAAGTATCTAGTAGCTCTCATGAGCTTTGGTTGGGAACCAAGCCTAGTGTTAGACGCTTGAGGATATGGGGTTGCTTGGTCCATGATTTAATGTGGATGCAAGTAAGCTGGAATCTCACACTAAAGAGTACCACTTCATTGGGCATGTAGATGATGGTATTGGATACCTACTTTGTGACACTGAGATTCTAAAAGATTTTATCTCTAAGTATGTGATTCTCAGATGATCACTTTTTTAAGAGTCGAGATAAGAATGGAGTAAAGAAAATCATGGAATCCATGAAGGATAATGAGATTCCTGAACCCAAAATTAAAAGGATAATTGAAGATCAAACACTTAAATAACTTCAAATCAGTTTGAGGATGGTATAAAAAGTCATGTATCATAAGAGTCTGAATATCGACTTCATGTGATGAAGCATATGTGGATCATGACATGGAAAGATGGATATTAGTAAATTAAGTCTAAAGTAGACTCTATGTACAAAATGTTGTGCATGTACCCTTGAGGATCTACCTAAAGGAGTCAAATCCACTAGATGTAAATCAACTTGAAGAAAAAAGAGGGAATCTGGTGAGTAGGAAAAGACCTTCAAAGCATGGCTTATATCCAAGGGCTACACATGGAGAGAAAGCATCGCTTGCGATGACTTACTCTATACACTCAATATAGACATTGCCCCCTACTATACACTCAATATGAGCGTAGAAGGTCTTCATGGCTGATATATAAATGCTCAATTGTTCTTAAAGAATGATCGAGGAGAGCGTTTAGAGGAAAAAGAACGTCTACTATGATAGGAGTGACTTATCCTACACTTGATGGGCCATTGAACTTACGCTTACAACTCGATTGACAAACCGATGGCTAACATTTTATGTTGTAATTCTGTTTGTCAATAATTGTTATAACACTGTTTTCATGCATTGTGAGTAATTGGTTGTTCTGCTTAGTTAACCAATGTAAGGGTATTAATATCTCTGTGGTGTGTAATAGTCCTTGTAGTTATGACTCATGCACTTTAATGTATAGATACGATGACAAGGCAACGTTTGAGGCGGATATCATCCTAATTCACCTGATCGATTAGGTCACATTTAGCGATGAACATGAGGCTCGGTGAGGATACCATTGTAATCGTATAGATGAAAGATTTAAATTGGTGATCTGTAAAATGCGATCATGAAATAGTGGAAACATCTTAAGGGGATATATACGAAGATGATGTTCTTTCTATCGACGGTGGGATGGTCAATGTATCACACCAAACGACCTAGATCTATGGGATTCGGTAATTAAGGTTGTTATCTCCCTTTATCATTTATTCCAATAGTTACTTTTTGGCCTTACGTTTTCTTCCTAATGAATTTGTATTTGTAGGTCAGTGATAGATATGGAGAGCTGAAACTTCGTCGCTTCTCATCATTCCATCGTATGATGTAGATTTTGAATCAGCTACAACAATCCTCATATATACAAAATCCATCTGTACAAGAAAATTGTATCGTATTCACATTTTATTTCTCTATCTCTGAAACGTACATTATATTCGTCGCAGAATATGCATCAGTGTATAAGTTTCGGCGTACTCTGAAATTTCAACTGTATGTCTCATTCGAGCATCAAATCGATAACAAATCTTACAGCAACTACAGTTAACTTCTTTCTCTTATCAATTATCCTACATTTGCTAATCGAACAAAAAACAACACATAACTAACGTCTATGCCGAATACAATCCATTTATCATTTATCCCACTAAAGGTTCCCTAACTTATAACAAGTGTTCGCGTGATATCCGATAAGTAATTACTTCAGTGGATTAGTCAATAAAGGTTATCAACCTAAAGTTACATTTGGCAATGAAAAGATAGATACACCCCTAAGGGCCTGTTTGGTTATTGAGATACTCCGAGATACCCCGGTGTATCCTCCTCCAATCTTGGGTTGGAAATCCATTACAAGTTAAGGTGATATCACATCACAATCCTTATTCCAACCCTCTTTCAACCCTCATAACCATCCAAACACCTACTATTCATAAGTGGATACCCCAACCTACCACGTCCCAGTAACCAACTCTAAGTTTCAACAAAGCATTACTCAACTTCTCGCACACGTTGGTAAGGTCAGTGTACTTTTAATTCCACGAAGGGTATAAACTAAAGAAAGAGACGGAATAAACCTTTTCTTTTCCTTCGAGTATTAAATAAATTAGATATCGCTGAAAAGGAACAGTATAAAATTGATGCAATTGTTTGTCTCTTAGGTTGGTTGGATCGACGACGACTTAGATGATCTCGACAGCGATTGTTACATTAAAAAAATGTTTTAATCAAAATTTCTCATATATAATCTACACGTAATGCTTGATGTGATGCTCATAAGATGACATATAATAGGATGTACATCAAGATGGTGATCTGGTTACACGGGAAAAATGTATATTCAATTAAATTACAAAGAAATCCTATGCTAGATAGTCAGTCAGTCCTCTCAGTACTCTAAATATATGGAAACTAGTGTTCACGCCCGCGCTTCGCGGCGGTGGCATGATGTTATATCTTATATTTTATCAGACTTATTTTACTTATTTTAAAGAACTTCAAGAAATAAGTATTTTACATATGTAAAAAACAAACTCTAATATGAAATATACAATTCTTCTAAAGTATTATGTTGTAACATATCGTCAACAGAAAATAGATTTTAAAATTGATGTAATTTACAAATTTTTTGTATTACCTTATGTAAAAAAATACATTGTTGTACAATAGGTTTGACAGATCTTTATATGTTTCAAAAATTATACATAACTATATAATAGTTTTTATGATTTTTCACACACATAAATATGTGTTTACTATAGGTATTTGCATATCGTAATTATTGTTCTTTACTTTGGACACATCTTAATTTTTAAAAATATAATCAAATGAGTATTTGAAATTATTTAATGGAGATATCACACGTTTAAAATCTATTGGTATTATAATAAATTATAAATACATTTCTATATTATATTAGCTGAGAGGACAACACATTAAGTTGCCAATAACGTGGGTCAAGTTGGCACACATTATAATAGTTGTAAATAGTTATATTTAATGTGAGATTTATTTATTTATAAATAAATCATATCAATAATAAGATTATGAATAAATTACCTTGTGTGATACATAGTCTTATAAGTGATACCTAATATTCCCACATATTAGTTTAGTGTTAGAATAAAGTTTCTTGTCTAGTCTTATCTTTTCAACTTCCTTTTACACGAATACATACTAAAGATCACATTTAGAGTACACAAATCATTATATTAAATGTAGGGAAGAATTATAGAAGACATCAAAAAAATATGTACATCGACGAACACCCTCTGGACTTCCTCATGTTTCTATTAGGAAAATATAGATACTTAAGGGTGAGGGATATAGCAACGAGGAATATGAACTTCATTATAAGTCTTTAATCATTGCTATTGGTTTGAAGAAATTTAGCTTTCTCAGGAAAATATAGTCTTAGTTTTAAGAGATGGAATTTTACGATGTGTGCACGCACATAGTACCTTCTTATCCTATATTTATGGAGTTATATATAGTTATACAAAAAGTTCAAAAATCGTATCCTTTTTGTTATGTCAATATTTATAAAGCCGTCTACAGAATATTTTGATAAGTGACTACCTATATGTATACATATGACATTAAAAATTTCATGTGGAATTATATATAGTATAGCCTATGTATAATATAGAGGACCATCTTTGTATAATGAGATACCTATAGAATGATATAAAAATTAGATACATAAAGATTATAAAAGCACTTGAATATCATCAAATAGTTGATCATTATATGTGCAAAAATTTCAACCGACAATCACATTAAATTAGAACATTTTAAAGCTATAAAATGGTTTATTATTTTTGAGATTTGTTGAAATACAATAATAGAATTTCAAAGGAAATTCAAAAGTGAAATCCATTTTATTATGTATTACTTAAAATTTTGCAAATAAATTTCTGAAGTTTGTAAAAGTGTAGGAAAAAAATCCAAGAATAATAACATTAAGTTATGCATTAAAAGTTAAAATATAATTGATGTTTTAATAGTTTATTAAAATTAAGGCAAGAACAAAATGGTACCAAAAAGAAACAAATAGACTCCATCAACTTTATCTTTTTAAATAAATACACGAAATAATAAAAAATTAAAACACATACTTAACTATGTAAAGAGAAGAACCGTAAGGTCTCAATAATCAAATATTCAAGATATAGAGCAAAATATTGTAGAATATCGTTTGCCGAATCGGTTAACAAAGGGAAGTCTCAATGTATTTAAGAGAAACATGTAAAAAACACATCAATGTACATTATAAATGAAGGGTATAGAATTTTTTTTACATTCTATTTCTAAAAATAGTGATTTAAAAGAAAAATCTTATTCTATATTTTTCAAATTTTATAAAATATTTAAATAGTATATGATTTGCATTTTTTAATTGATGTAAAAATAGTACTAAATTAAGAAAGAGGAAATGAGACAAAGATGGAGCAACGTATTGGATGGGTAGAGAGAGGTGGAAAAAAGGGGGAGATCGATAGTGGGAAGAGGGAGAGTTTTGTTTCATGATGGAGGGAAAAAACCCACTAATAGTGTGGGTTATAGATGATTTTTGAGTCACACAAAAATTGTAGAAATCATTCTCAAATTTGGGATAAATTAAAAAAAAGTGTTTTGACCTGGATTTCAATATTATAATAGATTGACAAAAAAACAAACGTTCTTTTCCCACCACAGTGATAAAATTAACCTTATTTCCTGATATATAAAAATTTGATTATGTAATTAATTAACTATTGTAACTAATTATCTATATGGCATTACCTGTTCTGTTGTTGTCATCGAAATTATAGAGCTATACCATACCTGATGTAATAACAGTAACAATGATATCGGTAAAATTTGGACCATGCGAAGGATATCGGTAAAATCAACTTTATCATTTTGACGAACGATAAGATGTCTTTAATAGAGCATCGTATAAATTGAGGTCCCAAAATGTTACATATTTTTATCTATTCTTTTGATATTTACTCGAAACATTGGTATTTATTATGTAATTTATCAAAGAAAAAAGTTTCCTTTCAAATTCTAGTGTGAGCTTAACATCTTTGAAGGAAGAAATTCAGACTGTCGGAAGAAATGGATGAGCTATTTTTAATTACTTTTTCTGTGTTATTCAAAGTATTTTTTAATCCTCTTTCTTATAAAATAGTACCTACATAACTCAAGGTTAAAGTTACATTTAAGCGATACCGCAAATTATCAGTGTAATTTAGTACATTACAAAATTCGTGAAGCTAATTCAACATATACACCACTAATCAATATTTATAGGATAAAAATAACAAAGTAGTACATAAAAGCTTTTTTTTTTGAAATGATATTGGGAACTGAATAAAAGAAAGTTACATATTTTAGTTGAGCTAATCCCATCTCTTTGTCTCTTCAACAATATTTTACACGAACGCTACAAGGAAGAATAAATCCAACCGCTATCTCATGTTAAGGGGAGTAACATCAATTACACTGAATGACCTAGATTGCTGTGTATGCAGTACTTTTAATCACAATACAAACAATCAACCATAAGTGCATAAATGTTTAACGTGAGAACCCTCCTGAGTAAAAATCACGATCAGAGTCTCTCGACTCCGGCTTTCAATCTAACCCACGTGGGTCTTCCACTAACCTGAATTGCTTACGCGAGCAATCCAATTATATTACAACCCGAGTTGATTATGCAATCAATTCAAATTTATACAATTAAATAATCCTAATAATATTAATATCAAAGCAAAATATCCAATGAAGAATATGAGGCCAAACTAAAACAGTCTTGCACAACGAGGAGCCAACTCGTAAGAAGAATCATTTGAACAATAGAGCTGTAATCGTGACACACAGATAAGGAAAATAGCTCTTAGAATTTTCTCTCTGAGTATGAAGTGAAGAACAAAGAGAAGAGAGCTTGTTGCTCTTTGTTGCGTATTGTAGAATGAGGCATGTGATTAGTACATAATCTCCATTGTCGTTTGTTTTGAAAAAGTAGTCTTTGTGGAAAAATCAGGAAAAATCCTATTAAAAAATCTTCCTGAAATAGAAAATGATCGATCATGATATTTAGATGATCGATTAGAATCAAATGGTCGATCATGTGGATTTATATGATCGATTAAAATCAAAAGCTGATCGATCAATGATCAAAACTAATCGATCATAATATAGTCGTTATAATTCAAAATTTGATTGATCATAAAACATGGATTGATTGATCAATCAACAAAGAGTAACTGATCCGTCAAAAGTCAAATTGACCAATAAGGAAATGATCGATCATGCAAGGTTGTTGTGCGATCAAGGATGATTAATAAGTATAGGAAGGTTGATCGTTCAACTTGACATGTTGACCCACAAGTCAAGGTCAAAATCAAAGGTCTTGATATGCAAGATGCATGATACTTGAGGTCTATTACAATCTAAGATAATTACAAAATATATAACTTAATAAAAGAGAAGATTTCATCTTCTTCTTGAGCTTGAGTTCCGCTTGAGCTTGACTTGGATTTTGAACTCCTTTGGCTTCTTAGTTCTTCACTTAAGCATGAGCTCCTCAAACTTGAGCTTGTTCTTGGTCGACTAGCTTTAGAAGTTTTAACCTACCTTCAATCTAACTGCACATGTTTTATCTATCTTCACAAGTTTTTCTATCATTATTATGCATGCTCATGCATGAGCTAAAAATTTTCTTGTATCTATTCCTCAAAACATAATCCTCTTAATAAAGGAAGAAGGCTAAGAAAGAAGAAGAAACAAGACAGAAAAGGAATAGAACTCCCGTGGTTCTAGTAAGTCCTAGATAGAGTGGTAACTCTGAGTTCCGTAAGTGCCGGTGAGTTCCACATCCCTATCACTAGAACATAGTATTATATGTGCAGTTGATTTGTTCTGCGACCCTTATATGATACTTATTGGAAGAACGTAACATAGTTATATGATTTTATAAATAAAAAAAATAGAAAATAATTTAAATAGTAAATCTAGTATATAAAAAGTTAGAAAATAAGTGGGAAAGGTGATAATATGGTAATTTTGGCCTTTTTTTGAATTTTGTAGATTTTTGTATTTTTTTATGTTTTTAAATTTTTGGCTTGAAAGTAGGGAGCTTAAAAAAAGATTATAAAGGGACTATACTTTAAAGAAGAGGGAATCTGTCTTGATTTTTCACGATTCTATCTAGTCATATTTGATTTTTGATTATTTTCTAGGTCTATTAGTATTTATTAGGGTCTTAGATTTTTGAAAAATAGCAAACACTAATAGATTTAAGAATAAGAATTACTGTGGATTAATGAATCTTAGATTCGTCAATATTATATTGACTAGTTAACTCTTTACTTAACATATTCAACTAATTAAACAATCAACTAGATATAATTAAGAAAATACACTTTGCAGATAATTAATGCTAATTATAATATATAAATAAGTAAAGTCTCTCTGTATTTTATGCATATATGTGTATATATGTTCTCTTTATATTATATGTTTTTTCATATAATTAAAATAACATAAAAGTATTGTATATTGTAAATAAAATATTATATACTAATTCATATTCAATAATACAAGAAAATAAAGAAAATAATGAAAATGGGTATTTTTATTTCATAAAAATACTTACAAAAATAATACTATGTATATATGATGTATTTTGATTTTGGGTTCTACATGAAAGTTGTAGATCTTTAAAAAACACATAGCTTTATATAGAACACTTTTTTATTTTGACTTTTTACTATTTTATTTTGATTTATCTTTTATTTTTTGTTTTTCTTTTATTTGATTAGGCTGCATGGACTCTTTTGGGATAGCCAGGTGGCTGGCCAGTTATTCTCTTTCACCTTTAACTCAAACTGTTTGATCAAGTGATCAAACTGTAAGATTCATCCCACACCCACTCTCATTTAGTGCATTTGATCACTCCCACCTCCACTCTACCATCTGATCACAAGATCAGATGGTCACGCATCATCATCAACCTCAGACAATTCACCCTCCAAGTCAGACACCTCTTCACAGATAACCCCTCTCCCATTTATCCTCGCTTCTCTGCGTGTCGTCTCCCTCTAATTTTGGTTCCAATCGACAGACCCTTTGGTACTCATCTTCTCCATCCACCTCGCTGTAGTCTCCCACCTTAGCTCCTTCAACTTCTGTCGGTTGAAACCACCACATTTCACCTAATTGCTCCTTCACAAAACCATGGTGGAAGGTGACAGTTGAGTCCATCCAGCTTTACGTGAGTTCCCTCCGTACCCTCTCATTACTTTTGGTGATAAAGATAGTTGGAGAGATTGAGGGATGACCAAGGCCAGAGCTCTGGTGACATCCATGGTCATTTCCCATGTTTCAACCCTTCTCCAAGCCTACTCAAAATCTACTCCTTGACGAAATGTCAAGAGAAGACCTCGATGCTCTAAAGCTTTGATCCCATGATCTGATTTCCACTTAGATCATCTCTTCCATCTCCATGTAATCTCCAAGCTCCCCCTTCTTTATTTCTCCTATTTTATTCTTTTCTCTCACGCATCCTCATGCCGATCTAATCACTCCTATACCATTCCCAGACATTCCCCATTAACACACATCACTTCGCTCATCCCTTCCCCATCTCCAGAATCTCCTCCACTTCGATCCATTTCTTCTTCATACAAGGAAAAAGAACCCATTTGGGCCTCTTCTTCCACTCACTCCACAACCCCTCATTTCACTCCAAGGAACCCCCTTTTGCTTCTATTATGTATATAATCACTGTAAGTCCCTCAAAGCTTCAATGATCGAAAGACATAGTGGTTCTTTGATCTCGAGCTCTGACTCCGATGTAACCACACCATCACATTGATTCAACCACCGCAGATCCATCTCTGTTCGTCCGCCACCTTTTCCAGTACTCCAAGGATCTTCCACGACCATAAGCAAGATTGAAGGATGACAGAGGAGTTCCCAGGACATTATCGGAGCACTACCCTTATACCACCATGTGCGGAGGAGAAGAAGTACAATCTTTGTTGAATTTGGGCTTAGGGATGATCTAATGGTCATTAGAGGAGGTCCTATCCACTGTTGATCTAGCCCGAAGGAGCATTTGCATCATCCACCTATGCCTTGATTTGAGCTCTTGGATCTCTCTAATCTAATGGTTTGGATTGACACCCGAGACTCCACTTCGTACCTCCAGGCTCGGGTCGACGAGCCACGTGCAACACCTCCAGAGCTAGCTACTTGGACCAAGCTATAGGTCTAGACTGAACCGCCCTCCAAGCCTTCAAACTGCATGCCTTGAGCACGTACCCGGCTATAAATTTTATGCCCAGGCCCTGCCAAATCTTCTTATTTGCAAGGTTTCCCTCGCACGTTTAGACATTTGCAAGATACGCCCCTCTGACTAACTTTATTTACATTTTAGTTTATTTCAAACTTCTTTGGGACATTTTTAAATATTTTTAATTAAAGTTTTCATTGCATTTATGCTCTGGATTATATGTTTAATATCTTTTGCATATGGACTTCATTTTTAATGAAATCAGTCTCTTTAGATTTGTAATTTTATGTTCTTTATGCCTATGTCCTGATTGTTTCATTTTGGATTAAATTTGACTAGTAATTTACAGAATAAAGTCCATACTTAGTGTGTGTCATTCAATTTGCTTTTAATTCATTTTAACTCTAAAATTGACATACAAAAAGGTAAATTAATCCTTGTTGCATGTATTCTCTGTTTAAGTGAGTTGGCATCTATTTTGATGAACTTTGAACTCTAATTAAATAGGAAATATGTGTTCATCTACTTGGGGACTTATATGCTTTAATAACCACTTGATTAATCAATCAAGTGAGCATCTAATCATAACAGTATTTATATACCTAATGCTGTAGACCAATTTAAGATAATTGTATATTTAATTCATGAGTATTTTATGTTTGTGCTTGTCTAGTATTGCATTGAAAAAAAAGATAAAAAATACCTTGCATACATCCACTTTAACCTAGATCACACTAGATAATTTAACTTGAATATTTAAACCTTAGTTAGATAGCTTAATAACTTGTGTTGTTGTGTTTGATCTTGGACTTATCTAGGTATAAATTTACTCCATGCTCTCTTCATCAATTTAATTTAGTGTTGTTCTAATTGATTCACTAATTGCTCGTGCTAATCCTCAACTTAATTAGAGTAGTTATTTGATGCTTTATCAGATGGCGTCGTTGTCAGAGACACAACTTCATTTAATTATTTAATTAGGATTAAATATTCATTTTAAGCGATTTTAGTGTTATTTAGGTTAATCATATTGTTTTGTGATACTTTATTGACTTACAGTTGTTAACGTATTGTTAGTTGTATTATTATATTTATCTCTCTTTAGATCGCATCTAACCATATAGTTATGTTGTGTAAAGGCCAAAGGAGCTGAGGTAGATCAAGGCGATGCGAAGGTGAGGATCTTGGAGCGGCTAGCTGAAAAGACCACTCGCAACAGGTCAAGTAAAGAAAGTAGTATAGCTTAGATTAAATTTTTATACATATTTTTTGTAAATATTTGTAATAATTAACTACATAATAGTAGTTCTCAATCAATAGCTCGCTTGTGTAAATAGATACATTTACATTGTTTATTATTATGGTGTGATGAGGCTTGTTTCATCATTGATTAGAGGGTTTGGCTCAACTTGATTGGCCGAAGTTTAAGGACATGCACATGACTCATAGAGCTTACTTCGGTGTTATTTGTGCTGGAATAACTTGGGTCACACCAAAAAGACTCACTAATAGATGCACTATAGCTCATTCTAATTTTCTCAAACTTAACTCAATTCTCCGTCGCCACTAGAACTTATGATTAGGAACATTTTCTTAAACTTGCATCTCATATAGTTAGATTTATATATTAGATTGAGCATCCCACATGGAGAGAGCTGGGAAGCACTATAAAACTTCTAACTGAACACACATCATTGATTTCTCTCTTACATTTCATTTTCTTGATTTCTCCCTTTTGAGTTTTACAAACTTAGTATTAAAGGAATTGGGATTGACGATAAGTGTTGTTTTGTGCTCATTTAATCTTCTATGATAACCTAATATAAAACTTGAACTGTCAATGCAAGTCGAATTAACTATCTTGGAATAAAAATCACATTGTCCTATGGGAGAGTAATCACCCCATTGCTTGCAGGTACTTACCTCTAGACAGAGTGAGTGATAACACATTATTAAAGATAGAGCTCAAATCCCTGGACCTACATATTAAGTCTCCATTTATGACTGTTGCAAATTTGGGAACTGCAAGTGTTCGCCTCTGACTTTAGTTGATGTTTTGGTTGTGTAAGTGTATTAGTTCCTTTAAGGGTGTGATATTAACTAATAACACTGGAAATCATCCCTTTTATTGAGGACTAATAGAAGCACCACTGGGTGTCAGGGACACACACTGTGAGTAACATGCTCCAAGATTGTTTTATCACCAATAAAGTTGATAAGATAATTGGCAGGAATCTTGCGGCCTTCACATGTGAAGTTCGTGAAAAAGGGGTCTTGTTTTTTATTTGTATTGCGTGGGTTCATACATCACACATTCAAGCGCCTTCTCTTGAGATAATATCTTTTGATTCATATTCAAGCTCAATTCGAATCCATTTGTCATTGAAGGTGGATATTTGGGGAGAAGTTTGTTCGTACTTCGCGAACCTCTCAATGAACTCCTCAAATATCATGTTTTTTTGAGAGCTAGGATACACCACTTCCTGGACCTCCCTAGACTCAAGTTTACCTTCTTATTGAGTCTAGGTTCACTTCCTTCTTAGAGAATGGTCACACACTAACCAATCCCTTCCTCTCTTCCCTTCTATCAGAGGAATACCTTCACCTTGGTGAGATTGATATGATTTAAACATAAACATTTAATCTCAACATGTTTTTCCGATGAAGGTGACTTAGAAGATTCAGTATTTATGATGCCTCCAAAGAAGCACCCAAAGGAGGAAGATCGTGATGATCCCTTGCAGGTTGTATTAACCAGACTGGCCACAACTGAGCAACATAATGCTTTAGTCAGGTCACATATGGGTTACTTGAATGTGGGAGTTGTCGCACAATGGAAGCAAACTACAATATAAAATTATATCAAAATCTGAATTGGTTGAGTCCAGCTACACCAGATGTAGAGTATGAGCTGAAGCCTCACTTCCTTTTTTTACTGCCAAAGTACAATGGAAATGCTAATGAAGAACCTTATGCATTCCCAAGAGACTTTGATTTATCCTGTGATAATCTTAGGCATCCTATGGTTAGCCAAGACAACATCAGACTCAAAGCTCTTCCTTTTGTCTTGAGAAATAAGGCAGATTATTTGCTAAAGAACCTTTGGTAATTACAACTATCGATACTGACTTCAAGAACCTTTTTGAAGAAGTTCTACCTTCTTAGTAGAACAAATCAAATGCAGACTCACATCATTAGCTTCACCCAACTATCAAATGACCCATTCTGTGATACTTGGGAGAGGTTTAAGGAGTTGTTTCGGAAGTGTCCTTGCCATGCAATGGAGAACACTATCCTAGTTCCGGATCTATTTAGTGGTCTCATCCTTGAGATGCAGGGGTTAGTGACTGCTTCCTGTGGAGGCAACTATACATCCAAGGGAGCGGATACCATCTGGACGGTATTTGAGCAGATGGCTGATAATAGCAGATCACCAACAAGGCGTACAAAGATAACCCTCTTGTATTCCTATCTAAGGAGAGGGGTAAGCATATTGTAGTTGATTTGGCAGGGACTTGATTCCTAGCATGGGAATCATTGCAAGCTAACACTCATCGAGCGTTTCAACAAGAGAGTTAGTGAATTGGAGAGCTTGTCTAAGCTTCCTAAGAAAATGAAGGAACTTACTGAGAATGTATCTAAGATGAAGATACCTGCTTTGTCTGCATCCTCTCTTCCTGCATACCATGTACACCATGTACACAAGCAACAGATGTCAAGACCTCAATCTACATGGGTAGAGGACCACTCTTATAACCATCATTATCGGCATGAACCATCTATAGAGATAGTTACTGAAGAGCCTCCTCAGGTGTGGGAGGTGAATGGTGATGGTACATTCATGATCCTTCCAACATACATGTATGAATGAGGGACAATCAACACTACTAGCATCCTCCAACTTTTCATAATACCGACTTCACCCCTACATCTCTATCTTCATAGCCACACCTTGGAGCCTATTTTTCCCAACCTCAATGGCAGCAACAAATGCGTCAGGGCAATCAAGGCCAGTTTTCACATTCTTCATTCCAGGAGGATCCACCTATGCAGAACCTTGGTTTTTCTTCCTTCATATTCATCATCTTCATCATATTTTCAGTAGTTGATTCTTGATAAGATCTGTGCTTACATGAATGATATTCAAGACTTGAGACTTAACCTCAACTGGATCTCTCGATGACAAGATGAGAGATGTGCACCACTTACATTCATTCATGCCCATATTCAGGCTAATCCCAATAACTTGAACAAGAGTCAGCAACAATAGTACAATGATCATGTATACTACTCAGATTCACTTAGATATGAACATGAGATCCTTTCATTTGATAATATTAACTATATGTCACTCAGGAGCGGAAGGACTGTGATTGTACCTGATTGGACACGAGACATGGAGGAGGATGTCTACAGGGTTCCACCTAAGAAGACCTTAGAGGATATGGAGGAGGAATACCATTTGACACAACATCAACACCTTCACCAATACATAATAAAGAGATCATTATGAAGAACACCAAAGCATATCATTCAAGAGATTTAGAGTCTACGAAGGACATTGCACCTCCAGTTGAGGAGAATACACCAGCAACAAACATTCCCCAACTTGTAGTAGATAATCTTAATTCCAAGGTTGTAAGAACTCAATTTCTAGAAATGAAAAGTTGCATGTTTCATTTTATGATCCTGATTGTGATTCAATGCCTTTCACCTCATGCTCTTATGGAAAGAAAGAAAAACATCAAAGAGATTCAGAAAGATGATCTTGATATAACACGACTTTATAATGAAAACATCATTGTTAAGGTACCATTTGACATGTATGTGGCCAACAATCCTATATTTTAGAATACTTTAAGATGAGACGCATACCTACAAGAGTAAGCAGGCAAAAATAAGCACTCAGGTAAATACACATATCTTAATAGTTGCCACTACTTATTGCATCAAGAACTAGAAAATTCCTTAGAAGAAGAGAGATATGGTGCACATTATGTGGTGAGTCATATTGATGACACCGCATTTACACGTATTATCCTAGATAATGCTTCTTCCATTAACCTCTTACCTCTAGCCTTGTACAAATGGCTGAACTTAGGGCTTCTCATAAATTTAAGGGATCTACTTCAGTTTGCAGATAAATGTACTAAGAGGGCCAAGGGAGAGGTTAGTAACATTATTATCTCGATTTTGGGACATGCGTATATGGACTTTACATGCCTTGATATGGAAGTCCCCAATCATTGAAGAGAATTCTAGATCATTTTAGGATGGCCTTTCTTTAGGACAATCAATTCTTCATTTGTCTGTCAGACTAGGATGATGAAGTTCTGCTCTCTAGGCAGAGAGGTGGAACTAGAGATGCAACAAAATAGATGGTAGTGACCTGATTCAGAATCAAGCATAGAGATGTATTCTTCTGAGGCAGAGTACAGATCGATAGACATAGTTGGGCCATGGTGACAGTTCCTAGCAGTAGTCAGTGGCACTCTCTCATCTGGAGAGGATAGTGTACATGAAGCAGTTTGCCAAATGTTGCCTAGTTTTCTTGATAGATGCATCACCTTACACATTTGATGACACCGAAGTGACTCTTGACTTGTCAATTCATTTTCTTACAGAATAGTCAAAGATTGATTATGTTGAGTCGGGCATAAATTTATCTGACCTATCAAGGATCTTTAGCGATCTGACTCAAAGCACATCATTGTTGATGGCCAACACAACATAGATATAACCACCTTCTTATAGCATGGAACCAGATTGAAATATTGTTGAACTGGACTTGTTAGATGATTCATCACTATTAGCTCTTAAGCCATTACCTCCAACTCTTAAGTATTCCTTTCTTGCAGGACCTAAGAAGATATATCATGTAATTATTAGCTTAAATTTAATTGAAGAACATGAGTCTAGGTTGCTTAAAGTTTTAGAAAAACATCACAAGGCAATAGCCTAGAGAGTGTCAAATCTCGTTGGGATAAACACTTCTATTTGTTTCACCATATTTATTTAGAGGATAATGCTATACCTTCCTGTGAATTTCAAAGGAGATTAAATCCAAATATAATGGAAGTTGTTAATAAAGAGATTGAGAAATGATATGGAGTAGGGTTTGTCTATCCCATCTCTTACTCCAAATGGGTGGCCCCTTTACAAGCTGTCCCAAAGAACTCATGAATTCAGATGGTCACTACTAAAGAGGGACAAGGAATTGCAACACGAGTACCCACACTGTGGCATGTCTATGTCGACTACGTACACCTGAATGCTTGATAATTGGGATTTAGCCGAAGTCATGTCCATCCACAAGGATGATCGACAATCGTCGAAGCGACCTCAGACAAAACCCCCGACTAATCAATATTTAACCCACAATATAAG
Organism: Ottelia alismoides; assembly: GCA_037367405.1. NCBI lineage: Eukaryota > Viridiplantae > Streptophyta > Magnoliopsida > Alismatales > Hydrocharitaceae > Ottelia > Ottelia alismoides. The sequence continues at coordinate 443,513 of JAZKJV010002102.1, forward strand.
TCAAGCAATAAATAACAAAATGTGGAGTTAGAATTTATCATTCTCTACAAAACTAAGTGTATAGCAGAAAAGCATGTAGAGGTCAAACCACAGAGAGCAAAACTGGTAGCCTACTATTATTGCTAATCAAAGTGTAGTACGTACAAAAATGTCCTTTATTTTATTAATTTTTTTCTTTTTGTGGGGTTTTAATGTTATATATAGATATATTTATTTTTAATTTATATAGATATACTATACTTATACATACACACATATACATTTTTTTATTTTAATTTTCGGATTTTTATTTTTTTCTTTTCTTTTTAATATGTAGTACACTATATATAAGGCTATATGCCATATAGAGTGATATCATTATAAATACTAGTAAAAATAAATAAAATACAAAAAATAAGGTTTTTTTGGTTTTATATATTTTGCTAATGTTTTTGTGATTTTTCTGTATTTTTTGTTAATTTTTATGTATTTTAAAGTAAAAAATATCCCAAATCAGGGATTAAATAACAGGTCGAAATTGAAATGAAGATTAAAAATATCAAAACACATCCAAAATTCTTCAAATAAATTTTAATAGGTGGACAATAATATAATTAAAATTTAGAAGCAGAAAAGCATATTTTTGAGATTTTTGGTGATTTTTAATGTTTTTTGTTGGATTTTAAAGCTTTTTAATTTTTAGTCTTTTTCTTTTTCTATTTTTGGGTATTTTGGATGTATAGTTAATGGATACTAAATAGACAACATATATTTTTTAGGGAATTTTTCAAAATGTTTTTCTATTTTTGGTATTTTCTCATACAAACAAGGATAAAAATGTGCTCATTTTAATTTTAAGAAATACTTGAGATGTCCAAAATGCTAAAATAAAACTGGAGCGTGAAAATACATGTTAGAATGCATCTAACTCTATTTTTTTCATAATTTTACGAGCATAGGTACTATTTTTAATAAATGAAATACAAGCACTAAAATACATGAACTAGGAAGGGCATTTTTGCAAATAAAATAAACAACAAGGGTGCATATGCAATTTTCCATGTTGCACGTGGATTGTTGATTCTGGTGCATGTTTTCGCATATGCAATTTGTTGCGTATGTTTCAAGAAACCAGAAGTCTTGGTGATGGGGGAGACAGTCATCCAGACGGAAACTGATGCAACTGTTGCAACAATCACCATTGGAACCTATAGACTATCATTATTTAGTGGTGGAGTCTTAGATATTAGAGATTGTATCTATGTACCCGATGTTAGAAGGAACTTATTATCTATATCTAAGATGGTTAGACATGGATATACTTTCCTTTTCTGTAATAAACTTATCATAAATAATTATAGTTTATTATAGCAGATGGTTCTCTAACAGTAGGTGGGATTTATGAATTAAACACACATAAATGTCTCGTGACTGTTAATACCAATGTGAATAATAAAACCCCTAAATGATCAAGAGAGGATGGAGATAATTTAACTATAATCTGACATCAAAGACTTGGTCATGTATCCGTTGATAGGTTCAATAGAATGATAAAGGACGGACCTTTGAATTTCCTAGAAGTCTGTGATATACCTACTTACGAACAATGTATTCATGGAAGAATGTCTAGAGTACCCTTCTCTAATAAAAGTGAATGATACAAATGTATACTTGACCAAATACATACTGATGTGTGCGGTCCCATTAGTATTGTGATTCGAGATGGACATCAATATTATGTGACCTTCATTGATGAACATCCGCTCTATGATTTTATCTTCTTGTTACGTCATAAACACAAAACCTTTGAAAAGTTCTAAGAGTAAATGTCTTTGGTTGAGAACCAAACTGGTAAGATGATAAAATGAATTCGATTTGACCAAGGTAGAGAATACCTCTCAGATGAATTCAAAAAATACTTAAAGAGAGAGGAATTATTTCCAATCTCACTCCTTTAGGTACTCCTCAACTCAACGGAGTTGCAGAGAGACACAATAGAACCATGTTGGACTTGGTGATATCAATGATGAGTAAAAAAACTTGCCTTTAAGTTTCATGGGACATGCAATAGAGATCGAAGCTTATATCCTAAACAAGATTCCATCTAAATCTATACCTAAAACATCTCATGAGCTTTGGTATGGTACCAAGCCGAGTGTACGTTAGTTGAGGATTTGAGGTTGTTTGGTCCATGATAAAAGAGTGGATGCAAGCAATTTACAATCTTGCACTAGAGAGTGGTACTTCATTACATACATAAGGAATGGTATCAGATACCAACTTTTTGATCATGAGACTTAAAAGGTATTTATTTCTAGACACATCAAGTTTTTGGAAGATGAATTCCTTAAAAGCAAAGAAAATAATGAATTTAAGGAACTAATTGAATCTAGTGAGATCGATGAAGTTCCTAATCCAGAAGCTGAAGAGATAATTGAAAATGACATGACCATAACTCTTAGAAAGAGTTCTAGGGTTGTAAGACAACCTCACAGGTATGGATTCCATGTTTCAAAAGAGTATGATGATGATACGACTTCATTCGATGAAGCTTTGGTGACCGTGACTAGGATAGTTGGATGCTAGTAATGAAGATTGATATAGACTCCATGCTCATGAATGATATATGGACCCTCGAAGATTCACTTAAAGCCATTTGGTGCAAATGGATCTTCAAGAGAAAGAGGGGATTCTATGGGAAGGTAGATACCTTCAAATCACGGCTCATAGTTACAGAGAGAATGCATAGATTACGACGAGACATTCTCTCATGTCACCATGCTTAAATCCATCAAGGCATTGCTGGATTATGACATCTGACAGATGGATGCCAAAATTGGTTTTCTCAATGGATATCTCGAAGCGGATATCTATATGGAGGAGCTCCAGGGCCTCATAGTTGAGGAAGAAAAAGTATGCAAGCTAAAGAAATCCATCAATGGGCTCAAACAAGCTTCTCATAGTTTGAACTTGGAACATGCGATTTGATGAAACCATGAAGAGATATGATTTCGTGCTGAATCCGAATAAGCCATGTGTGTACAAGAAGCTTAGTGGGAGTGCAATCATGTTCATTGTGCTTTATGTAGAGGACATCCTTATCATTGAGAACGATACCGGGATGATGAATAGTGTTAAGATATGACTGTCCAATACCTTTGAGATGAAAGATCTCGGAGAAGCCTCTTATATCTTGGTCTGAAGATGCTCATAAATAGAAAATAGGGTATTGGGACTATCACAACAAGGATACATCAAAAAGATCTTTGAAAGATTTAGTATGGATAATTCCAAAAAATGCTTCCTTCTGTCAAGACATGGTATTCACATATCTAAAGGGATGGCTCCTCAAACAGTTGAGGAGAAGAAAGCCATGGCCAGATGCTCTTATGCATCGGTTGTGGGAAGCTTGATGTATGTTATGATATATACTAGACCAAATATCTTCCATGTGGTGGGAGTGGTAAGTTGTACCAATCCTGCTATGGAGAGAAACACTAGGTTGTAGTGAAAATCATCTTCAAGTACCTAAGAAGAACTCAAGACTATATCTTAGTTTATGGAGATAATCATCTTCAAGTGTTTGAGCACACTGATTCGGACTTCCAATCAGATGTTGATGATAGGAAGTCAACCTCATGGTTCTTATTCATGTTGAAAAGTGTTTCTATGAGTCGGAGAAGTAAGAAGCAGGACACCTTGGTCGATTCAACAATCGAAGTGGAATGCGTAGCTGCATCAGATGCTACTAAAAAGGTGATGTGATTGTGCAAGTTCATCTTGGAACTTGGCGTAATTTCCGCACCAAAATCTCCCATCCTATTTCTTGCAATAAGATAGGTGTCATAGTGCAAACAAAGGAACCCCAGTGGCATCAAAGAAGCAAACATGTGGAGAGGAAATATCACATCATCCGGGAGATCCCAAAAGTGTAGTAATATCACTATTATTAAGGTTACCTCTACCGACAACATTGCTGATCCGCTAATCAAGCCATTGACATAAAATATCTTCGACCGACATGTAATGAATATGGGGTTGAGAGTTGTACATGAATGGTTCTAAGGGTTAGTGGGAGACTATTGGACTTATAAGCCCTCAGTGACCCATTAATGCAACAAAAGTTAGTGTTTGATCATGTCCATCTGAATTGAAATGAATGAATGAATGTGAATGCACTTTACTATTAAGGTCCCTTTGTACAATTAGGGTTATGTACCATTGCCATATTGAATACCATACAACTGGATAGACACGACTAACTTCAAACATGTGATATTCAATAAAGATCTCCCGTTTAAGAAAGAGATGGTAATATTTATCTAAAGACTAATTTTCCAATCGACTTCTTGGTACAAGTCCTCTACATAGGAATGGAGATTCAGAAGTGTTGGAATAACTTAATCAAAGAGTTGACTTGATGAGGTCGAGATAAATAATGACCTGAATCATAACTGTCACGATCATGCACACATCCTTTGACCTGAGACATATATGCATCTATATGCATGAGTATGCATTTGACATATTAATAGGTTGGTGACCTCATCATGGTCCATATAGTAGCATGTTGGTGTGCATATGAAGACATATAAGATGTATGATCTCCAGAAGGAATCGTATATGTTCATAGTTGATGAACCAGGAGACAGAGCTTACTCATGAGATGATTTGGGGTCATAATCATTCCATGAAAGTTGGTTTTATTTATGAAATAAGACATGAAATTCGAGATATTAATATATGATTTTGGAAAGTACATGATTAATATTCACCCAAATATCAAATGAGAAATCTTTTGATTTATTCTGAAGAAGGCAGTCAAACCAGGGTTTGAACGTCATATTTATCAAAATCCTCCAATGTGAAGGATGAATGAGTATTGAGAATACTCAGGTTTAAATATATCATAATAGATCATCAACCATGGTACTTTATGAATCCATGATTCTCACTCTTTATTCTTTTATTTTAGCTCTTCTTCTTAGCAAAATACCCTATAAATATCTGTAAATATAATAACTTAGCTTTCTGCATGGCATTATTAATATTGTATATTTAACATATATTTTTGGAAAAAATAAAAGAATAAAGGAAAAGAAAAAGAAAAAGAAAAAGAATGATGTATTTAGAATAAATATAAAGTGACCCAAACCCCAAGAGAAGGTCAAGACTTGACTTGATCACAAAACAAAATAAGTAGAGAGAGATAGGGTTCACTTTGTAGTGTATATATCACCTATACTTGTACATATTATTTATTTATTTATTTTGATAAAACCAAAATTATTTTATTCTTTTATACCCTTGATCATAGTTCTAATAATAATAAGAATAAAATAAAAATCAGAAAAATCAAAGAAAAATAAAAATAAAATCACCAAACCTTTGTATAAAAGACACATGTACATATCACATCCACTATTTGTTATATACCCTTAATAATTTGTAAAAAAAATAAAATTATTTTATTCTCTTAAACTTATAATGTAAGTAAATAAAATATAAAATAAGAGTATTTGTGTAACAATAACAAAATAAAAAAAACTTGTACATAATACATAGGTATGATATACTTGTATATACTACTATATATTGTATATACATTAATTTATTTTTCATAAAAACAATTAAAAATCATAGAAAAATACTTTAGAAAATAATAAACATGTTTTATTTTATATGTTTTTTATTTTAAATTCATCTGCTATTTTTTTATTGATTTTTTATTTTTTAAATTCTAATTTTCTATTGGTCCACGTCAGACCGTTGACCCCAGTCAACGATCTCTTCCAACCGGGTCAGGTCTCACCCCTCTCGTCGGAACCACTTCTCCGAATTCTTGTGCCCACACCCGATCGCTTCTTGCCTTGATATTCGAACCCGAGATTCCTCGTACACCCAAGATTCACGGGATCCCTAGAATCGCTCGGATCTTCTTAGGGTTGCACGCTTTCTTCCGATCTTTCCAGACCCTGGGGAACCCTATAAAACCTCGCTTCCAGCTCAGCCATCCCCCTAGCTCGTCCCTCGTGCCCCATTTCTTCCCTAGACACCTTCAACAGAGTGACATCCACTTGAGGAGCCGTTTAGGATCTTTAGGAGGAGCTTGGAGTCTCGTATCTCAGACGTGGTCGGATTCCTCTGCCACGTGAAGCCTCTCTCGCCAGCCACAGCAGATCAAGGCCATAACTCATCCTTCCACCTTCGTCTGAAGCTCAGGAACACGTTCCAACCTTCAAGTATCACTTTTATCCTTGCACTTTTGCTGTTCCATCGCATATTCCCAGTTTGTTCCACTGTCGTTCGCTGGCTCTGACCACCAGGTCTGGAGCCTTTGTCCACATCCCTCAGTTCAGATCAACTCGCCAGATCCCCCTCCATCTTCCCACGTAACCTATTCCCCCTAAAGCTCGACCATCGGGTCGAGATTAGGAAGGGTCTTCTTCCCCCACGTTCAGTGGAGACCTAAAGCCCATCCCCTTTCGCTTCTTTCTTTTTCAGCTACAATAACCAGAATCAGAGCATAGCCTCGAGTCCCGTCTACTCTTTGTAGGACATCGTGTGTGCAAGGAGACCACTTAGAACACTCAGTTGCATCGGTGGAGCTGCTCCAGGTCCCCCTTCACTGTTATGCGCATCCACCCGTCGCCACCTCCATCCGAGCCCCCCACCTGACGCGGAGTTCCTCCATGACACAGCCGGGCCTCTCCGATCCTTCATCAGAGTGTTGGAGCACATCATATGCTCGATCGAAGTTCGCCCAGGTCCTGTTCTTGATGACCCTTTGCCTGTCGTCGGATGAACCCCCTCCTGCCAGATCTCATTTGAGTCGTCAGACAGGACCGACTTTTTAGCCATTAGATCAGAGCTTTGACACATCTTCCCCGCACATCCGCAACATTATCTGCATCCGTCAGATCTAGCCCAGTAGCGAATCAACACCGTACGACAGAGACAACATCCACACATGCCATGTGCCCTCACCAAGGGTATATTTCACATTCGCCCCTTACGATTATTTTATTTTGCATTAGTCCATTAAATAAATGTTGTAGCTTGGAACTTTTGTAGTTTAGGTCTCGTAGTTTATAATATTTGCACTTTAGTCCTTCTCAGACGGTAGCACGCGCATGTCCACGTGAGCTTTGGGATATTTGCACTTTATGCCCTCTGTTTTTCTACTGTTAATGAATGAATGTCATGTTTTTAGAAATTGCATAAATACCCCTATGCCTTGAATATTAAGCATGTGCGTGATTTGAGTGGGATTTTTGCATATTAGACCCTAAAGTTTTTAAACCGTATTATCTGTATGGTGCAGAAACTTAAAATAATTGCTACTAGGTCCCTGTGAACTATGCCTAATTACACATTGTATTTTGGACGTAATAAATATTCAATTAATTCAAAAAATTACGTAAAATATACATTGATTCCTATTAGTGTGTGGTATTTTCTGTGATTTTATTGGATTAATTTCTTTGAATTTTATATTTTAGAAATTCAAAAACCTTCAAATACAACCTTGTTTGGCTAAGAAAAATAATAAATATTTGAAAAATGTCTTAAAATTTCTATAAAAATTCCTATTGTCCTTTTTGTATGTTTTATTTATAGTATTTATTTGAAAAACCCTTATAAAAACCTTAAAAATTACAAAACACCTAAAATCATATAAAAATCATATAAATTCAAAGAAAAATCCATAAATTCTATTTTCAGTCCCTATTTGTAGGGTTTTATTTGTATTTTGACTTAAAATTACTATCCTGGACTTTAGGGCATTTTAAATATTTTTAACTTGCAATCTAGTCTTGGTGTGCACTGCTTACCTTTTTTAGTTTTATTTGGTTTTTTATAAAATTACAAAACCATCACAAAAATTCTAGAAAATTACCAAAAACATTTTAATTCCTCTAAAATTCAAAAATATTTTTATCTACATTTTCTGAGCATATTTAGTTATTTAGAAAAATCCAAAAAGATCTTTATACTTATTTTCTCTTATTTTGGTTGATTTTGTTTTCTTATTAAAAACTAAAAATTTACAAAATTAAAAACCACTAAAAATTATTTTATTTTGAGAAATTCGACTACTTCATATTATTTTCTTACTCCTTGTGTTCGACCATGGTGGCTATATCAGGTAAATAAAATAGCAAACCGCTTCCATGTACTAATTGTTTGATATTCCTTTTTAGTGGTTTTACTTCTTCTCATTGACCTAGCTCGGTGATTCAAGTCACAACGACCCTTGTTTACTTGCTTACTTAACTCGAGTGGCCGAGCGTGTCATAAAAATAGAGCCGTTGCCAGGGAGCACAACTTAGTCGTCATTTTCCACTCTTATCCATTTTTTATTTTTATTTGATATAACTATTTTCTGACACCTTTTTGTTTCGCTTTTTGTGCGAGGAACCGCTCGAGGGACGTTTTGGCTTCCTGGTGGAGGAACCTGTATCGGAGGAGGAGCATAGGAGCCAGAGATTAGTTATAGCTCATAGATTAGTTTGATTTTTGCAAAATATTTGATTATTGTAATATATGTGGACTCTGGTGGACTTGGATACTTAGACACTTCGGGGTCTATTTCGCCGAGTACCGGTGTACTCGGGGGACCTCACTGCAGCTTTTTCATGTTTTGTTTTTATCGCCTTTATTTTCTTTCAATTCTCGAGGATTTAGCCCTTAGACTTAGGATTTTTGTTGATTGCGACATAATTAGCTATGACCCCACACCTAAATGCTTATATGTTCCTATAGACCGTAATTGAACCCAGCTAAAAATAAAATTAAAAAGTTAACATATTGGGATTAGAGACCAAGTGCCGAGAGAGGCCATATATAGCGCTGACAGGACCCATTGTAGTGGGCACGGTTAGCATCAGAGACCAGACTCCGGACTGTCTTCCCGATAGTTAGCTCTTTGTTCTTCACAATTAATAGAAATTGCTCGTCTAAGGCCGATTTCCTCGTTGCATCATATAGGTAGTTTTATTTCCATGTTTACTTTTATGCACGGATCACCTTGCATGTAGAGTGCTGGAGTCAGGTAGCATTTCTATATCTGCATTCATCATTGTGTTTGATCGCGTATCGACTTTTTCAAACTCCCCCTTGTGTATTGGACTCAAAATAACCAAGGAAATCGAAGAATTCGTTAGGCATTGTTTTATTTAAGAAAACACCTAAAAAGTGAAAATAAAATAAAATTAGGGCTGCTAATGCAAACTTGACCCTAAATACACTTCACTTAACAATCTTGGTTTGGGGAGAGTCACCCCCTCATTGATTGATTTATTTGCAGCGAGAGAGTGACCCGCACACTAGGCTAGAGCCACATCCGAACTCCTTTCAGACTACTGGTCTCGTAGCTGATTGTTCTCCAGTAAGGATTTCATTGGGTAGATGGTAATCGGTCCGGGACTTCCTTAGCAGATTGGGCTGATCGGGTTGTTGGTAAACAGTCTACACCCATACTGGCTGGGAAAAATTAGTTGCGAGATTCGGGCCAGTCTCCTGGGAGCGTTGGATTCCCAACAGCTCGCTTAATCGCTCTGATATCTTAATTTGTCACCTAAATAAAAATTGACCAGATTAACGACTGATCTTTTATGGTCATCAGCTCGAGTTTGAGTAGGTGAAAAAGGGGTTTGTCTCTCATCTTGTTTGCACCCAGATCTCATTTTCATAAATCCCCAGATCACGATGATGGCAGGAGATCCCTTAGGCTGCCATTGACAACACCGCTTTTGAGCACTCCTCTCCATTCATCTAGGGTAGCTTCGGAGAGCCCAGACCCACTATCTGAACCTGAGTTGGGTAACACCCTGCTCCCTCCTTGACCACCCTTCTACCAGTCTTGAGATGCCAGAGCAGAGGCCATCATATTTATATGTACATTTGACGACACCTGAGTTGGGTCTTTTGCCTTTGCAGAGACCTAGGAGATGGCCAGCACTGAGGGATGCATCGATGAGTAGCCACAGGGGTCCGCATATGTAATTAACCAGGCCACCATCAACAACACACTCTTAGCTTGCTTGGAGACCATGCATCGCCAGATCAGAGACTAGGGAGCATTCATGGTAGAGGTGCACCAAGAGCTGACACAGAGACCAGCCGGTAGAGAGATACCAATAGCTGGAGGAGGAGACAGATGTCCGGATGATCACCCAGAGCAGAGGCCACCATGGACGATGAGACAGTTGCACAACCCTGGTGCAACCCTCACCCACCGTTGGATTCAACTTCGTGAGATCCTGGATGACTTCGAGCTTCGCCCCCAGACCATCCAGTTACTGCCCAAGTTTCATGGGCTAGCCACTGAGGAGCCGCACCTCCATCTGCATAAGTTCGAGATGATCTACAACATTGTCCATGATAGATTCATAGACAGGGACATGATCAAGATGATCGCCATTTCGTTCTCCTTAGTTGATAGAGCAACCTACTGGCTGAAGCATTTGGAGAGGTACATCACTACTTGGGAGTAGCTCTGGACCAAGTACTTGAACAAGTACTATCCACTCGACCGGACCAACGTAGCGCGAGCCATGATCAACAATTTCACCATGATTCCAAATGAGCAGTTTCATTAGGCTTGGGATCGATTTAGAGAGCTCATCGACCGGTGTCCACGTCATGAGATATCCAAGCCCAACCTAGTCCAGAGCTTCTTTTGTAGGCTGACATTGGAGCTGCATGGGATAGTAAATGCCTCGTGTGGAGGGTCCTATTTTGCCAAGGATGAGGACCAAGTCTGGGCCATCTACGAGGAGATGGCAGAGAACTACACGGTGATGTCCCAAACTAGGGTTAACACTCAGGGGAAGCCCCTCCCACATGCCGTGTCTTATCAGAGGATTGCACGGGTCGATGCCGGTCCTTATACTTCATCGGCAACAGCCCAAGACGAGTCCTCAGCTGCTGATGTGGGGATTATCAGCGAGAAGCCGGACTGCATCGAGATTATGTAAGAAGCAGTGCCAGGGCCTTACATAGATCGATCAGTTGGCATAGACACTGAGTGACCTTAAGACTCAGATCATGTTTCTCTAGGAGGCACATCCGACTCCACAACCTCGTCTCGAGTCATGGATTGATCCTAGTAGCAACAGCTCCACCCAGCCTTCTGCCACATACTGCCAGGTTCATCACATCCAGGCAGATCCAGTCTAGCAGCTGCAACACTACCCCCAACCACCACCATCTAAAGACACCCAGATGGTGGTCTACTAGCCGGATCAGACCCTGGCAGTTCTTACCCCTTCACCTGTCGAGCAAGAGTCGTTGATGGAAGTCAATGGGATTTGGTACGATCGGTACCAACAACAGCTCGTGATCCATCGTCATCATTCGGGATTCCGATGGTCCACCGGAGGCACCTCATCCTAGCAACAACCTCCAACTCATGGCGGATAGAGCAACCACCGACAACAGTAGCCCCATCACTCCCAGAAGAACCAACAACATCACCAGTAGGGTCCTCATCCCTCATACCAGGGACAATAGTGGAGGCATCCGCAACAACCTCACCTTCAGTATTCCTAGCCTTGTCCTCACTACCAGCAGTCTCAACCTCATTTCCAGTGAGGTAACCCATTCGGTTCTCGGACCTGTCTATGATAACCTAGTCCTTGATGACCTCGCCCTCCTACTTTCTAACCAGCAACCATCCTTCCGGCAAGAGATGGATGAGTTCTGGCAGGAGATGAGGGAGATTATCAAGGGCAAAGCCGTCATATCCCTCATATCGAACCAAACTTGAACAATCTGAAGAGGAGATCTGAGCAGGTATAGTTTACAGAGACTACCACCCCTAGTGATACTTTGGGTGATATTTCTTCCTATGTATTTGATGTTGATTTTTGACACTTAGGAGTGGTAGGATGCCAGCCGATGGCGCCTCATCTGAGCAACGACCACTTGGAGTTTCTGGACCACCAGACGAGGATGATAGCGGTGCTGATGGCGCTCAGGATGATGATGACGGTGTTGCTGAAGCCACCAAGGATGTTGATCCAACTGACGGTACTGAGGCTGTCGCGATTCCAGAGGCAGACAGTGGTGCAGATGCCACCTATTTTCCTTTAGTTGTGTTACCTCACTTTGTATCTCAGGACAGAAAATACAAAAAATGGAAAAATGGAAAAGAACAAAAATGTGAATAAAGGAAAGGTTTCTGTATCTCCTTCGAGTCCATATGTGTTGCATGATGATGTTGATATGGATTCTATTCCTTCACATGCGCAGGAGCCTAGTACTGACCCTCACCTCTCTGGAGAGGGTGCAACCATCCCTTTCCCTAAAAGCACTCCACTTAGCGAAGGGGAATAAACCAGAAAATCCAAAAGACACAACCAGCTAGAGTTCATCCAGCATATCATTGATCGATTCCAGATACAACTGACTCTATAGGAGGCACTAGAGCATATCCCCCTCTTCAAGAAGAACTTGAGAGAGAAGACCACCATACGTGGGAAGAGGAGGAACCACAATGCAGAGATCCATATGCTTACCCGTACCACCTGCTTCGCCATTCAAAACCGATTGCCAACCAAGCAACCTGATGCAGGACCTCCATAAGTCAGATGCCATATCCATGAGCAGTGGTTCGATCGTACCCTATTATACAACGTGTCTTCTATTAAACTTCTTCCAACAGCCTTACTCGATTGATTCGAGTTCGGCCCTCTTCGATAGAGCATGATAGTCCTGTAGTTTGCTGATAGATCTGTCAAGAGGCCGAAGGGGTTATTGAAGGACATGGTCGTCACAATTCATGGCCTGAAATTCCTTGTGGACTTTGTTGTATTGGACATGGAGATCCTTGAGTCTATGACCGATACCCCCATCATACTAGGACACGCATTCTGGGCCACAACCAAGGCGGTGTATGATCATGATAGTGGGAATGCATACTTTTACGTCAAGGGTGAAAGTGTACAAATAGAGACGATCGAGGAGACCAGAGAGAAAGATTCAGCCTGCTCCAAGCAATCGAGTGATTTAGAGCAGATGATAGATGCAGAGCGAGACATCCACCAGGAGTGAGACTTTGTGATCACAAACGATGAGGCATTTTGGTCAGACCCCTATCACGAGCTCTTGTCACGCCATTAGACACTACATATCTATAAATTGTGGCAGATGAGAGTTCAGAGAGCAGACTCTTGGCACCAGACACATTTGAAACTGATGATCATGGTCAGGATAATGAAGCAGGATATATTTATGTCCTTCTAATTCATATCCCTTGGATTCAGGCATTGATTGGGATGAACTTGATGATTATTTGCCATGCATGATTCCATCAGAGACAAGAGCTAGGGCGAAGAGTGAGCCAACACAGAATACAGAGATATCAGTCGTGCCATCTTTGCCAGATTTTCACATGCAGCAAAAGTTCTCCCATGCAGATCTGGTAGCCTTCACTCAGACATTCCAGAAGCCATATTTTCCAGCTCCCAGTTGTCCAAAACTGAAAACCTTGTCACAGTCGATGAAGTATAGATCCTTGCAGGTGATATATAATGTAACCAATCATTATCTCAGCAGATTTGACTGGAGATCAAGAATCTCGTTTGATGGAGGTTATTGAAAGAAATCACAAGGCGATTGGATGGAGTGTAGCTGATCTCCAGGGGATAAGTCTAGCCCTGTGCTCCCACCATATCTATCTTGAAGAGGACGCTAAGCCATCGCGTGAGTTCCAGCGATGGCTGAACCCGAATCTTTGAGATGTGGTCATGAAGGATATATCGAAATGTTGGAGCACCGATTTTATCTACCCCATCTTCGACTCCAAGTTGGTTAATCCATTGCATGTGGTACCCAAGAATACGAGTATCACTACAGTTATGAGCGAGTCCGAGAGGAGATAGCTACCCAGGTGCCCACTTCTTGGAGTGTTTGTGTGGATGCAGACAATTGAATCAAGCCACCAAGAAGGATCATTTCCCACATCCATTTATTGATCAGAATATCGAGAGTCTAATTGGGAAGAGTCATTACTGTTTCCTTGACGGATACTTCGGATACAACCAGGTGGCCATAACACCCGAAGACCAGGAGAAAATGACATTCACCTGTCCGTTTGGGATGTATGACTTTAGACGGATGCCCTTTGGTCTATGTAATGCCCCGGATACATTCCAAAGGTGTATGCTTTCCATTTTCTTGGACATGGTGGGTGACTGTTTGGAGGTCTTCATGGATGATTTTTCGATATACGGCGATGGGTTCGATGCTTGTCTTGAGTGCACAGACTGTGTACTTCAGCGCTGTATCGAGGTCCATCTTGTATTATCTTGGGAGAAGAGTCACTTCATGGCGATTCAGGGGATGATACTTGGCCATATCATCTCCAACAGGGACATGAAGGTCGATCCCGCCAAGGTGGATATCATCAAGAAAGTCAATCCACCGTCCAACTTGCGGCAGTTGTAGTCTTTTCTGGGGCATGTCAGCTTGTACCGATGATTCATTCAGGATTTCAGTCGTATTGCCCGACTGCTTACTGATCTACTGATGAAAGACACCGAGTTCATTGTAGATGATAAGTGTCTAACGTCATTTGAGACTTTCAAGAGATTAGTTTTAGAGGCTCATGTCCTTCAACCACCTGATTGGTCTCTCCCATTTGAGATCATAGCAGATGCTTCTGATTTTACCGTAGGGGCTGTGCTAGGACAGTGGAGGGATGGATTACCTTATGCCATACATTACACTAGATGGACTTTGGATGCCGCTCAACGAAACTACACCGCGACTGAGAAGGATATGCTAACCGTAGTCTTTGCTTTGGACAAATTTAGATCATATATTCTTGGATCCCGAGTGACTATATTCACAGATCACACCACCATCCGATACCTCATGGCAAAGAAGGATGCCAAAGTCAGATTGACCAGATGGATCCTTCTACTCCATGAGTTTGACGTATAGATTAAGGATAAGCCTGGAGTCAAGAATGTGGTGGAAGATCACCTCTCTCGTTTAGTGAACCTTGAGGATTCAGATCAGATTGCACCTATTACAGAGACCTTCCTAGATGAGGCAATCCTTTCTATCGCTTCGCTCTCATGGTACAATGACATTGTGAACTATCTTATTGCCAAGAAAGTTCCACAATATAGCCCAGGCAGCGACTTGAGACTTTCATTGCGAAGGACAAGTCCTACCATTGTGAGGATCCCATCCTTTATAATGAAGGAAGGGATAGCGTCTGGCGTCGGTGTATTCCTCAAGAGGAGCACCACAACATCCTCACATACTGCCACAAGCTTGAGGCAGGAGGACATCATTCTAGGAGCAGGACAACACAAAAAGTGCTCCAATCCGGCCTATGGTGGCCTACCCTCTTCAAGGATTCTGATGAATTCGTAAAGAAGTGTACTGACTGTTAGAGGATGAGAACCTATGGAAAGTGTGATATGATGCCAATGGAACCCATTCACTTCTGTGAGGTTTTTGATGCATGGGCATCTATTTCATGGGTCCATTCCCTAAGAGTTAGGGATTTGAGTACATTGTGCTTGATGTGGATTATGTGAGTCATTGGGTTGAGGCCATCCCCGCCCGAACCACAGATGCTAAGACCGTTTGCAGATTCTTGAGGAAGAATATCATTTCACGGTTCGAGGTATCTAGAGTTTTGATATTTGACGGGGGGACTCATTTTATAAATGACATGGTAATAGTCCCTTGCTAACAAGTTCATCATTGACCATCGAGTTGCCACTCCATATCACCTTCAGACCAATGGTCTTGCTGAAGTATCGAACAAGGAGATTAAGATATATTGCAGAAGGTCGTCTACTCAGACCGAAAGGATTGGTCACAACTTTTGGAATCGATCTTGTGGGTCTATTTGGGTACATATCCCTTTCCTCTCGTTTATGACAAGCCATGCCATTTACCTGTGGAGATCAAGCACAAGTCACTATGGGAAGTCACTAAGTTATTATTGGATACCAAGAGTATAGGAGACCAGAGGAAAGAAGAGTTGGTAGCCCGGGAGGAGTTGAGAGACACAACCTTTTCGAGTAGCCTAAAATACAAGGAGAGAGTGAAGATATGTCATGATTTTCATATCAGCCATAAACAGTTTGAGACAAACCAGAGAGTAGGGTTATTCGATGCCAGGTTGAGATTATTTCCAGGAAAGTTACAAAGTAAATGGAAGGGACCATACGTGGTCCTAAAGGTGCATGACAACGAAAGCATTGATATATCTGAATTACCATCTAAATCCTCCTTTCGAGTTAATGTTCAGTGCCTGAAACCATATCTTGATCATGATCCACTGATCGTTGATGTTGTCCCTATTCATTTTGCATGAGATATGGTCTTTGACTCACATCATTTGCATCTCATGCCTGATTATCAATTCTCTTCCGCAGCTGTATAGATCCAGTTGTCCATATCATTCATTCTTTTGTCTAATATCCCATCTTCATCTTATGATTATAATATACTTAGGGTGTGCTTTACCCTAAGTATAGGGGGTTGTATCAGACTTGTGATTATTCTTTTGATTATTTTTACCTCTATTTTGCTGCCTATACTTAGGGATATTTTTCCTTAAATATAGGGGAGGTAAACCCTGTACATCATAACCCTCGGTTTTTCCCTTGTGTACATACTTCTATACTTAGGATTATTTGATCCTAAATATAAGGGGATCACTGACCTCTATTCATAAAATTCTTGTATTTGTCGTTCTAGTATAGCCTTTCTTTTCAGTTCCCAATACTCAGCATGAGTTATGTCTTTCTTTCATCGATCTTTGATCACTTTGAGGACATCGTTCGAGCTAAGTATAGGGGGTGTCGTATATATTGTATATATACTTTAGCCATAACTCATACTTTGTATGAGTGTTTTAATAAAATAAAATGGCTAAAAATCATAAACTAAAAATCACAAAAATTTTAAAATTTTATTTTTTTCTCTTGTACATAAATGTTTGTAAATAGTTCTTCATGAAAATTATTTTTGTACAAATGTTTGTAAAAATATTTTGATTATAAAGCCTTTGTAAATATTTTTGTATCAAAATTATGTATATAGTACAAAATTTTTGAAAAATGTTTAGAAAATAAAAGTTTGTAAAAATTTGTTTGTAAATATTTTGCAAAACTTTCCCTTCTTCCTTGCATTCAAAAAATTTCATAAAAAATGTATATTTTGAAAAGTTGCACAAAAAGAGTTTTGTACATATTTTCTTGTATATTCTTCTAAATCATAGTTGTCATTTAAACTAGTCTGGAACTAAATTGGGAAATGGAGCTTGGTTAAGTCTTTAATTCACCTAAGTTCAGATGAACCTTATAGGATTTGGGGTTAAGACTTTCCAGGTCCATAACGACTTAATTCTTTGAGTCCACTAGGCTATGTTCACATGTCATCTTGATAAGATTAAGTAGAACACTTAACAACGCATAAGTAGAACACTTAACAACTCACATATGACTCTCAGAGATAATGGCTTGGCTTGGACACACATCTTACACATAGCTCAACACAGATGATGTGGTGAGGAGGCAGAATTCCTTGGATTGGGGTAGCATACGAGGGTATTACTTCTAGGCGGAACCTCTCATCTTCCTTTAGGGAAGGATGTGCACCTCAAGCTGGTCTAGTAGCATTGAGGTCTAAAGACATGAGTCTGTGGGTTGCAATAATGCTTCAAAAGAGGGATAACCTATAGGCTCAAGAAGAAAAACTCCTTATGTACATGCTACACCATGTAAATATGTTGTATATATGCACATAGAAAAACAAATGTGCAAAAATATGAAAAACTCCAAAAAAGGGGGCATGCCTAATTGAAAATAAAATGCCTACCGGAGTGTATATAGTGAATAAGCAAAGCTTATGTATTCCACCCTTTCATCTCATGGAAGCTTGCAGCTGGAGACTTAGCTACATTGGCTTTGCTCCAAGGGATATGCGGCTACACTAGTCACGGTCCATTCTCTTCTATCCCCTCTTCTTAAGTTGGTTGAACTTGAACTTAGAAGGGAATACCCCGCTCCTCGAGGAAAGAGCTGCTAGAATAGGGAATTAGAGTAACCTTGTTGAGGGAGGCTGTTTTTTTTGTCATTTCTACATATCACTTACACAATACAAGAAATGATGCATAGTCATTAGAGTTTACGTATGTAGACTTGTTCTGATCTGGTTTATTGAGGAGCCTTGACCATAGAACTATGGAACTTAGAGGCTGTTGAGTCTTAAACCTATTTCCCAATAAGGTTCCAACAAACTAATAATCCAAAGGTCTAACTGAGCTCCATACTTCAATTAAATGAAGATAAATCTAATAATCAACCTTGATTCTTTTTCTTTCTACCTCTTTTTGATTTACACTTCTTTTTCAAATAAGTGTTTACTAAGGGACTAGCAAAGGTAAAGTATAGGGTGGTGATGAATCCATGATTCTCACACTTTATTCTTTTATTTTAGCTATTCTTCTTGACAAAATACCCTGTAAATATAATAACTTAGCTTTCTGCATGGCATTCTTAATATTGTATATTTAGCATGTATTTTTGGCAAAAATAAAGAATAAAAGAAAAGAAAAAGAATGATGTATTTAGAATAAATATAGAGTGACCCAAACAAAATAAGTAGTGAGAAATACGGTTCACTTTGTAGTGTATATATCACCTATACTTGTACATACTATTTATTTATTTATTTTTGATAAAATCAAAATTATTTTATTCTTTTACACACTTACACATAGTTCTAATAATATTATAATAATAAAATAAAAATCATAAAAAAATAAAATAAAAATAAAAATAAAATCAACAAACCTTTGTATAAAAGACACATGTACATATGACATCCACTATTTATTGTATACCCTTAATAATTTGTAAAAATAAAATAAAAATTATTTTATACTCCTAAAATTATGTTTTAAATAAATAAATATAAAATATAGGTATTTATTTAAAAACAATAAAATAAAAATACTTGTACATAATACATAGGTATAATATACCTGTATATACTACTATATACTATATACACATTAATTTATTTTTCATAAAAATAATTTCAAATCATAAGAAAATACTTTAGAAAATAATAAGCATTTTTTATTTTATACATTTTTTATTTTAAATTCATTTGCTGTTTTTATTGAATTTTTCTTTATTTTGTAAATCCTGATTTTCTATTGGTCCACGTTAAACCATTGACACCAGTCAACGGTCTCTTCCAGCTGGGTCGGGTCTCACCCCATTCGCTGGCGCCACTTCTCCGAATTCTTGCTCCTACACCCGATTGCCTCTTGCCTTGATATTCAGACCTGATATTCCTCGTACACTCGAGATTCACGGGATCCCTAGAATCACTCGGATCTTCTTAGGGTTGCACACTTTCTTCTGATCTTTCCAAACCCTGGTGAACCCTATAAAACCTCGCTTCCAGCTCTGCCAACCCCTTAGTTGGTCCCTCGCGCCCCCTTTCTTCCCTAGACACCTTCAGTGGAGTGACAACCACTCGAGGAGCCGTTTAGAATCTTTAGGAGGAGCTTGGAGGCTCGTAGCTCAAACGTGGCCAGACTCCTCCTTCACGTGAATCCTCTCTCACCAGACGCAATAGATCGAGGCCATAACCCATCCTCCCACCTTCACCCGAAGCTCAGGAACACGTTCCTACCTTCATGTATCACTTTTATTGTCGCTCTTTTCCTGTTCGATCGCATCTTCCCAGTTTTCTCTACAGCCATTCGCTGGCTCCGACCACCAGGTATGGAACCTATCGTCTATATCCCTCTGTTCAGATTGACTTGCCAGATCCCCCTCCATTTTCCTACACAACATATTCCCCTTGAGGCTCGACCAACAGGATGAGATTAGGAAGGGTCTCCTTCCCCTGCTTCGCCGGAGACCTAAAGCCCATCCCCCTTCGCATCTTTTCTTTTCAGCTGCAATAACCAGGATCAGAGCATAGCCCTGAGTCCTGTCTACTCTTTGCAGGACATCACACGTGCAAGGAGACCACTTCGAGTACTTACTTGCACCGGCGGAGCTACTCCAGGTCCCCCTTCACCGTTACGCACATCCAGCCGCGCCACCTCCATCTGAGCCCCCACCTGACGCGGAGTTCCTCCACGACACAACCGGGCCTCTTCGATCTTTCATCGGAGCATTGGAGCACATCTGATGCTCGATCGAAGTTCACCCATGTCCTATTCTTGTGACCCTTTACCCGTCGTCAGATGGAACCCCTCCTGCCAGATCGCATCTGAGCCACCATACATGATCGAGTTTTTGGCCGTTGGATCAGAGCTCTGACACATCTGGCCCGCATGTTTGCAACATTATCTGTAGCCGTCAGATCTGGCCCGGTAGCAAATCGGCACCGTACGACAGAGACAACCTCCATGCGCGCCACGTGCCCTCGCCAAGGGTATATTTCACAGTCGCTCCTTGTGTTTATTTTATTCTGCTTTAGTCCATTAAATAAATGTTGTAGCTTCGAACGTTTGCAGTCTATACCTCGTACTTTATAATCTTTGCACTTTAGTCCCTCTCAGTCTGTAGCACACAAATGTCCACGTGAGCTTTGGGATATTTGCGCTTTATGCCTTGTGTTTTTCTACTTTTAATGAATGAATGGCATGTATTTAGAAATTGCATAAATACCCTTGTGCCTTGAATATTAAGCATGTGCGTGATTTGAGTGGACTTTTTGTATGATTAGACCCTAAGCTTTTAAACTGTGTTATCTGTATGGTCTAGAAACTTAAATTAATTGCTATTAGTTCCCTGTGAACTATGCCTAATTACACACTATATTTTGGACTTAATAAATATTAAATTAGTTCGAAAAATTACGTAAAAATTACCATTGACTCCTTAGTGTGTAATATTTTCTATGATTTTATTGATTAAGTTCTTTGCATTTTATATTTTTAAAAAATCAAAAATTTTCAAAAACATCACTGTCTAGCTAAGAAATATCATAAAAATCTGAAAAATGTCTTAAAAATTCTATAAAATGCTTGTGTGTCCCTTTTTATGTGTTTTATTTATAGTATTAGTTTTGTTTGAAAAACCCCTATAAAACCTCTAAAAATTACAAAACACCTAAAAACTTATAAAATCATATAGAATCAAAGAAAAATATAAAAATTCTATTTTCAATTCATGTTTGTAGATTTTTATTTCTATTTTATCATAATAATGTTATCCAGACTTTAGGACTTTTTAAATATTTTTAACTTGCAATTTAGTCCTGACTGTGCACTGCTTGCCTTTTTTAGCTTTATTTGATTTTTATAAAACAACAAAAACATCAGAAAAATCCTAGAAAATTACCAAAAATATTTTAAAACCTCTAAAGTTCAAAAATATTTTTATCTGAATTTCTGAGCATTTTTAGTTATTTAGAAAAATCCAAAAAGATCTTTGTACTTGTTTTCTTCTATTTTTGTTGATTTTGTTTTCTTCTTAAAAATTAAAAATTTGCAAAATTAAAAACCACTAAAAATTATTTTATTTTGAGAAATTTGACTATTTAGTATTATTTTCGTGCTTCTTGGGTTCAATCTTGGTGGCTATACCAGGTAAATAAAATAGTGAATCTCTTACATGTGATACATGTTTGGTATTCCTTTTGAGTTATTTTACTCCTTCTTGTTGACCTAGCTCGGTGATTCGGGTTACAACGACCCTTGTTTACTTGCTTACTTAACCTGAGTGGCCGAACGTGTCATCAAT
Organism: Ottelia alismoides; assembly: GCA_037367405.1. Taxonomy (NCBI): domain Eukaryota; kingdom Viridiplantae; phylum Streptophyta; class Magnoliopsida; order Alismatales; family Hydrocharitaceae; genus Ottelia; species Ottelia alismoides. The sequence continues at coordinate 465,244 of JAZKJV010002102.1, forward strand.
ACTTCCATTCTTGTGGAGTGATGAAATATGATGGATTTTAGTGGCTCCATTTATCTAGATGAGATTTAATTGGATTAAATCACAATTCATTTGAATCTATTTCCAATTTCAATGTCCAAATATTGGAAACAGAAATGGTCATGTAAATAAAAATATAGAAGCTCCTTAAGATCATTTTTAAGCTCCAAATAATTTGGACTATGATTAGAAATAGTCGAGGAAGCTGGGTTCAGCTTACCGATACTTTCTCAAGCTTACATAAAGTGGTTTGCATTCTGTTGATCTCACTTATAGTATGATGTGTTCCACTGAAGCTCAGTTAATAAGAGTGTATTGATTTCAAGATAAAATGTTGTAATCCATGAAATTGGACTGATATCTAGATTTCAAGTCACTATGCATAGATAGTGTGATCTTACCGACATTATCTCCAAGTATCTGTATTTGTATCTCATGAGTCCTAATTTGATTGATGTCAATATTGAGACAATAATTATTGTTTTCATATTGAGGGCACTTTTGTGAATGTGATTCACAAATATAACCCATTAACTAATATGAATAATGATTCATAATAAGTAATACTTATGAATATGATTAATATAACTCATATTTATGTGAATATGATTCACAAAATTATTTCAGAGCATATGTGTGAATATGATTTACATTAGAATAATTAGTGTAAGTTAGATTTATGTTATTAAATGGATTTATGAATATGATTCATAAGCTATAAGGATTGATTCAAAAGCTATGAGGATTAATCTCATAAAACTACAAATTTTGATAAGTGGATTATTAAATTAATAAATAAACCAATGATTCCAATCTATATTTGGAATGTGGCGGCGTGTGTTGAGAGAGAGAGACATGGCTCTCTCTACGAGAGTTTTAATTAGATTAGGATCTCAATTTATTGCTTAATTGATTAATTAATTGGTGCTTAAAATGAGGTAGTTCTAGTCCTAATCCTTTTTGAATAAGGACTAAATCATAACTCTTAATTTGTGATCCAATGGACACCATGGAGAACGTCTATCATGAGGACAAAACTCCTCATAGATGTTCCCCATGGCTATAAACGAGAAGGCATTGCCTTTCTTTCATAGCATGCTTGTTCCTCGTAATAATTTCAAGTTGCCTTGATTATTGACAGAGAAGTTTATTGAGCAGAAGACTTTCTAATACATGTCCTCCCCTCTATCTTTACAACATTAGATGCCCACCTTCAAGCCTCCATCTTCTCTCCATAGGTATGCCCCTATGAAAGAGAAGATCGTATTTTTCATCGTGCTTCACATATGTGTAAGAAGACTCGGTTTAGTGAGATGAAATCAGAAGCTTGAGATCTTCTTGATCTCATCCTTGAGTGGACTATTTCAAGAAGAAGAAGATATCGAAGTTCATTGGAAGCTACATGGCTCATCGTCATGCCCACGAGAGAGAAGCGTAGATCAGACTTGACTCAAAGAGTCTCTTGCTTTAGAGACTCGTGCTTCAAGAAGTAACCCTGATCTTATCTCAATATTCACTAGAATAATAGAAACCATATTTGGAAATTTGTTTCCCTAGGTTGATGGTTTCACAAAAGTGCAAATGTTGTACTGAAATTTCTTGTTCATACGATGGACATACAATATTTTAAGCAAATAGTTTCCTATTTTCCACGTTTCTGTTACTTAAAGTTCTTGAATCTTTACCTTCCCCAACCGTAATTGACATGAGCATATTTTGTTGATAATTTATTATTTGTCAATATGGGTGGAGGTTATCCCAACACGAATAGCAGGAAACAAATTATTTCTAATGTGGTTAACCATTTTGTGAACTGAGATATGAAGATCTTGACTAAGTACTATGGGATAGATCATCGAGTTACTAGTCCTTACCACTCACAGTTGAACTGCATGGCAAAGGTATCAAATATGTAAGTTAAGAGTATATTTCATAAGCTAGTTCATCCTGATAAGAAAAATTGGTCTCAACTATTATACCAAGTTCTATGGGCTTACTGGATGGCCTACATGACTCCACTTGGTACTTCCCTATTTCATATGATCTAAGGCAAGCCATGCCATTCTCTAGCTGAGTTAGTGCATAATTCTGAATAGGAAATAAAGATAATTAACTAGAGTAATCGTCATGAAAAGAAGAGTAGAGACTTAGATCTCAATGAACTCATAGAGATCTGAAATAGAGCGTATGACAACAACACAGTCTACAAGGATAAGGTTAAGAAATGATATGATCAACTTGTCAGTTGCAAGAACTTTGTCCCGAGTCAGAAGGTATGGTTGTTAAATGCTAAATTGAAAATCTTTCATGATAAATTAAAGTCGAAATGGACTGGTCCTTACATAGTCAAAGAATTTCACAATAATGTCAGTATAGATATATCTGATCTTACTAATGGAGCACGTTCTTTCTTAGTTAATGGACAACTACTCAAGCACTTTGTCAAACCAAATGACCGTTTACTCCATATTGAGGAGATTTCTTTCATACAGAGTGATGAGATTAATCATTTCAAGCCACTATGCATGAGGTACATCTACAGAAGAGATTTTATTAATAACAGATTCAACAGCACTGAAGATTCATCCTTCTTCGTATCCTCTAACTCTGACTCTCCATTTCACATTTTTTTAGTCTATTTTTTCTTTGGGCCTTCTTTTTATGATGTTGTTCCTTTTTACTTGGGCTATCCAAAGCCTAAGTAAAGGGGGTGGCCCTTTCTAAAGCCCTAAAAATCATCTTTAGATCCTACCGTTCATATGGATATTAGATCTGACCAAATGAGATTAATCCAACAAAACTTATTTTGCCTAGATTAGTGGTCATTTCGAATGGTTATGAATTTTGAAAGCAAAATGAGGTTGATGTAAATTAAGCTATCATTAGCTCTTAATCACCATCATTAGTACTAACAAATCTTGATTAAGAATACAAATAATCATTAAGCTTATTGATCATGGGTAAGGAATGTCGATCATAGTTTAGTAGATGTTAATCACAATTACAGATAATTAATCACGGTTAGTGTCGATTAATCGTGATTAGTTCTAATGAAGAGTTATTAGAAAAACTACGGGTTTCGTGATAAGCTTGGATAAAATCATGGGCAATAAAACCATGGTATTGAAGAAAATCTTGGTTTTGGGCAAAACCCTTGGTGGAAATCATGGATTCGAAACCACGGTTTTCAGGGGTGGGAAGCCTATAAATACCCCCTACCTATTCATTCTCTTCAAGTTTCATTTCATCCATCACCCCCCGGGACTAGGGTTGAGAGTTTGAGAGAAAGGAAGGGAGGCAAGGAAGAAGCACTAGCGAAGCGCTGCCGAGAAGAAGAGGAGAAAGAGAGTGGTGCCCTCCTCTCCTAGATGACATGGAGTAGGAGGTAAGTAAGTTTATCTTGATCTAGGATTTCAAGTTCTTTTCCTTTCCTATGTTTGTATTTGCATACTGTATGATTCTTCGTTGTATGCTAATAGTATTGGTATATGATGTAGAAACCTGAGTAATGCCCTACTTAGGTGCAGATGGTTGGGTCATCGATGAACGTATGCATCACCCACCCATGATGTGAGATATACTGGATATGCATCATCTCTTCTTTGACTTATAATTTCAAGTCTCATTTTGGTTCTAGTATTGTTTTATAAAAGGAAACTTTATCGAAATTTTATTTGGAACATCGCCCAATGTACGGGGAAACTCTACCAAAATTTCCTTTGAAATATCACTTGATATATTCTGAGGGATTATGTTCTTCATTCATTCTTCACGTTCTTCATGTGTTCTTTGTGTTCTTGATATAAAAATGGATTTCAATCATTTCCAGAGCAGTTAATCATCTTATTTGCAAATTGAAGCAAAGTAGGTTGCAACACACACAAAAGCTAACATTTTAGGTAACAAAATCCTACCTCAGCTATCGGATTTTCACGTTAAATTGGAAAAATTATTGTTGTTTATTTTATTATTTATTATGAAGAATATTGATATGCTTTCTTTATAATTTACAATAAAATAATTGCTTAAATAGAGTTGGTGTATATCATCCTAGTAGCTACTATGATATTTGTGCGATATTATACTAATATTAGCTTAAAATTGACATGACATAAATGAGATGTAGTTATAATTTTCATACTATCTTTAACTATAAGGATGACTTGGAGTAGATACTACAAGTTGCGCATGCAACTTGTAGGTTTATCAGAAGAGCATCTGTATTAGTAGGTCATACCTAGGTGGTACACGGTTGCTCGTATATGTTGAGCGTGCAAAATAATGTATTTGCAATGTGTGGTACTCGGTTGCCATTAGGCGGGTTGATTAACTGAAAATGTGATCATGTCATGTGGAGGCACGGGTGGTTTAGTAGTGATCGGGTCATGATAACATGTGTTAAAAATCACTAGTATAGATGATTAAATGTTAGCCTATGATTTTAAGTTATTGGGTCCTCGAGGATGGTGTGCTTCCTTGTTTGACATGCTGATAGTTTGGAACGCTAGATAATAAAATAAAAAGAAAATTATTTGGGTAGTATTAGATGATTGGTTGAGACGAGGTGCGGCAACATAGCTCACTAGATCAGCACAATCTCCAATCTGGAGTGTCCACATCTTCGGAGTCCATTGGGGGTGAGGTAAACACCCCCGAAGTGGAATAGAAGGAATAGGATTTAATGTAATGAGAAGAAGTGAAACGTTATGGTATAATACATTTTGCCAAAATACATTACTTGTTTACTTTTTTGTTCTTCGTTACTTAGCACTCACCAATCTTTATCATATGATTTCTGGAAACCCAACAGGTATCGATGAACCATCATAAGAATCTTAGTCAACCAACTAACCAGCTAACAATAATAGCTTATAGTTAAGATAGTTAGTAGTTTTTTTGGGTTATTTTCCTTCAGCTTAATGTACATGTATAAGAAAAAAGTAGAATAGGGTTTATATATAAGCCTTATTCTGTGAATGGAATAAAAATGTGAGATGCTCTACATGTAGCATTTTATTGCAATCCATTTCTGAATGTTAGATATTATGGATAAAGTTATTGTTGAGTAACCAGATCCAGTAAATGGGCAGATCTGACAACTTGGAACTGGGGTCGTGACACCCTTGTTCTCTACATATCATCCATTTATTCTTTTTCTTTTGTACCATTATCTACAGTACTACCTTTTCTGTATAGGGGGGGTGCTGGTTTCTATTCTCTTGCAGTTTTCTTCTCTATACATAGTACGAGCTTTCTTGATTTCACTTTGTACCATGTAGACATAGAACAAGCTAAGTATATGGAGTGTGTATATATATATTATATAGACTATATCCACAACTCATACTTTGAATGTTTTGATATTATTGTTGAAGAAGATTTTTCACAGGTCTAAATACATCTCACACAAGGCAGAGAATCAGTCGCTGTGGCGACCCACAAGAAACCTGGTCTTCAAACAACAATTAACCCACAACATAGATCAAACAATGAAAAGCTATGCGGAGTTAAAATTTATTATAACTCTACACAAGGCGTGTATAGTGCAAGTAGTGTAGAGGTCGAACAGAGGGAGCAAGCAGGTAGACCAGGGCAAATGAATGCTCAAAAAGTGAATGTGATGTATTTGTCTATGTGTGCTATTTTTTGTGGGTTTTTTAATTTTTATATTTTGTTATTTTATTTTTAATTTTACAATTTTATATTTTGATTTTTAATTTTCTGATTTTATATTATCTTTTTATATTTTATATTTTTATATTTTCTTTTCTTTTGATTTATGAAATAATATATATATATATACAATATAAGAAAAGAGAGAGATAATGTATTTATAAAAATACGTAAAAATAACAAATAATTTAGGAAATAAAATATTTTCGTGCTTTTTACAATTTTCTAATGTTTTTGTGATTTTTCTATATTTTTGCTATTCTTAAATTTAAAAATACTTAAAACAGGGAATACAATAAAGATCCGAGATTAAAATTGGGATGAAAAATATCCAACAGGGTCAAAAATTCCCCAAATTAATTTTAAAATGAAGATAATAAAATAAAGAAAATTTAGAAATAGAAATTATATTTTTGTGATTTTTTATGGATTTTAAATATTTTTATAAAGATTTTAAGGGTTTTGTAATTTTTATGAGTTTTCTTTTGTATATTTTAATGATTTTTGGTTTGAAGATAAAACACACGAAAATACATAAAATCTATTTTTTTGGGAATTTTTAGAGAAGTTTTTTTTAATTTTTATGAATTTTTCAATGCAAATAGAGATGAAAATACATGTTTCTGAATTTTTATAAATATTATAAGGCTTCAAAATGTAAAATAAAAATATGACGTGAATGTGCAGTGAAACACGAAGCTAGGCTATTCTTTTGGGATTTTTTAGGATTTTATAGATGCATGAAATAAATAAAGATAACAAAAAGAAAATGGAACCCTAATAGGGGTATTTTCATAAATAAACAAAAGTCCACGGGCTTGCGTGTAATTTTTCAACAAAATATATATCACAATAAAAAACTTTATGGACTAAATAGAAATAGTCGAAAACCCAGGGTTGTTCCAACAAAATTGCCAAAGTCACGTACGTGGGGTACGTGACCTAGTAGGGACGTAATCGCAATTATAAAAAACCGAGGGGTTAATGTGCAAAAATACTATAACTATAATATCTAAATTCAAAAGTTTCAGGAGAAAATTTAAATAACCAAAATAATCAGGGGTCCCCACATAAAATACCCACACCTCACGTGCAAAAGCCACGTGAGGTGACGTGGCCGGGGACCCAAATGCAAATATTAAATGGACATTGTTTTTTTTGCAAATTGTACAAAAATATAGAACTGCAGAGGAAAGATTATAGACTAATAATGAAATACAAAAATAGCTTGGGCTGATGGTGCAAAATACCCAAACACGACTGATCGAATGACCAACAACGATTAACTTGACACGTGGCAGCATGAGAGGGCCCAATACCACTTCGGCATTGATGGAAAAGATCAGATCAGGCGATGACGATCAACGGCCAGGGTGCCTCCCACTTGCCACGTGTTGACACGAGGGAAGGCCATGACGGTTGGCTCGGACTGCTGCGATTAGATCTCGTGAGAAGATCGACGGTTTTGGCATGCAAGATCCAACGGCTGTGGCAGACCTGGGTGCTGATTCTTGATCCGACGGCAGGGACGAGCGGTGGACGAACATGGAAGAAGTCTCACCGCTGCGAGCTTCCTTCGACGATGGCGCCCCCTTCCGGCGTGATATGAAGCTCCAAAATGACCCAAGATGCTCCTGCAGGTCTCCTCTAATGGCTGGGGGTGTCAAAACTGACCAGCGATGGCCGACATGCTCACACGAGGTCGGCGGATCAATAAGGCCCCAGGAACCTCGACAGGACTCCACAATCCCCCAAAGCGCACGTTGTGTTCCAATACCTGCAAAAAGACGCGGTGATAGGGTCGAGGGCAAATTGCCCTGACCCCGTAGCGAAGTGGGATGAAGGCAGCGAGCGGCAAAATGGAAGCTAGTCGGAGCTTGCTCCAGGGAGGTGGTGGAGAAGGGGATAAATGTGGTCAACGATGAATCTGAAGGTGGGTAGGGATCCTAAGACCTAATACTAAGTGAAGAAAGCAAAAAATGAATAAAAGAAGGATCTCAATGGCAAGAAACACCAGAGATACGAACCTCGACGGCCACTGGCCGGAGATGTGGTGGAGGCCAACCTAAGGCGCACCAAACCTGTCTCCAAGAATCTGGAGCATCCCCTGTCACGAGCTTCAATCTAGAGCTCCCAAGGAGAGGGCAAAAACGGTCAAAGCGAGGTTCAAAAATGGAAGGGAAGGGTTGGAGGGTTTTTGAACGAGGTGCGTGACAGGGCTCAAAGATCGAAGAATCTGGAGCGGATCAGCGATGCAAGCCTCGCGGGGAGACCTGGGCGTGTAAGGAAGATCCAAGAGGAGCAAAAGTCTAGAAGGGAGCGACATCAAAGGATGAAATATTTGACCTCGAAAAAATCGTGACTTCAGGAAAAAATGACGTTCTGAGACAAAGCCAGACCTCGGTCAGAGAGTTGATCGAGGTCAACCAAGGAAAAAATCTGGCTGGTCCACGTGGACCAAATAGAAAAACCTTGAAAAAAGATTTGTAAATTCACATAAAAATAGAAAATGATTTAATTAATTTTAGTTTATTAAATAACAAATGCTTATTATTTTCCAAATTATTTTATGATGATTTGTATTTATTTTTTCAAGGTTTCGAATTATAAGTTACCTTTTATGAGCTATATAGGTATATTTATCTATATATTTTAATGTTTTATTTTTATTTTGTATATTTAATTTTATTATTTTTGTTTATTATTATATATATTTATAACTTATTTTAATAAACTTAAATATATTTTTATTTTATTTTTTTGATGCATTTTGTACAATTAAATAAATAAACATATTAATATGTAGGTATATTTACAGGTATTACACCTATGTATTGTATACAAGAATTTTAATTTCATGTTTTCTGGATGTTTTTATTCTATTTTTAATATATATATATATTATAAATAATATTTAGAAAATTATAAAAATGTAAAATTATAAAAATAAGGAATAATAAATAAAAAGAATATTTTAATCAGTGCAAGTATACAATAGTGGTCTAAAACCTAACTTTCACACCGTAACTCTGAAAAATACGAAACCATCTTCCTTAAATAGCTTATTAGAAATTATATACAATTAAAGGTGATTTATACATTTCAAGTTTTTATTTGAGAGATACTGGTCTGGGAAGTTGGGATTATGGAAACATATTCAGATGATAACTTTTTATATGTATGAAATCAATTTTGTATTTTTCTTTATTTAATTATCTACAACTTTCATGTACAAAGTTTCTTTGTTTGAAGTATAAAAAGTGGAACTAAAAATAGGTCCCAAAAATGAAGGAAAATGAATAAACTAAGTAGGTATTTTTATTGGTTTTTGGCCCTTATTTCCCCCTACTTTATTCCTTGTCTACTTAGTCATCAAGATGCCTTGGTCTCGGGGTTTCATGTCATAAAATATGTACAATATTTTATTCCTTTTCTTTTCTTTATTATATAATTTTGGCATTAAAAACTGCATTTTATACACTATTTACACAATTATGCATGGATGATAAAATGCCTAAATTAAAGCTATTTACATGCATTTACTAGGGTTTTTAAGTCGGACTTTTGAAATTTTAGTGCGGTCGGAACCTTAATGAGAACTGTATTTTAAATCCAACATCCTTCGAGAATCTCAAAACTCTGCTCAAGTCTCCTCAATAGCCATGCCATAGATATTTCAATTCGTACGTAAACCCTTACGACTATGAATCTGACTCATACAGTGTAAGTGATAGTGGCTCTCCCCAACTTGAATGACAAAGAGATTAACTTCTCCCGCATGACAACCCAATGATTCCCCAATCCAGTAACTCCTTCCTCGAGGAGCGAGGTATTCCCTTCTAAGTTCAAGTGGCAACCAACTCAAGAGGAGGGGGTGAAGAGAAGAATGGACGGTAGCCAGTTTAGCTACCTATCCTAGGATGCAAGACCAGTGTAGTCAAGTCATCCTGCCGCAGGCTCACATAATTTGACTTTGACGCTCGAGCTTGCTTATTTTCTATACAAGATATGTACACTTCGGCAAGCATTTTATTTTTATACAGGCCTGCCCACTTCTTTTTTGGAGTGTTTTTTGAAATACTCTTTACAGCATCATTTACATAGGGAGTTTTTCCTCTTGAGCTAGTAGACTATCCCTCTTTTGAAGCTTTATTGCAACCCACAATCTCCTGTCTTTAGAATTCCTCATCCCTGGACGGGTTGGGGAGCACTTCCCTCCCTAGAGGAGGATAAATGTTTCCACTTGTGTGCGTCTCATACCGGCAAATCCAACCCCCTCACCACTCCAACTGAGTTGAGCCATGTGAAAGGTGCAGGTGTCCAAGTTAGGTCATTATCAACAAGAGTCGTGCGTGTGCTCCTAAATACTCTACTTAGGCAGTCAAGAATCCCTTGAACCAAGTCTCGTGATCCTCAATGAATTAAGTCAACTAGAACTGAAGTACCTCAATTCCAGTTCCTATAAGGTTTCTGTTAATTAGGTTGATTTGAGGTCCAATCAAGCTCCAATCTCCAGATTTTGCTTAGACTTGTTCAACTATCAAACTCAATCCGAAAAAATGCTCATGCTATGCAGAATGCAAAAAATATTTTTGTGATGCAATTTTCAAAGATTTTGAACGTTTTATGGATTTTTGAAAAGATGATGCATATGCATTTTTTTTTGTATTTTTCAAAAGGTTTTTCAAATGCTTTTGGTGTTTTAATTTTGCAAATGTTTTTGGGATTTTTGAAAAGAAAAGATTTTGGATAAAAACTAGGTACAAAATATTTACACATGTATGCATCTTATATTTACAAGAGTTAGGTTTTAAGAATTTACAAAGGGTAAGTGGTCGATTTTATAAGTATATATAATAAAGAATTTAATATGATTTATATATTCCTCAAACTTATTTGAAAATCATTTTACAAACAATTATGAAAAACTATAGTCTAAAATAATTTTTACAAACATTTTTACAAACATGTACACACATTTGAAAATCATTTTGCAAAGGTTTTTCAAACGGTATAGATAGATCTTTCAAAATATTTTTGCAACCATTTTCAAACCATTTGCAAATCATTTTTTAAACATTTTATTTCACACAAAGAAAATAAAATTTTACAAATAAAACATTTTTACAAAGGTTCAAAATATTGAACAAAATGTTTTCCAAATAGTTTTCAAAATATTTTTCAAAGAGATTTTCAAACTATTTTTCAAACATTTTGCAAAAAACATTTTTTCCTAACTTATTAATCAGTAAATATAAAAAGAATTTGAGAAGTAATAACATCTTTTTATTAAGTGATTTTAATGAATTTAATAGGTGTAATTAGCCATAATTATTAGTAAAAATACGAAAGTACGAGTTATGGCTAAAGTATATACGCGGTATACCATACTTAGATTGAGCTATGTCCTCATAGATCAGAGAGAAAAAGAGAAGACATAACTCATACTGAGTATAGAAAAGTCTAAAGAATAAAGAACGAATGAAGGGATGCATGAACGAATGAGAAGTCGACCGTCCCCCCTATACTTAGGATCAAATAATCCTAAGTATAGCAGACTGTACACAAAGCAGGGAGAGTCAAGGGTGGGAATGAACATATCGTACTCAGACTATCTCCCCTATACTTAGGGTAAGATATCCCTAAGTATAGACAAGAAGAGGAGACAATGGAGAGGATCAAAGAATAGAGGAATCGGGGTGCACACCCCCCTATACTTAGGACAAAGTACATCCTAAGTATAGAAGACTGACAACAAGGGGCAACACCTTTTTGGTAGAAAAAGAACATAGAAAAGGAAAAGAAGAAAAGAGATCAGGAGATGGAAGAGAGATCAGAGAGAATGTACGCACCACTCCCCCTATACTTATGGTAAAAGAAGCCCTAAGTATCGGCAACAACAAGAATGATGAAACATAACGAAGAATGAACACTCGGCTCATCCACCCCCTATACTTAGGACAAAGTACGTCCTAAGCAATGCAAACACAAGAATGAGCGGATGAGCAATACGATGGAGAGACAGAGATGACGAGTGAGAATATACAACATAGATGGATGTACACGAGATCAAGAAGATAGAAAGCGAACCTTCTTGCAGGACCGCTGAGGAATGGATCTGGTATGGTGCAGGTCGACATCGGGGTCCACAGTGGACGTAAGATGATCAGGGTCGATAGGGTGGAGATCCTCAGAGGTCCTATGGTATAAAGGCACATATGGGTGAGTGGAAGAAGTACGGCTAGGTCTGGCCTTAGGTGTCTCGCTGATATCAAAAATCAAATGGGACGAACTCATCATCATCGGAAGAAGTGTAGTCAGTGTCATCCTGCGAGGTATCGTCCACGTCAAAACCAAAAGGAGCGAACTCATCAGTGGAAATAGTTGAACTATGTTCGTCCTTTATAATCTCAACCGGATCGTCTTTTCCATCAAAAGGCCCGAATTCCCGAATAAAAGCAACCAAATCAAATTCGGCCTTTGTCTCATCAATATCTAAAGGAACAGGAACGAACTCACCAGTGGAAGTAGTCAAATCATGTCCGTCCTATCTAGTCTCCAAATCTGCCCTCCGCTCTAGGGTATCAATCGTGTAAATCCCACAGATGTCATCAACACAACACCAAGTCCCAGAAAGAAGAACTCCGAGGTCCATGCTTTCCGAGTCTTCCTCCACGGGGAGGAATTCTTGGGTCTTAGTGGAATCCAGCATACAATAAAAGTCTCTGAGGGTCTATCAAGGTCATGGTCCTCGGGTTCAGCCAGAATATGTGTAGTCACATCAGGTGTAGGTCTCTGGTCAACTGTGGGTGTGGTAATCAACACTTCGCTCTCGTCAACATGAGGAAAGAGAATCTCTCCTGATCCATAATCAATAATGACCCTCGCAGAGGTGAGAAATGGTCGTCCCAAGATGATTGGAGAGTTCTCCCCTATGGAGGTCTCCATGGGCAAAACGACAAAGTCAACAGTATAGCTCATGCCCTGAATCGAAATGACGACGTTTTCAAGGATACCCTTTGGTCTCTTGATAGATCCATCAGCAAACTGAACTATCATCCAGATTTTCTTGAGAGGCCCTATGTGATGAGACTATACCAGCGAGAAGGGTAATATGCTAATCGAAGCATCGTCGTCTAGGAGAGTGTGATCATAGCTATGGTCAGAGATGGTGCAACTGATGAAAGGTGTAGCTATGTTCCTCATCCGAGGAATGAGACGATCTGTGATGGCGTGGACAGTGTCCATGGTTAGAATGTGATGCTCAGATCTGCTCCTCCGCATACTCTTCTTGGGAAGAGGAGCAGATAAATTGGTCATGGCCTGCTAAAGTGGGGCACGAATGATCTCATGAATGGTGGCCACCACTTCGGGCTCAATCAACAATTTTTTTAATTTTTGGACCTCCTGCATACAAGGGAGAAGGTCAGAATCAACATATGCACGAGGAATGCTAAGAGCAATCTATACAGTGGCATCCTTGGGGTCAAAGGTGGGACTAGGTGTGAAAGGTTGTGTGGTCAAAGGATCTGACCAGTGAACACTCTCCTCGCAATCTGAATCAGCCAAAGGTCTCCCGAATTCTTTTTGGATTTTTAAAATTTTCTCATTTTTTTTTATTTTGTGCGATTGCAAGCTCTCATGATAGTCCTCAAATGAATCCGAATCCTCAAAGAATGGAGCGACATTCTGGATCTTATTTATGCAAACTAGATCGTTCATCCTCAAGTTCATATGCTCCATCATCTGATTCACGGTCTCAAGTGTGGACATCATCAGAGACGACTTTAAAATCTCAGGATCGGGTGTGTCAAATGTGGGTGGTGGGTGTGGACAAAAATCACAGTCCGACTCTGGATATTCTATGAAAAATGGGTTGTCCAGTTGTGAAGGAGATGGTGGTGGAAATGATTGGTGAATGTCAAAGTCCAAATCCTCAAATAGTGGGTTGGTCGGATATATACAGAAATCATGAGCAAAGTCCTCATGGAAAAAGTGAGGTGGATCGGCTGGAGTGAATGAGGGATCTGCAAAGTCCGGATAAAATACACTCCAGGGGTCCATCTCGAAAATAAAAGAAAATAATTGGGAGAGCATGATGGTCAAATCAAAAGAGTGAAGAAAAAGGCGCAAATGCGCAGAAGCGATCTAGAACACACAAACAATCACAAACAAACTCACACAAATCAAACCCTCAATTCACCTACTCAACTCGGTGAAGATCGCAAATGTGGTCTTTTTTTATCTTGTCTGTTTTAGAGTTAGGTGAGAAGTCCAAAACTTGCGCAAACACTTAGGGGTTGAAATGGGCTTTTGGCAGTAATCCTTAGTGTGTGCACGGGCTATGTAAAACGAAGACAATGAGGGGATTACTCGCCCCAAGACAATATTTTTTTATTGATTTTAGGATCAAGTAATGTTATCAGTCCCAATTTTATTGTTATCATTTTTTTGGTTTTTTAGTGAGAAATGTATGCGCCTAATGAGGAATCAATTTTACTTAGCACCTAGATGATCAACATCAGAGGTAGAGAAGCGGGAAAGCAATGCAAGCGGCAAACGATGATGAATGCTAAAGCGTAAATGCTCACCTTGCCTCCAACACTCTACATGCAAGGATGCTCAGCAGAATTGAAACCTAAACTATATGCAAATGCAACTGATGAAATTGCCCTAGGATGAGAAGCTGCTATTATCGTGAAGAACCGTAATTCAGATTTTGATTAAGTCCAAACGTCACTATAGGTACATGCAATGGTGATTAATGTGCTTGGACTTAATACTATCGACAAGCAGATTCCTACAACTAAGGCCAATCATATAAAGTAAATAAATAGGAAATCAGAAAACAAAATAAAAAATACGACGGAAAACTGTCAAAACTGCGGTGAGCGCCCAAGTGAACAATCACTTAGAAATTGGGCTCGAATGTTCAGAGTCTAGAGTACCTGTATTATTACAATAATAAGTCTCTCTCACTAAAATTAAAAAAATAAATACAAGAAAAGAAAATGCTCAAAATGCGAATGTCTTCTCAAGTCCTCCAAGCCTCCTTTGGTGCTAGGTCAGAAGCTCACACTGCCTTTACGTGGGTATGCATGCGCCTAGGGTGAAGCGCCCCCCTCGATCCACAATTCCTTGCACAAAGTCAACAAGAGAGGGTGTTTAGACAAGTCAAGCAAGATATATCAAAAATAAAGAAAATAAATGAAACACAAAAAATAGGAAAATAATCACAATCAATCAAAAAACCAATCTAAGCGATGTTGCTCCCCGACAATGGTGCCATTTGTTGAAGAGGATTTTTCATGGGTCTAAATACGTCTCACAAAAGGTGGAGACGTAGTCGCTGTGGCGACCCACAAGAAACCTGATCTTCAAACAACAATTAACCCACAATAGAGATCAAATAATGGAAAGCGGTGCGGAGTTAAAATTTATTATAACTCTACACAAGATGTGTATAGTGCAAGTAGTGTAGAGGTCGAACACATGGAGCAAGCAGGTAGATAAGGGCAAATAAATGCTCAAAAAGTGAATGCGATATATTTGTCTATGTGTGCTATTTTTTGTGGGTTTTTAATTTTTATATTTTTATTTTATTTATAATTTTATAATTTTATATTTTGTTTTTTTAATTTTCTGATTTTGTATTATATTTTTAAATTATATATTTTTATATTTTCTTTTTCTTTTAATTTATGAAATAATATATATATTATATAAGAAAAGAGAGAGATAATGTATTTATAAAAACATATATAAAAAGAAGAAAAAAAATCAGGAAATCAAATATTTTTGTACTTTTTATAATTTTCTAATGTATTTATGATTTTTCTATATTTTTTATAATTGTTTATATTTTTAAAATAAAAAAATACTTAAAATTGGGAATAAAATAAAGATCTGAGATTAAAATGGGGATGAAAAATATCAAACAGGGTCAAAAGTTCCCAAAATTAACTTTAAAATGAAGATAATAAAATAAAGAAAATTTAGAAATAGAAATTATATTTTTATGATTTTTTTATGGATTTTTAAAATTTTTATAAAAGATTTTAAGGGTTTTGTATTTTTTTAAATTTTCTTTTGTACTTTTTAATGATTTATGGTCTGAAGATAAAACACATGAAAATACACAGAATCTATTTTTTGGGGAGTTTTAAAAGAAATTTTTATAATTTTTATGAATTTTTTAATGTAAACGGGGACGAAAATGCATATTTTTGAATTTTTATAAATATTATAAGACTGCAAAAATGTAAAATAAAAATATGACGTGGATGTGCAATGAAACATGAAGCTAGGATAATTTTTTGGGATTTTTAGGATTTTATAGATGCATGAAATAAATAAGACAACAAAAAGAAAATGGAACCCTAACAGGGATATTTTCGTAAAAGCAAAAGTCCAGGGGCTTGTATGCAATTTTCCACAAAATATATAACACAATAAAAAACTTTGTGGACTAAATAGAAATAGTAAAAAACCTAGGGTTGTTCCTGCAAAATTGCCAAAGTCACGTGCACGGGGTACATGACCTAGTAGGGACTTAATCGTAACTATCAAAAACTAAGGGGATAATGTGCAAAAATACTAGAAATATAATAACTTAATTCAAAAGTTTCAGGGGAAAATTTAAATAACCAAAATAACTAGGGGTCCCCGCATAAAATACCCAAACCTCTTGTGCACAAGCCACGTGAGGTGACGTGCTCGGGGACCCAAATGCAAATAATAAAAGGACAGGGTTTTTTGCAAATTGTACAAAAATATAGAGCTACAGAGGAAAGATTATAGACTAATAATGAAATACAAAAATAGTTTGGGTTGATGGTGCAAAATACCCAAGCGCGGCTGATCGAACGACCGATAATGATTGACTTGACACGTGGCAGCACGATAGGGCCCGATACCACTTCGGCACTGACGGACACGATCAGATCAGGCAATGACGATCAACGGTCGAGGGCACCTCCCACTCGCCATGTGTCGACACGAGGGAAGGCGATGACGGTTGGCTCGTACCGCTGCGATTAGATCTCGTAAGAAGATCGACTGTTCTGGGCTGCGAGATCCAACGCCTGTGGTGGACCTGGGCGCTGGTTCTTGATCCGACGACGGGGACGAGCGGTGGACGAACAGGGAAGAAGGCTCTCTGCTGCGAGCTTCCGCCAACGATGGCACCCCCTCTGGCATGATATGAAGCTCCAAAATGACCCAAGATGTTCCTGCAGGTCTCCTCTGATGGCCGGGGGTGTCAAAACCGACCAGCGATGGCCGGCGTGCTCGCACGAGGTCGGTGGAGCAATAAGGTCCCAGGATAGGGTCAAAATCCCCCCAAAGCATGCGTTGTGTTCCAGTACCTGCAAAAAGACAGTGATAGGGTCGAGGGCAAATTGCCCTGACCCTGTAGCTAGGTGGGATGAAGGCGACAAGCGGCGAAATGGAAGCTCACCGGAGCTTGCTCCGGCGAGGTGGTAGAGAAGGGGATAAATGGGGTCAACGACGAATCTGAAGGTGGGTAGGGATCCTAAGACCTAATACTAAGTGAAGAAAGCAAAAAATGAAGAAAAGAAGGATCTCAATGGCAAGAAACGCCAGAGATACGAACCTCGACGGCCGCTGGCCGGAGACGGGGTGGAGACCAACCTAAGGCACGCCAAACCCGTCTATAAGAAGCTGGAGAATCCCCTGTCACGAGCTTCAATCCAGAGCTCCCAAGGAGAGGGTAAAAACGGTCAAAGGGAGATTCGAAAATGGAAGGGATGGATTGGAGGGTTTTTGAATGAGGTGCGTGACAGGGCTCAAAGATCGAAGAATCTGGAGCGGATCAGCGATGCAAGCCTCAAGGAGAGACCTGGGCATGTAAGGTGGATCCACGAGGAGCAAAAGTCCAGAAGGGAGTGACGTCAAAGGATCAAAGATTTAACCTCAAAAAAATCGTGAAATCAAGAAAAAATGACGTTTTGACACAAAGCCAGACCTCGGTCAAAGAGTTGACCGAGGTCAACCAAGGAAAGAATCTGGTTGGCCCACGTGGACCAAACAGAAAAAACCTTGAAAAAAGATTTGTAAATTCATTTAAAAATAACAAATGATTTAATTAATTTTAGTTTATTAAATAAAAAATGCTTACTATTTTCCAAGTTATTTTATGATGATTTTTATTTATTTTTTCGAGGTCTGAAATTATAAGTTACCTTTTATGAGCTATATAGGTATATTTATTTATATATTTTAATGTTTAATTTTTAATTTGTATTATTACTTTTATTATTTTTGTTTATTATTTTATATATTTATAACTTATTTTAATAAACTTTAATATATTTTTATTTTATTTTTCTGATTTATTTTTTATAATTAAATAAATAGAGGTATTAATATGTAGGTATATTTTAGGTATTACACCTATGTATTGTATACAAGAATTTTAATTTTATGTTTTCTGGATGATTTTCTTCCACTTTTAATATATACGTATATTATAAATAATATTTAGAAAATTATAAAAATATAAAATTATAAAAATAAGGAATAATAAATAAAATTAATATTTCTATCAGGGTAGGTATATAATAGGGGTCTAGAACCTAACTTTCACATTGTAACTCCGAAAAATATGAAACTATCTTCATTAAATAGCTTATTAGAAGTTATATATAATTAAAGTGATTTTGATATATTTTGAGTTTTTATTTGAGAGATACAAGTCTGGGAAGTTGGGATTATGGAAACTTATTCAGATCATAACTTTTTATCTATACAATATTTTTGTATGAAATCAATTTTGTATTTTTCTTTATTTAATTATCTACAACTTTCATGTAAGTTTATTTATTTGAGGTATAAAAAGTGGAACTAAAAATAGGTTCTGAAAATGAAGGAAAATGAATAAAATAAATAGGTATTTTCATTGGTTTTTGGCCATTATCTCCCCTACATGATTCTTTGTCGATCTAGTCATCAAGATGCCTAGGTCTCGAGGTTTCGGGTCATAAAATATTTAAAATATTTTATTGTTTTTCTTTTCTCTTTTTATTCTATAATTTTGGCATTAAAAACTGTATTTTATACACTATTTACACAATTATGCATGAATGATAAAATTCCTAAATTAACGCTATTTACACGCATTTACTTGGGTTTTTAAGGCCAAAATGATAGAACAAAGATGATGAAATGTAAATTCATCAATTATATAGTGGGTGAAGGATATGAAAATTTGAAACTTATTTGCAAATTATTTCATAAAATATTTTGAAAATTGAGTAAATATGTGACATTTTATAGAAAATATTTTACAAACAGTTTGTACAAGGGGGGTTAAATGGTTTTGAAAAACAATTATTTTGAAAAAAGTATTGTATATACATAAAGATATTGTTTGAGATTGTTTGGAAAATGCTTATATATATTATTGCTAATTAATAAGTTGTTTCATCCAAGACACCTTCACATCACAAAAAACTTGTACAAGTTCAAAAATACTTGATTTAGAGTAACACTTAACTCAAAGCTTGTCCATTCTTGGTTATTACGGTCTTACGACTTGATAACCTAAACTCCCTGGTTCGAAAGATATACAAGCTATATCGCATCTAAAATCCATCTTCTTAAAAAAGAATATGACCTACGATTGCATAAGCTTTGTGATGAGTCGAGGTTTCGTCTGAGGAACTAGGATGTGATGTTTGAGTTTGGACCTGATTTTATGATGCTTGATGATAGGATAAGATTGAGAATTACTTCATGAAACCTGAGTGTCAGCACATTAGCCAGTATGGATACAAGGTTCCTAAATTACCTTGATGAAAACCTAGGTACCAGTATGAATAAAACTACTAAAACTGTTGATCATTATGTACCAACTCGGTAAAAGCAGTGGGGCTAGACAAATATACAAAAATAAAATTTTATATAAAGAGAAAAGCTAAAAAAGTCCAAGAAAATACAAAAGAGTTCTGTTACTAGCAAACGCTCCCCATCTTTTCAAAAGTGTTCATTTAGACCAAAGCTACTAGGCCATGAATTGTGTGAGACCGATAAAAGGGCTCTGCATCATAAGCTATCTCTAGGTGTTGAAAGTATATTAGATACTTGAAAAGAGACACACCCGAATGTACCCCAGAAAAACTAGTATAGACATCTTAGAATTCTTGACGGACATACTAATTAACACCAAAAATACAAGTGTTTTTTAATAAGGCACTCGACTAATGTTTGTTCCAATAAGAGGAGAAAAGAAATGATCCAAACCTAATTCCTCCATACTTGGTTATTCCATCTTACACTTTTATGTCTGACAATTAAAGAAACGATGGAATGATGTAAGAACTTTATTTGTTTAGTAGAGTTGAAGGTTAGGTCATGAGGATGACTTCTTAGACTGTGACCTCGAGCAAAGCTGAGATTCTACAATTAATAGTGACCAAGACTAATTGTCATTCTACTATTTATATGTATGTACACAAAGAGTCCGATAGCTAGAGAAGTTGAGTTCCTTTTGAGTGAGGACTTCGTTAAACCAAGATTTCAAGAGTCACGTGAAATTTTATTCTGATTTTCAAGTCTTGTCTTTCACATGCATATCTAGGGATTCAACTTACTTATTTATTCTTTATTGCTCGAGGACGTGCACTGTTTAAGTATATGTGGGTGACGAATTTCAGATTCATCAATATTATATTAATTATTTAACCCTCTATCTTAACCTATTCAACAAATATAGATATGATTAACAAAATAAAATTCCCAAATAATTAATGCTATTTATGTAAACAAATAAAGTCTCCCTTTATTGTATATGTGTGTATGTTTATATGTTCCCTTTATTTTCTGTGTTTCCATATAATTAGGATCCCATAAAAGTATTGTAATATTGTAAATAAACAATGTATATTAGTTCCCATTTAAAAATACAAAAAGTAAACAAAATAATTGAAACAGGTATTTTTTTATTTATAAAAATACTTATAGAGATATACTATATATATGATGTATTTTGGTTATGGTTTCTACATGAAATATGTAGATCGTTAAAAAATACACAACTTTTATGTTGAAGACTATTTATTTTAACTTTTTAACTATTTTATTTTATTTACCTTTTATTTTACATTGTCATATTATTTGATTGGGACATCTGGCCTCTTCTGGGCTCGTCAAGTGGTTAGCACTCTGTTCTCATCTGCCTTTAACTCCAACCTTCTAATCAAGTGATCATATGACCAAATTCAGCCCATGCCCGCTCTCATATGAAGTGTCTGATCATAGGATCAGACGCTACTAATTCACACTTCCCAACCTCCATCTTTACCGTTTGATCACAAGATCATACCGTCATGCATCATCGTCAACCTTCGACAGTTCGCCCTCCATGTCACATACCGCTTCACCAGCAACCTTCTCCCATTTATCCTTGCTTCTCCTCCTCCTGATTTCGGTGCCAATCGATAGAACTTTCATTCCTTGTCTTCTCCAACCACCTCGCCATAGCCTCCCACCTCAGCTCCTCCAACTTCCATCACTTGAAACCATCACATTTCACCTAACCACACCTTCACAAAACCATAGTGGAGGGTGGTAGTTGAGTCCATCCACCTTTATGGGACTTCCCTCTGAGTCCTCTCCTTTTTTCCGGTGATAGAGATAATGAAAGACATTAAGAGACAATTGAGGTTAGAGCTTCGGTGAGATACACGATCATTTTTTGTTTTACTCCTCCAAGCATTGCTCGCTCCACTCCTTGTCCAAGTGTTGAGCAAAGACCCTGAAGTTCCAAAGCTTTGATCACATGCTCTGATTTCTGCTCCAATCATCTCCTCCATCCCCAGGTAATATGCAAGTCTCTCCCCTTCTTCATTTCTCCTATTTTATTTTTCACGCTCACACATCCTCACGACGATCTAATCACTCCTACACCATACTAAGACATTCCCATTCATGTGCATCACTTCGTTCATCCCTTCTCCTTATCTTGAATCTCACTAATTCTATCCATTTCTTCTTCCTACAAGTAAGAAGAACCCACTTAGGGATCCTCTTCAAGTCACTATACAACCCTTCATTTCCCTCAATGAAACACCCTTTTTTACTTCAGTTATGTATCTAATCACTCCAATGCCCTTCGAAGCCTCAATGATATGACGATACAAAGGTTATCTGATCTCGAGTTCCAACTCCGATGTAGCCAAACTGTCATCTTGATTCAGGGACTGCATACCTATCTCCATCATCCACTGCCTATGCCAGTACTCCGAGGGTCTTCTATGACATTCAATAAGATTTGGGGACTGCAGAGGAGTTCCTTCAACATCATCGGAGAACTACTCTCGAACCGCCACCTGCAGAGGAGGAAGGAGCTACATGCTCTGTTGGATTTGGGCTCAGGCCTGATCTAACGGTCATCAAAGGACCCAGCAACCGTTTATCTAGCCCAAAGGAGCATCTGCATCATTTGCCTCTACCTTGATTTGAGCTCTTGCATCTCTCTAATCCAAGTATTCGGATCGACAGTCAAACCTCTACTATGTACATCCAAACTCAGGTCGACAAGCCACGTGTCACACCTCTAGCATCAATTACCTAGACTGAGCCGTGTCCAGTATGAACTACCCACCGAGCTTTCAGACTGCATGCCTTGAGCACGTGACAACTTGAAAATTTTGCACCCATGCCTTGTCAACTCTTATTATTTTCCAAATGAGAAATACCACACGTTTGCACATTTTCGTGATAAGCCCCTCCATCTTACTTTATTTACATTTTAGTACATTTGGACCTGTTTGTGATGCTTTAAGTATTTTTAACTAAAGTTTTTATTGTATATGCCCCCAGATTGTATGTTTAATATCTTTTGCATATGAACTTCATTTTTAATGAAATTGATCTCTTTGTATTCATAATTTTATACTCTTTACATCTATAGCATGCTTGTTTTGTTTAGAAGTAAATTTGACTATTAATTTATAGAACAAAGTCCATGCCTATGGTGTGTCATTTAATTTGCCTTTAATAAAATTGACTTACAAATAAAAAAATTAGTCCTTATTGCATGTATTCCATGTTTAAGTGAGTTAGGATATATTTTGATGAACTTTGAACTCTAATTAAATATGAAATATACGTTCATCTACTTAGAGAAATATATGCTTTAATAATAACTTGATTAACCAATCATTTGAGCATCTAATCAATATATTATTTGTGTACTTAATGCTGTGGACCAATTTAAGATAATTGTATATTTCATCAGGAGCATTTTTATGTGATTTGTGTGCTTGTCTAATATTGCATTTTCATTCCTTTACAGAAACCTATTATATATTGCATTGAAAAAAATATATAAAAATACTATGCATACATCCACTTTGACTTAGATCACACTATATAACTTAAATATTTAAACTTCAGTCAGATAGCTTAATAGATCGTGTCATTGTGTTTGACCTTGCTTATCTAGGTAAATATTTACACCATGCTCTCTTCACCAAGATAGTTTTAACGTGGTTTTAATTGATTCGTAGATCGCTCGTGCTACAACCCGACTTAATTAGAGTAGATAGCGCTCCGTCATGGATACTAGATATAAAATGGAACATTAGATAATTTTCTTTTGAGAGATCTTATATTTTGTAGTTTTTATGTAAATTTAAAAGTATTTTTGAGTGATATTTTTTTATGAATTCGAAGAATCAAGCACTGAATGGTATTTATTGTTACATATTTAATTATGAAGGATATGAAAATAAATATTAAATTATTTTTTAGCATATATGATAATTTTATTGCAGTCTAGCCATAGACTACAATGTTCTTCATTGTGTATATGATGGTGCAATTATTCTTTGTGCATTACATATTCTGAAAAATTTAATTTTCTTTATAGCAAAAGTGAGCTTTTACAATGATTTATGTGAATACTCATTGTTATATCTTCTGATGTTAGATTTATAAAAACGATATCGTTCAATGTAAAAATGAATTTTATTCTTGAAATTTACAACAAATGTCATGTTCATATCTATATTTCTAGCAACATATCGCATAACAACTATCCATTGACTTTTATAAAAAAAGTATTCGAATCATTGTTAAATTGCAATAATTAGTGCAACTTTTAATGAAAATGTCAATAGATAATCCTCATTATATGAACATAAAATAATGAATATGCTATGAAATACAATAATAAAAAATAATTTATGACTAATAATATTTGTTGTTATAATTAAATATTAGGAGATATGACAATGAGTATTCAAATAACTCCTTATCTACGCCCATTTTATTGCTGTTGTTGTTGGTGGTGCATGTATGTATATAAAAAAATATTCCATGTATTCATTATCAAATATCATATTTTTTGTTCTATGGACATAGTCATTGAAATGTTAGTTCCTTATTAGCCTTTCGACGACCTCATATGTAGACATGTGTATGCAAAAGAAAATATCGATGTAGTGAACTTTGGATGGATTCTTTACATATTATCTCAATTTAAATCTATCACTATCTTAACCAAGATTTTAATTGAAATATTCAAATATTAGATTTACAATAATCAAATATATGATTAATTGATGAATCTCAAGATTCCTTGCATTATCTCTTTAATTGATGGATGAGATCAACTTATAACAATAAGGGAGATTTTTTAGATAAATGAAAAAGGCTCTCCATAGACTATAAATTGAGAAAGGATGTATACCAACACAAGTTCTCGTGGTAAAAGAAATA
This sequence comes from Ottelia alismoides, assembly GCA_037367405.1. Classification (NCBI taxonomy): domain Eukaryota; kingdom Viridiplantae; phylum Streptophyta; class Magnoliopsida; order Alismatales; family Hydrocharitaceae; genus Ottelia; species Ottelia alismoides. The sequence goes on from JAZKJV010002102.1 coordinate 489,679, forward strand.
AATTAGAGAGATAAAGAGAAGAAAGAATGTCCAAGGATAATGTAATAAAGTTTGAAGGGTGTAGTCTGAGAAGTTATTAGTCTTTCGTCTTTTCCCTAACAATTTGGAAGGTTATTTCTACTCTCTACGTTTATGCATTGTTGGGTGATTTGTATCATCATGTATGAACCCCTTCATGGGACACTAATTTGATGACTATCTTTCGTTTTAGGTTGTGATTACCCTCATGGTTTATTACCAATACATTGGTGGTTTTCCACTTTGAAATTCTCGCGTGTATATGTGGTTGATTTTTCTGTGATTTGTTTTCATTCATGACTATATTAGTCTTGTATTCAACATACCATACAGAAATCCATTCCCAACACTTACCCTCTGTAGTTTTTCTAACACATGAATAACCCCAAGAATATCTGTCAGAACAACACTTAGGGCCCGTTCAGTAGGAGAATAAGCAGGAATAAGGATGTGGAATAAGGGGAATAAGGGTCTATTCTTTGTTCGGCTGGAGGATAAGAATAAGGAGAATAAGGTGAAATAAAGGTAGGTAAGGTAGGATAAAGATAGGAATAAGAGTGAAATAAGATGGAATGAGGAAGAGTAATCGTACCATAGAAATCCGTGTCGAAAGGAGAATATGCCCCTTATTCCGGGGCCTGTTCTCCAAACGAACATGCCCTTAGTCATTGTTAGTTAGACATGTATATATACACTGAGGGATGGGGGGGGGGTGGTCTAAGCCCCCCAAAATTGGTGAAATTGCTATTAAATGTACTTAGAAGGTGATGGTATATTCACAACTTTCCTAACAGAAGAGGAGTTGAGCGCCCCCCCCCCCCCCCCCCCCAAATTATTGTAACGACGGTTGAGTACTCATATAATATGATACGATGGTATTAAGAAAAGTTTACTAGAAACAAGGGGAAAAAACGAACGTGCCATAACTGTTATGCTTTTGAGCCGAGCTTGGGCTTAACTAAGTCCAGCTCGAAACAAAAAAAATTCGACGATCCGACCCATTAACTTTGTTAATCACTTACACACGAGTAAAACTCGTCTGTCTCTCGAACCTGAGTCCACACACGGCTCTCTCAAGTCTCCCCACATACCGCATTCGATGCATTTTCTACAAGAAATTGGATACAATGAATAGTTTTAATATTTCTTGCCTATTTTCTGATGTCAAAGATATAATAACAGATACTATTTTGTCATATTATCTTTTGTATTTATGGGTGTCATATTCATTGTACAAGGTTCATATAACTATTTTTTTATTGAATTATTCGTTAAAATTAATAATCATTGTTATGTTTTTCAATGATTAGAATAAAAAGTCAATGAATAATTGTTGTTATATGATTCGTTGTGAGATATAAAGCAACGAATACTACTATTCGTTGCGAATTTAAAGAAGTAAGTTACGGATAATATCCGTTGTTATATATTTAAGTATGAAAGATATGATAACAAATGTTAAATTATTTATTCCCTCATGCCACTATCTTTTTGTAGTGGTTTTGTCAAATCATGATCAGTTGTACAAACTCTTTCGATAATGATAGTTACAACATTATAAGATTCAACTTCAACGTGAAAACGAGCTACAAGCTTACGATGGTAACAATTATACCAAAGATTGCAAGATTTCGTGGGAGATTCACAAGCAACAAGCTCGATAGAGAAGAAAAAAGGGGCTAATTGATTATTGATACATTAATATCAAGGGAAAAAACTGATATAATATTAGGGAAGATAAAAGGGGCTAACTGATCGGGCGAGATCGCACGCTACTGTTGGTCGCATGCTAATGTCATCGCCTTGTCGCAGGTTAAGGTCATCGCGCTACTGGACCTGGTTTTTGCATCATCGGGGAAAGGAGACCCCAAAGTTTCACTGGAATTAGAAGCCGCAGGGCAAGAAGGCTCGAATACGGTATGCGATGAGACTTGAGAGTGCCATGTGTAACCCTCAGGTTCGGGAGACAGACGAGTTCCACTCGTGATATTGTAAGTGGTTAAGTAGGCTAATCGGTCGGATCGTCGGGCCTTTTTTTGGGCTCATCTTCGGGCTGGGCCGGCAAGTCTATCAAACTGGACTTAGTTAAGCTCAAGCCTGGTTCAAAAACTAAACATTCCTATATACAAGGCCCAAGCCTGACCTAAGTTATGTTTGGGCTACAAGTTGGACCAGGCCATCCCGTTCCAACGTCCCTACTCAAGTCCCCCGGAAGTAAAATCATGACTTCGTCCCTGTATATACTTTAACTTTATAATCGATCAGCATCAAAGTTATGGGAGAAATTTTGGTCGTCGGGATGGAATCACCTCAAGTTCATAAACTCTCCTTTTCAAGTAGCACTTAAACAAAGTCCTCGGGATTAGATTTTTCCCATTCTAGTGCATCAATGTAGCGTGTATGAAACACATTGTGTTTTACCTGTTCCCGTCCTTCAATTGGTTGAAAGATTAGCCCCGTTACTGTAATCCCACATAATCACCTCAAAACAAACTTCAAAGTTTCTAATATACTAATTAACCCTTTCTAAGATGACCATTTTCCTCATTTGCATCCATAATGAAGACAATAAAAAAACTGAAGCGTGACTCAACCGATTACCATAACCTCTATATTAAGTTTCGCAAACCACGTCGATTCTTCGACTAGTTGATTTCTTTGCTTTTTAGGTTCTTCATCAGACCACTTGCTAACCTGCAGCATAATTCTTATGATATTAGCATGATAACCCAGTAGCTGCATGTTGACTGTTTAATTAAATACGGCAATTAACATGCTCGAAGTCATTAATCGTGTAAGCAAACACAACTCAGGAGAGGGGACGATGTGATAAACAAAAAGGAAGGGTACACAATCGTACAGTGGAATTGGATTGGGGATTCGTGATTCTCTTCCTCATGCATGTTCTGATATATTTGCTTTCTCTTTATTCTATTCGTCTGGATTGCATATGCCTGCCTGTTGCTCCTTCTTCTATCCCTTCGATATATTATTATAATCATTGTTTGGGGAAACGGGTATCGGTGGATTAAACGAAGGCCCGAGGAGATGAGCTGTTGGCATTTTCCAGTGGACGTGATTTCTGAGAGGGGTGTCCCTATCCAGAGGGACAGGAGGGGTCTGATGTCCCCATCTCATTTTCCAGTACAAGCAATCAAAATACATATCCATTCTTTCCCATGTGCTTGCCAGGTTTTACGGTAAATTAAACAAGATTCCTATACCCTACAATATGTAATTTTAACGGTTTTAAAATTATTGTAATCGATATGTTGTAGATGGAGGGCATAAAAGTATCTGTTTCCGATGAAATTTGAATGGAATATTAGAGGGATATATAGATGAATATACATGGTGATAATTTTCAAAAAAATAAAAAAGTGGAAGTTATAAGCCCGGGTGCTTGTAAAATTACATGCACCTTGTATACTCCCTATCCTCTTATACATTTATGTTTTTAGGTAGTCAGATATTTATAATATTTATAGGAGTTTGAGGCATACTTGGGTTGTATGTCACTTTATTGTACTTCTACTGGAAGAATATGATTTTCACATCACTTCCCTTAATCTTGTTCAATTAAATCACAGCCCTTATAATCTTCAAAATTACACCATGACCACTGTAATCATACGGCTAATGCAATAATAATCCCATTGGTTTGGCTCCCCTCCATATCAATAGTGTTAAGTTTTACCCTTTAAAGTAAATTAAACTTATATACATTCTTACCCGTTGACTTTTTGTAACACTTCAACCCCAAACATAGTGCCATACCTAAAACTCACGAAGTGTGGGTGTGGCTTATAAGTGATGGGGATTACTACTTGTCAACTTGGACTTAAGCATTTTGGGTGGTTGTCAACGGTTTCAATTTGGGCCCGATCCCAACAAGTTGTCATGGCCAGTCTTCCTCGATAACGGACCGGGGACCTAAGCCCGGGACGTTACAAATGGTATCAGAGCCAAATTCTCTCTGATAGTGGAAAGGGCTACCCGAGAGGTGGAGCCGCCCCTATAAAGAGGTTGGAGGAAATGGCTACCCGGAGCGTGAGCCGCCACTATCACTGGGAATAACCATGTCGCAACGAGGACGTTGCGAATATAAGTGGGGGAGGTTGTAACACCCCTACCCCAAACATAGTGCCATACCTAAAACTCACGAAGTGTGGGTGTGGCTTATAAGTGATGGGGATTACTACTTGTCAACTTGGGCTTAAGCATTTTGGGTGGTTGTAAACGGTTTCAATTTGGGCCCGATCCCAACAAGTTGTCAGGGCCAGTCTTCCTCGATAACGGACCGGGGACCTAAGCCCAGGATGTTACAAATGGTATCAGAGCCAAATTCTCTCTGATAGTGGAAAGGGCTACCCGAGAGGTGGAGCCACCCCTACAAAGAGGTTGGAGGAAATGGCTACCCGGAGCGTGCAGCCGCGACTATCACTGGGAATAAGTGATGTGCCATGTCGCAACGAGGACGTTGCGAATATAAGTGGGGGAGGTTGTAATACCCCAACCCCAAACATAGTGCCATACCTAAAACTCACGATGTGTGGGTGTGGCTTATAAGTGATGGGGATTACTACTTGTCAACTTCGGCTTAAGCATTTTGGGTGGTTGTCAACGGTTTCAATTTGAGCCCGATCCCAACAAGTTGTCAGGGCCAGTCTTCCTCGATAACGGACCGGGGACCTAAGCCCGGGACGTTACACTTTTCCTAATCTCGATCTAGAGGAAATGAGGATTTGTCATATTTCTAATGAATGGTAACTAGGCATATGGTTGCGGGTGACTTGCTTTTGGTCTTGCAATGGAAGTTGACGACTTTGTTGTCACTGATGATGAAAATTATGAATAAATTACCATTGTCAATCATGATGGAGAACATGACAAGTTTCTTCTATCAAATTAATGACGACTAATGAATCCATGATTCAACATCTTTATTATTTTATTTTAGCTTAAAATCCTTAACAAAATATATGTAAATAACAATAATTCACATTATTTATCATTCACCCCTTTTTTTAATATTGTATAGTTATCAATTATTTACATCAAAATAAAAGAATAAAGAAGAAAAGAAACAAGATATTGTATATATGCAATAAATACAGTCTGACTCAAACCCTGAGAGAAGGTCAAGACTTGACTTGATCGACAAGGAAGAAAGTAGGGAGAGATAAGTCCTTCATCAGAAAATTGAAGAAAAATACTTTATTATTCATGTACATTCATCATTATTCGTCTTGTACATATTGTATATTTTGTATATATATTTCTTAAACTATTTTATTTATCACCCAAATCACCTCGAATAACAATGTTTTCTCTTGAAACTTGTACCTAAAAATAAATAGTAAATATTAAAAATAATTGTAAGAAGAAGTATTGTACGTAGTGTAAATAATGACACTTTGAAAAAGCCGCAGAATCAAACTTGTCAGATCCATATCTTCTCCATAAAAACTCAAATAAAGCAAACTCACTTTATTGTACTTTAAATAAAATAAGCTTCAAAATGAAAGTTATTTCATTAAAATCATATTTAAGATGTAAAAAGTGGCTATTTGGAGTGTATTATATATTATGCTTGTATTGTTGTGATGTGAATATAATCTTCTATTTAATTTATGTATGTTTTTATATATATTATATTTTGAAATATTTGTATATATTGTACTTTATTCATATAAAATGCAAATAAATTACAAAAATAAAAATACATATAAAATGCAAATAAATTATTTTACAGAATAATTTATTAGGTTAAATAAATAGGGGTATTTACAATATGTATATAGTGGCACATATACAATATTTACAAAAAAATAAAATAGTGTAAATATTGTATATGTACCACTATATATATCGTAAATACCCCTATGTATTTAACCTAATAAATTATTTTGTAAAAAAATAAAATATGAATGAAATTTCTTGAAAATGTTGTAAATAAATAAAATACTAATCTATAAATTTATTTATAAAAATAAATTATTAAAATCGAAAGTTTGTATATATAGGTATAAATGCCTACGAATAAAGGTTAATATTCATTTAAACCTATGTAATTAATCTATTTAATTCATAAAAAATCACCATAAATATGATTATTAAATTACTAACATTTTTAGTTACATTTTTATTTTATTTAAATTCATTTTCCATTTAGTTTCTAAATTATTTACCATTTTATGCTATTTTGTCCTTTTCCCTTTCTCTGCTAGCTGACTGAGCTTTCCTGATTGGCGAACATGGGTCCGTTAACCTGAGTCAGCCTTCTCATCTCCAGGTCTGCCCAATTAATTCTTCACCATCGATTGCCTTTCATCGAATTTTTCTTGCCAATCCGTGAATCTTCTGCACCCATTTTCTATTGCAAAATTTTCACTTGAATAACAAGCATTAATGCTCGATTAAGAAGTTGATCTTTTGCACTCAGTTCACATGCTCCACGTATTTCAATTTTCACCTAAGCCTTTGCTTATGTATTCCATCTCTAGAACTCCTGCACCCCTTGATCCATCTTCGGCCAGGTTTTCCACTTGAATCGCAACATGAGGATTGGGTCTCATGATAAGAGCTTAGTCCTTCGACAAGGAGCGATTGAGGGAGCCGATCTGATGAGATTCAGACATGTCCGGAACTCCTCCGCCGTGCTCGAGCCTCTTCGACATTCCATCATCGGATTGAGGTGACTACCCCTACAAATCCATCACTGCTCCACCGTCATTAAATCCCACATCATCAGGTAGCCTTAATTATCTATAGTTTTTATTGAATTTGCTATATTAAATCCATCTCAGATCCAGCTCTGATCTGATTGATGAGAGCTATTCACTGGTTGTTTTTCATCATTGACTCTCTGATCACATCGCCCATCCCTTTTTTTGCCTTCCTTACGCTTCTGACTATCCAGATCCATCGCGGATCTAGATTCCAGCCTCCTTCTGGTCATCTTCGTCGGAGGCCAACCATCCATCATCACCCTTCGTGGTTTCAGCCTAATAACGTAGGTCAGAGGATCAACATCGAGCAACAAGTCTTTTGTAGGGATTATGATTCATTTCTGGAGCAGGATTAAGGATATGGAGCTTTACTTTCAGCTTCCATCCACATGTACTATAGATACTTGATCATTCACCTTCAAGCTTCATCGTCACATCAGATCGTTGCGTTTGACCTCCGAGAACCAGCAACCCCCTTCAGGAGAGGGATCAGAAGGAGATTGGTTGAGCTCTAATCGATTGAAGTTCGTCAATGTCCATTCTTTCGAGTTCTTCGAGAAGGGTTCACCGCCATCAGATCATCACGAGGCCTTCCAGATTCAATCAAGAGCATCTATCCGCACCCAAATGTACGTCGTTGATTAGATCTGAAGGGATCCAATCATAGCCGTCCATCGATTCAGAGCCTCATGTGACATACCTCCTGGGTATATTGCATTCCTATCCATTCCCTTTCTTTTATTTGTCAATAAGTCCTTTATAGGACACGTGCCATTCTGATATTTGTTGAGATTTTGTAAATAATTCCATGTATTTCCATTTAATTTCATTTTAGTCCTCGCAAGTTGTAATTATGTGTGTATACACGTGCATTTATGGTGATTTTGCAACATTTACCCTAAATATTTCATTTATCAATAAAAGTTGAGAGGTTTTTCAGTATTTGTAGATATAACCTTGTTGTTTTGGATATGCGACTTATCACATGTAATTATGGGCTTTTGTAGTGTTAATCTTCGATTTTATTTCCATGTTATAATTTAGTCTATAACCATGAAATAATTGTAGATCAATCCTTTATTTCTAGATTTTATTATCTTATCTATTTTGCATGAAATAAATATCATATGTGCTCTAAAAATTTAACAAAAATTAGGATAAATTCTTGTGAGTTGTTTTATAACAAATAAGTTTTTGCAAAATTTCTTTATTTTGTTATTTTTAATAATTCAAAAACATTCTAATATTTTCTTGTTAGCAGTATAAAAATAATAAAATTCGAAAAATATATTTAAAAAAATAAAAAATACTATGTACACGTTTTGAGTTATTTTAATTTCTGTGCAATTTTTGCTCGAAATTTCTTCATAAAAAACCAAAACACATAAAATATAGAAAATCTTAAAAAATTCATACAAAATCATTAAAAAATAATATATATATATATATTTGGAAATATTTAAAAGATAAATAATAGCTATTTTTGATAAAAATAGTTTCCAGGTATGTTTTCTTCATTTTATTGTTTTAAAATCCAAAAACCTTGTCGTTATTTTCAATTTTTTTTAATTTCATGTTTTAAATTGTTTTGAAAATCCTAAAAAGTCTTGAAAATGGAAAAAATAGTAATAAAAATATCAAAAACAAAAAATCCTTAGTTGAAGTTTCTGAACATTCTTATTATATTTGAAAATTACAAAAAAGGGTGTTAGTGTGTCTTTTTTATTCCATTTTCTTTTTATTACTTTTTTAAATTTTTAAAAAATATAAAAATTTGCAAAATATAAAAATCATCAATAAATAAAAAATTAGAAAATATAAAAAAATATAAAAATGAAAATTATATAAAAAATATAAAAAGCATGAAAACTAATAAAAAGACCAAAAAGAGAAAAAAGAAGAAGAAAAAGAGCCTTCATTGATTTTTCTTGAAAATTAATAACCCCTGTTTTTATTAGTGCCTCCTTGAGTTCGACCCTGGGAGCTATACCATGTTAATAAAAAGCTCTTCTATCTTCATTTATTTGATTGGATAAAAATAAAATTGTTTGATTGATTTGAGATTCCTTCTGGGTCGCAACGACACATTGATCTCTTATATCTTTTCATTCAATAAAATTAACCTATAAGTTAAAATCTCAGTCATCAATGACCTTATTACCTTTGCCCCAACCATCCCCTCTAGCACGATGAACTCCATAACTACCACCTTCATTGTATGGGCATCCCTCTCAGCAACCTCCGTCATCCTTAGGTGGCATCCTTTCTTTTGGAAGGGTAACCTAACAAGTAAATGAACCCTTGGGGACCTCCATGCTCCCCACTATTTTTTCAAGGATGTCCTCCATTCACCAAACATCCTTTATGTGCTTTCCAAAACCTCATATCCTACTGCTAGAGGTGTCATCGACTGTGTGTCAGAGTTGGCCCACTTCACATAACCGATGTGGAGCTAAGAAGTTCTAAAGCGTTTGAGAATAAAGGCAAGAAGAAAATTGAATTGGCAGTTTTCCTAGAGTGCAATTTTACCATTACAAATTGTGATGGGTGATGGATTGGATTTAGTGCAACCCACCACATTGTCAAGACAAAAGACTGTCTAGTGGGCTTTAAAGAGCTGAAGAGATGTGAATATATGATCTTATTTGGGAACAATACCTACTTGGATGTCGAAGATGTTGGGAAATACATGCTTGACTTGGGAGACAATATAATGGTACTTCATGATACACTATACACTTCAAAAATACTCTAGAATCTCCTATTCGTTGCATTTCAACTCAAGAAAGATTTTGAAGTTCGTTTCTAAAATAAATGTGTATCCATAGGAAAGAATAAAAAGATATATATCATAGGAAAGTTTGTAACCAATCAGAACTATTATTTATTCTTGTAATAAATTCTAATGAATCATTAATTGTGGTTTTCGAGTACTCTATGTATTATTTATCTGATGTGATTTTATGACACATGAGACTGAGTTATCTAGGAAAAATAAAAAATAGGTCAAATGATTAAATTTGATCTTTAGCCTAAGATTACAAGCGCAAGAACATTTCCTTCTGAACATTTTCTGACCGATAAAATATCAAGAAAACCTTCTCAATGGGAAATCGGTTGAATGAACTATCATGCTTTATCCTTTCAGATATATGTGGGCCATTGAGTGTTAGTACACCTAGAACAAGGAATACTTCAAAACATTAATTGATGACTACTCTAGGTTCTCTTATGTCTATATCTTAGGAAGAAAAGTAGAGGCCTTTGAAACATTTAATAGATACAAGGCAAAAGCAGAGACAAATTTGGGAAAACTAATTAAGACCCTTAGGACTAATAGAAGTGGAAAATATATCTCAAAGGAATTTGAAGAGTATTGTATTCAAGCAAGCATTTGCAGGAAGACTACGATGCCTTATACACCAAAACAAAATGGTGTAGTTGAAAGAAAGAATAGAATGCTAATAAATATGGTAAGATGTATGCTATTACAATTAGGTCTCTCAAGAAATTTTAGAGAGAAGCAATGTTGATCAGTAACTACATACATAAAAGGATCTCCACCAAGTCTGTAGAATCAATACCATATAAAATTTGTAATGGCAAGACACTCGAATCGGGTTATCTCCTGAATTGAGGATGGGTTGGACATGTCTTGATATTGAATCAGCTTAGAGACAAGGTATACTTCAAGACATTAAAGTGCAAATTTGTTGGATATAGTGAACATTCTATAGGATATAGTTCTTCTATGAATCAAAATGTATAGATGCAACCTTCCTTGAAAAACATCAAGAGAAGTTGCATGAAGTAGAGGAATAAGATCTTCTGATTATCCTACAAGATAATAAAGATGACTTAGATATAAGACATGAATTAGTAGATGATACCATCATCCACATAGAGAGAATGAACCTATAAATGATGACGATCCTTTAGACGATGTTGGTATACCTACAGAACCAATGAGTATAATAGGCAACAAGAGACTCAGAACACGACCTGCACGGATGGAAGATTATATTTCTATGGATGTGAGGATTCATGTTACACTGTAGATGATGATATAGAGGATTACATAGATCCCATATATTTTGACGAAGAAATGGCATCGAATGAGTCAGAATCATGGATGACCCCCATGAGGTATGAGGAGGACTCGATTTAAGGAAACAATGTATGGAGTTATGTGATTTGCTAGAAGGAAGGTAATTGATAGGATGTAATAGGGTATTCAAGAAAAAGTACCGACTTGATGATACCGTTGATAAATAAAAAGCAAGATTAGTTGTCAAGGGTTATACTCAACAAGCTGGAATAGACTTCCGGGAAGCCTACTCTCTAGGGCTAAGTTTGCATCAATTCGAGTGATCTTCACTATAGTCGCATATATAGATTTAGAATTATTTAAAATAGATATGAAGACAGACTTCCTTAATGGATAATTAATAGAGGATATACACACAGACACATACATACATACAACTACCTGATGGTTTTCAAGTAAAGGGATATGAGTGGTTTATAAGTTAAGAAAAAGTCACTATATGTCTAAAACAAACTTCATGAAAATGGTATCTCAAATTTCATGAGAAAGTTATCCGATTTGGATTTGTTGCAATAAGTTGGATAATTGTGTATGTCATGAAGAGTGGGACTAAGTTTGCAATCATGTCATTGTATGCAGATGACATACTACTCGCAGGTAATGACATAGGAATGCTTAATGAATTTCTAAGCAATGAATTTGAGATGAATGACATGAGAGAAGCATTATATGTTCTAGGAATTCAAATTAGAAGAGACGAAGACTCAAGAATATTGAGTCTTTGTAAAGGATAAAATTTGCATACTTTATTAAAAAGATTTGGAATGCAGAACATCACTCCAGGTCCTACACCACTTGTAATTGGAAAGAAGCTCAGTACAAGTTTGAGTCTAAGAAATGGGCGGAAACCTTTTAGAAGTTCCATATGCACAAGAAATGGGAAGTCTAATGTATGAAATGATGTGCACTCAACCTGACTTTGCTTATCTAGTAAGACTAGTTAGTAGATATCAAAGTAATCCCAGACTAGTACATTGTGGAGCTGCAAAGAGGATTTGTTGATATCTGAAAGGAACTATAAATATGAAACTAGTGTATCAAGCTGAATTACTTCAGTAGTAGGAGACTCTAATGATATTTCATAGGGGATGTCGATGATAGGAAATCAACATAGGGTTACTTTTTCATGTTTGATGGAGCATGGGGTAGCAAGAATCAAGGATGTGTATGTAGACATACACATGAGGCAGAATATATTACATGTAGCATGGCCACCACTCACACAATTTAGATTAAATACTTTCTGAAAAGCTTAAGCCTTGAATTGATTAAAATCCAATTTAAATGTATTGTAATACTCAAGCTACAATAAGTTCGAATAATAGCGGGGCTAGGAGTTCTCAAGGAAAGCACGTTGAAATCCAATATCACTATATACAAGATATAATGTTGAAATAATAAATAATGGTAACCTATATACCTACAAGAGATATATTAACTGATTATCTAACCAAGGAAATCATAGACAACACCTACACTAAACATGTTGGTTTAACGGGGATCAGAAATGCATGAGTCAATGGAGAGGTTTTCATGAATAATGAACCTCACTGCAGACATCTCTATGAACTATCGAATAGTGGGAGTGTAAAAGCTTTGACCACTATGGTCAAGAGAGAGATGTAGAACGACCTTTGTGACCACATGGTCAAGAGACCGCCTCCGATGTTTGTGGTGAGATTGTGTTTCATGGGAGACATAACCGTCAGGCATAGGGGAGGGGGCAGACGACGCGATGGTGTTCACACCCTGTAAGTACCTCCTTTGGGATGAGAATGTATTACTCAATCTGGATCTGCACGTGTCAATCGGGAGCCTACTGCTAGCCCATCTCCTTCTATCCATCTCTCTCTTAAGAAGGGCATCGACGACGTACCTCGATACAAGACAAAACATGACGAAATTTCTTATGGAATAGAAAGGCGAGATCTAAAATTAGACTTGTTGTAGCTTGGCACAATATTGAAAGAAAAAGGATAAATAACAGATGAATAATCATCCATCTTGAACATTTTCACATGTTATAATTGTTAAGACTATGGTAAAAATAATATAAGGGAGCCCCTCCTTGTTGACATCAATCTTCAAAACCTCCTATTACAAAAGTAAATGTATTTCCTTAAGCATATTTTGCTATCAAGAGGATTTTTAATTCTAGAGATTGATTTAAAAGGTGCAAATGAGTTTTATGGAAGTGTCCTTGAAGATAAGTTGAAAATGGCTATAAGAACTGTTTGTGGGAAGATATGCTAAACGACTCCGCATTCTTAAGATTTATTTTCCTGAACACTTGGATGCTTGTAATTAAAAAATATTACTATATATCAAGCCATCAAATCAAAATAATATATTGATAATTGTTTCCAACTTGGGAACAGGGAAAATGAATAAAACAGTGATTAAAAAAAACTCGCTAGAGAGGATCATTTTTAAACAAAGAAGATAGACATTTTCCCTCATGTTGTCATCAAAGGACTCATTGGTTAAAAAAGTCTATGACGTGTTTTAAATCGAAGGAATCATACTAAATTTTCCCAAGAGCTTTTGATCAAGATATTTCCATAGTAAGGTAGGGTTTTTTTCTATCAATGTGAGATCAGAACAAGCTTATAGCACAAGACTGCCACCACAAATTTGGTAGACACTCAACATGCACATTCTATCTATGTCAAAAAAGATTTCAAACTGTTTGACCATGCCTTCGACAAATGCCCATTTTCTCATGATAGTTTTCAAAAAGTAGTTCAATTACCTTCCTAAAATGTTGGCCGAAATATTTCTCAAAGGAACATGAATGCCTTCCGCTTGTAGTCAAGTTATGTAAAATTAAGTTTGCATCTATAACGTGTTTAATATGGAAAGATGGATGCGGCTTTATTGTATACACAAAATTATCTAAGGAAGGACTTGGAGCAGTTTTTATGTAACATGCCAGGATAGTAGTATATGCATCATGACAACTAAAGACACAACGATGGGGTAATCTTCGGCTATGAGTTGGTCGGAGTTGAAAGAGGTATGAGAGATAGATAGGAAGCGAGGGAGTTAAGGAGGATGTTGTGATTTGTCAAGCTGATTTGGGGTAAGGGAGTGGGAAGAAGAAGAGGCATAATACAATCTCATGGGTCATGTCCCCCCATAGTGCCACAAATAAAACGAGATAGAGACGGTGGTGAATGACAAGGAGAGAGAGATAGAATAAATAGAAAACATGTATTCACATGGTAAAAAAGAAAGAACTGCACAACCAAACAAAAAAGATCAAGAATACAGAAGCTTGGCCTTCTTGCATGATCAAGGAACAATGGGATTTACAATTTGGATGTTGACATTAGGGTCATCCTCATAGATATCGAAGTTGCTTCACATATAGGTCCTCAGCTGCAAAAATGCTCAAATACTACACTGGTGGTTGAGACCTTTATATGCGAATATCTCTATGAAATCTATAATAGCCCCTCCCCAGGCCAATTCAGATCTGACCCAACGGTTCTTGTGCGGAGAGTTAATATCCAACTACATCATTTCACTTTGCCAGGATCAGCCATCCAAAAGTGGACTATCTTTTTTTTATTATCTCAGCTATATATATAATGGTAATACATTTTTAGCGACACAAAATCTAATGGTGTCTTTAATTCTCATCAGCTGAAACTATGATCCTTTATTTCTCTCTTTCTCGCATGTTTTTGTCAGGAGTGTCCTTTGTAACTCATGCAAGTGTACATCTATTCTTATTCAGTAACTGTTGTTAGGTTCATAAAAGGTGTAACCTCATAACTTGTGTCCTCAACTACCTTTCTCAAGCTTTCTCTTAAGTTTATCTTAAAAACAATAATATGAAAAACCGTGCTATTAGTGTCAAACCTTGAAATGATATCAAATCCACAAACTCCTATTTATACCAACTAGTGGTAATAATCTTGATTGAAATTAGGGAACACCTTTCTCTTCGTTTCTCAGCGTGACTTCTGAGTAATTTCCATTAAGAGAAGTCACACAATATCAATCACTTTACAAACAATCCTACATCATCCTTAAATGTGCTAATTAGTGGGATTCATTATGAATATTATATGAAATTCTTCCAATGTTGCATTTACTTTGAAAACTTCTTTAACCTCAAAATTTCATTTCTTAGCCCATCTAACTTTTTATTTCCATTGAATTGTTCCACTCAACACTTATATGTGATATGAATATACCACTTGTTGGGCATTAACCTTCATTGATTATCTTAAACTTCCAGTAATAAATCCCTCGTTACTCTTCAGTTTTTACCATCTTTTTGTTGATTTTCACTGTCATCTTTCCTACTTAAAGGACCATTCAACCTCTTTACCTTTCATGACCCCAATCCATTGAAAAACTTCTTATAGCGTCAACCATTGATTGGATAGCGCTTACAATAATAGGGGTACACTAGATCTCCATCGTGAATCCACGTGCATTGGTAGATAGTCATCGAGGAACCAAGAACATAATAGACTCTCAAAGGAAGTTAAGAGGAAGATCAAGGACTTGTTTCATGTTTGGTCATATTTGGCCAATATAGGCAATGGTTGCATATTGAAGATGAGTTTCATACTCAATAGGATGACCTTGCTCTGAGTATGATTAGCAAAGGTAAATTACTCCTCCAAGTCTCCACTAACTATGAAAACTTCATAAGAAGCATTTAGGAGGATTCATCTAGGACGAACTCACAAAAATGAATTTAGGTATATCCGGCCAAGTCACATTATCTAGTAATCTACAAAAGTTTAAAGATACCATGTGTATAATTTACTAACTGAATCATCTTATACTATACTCATGGTGGTTTATGCAACTCTGCGATAATGATATGATTTTTGTTTGGTATCCTTTAGATGTATTCAAGCTCGAAACAAGAACATCATATACATTTTCTCCAAAGATATTCAAAAACTCAAAGAACAACTATTCTGTACAAGGATACATCAATTGTGTGTTTTGTTTATCACTCAAACATACTTCACTTCCATTTATTGAACCTCACACAATATTTGTTTACTAACACATATATTATGCAAATGATATTCAACCTTCGAAACTTACTTGATCAATCGGTATGTGAATCATTTATATAATTCACATTAATCCTAGCCCATTGTGTGCATTCCGCACAAACTTCTACTCTTTTCGGATGCACGTATGGATGTATTTTTCTCTACGAGACATATACTATGGCTATTGACCACATACATATTTAGTCAAAGAGGACCCTAAAAAAAGGGAGAGGGGGTCATTCACATAAACTACTCTACGTTCTCTGACGACACTACAAGCCACACTAATCAAACATGTAGTAAATAGAAGAAGAATGAATTAGATTTGCGGTTGCTCCAATAACATGGTTGTATTCTTCTTTTTCATCCTAAACGATCAAAGTATGACCAATAACTTAAGAAGATGGAAATAGATTAAGTACAACTATTATATTTTTCCATTTCATACTTATTAGTTATAACTCAGCCATGTCCAGTCCCAAGCCTAGGTAAATTGAGGAGTGTTACGTGTTAGGTAGCCAACAACCAGTGCAAAAGAGAAAAATTCCTAAATAGTATTCTGTTTAATAACACTATTTAGGAATTTATCTCAAAATAGTTTGTATCTTTTCAGCATAGATTTAAGCAAACATTATATTTTGTTGAGATGTTCCCTACAAACGATGTATTACGTCACCTGGATGCAATGGGAAGTTGGCAATGACTGCTACATCACTGTTTGGATGTAGTTTAATTCTCGCATGAGGAACGCATGCGAGTAAATAAGCTAGTTCCGCTACATTGTCACCTTGATGTAGTCTAAACTTTGCAAGGGTTCTCGCAATATTGATGCATGTGAGTAAAAAAGTTGGTCCAAAAGAGATTACAAAGGAAGTTGTGAATTGATAGTTGTAATATTGGCACTTTGACTGGTGAATTGATGGAGATTGTAGATATGATGGAAAGAAGGAAGATTAAGATAATATGTCTCCAAGAGACAAAATGGGTTGGAGATAAAGCACAGAAAATCGAGAAGGTATACTACAAAATTTCGTATTCAAGTAAAGATAATGGAAGAAATGGTGTTGGAGTGGTTGTTCATAAGGATTTAATTGTATGGTTAAGGTGCAAAGATTAGTGGATCGGATTATTTTATTAAAGTTGGTGCAAGAAGAAGAAAATCTGAATATCATCTCAGTTTACGAACCACGAATTGATTTAAATGAAAGGATTAAACAAGCTTTTTTGGGAGGATTGGTAGGGGTGAAAATGAATATGAATATATTCGTATCCGATCCGCTATCGTATTCGTTTTATACATATTTTGATATTTGTATTCGTATTCATTTTAAAATGGATGTGGATATGGATATCACTTCAAAATTCGCTAATATTCACATTCATATTCATCTATTTATTTTTCGTAATTAAGTATAGTAATATATTTATTTATAACTGTACATAACAACATTTTATGATTTCATTCACCATTGTTGATATAGTTGTTATGAAAAGAATTTGTTCGCAATATCTATTTTATGTGTAAACCATCCTAAACATGAATATTTTTGTTAATATATCAGTATATTTCTTATTATTATTCGTATCCTATTCGTATTCGTTTTATATTCTCATTTTTAAGGATATGGTAACACATTTCTCATATCCATAAGTATTCGTATTCACAGATATTCGTATACGTATCCGATCGTTTTCATCTCTAAGGACTGGGATATAATTATGCAAGGAATCCCACAAAGAGAGATGATTTGCCTAGGTAGAGATCTTAGTGGATATGTGGGAAATGATGCTTTAGGGTAGGGATGAGCATTCACCTGGGTCGACTCGGCCCGGCCTGAAGCCCAGCCCAAAATGCTCAGCCCAACCCAAGCTCAAATGAATATTGGGCCAAGTTTGGGCCCAATATTTAGGCCCAAATTTTTTGGGTTGGGCTTGGGCTCGGGCTCAGCTCGGCTCAGCCTGGCCCAAAGAGGACTTGAACACTTTCCCAAATCCTACACGTATGAAAACTCCCACCTATTTCATGTGCATTATCTTCTTGTATACTCCCTTCGTACAATGTTTATAAACCAAGAAAGTCAGGCGTGTGACATATGAGTTGATGATCATCGTATTTCAATTCAAAATTAATTTTCATTAATTGGTCTTTGGTTTAGATTATGTTGATTATTCTTGAATTTGTTAGTATTTATTTTTTCAATCAGAACATTTTCTATTATTGAACCTTTACCCAATATGGGGTCTTATGCCCATTTTTTAACATGTAGTGTCTAGTGCACATGCTGTTAACTGGGTCAGTTTGTTTCACTCTTTCAATTTATATACATGAGAGACATTCATGGTATCTAACATTGAGTGCATGCGTATAAAATGACAAATCCTTAGATTTGGTAGAATTGAATTTTAGTTATTTCACAAGTATTATGGCACATGTTTTAAACAATTTTGACTTGTGTAACTTGAGTTGAGATTAACTTGAAACAAAAGAATCAAAGTTAATAACCTCTAATGGGTTAAGATGGGCCATCCTGGTCTAAGCATGGCTTAAAGGAATTGGGTCGAGCCTGGTCTAGGCCGAACAAAAAAATTTTACAGGCCTAAGCCCGGCCCAAGGCTCGAATTTTTTAAATGGACCTGGAGCTGGGCCCTTCATGACCCAACCCAGCCCGACCCATGCTCATCCCTACTTTAGGGTATGTTATTGTTCATGGAGACCATAGTTTTGGTATATAAGTGAGGAGAAAAGTCATTCTGATTTGGTAAGGTCTTATGATCTTTTCATAGCAAACACTCTCTTTAAGAAGAGGAGGAGCATTAAGTTACTTATAAGAGTGGCCCGGTTAGAACACAAATAGATTACTTTACACTGAGGAGAAAAGATAGTTTATGTTGCAAATACTGAAAAGTAATATCATGAGAGAGTTTGACAACACAATATCACTTGTTAGTCATGGATGTGCGAATAAAAGTGTTGGTACAGAAAAGAGGGATTCCAAGATCACTAGATCTCGATGGTGGAATCTTCAATTGGACCAGTCAAACTTTAGGGAAAAGGTTTTATAAGACATCTTGATATTGTAATGGAAGTACAAACGAGATGTGTGAAGCGGTAGCATATTGTATTTGAAGGGTATACGAGATCATATGAGAGTCAAAGGGAGGAGCTCTAGGCCATAAGGAGGGTTGGTGGTGGAGTGGACAGGTGCAAGAGAAGCTGAAGTTAAAAGAGCATGCTTTAAAGTTATGTCTAAGGATAGAACATAGGACACAATCACAAACTACAACATAGCATGGAAGGAAGGAAGGTTGTAAATGAAGGTTAGTCAAAAACTTATGAAGTTTTGTACTAAAATCTTGATTCTAAGGAGGGCCAGAAGGATATATTCAGGTTGTCCAAAGCAAGAGAAATAAAGACCAAAGACCTTTCTCAAGTAAGATGCATTAAATATGAGGAAGGTCACATGTTTGTTACTCAAAAAGGATATAGAGAGTAACAGAAGCAGTGTTTCCACATGCTTTTCATTAGGGAAGGAAATAAAGAGGTCACTTTGGGAGATCTAGCTATTAATGAAAGTTACTTGAATCATGCAAGCTATAGACGAATACAAAGGGAGGAAGTAGAGAAGGATTTGAAGGTTATGAGACCTATGAAAGGTGTAAGACCTGATGGCATTTCTACAAAAGTATCAATAGTTTTAGGTGAGTGTGGTTTGACTTGGCTAAAAAAAATTTATGTTATTTGGAGAAGTAAGAAAATGACAGAAAATTGGAGGAGAAACATCATGATGCTTCTTTATAAGGATAAATGAGACATTCAAAATTATTCAAATGATAGAGGTATCAGGATGATGAGTCACACTATGAAAATATGGGAAACGTGTGATCGAAAGAAGGTTGAGGCAAGTTTTCAAAGTAAAAGAAAACCAATTCCGATTCATGCCAGGTCATGCAACTATTGAAGCCATCTACTTTCTGAGGAGAACAATGGAGATTTATAGAGCTAAAATGAAGAACCTCAATATGATTTTTATTGATTTGGAGAAAGCTTATGATTTTGTCCCACGAGAGATATTGTGGGGAGTTTTGAAGAAGAGACAAGTACATGTCCTATAAATTAACCTCATACAGAAGTGTATGATAGGGCTTATCTTGTGTAAGGATCCAGTTTGGGAAGACTTGTTATTTTGACATCAACATTGGTCTGCATCAAGGTTCATCTTTGAGTCCGTTCCTTTTTACTTTGAGTATGGATGAGTTGACAAGTCACATTTAGGATGAGATACATTGGTGTATATTAATCAGTGATGATATTGTGTCGATTGATGAGACTAGAGATGGAGTAAATGAGAAGCTTGAGGTCTGGAGACATGCATTGGAGACTAAAAGTTTTCGTATAAGCAGGTGACAAATAGGCATTCATTCACTTTTATTCTTCCATTTTGACATTAAATCCCTATTAAAATACATGCAAATACCACTAACATGCATGAATTAATATATATCATTAATATATAATTACTATGTAAATATTTGTATTTAAACTCAAAATAAAAGAATAAAGAAAAGAAAAGAAAAATAAAGGAGGTATCAAATATACTGATTGATTCTAAACCCCGAGAGCAAGTCAAATATTGACTAGGTCGACAAAGAATAAAGTACGAGGAGAAAGCGTGGAACACTATACAAAATCCTAAATCTTCAAAATACAATATATAGTGCAAATAACCTAAATTTACACTATTTTATTTATTATCATATAAAAACCAAATAATAAAATGTCAATACCAAACTTGTACATATTAATGTATATAAAATAAGAAAAATCTTATCCAAAATAAATCATCACAGTACACTTGGTACATACAGATAAAAAAGCCACAAATAGGACTTCATTAATCAATATCTTCTCCATATGAACTCAAAACGAACCAAATCACCTCCATTATATTTAAAATTAAATTATCTATCAATAAAGGTGGTTTCATTGAAATTGATGCTCTGTGCAAAGGTCGGCTTTTCGAGGTACTATTGTACTTGGGCATCTATACATACAACCAATTATTTTTATTTCTTACATTTTTAATCATCTTATAATTTTAGATTATTGTATCAATTATATAATACTTATTAAAACTATAAATATAAATAAAAACATTTAAAAGATGCTGAAAATGAATAATAAAGTTCAATGCATAGGTATAATGTACCTATAATATAGATACATGCAATTATTTATATACACAAGTTATAAATATATAAAATATTTAAATATGGTATTAAGAATGAAAATAATAAAATAAAATACAATATATATTATATAAATATATATACCTATATAATGTTATTTAAATCATAATACATTATAAATATGGTTTTAAAAATAAATAAAAAATCTTGATAAATCAGTTTAGAAAACAGTAAACATTTTTTATGTTTAAGTTTTTTGAATAAAACTATTTGTTATTTTATTTATATTTAATTTTATTTATGAATTATTCGTTGTTTTATAGTGGGCTGGCATGGTCCAATAGCTATACGGGGAGTGTTTAGCCCTTGGTCAACACCTCCTCTACACACTCCATACTCCTGCACATGTCAGATCCGCTCAACCCATCTCCTTAATTGAGTTCTACTCCATCTCCATGCCCATTTTCTCCTAGATTCCTTCACAAGAAATGTGCTCACTATCATCTTTTTCTCCATGCCCATTTTCTCCTAGATTCCTTCACAAGAAATGTGCTCGCAATCATCTTTTAGAACACCATCGTGCTAGGTTTTACTTACCACCTTCGATCGACGCATAAATCCAATCACAAAATCACCCCACCTCTCTGCTATTAAATGAACTCCAGGACCTCCATTCCAATTTGATCCGATTTTACTCCCCGTAACCCGATGATTCCCTTGATGGAGACTCTGTGGTGACAAAAGGCTAGGTCCTTGGACTCGAGGCATGGAGAAGGAGGAGGAGGTCCGATATCCAACCACCAACGACGAGCTCCGTCAGGTTCATCTGCTCCCAGGTCCTAGACCAGGTCAAAGTTTTTAAAACTAGGTTTATAGATTTGTTGTTTACTTATCAAATCTTAGCATTTAATTCCTATTGATTTCACTTAGTTTTCTTTAAAATAAAAAAAATCAAAGTTCATCAAAGCTTTAGGCACTCACCATCATTTACTATGAACCACCCATTGTTCCGACCACCAATCACCTTCATCTTATTTCCCATTGCTTCTACATCACTCCAGATTGCCAATCCACCCTTGATCTTACATAGATCGAGGTCTCAGATCTCCTCTGCCATCCTTCAGCGGAGATACATCACTAATGAATTACCATTCATTCATATTTATTCATTCATTTTAGGCTTTAATACCTAGATAAATGCATTTAAATATAATAACATACATGAACTAATAATTGTATATTAATCTATCTAGTGTGTATAAACACTTATAATTAAGCCTAAAATGAAGGAATAAATAAAAGGAAAAAATAAAGAAAATAATATAGATATTGACTGATCTTGGCTCCTGAGACTAAGTCAAGCATTGACTTGGTCGACAAGGAATAAGGTAGGGGGAGATAGGCCGGAGAATCTATAAAAAATTGGAATTAAAACCCTAATTTTTTTATCAATATATATTTTGGGACCTATTTTATTTTCACATTTTTATACCTCAAATCAAAAAATTTTGAACTAAGAACATTATACATAAAAATATAAAGAAAAAATACAAAATTTATTTTATTAAAAAATAATGCACAGTGTGCCTCGGACACAGAATAAAAAGCCGCAAAGAAAACTTCTCAAAGCTCTATCTTCTTTGTACAGACTCAAAATTCACCAAACTCACCTTCATTGTTCATAAAATTAAATTATTTATTTAATGAAGGGGTTTCATTCAATTTGGAGTTAAGATGCAAAAGTTGGCCTTTGGACTCTCATTGTGCAATATACATGTATATAATATTCAATATATTTCTCTTTATATTTTTATAAATTTGTAAATATTACTTAATATACTTGTACATTATAAAACTAAAATAAAATTATTAAAAATTCATTAAAATAAATAAAGTAATTAACTACATAGGTAAACATATCTATAAAATACCTATAATATATGTGCATATAATTATTTAAGTACAAAAATAACTTCAGAAAAATAAAAGAAAAATATATGCAAATGTATATAAATATAATGTAAATATAAAATTATGTATATAAAATAATAAAATATCAAGCAAAAATAAAAATAAAATATAGTATTTATGTATTTATATCTATAAATACATGTAAAAATGAACTCCTTATAAATTAACTCGTAAATAAATAAAAATCACTAAAAATTAGTTTATTAAATATGGAACATTTTTTATGTTTTATGTTTATTTAAATACAATCATTTTCTATTTTAACTTTAACTTTATTTAATTTTAATTTCAATTTTTTTCATTTTTTGGCTTGCGTGGCACCTACGTGGCCCAGTCGCAAGCCGTGGAGTGTTGACTCCTGGTCAATACCACCTAACCTCTCTAGTATTTGTTAGAACTGGTTGGGGTGTTGACTTGTCTGATTTTGCACATGATTTCTGTTACCCATTTTGACATGATCCCTTTTTGAAAAATGAGGATCATATAAAGCTCTCTCACACGGATCGTCCGGATTTGATCATTGTATCTTGATCTTGACGAAACCCTAATCTCCTTTTTTTGGTTTTTTGTCTTATATAAAATAACCCCCACCTCCTATTTTGCTCATTTTATTGTCCTCCTTCACCTGTAACCCCTTAGAACCTCTAAGAAGCTTCTCCTTTGTGGCAGGAGCGCTGGACATCAGTTCTTACACTACAAGCAGAGTACCCAGAGGGGATGGTCAACAACCGTCCCCTTTTTTACTAAAACCGTCCCTTCTGACCAGAAGGGATGGTCACTAGTCCGTCCCCTATAACACCATCTCATTTGACCATAAGGGACACAAAATACGAACTTTCCCTTTCTGGAATCCGTTGGGACAGTTCGAACCATCCCTTCTGCTACGAACAACAGCCCAGCCGTCCCCGACGAACCTACAATGTGGTAGATATAAGACCATCGGTGATGATCATTTGACCATCCCCTTTAATAATGATCAGAGACGGTTGTAAGTGAACTGTCCTCTTTGGATACATATATTTTTCACGTCCCACCAATACATATATCAGGGACGATCATCTGGCCGTCCCTTATACATATATATAAGGGACGGTAGAAACCGTACCTTCTGAGTTATTTTCGCGATGTCAACAGTAAGGCATAGGGGACGGTTACGACCATCCCCTACGGTCCCCCTGGAAAGAAGAAACAAGCAGAAGCTGTATTAGTAGGGGATGGTTATATAATTGTCACTAAAGATTCGATCATCAGGGACGGTTAATAAAGACCGTCCCTTGTACTTAATAGAAAGGACGACTACACAATTATACCCTCCGATTACATAGGACATGGTTGTGCGTTGACCGTCGCCATTTAGCATCCCAAAAGGTCCAACATTTTGTAGTGGAATTAGGCACAGACAAAGGAGGAGGAGGCCACATCCACTTCGTCGGAGTTCTTCCGAAATGAAGCTCTTCTCCCTGCTCTGGTGAGCTGCTTTTTCTTTGTGTCTTTTCATTCCATGTTGTCTTAGTAGTGTAGGTTTATTAAGTGCTTGCTTTGATTTTGTTGATATTACTCAAAAGCCCAAAAAGAGTTCTTCACCAGAGCTCGAAGCTCCGGCACATATCTCCGATAATCAATACCTACTCCACCACTCCATTCTCCCCCATCTACTTTCTGATAATTTCTCCAACTCTCAGAACACCTCCTCCTCCTAGTCTTGCAAAGATCAGGTCCGACATGTCTCATTCTAGCACCCATCGCCAGAGACCCTCGATTCACTTCATCTACAATTTTTCTTGCGTTTGTTTAGGCCTGGAAGCTCTGCTCCCAGGATCTATTTCTAGTCGTGAAAGTCTTAGCAACAGAAGGCCCCATATGAGGGGTCCCAAGTGAAAATAAGGTGTTCTGGGTTCAGTAGCCATCTTCGACCTCTAGGACCCAATCACTGGGTCCCAAACTTGATTCCGACAACCAGCAAGCTCAACCACCTCCCAGGAACATTTCCAGACCATCAGCAAGGTGAGAGGTGGACGGAGCTGCTCAGGTGTAGAGATTCAAAGTCATCGAGTAGTTGTTCTTTGATTGTTCTTCATGATGCCGTATCAACTGTACGATGAAGAACAGTTCACCAGGTTGCACAACTGACGTCCGATCGAGGTCTTCTCCAACCGTCATATCGAGCGCCAGATCTAATCTCGGTTACACATGCTTGAAGCGATATTGGCGCTCCACGGTGTTGATCATAAGTGATCTAATCTCAACCATCATTTTGAGTGGGTATTTTGCATCTAACCCCTCTGATTTTTGCTATTTACATTTTGGTCTTGTAACTATTTATCACAGTATTAAAAACTTTAAATATTACACAACTTTAGCCCTAAAGTTTCTGGTATTCACTATTTAGTCCTGGGCACGTTACTTCACGTGCTGTCCCACATAAGGGTTTTTGGGGGTAAATTGCACATTATATATCCTATGATTTCATGGACTTGTTATGATATTATAGAATTATTTATGGAAATTGTAGTTTAGTCCTTTCCAGGTTAAATTGAATTTATATATTATTGGGACTTTTGCATGAATTACCCCAGACTTCAATTTATTGGCAAAAATACCACTTCAAGGGAACTTTTTAGTTGCAAAATTAGTTGGATAAATTATGGATTGAACCCTAGGCTTTGTTACTTTATTATAAATGAATGCTTAGGGTTTTATAAATTGCACAAAAGTCCTTATGTTGTTTTATTTATTTTATGTCTTTGTTTTAAATGGTTTAATTGTCTAACTAACTCCAAAAAAATTAGGAAAATTATTTTAAATATCTTATATGATTTTATATCACATATATTTTTATTAAGGTATTTACTATTATTTCCCTTTTTAAAAATTACAAAACTAGCTATATTTTACCATTTTGACTTATAAAAATCATACAAATTCAAATATATCTCTAAAAATTACCAAAAAAATAGAATAAGTGTATTTTAATGTATTTTACAACATATCTAGAATTTATTAAAAAATTCAAGACAAAATCCTAAAATTGAAAAATAAAGAAAAACTTAAATAAATCATAAAAATCAGAAAAAATATGTTCTAAAGCTTCAAATTTTCTTTCTTTTGAGCACTATACATAAAATAATGTTGGTCCCTTTCTGATATGATAGATTCTTTTAGGCACATTTTAAGTTCTTATATTTTCTATTTAGTGTATTTAAGCTTTAAAAATCCATAAAAAGCTCAAAAATTCCTTAAAATATTATAAAGAGAGAAAAATATATAAAATCGAAAATATTTTATTTTGTGCATTTTGAGTTTTCTTGCTATATGCTAAAAATACAAAAGACTCCTTTTTTATCTCTTTTTATATATCTCTCACATTTATACTATTATATATTCAATATAAATATTAATTAAAAAACATTTGCAAAAATAAATTCATAAAAAAATATAAAATGAAAATCCACAGAAAAAATAAAACCCACAAAAATAAATAAAAACCTAAAAGGCTGCAAAGCCAACAAAAATTTGAACTTGATTGTTTGAATTATGTGTTATTTTTGTAATATATCCATGTTTTCTCCTATGGACAACACTCTGCTTGCTTGCCTCATTTTATGTAGAGTTAAATAAATATCATCATTATACATGCATGATCTCTTTATACAAACATATCCGTGAATTTTGATCATTATTGAATCGATTTGGTTGATCGACACCCGAGAGCCAAGAAAGGTGCCAATACAAAGATTGTTGGATCCGACTTGTAGATAGTGCAGTCCCTCAAAGACCAGACGCTAGGATCCTCCACATCTGACCTTGATCACTCCAAATATCATCCACCCAATTCTAATGAATTTCAGCTTCGATTTTTTTGGCCGAGGAGCTTGTCCCTCAAGCCGTGGAGTTAATCGTGAAGGTGACTGGATTAGAAATGCCACCTGAGAGTCGAATCGAGTGAAGAACAAAATCTCTAGGTTCTCGAACTCTATCGATCTCCAGGCCTCCTCCGATGAGGCCAAAGCCCATCTGAAGCCACCAACCAACGTAGAAGACCAGCAAGAGCATTTTACACCTCTCCCGAGCAAGGGAGGTGGATATAGTGAGGAGTATTAGCTGGAGGAAGCTGTGGGAAAAGGACCTTTTTCCATGTTCTTCCAAATGTCCTCCAGGCCATCTAATCAAGAATAGTGACCCAAATATAATATGGGTCATTGATTGAAAATGAAGCGTTGCGCCTGTAGAATCGTTGGATAAGCTTAAGTGAACACACGTTAGCTGTTGGATCGAACCCATATGCACCTTAGATGCCTTATTAGGTAATTTTCCCCATAGCCCCTCCGTAATTTTATTTTATTATTTAGTCCTATAAATATTATGTAGCATGTAAAATTATTAGGATATTTTATGTATGAACCCTCGAAATAGATTGTAGTTGCATTTAGTTCATATCCAGGTCACCTCACATGGTCTCCTACATTAGTAATCTTTGGGTTATTTGCATAGTTTATCATGTACTTCAAGGACCTATTATGAATCACATGCTAAGTTTATTTTAATTGCAATTTGATCCCTATTCTGTTGTGCATCTTATTTTCTTCTATTTTCGTTATATTAAATGCTTCTTTTATGCCAAAAATTATAGGAAAATTATGTTATATGTCTAGAACATTGCTTGATCACATAAATTTTTCGTAAGACATTTAAATTAATTTTCCCATTTATAAAAAATACAAAAACACACAACTTTTCTCCGTTTAGCAATTAAAAGTTCATAAAATTAAAATATTACTTAAAATACAAAAACATTATATTATCTATGTTATAGTATAATCTACCACATAACCAAAAATCACAAAAATACTAAGTACAAAACATAACAATCACAAAACCCTAAAAAACTTATAAAATTTTGTAAAAATTCTTTAAAATTTCAAAAATATTCCTTTCAATTTATAATTTTTCTTTATTATATATAATAAATATTAGAAATATTTTTGGATTCATTTTGGCTTTATAAATATTTATTAAACCCTTAATAAGTTTAGGAATTTAACATATTCCCTTTTTGTATATTTTCTCACTTTAAAAATCCATAAAAATTAGAAAAATAATCTAAAAATTACCAAAAATAAAGAAAATATAAAATAAAAAAATATTTTACATATGTATTTTTGTTATATCTTGACTTATGTAAAAATTTATAAGGCTATATTCGCTCTATATACTATATACTACCTATATATAACCTATCTATAGTATTATTTATAGATGTTTACCTTATTTTAAAATTAAAAATAAATAACATGTAAAATAATTAAAAATCATAAAAATTAAATATAATTAAAATCCCACATAAAAACAACAAAAAAATAAAAAACAAAAAAATAGTCTTATTAATTAGCAATAATTAATAGTAATTCTCTACCATGTTCGTTTCTCAGTGTTCGACACTCTACCATACTTATGCCTATACATATTTATGTGGAGTTATAATAAATTTTGACTCATGCACACTTTATTTTAAGACACATTGTGGGTTGATTATTGCTTATTTGATGACTGGTCAACACAATAATTACTAGTCTAGCTTGTTAGACATTACACAAGTTCATTGAGTCAACAATAGGGATAAGAACATATATATTGAGTGTATTTTTTATGGCAATGATGAAGGAATCATAATGAAGATTGGTGCCGATAACATTCAAAAAAGAGATTGTTTAGATAGTTGGGATCTATATTGCAACATGATGAAGAAATTGATGGAGATGTTACAAATAGAATAAATGTAGATTGGCTAAAGTGGAGAGGAGCCTCTACTGTTCCCCGTGATAAGAAAATTCCTTTTAAAATCAAAGAAAAGTTCTATAAAGTAGCCATCAGACCAGCTATGCTCTACGGATCTGCATGTTGGCATGTGAACCATAGATATGTGTAGAGAATGGCAGTAGCATAAATTAAACTGCTAAAGTGGATGTGTGGACACACACACACACACACACGTAAAGATCAGGTTCTGAATGATGAAATAAAAAGGAAAGTTGGTGTAGCTCTTATCGAGGATAAGATGTGAGAAAATCGCTTAAGGTGGTTTGGACATTTTCAAAGGAGGTCACCTAAAACTCCAGTTAGTAGATGCAAATTTTGGAATGTTGAGCTAGCTAAGAGAGGGAGAGGAAGGCACAAGAAGTGTTGGAATGAGACTATACAAAGGGATCATAGTTTTTTGGATCTAAGCGCAAGATTGACCCAAGATAGATCTGAATGGAAGCAAATAACCTATGTACCTAACCCTACTTAATGTGGGAAAAGGCTTTGTTATGTTGCAGACTTATCAGTTATACTTATTTACTTCGTAGTCCATTTCTTAGTGATCCGTGCGAATCCGACACAAGATTGGGGGGGGGGGAGGGCGGGGTTGAATTTTGCAATAAACAATTATCCCAATACCAATATACAACTAAAAATTAATTCATAAACCAAAAAGATAGAAGAATAACAAACCACAAAATGCACAGTGATTTTTATGTGGAAACCCAAGCAAATGAAAACCACGACCTAGAACTCTATTCTAGGATTTCCCTTTGCTCTCTAGGCGAATCCCATTTCCACTATCCCAGTGCTACTTTAACGCGACACAACCTCTCGTACAATCTGTACCCTTCCATGGACGACTCTCAAAGGAAGATTGTATCTCTCTCAGAGAAAGGAATTGACAATTTGAATACCTATACAACAATTCTAAACATAATATAATTAAGCAATGGAACTTGAATTCATAAGCTTGTAGAGTATAAGAGCATAATATGCTTGAGAATGATGAAGATGATCGTAGTAGAGCACAAAGAGCACAAACAACTTTAGTAGAATGAAGTGTTGGATTGAAGAGTGCTCGAGAGAACAGAAACAATGCAAGAACTCGAATATCACATCGAAAGGTCACTCTTTCTTTTCTTTTTAGAGTAGGGGGTTATTCTCTTGGTTTTACGTCACAAACAATGAGCCATATGATCCTTTATATAGGGTTGACATAAAAAGAGCCATTGGTGTCCAAAAAATGAAAGTCCAACATTCTGATTTCTAAAATTCATGATTTTATCGATCATATAAACAAGGCGATTGATTAGGGGTGATCGATCATGTCGCAAAAGTGATAAATCATATTTGATCATTGGTCTGAAATTTCAAAAAATAATTGATCATGGTCAAAAGGATGGCCAATGGTCAATCAGGGTTAATCGATCATGCATAACAAAATGGTCGATTATGGGTGTCAAGGTGATCAATCAAAGGCCCAAAAATCAATTTTGTGAAATTGATGATTCTGGCTTAAGTTTGCTTGCTGATCAAGAATATGCAAAAACTATAAGGTTGTTTTTCAACATAAAATAAAAACTACGTAATATGTCACATCAGCATCCAAAGTTTTCAAAACTTGAGTTTTTGGAATTAATTCTTCTTTGAATTTTTTTCATCAATCTGATTATAATCATTAAACATTCAAGATGAGTCTTTCAAAGTCACTTTTAAGCTTTGAGTTGGCTTCTACCTTTTCTACACTTTTCAACGAAGAGCTTCTACGAGCTTCTACCAGAAAAGTTAATCAAGATGCAAAAAAATGCAACCATGTCATTAACAAAATCTAAGTCACTAACAATATATTATTTCAAGATTATTTTCTTTCTCTATATGCTCACTTTGATAATTTATTATCTTGTTAGTAGATAATGCCATATAATCTCGTGTGTTATTTATATACATGTGTTGCATCGTTATGTCTATGCTTAGATAACTTCATCTAAGCAGAACTTGTTATGATTTTATGACTTGTTAACAAATTCTGAATATGACTTTTGTTGAGTTTTTCGCTCTTAACTATATTCACCTTCATATATCATGTATATTTGCATTACTGGACTTTCTTTAGCTCACTAAAAGCTTTGTAACCCGGCTAATAGATCCTATATTTATCATCTAAATTTATATTTATTATCCCTTTGTCTTGAACAAATCCACTTAATTAAGTTTTAAATAACTCTAATTAATATTTCAAACTTTGTAAATAATTAACCTTAGTTATGGTTCTAAATAATTTGTTGACTATATTTATCTATGCTATGATATTATTTTATGTATTTTATAATCATTAAAAACTCCATTAAAATATCTTAGTATTTTCATTAATAATATGTATATATAATAAGAAACGAATTAATGTGAGTAGTTTTATACATGTAAAATTACTCACAAAAATATCAATGCTATATAATTTCTTTTGACATAGGTTCCTAATCGAAGTTGTAAAGAGTTAAATTCTACACCATTTTCATTAAGGACACTTTACATTTGACATTACTTGCTATTTTTTATTTATTTTATATCATTTTTCGATTTCTGAATTATTTGATTGGGCCATGTTGCCCAATCTGGTGAGTCCACGTACCCGCATCTTCTCCAACCTCTGCCCACATTGTAGGTCATCTGATCATTTGAGTAGACGACCTAGATTCCTTCTCACATGCCCCGCTTGGAGTTGCTTGATGTGTTTTGATCAAGCAAATCTGATCAACTCCATCTGCACCCAAATCCCATTGTCTTATCAAAGATCAGACGCTGGTTCTTGCATCTCCTATCTCGCTCTCATCGATTAACCCCTCGCTCTCACCGATTATGCAACTACCCTCTTCTCTATTAACTACTAGCCTCTCTGTATGTTCAAACTTCCTACTCTCACTGCCTATCCCTTTATTGTTCTTCCCACTCTTTCTCTTGGACTCCAGTTATCTGTTTCCTCATCACTTGCCCTCTCCAACAGTGGTTGAAACCACTACATTACAACTACCAGTAGCACTACCTCCACCTCCTCAAAGACCCCTTCTCGGACCTCTGTAACAACTAATCCACCATTATGCAAGAACCACCCTCGGCCACTCCCCTCCTTAGTGATAGTGAGAGAGCTCCATTGTGTGCGATGACAGAGTGTGTTCTCCATTGAGATCCTTGGTGATTGAGCGAAGCTGCAGACCTGCACAGGTGCTGCTCGAGCTTCCACCCTTAGCTATGCTAGTCAGCCGAAGATCTTTGGAGCCCTTGAAGCTCCAACTAGGCCAAGATTCAATCCAACTTCTACCTTCTGATCGTTCCATTTCCATGTAAGGTCTTTAATATTTTGTCTCACAAATTTTCTCCATTTTATTCACCTTGTGTCTCTCAGTATTTCACACATTTAGATATACATACACCTTTGTTGAATGTTTTCGATTCAAGTGTATATCTCCAGGACTCAATTGGATTTTCCATGATCGTATTCACTTCGATTAACATCCTTCTTATACAAGATGAAGGACCCATTTAGGGCTCACCTCTGCCGCCTTTGACAAAGTTACATTTCACCTCATTTCATCTCAATTAGCTTCTTCTAGGTGTGGAAATTGTGTTAACATCTGCATGGCTTCATTTTACAAATCATTCACGTTGCTTCATTCTCCTGATTTTTGCTCTAACGACTATTCATCGATTGGTCACTCGAGCCATCTCTGAAGCATCCTCAACTCAACTCCATCTTTGCCAGGACCTTGCAAAGTTACCTGGATCTTCATAATTTGTTGAGGAACACAGAGGAGGGAAGGGTGCTTTATTGAAGCCCAGGTTGCATGCTGCCTTGCACGGAGGAGGAAGATGAGCATATACCATTTGATTAGATCCCTTGATTTGATCTGATAGTCCAGGTGATTCCACGTTGCGCTGCCCGAGGCAGCGCTTTAGCCACAGGACTGGATCACCTAAGCTAGCGTCGAAGCTTTGCAGCGCACCATGTGTCTCGAGCCTCCATGCATCTCTCGAACCTCCAAGTCACGTGCTCGTTGTACGTATCTAGGGAATTTTGTAGAAGACCCCTGTTGGGTTTTGTTTATTGTAGGTAAGTCCCAACTTTGGTGAAATTGCAAAACATCCTAGAGGGTTTTTATATTTGTGTTCTAATTCCTATCAGGGACTTGTTTGTTATAGAAATTGTGGTTTTAATTAACACTTTATTCGATTTCGCACATGCATTAATTGTTGATAACTTATGAACCACAAATCCATTTTTAATGAAATTGCTCTCATTTGAAAGATAATTTAATTCTCTTTGATGCGGTATATTAATTTTTTGATCTGATTATATTCCATAAATTTTAGATTCTAAATTATCTTTATATCTCCTTTATTGTACGAAAAAAATGAATTCAAATCAATTGTCGCTTTATGAAACACCGTGATTTGTGTTGAATCATTGTTAATCTGATTAGGAAGTTGATAATTGCTGAATCACGCTATGTTATTTATGTCGAATTTTTGTAGTCGGGCGATTAGGATAACTCAGAAATAACTACACGAATAGTAAAATTCAATCTAGTGAATTAAGCGGTTTTGTGTTTATTTAACCTGGGCAAGCCCTAGAGTCGACTCAAAGAGGTCAAGGAACAACCCCGGGTTCAAATTATCAAACTTAATGTATGGTTTTCTAGAAGGGATTTTTTTGGTATTTTATATGCAAAAGTATGTAAATGCAAATGAATTACTTTCTTAATCAAAATAAGCAACTTATTCCAATTAATTTTCAATTCAAAATCAGATCAAATTAGGAAAGTGATATTATTCATGTAAACCTAATTCAATGATGCACATGAAGCATATTTTTTGCATTTTTAATGGTTACAATGCAACAATGAAAATGAAAGTTTTTAGGGGTTTGTGCAATTTTGTGAACAAATAGTAAGCAAAATTAGTGAAATTTGGATAGAAGCTTAAATATAATGAAATGAACTTACACTAATTTCTTTATAATTTTCTGACAATATATGATTTTTTATGAATTTTCTACCACAACAGAGTGAATATGATAATTAATTCTTAATAAATCTACACCTACAACTTACCCAAAACTAAAATTATCTCATATAGATATTTTAATTTGCAATCCAGGAGATTTGAAATTTTGGCAAAATGATGTTTGTGGATCAAACTAAAAATCAATTACAAATCCCACTCAATAATTTATTTCAGGAACATGACACTCCAATTATATTGAAATTTGAGCACGAGTAGAGCATAAGCAAACACAAATACCCTGAATTTTTGAAATTTTTCTGAGCAATATACGAATTACTATGATATTCAGAGTCTCAAATGGGCAAAATACCAATGAATTTCAATATTTAGTATTTAGTAAATTAACAAAAATCATAAAATTTTAAACCAAGCGTGCTTTGATGGAGAGTTCAATGATGAACAACAAGCTATCTTTGATTTAACAAAATGATCAAACGTGAAGGACCAAAATAATGCTCAAATACAACAATATCAATGTAATAGTCGAATACAAATTTAATGGAAGAAATGTTGTGCCTAAAGGCACTTCTTTAATACCTTGAAATAAGTGGATGCTGGATGCATTTTTTCTAAAAGAAAATGGGACGGTACGCCGAGATGTGCCAGAGATGTAGCTCTTCTTCTTCTTCCTATAGTAAGATGATAGCCCGCCTAATCGATCGTGGTAAAGGTCTGAAAATGGTCGTTGCGACCTCGATCAAGTAGACTAGGTATATCTAGAAAAATCAACCACTCAAAGAGATCAAATCAATCAAAACAAACACGAGCGGTCTAGCTATGAGTTTAACCTGGTATAGCTCCCAGGGTCGAACACAAGGAGCACGGGTTGGCCTAGGGCCTACGAAGTAGTAAAAAGAAAATAAAATAAAGGGAAAATGTTTTTTAGTGGTTTTTAATTATTTTTATATTTTTTTGGATTTTTAAATTATAAAGAAAATAAAAGAAAACAAATATCAACACACTTAGGCAATTTATTTAACACACCAAAAATAAAGCAAAAATTAAGGAAAAATTGTTTTTATGTTTTTTAGGTTTTTAAGTGTTTTTGGTGAATTTTTGATATTTTTCTAATGGGTAAATTATTTTCTAAAAATCAAACAGTGCTAAAAAGAAAGGGTACTGTCCAGCAAGGCTTAAGACCCAAAAATAAAATATTTAAGGATCTCCAAAAGCCCTGGAGGTAATTTTCCTGTAATCTAGAAAGAATAAGGAAAATTAAGGCACTTGGATTATTGTTTTTGGATTTTTAAATTAATTATTATAATTTTTATGAGTTTTTAAGGGTTTTTCGATTTTTAGGGTTTTTAAGTGATGAAAAATAGCCAAAATTGGCTAGAAAATCAAACAACAAGCAAGAAACAGTAGCTAAAATTTTTAGAATTTTTGGAGGTGTTTTTATATTTTTTTTGGTATTTTTAATCCTAGACAGTAGCTAAAAAGGAGGTTTTTGAATTTTTAAAAATACTAAATCAAATCAAAAATGTCCTCAAAAATTCTCAAAAATCCAACAACATGGCAGGAGCCATGTGTCAAATTTTCATCGAATTTGGAGGTGGTTTGATATTTATTCAAAAATCAAAGAGGGGGCACTGTGCACAAGGACGTATGTGCAAATACCCGAAAGTCTGGGGGCCTTGGTGCAATTTTCCCAGCTGAACACGCGCGTGACGCGTGCCTGGGGCACTCAGGGGCCTTTTGGTAATAAAAACCAAGTTTCTGGACTTTTTGGTAACTCGTACCAAAAGTCTAGGGGCTTGGATGCAAAAACCCCACTAAAATCCGCACATGCGCATAAACAACACTCACAGGGGTACAACTGCAAATACCAAAAAGTATTTCTTCATTCAATAACCCAACAGACTACAGGATAAAAGATGTAAATAGCCCAACTAACACGTGACGAAGCACGTGGTCACATACACACAGGGGCATACATGCAAATAGAACTAAGCACAGGGTCCACAATGCAAATTACCCTACGTAAATAAAAGTTCTAAAATATTTACAGGACTAATACTGAAAAGACAAACTAAGAGGGGGCCCTAAGTAAATTACCCCTTTATTCGTCGACGGCCAGATGCGCGCCACGTGGAAGATCGGTCGGCTCTGGAGGGGTGGCGCGTCTCTTCTTCAGTTCTTGGGCCAAATCGACGGTGGAGGCGAGGACACGTGGGAGATCGAACGGGTGGGGGCTCAGGTGCCTCTCTCCTCTGCTGCTAACGGTCCAGATGAGCCCCTCGGATCGATCAACGGCTGCGGCTCCTCGAAGAATGGACGGCTGGGATCAAGTCTGGAGCGGAGGGGACATCGGACGGCGCTGGAGGATGGTGGAAGAACACGACGCCGGCGAACTTCGCCAGCCTCGTGCGTGAGCTGCAGTCCTCCTCAGCTGCTGCTAAGTATCGGAACAGGTCCGCGAAGTCGTCCCGCAGCTGGTGAAGGTGTCCGATGACCCGGCCGAGCCCTGGAGGGGCTCCGGCGAGGCTGGCGGCGCAAAACTCCTGGATGGAATGTGAGGGGGGCTCAGGTGCCCTCCTCTTGACCTGCAAAGCACGCCAAAAGCTTCGCGGGTCGAGGGCAAAGTGCCTCGACCCAAAGAAGCGGGGTGAAGGTGGCTGGTGGGTCGGTGCGAATAAGCTCCGGCGAGCTGGGGATGGAGGAGCTCGACTCCCAGCTCCGGGGCGAGCTGGGTTGAGTGACAGTGCGAAGAACGTGCGTGGAGGAACGGCGAAGGTGTGTGTGGGTTCCGATGATCGAGATAATACACGAGTAGGCCAGAATCAGGGGAACACGTCGGAGAGTCGATTTGGGGGTAACTCAAAATTAGACTAAACAAGAAGATTCGAAGGTTACCTGGGCGATGCGGGAGACTGGGCTGGAGCTTAGCTAGCTCCTGGTCCGCCTCGAAGGGCGTCAAGGCCTGAGGCTCGAGCTCCGGTCGGATGTCGGAGCACGGCGGCAAGAAGCAGCCTGATCGATGGTCGGGCACTCTCTCCTCTCTGCAACAAGGGCCGACGCGAGCTGTCACCTCGGTGGTCACAATGGAGGTCACGGGAGTGAAGGTGGCGAGCCAAAGATGACAGTGGAGTGCGGCGGAGCTCGGGATATATAGTGATAGGGGTCCAGCTAATTGGGAGTCGGGCACGAAGATCGGAGCGCGGATCCCCATGCAAACCTCCGGGCGAGGATCTCGGATGTGCGCAGATGGATTAGGACCCGGGGTTTGCGTGATTAGCAGGCGGATCGAGCAGGGAAAAAGCGATGAAATCGGGTCGGGCGAACGGATTCGGGCTCTGGTGGTCCTGGGGGAGGTGTTGACCGGGGGTCAACAATCCCCCGTGGACCAATCAGAGCCCGCCAAGGGTTGAATTCTTATTTGATTTTTTTGGGGCCTTAAATGGCCGAATTTTCAAAAACTTAAAACACAAAATATTTTTATTTTATTTTTTTTCTATTTTTTTGTTATTTTTAATTAATTTTTGGAGATGAAAATAAGGTATATACATAGTAGCTATACATAGGTATATATACACTATATTGATTTTTGATTTTTGATTTTTAATTAGTTATTTTTATACATTTTTATTCCTATTTTATATTTTATTTATTTATAGGATAAAATGAGGAATAAAAGCTATTTTTATTTTATTTTTATTATTTATATACATAGGTTAAATAATTAGTTATATACATTTATGTACATGGTATATATACACTATGTTTTTGTGTTTTTAGTTTTGTAATTTTTATTTGATTTTTGTTTTGTTTCTTTTTATTTATTTTATTTACAAAACATAAAAAGGGATATTTACAAAAAGGTTTGAAAATAAATTAGGTTATTTACAAGGTAAAATAAAGAAGGTGGTCTATGTACATGGTGAAGGGGTCTTTTTGGTCTTTTTAATTTTTAGATTTTTATTTTGTTTTTAATAGCTTTTAAATATATATATAAAATATATACAAGCCTATTTTTGGTTGAGGAAAATATATTTTATTTATGTACATAATTATTTACACATGAGCTCCTATCTCCCTCTACTTGGTTTTTATGCGGTCAGGCCCATGCTGAGCCCTCCCTTGGGTTAGGTTGCTCAATATTTATTCTAAATATTTCCCTCTTTTTCTTTTTCATCTTTATTCTTTTATTTTTGCACAAAAACATGCTAATTATCTATTTTTACAAACATGCATGCTTTTGCTAAATGATCCTATTTACACATATCTACATGCATTTGCATAGGTTTTTGTAGCTAAAATATAAGAATAAAGAGTGATGAATGGGTATTCATCACCCCCCTATACTATACTTTGCTAGTCCCTTAGCAAACACTTATTTGAAAAAGAAGTGAAAAAGAAAGAAAAAGAAAAAGAAAAAGAGAAAGTACATGGATCAAGGTTGATTTATTAAACTTGCCTTCATTAAATTGAGGTATGGAGCTCAATCAGATCTTTGGATTATTAATGTGTCGGAACCTTATTTAGACTTAAGCTTAAAACCTAACAGCCTCTAAGTTCCACTATTCTATAACCAAGACTCCTCAATGCTCCAGATCAGAACAAGTCATCAACTACAAACCCTGAAGACCATGAATCTTTTCTTGTCCTGTGAGAGTGAGGTCTAAGCTCTCCACCTCAGAAATGGCAACTTGACAACCCTCCCCAACAAGGTAACTCTATGACCTCAATCTGGCCACTCTTTCCTCGAGGAGCGGGGTATTCCCTTCTAAGTTCAAGTACAATCGACTCAAGAAGAGGGGGAAGAAGAGAATGGGTCAAGGCCAGTGTAGCCAAGTACCCTTGGGAGCTTGACCAGTGTAGCCAAGTCTCCCTGCTGCAAGCTACAACAGGTGGATCATGAAACCAAGCTTTGCTTATTGCACTTATATACATACTCCGGTGGGATTATCATTTTCTCTCAGACCCACCACTTTTTTGGAGTTCTTTTCTTTTGCAATTTTTTTTTTCAAGTGCATCTATACAACATGTACATGTGCAGCATATATACAAGGAGTTTTTCCTCTTGAGCCAGTAGACTATCCCTCTTTTGAAGCTTTATTGCAACCCACAACTCCTGTCGTTAGACTTCATGGCAACCAGACCAAGTTGAGACGCACTTCCTTCACTAAATGAAGAAGAGAGGTTCCGCCTAGAAGTACTACCCTCATATGCT
The DNA here is from genome assembly GCA_037367405.1 of Ottelia alismoides. NCBI lineage: Eukaryota > Viridiplantae > Streptophyta > Magnoliopsida > Alismatales > Hydrocharitaceae > Ottelia > Ottelia alismoides. The sequence continues at coordinate 528,754 of JAZKJV010002102.1, forward strand.
ACCCCAAGTCAAGGAAGACTGCCTCCTCACCATCTCATCCGTAGAGAGCTCGGTGCATAGTGCGGTTGTCCAAGTAAAGCCATAATCTATATGAGTCATGTGTTGTTGTTAAGTGCTCTACTTAGGCTCATTGAGATGACATGTGATCACAGCCTAGTGGACTCAAAGAATTAAGTCACCATGGACCTGAAAAGCCTTAAACCTAAGCCCTATAAGGTTCCTCTTAGAAATTAGGAGGATTAAGATTTTAATCAAGCTCCATTTCTCAATTTGATTCCCGGCTAGTTTAAATGTCAACTATCATCCAGGAAAACTATATACATATGTACAAAAAGATGCATATTTACACAAATTTTACAATCATGCAAAATTTTTGAAAAATGTTTTGAAATCATGAATGATGATGCATGAAGTGCAAGTTTTGCAAAAAGGTATTTACACACATTTACACAAGATTTTTGCAAACTTTTGATCTTTCAAAACATTTTGGAAAAATTTTGTACTATATACTTAATTTTGATACAGAAAATATTTACACAAGCTTTACACAGAAGATTTTTGAAATCATTTTTACAAAAATAATTTGTACACTAGCTATGTATGTGCAAATAAAAGAAGATTATGTACATGAAAAAATTTTAATTTTTGTGGTTTTTAGCCATTTTTATTTATTAACACACTCACACAAAGTACGAGTTATGGCTAAAGTATATATGAAATATATACACACCCCCCTATACTTAGCTCGAACGATGTCCTCAGAGTTAAGAGCGATGAAGAAGACATAACTCGTGCTTTGTATAGGGCAGTGAAAAGAAAGGCTATACAAAAGGAGAATAAAAAGTCAAAAGGAACTCGGGTCTCCCCCCTATACTTAGGATCAAGTAATCCTAAGTATAGCAGGCTGTACACGAAGGGAAAACCGAGTGGAGAATGTACAGGGTCTACCCCCCTATACTTAGGGTGAAATGCCCCTAAGTATAGGCAGCAAAACAAGGGTGGACAGAAACAAAAGAAATACCCGAAAGGTCTCACATCCCCCCTATACTTAGGGTAAAGTACACCCTAAGTATAGCATAATCACAAGATGAAGAAAGGGATGTGGGACTAAAGAATGTGCTGATATGGACATCTGGATCTATGTACAGCGGAGGATCAGTAAAGCTCAGGCGTGAGATGCATTAAATGTGAGTCAAAGACTACATCTCACGCAAAATGAATGGGGGCAAGATCAGCGACCCGCGGCTCATGATCTAGAAATGGCTTGAGCCGCTGGCCGTTCACTCGGAAGGTACTCTCAGAAGACAACTCAGATATGTCGATGCTACCGTTGTCGTGTACCTTCCGAACCAGATAAGGACCTTTCCATTTGCTCTGTAGCTTCCCTGGAAATAATCTAAGCCTCGCATCAAACAACCATACTCTCTGTCCAATCTCAAAATGCTTGTGGCTGATATGAGAATCATGCCACTCCTTGACTCTCTCCTTATAATGTAGGCTGCTTGAGAAAGCTGCATCTCTAAGCTCCTCCAGGGCAGCTAGCTCTGCCCTCCTCTGGTCTCCTATACCATCTGGATCCATAAGTATGTCTGTAACCGCCCAAAGTGACTTGTGCCTCAGCTCAACTGGTAGGTGACAAGGCTTGCCAAATACGAGGCGAAAGGGAGATGTGCCCAAAGGTGTCTTGAAAGACGTCCTATATGCCCACAAGACCGAGTCCAATAGCTGTGACCAATCCTTTCGGTCAGGGCGGACGACTTTCTGCAGAATAGTCTTGATCTCCCTATTCGACACTTCGGCTAGACCATTCGTCTGTGGATGGTACGGTGTAGCAATATGATGGTCTATGCCGAACTCGCTAGCAAGTGCCTTCACCTGGTCGTTGATGAAGTGAGATCCCCCATCAGAAATAAGAACTCGTGGAACCCCAAACCGCGTGATGATATGCTTCCTCAAAAATCTGCAAACTGTCCTCGCATCAGCGGCTCGGGCGGGGATAGCCTCCACCCAACGACTCACATAATCTACGGCCAACAGAATGTACTCAAATCCCTGACTCTTAGGGAATGGACCCATGAAATCGATGCCCCATGCGTCAAAAACCTCACAGAAGTGAATGGGCTGCATCGGCATCATATCACGCTGTCCACAAGTGCCCATCCTCTGACAGTCAGTACACCTCTTCACGAACTCATCTGAGTCCTTGAAGAGGGTAGGCCACCACAAACCGGATTGAAGCACTTTCTGTGCCGTTCTCCTCCCAGAATGATGTCCTCCTGCCTCAAGCTTGTGGCAGTAGGTGAGGACGCTATGGTGTTCCTCCTGAGGAATACACCGACGCCAGACGCTATCCCCTCCCTCGTGGTAAAGGATGGGATCCTCCCAATGGTAGGACTTGGCCTTCGCTAGGAAGGTCTCAAGCCTCTGCCTGGGCCAATCTTGTGGGACTTTCCCAGCAACGAGAAAGTTCACAATATCGGCGTACCATGGGAGTGAGGCGATAGCAAGGATCGCCTCATCTGGGAAGGTATCTCTGATAGGATCAATCTGCTCAGTCTCCTCAGGCTGCTCTAAACGGGATAGGTGATCCGCCACCACATTCTTGACTCCAGGCTTATCCTTGATCTCAATGTCGAACTCCTGGAGTAGAAGGATCCATCTAGTCAGTCTGGCCTTGGCATCCTTCTTTGCCATGAGGTACCTGATGGCGGTGTGATCTGTAAACAAAGTCACTCTGGATCCAATGATATATGATCTGAACTTATCCAGGGCGAACACTACTGCTAGCATCTCCTTCTCTGTGACTGTGTAATTCCGCTGGGCGGAATCCAATGTGCGGCTAGCGTAGTGTATAGCAAATGGTACTCCATCCCTCCTCTGTCCCAGCACTGCCCCTACGGCAAAATCGGAGGCGTCCGTCATGATCTCGGATGGGAGAGACCAATCAGGTGGCTGGAGGACAGGAGCCTCAATCACACACTGCTGGAGAGTAGCAAACGACGAAAGACACTTGTCATCGACAAGGAACTCGGTGTCTTTCGTCAAGAGGTCGGTCAACGGTCGGGCAATCCTGCTGAAATCATGAATGAATCTCCTGTAAAATCCAACGTGCCCCAGAAATGACCGTAACTGCCTCTGATTGGACGGCGGTGTGAGTTTCCTAATGACATCGACCTTGGCCGGATCAACCTCCATGCCCCTGTTGGAGATGATGTGGCCAAGCACCGTCCCTTGAGTCACCATGAAGTGACTCTTCTCCCAAGATAGCACCAAGTGATACTCAATACATCGCTGGAGTACTCGGTCTAGGCAGTCAAGACAGGAATCGAATCCGTCGCCGTAGACCGAGAAATCGTCCATGAAGACCTCAAGGCACTCCCCTACCATGTCCGAAAAGATCGACAGCATGCACCTCTGGAAAGTCGCAGGGGCATTGCATAGCCCAAATGGCATGCGTCGAAAAGCGTATGTGCCGAAGGGACAGGTAAAGGTGGTCTTCTCCTGGTCCTCAAGAGCGATGGCCACTTGGTTGTAGCCCGAGTACCCATCCAGGAAGCAATAGTGGCTCTTCCCTGCCAGTCTCTCAATGATCTGGTCAATAAAAGGCAGGGGGAAATGGTCCTTCTTGGTGGCTTGGTTGAGTCTCCTGTAGTCAACGCAAACCCTCCAAGAGGTGGGTACTCGTGTAGCAATCTCCTCTCCCGACTCACTGATCACAGTCGTGATGCCCGTCTTCTTGGGCACCACATGCAAGGGGCTGACCCACTTGGAGTCGGAAATGGGATAAATGAAACCTGCACCCCACCACTTCGATATTTCCTTCATGACAACCTCTCTCAGGTTGGGGTTCAGACGCCGCTGGAACTCACGCGACGGCTTCGCCCCATCCTCGAGATAGATGTGGTGGGAGCACACTGATGGACTAATCCCATGGAGATCTGCTACGCTCCATCCGATCGCCTTGCGGTTCTTTTCAAGAACCCCCATCAAACGGGATTCCTGCTCTCCAGTCAACTCGGCGGAGATGATGACTGGGTACATCTCTGGATCGCCCGCAAGGAATCGATACTTCAGCGAAGTAGGGAGCGGCTTCAGCTCTGGAATGCTGGGTGCCGGCAAATCTGGCTGTGGAAGAAACTGAGTGAACGCTGCAAGGTCGGCCAAATCTGCCTGGGAAAGTGAAAGTGTACTCTCGCAAACTGGATCGGGAGAAGGCTGCTCAACTGCACTGTCTCTGCTCGGCTCTGCATCTACCTCCTCCTCATCTCTAGGCTCAGCTGAACTCAGGTCTGGCATCTGCTCATAGCAATCAGCCCAATCAAACTCTGAATCCGAGGGATCTGTATCAGAAACGGTGGCATCAGTACCACCGGAAAACAAGGTGGCATCAGCACCACCAGAGAACAAGGTGGCATCAGCACCACCATCACAAATCATCGTGCTGCGATCAAGGACCGGCTCTGCTGCCGCAATGGTATCCTGAACCAGGTCTGTGCTCTCCAGACTCTCCTCTGCTATCATCTCTGCATCAGCTTTGTCTGAAAGTGAGAGGGTAGTCTGTGTCTCAAGGTCTGCCCAAGCTGCCTCATCATCTGTGATCACAAAATCACAGTCCTGGTGGATGTCTGGCTCTGCGTCTGTCAGCTGCTCTGAATCGGTACTGGCATCTGAGCGGGATCTGAATCTGGCTCTGTAGTCCTCGACCGTCTCTATTTGTATACTCTCGCCCTGGACGCGAAAGTACACCTTCCCGCTATCATGATCAGTCACCGCCTTGGCTGTGGCCAAGAACGGACGACCAAGGATGATGGGGGTATCGGTCACAGACTCAGGGATCTCCATGTCCAACACTACGAAGTCCACGGGGAATTGCAGACCCTGAATCGTGACGATAACGTCTCGTAATAACCCCTTCGGCCTCTTGACAGATCGATCAGCGAACTGAAGGACTGTCCTGCTCTGTCGAAGAGTGCCCAACTCGAAGCGGTCGAGAAGGGCTGCCGGAAGTAGGTTGATCGACGATCCGCTATCTAGAAGAGTACGGTCGAACCACTGCTCACTAATCTGGCATCTGACATACGGGGCCCCTGAATCTGGCCTCTTGGCCGGCAGTCGGTTCTGGATCGCAAAGCACGTGGCTTTGGTCAGCACATGTATCTCTGAAGTGTGGTTCCTCCTCCTCCTCCTGACCGTAGTCCTCTCTCTCAAAGATCTCTGGAGAAGGGGGATGTGCTGCAAAGCCTCCTGGAGGGTCAGCTGAATGTGAAACCGATCTATCATGCTCTGGCTGAACTCCTCAAGCTCTCTCTTTTTTGGATCAATTTTCTTCCCCTTCCCCATCTGAAGGGCTCTAGGGAAGGGGATCACTGGGTCCTTCTCAGATGAAGGACTAGGAAAAGATCTACGCGGTTCAAGGACCGGATCCACACATACATCAGGCACCACAGTGGGACCAAAAGAAAGTAAACCTTTTCCTTTATTAATATCAGAATTCTGAGATACATGACCACGAGGAAAAACATCAGAACTCTCTCTACAAACACCGGTGGCCTCAGTACCACCACGGGCTGGCTGCTCTGCTGCTGCTGCTGAAGGTAGACGTCTCGCGGCATCAGTACCGCGTGCTGGCTCGGCTGCCTGGGTGGCATCAGTACCACCTCCTCGATCTGGTGAAGTGGCGGCCTCAGTACCGCCGGTGGGATCAGCATCCTTGGTGGCCTCAGTACCACCGTCATCATCTGGAGCGGCCTCAATACCGCTCTCCTCCTCCTCCTGTGGCGCCTCGGGATGGTGCTCAGCTGAGGCGCCGCCGCCGGCTGGGGTCCTACCGCTCCTAAGCGTGGCAAAATCAACATCAAAAAGATCTGAAGAAGTATCATCAAATGGATCGCTAGGAGTGGCTAACTCAGTATGTACTACCTGCTCAGACTTCCGCTTGAGATTGTTCGGGTTCGGCTCTATCTGGGCGGGTATGGCGGCCTTCCCTCTCACCAGGTCCCGCAACTCCTGGCGGAACTCGTCCATCTCCCGTCGGAATGTCGCCTGCTGGTCCGTGAGGAGGCGGGCGATGTCATCCGAAGCGGGGCTCTCATGGGAGCCCGACGGGTGGCCTCTCTGTGGATGAGGCTGTGGCTGCTGGTAAGGGTAAGAGGGGTAGGATGGAGGGTGCTGCTGGTGCTGGTATCCCTGGTGAGCCTGCTTCTCACGTCTCCAAGGCTGTCCCTGCTGCTGATAGGGACGAGGAACATATGACGACTGCTGCTGGTAGACTGGTGGCTGCTGCTGCGGCTGGTGATGGTCTCTCGGCTGGGAGTACTGCCCTCCCTGTGCTGACAGCTGCTGCTGGGGCTGCGGACGAACTAGGTGGACCTGCATCTACCCGTGCTATCCTCTGGTACTGCACGGGTCCTGGCTGATGTGGCTGGGACTTCTGGGTGTAGAGACGGGTCTGGGACATGACCATGTAGTTCTCTGCCATCTCCTCAAAAATAGCCCAGACATGGTCATGGTCCTTGGCGAAGTAGGACCCGCCACAAGAAGCGTTCACCAGGCCCTGTAGCTCTGGTGACAACCCACTGAAGAAGCTCTGAACTAGGTTCGGCTTCGTGATATCATGGTGTGGGCATCTGTCCAAAAGCTCCCTGAACCTCTCCCAAGCCTCATGGAACTGCTCGTTGGGGTACATGGAGAAGTTGCTGATCAGGGCCCTCGCTGCGTTCGTCCGCCCGAGTGGATAGTACTTGTTCAAGTACTCGGTGCGGAGCTGCTCCCAAGTGTATACGAATCTCCCCAAATGTTTCAGCCAGGTGGCTGCTCTATCTGCCAGTGAGAAGGGGAAAGCAATCATCCGTATGGTATCCTGGTCCACATGCCTGTCGTGGACAGTACTGCAAATCATGAGAAACTCCTGTAGGTGGAGATGGGGCTCCTCTGTAGCCAGTCCATGGAACCGCGGAAGCATCTGCAAGGTGTTCGGGGGGAACTTGAAGTCCCCCACGATGGCTGGAACCACAACCCAGTGGTGCATCAAAGTAGATCCGGGGTTGTGCAACTCCCGCATCGGTCTAGGTGGTCCTGCTCCTCCTGCGGCTGCTGCCGCTGCGGCGGCGGCCGCGGCTGCTGCTGCTGCTGCTGCGGCTCGTGCCTGTGCCTGTGCCTCATCGGGATCCTCGGGCTCACTCTGCTCATCTCTCTCTGCTCTGAGCCTCTCCATCTCACGCCTCATCTCTATCATAAAAGCTCCCTGATCGCGGAGCTGCTGTTGGACTGTCTCTAACTGTGCGATCAGGGTGGAGTTGATCGCTCCCTGGTCTAGTACAAAGTGCTCTGGTCTGCGGGAGTGATCGTCAGAACTGCCGGCCATCGCGACGTCTGCAAAATCGAAGGAGCCCAACTCAGGTGCTGTCAAATGAATAAGTCTCTCCTCGGGCTCAGGTCTCTCGGGTAGATCAGAAAGGGGGTCGAGGGGGAACAGGGTGGAGTCGTACTCGGGCTCGGAGAGCGGGTCTGAGCTCTCGCGAGCCAACCTAGATGATGAGGTAGACGCGCCCGAAAGCGGTGCAGCCAAAGGCTGCCTAAGAGATCGTCTACCCATCATCTTGATCTAGCGAGTAGGGCGGATGAGATCTGGAAAAACTATGATCGAAAAACAAACCCCCGGTTCACCAACACAACACGAGCTGAAGACCGTGAAAGTTCGGTCAAATTATCTTGTCTATTTTATTTGGTGAACAATCAAGATAGCAGAGCGATTACGTGACCTGTTGGGATGTCCGCTGCTAACCCAACCGACTGGCCCGCACGGAAGAGTCGGTAATCAGCCGGGTTTCGCAACGGGGGGCTCTACCTAGTGTTCGGGGTCACTCTCTCGCACAAGCAAACCAAGCAATGAGGGGGTTGCTCTCCCCAAGACAAAATTTTAGGGTGAGCGTGTTTTAAGATCAATAATTTTTAACAGTCCCAATTTTATGGTTACTCTTTTTAGGTATTTTTCAATGCAAACAAAAGCGCCTAACGAATTTTTCGGTTATCCTGGTTATTAAGTCCAAAATCGGGGGGAGAAGACGAAAAAGCCGATGCACGAGAAATCAATGATGCATGCAAAGTCAGAAACGCGTACCTGCCTCCAGCTCTCTACATGCAGAGTGATCCGCGCATAAAATAAAGACAGAAAAGTAAACTAAGCTATATGATGCAACGGTAAAAAGCCGAGTCCTAAACGAGCACTTCTATTGATCGTGAAGAACAATAGTTAGTTAACCGAATCGAGTCCGGAGTCCGGTCTTGGGAGTCACTCGGTGCCTGCCACAACGGGTCCTGCCAGCGCTGTATGTGACTCCTCACGGCACGTGGTCTCAAATCCAATTAAACTAACTTTTTCAGTGAATTTTAGTAAGGTCCAATTACGTTCTATAGGAACAGATATTCTATTAAGTGTTGGGCCTTAGAAATCTTACGTCACAACCAACAAAAATCCTATGTCTAGGGGCTCGAGCAAAAACCGCGAAAAATCCGGAAAATGACAGAAAGAAAGAGAAAATAAAAGCCGCGTAAAAAGCCGCGAAAAACCGAGGGGTCCTAATGGGTCCCCCGAGCACGCCGGTGCTCGGCGAAACAGACCCTCTACGATCTAAGTGTCTAAACAGTCTCACAGTGCAAGTCCCTGTATTATTACAATAATAATAAATGAATGAAAATAAACTAAGCTATCATCTCCCACTCACTCTCTCTCTCTCTCTCTCCTGCGGCTTCGTAGAGAAAGAAGCCGCATCCGAACTCCGCGGCTGCACCGGCTCCTCGAAAGTCGCCTCCGCGGTCCTCGGGCCCTCGCAAGAAAGACAGAAGAGGGTGGTCAGACCAATAAAATAATCAAATAATAAATGAAAATAAGAACAAGGGTATATGTGCAAAAATGGAAACAAAATAATCACACAAAATAAAACAAAAATAAAAATAAGAGAAAATCAAAATAAAACAAAATAGAACAAAATAAAACTAAATACAAAAGCCGCGAAAAGCCGCGAGCTCCGAAGAGCCGCGAAAAACCGCGAAAACAAAAATGAAAATAAAATCAAAAGTAACTACTAAGCCGTGCTCCCCGGCAACGGCGCCATTCTGATAGCCCGCCTAATCGATCGTGGTAAAGGTCTGAAAATGGTCGTTGCGACGTCGATCAAGTAGACTAGGTATATCTAGAAAAATCAACCACTCAAAGAGATCAAATCAATCAAAACAAACACGAGCGGTCTAGCTATGAGTTTAACCTGGTATAGCTCCCAGGGTCGAACACAAGGAGCACGGGTTGGCCTAGGGCCTACGAAGTAGTAAAAAGAAAATAAAATAAAGGGAAAATGTTTTTTAGTGGTTTGTAATTATTTTTATATTTTTTTGGATTTTTAAATTATAAAGAAAATAAAAGAAAACAAATATCAACACACTTAGGCAATTTATTTAACACACCAAAAATAAAGCAAAAATTAAGGAAAAATTGTTTTTATGTTTTTTAGGTTTTTAAGTGTTTTTGGTGAATTTTTGATATTTTTCTAATGGGTAAATTATTTTCTAAAAATCAAACAGTGCTAAAAAGAAAGGGTACTGTCCAGCAAGGCTTAAGACCCAAAAATAAAATATTTAAGGATCTCCAAAAGCCCTGGAGGTAATTTTCCTGTAATCTAGAAAGAATAAGGAAAATAAGGCACCTGGATTATTGTTTTTGGATTTTTAAATTAATTATTATAATTTTTATGAGTTTTTAAGGGTTTTTCGATTTTTAGGGTTTTTAAGTGATGACAAATAGCCAAAATTGGCTAGAAAATCAAACAACAAGCAAGAAACAGTAGCTAAAATTTTTAGAATTTTTGGAGGTGTTTTTATATTTTTTTTGGTATTTTTAAACCTAGACAGTAGCTAAAAAGGAGGTTTTTGAATTTTTAAAAATACTAAATCAAATCAAAAATGTCCTCAAAAATTCTCAAAAATCCAACAACATGGCAGGAGCCATGTGTCAAATTTTCATCGAATTTGGAGGTGGTTTGATATTTATTCAAAAATCAAAGAGGGGGCACTGTGCACAAGGACGTATGTGCAAATACCCGAAAGTCTGGGGGCCTTGGTGCAATTTTCCCAGCTGAACACGCGCGTGACGCGTGCCTGGGGCACTTAGGGGCCTTTTGGTAATAAAAACCAAGTTTCTGGACTTTTTGGTAACTCGTACCAAAAGTCCAGGGGCTTGGATGCAAAAACCCCACTAAAATCCGCACATGCGCATAAACAACACTCACAGGGGTACAACTGCAAATACCAAAAAGTATTTCTTCATTCAATAACCCAACAGACTACAAGATAAAAGATGTAAATAGCCCAGCTAACACGTGACGAAGCACGTGGTCACATACACACAGGGGCATACATGCAAATAGAACTAAGCACAGGGTCCACAATGCAAATTACCCTACGTAAATAAAAGTTCTAAAATATTTACAGGACTAATACTGAAAAGACAAACTAAGAGGGGGCCCTAAGTAAATTACCCCTTTATTCGTCGACGGCCAGATGCGCGCCACGTGGAAGATCGGTCGGCTCTGGAGGGGTGGCGCGTCTCTTCTTCAGTTCTTGGGCCAAATCGACGGTGGAGGCAAGGACACGTGGGAGATCGAACGGGTGGGGGCTCAGGTGCCTCTCTCCTCTGCTGCTAACGGTCCAGATGAGCCCCTCGGATCGATCAACGGCTGCGGCTCCTCGAAGAATGGACGGCTGGGATCAAGTCTGGAGCGGAGGGGACATCGGACGGCGCTGGAGGATGGTGGAAGAACACGACGCCGGCGAACTTCGCCAGCCTCGTGCGTGAGCTGCAGTCCTCCTCAGCTGCTGCTAAGTATCGGAACAGGTCCGCGAAGTCGTCCCGCAGCTGGTGAAGGTGTCCGATGACCCGGCCGAGCCCCGGAGGGGCTCCGGCGAGGCTGGCGGCGCAAAACTCCTGGCTGGAATGTGAGGGGGGCTCAGGTGCCCTCCTCTTGACCTGCAAAGTACGCCAAAAGCTTCGCGGGTCGAGGGCAAAGTGCCTCGACCCAAAGAAGCGGGGTGAAGGTGGCTGGTGGGTCGGTGCGAATAAGCTCCGACGAGCTGGGGATGGAGGAGCTCGACTCCCAGCTCCGGGGCGAGCTGGGTTGAGTGACAATGCGAAGAACGTGCGTGGAGGAACGACGAAGGTGTGTGTGGGTTCCGATGATCGAGATAATACACGAGTAGGCCGGAATCAAGGGAACACGTCGGAGAGTCGATTTGGGGGTAACTCAAAATTAGACTAAACAAGAAGATTCGAAGGTTACCTGGGCGATGCGGGAGACTGGGCTGGAGCTTAGCTAGCTCCTGGTCTTCGCCTCGAAGGGCGTCAAGGCCTGAGGCTCGAGCTCCGGTCGGACGTCGGAGCACGGCGGCAAGAAGCAGCCGGATCGATGGTCGGGCACTCTCTCCTCTCTGCAACAAGGGCCGACGCGAGCTGTCACCTCGGTGGTCACAATGGAGGTCACGGGAGTGAAGGTGGCGAGCCAAAGATGACAGTGGAGTGCGGCGGAGCTCGGGATATATAGTGCTAGGGGTCCGGCTAATTGGGAGTCGGGCACGAAGATCGGAGCGCGGATCCCCATGCAAACCTCCGGGCGAGGATCTCGGATGTGCGCAGATGGATTAGGACCCGGGGTTTGCGTGATTAGCAGGCGGATCGAGCAGGGAAAAAGCGATGAAATTGGGTCGGGCGAACGGACTCAGGCTCTGGTGGTCCTGGGGGAGGTGTTGACCGGGGGTCAACAATCCCCCGTGGACCAATCAGAGCCCGCCAAGGGTTGAATTCTTATTTGATTTTTTTGGGGCCTTAAATGGCCGAATTTTCAAAAACTTAAAACACAAAATATTTTTATTTTATTTTTTTCTATTTTTTTGTGATTTTTAATTAATTTTTGGAGATGAAAATAAGGTATATACATAGTAGCTATACATAGGTATATATACACTATATTGATTTTTGATTTTTGATTTTTAATTAGTTATTTTTATCCATTTTTATTCCTATTTTATATTTTATTTATTTATAGGATAAAATGAGGAATAAAAGCTATTTTTATTTTATTTTTATTATTTATATACATAGGTTAAATAATTAGTTATATACATTTATGTACATGGTATATATACACTATGTTTTTGTGTTTTTAGTTTTGTAATTTTTATTTGATTTTTGTTTTGTTTCTTTTTATTTATTTTATTTACAAAACATAAAAAGGGATATTTACAAAAAGGTTTGAAAATAAATTAGGTTATTTACAAGGTAAAATAAAGAAGGTGGTCTATGTACATGGTGAAGGGGTCTTTTTGGTCTTTTTAATTTTTAGATTTTTATTTTGTTTTTAATAGCTTTTAAATATATATATAAAATATATACAAGCCTATTTTTGGTTGAGGAAAATATATTTTATTTATGTACATAATTATTTACACATGAGCTCCTATCTCCCTCTACTTGGTTTTTATGCGGTCAGGCCCATGCTGAGCCCTCCCTTGGGTTAGGTTGCTCAATATTTATTCTAAATATTTCCCTCTTTTTCTTTTTCATCTTTATTCTTTTATTTTTGCACAAAAAACATGCTAATTATCTATTTTTACAAACATGCATGCTTTTGCTAAATGATCCTATTTACACATATCTACATGCATTTGCATAGGTTTTTGTAGCTAAAATATAAGAATAAAGAGTGATGAATGGGTATTCATCATAAGACCAAAGGGGGGATATTGAGTCTCTCTATTCTCCTCGTTGTACGCACGGCCGCTACTGGATGGTTGCAGATGAAGGCATTGTGCATGGTGGTTCTCACAGATAGAGGTGGCTTTACAGCTCTGAGCTCCTCCTCCCGTTGATGGGTGCTTGAGCTACGACAGAGGAGGGTCTTGCGGAGAACTGGTCGTTATTGTTGCTGCATTGATGCACATGATGGTGTATCAGCCAAGGGAGGTCACGGCTCTCCACAGTGGTGGATATGCGACCTGCTCGTAGATGATGCACACGTGTGTATGGGTGTGGTGAAGTGAGAAGAAGGAGAAGACAGGTGAGGGAAGAAGAATAAGAAGAGATAAAGAAGTAGTAGTAGAGGAAAAGAGAGAGAGAGTAGAAGAAGATAAGTGGGTTCAATAACAAAAAGATCCCCATTGCAAACAAGGGGATTCTCATGCAATTATTTACACTAGCAAATTGTTGATTAATCAATTTAGAAAAATTTCTCCAAAAATCATTAAAAATCATATGCATGATAGAAGATAGGATATGTCCATGAAAATGCAAAAGTTTTATTGATTTGTCGAACAGATGATAGTGTATTGAAGAGAGAAAATATTAAGAGAAAGGATGAAGAAGAAAAATGGAGGAGGAGGAGGAAGAAAATGAAGACGAAGGAGATGGAGATGGAGGAAGAAGAAGGAAAGGAAGAAGAATAAAATGCCCGATCTGATGGAAGAGTGGAGGGGACACTTGGGGAGGAGCTCAAGGCGAGGCTCTGGTCTTTTCTCATCGCCAGTGAGCGACGAGCTCGAGCAACACTCTAAGGTGCTCCGATGAAGGTTGGATACACCTTCAGATCATGCCGACAGTAGATGTGGTCGTAGATCAACCTCTCAAACTTGCATCTGTCACTTGGAACTTGTGGGGAGCTATCTCCTCTACCTTGTATGAAGTGGCATATTGTCATTTTTGTTGTCAGATTTCTCCTGATATATACAATGAAAGTAGTTGTAAAATGGCTCGTTGGAAAGATTAATCAATGATCTCCAATTTTGCTGTTGGAGTCGTGAGCAAGTTGAGAAACACGATCATGAGAATTCTTCAAAGAAGAGAACTTGTCCATGTTTTGCAGGAACTGGGGTGGAATTTTTTAACACCATTTTGCAATCCAAACATCTCTTCTAATACGAGTTTGTTGAATAAGAAACGAATTTTCCGAAATAGAAGGATTCAAGATCTTCTTGTTGACGGTGGAAATTTAATTTTTGATGAAGAGTCTTGATCTGGAGAAGTGCTCGAAGTTGGCTTGTAACCCACGTTCTCCACCTCTCTAGCAGGTGGCTGGAGGTTGAAGGGGAAGGTGGGGTGACACGAGTCACCTCCCTATTGGGCTATGGCTTATAAATCAAAGATCTATAAGAAAACACCATGATACAAGCTTAATCTAGAAAAATGTAAAAAAAAAATCTTAATCTAGAAAAATGTAAAACACAAAAGCTGTAGGTAATCAAATTTCCAACAACTTTCTTGAAGACACTAAGAGCTGATTCTTCTAAAATTTGAGATAATATTTTTGGGGTATTTTATAGGTATAAAACACCAACTTTCATAGTTTTATATTTTTTATTTTTAAATTTTTAAACTTTACAAATAAAATATAATAAAAATAATGCAAATAAAAATATATGTAAATTAAAAATTTCGTATTTTTGATAATTAATAAAAAGTAATAGAAAAATCTAGAAAGAAGAAATATATACATTGTATACATGATGGAAAACTTTTATTTTCTCCGATTTTTAGGTTTTTTATTTTAATTTTATAGTATTTTTTTAAAGAATAAAGTGAATAAAATAATTAAAAATAAATTAAATAACAAGTTAGATATATACATGAAATAAAAAAACAAAGTTAGTGAATTTGTATAAATTACAATTAGATCTCAAAACTAATATTTTGCAAACATGCACTGATTTTAATGAAATCACTTACATTGAATAAATAATTTTCTAACTTGGACTTTAAAAGTGGGTTTTGTGATCTTGAAGTTCATATGGAGCAGGAATTTAACCGAGAATTTGGACTTTGGGGCTTTTTCAGTTCAAGATCTAAAAGTATTTATTTAAGGTGAGAATTGTTATATATTTTTGTATTTTTATATACATTTTTATGTACAAGTTAGAATAAGAAATCATTCAAAAGGTGTTAGTATGAATTTATTAAAAACCAAGGAAGTTTGAGCTTTTTATAGGTGAATATATTCACATTTTTAGCTCTTTATTTTTGTTGTTTTTATTCTAAATTATTTCATGAAATTTTTTACAAGATAAATATACATTATAAGCCCATTTCTATTAAAAGTTGTATTTTATTAATTTATTGAATTTAGGGGCAACTAATTGATGATTTTTCATAGATTCTAGCTAAGATTAATATATTAAGATGGTGAATCACGGATTCATCATATGTTTGACTAAATTATTGGACAATTATTTCTTGATTAGATAGTTATTTAATGCATTATTGAGATGTTGATCATATTAGGTGATAAAAAAGTGACTCTCTAATTTCATTGATTATTTGGAGCTTGTTAATTGGTCCATCCAGTGAATTGATTTATTCATAAATGTTCAAGTTATAAATCAATTAATCATGATCATAATGAGTGTTTGTTTGTGCATCTGACTATTTTGTGTGCATTCACATCAATTTTTTACCTTATATATATTGCATTTAAAATCATAATAAAAGATCATGCATTGCATTGTTTGCATAACTCTACATAGATCCACTCACTTGTCACTTAATTGGATATTTAATACCTAGGTTAAATCAATTAATTTCTCGTGTCCTTGTATTCAACCGTAGACTTATCCAAGATAAGTTCAACCACATTCTCTTCTCCCAGACATAATTAATGTGGTTCTGATGAATTGTTAATTGGTCATATTACAACAAATACGAGTTAAGATAGCCAATTAGTGATTAAGCACTGACTCAAAGAAACTTGTAATACATAAGAATTGGAAATTACAAAGTGTGATCAGAATTCGTGAATTTGGATGTAGATATGATGTAAGAATTAGTTTATAACTCATTTTCTATTTCATGTTTTATATAGACATTTGTCATATTATGATTGGTGTTGATTGAACATGTGGTATTGGTTGTAGTCATCATTGGATGATTGATCTTAGCTAAGTAAAATGATGTATTTGGATATTAACTCTTTGCATAGTAACCTCTGGGATGGATCCATATTTGCCTAGGGCAGGGTTGTTACAAAATAAACTCCTACTTTCTTCAAAAAGCCCTTCGCCATTTGCCGAAGCTTGTATCTAATGGTACCATCAACTTCCTTCTCGACCATGTACGGTGACTTGTTGTGCGGAGCCTTCTTCAATTCAAAAACATGACTAAATACCATGTCCTATTGCTTGTGAGGTTTCCTCTCAAACAAAGTACACATGTCACATCATTCGAGTCAATCCGTTCGGGCTCCGAGGTGATGAAATTCAATTGTATGGATGACGACAACCCTCTGATGAGGTAAAATCATGGAGACTAAGATGTGCAAAAAAATAGGGATATTTACCCAGCAGACCCTGAAATCTTTGTAAATTACCTCTACGACCTTTGAAACATCGATATTCCTCCCTAGATCCCGTAATCTTGCTCCGTCTTACCCTATAGACCCTACCGTTAATTTTAGATTTTTTAAGTTAACTAGTTTGGGTTTAAGTTGAGTTAATCTAACCCTAGCAAATCCAAGGGCCCTCCTTTCTTCTTCTCTCCCCCTCCTTCTTCCACATTTTTCCAATTTTAAAACCCCTTAGGGTTCTTCGGCCTTGTTTCTTCTTCGATAGAGGGGGAGAGTGTTGTTGCCTTGCCTTCTCCTCCAAGAAAGTGCGACGACAGGAGCCAGCGGGCTGTAGTAGCGGCTCCGGTGGCTGGCAGCCGAGGCGCGCTAGGGCCGGCGGCGGGCTTTGATGGCTGGAGGTGAGCATCGCTCAAGAGATCCTCGCACGGGGTCATGAGAGGTGGACTGGAGGATCCTAGGGCAACGGAGGCACCACGATAGTCGTGGCAGCGCCTGGAGCGACGTAGTGGATTTGGGAGTGGCATTGGTTCGCATTGCGGTAGGTGGCGTGGGATTGCGTGGATGCACCCCAGTTGTTGGCTGGAAGTGGAAGTCGTGGAGAACCGGGTGGTGGGGTGCTTGCGCTGCTGGAGGCGAAATCGGGGCCTTGCGGCGGAGCCGTCGGCGCAGAGGGTGCTGAGGGCAGAGGGGCAGAGGCGGTAGGTGGGGGGAGCTTGGGCTTCGAGCGAGGGAGGCGGTGGCCGGGGGGCATCGAGCAGAGGAGTGGGATGTGGCGGGGGATGCGAGCGGGGCCACGCTTCAGGCGGCGCAGGTGGGGGGGGGAGCAGGGGAAGCGATGCCGGGGCTTTGTGCGGCATGGTGGGGTTCGAGGTTACGAGGAGGACGGCGGGGAGGGCCAAATCCAAGGGGAAATGGCAATGAATGTAAATTTGACAAACAAAATGGGTATAATGTAAACAAATATAACGGAATCCGGTTAGTTTTAACGAACAAATGGATGGGAGTTAACCAGAGGGTCTGCATGGTAATGGTTAGCAAGATTACGGGGTCTAGGGAGGAATATCGATGTTTCAAAGGTCGTAGAGGTAATTTACAAAGATTTCAGGGTCTGCTGGGTAAATATCCCCAAAAATAATAAAAATATCAAACTCAAGCAAATAAAACATGACTCAGATAACTGTATAAGTGTGTAGCAGTGAGTATCGAGATGAACCACAGAGTGGCATGAGTACATGGGTGCCTTGTCTACTTTTTCTATCTATTAATTTTTTATATTTTCATATTAGAGGGTACAAATACTATGAAAGGGAATGCTAAGCTAAAAAAGAAAAAGATGTTCATGCGAATTAAATACACTAATAAATGATGAATGTCAGATAATTTACCATGCAGCAAGTATGCTACAAGAAACTTAGCAACCAAGTAACTTTAAGTATATCAAGTTATGTAACTTAAATAATTGGTGGAACAACATTGTTGCTATTAAGGAAACAAGATCATGACCGAGGATACATCGTGAATACTCTAATGTTTTAAGATACAAGAAATTAGAGAAGAATTAGATTATGAAAGTGTATATGCAATACAAGCAAGACTTGAAAGGGCATGAAGAAATCTAATGAAAATGCATAAAATAGGAGAAAGAGCTGAAGTAAGAGTTCATCAGGACTCCCTTTTATGTTGCTCAAGAGATCATGATCACAGTGTGTATGGAGGCGTTGAGTACGCAAGGTCCTAGTCATCGGTACATATCCACATATCTTAGAAATGATGGCTTCTCTCCATGTGAAAAGCCACTCCTCGCACAACACAAAGGGAGAAACCTCTTAGCTCTTGTTCGAGGAGATGATGTAGTTGACGAACCAACAAAGAAGGAACTATAAAGGTTTAAGAAACTCAAATATAATCACTGAAACTAAAAGAAACATATCATGACACATAACAGAAAATGCCAAATGGGAACATAAAAACCAAAATAAGTATATAAAATGAAGAAGTTATCATGGATCGAGTTATAAGCATAGGATCAAATGATCTCTCCCTCACGTGTAAAATGGAGAGGGAATATGAGAGCTCCTTCTTCTATGTGCACACAATAACCGCAGATCAATAATGCTCTCGACAATTTTGAAGCTCTAGATACATCCCTTGTTTCGAATATCTCCCTCAGCCAAAAGATGAAGATGCAGACTATGGTAGTGGCTTAAATAGAAGAGGCAACATACATTCAAGTTGAAGTTGTGATGATTAGTCTAGGTAATAAAATATCAAGGTTTGTTCAGAGATGAGGCTGCCTCTCAAGAGATAATCTGCAGCAAATCTACCCAAAGACACATATCTAATTGATGAATCGCTAAATGCATGTATTAAAAGAAATCCATTGTAGCACAGGCACTTAGCTTCTCATACGGAACCGAGATGAATCTCAGTAACAAGGTTCTCAGCTTAAATTTTTAACCTGGAAAGTCCAGGGTCAAACATAAGGACATGAGCCATAATACAATCATTTTATTATTTAGATGTCTAGGTTAAGTGACTGTTAAATTAATCGAGGTCAAAGCAAACATTGCACGAGATGGAAACATCACAAAATGAATGCGAAGACAGAATGCAATTCCAAAGCAATTTTATGCATGTTAGGTAATCACTACAATGAAAAAAAATGAAAAAACACTAATATATGCAAATATATTCACAAATATGACCTAAAAGGAGTTGTAAAACTTAAGCACATAATCAAGGTAAAATCATGCAGTTTAATCTAAGCCAGGTTTCCTTTAAAAGATATCTAAGCAACTTAATCATCTCTAGATAAACTAATAACTCATTAAGCCTCAAATCAGAGAATAAATTAAGTTATATAGAAGATAAGGAAACAAGGATTAAAACACAACTGAAATTGCTTCATTTGGACATAAGATGCTCAAGATATTAAAGTTTGAAGCTAGGGGCATAAATGTGAGAAAAACATGCATAAATATTTACATATAAGTCCCCGAGAGACTAAAATGCAATACTGAAAACTGGCTTGCGAAATTGAGAAATACCCTCTACGCGGAGTCATTTTTGCAAATAAAGATAACCGTAAGGGTAATTCTGAAATTTGCCTGGCTCGCACTCACGATGCATGTGCGTTCCTAGGCTCAGACGAAGGGTCGTATCTCGTGCCACGTGGAGGTATGTGGTGCTTTGGTGGAAGGCTTGTCATGAGTGAAGCAGCAGGGTCGTACAAGTCGACATGGATGAAATTGAATAGTCATATCGCGCCCAATTCGGGCTAATCCGATGACATCTATGTTGTCTCATAAAACGAGCACCACCGTACAATGAGAGTATGAGGCGGGACTCCGAGGAGGGTTCCATCGCTCCACCGTGCTTCTGGAGAATCCCTGATGAGGGTTGATGAAGGACCACACATGTCCCGTGAAGAAGGAGCATATTCTCTGAAGGCCTACGAGTGCCTAGAGGTATGAGACGAGGATGACACATCCGAGGCAAAACTCCTGATCAGAGATCTCTCTCGAACTTCGACCATTGAGAGCCTCCTATACCTGCAACCGTTAGAAAACATGTAGCCGAATCATATATTGTGTGTGCGTGAGATAGTGAACGGAATGATGGGCTTAATGGAGTGGGGAAGATGGAGATCAGATGTGTTCTTCTTCATTGCAGAAGGAGAACGTTGGTCGAGGTGAAAAGCTGTGATGGAACGAGGAATATAGAGGAAGATACCTCCCGCGTGGACCACAAATCCACGGGAAAGGTCGCGATCACCATGGATTGAGTGATAGATATATGTACGTCCAATAAGAAATTCATGAACTCAAGAAGACATATAAAAAACTTAAATTACTTGAATCTTGCATATTATTGAGATGGAGTGTATGGCTTGGGAATTGAGGTTTTAGCAACCTCAGGTCGTCGCTTAATCTCCTCAGCTAGGGAGAAAGCTCGAACGACATCAAAAGCGGCCGTAGCATGGCATGCTTGCCATGGGTCTCACCAGGCCATAGGTCATCGTGGTTGCATCGATTTATCCTTCTCCTATCACGAGAGGAGGAAGAAGGGATGGGCCTCGTCATTACTAACGGTGGACAACCACCGCTGGAGGAGACAGTGGGCTTTTTGAAGGTGGAGGTTGGCAACCTCCAGGTGGTTATGGCGGAAGTTTCAACTTCCACCACTATGATGGAAGTTAGATTAGGAGGAGGTTAAGAAGATGGTGTGGAAGGTGATCGTATGGCCAAGGGAATGGATGATTCTTTGAGGGAGGAGATAGGATATGGCGGTTGGCATAACTGGTTGAACACATTTTGCGTCTGAAGAACCACGGCTGGAGGTTGGGGACGGAGTCCCAACCGTCCGATCAGAAAGATCCAATGGCTGTTATACGGGTGCTAAAGGATGGTTTAGATGGAACTTAACAGAAGGATCCAACAACTGGGTGCAAATCAATACATGTCGTCTGATCATTCGATCATACGGTCAAATGAAGATACGAGCGGCAAGCAAGGAACAGGTCACGTGGCACGATCTGAAGGTGCCACGTGGCCAAATCAGGATTGAGATAAATGAATAAATCAGAGATAATTAGGAAAGAAATATTTAGAAGGAGAATTATGAAAAGTGGAGAACATGAAAGTATTAGATCTCGATGAGATCTACATCTTTCATGTGGAAGTCAAAGAGATCAGAGGTCATCTATACATAGTTAAAAATTAAATACTATTACAAACCATATAAAACAATTTTCTTTAATTTTTCTTTTGCTTATTTTTTTGCATTTTTATTTTATTTTATGTTAATTTATTTATACACAATATTACTCTAATTTTTATTTGATTTTTAATAAGAAATAAATACATAAAATATTACACCATAATAGGATTATATTAATATATAATAATTAGTGTTAATTACTTACAACACAGTAATTAGTAATGAGTGTTATTTATTATTGAATCTTGTAATTTATCTTAAGAAAGAGAGTTAATAATAGAGATTAATGATGATAAATATGGGATTTATCACCCCCTATACTTAAGCTAAGCTCATCCTCGAGTTAATAAAGAAAGAATTTGTTAGAAAGTTAGTTTAATTAGTGAGATCTCTAACATGTGCAAGTGAAAATAAAAGGCTTGATTTGATCTAGAACACCAGGTTTTAGGAATCCTAAAACTCAAAGATGATCCAAGTATTAATCAAAAGTAATTCAACTCCTCTAATTGTCAGACTCTCAATTGTGTGTGTGTGTGTGTGTGTATATATATAAGAAGTATAGCTTATTGTAGACTGCATCATGAAAGTAGAGTCAAGACATCACCAAAAATACCAATTTTAGAAGCTCTCCTAAGGACCCAACCCTCAACTCTAGGGAACAAATCTAATCTTGCCTCAATCCACCTTCTCTTTAGTTTGTCAGACTTTAAAAGGATAGATGGAAGGCCAGATAATGGAGGTTGTAGAATTGTGTACTTATTTTCTCTTTCTCTAATTGGAATATAGTTCTCTCAAGTGCCAATACTCAACACAATTTTCATTCTAATTTTTAGCCAATCAGTGTGTCCGTCAAGAGAAGTTGAAGTCGTTTGCACTTGTTTTCCTGGGAGTACACTGGGGTGGGCTATTTTGAGTATCTGGTATACCATCTACACCCAGAATTGTAACATTTACGATGCAGAGCCTTTTTTTGGTGCTAGACTGACTCCTAATCCTACTAGCGGTGGTCCAAATGGAAACTTCGAAATGGTTGGGAGCGCTTGCCTTTGGTGGAAGCTCTTTGATTTTTGACTTTGTAGGATGAGAGCTTTTCTTTCATCATTTCTTTCTTTTCTTTGCTTTTGGCTAGCTCCACTGCTTTTACCAAAAGATTGGCACACACTGATCAACTTGTTAAATAATGTCAAGGTTTGAATCAAGAGATAGCATGAGAACGTAACTCATACTAATCAATATGCTGACATTCAGGTTTCATGAAGCCGTCATTAATTTTATCCCATCCTCAAGCATCATATAAATCATGTCCAAACTCAAACTTCCAATCCCAGTCTTCTTAGTGATATCTTGACTCATCTCAATCATGAATGCAGTCGTGTATGTGAGTGAAATTCAAATTCTTTAAAGGGAGACTAAGCATGAAAATATAGCATGCATATCTTTGAACTAGGAGAATATGAATTTTTAAGTCTAAGAGCCTAATGATTACTACATGATAACTGTAAGTCTAGGGAGTCCTTAAACCAAGCGTTAAAGATCATCTCAAGCCTTGAGTGCGAAGTGTAGTTGTCAGGAAGAGATACCAATTAATATGTTAATCTTTTTGTGATTTTTTTTAGTCAGAGAGTTAGACTCCTTTACACCCTTAGCTTTGAAAAAGATTTTTGAAATCTTTTTGCAAACATTATCACATATCTATAGAAATTTTTGCAATCATTTTACAAAGATTTTTCAAAACAAATAAAGTCCCAATTTTCAAACCTAAGTAAAACATTTTTCAAAACAGTGTCACATACATATGTAGGTTTTCAAATAATTTTACAAAATATTTTCCAAACATGTCAAGCTGTATTTTTGCAAACCATGTAAAACATTTGAAAACATGTGAAATATGCATATAATTTTCAAAAATTATTTTCATAACATTTTGTACACAAATCAGTTTCAAAATATAATATGATACCCATAACTCCAATAGTTGATTTTTTTAATATGATATATGGCTAAAGTATATATGTAATATATACGGTAGACCCCCCTATACTTAGCTTTTGCTATGTCCTCATAGTACAAAGTGATATGAAAACAATGCTCATGCTAAATATAAAAGAATATATGATAACTGATGATATAATTACAGGTGCAAAATGAATAAAAGAATCAGTTAGATGAGAACTGGGACTCACCCCCCATACTTAAGGTGAGAAATATCTTAAGTATAAAGATATGAATTAAAACTAGGCGACCCGAGGAGAATAGTCAAAATGACAAAAGGATCCGCCCTATACTTAGGCTGAAAATAAACCTAAGTATAAAGAATAAGAAACTCGGTGATGAAGGGATCAATGTTAGCTGAATCTGAAGATGATGAATCTTAGAAGATGATAAAGGAGCTTAGGGTTTTTGAGAGGCTGAAGAATCAAAGAAGAACAATCAAACCCGATTATTTCACCAACACACAGTAAAGACCATAGATATGGTCCAATTATGTTATCTCTTCTATTGGTGATGATACAAAATTTGTGATCATTATGAGCAGGGTGAAGTAGGGTTCGGGTTTATCCTTAAGGATCTGTCCTCACTTCTCAACAAATGCATATAGCTGCATGTAAAGTGGGGTTTTCTCTCCCAAAAACAAGGTGAATTTTAGCTCCTTTTTATTTACATCAACTTGCATTAACAGCTCCATTTCTAGAGATTAGGTTATCACTTATCATAAATCTTTGAACACAAAAATCATCATCTACCGTCCAGTCCCATTTCTATATTATCCTAAGTGACAAATCATGAAAGGGGAAAATCATGTAGAGGTAAAATCATGATGTCATGCTCAAGAGAAATACATATAGTGGCTCCAGCTCTCTTCATGCATATGCTAGACTGAATATAAAATATAACTAAATGCATGCAAGTCGATGGAAATCCACACCTAATCATGTGTCTATTAGCGGTCAGATATCAATTATGATTGATCTAGGTTGGACGAATATTATGTGCTTCTCATGAATCTTAGAGATGAGTAAATCTCATAAGATGAAGTTAGTGTGCCCTATATTACGATCCAAGCACTTAGGGATATAAAAAGAGGAAGCTCTCTGAGCCGCGTGCCTAAATCTTAGTATCGATCACTCAAGATGAATCCCACCCACATGAGGGTCAAACATACTCATCATACAAATATAATAAAGTCTAGTCCACAATTATACATCAAAATATGATAAAATAATCTTTGTTTTGTTTTGAAGGCATCTTCTGCAGTTCGTCTCAGCGGGAACTCTAGCTTGAGCATCCAACCTACATTTTTCACGAGCGTCCTTGATGAATGGACCTACCACAGAAGAGAAGAGTTTAGAAAATTCAAAGATTATCAATACATATATAAAATAATGCAGAAAATATCACATCACATCACATAATTGACCTAGACAAAATAAAAATCAGCTTAACCAAAATATAAAATCCTAAATAATTATATTAATGAAGTCGTGTCCCTGGCAACAATGCCATCCAATGAATCGCTAAATGCATGTATTAAAATCAATCTGTTGTTGCACTGGCACTTAGCTTCTCATACAGAATCAGGATGAATCTCAGTAATGAGGTTCTCGGCTTAAATTTTTAACCTGGGAAGTCCACGGTCGAACACAAGGACATGATCCATAATATAATCATTTAAGTATGTAGATGTCTAGGTTAAGTGACTGTTAAATAAATCGAGGTTAAAAAAAACAATGCACGAGATGAAAACATCACAAAATGATTACGAAGACAGAATAAAACATCAAAGCAATTTTATATATGTTAAGTAATCACCAGAATGAACAAAATGATAAAACACTAAATTATGCAAATATATTCACAAATATACCCTAAAAGGAGTTGTAAAACTTAAGCACATATTAAAGATAAAATCATGCAGTTTAATCTAAGGCAGGTTGACTTTAAAAAAATATCTAAGAAACTTTATCATCTTTAGATAAATTAATAACTTATTAAGCATCAAATCAGAGAATAAAGTAAGCCACATAGAAGATAAGGAAACATGGATTAAAATGCAACTGAAATTACTTCATTTGGACATAAGATGCTCAAGATATTCAAGTTTGAAGGCAGGGGCATAACTGTGATAAAAACATGCATAAATCCTTACATATAGATCCCTGGAAGAACTAAAATGCAGATACTGAATCAGCTAGCGAAATTAAGAAATACCCTATATGTGGGGGTATTTTTGTAAATAAAGATAATCGACAGGGTAATTATGAAATTTGCCCAGGCTCGCATGCGTTCGTTCCTAGGCTCAGACGGAGGGTTGTAGCTCATGCCACATGGCGTCATGTGGTGCTTTGGCGGAAGGCTTGGCATGAACAAAGAAGCAGGGTCATACAAGTCGACGTGGATGAAACAGAACCATCAGATCGCGCCCAATTCGGGCTCATCTGACGGCATCTGTGCTATCTCTTCGAACGAGCAGCATCGCACACGAAGGGTATGAGGCGGGACTCTAAAGAGGGATCCATCGCTCCACCGGGCTTCTGAAGAATCCCTGAGGGTTGATGAAGGACCACGCATGGCCTGCGAAGAAGGAGCATATTCTCTGAAGGCATGCGAGTGCATGGAGGTGTGAGATGAGGACGACATGTCCGAGGCAAAATTCCTGATCGAAGATCTCTCTCGAACTCCGACCATTGAGAGGCTTCGATACCTGCAGCTGTTAGAAAACATGTAGCCGAATCATATATTGTGTGTGCGTGAGATAGTGAATAGAATGAAGGGCTTAATGGAGCGGGGAAGATGGAGCCCAGATGTGTTCTTCTTCATTGTTGAAGGAGAATGTTGGTCGAGGTGACAAGCTGCGAGGGAACGAGGAATACAAAGGAAGATACCTCCCGCGTGGACCACAAATCCACGAGGAAAGTCAGGATCATCATGGTTTGAGTGATAGATATATGTACATCCAAGAAGAAATTCATCAACACAAGAATACATATTAAAAACTTAACTGAATCTTGCAGATGATTGAGATGGAGTGTATGGCTTGGGTATTGAGGTTTTAGCAACCTCGGGTCATTACTTAATCTCCTCCGCTAGGGAGAAAGCTCGAACGACATCAAAAACGATCGTAGCATGGCATGCTTCCTATTGGTCTCACCAAGCCCTATGTCGTCGTAGCCGCATCGATTTCTCCTTCTCTTGTCACGAGAGGAGCAGGAAGGGCTGGGCCTCGACCTTACTAATGGTGGACAATCACTGCTGGAGGCGGTGGTAGGCTTTTTGAAAGCGAAGGTTGGCAACCTCCATGTTGTTATGGCAGAATTTCAACTGCCACCACTAAGGTGGAAGTTAGATTAGGAGGAGGTTAAGAAGATGGCATGGAAGCTGATTGTATGGCAAAGGGAATGGAGATGGCTTTGAGGGAAGAGATAGGATATGGCGGTTGGCATAATTGGTTGAAGATGATGAGGATGACACGGTTTGTGTCTGAAGAAACAACAACTGGAGGTTGGGGACGAATCCCCAACCTCCCGATCAGAAAGATCCAATGGCAGTTATGCGAGCGCTAAAGGACAGTTTAGATGGAACTTAACCAAAGGATCCAATAACTGGGCATAAATCAATACATGCCATCTGATCAGATGATCAGACAGTCAAATGAAGACACGAGTGGCAAGCCAGGAACGGGCCACGTGGCATGATCTGAAGGTGCCATGTGGCCCAATGAGGATTGAGATAACTGAATAAATCATAGATAATTAGGAAAGAAATATGAAGAGGGTGAATTAGGAAAAGTTGTGAACATGAGAGTTGTAGATCTCGATGAGATCTACATCTTTCATGTATAAGTCAAAGAGAACAGAGTTCATCTATACATAGTTAAAAATTAATTACTATTAAAAACCATATAAAACAATTTGCTTTATTTTTCTTTTGCTTATTTTTTGTATTTTTATTTTATTTCATGTTAATTTATTTATACACAATATTACTCTAGTTTTTATTTGATTTTAATAAAAAATATATAAATTATTATACCATAATAGGATTATATTTATATATAATAATTAGTGTTACTTATTTATAACACAATAGTTAGTAATTAGTGTTATTTGTTATTGAATCTTGTAATTTAACTTAAGCAAGAGAGTTAATAATAGAGATTAATGATGACAAATCTGGGATTATCACTAATTTAAAAAGATATCATACCATTATAACTATGAGGGGATGAGGTATGTGTACTCTGCTTGTAGAAGAAATATGAACTGCTGCAACTTGTGAAATTCGTGTGCCACTCCATTTTGATCACCAAAATACCATATAGATTTACATGTGATAGTTCTAATAAACTCATAGCCTTTGAAGATTCATGAAGAAAAGATATTTCAATCAATTTTTTAAAATAAAGCCATGAATGCAGTTTTATCAGACTTGGAGATGAACTATGGTCATGTCCATACTTAAAAATAGAGTTCCAAACAAGGCCGGATCTTAAAATATCCTTTACAGCAGTTTTATACTTATCAATTAGCTTTCCTATGCAATCAAAACCATCATCTTTAAGATATTCAACAACAATGTGGATTTTAAGAGAAGTTGGATGCGTGAACAACCCACTGTTTCACAGGGTAAGAGTATCGTATTTAGCATGAATTCCGAGGGCTCAATCATGATGACAATGTAAAATACCCTTCGAACGATCTTTATTTTAGCTAACTATATTTTCAATACTTCACAAATCTCGAGATTTAGATAAGAAATGCAACAAGACTTGATTTTAGAAGATCGTGTAGTATGTATTTATAGTAGAAGAATTTAAAACAGAATTGCAATTTTGACCTCTTGAATCGAGGTCGATTCAAGATGGATTATCAAAATTATCAGCTTTATTATATGATAAACAAAATACCTTTGTAAGAAAATTTAGATGAACTGAAACCATGATCAAATGTGCTTAGAATCTTTGTTTTAAGGAGATTGTGTTCACAACTCTTAGGGCAGATTTTTGCAGTAGAAGATAGGATTGGATTGACTTTGAGCTAAATTTTGAGGTCAAAAAGATATGATATCACAAAGATTACTTAACACAAATTGTATTTGGATCTATTTTCTTTCCAATGCATCCGTAAGAACTCAAATCCATTAAGAAACATGATTGGGAATCTAATTTCAAAGCTCTACTTGAAGTTGATTTGTGAATAGCAATGTAAAGGAGGGATATGTATTTAGTCCCTTATCGTCAAGGCTCAAGAAATTTTTTTTATATGTATGTGAACTTGAATCAACGCTAAGGACATTAACAACAAGATGTCTCGGTGATTAAGTGATCAAGTAATGTTAAGACTACTTAGGCTTGACTTTGGTAGCTCATTGGGTTTTGGCAGGTGGTTAAATTGTGATATTGGTTTTTTTTTCATTTACTTTTTTGGGGTTTATGATCAAGCTGGTAAAACAATGAGACTCCTAGAAACCAATACACAACGTGATGCCTATCCTCAATGATTAGTATCAAAATTTAAATTTATGACCAAAAAAAGAAAACTCTCTCAAAAGATGTTCCTCCTAAAATACCACAAAAATCATGCAGAAGTGAACGAAAACTGCTTAAGACAAACAATATGTAAGCACGATAGAACAATGTAATAGAGATTCACCATACCCCCTTGCTTAAATCTTGATAGTCCCAAGCAAGACACTTATTCCAAAATGACACCAAATACTAACTCAGTTGCGCATAAATTGTTGATAATCTTACCCCAAACACCAGGACTTTAAACCTCTAAATTTCTAAAGAGGAGTTATAGTCTTCTGAGGCTTCGGCAGACATACCTACAATGTCCTGGAGAACTCTACCAAATTTCTGCCAAATACAAGAATGAATCATGATCCAACATTTGGATTAATAATGTGTTCGTGTTTCAATTAGGCTCAATAATTTTAACACAACATCCTCCAAGTTCGACAAACTTGTATTTTGTTTTGACTTCCCAATCAAGTTAGATCATGTTGATCATATGTATTCTCCATTAACTTTAAATCATAGGTTGAACAGCGCGCGGAATGATTAAGCTCTTCCTAATTAATGATATGAACTTTTCGTATAATCCAACTATGGTACCTTTAGAATCCCTTTATCTATATCCTCACCCCTCACTAGATTCAGACATTCCTCTTTATCAGTCTAAGCTCATCAACAAGGCAAAAGGAGGCTTTTTGATGGAGAAAGGAGTTCTTTATTGAATCAGAGTGGACCAGTGTGGTCTCTTTTCTCCTTTTTGCTTCAAGTGCTTTTTTACATTGTAGCGCATCATTGGTCATCTTGTATTTTGTATCTTTGTGGGGCTCGAATGTTGGTGTAAACATTATGATGTATTTGTGAACATCACGGTATCTCCTTATTATCCTCCGAGCTTGAACAAATCAATAAAATGCAATATTCATTCGCTTTAATTTGTAATTAATCTCTAACTTGTAATTAACCCTAATTAGTGTATAAAAATAACCATTTTTATTTTATTCCTATTAAAAATACCAAAAAATTATATTAAATATTGTATATTTTATTTTGGTTTAAAGAGAAACTAAAAAGATATAAAATTTGCAAAGGAATTAAAATGTGGTGTTTTTATTCATTAAAAATACTCTCAAAAATTTTGCTTTGCTTGAATAATTGATTTTGTTTTTTTGTCCAACATGAAATTTGTAGATCTGATCGAGATCTACAACTTTCGTGTTTTGAATTTTACCTAATTCTTTTTCATTTTATTTCTTTTGTTTTTTCCCTTCATTCCTTTTTTCTTTAATTTAATTGGGCCACATGGCGCTCTCTGGAGCCGCCATGCAACCCCGCTCTTCACCAGCCATGTTCTCCAATGCTCCACAATATGATCCTCATGCTTGCTTCATCTTGGTTGTCCCCCAGTGCCGCGGTCCCAGCCCTTGGATCACCTCCCAAGATGCGAACACAACTACCCCTCGCCTTCATCATAACCGTGAGATTGCTTCGTCACCAATGGCTTAGTATGCTCCACGTGTCCATCTCTCTTTCCCACCTTAGGATTAGTCCCATGATAACATCTCAACCATTCCTCTCCGTCCATTCCTCAACCACATGATCTTTTGATTTGATTGCATTCCAGCCATTCCCTCGCACCCCATCCTGAATGTTGAATCGCACGATCCGACAGTCATTGCTCGCCTCCCACCTCCATTCTCCCCTTCTCTCTCCCACGAACGTCTTGTCGATCACCTCTCCCCTACCATTGTTAGAACCTATACCTCACCACCTCTCCACTCATCTTAGCCACCCCCACGAAGTCATAAATGCCACAAACCTCGTACGCATATTATTTCTCCACGAGTACCCTCTCTCCCCTTGAAATAATCGTTGCAATCCACCCTCTCCAACATCATATAACGTTGGAGCCCTCCTTAAATACATATGCACTACCGCCTTTCACGATCGTCCAACATTACATGGGCTATAGACTAGCTCCACTCCCTGCTCCTATAACAGAGGAGGAGTGGATCGAGGATCGATGATGGTCGGCAAAACCAAGGTGTGACCCTTGGCCATTCGGCCAATTCACGACCCCTACGCAGCTGCTTGAGCTCCATGTTCCGACTGAAGGTACTAACGGAGCCTGATCCCCAACCATATCCTCCACTAGCGACCATCCCCAATCCCCAGGTAAGCATCCTTGATCTGTCTTATAGTTTACTCCTATTTAGCTTGTATCGCACACACCTTTTCAGCTTCAATTAAACCCCCTCCGAGCTCTGCCACACTCCGATGATCTTCTCAGCACCCTCTGACCACATCTTCCGATTTCCAAAACCATGTTCACCTCCTCCCCATTTCTTCTCAGGTCCGTTGGAGACGAAACTTGGTCCTCCACTCCTCTACCTCATCTGGACACCACTTCAATCACTGCTTGCATGCACACGAGCTTTCGCTATCACCTGACCCCCTTTTGCAGGTTAACCCTTCAATGGTCAAAGCTTCGACGGTTGCTCCATTCTAGAGTATGGTCACCGGTGAGCCTTCACTATCTCTACGATTTTAGTATTACTTGAGCTCTGCCATATTCCCTGGAGCTTCTCTTATCCATTACAGAGCCTCCCCAGGATCCAGATGAAGCGGTGGAGCTAGGAGGAGATCTGTTGGGATCACAGGAGTCCCACCATTGCCACATTGCGAGGGACGGAGGATGAAGATCTCGTGTAGCACATATGTCTGATCTACCTTGGGTAGCCCATATCACTTTGTAGCATCTGCCCCACTCCAACATGCTTGATAGGACCAAGCCGTTGTCTGAAGCATAGGGACACGACACATATTCTGAACCTACATCTGACCCTCTCCAACTGCCCTATCCTGGCTTGCACACGTCCCATGTGCATGTGGGCTGGGCAAATTATAGTCCACCCCTACCAAGTTCTCCTATTTGCAAAATGATCCCTCCCAAGTGTTTGTGCCTCACATGTCGTGCCTTGGAAATTTACAATGGGGCCCCGTCCGCTTTTTAATATTACAATTTCACCCCTATGAAGGACCTTTTTGAATATTTTATCATTTCTCTATATTGTTTTTATTATAATTATGCCCCTGGACTCTTTTATTAATATCTTGAGCATTTGAACTCCAAATCGAGTAATTTCAGTTTCATTGTGTTGCTAATTTGATGCTCTTCATAATGGTATATTTTATTCAATGATTTGTCACTTTATTTAATACGATAATTTTAAATGATTACTATGTCAATTTCTCCTCATTTCAACGCCATTATTTTATCTTTGATTTATCTTTGTGCTTCACATGACATTGAATATGATTCTCTTTATGTATGCTCAATAGTTGAATTATTTTAGGGGTATTTTTGCTTTAATCATCTTATTGCATAGCATATCATCTTTTATTACATTTAAATTTCTTAAAACCAAATAAAAATAACATGTTGTTCATTCACCCATGTACGATATTTCCTTATTGTATCGTATTTATTCAACACAAAATAAAAAAATGCATGTTACTAAATTCTAATTTGGTGTGCATCATTGTTTCGTATAATTATAATTGCATCGTTATTGCCATCATTCATTTTATGCATCTTGTTTTGCCTTGTTTTTGTGTGTTTATGTCATTTTTGTCTTCACTGAGAGGCCTACGTAATGAATTTATTCGTTAAATTTTAACCATTAATTTTTTATTAATCGATGAGGAGGCTCATTTCCCTATGTTTGACCTTAGTATGATTGCCAAGTAAAACTTCATAGCCACATATTCAAGATTGTGTTCGATTTTGCATAGATCCAAATCACCTCCTGTTCTATGATAATACGACCTTATTGAAGAGGTGGTTTTTCGGTTTATCAATTTGGTGGTTCGAGCTTCCTTTGATTTTTCATGCTCTTTCAGAGTGGTGGATTTTGTTGCAGTTGTGCAACTTTTTTGGTGGTATGATGAAAAGTATATACAACATTCTTTTACTACTCTGTGCATGACTAACCTTGCTGTCAAATCCAGAATTCCTAAGGAATGTTGCATCCCAAAACATCCTTCATTAAAATTCTTAAAAAATCGACAAGGTTGAAGCATTGCAAATCTGACAAGAGGGAAACTTCTTACCTCAATTGGATTGCACCGACTTTCCTCTTACCATATAGATTAAGCTTAGTGCATTGTGCAAGTGTTCGAAGTAGATTGAAAGTCAAAGAGAACAACGAATGTCAATATGATCTTGTTAGACATGTGAGTCGAATTCCAGGAAAAAGTTTTGGAACTCAGAGAATGAAGTATTCAATTAAGAATCCCTAAATAGAATAAGAAGATTAAGGTCAAGATAAGCCACCATCATGAATATTGCGAAAAATGGATTTGGTTGTCCAAAAGTGAGGGGTCAAGATATACACTGGACTTTTTTTCAAAACATTTTTCCTCAGAAAAGGGAATTTTATATAAATGTTGGACATTTTTTAAAATAATTACAAACCATTTTTGAATTTCCACAAACAACATGAACACAATTTTAGCAAACTTTTTTTTTGAAATTTTTGAGTTTTTTTGAGAGTTTTTCTATAGAAAATAATAAGGAAAATAAGAGTTAGGAAGACCCATGGGCTCCTAACTGACTTGTCCCATGCTTGATATGCACCATGTCATCATGGTCAATTATATGCATGAAAAATAGTAGAGAACATGTTATAAAACAAGGCAGGTTAGTTTAAAAATCAAGGGACACTTTGAAAACGTAATATTATTGCTAAAAATGCTTATTTTGAACAAGGGATATGTCGATTTTGAAAATTATTTTCAAATAGGAGTTTTGACAAAAAAATCATTTTGTGTGAATGCATCAGTGAATATTGATGATTCTCGTATTCATCACTTTAAATCTCATTTATTAAGCTCAAATCCCTAAAAATCAACAGCATTCTTGCATCTATTTTGCATAATTAACATTCATGCATGTTTCCATAAGAATGGCATTTTAGCACAAAAATCTGCATAAAATAAGAAGCCAAAAATCCATGCCAAAATGACCTGTAAATAGCCTAACTTCTCGGATTTTTAACTCATTCATGCTAACTCCGAATAACTCAAAACCACTTCCACTGTGTACATATCATTAACAAGAATAAAGGAAAAATACAAAAAAATAACTAACCCAAATAAGTGGACCAAAAACCCAAACCCTAATTTCAGGATTTTCGGACTAAAAGCCATATATCTTTCCCATCCAGTGTCTGATTTAATCCTACTCACTTTTGAACTAATGTGCATTCAATTACCTTCAAAACAAGACCAAGTTCAAGTGAATCGGAGCTCATATGTGAAAGTTGGGTTTTGGGCCTCTTTTGTACATTGTATATTTTCGCGGTTTTTGACCTTATATTTTATGTATATATATTTCCTTAATCAATAAAAATCCAAAAAAAATTAGAATTAAGTGTCTTTATTTATCTCTGATTTTAACGTATTTTTTTCGGATTTTTATCTGATAAAAAAAATGACATAAAAATTACAAAACCCCAAAATTAAGGTATTATATGTACATAGGATACCCCAAAAATTCACTTTGTGCAAATGATCGATTTTGGTTTTGATATCTTCATGAAAGTTGTAGATCTCATCGAGACGAGCAATTTTTGTGAAGAAAGTTTTTCGATCCGAGGTTATTTATTATTTATTTTCGATTTTACAAGATATTTATTTTCGGAATTTTCTGTGCTGACACGTGGCAGCACCTGGTGCCGCCACGTGTCAGCCATTTTTGGCATTATTAGATATTCGTTTTATAAAAAAAATTAAAATTAAAACCGCACGTGCGGGGCACGTGCCTCCCAGGCACGCGCCACGCACGTGCGTCGCCTCCTCTCGCCTTGTGCCGCCACGTGGCGCGACAGGCGCCATCCGATCACGCACGATCGGACGGCGCCTGTGCGTCGTCTTCCTCCGGCCCCCCCTTTCCCAAATCAGAGCTCCGCCGCCCCGCGTTTCTCGCCGCGTATCTCGCACCGCCTCCCTGCGCATCTCCATCAAATCAATCCCCGCGATCACACCCTCGTCGAATCCCTCAACGATATCACCCAAATCGCCCCTCGATTTTCTTCCATCGCCGGCGAGACCCTAGCCCTATAAATATCACGCCGCCGCACCTCCATAGCCCATCCGCCGATTGCACAGCGACAGAGGACCTATGGGGTGACAGGCCGTAGGTCCCTCTTCCTCGACGAGATCCGACCTCCCTGGTCGTTGTCACGCCTCCACGCGCGTCTCTGCTCCGGCCCCCTTCGACCGCCGTCGAGCCCAGTTATCATCTCAACCTCTACATCGCCGTTCAACGCCGCTCGCCTTATCTTCGCCAGCCTCCCTCGCCTACGCTACGCCGCTACCCCGACGTCCGCCGGCCGTGTGTCGGCCATCGCCGCTCGCTACACCGTCATCGACCACCGCTTCGTCTTCGCTCCACCACCGCCTCCGCCTCGACAACATCGCCGGCCACCAACACTACGACTCTGCCATCACCACCCACTCCAAAGGCCGAGCATCCGCCGTGACAGCCACCGCTATCCTCTTCGTCCAGCACCTCGACACCACCGCCCCCCTGGCCGTGTGTCGGCCAGAGGACGGTCGACTCCGCCAGTCTCCGCCTTCAGCATCTCATCAGCCACCGCGCGGCCGGGCGCCGTCAGCCCGAGGCCCCCCGCACGCCCCTCGCACGTGCGTGGGGGAACGTCTAGTCAACCCCAGGGGTCACGTGCTGCGCACGTGCCCCTTGGGCAAATTACAAGAAGCCCCTCGGCCTTTCTCTTATTCGCTGATCAGTCCCCGCTGACCAGAGGCACGTGCAGTGCACGTGCCCTCTGGTGATTTTGCAGACATACCCCTGAGTTATTGGTAATTATACAGAAGTTCCCCCTCTGCTTTTATAACTTTTTTATATTGCATCTGTACCCCCTCATTCCCATTTTGTTTTGAACATCTTATCTACATTATTTTATTAATCCAAAAATAGCATGATGTTGATTAATTGATTCTCTACGCTTTGACATGTTGGGGGTATCTTTGTGATGGACGGTTAATTAATAAATAATGGTTTTGTGAAAATTGGCGTATTTTACCCATTTTCTGCTCTGAAATTGATAATTGACTAACCGTTGCTCTAAAAATTCTCGAAAAATCACATCTTGTAGAGTTAATTATTCTTAACATTGTGCTCAAAAAGATTTGCATTTGCATGTATATTTTATCCCATAAAAATCATTTTGCACCTTTTAGTATTTAATTTTTAATAGGTATTAAACCCCACATTTTCGAGGTTTAGGATTTTTCTGAGATCCGTCACCTAGTGATAGATCTCAGATAATTTTGATTCTTGAAAATAAGTAGGTTTGATATTTATTAAAATTAAATATTGAAAATCATTTTGTTTGCATTTAAAAATCCCTAAAAAATTCATATTGCGTCCAAAAATTCAAAAAAAATTATAGTGCACTCATTTCATCATAATTTACATTGTGGCCAAGTTTCGTATTTTTCGGACATCGTTTGATCGAAATTTACGTTTTAGTCCCTAAATAAGGCCAAATTTGCATATTGGACCCTATATTGCATTAAAAAAATTCCAAAAAAAAGACCGCCTCGAAAACCGAACATAAACTTTGATAGACTTAATTCTAGGTTGTTCATTTGCCTCCTTGTGATCGACCTTGGGACTTGCCCAAGTAAAATAAACATAAAACCACGAGATTCAAAATTGAATAACTTCTTTGTGGTATTTTCTTGATCGTTTCCGATTGCCGCCTACAACGCACGACACGATAAAAACTACTTCTTAAAACCGGCATTCTCGGATTCGTCAGATGGCGCCGTTGCCGGGAAGGCAAACGGCTTAGATTTTTTGTCTAAAAATTTTTATTCGGTTTTCCGCATTCGGGTAGTCTGACCCCCGAATTTTTCATCGTAAATTTCATTTTTTATTTTCCTGCAATTTATTTTTCAGCCTTTATTTTTTTATATATATTCTTAAGTCACTCTCTTACATTTTCTCTCTTATTTTTTTTGCGAGGTACCTTGTACGTGGAGCGGTTTTCAATAACCGACGCAACTTCACCAAAAAAAACCGCAATTAATTTAAGATCGAGTCGAGTCGTGAGAGAGAGTAGAGTCTAGGTTTTTAATTTCTGCACTTTTAATTTCTGCTTATTTATAGCGGTGTCCGTTTGGACTCTCGCGTGTGTAAAAAAAACCTTGAACTTTATTTGTGGTGTGTCGTGGCCTGTTTCACTCTCCGGAGAGGGTGGGGCCCGACTTGAGTGGCGAATAGGATAGACCTGCACATACGGCTCTCAGAGCATTTAATTTTTGATTGTGCTCGTAGGATCTTAAGCCACACTTCACTTTAATCGAGACACACATAGATCATTCAATTTAGCCAAAAATTTAAATCAATTCTTCCCGCTAATAGAACTTTCTGCTTAGGTGCGGTTTTCCATCGGCTTGCATTTCATTTAGAATAATTTTTAAATTCTGTCTAGCATCCCACATGGAGATTGCGAGGATTCACTGTAAGTCTTCTAACTGAGCATTCATCATAGTTTTCCGCGTGCATCGGCTTTTCCCGAACTCCTCTCTCTTGTTTTATCACATAATTTTAATTGAAATTGGGACTGGACGGTAGACGTGTATTTTTGCTCATCTAATTTTTCAGTGATCACCTCATTAAAATTAGGGACTGCTAAATATAACCGATCTTAATAACCTATAAAATCAAGAATTTCTGCGGGAGAGCAACCCCGACCTTGGATGATTTTATTTTTCTGAGTGAGCGAGAGACGACACTTAAGGATAGAGCCCAAATCCAAAATCTCAGCTCACTAAATTCTTGCCAAGATTGAATTATCACCAACTAAAATTGAAAAGATAATAGCCGAAATCTTACGGCTTCATTGTGTGAGTTGGTGAACCCTGGGTTTGATTTGTGTTTGTATTGGTGTGCGTGAACCGATATCGAAGATCAATAGCCGCACATTTGATAAATTTTCTGTCCCATACAATCATCTCTCTTATCTCTTGATTTTAATCTCATCATGGAAATTTTTCCAAATTTCAGATCCAACCCATCATTTCTCTCAACTCCTTCAAAAATGACCGAACATCACTATGAAAACAAATCTGTCTTGGTTTGGCCCAAATCAATTGCATCCTCTTCTTTCAATAATCCTCCAACATTTGTGGGAAACTTTCAACCGCAAATGAATTTGGCCACCTCATTGAATCCTTACTCAAAACATCCAACCAGAAATAACCACTTACCATCTTGGACTGAATCACCTCATTCTCAATCTCTCGCCAATGAAACCTTTCAAGATCGAAATCCCTTTAAATCCCATGACTAGCAGAGAAACCAAACCCAGATGGAAGGACATGCACTTAATGATCATCAACATTGGATTGACCACGACAGACCCCTCGTCAGACATGAAACCCATACAGAGGATTGGACGGACCTCCTAGACACATATAGACCCTGTATGCTGACTCCACAATATCAAGATCTGACCAAACATGATCAAAGGACCGAATTCTACTCAAATCAAATACACATGCCTGTACCATATGAGCAGCCTCCTTCCATAAATTTTGAGGAGAAATTTTCAAGAAATGATCACATAATGGATATTCCAAGAAATTCTCCTCTCCGCATGTACAGAAAAATGGAAGACGGAATTATTGAACAAAATCCGAGTGCTCCCATGATTGATCATGAACAAAATTGTGAGGATAATGTTTCGAGGATAAAAACAAAATTCGAATTGATGGAGGATAGATTTCAAAAATTTGCCGATCGAGTAATCTCATTCTATGGTGGATCGGGTGTAAAACTAAATGAGGAAATGATTGGATCCCATGATGAAAATTTTGAGGATATTCAAAAACCTAGGGATGAGTCTAATATCAACACCTCTGCTTATTATTCCCCTAGGAATGACTATGCCTCTGACCCAAACTCTGAATATCAAGGCCCCTTCTCATCTAAAGAAGACACCACATCGCCACACCACACAGAAAATATAAAAAAATTTGAAAATCCAGAAAATCTCATAAAAATTGAATCTGAAGAAGGTCTGAGGAATTTGGATCCTGCTTTACGGGAAGCACTGGAAAAATACTTGATTTTTGAACTTCCCATTATAAAGGCCATTGAACACTTCCCTGACCTTAAGAAATTTCTAATGGACAGATTAATAATCAAAAAGTCAGGAAGGATTAGAATAAAAACTGAAAGACATATCTTGTCAATAGCCACCTCCTTGGTGTTGAGGAGAAAAACCAAGAGCCGCATAGTAAAGCGGTTGCCCAGATTTGACTGTGAAATCAAAGACACAATTTTCACACATGCTCGTATTTATGACGATTCACCGATCAATATCCTCCCGACCTCTGTATTTCAGGAACTCAAATTCGGACCAATTCGGAAGATACGAGAGATTGTACAATTAGCCGACCGATCAATAAAAAGGCCGAGAGGAACCATTTCTGTCATCATGAAATTCCAAGGTGCTCCGCTCAAGGTAGAATTCACGATCATTGATATTGAGCATCAAGGAGAATTCACCCAGTCTCCAATCATTCTCGGAAAACCATTCTTGGAATTGGCCAAGGCGAGTATCGATTGTGATACTCGGGAAATAAATTTTACGGCATTGGAATCACTACGATCTGATACAGTCTTTGAGGAACCACGATTTTCTGAGGTAACCCACGAAGTCCCCAACAACCGCAATCATGAAATGGTAGAAGAGCCCTACCCTGCTGCTACACCTGAGATTGCGTTTGTTAATGAGACTATTGGTTTAGAGACTCTCCCCGATATCTCAATTCCCGTAGATTTCAAAATAGACAAATCCTTCTACTACGATCCTGAGACATTTGCATGGTCGCACCCTGGAGCAACATACTCTGATTATCTTGACCAAATCCTCCCAAATCAAGAGTGCACCAACATTCAGGAAACAAAGAACAAACACGTAGCCCGAACACCGACCAAGGAAAAGAATTTTAATGGCTATTCATCCGGGTACTCAAGTGAACCGACATCTTCACGAAACAAGAAAAAGAAAGTTACCTTTGATCTTTCAGAAGAGGAATCGGTTGATGATCCCTCATCAGGTTCGGAAAAGGTAGTCTACATGAGTGAAGTCTGTTCGGCAGCTCTAAAGCCATATCTTCGCAAGGATCCAAAATTCGATTCTCGTTGGACAACTCCCGTTCCTAATTATTACTCATCCAAAGCTGATGCTCCTACCTTCCACAAGTACACTGGAATTATTTCTTATGAGATGACTGAGACCGGAGCATCTGAATATTCATCTGAGGACAAATCAATTGATCTTAAAAAGGAACGAAGCTTGAGGAAACAATTGAAGAAACAAAAAGACATGAACATCTGGAGTGTGTCCACTTTCAAATACTATTCCTCTGAGGATAACTGTGATGATGGTTACTTTTCATCTGACTCAAATATTTCATCTACTATCCATCATGATATTTCTGAGGATGACACTGATAATAGTTGGGAATCATATGCCTCATCTCCGACTCATCATTACAATCTCCCACCGCAGGCTCACAAGAAGATCAGCCGTAAACCGCCTTAATCATCGGCTACCCACCCTCCCTCCCGACCACATCAGTCTCCTTGTACAGCTTCTTCCTCTACTTATGCCAAGGCCTAAGTATAGGGGGGACTGATGCCATCTGTATATTCCATTTCTCCCATCACACTCCTCCAGATCGACTCGCTTCCACCCTTCTTCTATACTTAGGATGACCAGAGCCTAAGTATAGGGGGAACCGACGCCCACCTATATATACTCTCCTCATGCACATGCCCTGACCGCTTCATTTTTCTTTCTTTTCCGCTCTTCGTCTATACTTAGACTATTCACAGTCTAAGTATAGGGGGGTGATTCTGTATATCTTGTTCTTTTTCCTTTTTCACTCTCTTACGCTTAGCCCGAGCTATGTCTTCTTTACGCTTCTTATGCTCTGAGGACACAACACTCGCTAAGTATAGGGGGGTCTGTATATATACTTTGTATATATTTTAGCCATACCTCGTACTTGTGCGTAAGTCTATATGTATTTACGGGGTGGGTATTTTTTTTCCAAAAAAAAAATGTGTTTTGCCACTAACACTGACTGTACCCAAATTTTTTTGAAAAAATGGCTTCTTATTCATTTTTTGCATTAAAAAAAAACAAACAAACAACAAAAATCCTTTGCATAAAAAAATCACAAATAAAAAAATGTGTCTGCATTTCACACACTCGCATTTCATCAAGCATCGCATTTTGCATTTGTGAAAAGTCTTTGGGTTCTGAACCGAGTTATGAGCCGAAACCGAGAGTGGTCTGGACTTGACCTTAATCCACCTAATCTTCAGAGGAACTTCACCGAGAAATAAGATTTTAGAGTCTTCAGGTCTTTGACTTAATTCTTTGAGTTCCACATGACAATGTACAACGTTTGACTCTTAGTGTCTAACCTGGTCTCTTCATTCTGGGTACAACTCTGGAATAAGGAATTAATTTGTACTCTCGCACTATGCACTTAGCTCAACTCAGACGGGATGTTGGAAGACTGTGTGAGTTTCTTTTCTGGTAGCGTGGAAATCTAAAGACCGGAGTACGGGTTGAAATAAAGCTTCGGAAAAGGGATGGACGGCTGGGCACAATTTTTTCTAAGACCCCAAAAAATGTACGGAAACAAAAGATTCTATATCCGTAGGGGCACAACAAGATCCAAGCAGAACCACCAAAAATTCCAAATACAAAGAAGCAACTACCAAATAAAATCTGACCAAAAAGGTCCAAGCTTCTAGAAACCTGCAGATCTTGGTGGAGACTCGGCTACACTGGCCATCTTCACAAGGAGAGGTGACTACACTGGCCACCCTCCAGTTCTTTTCTCATTCTTCTATCTTCTCCCCCCAACTCGATTGTGAACACAGCGCGACAGACCTTAGAAGGAAATACCTGACTCCCCGAGGACGAGTTATTGGAGAGGAGGCTTGCGCGGTAGTCCGACATTCTGGGTGGGAAGAGCTAAAATATTTCACACACAAGAGTCGGTTATTCAATGTTCATAGGGTATACTTTGGGAAGATGATTGATCTAAGATGACTTCTGAGCCGAAACTGTAGCAATGATGTGTAGAACTTGAGGGCTGTTGATTTTAAAATTCTAAGTCTCACAGAAGTTCCGACACACAAATAATCCAAAGGTTGAGTTTAGGTTCACTTTCACTTTCAACTCATGGTCTTGGTATGGAACCCAATCTCATTTCACCTCATGGCATTTCTTTTTGATGCTCAGGGACGAGCATGGTTTAAGTATAGGGGGATGATGAATCTCGTATTCATCACTCTAAATCTCATTTATTAAGCTCAAATCCCTAAAAATCAACAGCATTCTTGCATCTATTTTGCATAATTAACATTCATGCATGTTTCCATAAGAATGGCATTTTAGCACAAAAATCTGCATAAAATAAGAAGCCAAAAATCCATGCCACAATGACCTGTAAATAGCCTAACTTCTCGGATTTTTAACTCATTCATGCTAACTCCGAATAACTCAAAACCACTTCCACTGTGTACATATCACTAACAAGAATAAAGGGAAAATACAAAAAAATAACTAACCCAAATAAGTGGACCAAAAACCCAAACCCTAATTTCAGGATTTTCGGACTAAAAGCCATAAATCTTTCCCATCCAGTGTCTGATTTAATCCTAATCACTTTTGAACTAATGTGCATTCAATTACCTTCAAAACAAGACCAAGGTTCAAGTGAATCGGAGCTCATATGTGAAAGTTGGGTTTTGGGCCTCTTTTGTACATTGTATATTTTCGCGGTTTTTGACCTTATATTTTATGTATATATATTTTCTTAATCAATAAAAATCCAAAAAAAATTAGAATTAAGTGTCTTTATTTATCTCTGATTTTAACGTAATTTTTCTGGATTTTTATCTGATCAAAAAAATGACATAAAAATTACAAAACCCCAAAATTAAGGTATTCTATGTACATAGGATACCCCAAAAATTCACTTTGTGCAAATGATCGATTTTGGTTTTGATATCTTCATGAAAGTTGTAGATCTCATCGAGACGAGCAATTTTCGTGAAGAAAGTTTTTCGATCCGAGGTCATTTATTATTTATTTTCGAATTTACAAGATATTTATTTTCGGAATTTTCTGGTGCTGACACGTGGCAGCACCTGGTGCCGCCACGTGTCAGCCATTTTTGGCATTATTAGATATTCGTTTTATAAAAAAAATTAAAATTAAAACCGCACGTGCGAGGCACGTGCCTCCCAGGGACGCGCCACGCACGTGCGTCGCCTCCTCTCGCCTTGTGCCGCCACGTGGCACGACAGGCGCCATCCGATCACGCGCGATCGGACGGCGCCTGTGCGTCGTCTTCCTCCGGCCCCCCCTTTCCCAAATCAGAGCTCCGCCGCCCCGCGTTTCTCGCCGCGTATCTCGCACCGCCTCCCCGCGCATCTCCATCAAATCAATCCCCGCGATCACACCCTCGTCGAATCCCTCAACGATATCACCCAAATCGCCCCTCGATTTTCTTCCATCGCCGGCGAGACCCTAGCCCTATAAATATCACGCCACCGCACCTCCATAGCCCATCCGCCGATTGCACAGCGACAGAGGACCTGACAGGCCGTAGGTCCCTCTTCCTCGACGAGATCCGACATCCCTGGTCGTTGTCACGCCTCCACGCGCGTCTCTGCTCCGGCCCCCTTCGACCGCCGTCGAGCCCAGTTATCATCTTCAACCTCTACATCGCCGTTCAATGCCGCTCGCCTTATCTTTGCCAGCATCCCTCTCCTACGCCACACCGCTACCCCGACGTCCGCCGGCCGTGTGTCGGCCATCGCCGCTCGCTACACCGTCATCGACCACCGCTTCGTCTTCGCGCCACCACCGCCTCCGCCTCGACAACATCGTCGGCCACCAACACTACGACTCCGCCATCACCGGCCACTCCAAAGGCCGAGCATCCGCCGCGACAGCCACCGCTATCCTCTTCGTCCAGCACCTCGACACCACCGCCCCCCTGGCCGTGTGTCGGCCAGCGGACGGTCGACTCCGCCAGTCTCCGCCTTCAGCATCTCATCAGCCACCGCGCGGCCGGGCGCCGTCAGCCCGAGGCCCCCCGCACGCCCCTCGCACGTGCGTGGGGGAACGTCCAAGTCAACCCCAGGGGTCACGTGCTGCGCACGTGCCCCTTGAGCAAATTACAAGAAGCCCCTCGGCCTTTCTCTTATTCGCTGATCAGTCCCCGCCAACCAGAGGCACGTGCAGTGCACGTGCCCTCTGGTGATTTTGCAGACATACCCCTGAGTTATTGGTAATTATACAAAAGTTCCCCCTCTGCTTTTATAACTTTTTTATATTGCATCTGTACCCCCGCATTCCCATTTTGTTGTGAACATCTTATCTACATTATTTTATTAATCCAAAAATAGCATGATGTTGGTTAATTGATTCTCTACGCTTTGACATGTTGGGGGTATCTTTGTGACGGACGGTTAATTAATAAATAATGGTTTTGTGAAAATTGGCATATTTTACCCATTTTCTGCTCTGAAATTGATAATTGACTAACCGTTGCTCTAAAAATTCTCGAAAAATCACATCTTGTAGAGTTAATTATTCTTAACATTGTGCTCAAAAAGATTTGCATTTGCATGCATATTTTATCCCATAAAAATCATTTTGCACCTTTTAGTATTTAATTTTTAATAGGTATTAAACCCCACATTTTCGAGGTTTAGGATTTTTCTGAGATCCGTCACCTAGTGATAGATCTTAGATAATTTTGATTCTTGAAAATAAGTAGGTTTGATATTTATTAAAATTAAATATTGAAAATCATTTTGTTTGCATTTAAAAATCCCTAAAAAATTCATATTGCGTCCAAAAATTCAAAAA
The DNA here is from genome assembly GCA_037367405.1 of Ottelia alismoides. Taxonomy (NCBI): domain Eukaryota; kingdom Viridiplantae; phylum Streptophyta; class Magnoliopsida; order Alismatales; family Hydrocharitaceae; genus Ottelia; species Ottelia alismoides. Next base: position 573,363 of record JAZKJV010002102.1, read on the forward strand.
AAATTATAGTGCACTCATTTCATTATAATTTACATTGTGGCCAAGTTTCGTATTTTTCGGACATCGTTTGATCGAAATTTACGTTTTAGTCCCTAAATAAGGCCAAATTTGCATATTGCACCCTATATTGCATTAAAAAATTCCAAAAAAAAGACCGCCTCGAAAACCGAACATAAACTTTGATAGACTTAATTCTAGGTTGTTCCTTTGCCTCCTTGTGATCGACCTTGGGACTTGCCCAAGTAAAATAAACATAAAACCACGAGATTCAAAATTGAATAACTTCTTTGTGGTATTTTCTTGATCGTTTCCGATTGCCGCCTACAACGCACGACACGATAAAAACAACTTCTTAAACCGGCATTCTCGGATTCGTCAAATATGTACAAGGGTGGGTGGGTAGAAGAGCTAAGGGTAGGAAATACTTCTTCTTCTTCTTCTCTCTCTCATTTTTGAGAGAGATTATTATATTTTTATTTGGGTTTTTGATTAAAGGAAAGAATTTTTTGGTTCTCTCCCATGGTTACCTATGACTTATTCCTCAAGGAGAAATAAGTTAAGCATGGGAGTGGAAAATTAAGAATAATATGTAAAAAATGGCTAAAGAGTAAGAAGATGTCTGGGTTGCCTCCTACTAAGTGTTTACATTTCATGTTTGTAGCTAGATACAAGTCAACCCTAAGGGTCGATCAAAATTTTAGGAATGGGAACAAATAAAGAGTGAATATTTCCAAGACAGAGCTTTAATCACTTCCCATTAACAGTGAATGATCTTTGAGTTGTTGGGTCAAATATTTCCACAGCTCCATATGGAAACACAGTACGTACAATGTAAGGACTTGTCTACTTAGATTACAGCTTGCTTTTGAAGAGTTTTAGGCGTGCATTGAACAACCACACTTTCTAATATGTCTTGAAGGTTTTCCTAGAGATATGCTTGTAATGACATGTCTTTATTATCTCCTTATGGATATAGGAGTTCTTATATGCCTCCATTTGAAATTCCTCTAATTCAACCATATGTAATTTTCTCTTTTCTCACGCAACCTCTAGGTCCATATTACTTTGTCTGATCGCCTACATGACTTTGTGTTCTATCTCAACAATGAGGAGGCATGATTTACCATAAATCGATCTAAAGGGAGACATGCCGAGAGGTGATTTGTTTTATGTCCTATAGGTGCATAAGGCATCAGTTGATTTCTAGGACCGGTCTTTTCTATCAGACCATACCGTTTCGAGTAAGATCTTCTTAATATCCAAGTCTTACTTTAGAACGATTCTTGGATATATCCGTGCATAATGATGAATCCACCATTTCTTGGATATATTTTCCTACATTTAGTATTTTTGACATGACATGATGATCATGAGAATCCTTGTGTAAGGTGGGCCAAAAGAATCCCGTAGTACCTTGGTAGCCTTTTTCTTCGCACCAAAGTGGGCACCACATCCTGAGCTATGGATGAGATTAAGGACAATCCACACCTTGTCCTCAGGTATACTTCTGATGATCTGATTAGCACATATCCTAAAGAGGATTGGGTCTTGGCACATTTAATACTTAGAGTCTGGAATGAACTTGTCTAGTTGCTACTTGTTCAAGTCTTCTGGCATCTTATTAGCAGTAAGGTATTTGACTATGTTGGCATACCATGGTATACAGGTAACATCTAATAGTCTCTCGTATGGGAATAAATCTCTCAATGACACAAGCTGAAGAAGGGACTTAAAGGTGAGTCAAGACAAGTGATTAGCTATAGCATTCTACGTTTCATCTTTCTCTTTAATTTTCAGACAAATTCTTGTAACAAGAGGATTCATGTAATGAGTTTAGGTTTAGCGTCCTTCTTAACCAAGAGATATCGTGGAGCTGAATAATCAAAGTAGACAATGAATTTTGAGCCTAACAAGTGTGGTTTAAATTTCTCCAAGAAAAGGATATCACTAGAAGATAGTTCTTTGTGGTAGTGTAGTTTCTTTGTGCCTCATCAATATTCTTACTAGCGCAATGGATCAAAGTAGGTTTTTTCTATATTTTTTGTCTTAGGACTACCCCAACAACATAGTTGGATGCATCACACATGATCTCTAAGTTTAGGGTCCAATCTGGAGGTTGTAAAATTGACACTTGAGTTACTAGGTCCTTAAGTGTGGTGAAGGACTTAAGAAAATGGTCATCAAATTGGAATGCATGGTCCTTGGCTAGAAGTTTAGTAAGTGGCCTATCAACATAAAAAAGTCTTTTATGAAGCATCGATAAGAACTAACGTGACCTAGAAAGGATATGACATTCTTGAATGATGTGAGAGGTGGAAGTTTTGAAATAAGATCGGTCTTGGCTTTCTACTTCCATCCCCCTATTGGATACAATGTATCCTAAGAAAATGCCATTAATGACCACGAAATGACTTTTCTCCCATGATAATACCATGTTTACTTCTATGCATCTAATGAGGACACAATCTCAATACTCCAGCCTTAAATAAAATGAATCCCCAAAGACCTAAAAGTCATCCATAAATATCTCCATAAAGGCCACTACCATATCAGTGAAAATCACTAGCATACATCTCTAAAATATTATCGGTACATTGCATAATTTAAATGGCGTCTTTTTTAAATCATAGGTGTCGTAGGGGAAAATGAATGTAGGTTTATCCTTGTCTAAGGATTCAATAGCTACCTTGTTATATCCTGAGTATCCATCCGAAAAATAGAAATATTCTTTTCCAGTTAGATGTTCTATGATTTGGTCTATGAATGGAAGAGGGAAATGTGCTTTACTTGTAATAGCATCCAATCTTCGACAAGCAATAAAACCTTGCCATGATGATGTATCTTTGATTGGCACTGATTCTCCCTTATCGTTAGTTATTATAGTTAGCCCCACTTTCTTGGGTACTACTTGAACTGGACTTACCCATGGGCTATCTGAAATGGCATAGATAATATCAATGTCCAACTATTTTATTATATTTTTCTTCACAACTTCCCCCATATTTGGATTTAATCTCCTCTACATATCATGGGAAGGCTAAGCCAATTCTTCTAAATAGATGCGTTATGTGCAATAGTTAGGTCTAATTACTTTAATATCAGCTAAAGTCCACCCAAAGGTCTTTTGATTTTTCCTTAAAATAGTCATCAATCATGTCACTTGGTCATTGGTTAGATTAGCATTAATGACCACATGCAAGTTGTGTTGTTCATCCAAAAAGGCATACTTATAGTCCTAAGGCAAGGGTTTTAGTTCTGGATGTACAAGGGTGGGGTCAAATGGGTTACACATGTTTTCCAACTCAGTCAAGTCTTTCTCTCCGTCAAAAGGTATATTCATAATATCTCTAGGGTTCAAACCTAATTCCTCTATAAGGTGACAACTAATAAGGCACATATTTAAAGGTTCCGCTTGCAAACAAGCATAAACCATCTATTTACTTAGCCCAAGATCATTTCATTCTTTAATATACCCACAATCCTCCTCCTATCTCTTTCTTAGCAAAGAACTCTTCACATTTATTTGTATCTGTTCATTTCCTACAGAAAATCCGTCCCATTTCACAATCCACATGTGCCTTTACAGTAGCAAGAAGGATTGTCCTAAAATGATTAAGTTTTAGCTTAGCTTTTCAAGTACTTATACGTCCAACACCAAAAAATCAATGGGAAAATGGAAGTCATGAACTTTTTCCAATACATCCTCTAACGCCTCTCTGGGTTACTTAACTGAATGATTGGCCAAATGAAAGGTGATGGGTGTGGTCTTGAGTTGTCCTAAGTGGAATTATCAATCAATGAAGTTGGAATGAGATTAATTGATGCCCCTATGTTCATGAGTGCTCTCTTAGAATGTGTGTCGCCAATCTCACTCAAATCAGATGTGCACCAAGATCTCTTTTCTTTTGGGGTAAATGATGTAAGATGGCATTATTTGTCTCCTGAGTCAAGATATTTCTTTCAGGTTTTTGGAGCTTCTTTTTCATGTTTGTATATGGTGTGCATATGTATTTGAGGAATTTGGCATATGCAGGAATGTGTTTGATAGCATCCAGGAGTGGGATGCTAATCTCTACATGCTGCTACACTTTTAAAATTTTCTCATTGAATGCTAGGGTGGTCTTTTGGAGTGGAGTTTCTTGAGTGTTTTCGAAAATGGTGCAGGAAAAGTATGAGGCGATGGAGGTTCTTATGGTGTAAGTTCATCATCTAGTGATAAAATTTCTCCTTGATCATCAAAATTGTCATCATGCATTGTCTCCTTCCCTTTCAGTTAATGTGTGGTAGAGATTTTAGGGTCAGTGGTGCTTCTTTTATTTGTGTATTGGAATCATGTAGGTGTAATTTGCATATCTCTTGGGTTTGGTGCATGCTGAGAAGGCAAGGTGCCTTGTGTGGGTTGTATGGGTACCTTAAGTTGAGATTCACATTGTCTCTTTAAGGTTTGGATTCCTTTTTGGATCTCAATCACCATCTTGGTTAGATTGTTGATGCGGTCATCTAAAGTTGTGGGTCATGGTTCCTGAGTGCAGGTTGGTTGGGCCATTGGTTGTGATGGTAGTCTTTGTTGAATGTAACTTTGCTTTTGTGGTTGGGCTTGTCCTTGTGGTCTTCATGCAAAGTTAGGGTGTGCCCTCCAAGGTGGGTTAAAATATACAATTATCTTAGGTGGATAGGTATGACTTTGTACATTAGACTGCGGAGGATTTACAAGAATGGGTATAGTGGATGGTTGTACAATGGTGGTCTGGTGAGGTAGGGTGTTTTGTGATTGCTGCTAGACATTGCTTACATTTTGTCGGTGTTGTACCTCTACTATTTTTATCAATTGCTCTACTTGTTTTCCAATAACATCCATCTTATCCAATTTTTGGAAGACAATTTCTATATCTATACTTGATGTATTTTTTGTTTTTTCACAAGTATTTGCAAATTTTATTAGGTCCACTCTACTGAATACTTTCATAGAGGTATGGTTCAAAGAATTCTCACTCATATCCACATATAGTTTCCACACACTATCTTAACCCTCGCTTAGAAATTTTCCACCACAACTTGCATCAATAGTGTTTCTTAATTCATTCCTGAAGGTTTGACATATGTGTCACATAGGTATATCGCGGTGTGGATATTTCCGCAGCATATTCATCTATCTTTCTCATGATTCATGAAATAATTCCCCTAGTTCTTAAGTAAATGTCATGATTTCCCTGCTAATGGCATTGGTTCTACCAATGTCGATAATTTTGGTTACAAATGCCTTTCTAAGATCCTCCCATGTAGTGAAAATTCTCTCTAAATTTCTCAAGCATTGATTTGCTTTATCTTTTAGAGAAAAAGGGAAGAGTGACATACGAAGTCCTAGATAACATTATGATAACCATGGGTGTCACTTATAGCTAGGAAACCATGAACATGTTGAAATGGATACTCGCAACTGTTCTTGTAGAAGTGCGGCAAGAGAGAAATTATATTTATCTTTAATTCAAAGTCACCCTAATTAGTGGTAGTTGGATCAAAGGAGTGATATGGTGAACACCAAGATCGTAGTAGTCCCATAGGGCTCTTGGTCTTTCAATTTATTGTTCTTTCTCATCGTATTACAATGAGCTCTTCTCTCATCAAACTAAAACCATCCAAAAGGCATTGGTTAATTGTATTTTAATCTACAAGTCCAGATTTTTAATTCTTCATCATCTTCAATTTCATTTTCCTGTCGCGGTGGTGGTAACTCCATCTTAATTCTAGTAGGCAAAATTGAGATTTTCCTAGGTGTAATGAAGTTGGGATTCGCTAGGTGAGGATGTTGTGAATGACGATTAAATATGCACCAAACAAACACAATGCAATTCTAGTAACCGCTCAACACAATATTGATCTCTAATGAGCTTATCTTTTCGATTATAATTATTATGGTCAAGCAATTGTCAAAGCATGTTTACACTCTAGAAGCTTCTCTCCTTGGAGGTTATTTACAACAAATCTGTTGTTATTCTCTGGGTTTTGGGTTGTCGTGACCTAGTGTACGTTGTGCAACAATCAATCAAGTACAAACCATGGTGTAGCAATCAAGTTTAACACAGTTTTTATATTAGTCATTTTTTATGGTGACCACTTGAGAATAGTTTAATTTTTAATTAAGAGCGGTCTAGTTATTTAAAGGCAAGTCAAAGAAACACGCTTAAGTGATCTTGATGAGCACAGAGAGGGATCTATAGAGATGCAATGTGATGAATGTTAAGAAATGGTGCGTACCTGACTCCTCCTTTGAACATGCAAGTGCAAAATAATAATAGAAAATTCTAAAGGCACATGCAAGTCTACATGCACTAAGTCCTAAGCACACCTAGCAAGGAATAGAAGCATTTTTTGTGATTTTTAGTTTTTGAATTTTTTTTATAGAAAATCGCCTAAATTACACAATTGAACTAAAGGAAAGAACTAAAAATCTAACATATACGGAGGGGTTGAGAAGAGAAAAAATGGCCAAATTAAGTACATGCCTATAGAAAATAAAATTACACGTAAGTGGAAATGATAGAAAAACATATCCAAAATAAATGACTAAAAATTAATCTGGGCGATCTATGCAGTCCTTGATGAGGCACTCCACTCCATGGGAAAAAATGTCACCTCACGGTCGGTCAGTAGCAATAAATGCTTTATGGTTGGATAAGGACTTCTCCACACTTCGGGTATTGAAAAAGCAGATCACGTTGGAAATCCAGAATCACAGGATAAATAAAAAGAAGAACAGAAACATGTGCTTTACCTCTTCAGCTACGACGGTAAAAAATGATTGGCAAAAATTGTGGGTGACATGTAAAACACGTGTAATTATGTGATATGATCCTAACTTGAATCATGAATAGAAATGTCGAACTCAAGAAAATAAAACATGACACAGAGAAGCGTATGAGTGTATAGCGGAGAGTATCGGATCGGAACACAAAATGGCATGAGTGTGTGCCTTGTTTCCTCTTTTTATTAGTTCTTTTTTTTATTTTCATTTTAAAGGGTGGAAATACTATGAAGGGACATACTTAGAGATGACTCTCCATTCGATCACCTTTATTCTATCATTTTGGCCTTAAAAGCCCTAGCTAATGCATGTAAATAGCCTTAATTTGTACAAGTTAACAATCATTCTTTGTTATATAAATACTATATACCATATTATTTTCAATGTCAAAATTATAGAATAAAGAAAAGAAAATAAAAAGAATAAAATTCCAAAGGTATTTTATGACCCTAAACCTTGAGAGCAAGTCAGGAATTGATTTGGTCGTTAAGGAATAAAGTAGAAGGAGATAAGGGCCAACAATACAATAAAAATCTCATTTATTCATTCACCATTTATTCATTTTTGGGACCTATTGTATTTTCCACATTTCATGCCTCAAATAAAGAAACTTTGTACATGAAAGATGTAGATAAAAATGTACAGAAAAATACAAAAATGATTTCATGCAAAAATAATATACAATGTACAAGTTATACTTTGAATAAGATTCCAAAATCCCAACTTCCCAGACCCATATCTCTAAAAAAACTCAAAATGTATCAAAATCATTTTTACTTGTATATAACTTTTACTAAGCTATTTAATGAAGGTGATTTCATATTTTTTGGAGTTAATATGTGAAAGTTAGGTTTGGAATGCAATTGTACTATATACCTGAATAAAATATTCATTTTATTTTTATTATTTTTATAATTTTACATTTTTGCAATTTTGTAAATATTATTTGTAGTATATGTACATACTAAGATTAGAATAAAACTATAAAGAAAAATAAAAATAAAATAAAATGCAAAAATACATAGATGAAATACCTATACTTAGACCTATACAATTTATATCTGTATTTATTTAAGTAGAAAATAACATCCGAAAAATATAATAAAAATATATGTAGATACATAAAAATATGTTATAAATATATAAAATAATAAAATAAAATATGAAAATAAAAAAATACAAAATAAAAATAAAATGTATAAGACATAAATGAATATACCTATAAATATAACCCTAAAAATTAACTTGTAATAAATAACACCAAAAAAATAACAAAATCATAGTAACATACTAAATAAAATAATAACATATATATTTTATAATAAAAGTTTAATAAAATCATTTACTATTTTTAATTAATTATTTTTGAATAAATGGAGCTCTTTTATTATATAGCAGGCTGACGTGGCCCAATAGCCTTCTAGGGAATGTTGACCTCAGTCAACTCCCCATCTTTTTTCTAACTTTTGTCAGAAGTCTCAAGCTGTCAAATCGTCCCATGTTATCTAATCTCTAGCGTCCATGGTCGAAGAATCATCGGGAGCGGAGAGAGCGCTACGTGTCTAAGTGGCCATCATCCAGCCACCCATCTCCGTGTAAGGATGGGGTAATTTGCACACTTTGCCATGTATTTTTATATTTATTATTAGCCCTGTAAATAAAATATGCTATGTAAATGGATTGGACTTTTTACATATAAGGCAAAATTATTTATTGTTAATTACAAATGGGTCCAGTCCACGTCACACGTCCCACATGAGGAGGCGAAATTACATGTATACCCTTGGCAGTTTCTGTATTTGTATTTAGTATAATAATTTTTTATATATGTGATAAATTTCGGGGAAAATTTCATGTATGGTCCTGATGTTCATTTATTTTGCAAATATGCCCTTCCCAGTTCATGTAATTTTGGTGCTTGGATTTCATTTATTAAAAATAACATCTGTGCTCCTAAAATTATGTAAAAATAGGATTAGATTCCTACTAACATGTATTTTCATGCCCCGTTTTTATTTTTGCATTTTGGAAATTTTAACTATTTATTAAAATTAAAATGAGCACATTTTTATCCATGTATGTATTTTAAAATAAAAAAAAGAAAGATTTTGAAAAATTCCCAAAGAATATCCTATATATTTTAATATTTATATACTCTAGAATAAAAATCCCTAAAAATAGAAAAATACTAAAAACTAAAAAGCTCTAAATACATTGATAAAAATGTGAAAAATCACCAAAAAATCCAAAAATATGTTTTCATATTTCTGAATTTTATTTATATTATTATCTATCTATTAAAATTAACTTGGAGAATTTTGGATGTATTTTGCTATTTTGAATCTTCATATTAATTTCAGCCTATAATTTAATCCTTGATTTGGGATATTTTTTATTTAGAAAACATAAAAATGAGCAAAAATACTAGAAAAAAGCATTTTTTGTATTTTTTACTAGTATTTATAATTATATTACTCTATATGGTATTGCCTATTATATAATAAAAAGAAAAAAATTATAAAAATCAGAAAATTAAAATTTTAAAAATATTATAAAATTAAAATAAAAAACATATAAATAAAAAAATTTATAATTATATTCCTATAACAAAAAATATAATATGATAAAGAACATATTTGTACATACTACACTTTGATTAGAAATAATCGTAGGCTACCAATTTTGTTTTCTGTGGTTCGACCTCTACATGCTTTCTTGATATACACTTTGTTTTGCAGAGAATAATAATTTTTAGCTCCACATTTTGCTATTTATTGCTTGATTTTTATTGTGGGTTAATTGTTGGTTGATCATGGCTTTCTTGAGCGATCAATGCATCGACTTGATTTCTCGCCTTGTGATATTTATAGACCCTCGCTAAATTCATGTCATCAAATGGCACCATTGCCAAGGAGCAATGTATGTAGCCTATTTTTGTGTACATTTATTTATTCATCTATTGATTTATTGATGTAATTAGTGACTCATTTTTCTTGAACATATTTATTCAATTATTCTTTGTACATAATTCATTTGACAACTTTATTTGATTATATGTGGTAATATATATCTCTTTGTGAATTTGTTACGAGGGCCCGCTAAGCGATGATGGCTTCTTACGAAGCCGGTGGAGCCAATCTTGGTGGAGACTGGTCTTCACCCTTTGATCAGTTGGAGAGGTAGCAAGTGAAGCAAGGAGAGAAGACTTAGGAAAGAAGTATATTTGAATTAGTCATTGATTTATTTATTGGTGAGAGAGAGATTTGTTAATTTGTAATAATTAAAGACTTGGACATTGCTCTACTCTACGAGGTCCGGCGCCCAGGTGATTGTTCATTTGGAGGCATCGTCACGGTTTTTCGCGCTTTCACCACCTTCTTTTATTTTGTTTCTCGATGTTTTGAGTTTTCGACCCTTCTTTTTATTTGTTTTGTGTGCAAGGAGCCCCCAGACTTAGGTTGCGTGTCTCGATAATTAGGTCCAAACCCTAATAAGAAGCATGTACATATAGCCTCTTACATTTAGATCTAGTCAAATTAATAAATGTTAGCTATTTGGACTTGAGACCCTGTACCGAGAGAGGTCACATACAGCATTGGCAGGAACCATTGTGGCGGGCATCGAGTGGCATCGAAGATTGGACTTTTAGTCTCATTTCTAAATAATTAACATATGGTTCTTCAGGACTAATAGCAGCTACTGTTTAGGGAGATTTTGTTGATTGCGCACCGCTATGTAGATATGTTTAAAAATTCTCTTTTGCATACCACATGGAGAGAGCTGGGAAGCATTATAAGTCCTCTAACTCAGTATGCATCATTCGATTCAATGATGAGATTTTCATCAAAGAATCAACTTGAACGACTTTTTCGCTATCTCCCTCTGATTTTGAGCACCTAGGACATAAATGAAATCTATAAAATCATTAGGAGATTGTATGCAAAATTCCCAAAAAAGGTGAAATCCCCCAAAAAATTAAAATAAGGGGAATGCTAAATAGAATTTGACCTTAATAAAAATCTGTAATGGACTATGATTGTTTTGGGTTCATAAAGCCCTCATTGTTTTCAGGTACTTTAGGAGGGGACCAAAAACACTCCCATGAGTGAGGCACGACCCGCTAAGGATTAGAGCCAAAAACCCAGTCTGTAACTGCATTATGTATTACCAGGACTTCCGATGTAATGGCGCTTCTATAATGTGTGATCGAGTAGGGCCTTGTCAGTGATGGTGTTCCCGCCTTGTGTGGAACATCGACTTGGCCTGAAGTACTGAGCTTATTCCACACCCTCACAAGTGTGTCTGTCTCATCAATTTGTGTCCGAGTAGGTCCTTGCACGCTCACGGGTGATTATGTTGCGAGCGAGGTCTGAAGTAGTGGTTTCACCTATAGGCTTCCTCCCTCTATTTCTTTGACTGAGTAGGAATCCAGGAGAGGATACAAGAACCTCATAAAGTGCAGACTACAGGTTAAAAAGGAGGAGGACAAGTACGAGATACTTTTCTAGCAGTACTCTCTCTCCTATAGGGTTAGCATGTTAAGGACTTGTTATAAGATATGCCTCAAATAACAACTCTAAAAATGAAAATATAATAAATAGTCGATCCTTTAGGGCTTCACAAGATGTGACTTGGTGAACCCAATTTTGTATTGTGTTTGTATGGATATAGATTAAGGTTCAAAGATAAAGTACTGCGCATCTGCACAAATGTTGTCATGTGTTTCTTCCTTTTGACCCCTTGCACAGTTCGAGCCTTTCTACTATTTTACACTCTTTTTTATTCCTCATTGACCACTGTATCTTTCCTCCTGTATTGATTTCCTTTTGCTCCACAATGGTGATCCATGGATGGTTTAGTTGGGACTCTACTAACGCCCACATCGATTCCATAGACTCGACATCGTCAATAATTCAAGACTATTCTGAGAACCCAGTCTGGACCTTGCAGGACGATGTCCAGACTCCTCACCTTTATTCCACCCCCTTGATCACCTAATAAACCAAGACCATTCTTGTCCCACATCCGATGTTGTGAATGGCAGTCGATTTCAGTCCACATCTTTCTTCATTCACAACAATCTGGGATTGACCCTAATCTCATATTCATCTTCGCAGCTGGGATTCAATTTCAAGTGGTTTGATTGGGATTTTGTCACATTTCATATAGATGACAGTCCTAGTCCTGGATCCCAATACAGAATTCATCTCCTCTGATTTAGACCTAGAGATGCCACCTTAGGGAAAAGGGAAAGGACAACAGCCTCCACAGATGGAGTCGGGTCAGGAACCCAACTAGAACCAAGTCAACGCTCAGTTGTTGGCTTCCATACACACCATACAACAATAGCTGACGTAGTAGGCTCTTGTTCAGACCGCATTTCAGGACATGCTGAACGACTTACGGGACATACCAACAGGAGGAGGAGGCAGAGACAGACCCTGTGAGGACCCTGACGAAGAAGAATCGGAACGTGAGAGGCAGGAACCTACACTAAAGGAGACATATAACCCTTGAGACTGCCAGATGACCAAGTGGATTCTCATTCCACCGGTACACGCTTACTTCGAGCTCAAGCCACAATTCCTTGTTCTTCTGCCATCATTCCACAAGAATACCAATGAGGAGTCATACATTCACTTGTAGCAGTTCTCACGCATCTGCTGAACTACCCACTACCCCAAAATCCCATTAGATGTAGTGAAGAAGATGGCGTTCCCCTTCAGCCTACAAGATAAGGCCCTTTACTAGGTCAATCATTTGGGGAATGTTGTGACGACCTGGGAGGAACCTAAATCTACATTCCTTCACAAGTTTTACCCTCTTGACCAGCACAACCAGATGCAATCCAGGATCAGCAACTTCTCCCAGGCTACTCACGAGACTATCCATGATGTGTGGGAGTGATTTACGGACCTACGGAAAAGTGACCCCACCATGAGATATCGAAGACCAGTTTGGTCTAGCACTTTTCTAGGAGCCTGAATGTAGAGAGCCAATGACTAGTGGACGATGCCTGTGGAGGATCACAATTTAACAAGGATGATCTGGTATGGCAGATTTTCGAAGAAATGGTTGAAGGAGAGGCTGGCCTATCTTCATCGCGTGTGTATCAGAGATGACTTCAGGTCCTCCAAAAGCCAGATATGGCAGCAGCTCGTAAGGCAGAGAAAGATGAGAGCTCCAACCTCAATATCATCGAGGGCATCTTTCAAAGGTTGACATTATCGAAAAGCAGTCATAGGATCTTAAGAAGCTCGCTGTGATCGAACAAAGGACTCAAAACCTGGATAAGCTGGACAAGATCACTAAGCATTGCGAGCTGTTGTTGAGCAGCATCAATGTTGTTCAGTCGGTGACACCATCTTCAAAGACTCATACTGAGAAGAAGGACGAGCCACCACCGCAACATCGCCCTCAGCTGAGTCAGCAGCCATCAACCATCCAGTATGTATACTGTGTACATGCACCCGAGCAGGGCCTGCCACAGCAGCAGATGGTGGTGTACCATCCAGACTTCCTCCCCCCTTCAGATCCGTCATTTCCACCTCCACCACTGTAAAAAGTCAATGGTGTATGGAGCAATGACACGTAGTTGAACTATCTTGAGGGGCAACACCAGGGCCATCCACTGGACAACCACCCTTACCACCAACCTCAGGGTGGTCGTTATGGATAGTCCTCTCAACCTCAACCTCAATACCAGACTCACCCGTCTCCATGGATCAAGGAAACTAGAGAAAGTCCCAGCAGTACCCCCAGCTGCAGTACTGCCATCAACAACTGTATCATCTGTACGCGGCTGGACAACAGCAGTATCCCCCTCCTCCATATCAACAGCATCAGCTCCCTCCTCCTCCGCAACACCATCAGTAGTCCCAACCTCAACCCCCAACCATCAGCAACAACATGGTTTGCACACTGAAACTTCTGAGGCGACTGTAGTGGACCCTCCCCTAGATTGCTTCCCTCAACTTGTAAAGGGTCTAGCATAAATGACGAAGAAGCTCGATGACCTGACTGCCACTAAAACTCTCATTCCATAAAGTCAAAGCAAGTTGTCACTCTCAGGAGTGGTAGGACTTTACATGCATCTGCCACTTGCACTGGGAAGAATAATGCTTTGATAAGTGAATCGTGATCTTCTGCATCAGTCGTGCCAACTACAAGTTTGGATGAGGAAGAAGAAGGAGGATGATTCGTGCCAGATGCCATCCATCCCCGTCTCCATCAACAAAAACAACAAAAAAATCAGAAAATTCAAAAAGACTAAAAAGATGTTCGAAGCCAACATGAAGTCGTGCCAGCCATGAAGGAGCCATCAGTAGCAGCCGATCCTACGCCAGCCGACGGAGCGGAGACCGCACCTTTTGCTTGTCCGCCAACAACGGAATCTTCTTCTCTAGAATGTATACCTTTTTGTGATCAGGATGTATAGAATTTTGTGGACAAGAATTTTGTTGTAAATAAGAATAATGCTTTTAATTTCATCAATGTAAATATTCCTTTCCTGATGTATTGGAAAAATTAAAAAAATGCAAATAGGAAAAGTGCATTATTTGATCCTAGAGTTATGGATATTCTTAGTAGTTTGACTATTGATATTCCGTTAGTGAAATCCATGGAATACATCACCACTGTGAAGAAAGATTTGCAGGAGGCATGTACCAACAAGCATCGACTAACTCGAAATAACAAATGCTGGAAGGTAGAAAAGCATGTCCTCACCATGGCCACAATCGCAACCGTCAGCAATCTCCCTAAAAAGAAGCTAAACAAAGGGACGCCTTTGATCAGATACGAGATATTCGACCAAGTCTTCGAGTGGACTCTACTTGACAGTAGTTCTTCCATCAACCTCTTGCCCCCTCATTAATGCAATAATCTGGGATGGGTACATTGAAGCAAACAACATGATCCTTCAATTTACAGATCGATCCGTCAAAAGACCTAAGGGGTGTTGTAAGATGTTATGGTAAAGGTGCATGATATGCAGTTTCCTGTTGATTTTGTGGTCCCTGACATGGACTCCCCTACACCCTTACTCCAAACCCCCATTATCCTTGGACGGTCGTTCCTGCGTACTGTAGAGGCCGTAGTTGACTACGGGTCTGGCAAGATCACGTTCAGCTCGAGCCATCACAGAGTCATGATAGACATGGTCAGTGAGCCTAAAGTCATATTAGATGAAAGCCATACCACACCGCCTGAAGCAAACTGTGACTTCATTACAGAGATCGGAGATACAAACCTCTCTTTAAACGACACTTTGACCCTAGAAATCCTCTCTCCTGAGGAGGATTATGAAAGCACAATCAATACAAGATTCGATGACACATGGGAGACAAAATCAATTTCGCTGATGCATATCTTTGACACACATAATTCATTCCAGCCCGAACACGATGAATTCATTGCAGATATGTTTGATACATTGTCAATGGAGCAACAAGTCACTGAATTGAACATCACTACTTCCAAGGCTTAGACAGATCATCCTCCAACCAACATAGTATCCTAACTGACCGAGAAGCAGGACAGATCAGAACATGAAGTAAAGCCACTTCTGGCAGGTCTTAAGTATGCTTTCCTTGCGGGTGTAGAGAACATGTATCTGTCATCATCAGTAGCAGGCTAACCAAGGATCAAGAATCTTGACTTCTCGAGAAGCTATAGAAAAACTATAAGGTACTTGGTTAGCACGTCTTAGACCTTCGCATAAATCCTACCATGTACTCACATCACATTTACTTGGAAGAAGATGACAAGCCATCCGGAATTCTAAAGACGACTGAACTCAAATCTGCAGGACGTTGTTCTGAAAGAAATCACGAAATGGTGTGACGCATGCTTCATTTATCCCATCTCCGATTCAAAATGGGCCAGCACACTTCATGTAGTTCCAAAGAAATCGGGGCTCGCCGTGGTTACAAATGATAGAGGAGAGGAGATCTCTACTCGGGTACCGACATCCTAGAGTGTATGTGTTGACTACCTTTGTCTTAGTGCAGTAATCAAGAAGGACCACTTCCCCTTGTTGTTCATTGATCAAGTATTGGAAGAACTAGCCAACTAGGAGTTCTTTTGCTTTCTGGATGGGTACTCCGGGTACAACCAAGTGACAATCTCCCTTGAAGACTAAGAGAAGGCTACCTTCACTTGCTTGTTCGGAACATATGCTTTCTGGAGAATACCCTTTGGACTATGTAACGCACCTACGACATTCTAGAGATGCATGCTTGCAGTTTTTATCGAGATGGTAGGCAATTTTCTCGAGGTGTTTATGGACGACTTCTCCGTCTATGGTCACAGCTTCTATTCTTGTCTTGAGCACATGGATAGATTACTTCAGAAATGTTGTGAAGTCAACCTGGTGTTATCATGGGAAAATAGTCACTTCATGGTCACTGAAGGGATTGTGATGGGTCATGTTGTTTCCAAACGCGGTATGGAAGTTGACCCATCAAAGGTGGTTGTGATTGCCAATCTAGAGCCACCTCAGACAGTCAAAAACATGAGGTCATTTTTTGGGCATGTGGAATTCTACAGGAGATTCATTCGTGACTTCAACCGCAATGTCCAACCTCTTACTAAACCGTTGTGCAAGGAGACTGAGTTCAATGTTGATAAGCAAGTTCTCCTTTCATTCAATCAGCTGAAGGAGCTCATCACTCAAGCTCCAGTCCTACAACTGCCAGATTGATCTCTTCCTTTTGAGATCATGATGGATGCGTCAGACTTTGCAGTTGGGGTTGTTCTACGACAAAGGAAAGACAAGGCATCCTATGCCATTCACTATGCCAGCGAAACATTAGATAAGTCTTAGAGAAAGTACACTGTGAGATAGAAAGAATTGATGGTTGTGGTATTCACCCTTGAGAAGTTCTGGATGTGGTATCCTATCTTCTTGGATCAAAAGTTGTTATCTATACTGACCACTCTACTATCAGATATTTACACCAGAAGAAGGATGCCAAGCCTAGACTGATCAGATGGATCCTTCTCCTCCATAATTTTGACTTAGAGATCAAGGAAAAGCGTGGGGTTCTGAATGTGGTAGCAAATCATCTCTCCAGGCTTGAGCAGCAGGAGCCTCCACTGAGCAGTACACCCATCACATTCACCTTTCCGGATGAGTCGATTCTGGCTATGGATTCACTCCCTTGGTATGCCGATATTGTAAACTACCTCATCTCGAGTGTACTTCCACATGATTAGACAAAGATTCAGAAGGACAAATTCTTTTCTATATCCATTTTTACCAATGGGAAGATCCTCTCTTATTCAGGAAGGAGCAGATTGTATTTAGCGCAGGTTTATCCCTTAGGAGGAGTAGCATAGTGTCCTCGAGCATTATAATTCGCTCGAATCTGATGAGCACCACTCTGGAGATAGAACGACAACAAAAGTATTGCAGTGTGGTCTCTGGTGGCCTATACTATTTAAGGATGTCGCAGCATATGTCAAGAGTTGCACTGACTGTCAAAGATCGAAAGGTACCCTAACCACTAAAGATTAAATGCCCTTGAAGATCATTTAAATTGCAAATGTATTCGATGCTTAGGGCATCGACTTCATGGGACCCTTCCCTAATAGTCAAGGATATGAGAACAACCTTCTTGCTGTAGATTATGAAACGTCAGGTTGAAGCTATCCCCGCTCGAGCCGCAGACAGTCGTCTAGTTTGTTGCTTTCTAAAAGAAAACATCATCTCGTGGTTCGGGTTCCCGAAGATACTAATATCAAATGGGGGTAATCACTTCATTAACAAAGAGGTCAAGAAAATTAACGAAGGAATACGACATGGAGCACCGAGTCGCATGTCCTTACCATCCTCAGACCAATGGCGTGGCTGAACTATTAAACAAAGAAATCAAGACAATCCTCCAGAAGCTTGCAAAGTCGCACAGGAAAAATTGGCCCCAACTCTTGGACTCAGTCCTTTGGGCATACAAAACTGCTTACAGGTCTCCTTTGAGCAGTTAACCCTACCATCTTGTATATGGCAAGCCATGTTATCTGCCAGTGAAGTTAATTCATAAATCATTGTGGGCAGTCAATATTTGCAATTTGGACTCACAACAAGGTGGTCAGAAAAGAAAAGAGGATCCGAACATGCTCTTGGAATTCAGAGACTATGCATATGATAATACATTGATGTACAAGTAGAAGGCTAAATGCTGGCATGACTGGCACATCAGATGAAAGACCCTCGAGACTGGACAGAAAGTATGTCTATTTGGTGCAAAGTTGAAGATCTTCCCAGGCAAATTAAAGAGTAAATGGACATGGCCATTTAGAGTTAAAGAAGTGTGTGACAACAGAAGCGTTGTAATATCAGAATTATCTCCTAACGCACAACCATTTTTCGTCAACAGTCAGCTACTGAAACCTTACCTCGAGCATGACACTTTCCTGGTCGTTGTCGACTCTGTCAATGTACTCTGCACTAAAGGAACATCCACAACCATAGCAACATTGCAAGATTCAGATAACATCATTCAAAAACTCTTGCTTTA
Source organism: Ottelia alismoides (assembly GCA_037367405.1). Classification (NCBI taxonomy): domain Eukaryota; kingdom Viridiplantae; phylum Streptophyta; class Magnoliopsida; order Alismatales; family Hydrocharitaceae; genus Ottelia; species Ottelia alismoides. Next base: position 591,684 of record JAZKJV010002102.1, read on the forward strand.
ACATTTTCATATTTTTTTCTTTTCTTCTTTTCTTTTCAGTTTTCTTTATATAACAAAAAAATATTGTGTGTGTATCACAATTTTTGTTGGACTTCTATACTTAGTGTGTGCACCCCGAGTTCGTTCATTCTTTGATCCCCTCCATTATCTCCTCTTCTTGTCCACACTTAGGCATATCTTACCCTAAGTATAGGGGGAGACAATCTGAGTTGTGAATTATTCACTCACACCCTTGACCCTCCCTGCCTTGTGTACAGTCTGTTATACTTAGGACTATTTTATCCTAAGTAAGGGGGGTCAACTTCTCATTCAATTATCTCCTCATTCATTCGTTAGGCATTTCTATACTCAGTACGAGTTATGTATTCTCTTTTTCTCTCTGATCTATGCAGACATAGATCAAGCTAAGTATAGGAGAGTGACATATACTCTATATATACTTTATCCATAACTCGTGCGTTTGTATTTTTAAATAAATATGGCTAAAATCACTATTTATATAGAAACATATACAATTCAATTCAATCACTTAATAAAAAAGACGTTTATTATTCCTCAAATTCTTTTTGTATATACTGATTAATAAATCAGGTAAAAATATTTTGTAAAATGTTTGAAAAATAATTCGAAAAGTTGTTTGAAAAATCTTTTGAAAACTGTTTGAAAACTATGTTGCAAAATATATTCAAAACCTTTGTAAAAATATATTTCTTGTAAAAATTTCTTTTCTTTGTGTGAATAAAAATGTTTTGAAAAATGATTTGCAAATGGTTTTGAAATTGGTTGCAAAAATATTTGAAAAATCTACTTATATTGTGTGAAAAACCATTGCAAAATGATTTTCAAATGCTTGTAAATATTTGAAAAAATTATTTGCAAAAACTATTTTGGACTATAGATTTCAAACTTGTTTGTAAAACCATTTTCAAATAAGTTTGAGGAATATATACATCACAAAAAAATGTTTTAATTGTATAAATATTAATATTCACGTATCCCTGGTAAGTTCTTAAAAACCCAACTCTTGTAAATAATAAGATGTATCTCAGTGTAAATATTTGTACCTATTTTACTAGCCAAATTTTTTTGTTTTGAAAAATCCCAAAAACTTGTGCAAAATCATTTTCAAAAATCACAAAAAATTTGCAAAACCTTTTTCAAAAATCCATAAAGTTCAAAATTTTGAAAATTGCATCATAAAAATATTTTCAGCATTGTACATAACATTTGCATAGTATTTTGCATTTTTCGGATTAAATTTGATAATTGAACAAGTCTAAGTAAAATCCGAAGATTGGAGCTTGGTTGGAATATAAATCTACGTAATCACAGGAACCTTATAGGAACTGGAATAGAGGTACTTTAGGTCTAGTTGACTTAATTCTTTGAGAATAGTGAGACTTGGTTCAATGTATTATTGACTTCCTAAGTAGGGTATTTCGGAGCATACACATGACTCTTGTCGATAATGACCTCACTTAGACACCTGCAATTTTCACTTGACTCAGCCCAGTTGGAGTGGTGAGTGTATTGTATTTGCTAGTATGAGACGTACACAAGTGGAAACATTTATCCTCGTCCAGGGAGGGAAGTGCACTCTAACCCGTCCAATAGCAGAGATGTCTAAAGACAGGAGAGTGTAGGTTGCAATAAACTTCAAAAGAGGCATAGTCTACTGGTTCAAGTGGAAAAACTCCTTATGTAAATGTTGTTGTATTTATTATTTCAAAAAAAAGCAAAACTCCAAAAAACTGGACATGCAACTGGGTGACTTGGCTATACTAGTCAAGCATCCTAGGATAGGTAACTACACTGTCTACCATCCATTCTTCTCTTCATCCCCACTTCTTGAGCTGGTTGCCACTTGAACTTAGAAGGGAATACCTCGCTCCTCGAGGAAAGAGTTATTGGATTGGGGAATCATTGTGTTGTAATGTTGGAGAAGTCAGTCTCTTTACCATTTCAACTGAGGGGAGTCACTATCACATACACTGTACAAGTAAGATTCAGAGTCGTAAGCGTTTACATATGAGTTGAAGTACTCTGATCTAGCTATTGAGGAGACTTAATCAGAGTGTTGGGATTATCGAATGCTGTTGTGTTTCAGATCCGATTTCCAATAAGGTTCTGACCGCACTAAAATTCCAGTGGTCCGACTTAGGCTCCAAACTTTGTTTTTTGTGAAGACAAGTTTGAGAATTAAATTTAATCCACTTTCTTTCTTTTTTGTTTCTTTATTTTCATTTTCTGCACTTATTGCATAAGTGTTTGCTAGAGACTAGCAAAGGCAAGTATGGGGGTGTTGAATCTCCATTTCATTACCTTTATTCTATCATTTTGACCTTAAAAACCATAGCTAATGCATGTAAATAGCCTTTATTTGTACAAGTTAACATTCATTATTTGTTGTATAAATATGGTATACCATACTGTTTTTAATACCAAAATTATAGAATAAAAAAAGAATAAAAAAGAATAAAATGCCAAAGATATTTTTTGACCTTAATCCCCGTGACCAAGTCAGGATTTGATTTGGTCGACAAGAAATAAAGTAGGGGGAGATGAGGGCCAATAATACAATAAAAATCCCATTTATTCATTCATCATTTATTCATTTTTTGGACCTATTTTATTTTCCACTTTTTATACCTCAAATAAATTAACTTTGTACATGAAAGATGTAGACAAAATGTATAGAAAAATATAAAATTGATTTCATGCAAAAATAATTATGTGTACAAGTTATACTGTAAATAAGATTCCAAAATCCCAACTTCCTAAACCCATAGCTCTCAAATAAAAACTCAAAATATATCAAAATCACCTTTAATTGTATATAACTTTAATAAGCTAGTCAATGAAGGTGGTTTCATATTTTTTGGATTAATATGTGAAAGTTTGGTTTGGATCCCTATTGTACTATATACCTGAATAAAATATTCATTTTATATATTTTTTATTATTTTTATAATTTTACATTTTTATAATTTGTAAATATTATCTGTAGTATATGTACATATTAAAATTAGAATAAAACCATAAAAAAAACAAAAAAATAAAATAATATACAAAAATATTTAGATGAAATACATATACCTATACATTTTATACCCCTATTTATTTAAGTGGACTAATAGCATCAGAAAAATATAATAAAAATAGATTTATATAACTAAAAATAAGTTCTAAATATATAAAATAAGAGAATAAAATAATAAATCAAAAATACAAAATAAAAATAAAATGTACAAGACATAGATGAATATACCTATAAATACACCCCTAAAAATTAACTTGTAATAAATAATACCCAAAAAATAAAAAAATAATATTAAAATACTACATGAAATAATAAAATTTTTTATTTTATAATAAAAACTAATAAAATCATTTACTATCTTTAATTAATTATTTTCGAATAAATGGAGCTCTTTTTTAATGTAGCGGGCTGATGTGGCCCAATAGCCTTCTTGGGAATATTGACCTCAGTCAACTCCCCATCTTTCGTCTGACTTCTGTTAAAAGTCTCGAACAACCCTCCTTCATTTTTTCCAGGCCACCTTGTTGATCCTTCTACCTTGAGCTCTTCATGGATTCCCTTCTCATCATGATCTTCTCTCACGCCGGATCATCAGGTCCTTTTGATCTTCCTTGAGCATGTCAATAATCCATGTAAAAATCTGTCTAAACACCATTGTCTATAAATAAGTCACCTTGTCCTCCATCTCTCCTTTATCCCTCCTAGAGCCCCTGATCGAATCTTATTGCTTGTGTATCGAGGTCAGGTGACAGTTGCACCTTACCTGTGCTTGGAGTACGTCGGAGCAAGGAGAGGAGGCAGTCCACGGAAAGCTCCGACCGTCCAGCTCTTTGAGCACCCTTTCAGGTATAAGAGTTGCTTTCCTTCTTGTTTTAGGTAGGTTTAATTCTCGCATTTCATTTCGTGTCTTTAATTTCGAGTTTTAGTTACTTGTTTAGCGTCGATTAGTTAGGAGCCCTCGCCAGAGCTCTTGAGCTCCGGCATGTTTTCACTGTGATCTGATATGTCTCTGTCCCCGTCATCACACCCATTATCTTCCCATGCACTTTCTCCATCTGAACCGTCCATCAAACCAACTGGATCAAGACTCGATCTGTGAATCTAAGGTTCCACTACACCACTCGCTGGACCTTATCCACCTACCTCCATTTTTGTGCAATCCAGCTTCATTTTTGGTCGAAGCAAGTCACTTTGAGCCATGCATTTCCCATGTGTAGGTCCAGCACACAAAGGAGCACTTCTGAGCTTGGATTGACTCACATAGAGGTTCAAAAATCCCCTTGCTGACTTTGAGCTTGATGGACCCCTTCTCTAGGTCCCTAACTAGTTTGTGGGCATCATCAACTGTGGACAACCTCCCCGGAGGTGTAGAGCCAAACGCCATTGAAGGAGACCGCCAGATGGAGGATAGATCAATAATCAAAGGTAGGGAAGCTAACAGTTCTTCCATGTTCTTCGAAGAGAGCAACATCTGTCTGATTTGGGGAGGCACACCAGATCAATCGCCAGTCGTTGGATCCAGCCATCCTCATCTGCCATATCATCCCACATGATCCAATCTCGAGTGTCCACGACTGAAGCATCATCGAGAGTGGAGGGAGTGCTACGTGTCTAAGTGGCCATCATCCAGTCGTCCATCTCCGCGCAAAGATGGGGTAATTTGCACACTTCACCCTGTATTTATTTATTTATTTATTTATTTATTAGCCCTATAACTAAAGTATGTTATGTAAATAAAATGGACTTTTTGCGTATATGGCTCATGTATTTATTGTTAATTATAAATGGATCCAGTACATGAGATGGTGAATTTGCATGTATACCCTTGGCAGTTTCTGTGTTTGTATTTAGTCCAATAATTTTTAATATATGTTATAAATTTCTAGAAAATTGCATGTATGGTCCTGATGTTATTTTGTTTGTAAATATGCCCTTCCCAGTTCATGTATTTTTGGTGCTTGGATTTAATTTATTAAAAATAGCAACCTTGCTCCTAAAGTTATGCACAAATAGGGTTAAATGCCCGCTAACATGTATTTTCATGTCCCATTTTCATTTAGCATTTTGGGCATTTTAACTATTTATTAAAATTAAAATGAGCCCAATTTTGTCCCTATTTGCATTCTAAAAGACCAAAAAAATTGAAAAACGTTTTGAAAAATTCTCCATAAAATGTATGTCATCTATTTTAGTATTTGTTAACTCCAGATCAAAAATTCCTTAAAATTCAAAAAGAAAAAGACTAAAAATTAAAAGATAAAAAATCCTTGATAAAAAAATGAAAAAACACCAAAATTTCAAAAAATATATTTTTAAGTTTTTAAATTTGATTTATATTATTATCTATATATAAAATTGACTTGAAGAATTTCGGATGTATTTTGCTATTTTTAATCTTCATTTCAATTTCGACCTATAATTATATCCCTTATTTGGGATATTTTTTTATTTAAAAAATACATAGATATTAGCAAAAATTCTAGAAAATTCACAAAAATATTACAATTATATAAAAACCCAAAAAACACTCTATTTTTTGTATTTTATTTTTTACTAGTATTTATAATTATATTACTCTATATGTTATATATAGCCTTATATAGCCTATTATATATTAAAAAGAAAAAAAATATAAAAATCAGAAAATTATTTTAAAAAATATTATAAAATCAATATATATAAATATAATTAAAAACCAACAACAAAAGATATAATAAAATAAAGGACATATTTGTACATACTACACTTTGATTCGCATTAATCGTAGGCTACCAATTTTGATCGTTGTGGTTCAACCTCTACATGCTTTCTTGCTACACACTTAGTTTTGTAGAGAATAATAAGTTTTAACTCCACATTTTGCTATTTATTGCTTCATTTATATTGTGAGTTAATTGTTGATTGATCATGGGTTTCTTGAGCGGTCAATACATCGACTTGATTTCTTGCTTATGAGATTTCTAGACCCTTGCAAAATTCGTGTCATCACTTAGATAAAAAAGATTTTCATGCAAACTAAATACACTAATAAAGGTTAATGCCATGTAAATAAACACGAATCAAGCATTCATACAAGAAACTTAACGAGGCAGATAACTATATGTTGATCAAATTATGTAACAAGCAATTAGTTGAACAACATCCTTGCTATTATAAAAAGAATATTATGACTGAGGATAAAACGTTAATGCTTTAATGGTTCAAACTACAACAACTAAGATAAGAACTATGTTACAAAAGTGTATGCAATACAAGCACGACTTAAAAGGATATGAAGAAATCTAATGAAAACATATAATATCTGAGAAAGAGCTGAAGTAGGAGTTCACCGGGACTCCCTTCGGCGTTGCTCGAGAGATCTTCATCACGTTGGGTATGGATGCACTGAGAATGCAAGGTCCTACTCGTTGATGCATATCTATAGATCTCACATATGATGGCCTCTCTCTGTGTGAAAATCCGCTCCTTGCACAACACAAAGGGTTCAACCTCTTAGCTCTTGCTGAAGGAGATGATGCAGGGACGAACCAACATAGAACGAACTGTAATGATGCAAGGAACTCAAATATAACAACAAAAAATAAAGAAACTGATAATGAAACATAACATAAAATTCCTAAAGGGAACATAAAAACCAAAATAAGAAGATAAAATGGAAACGTTGTCCCTGGATCAAGTTGCAAGCACATGAATAATAAATCTATCCCTCACGTGTGAAATAGAGAGTACATATGTGTACTCCTATTGTTATATACATACAATCACAATAGATCAACAATTCTCTCCACAATCTTGAATCTCCAAGTATAACCCTTATTTAGGATCTTTTATTAGCCAAAAGATGAATATGCTTACTACGGTAGAGGCTTAAATAGAAGAGGCAACTTAGGGTCCAGTCGAAGTTGTAATGAGTGATTTAGGCAATAAAATATAAAGATTTGTTCATAGGTGAGGTTGCCTCTCAAGATATAATATGCAACAAATCTACCCAAAGATACACATCTAATAAAAAAAGATATCATGCACTTATCACTATGAGGGGATGAGGTATGGGTACTCTGCTTATAGACGGAATATGAACTGCTGCAACTTGCAAATTTCAAGTGCCTTTCCATTTTGATCACCAAAATGCCATAGATATTTTGAATATTAGATGCGATAATTCAGATAAATTCATAGCCTATGAAGATACATGAAGATAATTATGTCAATAAACTGTTTTTAGATAAAGTTGTGTATGCATTTTTGTACGACATGGAGATGAACCAAGGTCCTAATCACACCTAAAAATAGAAGTTATAGGCTTATTATTTAACTTTCCCACGCAACCAAAATCATCTGTTTTTATTAATATACTCAATAAAAATATGGATTTTAAGATAAGTTGGTTGTATAAACAACCTAATGTTTCATAGAGTAAGAGTGCCATCTTTAGCATGATTTGCAGGTGCTCAAATGTGATGATAATGTAAAATACCCTTCATAAAAACTATAACTCGGCTAACTATCTTTCCAATACTTCAAAAATCTTAAGTGTTCGATAAAAAATGCAAAAGGAATCGATTTTAGATGATCGTGAGGTATTTTTGTATAGTAGCAGAATTTCGAACAGAATTGCCAATTTTGGCATCTTAAATCAAGCCTAATTCAAGATGGATTCTAAAAATTATTGATCTATTATTTGTAGAGAATCAAAAAATCTTTGTAGCAAAATTAAAATGAACTAAAACCATGCTCAAATTTGCTTGGATTTTGAATTCTAAGGAGACTATGTTCAGAGCTCTTAGAGTAGATTTTTGCAACAGAACATAGGACTATATTGACTTTGATCTAACATTCTGAGGTCAAAAAGATCCGATATCGCAAAGATTCCTTAACATAAGTTGTAGTTGGATCTAAGATCTTTTCAACGTAATAAATCCAAGCATGACTAGAATATGATTTCAAATCTCTACTTGAAGTGGTTTTGTGAATATCATTACAAAGGGGGATATATATTTAGTCTCATACCACCAAGGCACAAGAAATTTATACCCTTTACATGGATGTGAACTTGAACCAATGCGTAGAACATCAAAGGCAAGAGGGGTTGGTGCTTAAGTGATCAAGTCATTTTAGGGCCGCTCGATCTTGACTTTAGTAGGATATTGTTTGTGTAGGTGGTTAAATGTGATAATGGTTTTCTTCATTTCCTTTTTCAAATAATAAGCCTCTTAGAAACCAATCCACATGTGTGATACCTACCCTCAATGATTAGTATCAATATTTAAACTTTTTGAACAAAAAGAAGATAACTCCCTCAAAACATGAGCCTCCTAAAATACCACAAAAATTATGCAAAACTGAATGAAAACTACTTAAGACATGCAATATGTAAGCTCGATAGAACAATGAATCAAAGATTCATCACCCTCCTCCCTATCCATCATCCCCTCATCAAAATCCCTTCCTATCGACACAAATCGGGATGGCAGTTGCCTTGTATTTTACCCCATACTTGTGTGTATGTGTGTGTGTGAATTAATAACCTCACTGGAATGTACAATATATGTGTGTGTGTATGTATATGTATATGTATATGTGTGTCTATATGTGTGTGTAGGAGCGATCTTGTGAGATGGGGCATATATGAGATGGAGACATGGGTGCTCTCAACCATTCACTTTGCCCTCATTAACAATAGGAAACCTTTATAGATTTAGATCACTATGTATCACCATGGTCTCATTCTGAAATTCAACTTAGTGACGAATCTCCATTTCATCGTTTTTATTCTTTCATTTTGGCCTTAAATGCCTAGCTAAATACATGTATATAGCATAAATTTGATCAAAATAACATCCATTTATTAATACTAAATATGTATTTAATGCCAAAATAAAAGAATAAAGGAATAAAAAAGGAAAAAAATGAAGTGTCAAGACACTGAGTGACGCTAGACCTCGAGACCAAGTCAACATGATGACTTAGTCGACAAGGAATAAAGTAAGGGGAGATATGATGGCTAATTGTATAGAAAACACTACACATAAACCCTAATTCATTATCTCTATATATAGCTTTTGGGCCCTAATTTACCATTTTTATACCCCAAATGATAAAACCCTCAACATAAAAGTTGTACATAAAAATACACAGAAAAATACAAAATCGAGTTCACTCAAAAATAATACAAATGCAACCAGAACACTCAAAACAAAAAATTGCAAAGAAAACTTCCTAGAATTATATCTCCTCCATACAAACTCTTGACCAAACTCACATTTATTGTTAGTAAGATTAAATCATCTATTTAATGAAGGTAGTTTCATTGAAAATGGAGTTAAGATGAAAAATGTGGCTTTTGGATCCCTATTGTGCAGTATACATGTATAGTTTACTCAATAGATTAATTCTCTATATTTTTAGCTTTTAATATTTTTATACTTGTAAATATTATTTGAAATACATGTAAATAGTAAACATAAAATAAATCCATCCAAAATACATTAAATAAATAAAGTAATAAAATATATAGGTAAACTATACTTATATAATACATGTACTTATTTATTTAAGTAAACAAATAAAAACACAAAAATATAATAAAAATATGTAAAAAATGCAATTAACTAAGTTCTAAATAAATAATGTAAATATTATAACAAAAATCCAAAATACAAAAAAAATAAAAACATATCAAATACATTTATATACGTATGTATATACATGTAAATATTAACACTTAATAAATAACTTTGTAGAATAAATAAAAATCATAATAAAATACTATATAAAATATAAACAATTTTCATGTTTTTACCTAAAATTAATTAAATCATTTATTATTTGAAATTGAATTAATAAGGGAATTACTTCCTTGAACTTCCTGGTTGGTCCACATGGACCAACCAGGAGGCGCGAACTATTGATCGTCCGGTCAACTGTCCGACCCACCCTGCCCCCTTTGTCATATCACCTACCCTCTCTATTTCACCGATTTATCATGCATAATCCTCTGCTTGAGAAGGATCGAATACTTCTGCAAATGTCTTCATTCTTCGATACATCACCTCGCCATCCCCTTCAATCCCATGTAGATGCATTCCTCCATTCGTAATCTCATGACCTTGAGGACCCTTTCGTTTTGCACATAAATAAACCCAGGTCACCTTATTCTATTTTTTGATCCATCTCTCTTCACCATAGCCCCAAGATGACCTCCTGAAGACACGAAAATTCACACTAACAACTGAGGTAGAAAATAAATCACAATGTCGTTGTCCTCAATCGCTCAGAACGTGTCAATCAAGAAAATTGAACCACAACTAAAAATAAATCAACGAAACACAGAGAAATGGTCCTGCTATAAGATTAACCTGGTATAGCTCCCAGGGTCGAACACAAGGAGCACAGATTGGCCTTGCGGCCTACGATGTAGTCAGAAATCCAAGAAAGCCTTTTTTATGGTTTTTATTTGTTTTTATATTTTTTAGATTTTTTTAAAAGATGAGAAAATGAAAGAATGTAAATACAAGGCAACTTCAACAATTTATACAACACACAAAAATAATGCAAAAATTCAAGAAAATGTGTTTTTATGTTTTAAATGTTTTTTACTGTTTTTGGTGAATTTTTGGAATTTTTCTAATGGGTAAATTATTTATTAAAAATCAAACAATGTGAAAAACAAAGGGGACTGTCCAGCAAGGTTAAAAACTCAAAAATAAAATATTTAAGAGTCTCAATCAACCTTGGAGGTAATTTTCCTGGAATCTATGAAGAACAAGGAAAATTTAGGCACCCTAATTATTGTTTTTGGATTTTTAATTTAATTATTATAATTTTTATGAGTTTTTAGGGGTTTTTCAATTTTTAAAGTTTTTAGGTGATGAAAAATAGCCAAAGTTGGCTAGAAAATCAAGCAACAAGCAAGAAACAGTAACCCAATTTTTAGAATTTTTGGTGGAGTTTTTATATTTTTTTTGGTATTTTTAAAGTCAAACAGTGGCGAAAATATGGGTTTTTGAATTTTTAAAAATAATAAATGAAATCAGAAATGTCCCCAAAAATCATAGAAATTCCTACACCATGGCAGGAGCCATGTGTCAAAATTTCATTGGATTTGGAGGTCGTTTGATATTTTATTCAAAAATAGAAGTGGGACACTGTGCACAGGGACCTGAGTGCAAATACCCAAAGATCTGGGGGCCTTGGTGCAAAATACCCAGCAAGTCACGCGCTTCGCACGTGGCTGGGGCACACAGGGACTGATTTGTAACAAAAACCAAGTCCTAGGGGTTTTTGATAACACGTATCAAAACCCCAGGGGCAAGGTTGCAAAAATCCCAATAAATAACGCACATGCGCATAAACAATGCTCACAGGGGCATAAATGTAATTTCTCAAAAATATTCTTTCAATTCATAACAACCAGATCTACAGGATTGATTATGCAAAAAGCCCAACAAAACACGTGACGAAGCACGTGGGTCTCTACTGGCAGGGGTATAAGTGCAATTAAAATAAAGCGCGAGGTCCTTGATGCAAATAACCCAGAAAATAAACAACTTGACTTGAAAGTTACAGGACTAAAATGAAATTAACAAACTACGAGGGGGGCCTACGATATTTACCCCTTTATTAATGAAGCGTTAGATGCGCGCCACGTGTGGATCGAACGGCTGCGGCTGGTGGGCGCTCCAGATGGCGTCTCCTCGGATCGGACGGTGGAAGCAGCTCCTCGAATGGACGGCCAAGATCTGACCTGGAGCGATGAGGACGATCGGACGGCGGTGGAGGGTCCTCGAAGAACAGGTCCCCGGCGAGACTCGCCGGGCTCGTGCGTGCACTAGGGTCCTCCGGTGAGCCTTCTGGAGGTCGGAGAAGAATCGCGGAAGGCTCCCGCGTCTGCCGGTGGTCTCCGACGGGCAAACCAAGCTCCGAGGAGCTCGAGCAAGGCCGGCGGAGATGAAGCTCCCGGCTGGAAGTTGGGAAGCCTCAGACGCCTCCCTTTGGACCTGCAAAATGGTCAAGAAGCTTCGCGGGTCGAGCAAAGTGCCTCGACCCGGTTAGGTGGCGTGAAGGTGATCGGTGCGGTGGGGCGGAAGAGCTCCGGCGAGGTGGAGATGGTGGAGCTCGACTCCCAGATCCTGTGCGATCTGGGTTGAGTGGAAGTGCGTAGAAGGTGCGTGAGGGTACGGCGGAGATAATGAGATGGTCGGAGGGTCGAGATGATACGCGAGGTGGCCGGAATCGGAGATGTACGTCGGAGCTATGATTTGGGCATAATCGGAAATTAGACGAAATTAAAAGGAACTAAGGCTACCTGGTGGATGCTGGAGACTGTGCTGGAGCGTGGCTATCTCCGGGTCGTAGCTTCGAAGGGCGTCAAGGCCTGAAGCTCGGTGCTCAACGCTGGCGGCGGAGCAAAGGCGGCGAAGTTCGCCGGATCAAAGGATACGCCTCCTCACCTCACTGCAACAAGGGCTGACGCTCGCTGTCACTCTTGCGGAGCCAATGGAGGTCACGGGGAAGAAGGAGAGGGTCCAAAGATGCGGCGCGGAGGCGGCGGAGGGGAAGAATATATAGAGTGACCGGGCGATTAGGGTTGAGGGTGGACAGCGATGGAAAGCTTCGATTTCGTGGCGAAGGATCCGGCGAGGGAGAGGGATGAATGGCGAAGAATCCGGGCGCGGGGGTTGAGTGGGTGACAGCCTGGAGCACGTGGGAAAAATCGGGGAAGAAGGCGCGGCATGCGACTTCCAGAAAAGGAAGGAGGTCGCGGGGGAGTTGACCGGGGTCAACATTCCCCCGTGGACCAGTCAGACACTGCCACGTGTATCTGATTTTGTTTATTTATTTTAGGGCAGAAATAGGCCGAATTAAATAAAACTCAAAACATGAAATATTTTTCTTTTATTTTTTTCTATTTTTTGGTGATTTTTATTTAATTTTTGGAAATAAAAATAGGGTAGCTCTATATATAGGTATATATACACTATATGGGTTTTTATTTTTGATTTTTTTTATTTGTTATTTTTATGTGTTTTTATGCTCATTTTGTATTTTATTTATTTACACCATAAAATATAGAATAAAAGAATATTTTTATTTTATTTTTATTACTTATATACAAGGGTGAAATAAATGGTTGAATACATTTATATACATGGTATTTATACAATGTATTTTGGTATTTTTAATTTTGTTATTTTTATTTGATTTTTGTTTTGTTTCTTTTTATTTATTTTATTTACAAAATATGCCATAGAATATTCACAAAAAGTTTAGAAAATAAATACATTTATCTATAGGGTTAGATAAATACAATGGTGATGGTTTATGCACATGGTGAAGGTATTTTTGACTTTTTGATTTTCATCTTTTTATTTTGTTTTTAATAGACTATACAAAATATATACAAAATATTTTCAACATATTTTTGGGTGAGGAAAATATATTTTTACAGAAGTATATACACATGAGCTCCTATCTCCCTCTACTTTGGCTTTTATGCGGTCAGGCCCATGCTGAGCCCTCCCTTGGGTTAGGTTGCTCAATATTTATTCAAAATATTTCCCTCTTTTTCTTTTTGTTCTTTATTCTTTTATTTTGTGCACAAAAACATGCTAATTATAGGTTTTTACACAATGCATGCTTTTGGTAATTATTTGTATTTACACATATCTACATGTATTTGCAAAGGTTTTTGTAGCTAAAATAATAGAATAAAGAGTGATGAATGGGTATTCATCACCCCCTATGCTTTAACTTTGCTAGTCCCTTAGCAAACACTTATTTGAAAAAGAAGTGAAAAAGAAAGAAAAGGAAAAAGAAAAAGAGGATGTACATGGATCAAGGTTGACTTATTAAATTTTCCTTCATTAAATTGAAATATGGAGCTCGATCAGATCTTTGGATTATTAATGTGTCGGAACCTTATTTGGACTTAAGCCTAAAACTCAACAGCCTCTAAGTTCCACCAATCTATGGGCAAGACTCCTCAATAAACCAGATCAGAACAAGTCTACATACACAAACTCTAATGACCATGAATCTTTCCATGCAGTGTAAGTGATATGTGGCTCCCCATCTCAGAAGTAACAAAGAAACAACCTCCCTCAACCTGGTAACTCTAACGCCTCAGTCTAGCAACTCTTTCCTCGAGAAGCGGGGTATTCCCTTCTAAGTTCAAGTGCAACCGGCTCAAGAAGAGGAGGTAGAAGTATAGAGTTTTGGAAGCTTAGCCAGTGTAGCTAAGTCTCCCGCTGCAAGCTTCATGAGATGTAACATGATACCATAAGCTTTTGCTTTTCACTCCGGTGGGGTTATTAAATTTTCAATCCGACCCACCACTTTTTTGGAGTTCTTTTTGCATTTTTTTTTTTTCAAGACTTCTGTACACATATCTACATGGTGCAGCATATAAGAAATTTCCCCTTGAGCCAGTAGACTATCCCTCTTTTGAAGCTTTATTGCAACCCACAGCTTCTGTCTTTAGCTTTCAACACCACTAGACCAAGTTGAGGTGCACTTCCTTCACTATAAGAAGAAGAGAGGTTCCGCCTAGAAGTACTACCCTCATATGCTACCCCAAGCCAAAGAAAACTGCCTCCTCACTACCTCATCCATGGAGAGCCATGTGTAAAGTGCAGGTGCAAGTTAAGCCATTGTCTCTGAGAGTCATGCGTGTGTTGTTAAGTGCTCTACTTAGGCTCATCAAGATGACATATGCTCATAGCCTAGTGGACTCAAAGAATTAAGTCCTTATGGACCTGAAAAGCCTTAACCCTAAGTCCTATAAGGTTCCTCTTGAAATTAGGTGGATTAAGATCTTTTCAAGCTCCATTTCTCAATTTAATTCCAGGTTTAATTTAAATGTCAACTCTCATCCAGGAAAAACTATATACAGATATGTACAAAAGATGCTATTTACAAAATATTTTACAATCATGCAAAAATTTTTGAAAAATGTTTTGAAATCATGAATGAATGATGCATGAAGTGCAAGTTTTGCAAAAAGATATTTACACACATTTACACAAGATTTTTGCAAACTTTTGATTTTCAAAACGTTTTGAAAAATTTTGTACTATATACATAATTTTGATACAAAATATTTACACAAGCTTTACACAAAAGATTTTTGAAATCATTTTTACAAAAATACTTTGTACACTAGCTATTTATGTGCAAGAATAAAAGAGGTTTATGTACATGAAAAAAAATTTCAATTTTTGTGATTTTTAGCCATTTTATTTATTAACACACTCACACAAAGTACGAGTTATGTCTAAAGTATATATGGAATATATACACACCCCCCCTATACTTAGCTCGAACGATGTCCTCAGAGTGATCAAGAGCGATGAAGAAGACATAACTCGTGCTTAGTAAAAGGGAAGTGAAAAGGAACGTCTAAGAACAGGAACGAATAAATAAATGGAATGAGAGGAACTCGGTGGTTTCCCCCTATACTTAGGATTAACTAATCCTAAGTATAGAAAGCTGTACATGAAGGGAAAGCCGAGTGAAGAAGATACAGAATCTGCCCCCCCTATACTTAGGGTAAAATATCCCTAAGTATAGGCAGCAAAAACAAGAGCAGAAAGAATGAAAAGAATACTCGCAGGTCCTACATCCCCCCTATACTTAGGGTAAAGTACACCCTAAGTATAGCATAATCATAAGATGAAAGACGGGATGTGGGACTAAAGAATAGAATGATATGGACAACTGGATCTATACAGGCAGAGGAACAGTGAAAATCAGGCGTGAGATGTAAAAGATGTGAGTCAAAAGACCACATCTCACGCAAAATGAATAGCAGCAATAATAACGTCCCGCGGCTCATGATCTAGAAATGGTTTGAGCCGCTGGCCGTTCACTCGGAAGGTACTCTCAGAAGATAACTCAGATATATCAATGCTACCGTTATCGTGTACCTTCCTGACCAAATAAGGTCCTTTCCATTTGCTCTGTAGCTTCCCTGGAAATAATCTAAGCCTCGCATCAAACAGCCATACTTTCTGTCCAATCTCAAAATGCTTGTGGCTGATATGAGAATCATGCCACTCTTTGACTTTCTCCTTATAATGTAGGCTGCTTGAAAATGCTTCATCTCTAAGCTCTTCCAAGGCGGCTAACTCTGCCCTCCTTTGGTCTCCTATACCATTTGGATCCATCAATATGTCTGTAACTGCCCAGAGTGACTTGTGCCTCAGCTCAACTGGTAGGTGACAGGGCTTGCCATACACGAGGCGAAAGGGAGATGTACCCAATGGAGTCTTGAAAGACGTCCGATATGCCCACAAGACCGAGTCCAAAAGCTGTGACCAATTCTTTCGGTCAGGGCGGACGACTTTCTGCAAAATATTCTTAATCTCCCTCTTCGACACTTCGGCTAGACCATTTGTCTGTGGATGGTATGGTGTAGCAACACGATGGTCTATGCCGAACTCGGTAGCAAGTGCCTTCACCTGGTCGTTGATGAAATGAGATCCCCCATCTGAAATCAGAACTCGTGGAACCCCGAACCGCATGATGATGTGCTTCTTCAAGAATCTGCAAACTGTCTTTGCATCTGCGGCTCGGGCGGGGATAGCCTCAACCCAACGACTAACATAATCTACGGCTAACAGAATGTACTCAAATCCCTGACTCTTAGGGAATGGACCCATGAAATCGATGCCCCATGCGTCAAAAACCTCACAGAAATGAATGGGCTGCATCGGCATCATATCACGCTGTCCACAAGTGCCCATCCTCTGACAGTCAGTACACCTCTTCACGAACTCATCTGAGTCCTTGAAGAGTGTAGGCCACCACAAGCCGGATTGGAGCACTTTCTGTGCCGTTCTCCTCCCAGAATGATGTCCTCCTGCCTCAAGCTTGTGGCAGTAAGTGAGGACACTATGATGCTCCTCCTGAGGAATACACCGACGCCAGATGCTATCCCCTCCTTCGTGGTAAAGGATGGGATCCTCCCAGTGGTAGGACTTGGCCTTCGCAAGGAAGGTCTCAAGCTTCTGCCTGGGCCAATCTTGTGGGACTTTCCCAGCAACGAGAAAGTTCACAATATCGGCATACCACGGGAGTGAGGTGATAGCAAGAATCGCCTCATCTGGGAAGGTATCACAAATGGGATCAATCTGCTCAGAATCCTCAGGCTGCTCTAGTCGGGATAAATGGTCCGCCACCACATTCTTGACTCCAGGCTTATCCTTGATCTCAATGTCGAACTCCTGGAGTAGAAGGATCCATCTAGTAAGTCTGGCCTTGGCATCCTTCTTTGACATGAGGTACCTGATGGCGGTGTGATCTGTGTACAAGGTCACTCGGGATCCAATGATATATGATCTGAATTTATCGAGAGCAAACACTACTGCTAGCATCTCCTTCTCTGTGACTGTATAATTCCGCTGGGCGGAATCCAATGTGCGGCTAGCATAGTGTATAGCAAATGGCACTCCATCCCTCCTCTGTCCTAGCACGGCCCCTACGGCAAAATCGGAGGCGTCCGTCATGATCTCGAATGGGAGAGACCAATCGGGTGGCTGAAGGACAGGAGCCTCAATTACACACTGCTGGAGAGTCTCAAAGGACGAAAGACACTTGTCATCAACAAGGAACCCGGTGTCTTTCGTCAAGAGGTCAGTCAACGGTCGGGCAATCTTGCTGAAATCATGAATGAATCTCCTGTAAAAACCAACGTGCCCCAGAAATGACCGTAACTGCTTCAGATTGGACGGCGGTGTGAGTTTCCTAATGACATCGACCTTGGCTGGATCAACCTCCATGCCTCTGTTGGAGATGATGTGGCCGAGCACCGTCCCTTGAGTCACCATGAAGTGACTCTTCTCCCAAGATAGAACCAACCGGGTAGCAATACATCGCTGAAGCACTCGGTCTAGGCAGTCAAGACAGGAGTCGAATCCGTCACCGTAAACCGAGAAGTCGTCCATGAAGACCTCCAAACACTCCCCTACCATGTCCGAAAATATTGACAGCATGCATCTCTGAAAAGTCGCAGGGGCGTTACATAGCCCAAATGGCATGCGTCGAAAGGCGTAGGTGCCGAAGGGACAGGTAAAGGTGGTCTTCTCCTGATACTCAGGAGCGATGGCCACCTGATTGTAGCCCGAGTACCCATCTAGGAAGCAATAATGGCTCTTCCCTGCCAGTCTCTCTATGATCTGATCAATAAAAGGCAGGGGGAAATGGTCCTTCTTGGTGGCTTGGTTGAGTCTCCTGTAGTCAACGCAGACCCGCCAAGAAGTGGGTACTCGTGTAGCGATCTCCTCTCCCGACTCACTGATCACAGTAGTGATGCCCGTCTTCTTGGGCACCACATGCAAGGGGCTGACCCACTTGGAGTCGGAAATGGGATAAATAAAATCTGCACTCCACCATTTTGATATTTCCTTCATGACAACCTCTCTTAGATTGGGGTTCAGTCGCCGCTGGAACTCACGCGACGGCTTCGCCCCTTCCTCGAGATAGATATGGTGGGAGCACAATGAGGGACTAATCCCATGGAGATCTGCCACGCTCCATCCGATTGCCTTGCGGTTCTTTTCAAGAACCTCCATCAGACGGGATTCTTGCTCTTCAGTCAGATCAGCAGAGATGATGACTGGGTACATCTCAGACTCTCCCGCAAGGAATCTATACTTCAGCGAAGTAGGGAGCGGCTTTAGCTCTGGACAGCTGGGTGCTGGCAAATCTGGCTTCTGAAGAAGATGTGTGTATGCGGATAATTCTGCCAAATTTGCCTGGGAAAATGATAAAGAACTCTCACAAACTGGATCTGGAGAAGGCGGGTCCTCTACATTGTCTCTGATCTGTTCTGCCTCTACCTCCTCCTCATCTATAGGCTCAGGTGGATCCAAATCTGGCATCTGATCATCACAATCGGCCCAATCAGATTCTGAATCCGAGGGATCTGTATCAGACTTGGTGGCATCAGTACCACCGGAGAACAAGGTGGCATCAGCACCACCATAGAGCAGGGTGGCCTCAGTACCACCATCACTGGAGATCGTGTTGCGATCAAGGTCCGACTCTGCTGACTCAATAGTATCCTGAACCAAGGCTGTGCTCTCCAGACTATCCTCTACTATCATGTCTGCATCAGCTGTATCTGAATATGAGAGGATGGTCTGTGCTGCAGGATCTGCCCAAACTGCCTCATCATCTGTGATCACAAAATCACAGTCCTGGTGGATGTCTGGCTCTATGTCTGTCAGCTGCTCTGAATCTGTACTGCCATGTGAGCGGGATCTAGCTCTGGCTCTGTGGTCCTTAACCGTCTCTATTTGTATACTCTCGCCCTGGACGCGAAAGAATACCTTCCCACTGTCGTGGTCAGTCACCGCCTTGGCTGTGGCCAAGAATGGGCGACCGAGAATGATGGGGGAATCGGTCAACGAGTCAGGGGTCTCCATGTCCAGCACTACGAAGTCCACGGGGAACTGCAAACCCTGAATCGTGACGACAACGTCTCGCAACAACCCCTTTGGCCTCTTGACAGACCGATCAGCAAACTGAAGGTATGTCCTGCTCTGTACAAGAGTGCCCAACTCTAAGTGGTGGAGAAGGGCTGCCGGAAGAAGGTTGATCGACGATCCGCTATCTAATAGAGTACGGTCGAACCTCTGCTCACTAATCTGACATCTGACATACGGGGCCCCTAAATCTGGCCTCTTAGTCGGCAGATGGTTCTGGATCGCGTAACACGTGGCTTTAGTCAACACATGAATTTCTGCGGTCTTGTTCCTCTTCGTCCTTCTGACTGTGGTCTTATCTCTCAAGGATCGCTGAAGAAGAGGGATGTGTTGCAAAGCCTCATTGAGGGTCAGCTGGATGTGAAATCGGTCTATCATGCTCTGGCTGAACTCCTCCTGCTCTCTCTTTTTTGGATCTTTTTCTTTTTTCTTCCCCTTCCCCAACTCAAGGGCTCTAGGAAAGGGGATCACAGGGTCCTTCTCAGATGAAGGACTAGGAATAGGTCTAGACTGTTCGATGACTGGATCCTCACAAACATCATTCATCACAGTGGGATCAGAAGAAACTAAACCTTTTCCTTTATTCAAATCAGAGTTCCGAGATACATTCATGCGAGGAAAGACAACACTTCTACCAGAATAAATGTTGGTGGCATCAGTACCACCTCTAGTTGGCTCTACAACTAGACGTCTTGCGGCCTCAGTACCGCGGGCTGGCTCGGCTCTGCTGGTGGCATCAGTACCACCTCCTCTATGTGGTGAAACGGCGGCCTCAGTACCGCCGGTGGAATCAGCATCTCGGGTGGCCTCAGTACCACCATGATCATGATGTGCGGCTTCAGTACCGCTCTCCTCTTCCTCATCTGGCGCTCTAGATGGATCCTCGTGTGGTCGCTCAGATGAGGCGCTGCCTGCTGGTCTTCTACCGCTCCTAAGTGTGACAAAATCAGCATCAAATAAATCCGAAGATGTATCATCAAATGGGTCACTAGGAGTGGTAAATTCAGTGTGAAGTACCTGCTCAGATTTCCTCTTCAAGCTATTCGGATTCGGCTCGATCTGCGCAGGGATGGCGGCCTTCCCTCTCATCAGGTCCCGCATCTCCTGGCGGAACTCGTCCATCTCCCGTCTAAATGTAGCCTGCTGCTCTGTGAAGAGGCGGGCTAGATCATCCATGGCGGGGCTCTCATGGGAACCCGACGGGTTGCCTCTCTGGTAATGAGGCTGCTGGACCTGGTGCTGCTGTGGCTGAGAGGGGTAAGAGGAATGATGCTGCTGCGGGTGAGCCTGCTGCTCACGTCTCCAATTCTGTCCCTGCTGCTGATAGGGACGAGGTACGAAGGATGATGGTTGATGTGGCTGATATGCAGGGGGCTGCTGGTGCTCTCTCTGCTGGGAGTACTGCCCTCCCTGACCGGCTGGCTGCTGTTGGGACTGGTTACCCCCATTCCCCCACCTGAATCCGGGATGGTCTCGTCGGATTCCAGGTTGAGGACGGTCATACCAAATCCCGTTGACATCCATCAACGGCTCTGCATCGTATGGGGCTGGGGGGAGTACATCCAGAGGTTGATCCGGCTGATATACCACCATCTGTAAGTCTGGAGATGGTGGTGACTGGTAGGAGGGCTGCTGCTGCTGGTACGGCTCCGCCTGTACAAGGTGAACTTGTCTAGGCTGCTGCAAGGAGCTGGAGCGCTGGGACGAGCTGCGGCTGCCGCCGGAATCGCCTCGCGACAGAAGACGGGGCTGAGGAGCCGTCTGTGTCTCTTGAAGACACAAGAGCTGGGTCTTCATGTCGCTCAGAGTTTGTGCCATTTCCTCCATCTGAGTAATGCCCTGGCACTGCTTCTTCTCTATGATTTCCATGCGGTCCAACTTCTCGCTGATAATCCCCATGTCCGCAGCGACCGACTCTGCCTGTGCGGCTGCAACTGTGGACGAACTGGATGGACCTGCATCAACCCGTGCTATCCGCTGATACTGCACGGGTCCTGGCGGCTGCTGAGCTCTCTGAGTGTACAACCGAGTCTGGGACATCACCATGTAATTTTCTGCCATCTCCTCGTAGATGGCCCAGACTTGGTTGTGGTCCTTGGCAAAGTAGGACCCGCCGCAAGAAGCATTCACCAGACCCTGAAGCTCTGGTGTCATCCCACTGAAGAAGCTCTGAACTAGGTTCGGCTTCGAGATGTCGTGGTGTGGGCATCTATCCAGAAGCTCTCTGAACCTCTCCCATGCTTCGTGAAATTGCTCATTAGGGAGCATGGAGAAGTTGTTGATCAGGGCCCTCGCTGCATTTGTCCGCCCGAGTGGATAGTACTTGTTCAAGTACTCGGTGCGGAGCTGATCCCAGGTATAAACAAACTTCCCTAGATGTTTCAGCCAGGCGGCTGCTCTATCTGCCAGTGAAAAAGGGAAGGCCATCATTCGAATCGTATCTTGGTCCACATGACGGTCGTGGACAGTACTGCAGATCATCAGAAACTCCTGGAGATGGAGATGGGGTTCCTCAGTGGCAAGCCCGTGAAAATGAGGGAGCATCTGCAGGGTGTTCGGAGGGAACTTGAAATCCCCCACGATAGCAGGTACCACCACCCAATGATGCATCAGTGTAGATCCGGGGTTGTGTAGCTCCCGCATCGTTCTCGGTGGTCCTCCTCCGGCGGCGGCTGCCGCTGCGGCAGCTGCTGCTGCGGCTGCTGCCTCTGCATCAGCGTCAGGAATGTCTTCAGGCTCGCTCGGCTCTTCTCTCTCTCTTCGGAGTCGCTCCATCTCTCTTCTCATCTCAATCATGAAAGCCCCCTGATCGCGTAACTGCTGCTGAACCGTCTCTAATGATGCGATCAGGGTGGAGTTGATCGCCCCCTGATCTAAGACAAAATGTTCGGGCTGGCGATCGTCTGAACTGCCTGCTCCAGCCATAGTGACGTCTGCAAAATCAGATGAGCCCAACTCAGGTTCGGTCAAATCAATTCGTCTCTCCTCGGGCTCATGTCTCTCAGTAGCAAAAGAAAGGGGGTCGAGGGGGAACAGGGTGGAATCGAACTCGGGACCGGAGAGCGGGTCTCGACTCTCACGGGCCAACCTAGATGATGGCGTAGCCGTGCCTGAAAGCGGTGCAGCCAGAGGCTGCCTAAGAGATCGTCTACCCATCATCTTGATTTGGCGAGTAAGGCGGATGAGATCTGGAGAAAATATGATCGCAAGCAAACCCCTTGTTCACCAACTCAACACAATCTGAAGACCGTGAAAGCTCGGTCAATTTATCTTGTCAATTTTATTTGGTGAACACACAAGATATCAGAGCGATTACGTGACCTGCTGGGATACCCGATACTCTCTCAACCGACTGTCCCGCACAGAAGAGTCGGTAATCAGTCGAGATGAGCACCGGAGGGCTTTACCTAGTGTTCGGGTCACTCTCTCGCACAATCAAACCAAACAATGAGGGGGTTGCTCTCCCCAAGACAAATTTTTAATGTGAGTGTCTTTTAGGGTCAATAGTGTTATCCAGTCCCAATTTTTATTGTTCTTCTTTTTAATTTTTTTTCAAAATAAATACAAGCGGCCTAACGATTTTTCCGATTCTCCTGATGATTAAGACAAACACAGGGGGAGAAGACGAAAAAAAAGCCGATGCGCGAGAAAATCAATGATGCATGCAGAGAAAGAAATGCGTACCTTGTCTCCAGCACTCTACATGCAAGTGATCCGCGCAGAATTTAAATACAGAATTAAACTACCTAAATGATGCAACGAGGAAAAACCGAGTCCTAGATGAGCAACTTCTATTGATCGTGAAGAACAGTAGTTAGCCAACGGAATCGAGTCCGGAGTCCGATCTTGGGAGTCACTCGGTGCCCGCCACAACGGGTCCTGCCAGCGCTGTATGTGAATCCTCACGGCACGTGGTCTCAAATTCAATTAAACTAACTTTTTTAGTGAATTTTATTAAGGTCCAATTATGTTCTATAGGAACAGATATTCTATTAAGTGTTTGGGCCTTAAGTATCTACGTCACAATCAACAGAAATTCCTAAATCTAGGGGCTCGAGAAAACCGCGTAAACACCGGAAAAGGCAGCTAGCTATCAAAACCACGATAAAAGCCGCGAAAATCCAAATGGGTCCCCCGAGCACACCGGTGCTCGGCGAAACAGACCCGCTAAGTACAAATGTCCACAGTTCAATGTTCAAGTCCTAAATTATTACAAAAATTGTTCTCTCTCTCTCTCAGAAATGAAAACTCCTTCTTCTCTCTCTTCCTCCTGCTCTTCTTCCCGTGCGGGTCTTCAAAAAGAGTACTCCAAGTTCCCAGGCAGTACCTCGCACAAAAATCAGAGAGAGATGGTAAGAAAACAATAATAATGTAGAGAGACAAAAATAGAAGAATGAAAACTGACTACAAAGCCGTGCTCCCCGGCAACGGCGCCATTCTGAAGACACGAAAATTCACACTAACAACTGAGGTAGAAAATAAATCACAATGTCGTTGTCCTCAATCGCTCAGAACGTGTCAATCAAGAAAATTGAACCACAACTAAAAATAAATCAACGAAACACAGAGAAATGGTCCTGCTATAAGATTAACCTGGTATAGCTCCCAGGGTCGAACACAAGGAGCACAGATTGGCCTTGCGGCCTACGATGTAGTCAGAAATCCAAGAAAGCCTTTTTTATGGTTTTTATTTGTTTTTATATTTTTTAGATTTTTTTAAAAGATGAGAAAATGAAAGAATGTAAATACAAGGCAACTTCAACAATTTATACAACACACAAAAATAATGCAAAAATTCAAGAAAATGTGTTTTTATGTTTTAAATGTTTTTTACTGTTTTTGGTGAATTTTTGGAATTTTTCTAATGGGTAAATTATTTATTAAAAATCAAACAATGTGAAAAACAAAGGGGACTGTCCAGCAAGGTTAAAAACTCAAAAATAAAATATTTAAGAGTCTCAATCAACCTTGGAGGTAATTTTCCTGGAATCTATGAAGAACAAGGAAAATTTAGGCACCCTAATTATTGTTTTTGGATTTTTAATTTAATTATTATAATTTTTATGAGTTTTTAGGGGTTTTTCAATTTTTAAAGTTTTTAGGTGATGAAAAATAGCCAAAGTTGGCTAGAAAATCAAGCAACAAGCAAGAAACAGTAACCCAATTTTTAGAATTTTTGGTGGAGTTTTTATATTTTTTTTGGTATTTTTAAAGTCAAACAGTGGCGAAAATATGGGTTTTTGAATTTTTAAAAATAATAAATGAAATCAGAAATGTCCCCAAAAATCATAGAAATTCCTACACCATGGCAGGAGCCATGTGTCAAAATTTCATTGGATTTGGAGGTCGTTTGATATTTTATTCAAAAATAGAAGTGGGACACTGTGCACAGGGACCTGAGTGCAAATACCCAAAGATCTGGGGGCCTTGGTGCAAAATACCCAGCAAGTCACGCGCTTCGCACGTGGCTGGGGCACACAGGGACTGATTTGTAACAAAAACCAAGTCCTAGGGGTTTTTGATAACACGTATCAAAACCCCAGGGGCAAGGTTGCAAAAATCCCAATAAATAACGCACATGCGCATAAACAATGCTCACAGGGGCATAAATGTAATTTCTCAAAAATATTCTTTCAATTCATAACAACCAGATCTACAGGATTGATTATGCAAAAAGCCCAACAAAACACGTGACGAAGCACGTGGGCCTCTACTGGCAGGGGTATAAGTGCAATTAAAATAAAGCGCGAGGTCCTTGATGCAAATAACCCAGAAAATAAACAACTTGACTTGAAAGTTACAGGACTAAAATGAAATTAACAAACTACGAGGGGGGCCTACGATATTTACCCCTTTATTAATGAAGCGTTAGATGCGCGCCATGTGTGGATCGAACGGCTGCGGCTGGTGGGCGCTCCAGATGGCGTCTCCTCGGATCGGACGGTGGAAGCAGCTCCTCGAATGGACGGCCAAGATCTGACCTGGAGCGATGAGGACGATCGGACGGCGGTGGAGGGTCCTCGAAGAACAGGTCCCCGGCGAGACTCGCCGGGCTCGTGCGTGCACTAGGGTCCTCCGGTGAGCCTTCTGGAGGTCGGAGAAGAATCGCGGAAGGCTCCCGCGTCTGCCGGTGGTCTCCGACGGGCAAACCAAGCTCCGAGGAGCTCGAGCAAGGCCGGCGGAGATGAAGCTCCTGGCTGGAAGTTGGGAAGCCTCAGACGCCTCCCTTTGGACCTGCAAAATGGTCAAGAAGCTTCGCGGGTCGAGGGCAAAGTGCCTCGACCCGGTTAGGTGGCGTGAAGGTGATCGGTGCGGTGGGGCGGAAGAGCTCCGGCGAGGTGGAGATGGTGGAGCTCGACTCCCAGATCCTGTGCGATCTGGGTTGAGTGGAAGTGCGTAGAAGGTGCGTGAGGGTACGGCGGAGATAATGAGATGGTCGGAGGGTCGAGATGATACGCGAGGTGGCCGGAATCGGAGATGTACGTCGGAGCTATGATTTGGGCATAATCGGAAATTAGACGAAATTAAAAGGAACTAAGGCTACCTGGTGGATGCTGGAGACTGTGCTGGAGCGTGGCTATCTCCGGGTCGTAGCTTCGAAGGGCGTCAAGGCCTGAAGCTCGGTGCTCAACGCTGGCGGCGGAGCAAAGGCGGCGAAGTTCGCCGGATCAAAGGATACGCCTCCTCACCTCACTGCAACAAGGGCTGACGCTCGCTGTCACTCTTGCGGAGCCAATGGAGGTCACGGGGAAGAAGGAGAGGGTCCAAAGATGCGGCGCGGAGGCGGCGGAGGGGAAGAATATATAGAGTGACCGGGCGATTAGGGTTGAGGGTGGACAGTGATGGAAAGCTTCGATTTCGTGGCGAAGGATCCGGCGAGGGAGAGGGATGAATGGCGAAGAATCCGGGCGCGGGGGTTGAGTGGGTGACAGCCTGGAGCGCGTGGGAAAAATCGGGGAAGAAGGCGCGGCATGCGACTTCCAGAAAAGGAAGGAGGTCGCGGGGGAGTTGACCGGGGTCAACATTCCCCCGTGGACCAGTCAGACACTGCCACGTGTATCTGATTTTGTTTATTTATTTTAGGGCAGAAATAGGCCGAATTAAATAAAACTCAAAACATGAAATATTTTTCTTTTATTTTTTTCTATTTTTTGGTGATTTTTATTTAATTTTTGGAAATAAAAATAGGGTAGCTCTATATATAGGTATATATACACTATATGGGTTTTTATTTTTGATTTTTTTTATTTGTTATTTTTATGTGTTTTTATGCTCATTTTGTATTTTATTTATTTACACCATAAAATATAGAATAAAAGAATATTTTTATTTTATTTTTATTACTTATATACAAGGGTGAAATAAATGGTTGAATACATTTATATACATGGTATTTATACAATGTATTTTGGTATTTTTAATTTTGTTATTTTTATTTGATTTTTGTTTTGTTTCTTTTTATTTATTTTATTTACAAAATATGCCATAGAATATTCACAAAAAGTTTAGAAAATAAATACATTTATCTATAGGGTTAGATAAATACAATGGTGATGGTTTATGCACATGGTGAAGGTATTTTTGACTTTTTGATTTTCATCTTTTTATTTTGTTTTTAATAGACTATACAAAATATATACAAAATATTTTCAACATATTTTTGGGTGAGGAAAATATATTTTTACAGAAGTATATACACATGAGCTCCTATCTCCCTCTACTTTGGCTTTTATGCGGTCAGGCCCATGCTGAGCCCTCCCTTGGGTTAGGTTGCTCAATATTTATTCAAAATATTTCCCTCTTTTTCTTTTTGTTCTTTATTCTTTTATTTTGTGCACAAAAACATGCTAATTATAGGTTTTTACACAATGCATGCTTTTGGTAATTATTTGTATTTACACATATCTACATGTATTTGCAAAGGTTTTTGTAGCTAAAATAATAGAATAAAGAGTGATGAATGGGTATTCATCACCTCCCTGTAGAGCCTCCATGGTGACAACACAATGCTCTAGATCCCCATGACGTGGATAAGGCGGAGATTAAGGTGATCCAAGCTTTGACGAGCTTACTCCGAAGAGCTTCGTCTGCTCCCTGTACCAATTGGTATGAGCTACTAATTTAGGTTTCTTTACTTGCCTTTAGTTCCAGTAGCGTGATGTAGTTTTATCTCATCAACTAGTCCATTAGATAACTTTATTTTAGGATTTCTATCAGCTGGAGCTTTAAACTCCAGCTTGATTTCAACATCATCCGCAAAACCCCCTCATTTTCAACCTTGATTCTGCACAAATCAAGTTTTGACGAGGTCCCTCAGCCACCTACCATCGGAGCTCATTCGCCTCATCATTCCATGTGCTTTCCAGTTTTAACAACTGACCGAGGACCTTCATCTCGAGCATGCGATCCTTTTTATGCAGGAGTTGCACCTTGAAGAGCAATCCGAAGACATATCAAAGCACATATCAAATATCTAGGTTCATTGAGCTCCACACCCACTCAGATAGGTCCCAGGCTAATCTAAGGCACCCTACTTACGCGGACAAGCTCTAGGAGACTTTTGGACCAATCGGCAAGGAAGGAGGAGGCCAGAGGTCTGAAACTTGCCCATCGAAGTTCGCTCAGGCCGACCTTCTTCCAAGTTCTTCCACCTGCTTCGAGAGTCATTATATCAAGGAGCAGGCCCAGATATAGTATGGGTCCTTGAAGCTAGTCGAAGCGGTACAAAACGAGGGTCGCACGATCACATGCGTGGTGCGTCTGTGCATCGTCTGATAGCGTGCCACTTTGGGTAAATTTATTAGTTACCCTCCACTCTTTTTGTATTTCACTTAAGTCTCGTAATTATTAAGTCACATTCAAAAAGTTTTGTAAATATTGCAGACCCCCCTCACCTTTCTTTATTATTATAAATAGGTTCTTCTGTCACATGTGGTACACCACGTGAGGCTATGTAAATATTTCACATTAGCCCTCTCAGCTTTTATTATTTCTTTTTAGTATTTAAAGTTAGTAAGGTAGTGTAATACTTTTAGTTATTTTTCACAAATACACATTTAATTTTTATTGCAAAAATGCCCTTGCCAAAATATTTTATTTTATTTATGTGTTTTATTTTTTATTAAATAGACGATGTGCATCATTTATTTTGGGAAAAATGTTGTAGATGACTAACATGATGCTTATTCATGCCATAGTTTTTATTTATAATTTTATTGCATTTTCCTATTTATTAAAAATAAAATAGGAGCTCTTTATCTATTGTTTGCTTAGACAATTTCAAAAAATATAAAACCTACTTTAAAATTTCCAAAAAATACCTAGTATGTATTATTATATCTTATAACTCTGGACCAAAAATCACAAAAATATAAAAGGAAAACATTAAAAATTGAAAAATAAAAAAATCTCTAGAAAGTAAGTAAAATTATATAAAACTTCAAAAAATAATTTTATATTGTAAAGTTTTTTTATATTATATACTACATAATAAATTAGTTTTGGGAACTTTTGGAATTTTTATCCATTTTTTAAACCAAAAACATCTCATCGTATATATTGTAGTCATTGTTTTGTATATTTAAATTAATTAAAAATACACAAAGTTAGCACAAAATATAATAAAAATCAAATAAATAGGGTAAAATTATCAAAAAACACAAAAAACACTAAAAATTGAAAAATAAAAAAAACTCTAGAAAATAAGTAAAATTATATAAAACTCCAAAAAATAATTTTATATTATATAGTTTTATTTATAATATATACTACATAATAAATTAGTTTTGGGAATTTTTGGATTTTTTATCCATTTTTTAAACCAAAAACATCTCATCGTATATATTGTAGTCATTGTTTTGTATATTTAAATTAATTAAAAATACACTAAGTTAGCAAAAAATATAATAAAAATCACAAAAATAGGGTAAAATTATAAAAAAACACAAAAACATCTTATTTTATATATTTTTAATATATATAGGTATAATTAAAAACATAAAACCATAGACTATATATACTTAATAAGAATTACATATTTATTATTAGTAGTATTTTTATTTATAAATTCCTAATATATATTTAACACCCTTAAAAATAAAAAGAATTGTTCCTATATATGTTTTGTTTTATTTTTATATATATTTATTATATATTCTAAACTTATGTGTTCTGAGGTTTGGCGTGGGGAGGTTTGGCGTGGGGAGGCTTGAGGAGCAGGGGTTGGATATCTTATGTTCTATTGTTGTTGGATCTAAACATGCATGGAGAAGATGAAGCTTGAGTCCTAAGAACTCGGTTGTTGGGATGATTGACAGAGTTGAAGCGATTTTTTGGGAGGTTGGTGGTGTGGTGCCTATACATTCAAAGAAGGTGGAGGACCCACATAGATTTGAGATTGTGCAAAGCACGATAGAGATTGGCACAAAAGGTACGATTGAGAAGGAGGGTGGTCAAGATCTTGAGTATGGACTATTGGGTTTCCATATTGGATAGGGAAATTAGCGATATAGCATAGATCTGAAAATAGAAGAAGAAATAGAAAGAAGAATAAGTGGGAAGGGGTTGTGAGAGATCACCTGGAGTGGGAAGGGGTTGTGAGAGATCACCTGGAGTGAACGGAGGCAAGTAGTGCCTTGGTTGCTAGAGCTAAGGCTCCAATTGGTTGTTGCTCGAACTGTTGAGCAAACTATGAGCTCAACATCCCATTTTGGATTAAAGCTACAGTGGCGACGAAGTTTGTCAGATTGCAATGTGAATCGATGAAGGATGTCATCTCTTAAGCCTATCACCTAGCATTGTCACCAGAGGTGGACGATCTCTCTCTCTCTCTCTCTCTTTACCCAAGAATGGCAGATGAATCGAAGTGGAGGGGGTCTCGGTGGTTTTGTCAATGACCGGTTAGTGTTTGGCAAAAGTGGCAAAGAATGGTACGAGGAAGGAGGAGGTCGTTGGATGATGTAGCTTGCGAGAGGAGTCAGCAAAGATGGAGAAAGAGGCAGAGGAGTGCTGCAAAGGACTCGATCGAGGGTGACATTGCTGGTAGCTGGAGAACTTGAGCGGAGGAGGCGAAGTGTCCTCCGTCCAATTGATGTTTGATCGAAGGGCCGGAATGATGCTACATGGCAAAAGAAAACGCAAATAAAAATATAATAAAAAGATAAAGAGAGACAGAGACAAATAAGGGGAATAAAGATGGTTGTTGGATGAAGGGGTATGCATCCAATGCCCCATAAAGAGGATACTAAGTGAATAAATGGGGTGAAAGTATGAAATTAAAAATGAAACAAAAATCAGAATAAAAAAGTAAAAACCTCACATCAAAAAGTGGTCTTCATGAAAGTTATTCATCTCGACGAGATCTACAACTTTCTTGAAGAAACTAAAACCAAAAAAGTCATCAATATAAAGCATATTTTTGGTGGTCTTCTATGTACATAGAATACCCGTATTTTTAATTTTTACAATTTTTAATATTTTAAATTATAAGAAATGAAAACTAAAATTAAATAAAATTAAAAATTTACAAATTAATAACTTTTTTTTGATATTTTAATGATTTTGAAATTTAAAAATAAAAGAAGATGGACTTATATACAAGCCATATATACATACTCTGGGCAATTCATTTTCTATGATTCTAAGTTCTATTTTGATTTGGATTTTTGCACACTTTGTTAAAGCAAAATTGAATAAATAAATAGTTAATTGACGAGTCGCTAGATACGTTTTTTAATTCGGTCACGTTGTAGCACGTGTACTTAGCAATTCGGTCAGAACCGAGAGAAGATCTCCGTGAAGAGTGTCTCGGCTTAATTTATATCCCGGGCAAGTCCGGGGTCGAACACAGGGAGGCAAAGGAACAACTTTGGGTTTAATTTATAAATTAAAGATCTAGATATCCAAACGGTATTTTTTATATTTTTTTATGCAAATAGAATGTCAAAAACAAGATGCGGGTGAATTACAACACTAAGAAAACATACAACAAGGCCAAATTAATTTTAATAGAAAACAAGTCCAAATTAGCCAATTCGTATTTTTCGTAGAGTCCTAATCCAGTGAGGAACATAAAACACATTTTTTTGGAATTTTAGGGGTTAAAATGCAACAACTAAAAATGCACACTTTTTATGGGTATTTTTGCAATTTTTCATACAAACAGTAAGCAAAAATTATGAAAAATTTACTGGAACTAAAACATGATGCAAGAAAGCTACAGTAATTTTTTTGGAATTTTTTGACAAGTTATGACTTTTTTATGATTTTTTTAGTGAAAATAGAGTGGAAATGAGTAATTAATTCCTAATAAATCCACGTTATCAAATTACTCAAAATGCAAATTATCTCAAGTAGATATTTAGATGAGCAATACAGGAGACTTGAAATTTCGTGAAAATCATGTATGTGAATTTAATTAAAAATCAAATACTAAATTCACTCTATAAATTATTTCAGGCACAAGACATCTCCATTTTAAATGAAATTTGGACTGTAAGTTCATCACATGTCAAGGCATCATATATATTTTTTTTGGAATTTTTAGAGCAACTATGCGTGAGATATAAATTTAAGAGCACGGAATGGGTAAAATATGCAAAATTTCAGTTTATCATTTTTAATTAATTACCCATGTGACATGAAAATCCAAATAAATACTCAAATGATAGAGAATAAGTTGCTCAGCACAATGGTATTTTTCATTTAATAAAAAGATGCAAAATAGGTGTCCAAATTAACACACAAACAGAGGGGTATCAGTGCAAATCTGAAAATAAGCTTAAACAAGTCAACTATGTACAAGGGCTTGGTTGTAATTACAAAAACTATAAATAAAGAAAACGTAATTTTTACAATAAAAAAAATTAGGAAAAAGACCTTCTCCTTCCTGGATTGTGCGCAGGTGGTGAACCCAACTTGAGGGGAGGCTCAGCCGGCGGTCGGCGGCGGACGGCGGCGCAAGGGGGCCGCGCGCGGCCGTGGGGAGGCGCGGCGGCCGGCGGTGGAGCGGCGTCGTGGCCGCTGGGGGCTGCGGCTTTGGGCGGCGGCGTGGAGGTGTGGGAGGCGGAGGTGGCGAGGGGCCGGCGTTGGTGGAGGGCCGGGATCTGAGGAGGAGGTGGCCGTCGCGCGTGCGCGCGGAGGAGATCTGAGAGGGGCGGAGTCGGTAGCGGCGTTGCCGCTGGCTGGAAAGCCGCCGGCGGTCGGCGGTGGAAGAGCCTTGGGCGGCGGCGGCGGTGGGAACCTCCCACTGCTGCTGCCGTGTTTTATTTTTATTTTTTTTGATTTTTTTTATTTTTTTAATTCTTTTACTGCTGTAATAAAAAGAGAGATATTTTTTTTGTTTTAAATTTTTTTATTTTTTGTTTTAAATTTTGTTAAGACTGGGAATGCATATGATAAAAAAAAAGTGATGATGGTAATGAAGATGAACTAAATAAATGGAAGAATTTTGGGGGTGAATTTGATGTGATAAAAAAAATGCAAAAATTGACAAGATGATAAAATGAGATGAAAAATTTACCTACGATGATACGGTCGCCTATGGAGTGCTCACGAGAGCACGGTCTTCGCTCGAATCGCCGGCGTGCGATGAGCTCGAGCAGCGCGCGGTTGCGGCTGCGATGTTGGCCAAAAAACCAACGGATCACACCGGAGAGAGGGCCGTTGTCGCTCGACCGCGGTTGCGTCGCTGTCACCGATTCAACTCAGGGAACTAGGCTCTCCTCACATAAAGATGGATCAAAGGCAAAATTGAGGAGAATGACATGTATATAAAGAAGAAGAAAAATGGAAGTTAGAATTAAGATGGAGTGGGATGGAGGTTAATAAAATGGTGGAGTTGAATTAGAAGTTAGAAAATATGGTGGAGTAATGGAGTTGAATGGTGGTTATTGTAGAGAATGTAAAATAATTAAATAAATAAAATGAAATAAAGTTATCTACTTTAATTACAACAAAATAAAGAAGGAAAAAATAATGGTGAATTTACAAGTGAATACAACACACTATGTATATATATATTTTTTTGTCTTTTTAATAAGAGATAGTTACAACAGAAAAATACAATAAAATAATATAAATAAAATACAACACAAACATGATTTTTTTGTATTTTTAAAAATTAAGAAAGGTAAGATAAAAAATGAACAAAAAATGAATATATACATGGTATACAATTTACATCTAGGTCCCAAAACCCAACTTTTGCAAATGAGCTCCGATTTTAATGAAACCACTTCCGTTGGATAGATAATTTTCTAACTTGAACTTTAAAAGTGAGTTTGATGAATTTGGAGTTCATACGGAGCGGGAATTTAGCTTGGAAGTTGGTCTTTACAGCTTTTTTCCCATTGGGATCTAGGAGCATTTATTTAGGGTAAAATTTGTTTTGTATTTTTGTATTTTTATATACATTATTATGAACAAGTTACAGAAAGAATTAGCCAAAAAAGAGTTGAAATAAAATTATTAAAAATCCATGAAGTTTTGGGCTATTTACAAGTATAAAACTCCTTTGATTTTGCGGCTTTTTTAGTGTTAATTTATTTTGTACAATCTTATATACAATAATTACTGTGTTTTATTTACAAGAGTCATTTTGTTAATTTATGGATTTTATGGACATTTATTTGGGATTTTACTCATGGATTTTGCTA
Organism: Ottelia alismoides; assembly: GCA_037367405.1. Taxonomy (NCBI): domain Eukaryota; kingdom Viridiplantae; phylum Streptophyta; class Magnoliopsida; order Alismatales; family Hydrocharitaceae; genus Ottelia; species Ottelia alismoides. The sequence goes on from JAZKJV010002102.1 coordinate 625,865, forward strand.
AGATTAAGATATTAAGATGATGAATCGTGGATTCATCACCGCCCTATACTTAAACTTTGCTAGTCCTCGAGCAAATAAAGAATGAATAAGTTGGGTTAACCCCTAACTGTGCATGTGAATACAAGACTTGATCCGTTCAAGAACTCTCGGTTTTAGAGATCCTAAAATTCTAAGCTGAACCAAGCTCTAGTCAAAAGGTACCCAATTTCCCTAATCATCAGACTCTCTTTGTATACGTATATATAAGGGATATGACTTTAAGTGTGGACTGCAGTTACAAGAGTAGAGTCACAACGTCACCCAAGGTTCCAGTCCAAGAGACTCTCCTATGGACCCAATCCTCAACACTAGGGAATAAATCATTTCTTGCATCCAATCCACCGTCTCTTTAGTTGTCAGACTTAAAAGTGTAGATGGAAGGCCAGTTGATGGAGGACATAGGATTGTGTCATTTCTTCTCTCCCTCTCATTGGAACAAGGATCCTCTCAAGTGCCTTATTACGCAACGCAATTTTTTTGGTGTTGATCAGTGCGTCCGTCAAGAGAAGTTGGAGCCGTCTGCACTTGTTTTCCTGGGAGTACACCGGGGTGTGCCTTTTTTGAGTACCTATCGTACCTTCTACACCCAGACTTGTAGCATTTACGATGCAGAGCCCTTTTTTGGTGCAAGCCCGACTCCTAGTCCTAATAGCGGTGGTCCAAGTGGACACTTTGAAATGGTTGGGAGCGCTCGCCTTTGGTGGAAGCTCTTTTGATAATTGACTTTGTGGAATGAGAGCTTTTTCTTTGACATTTCATTGCTTTGTAGTATTTGTGGCTAGCTCCACTGCTTTTACCAAGAGTTGGCGCACACTGATCAACAATTTTTTTATTTTATCACACCCTGGCACATAGGTAAATGTCAAGAGATAGTACAAGAACCATGTTCTCATACTGGCTAAAGATGCTGACACTCAGGTTTCATGAAGCCTTCATTGATTTTATCCCATCCTCGAGCATCATTAAATCAAGTCCAAACTCAAATCCCTCATCCCAGTTCCTCAAGTGAAATTTCAACTCATCTCATCATAACTGCAGTCGTGTATGTGAGGTGCAGATCATATTCTTAAGGTAGAGACTAAGCATGCAATATAGCACACACATCTTTCAAACTAGGGAAATGTGAATAATTAAGTCAAGGACCCTAATGACTAAGGCTGGTTAACTCAAAATCTCAAGACCTCATAAACCAAGTGTTCTTGAACATCACTAGTCTTGTGTGAAAGTGAATTGTGTCCGGGATTAAACCAACTTATTAGTTAGTTTTTTTTTTAGTTATTGTTTTTTTTTTAGTTTTCACAAAGGTTTTTTTGTTGACAAACAAAGGCAAAGAAGAAGTTTTTTTTTTGTTAGAAAAGTTTTGCTTTTTTTTTCAAGAGTTTTTTTTTTGAAAAAGATAGGTAAATAAGAAAAGATTCTTTTTTTTTTGAAAAAGTTTTTTTTATAGCAAAAGAGGATTTTTTTTGAAAGTTTTTTTTTAGCAAATAAGGAAAAAGATTTTTTTGTTTTACCCACCCCATAATTATTGTATAATATATATAAAAAATACGTGAAAGTACGAGCTATGGGTAAAGTATATATGTAATATATACACGCCCCCCTATACTTAGCTTGTGCTATGTCCTCATGGCACTAGGTGACAAAAAGACATAGCTCGTACTAAGCGTAGGAAAGCTAAAATAACAAAAAGTATAGAAGTCGATCCGCCCCCCTATACTAAGGCTCTGGACAGCCTAAGTGTAGAAGAAGAGCAAAAAATGGGGCGGATGAGGTCAAGAGGAGAAATGATGAGTAAATACACATGGCGGGCATCGGTCCCCCCTATACTTAGGCTTTGGTCAGCCTAAGTATAGGACAAGAGTAAGTGTGAGAACCGACGTGATCTCGAGAATATACAAAGAAGGGAGAATATGTACAAGAGTGATGGAATCTTCTAAGATGTTGAATCTTGATGCTGCATCTTCATGAAGAGTAATAAGATGTATCTGCTCTGTGCTCACTCTGTATGAAGTTGATGACCTCGACTTGGACTAACTGCTCTTTGGAATCAACAAAATGCTTCAACAGTTGTCCATTCACCACATGAGATTGTGCACCATCTGTGAGATCAGCTATCTCTACACTTCCATTCTCGTGCACTTTCTTAACCACAAAGGGACCCGTCCATTTAGATTTGAGCTTCCCATGGAACATCTTCAACCTGGCATTGAACAACCATACCTTTTGTCCAGGGACAAAGTCTTTGCACCTAATGTGCTGATCATGCCATCTCTTTACTTTGTCCTTATAAATCAAACTGTTGTCATATGCCCTGTTTCGGATTTCCACGAGCTCGTTCAAGTTCAAATCTCGGCAAAGCTTCCCTAGGTGACAACTCCAATTAATCTTCTTAATTGCCCATTCGGATTCATGAATCAATTCTGCGGGCAAATGGCATGGCTTGCCATAGATCATTCGAAATGGTGAAGTACCCAATGGTGTCTTGTAGGCTGTCCTATAGGCCCACAGAACTTGGTCCAAGAGCTGAGACCAGTTCTTCCTATCAGGACGAACCAATTTCTGCAAAATACTCTTCACCTCTCTGTTCGAAACCTCTGCCATGCCGTTGGACTGTGGGTGGTAAGGACTAGTAACTCTATGATCAAATCCATAGTCCTTAGCTAAAGATCTCATTTCTCGGTTCACAAAATGGCTACCCCCATCAGATATCAAAACTTTTGGCACCCCGAACCTAGCAATAATATGATCTCTCACAAACTTACAGACAGTCTTGCTGTCTGCGGTTCGGGTTGGGATAGCCTCCACCCACCTAGATAAATAATCAACCGCCAACAAAATGTACTCATGTCCTTGGCTGTTGGGAAAGGGACCCATAAAATCTATGCCCCATGCATCAAAAACATCACAAATAATCATCGGTTGCATGGGCATCTCATCTCTCTGTCCAACTGTCCCTCCCATCCTTTGACAAATCGGGCACGACCGTACAAAATCAATGGCATCTCTAAACAAGGTCGGCCAATATAATCCACATTGAAGTACTTTGTGAGCGGTTCGCTTTCCCGAATTGTGTCCTCCAGCCTCAAGTGAATGACAATATGTGAGGACACTTTGGTATTCCTCCTGAGGAATACACCTTCTCCAAACACAATCCGATCCTTCGAAGAAAAGGAAAGGATCGTCCCAGTGGTATCTCCTCGAATCCGACTTCAGTCGATCAATGCTGCTCCTAGTCCAACCATGGGGAACCTGCTTGGAGACAAGATAGTTCACCATGTTGGCATACCACGGGAGGGAGTCAATAACACAAATTGACTCATCTGGGAAGGTCTCTCTAATCCGCTCATGATCAGGAGAATCCTTGAGTTCAATCCGAGAAAGGTGATCAGCCACAACATTCTTCACTCCAGGTTTATCTTTTATCTCCAAATCAAATTCCTGGAGGAGTAAAATCCACCTAAGAAGACGCGCCTTCGCGTCCTTCTTTTCCATTAAGTATCGAATGGCTGTGTGATCAGTATAAATTGTCACCTTAGAGCCCAAAATATATGATCTGAACTTCTCGAGGGCCCATACTACCGCGAGCATTTCCTTTTCAGTCACTGTATAATTTTTCTGTGTAGGATCTAAAACTTTGCTCGCATAGTGAATCGCAAACGGAATCCCCTCTCGCCGTTGTCCTAGCACAGCTCCTATAGCGAAATCTGAAGCGTCAGTCATGATCTCAAAGGGGAGAGACCAGTCAGGAGCCTGTAGAATAGGCGAGGTACAAATCTTCCTTTTCAAGAGCTCAAAGGCCTCCAGACACCTGTGATCTACAACGAACTCTATGTCTTTCCCTAAGAGCTCAGTCAGTGGGCGGGCGATCTTTGAAAAATCTTGAATGAATCTCCTATAGAATCCAACATGCCCTAAGAATGACCGCACTGACTTTACGTTGGTAGGTGGATCGAGTTTCTTGATCACCTCCACCTTAGCAGGGTCAACCTCCATTCCCCTTTTGGAGATGACATGCCCCAACACGATACCCTCCGTCACCATAAAGTGACTCTTCTCCCAGGAGAGTACCAGATTCACCTCTCTACACCTCGTGAGGACTCGGTCCAAGTGCGCTAAACATGTATCAAAAGAATCACCATGTACCGAGAAGTCATCCATGAATACTTCCAGGAAATCTCCCACCATCTCGACAAATATGGCTATCATGCACCGCTGAAATGTGCCCGGGGCATTACAGAGCCCGAATGGCATGCGCCTGAAAGCATAAGTGCCGAATGGACATGTGAATGTGGTCTTTTCCTGGTCCTCAGGAGCTATGGCCACCTGGTTCTAGCCTGAGTACCCGTCAAGAAAACAGAAGAACTCTTTCCCTGCGAGTCTCTCCAAGATCTGATCAATAAAAGGCAAGGGAAAGTGATCTTTCTTGGTCGCAGCATTCAGGCGCCTGTAGTCGACACAGACGCGCCACGACGTGGGTACCCGTGTCGCGATCTCTACCCCCTCCTCGTTGGTGACCATCTGAATTCCTGACTTCTTCGGGACAACATGAAGTGGGGCCACCCACTTGGAGTCAGAAATAGGGTATATAAACCCTGCTTTGCACCATTTCTCAATTTCATTCTTCACCACTTCCCGTAGATTGGGGTTAAGTCTCCTCTGAAACTCACGGGAAGGTCTCACGTTATCCTCAGTAAAAATGTGGTGCGAGCAGAGAGCGGGGTTGATGCCCACGAGATCCGACACTGTCCAGCCTATTGCTTTGCGGTTCCTCTCTAAGACTTCTAACAACCTAGACTCCTGCTCTAAAGACAAGTCTGAGCTAATGATGACAGGATATCTCTCTTTGGGTCCCGCAAGAAAGGCGTACTTGAGTGTAGGAGGTAGTGATTTCAGTTCTGGCAATGTGGTATCATCAAGCAGATCTGGCTGAACTGAATCTGAATCTGGTTCCGTGCTGCATGAAGGTGGGCTAAGCTGAGTAGTACTCGCCACCAAATCAGAAGTATCGGGAGTCGGATCGTCAAAAGTATCCAAACAATCGGCAAAAGCCACGTCCGACTCGTCATCTATGTCCCATGATTGTTCCGAAGAGGATGGAACTGACAGATCCAGATGGATCTCTAAGTCATCATGAGAATAGGTTGATGCATCTCTAGCAAGATCAGACCACACCTGGCAAACTACATCATGCACTATATCCTCTCCAGATGAAAGGGTCTCGCTCTGTCCTGAAGGAATCTAACCCCAAATCCCAACTGTGCTAATCAAACTGCAATCTGCCTCTGAAGATGAGTACTCTGTGCTACTCTCTGAATCGGGTCGCTGACACTTGGTTTGCTTCATCTCAAGGTTCACTTCTCCGTCTGGAGAACGGAACATCATCATTCCCGTACCATAATCGAAAGCTGCGCCTGCGGTCCTAAGGAAGGGTCGCCCGAGAATGATCTGAGATTCTCTCCAATGATTGGGGGTCTCCATGTCCAAGACTGTGAAGTCCACCTGATAGTTCTGCCCCTCAATCGAGATAACGACGTTCTTCACTTCTCCCTTAGGTCTCTTCATTGAACGATCTGCGAATTGGAGTAAAGCTCTAGATTTGCGAAGTGGTCCCAACTCCAATTTCTGATATAAGTCTAAGGGAAGTAAGTTGATCGAAGAACCGTTATCTAAGAGTGTGCGTGCAAACGCAATGTCGTCAATACGACTCTCCACATAATGAGCACCCATGTCTCTCTTTTTCTTTGGCAAAGTCTGATTCTTGAGACAATAGGTTGTGGCTACCGATAAGACATGTGTCTTTATGTTTCGGTTATCTTTCTTCCTGCTAATCCTTCTAGGTGTGCATCTCACCTTAAGGTATTTTTGGAAGGCAGGATGGTTAGCCACATATTCATCAAATGGCACCTTCACAGTGATGTTTTCTTTACAAAACCGTGCCATATCGGGGTCATCTTTCTGAATCTTTTTGATGCGCTTTCCTGCCATAAGAGCACGGGGGAAAGGGATTGAAGCTAGGGAAACAGAGGATGAAGAGTCTGAATCATGAACTGAAAGATCATTCTTTGACTTAACGGAAATAGAGTTCTTCATACAAGAATCTTTTTGATGCAACATGGACTCAAAATCTAAACTATCTACTACAGGTTGTGGAATAGAAGCTGGAGTGGTATCCGCCACAACCGGAGATGCAAGGTCCTCCGTAGACTCAGAAGAATATCCATGCTGACGATGCTGCGTACGTGCTCTCCTCCTCCTCTCGGCTCCCTGAGTAGAAATCCTCGAATGGTGCTGATGGGGCTCTAAAATATGATGCCTCTCCTCCTTGTCCTCTGAAGACTCCTCAGGTAGAGCTCCAGAGATGCCCCTCCTCGTGTCCCTCGCCCGGTCAGGTACGACCACGGTCCTTCCGCTCCTGAGTGACATGTGGTTAGCCTCGTCACACGAAAGAATCTCATGTTCAGATTTAGGAGATGCTGAATAGTATACCTGACCAAAGTGCTGCTGAGAACTAGAACGGTTCAGGCTATTGGGGTTAGCCTGAACTTGGGCTGGGATCGAGGTAGAGGGTGCAGTCTGCTCGTCTCGCCATCTAGACAGGCGGTTGACATCCACCCGTAAGTCCTGAACCTCGTTCCTGTAGGAACGTAGCTCGTCGAGTATCTGCTGCTGAATATCCACGGGACTAGACGATGAAGGAAGTGGATAAGACTGGGCAGAAGAACGGGAAGACTGGCCCTGCTGGCCAGTGTACTGCCTCTGCTGTTGTTGCTGGGGTTGCGGGCCCTGCTGGCCCATCTGGTAATGGCCCTGTTGGCCATACTGTTGGTACTGCTGCCTCTGTTGCTGGGGTGGATGGAATCCAGGGCTCTGCTGTGAAGGAGGTGGTGCGGAGGTGAATGCGGTGTTGTGAAAGGTCGGGGGACGCTGATAGGTCTGTCGGTCTCCCGTACTTCCCTGCCTGGCAGGGTCCTGAGTATACCATATCCCATTCACCTCCCAAACTGGTGGAGGCTCCTCCTGAACTGTCTCTGCTACTGGAGGTGGCTGCTGGAAAGAGTGGGTGTAGGATTGGTTCTGCTCCCACGGCTGGGGTTGCCCTGACACCAACTGCTCCTGAACATGGTGAACTCGGTAAATGGGAGCAGCGGGTGCAGTCACGGCGGGTATCCGTATCTTGGATACCTTCTCAGTCAACTCCTCCATCTGTTTTGGAAGTTTGGAGATGCTCCGGTCTAACTCATCAATCCTCCTGTCGATCTTCTCGACTACAGTAAGCTTGTCAGCCAGAAGTCCCATGCTAGGGATCACATCCTGAGAGTGATCGACTACAGCTGGTTTCCCCCCTCCAAATGAGAGTGAACTGGGGGATGGTGTATAGGCCCTGCTGGCCATCTGTGAGCGGCTAGTTTCAGCCATCTGCTCGAATACCCTCCAGACGGTATCCGCTCCTCGTGATGTATAGCTGCCTCCACAGGCAGCGCTCACTAAACCCTGCATCTCAGGGTTGAGACCAGTGAAGAAGGATTGGACCAAGATGTTTTCATCTAATCTATGACAAGGGCACTTTTGCAGGATGTCCTTGAATCTTTCCCAAGCATCACAGAAGGCTTCATTGGGTAATTGGGAAAAACTCGTAATGCGCGTCCTCATCATGTTAGTTCTACTCAAAGGGTAGAACTTCTTCAAAAACAGGTCCTTAAACTGGGCATAAGTGGTGACGATGATCCCAAGATTCTTTACCCAGTAATCGGCTTTTCCACCCAAGGCAAATGGAAGGGCTTTGAGCCTAATATAATCCTGGCTAACATTGTTATTTTTGAGGTTAGCACAGATGAGCTCAAAGTCCCTTAGGAATGCATATGGCGCCTCAGAAGCATTCCCATCGAAGTGCGGCAACAGGTTCAGGAAATGCGGCTTCAATTCAAAATCAACTTCGGGTTCGGCCGGACTCAAGTAGTTATGAATTTGATATTGTCCGGGGTTGTATGCCGCATCCATTGGTAGTTGGACCCCAACATTTAACTGTCCCAACTGAGCTCTCAATAATGCTTGTTGCTGCTCAGATGCAGCCAATCGGGCTAGTATACTTCTCATCGGGTCTTCATGGTTCTCTTCTTCCTCTTCTTTCTTCTTTGGAGGCATTTTACTCGTGTCTTCTATATGGCCTGAATCAGCAATGTGTTCTTTATTAGAAGAGGATTTATGACTCATGATATTCTCACCAAGGCGATGGTCTTCCTCAGTGAGGTGGGAAGAGAGAAAGGGAATGGTTTGAGGGTAACCATCCCGAGAGTGAGTGATCCTGGGCTCAAGAGGGTCATGAGTCCAGGTTGGTCCAAGTTGCGCTTGGACCTTTGAAGACGTACTTTTTGAAGGGTTCAACGAGAGATTCGCAAAGTCCGAATAAATATCCCCCCAATCAGTCATCTTCGATGTCAAAAGAACCGATTAGAACACGATGTTCAATGAGGCGCTAGTTCTACGGTGCACGTAAATGTGCGGAGTGAACTCACACAATTCAAACGCAATTCAAACCCCCAATTTCACCAACTCAACACGTGATGGCCGTAAGAGTTCGGCCGATTTATCTGGTCAATTTTAGTTGGCGATAATACAATCTTGGAATGATTAACGAGCTGTTAGGTGCCCGTATTTTCCTACAGACTGACCCGGTTCTTACGACTAGTTTGACCTACTTTCAGCCAGTATAGGAGTAAGTACGGACCGTAAAAATACGGCTACCCGTTCCTTGAGGACTAATGCGTCCTCTAAACCTCCCACTCTGCTAAGGAAGTCCGGACCGTTTACCGGCTACCCGTAAATCCTCACTGAAAAGTAGTTAATCGCCTAAAAATAAAGAACCAGTAGTAAGTAAGAAATCCAGACTTGGCTCTATCCTAGGGTCGTCTCTCTCTCACTTGTAATAAAAACAAACAATGAGGGCTTTATGCACCCGAGAACAAGGGTTCTTTTTATTCCAATTAATTAAATCGACCTGCTCAATTCAGTCCCAATTTTAGAGTTAGGTTATCACTTGAATTTTATGTGAACACACAAGCACGTCTACCGTTCAATCCCAATTTCCTTTTAACCTTAAGTTGTAAAACAAGAGGGGAATCGGAAATCAGAATGCAAACGAGAAACTATGATGCATGCTCAGAAGAAGTTATACTTACAGTGAATCCCAGCACTCTTCATGCGTTATGCAAAACTGAATTTGTAAATATTACACTAAATGCATGTAGATCGAGGAAACCACACCTAAACAATATACTATTAGCGGGGAAGAATTGATTGAATTTGAGCTAAGTAGTACGTGTCTATGTGCGTCTCATTATGAATCTTATAAGATATGTGAATCTTCTAAGATAAGTGTGGCCTAATTTACGATGGGCACAAACAAGTTTGATTCTAAACTACCGTGTGCCTAATCCTTAATTTCGCCACTCAAGTCAAGCCCCTCCCTCGCCGGAGAGTGAAACAGGCTCGACACACCACAAATAATGTCTAAGTCTTTTTACATGCGCGAGCTCTCAAACAAGAGCCGCTATAAAGAGCAAGCTAAATAATTACAAAATTTTACAAAAATTCTCTCAAAAATAAACTAGTTCTCCTCGCTCTTCACAGTCAACTCGCGTCGCTTCCGTCGACCTCCGATGCACTCCAAGTCCACCGGGCCCTCGCAAGGAAAATAAAATTTATATTAGAGAGATAAACAACAAGATATATACAAAAATATAAAGAGAAATAATTGCAAAAAAAATGGAATAAGTACAAGTGGCTCGGGGGTCAGACTACCCGAGTAAATGGAAAACTAAATCCAAATTTTTAAATTAGTCCCTAAGCCGTTTGCTTCCCCGGCAACGGCGCCATCTGACGAGTCGCTAGATACGTTTTTTTAATTCGGTCACGTTGTAGCACGTGTACTTAGCGATTCGGTCAGAACCGAGAGAAGATCTCCGTGAAGAGTGTCTCGGCTTAATTTATATCCCGGGCAAGTCCGGGGTCGAACACAGGGAGGCAAAGGAACAACTTTGGGTTTAATTTATAAATTAAAGATCTAGATATCCAAACGGTATTTTTTATATTTTTTTATGCAAATAGAATGTCAAAAACAAGATGCGGGTGAATTACAACACTAAGAAAACATACAACAAGGCCAAATTAATTTTAATAGAAAACAAGTCCAAATTAGCCAATTCGTATTTTTCGTAGAGTCCTAATCCAGTGAGGAACATAAAACACATTTTTTTGGAATTTTAGGGGTTAAAATGCAACAACTAAAAATGCACACTTTTTATGGGTATTTTTGCAATTTTTCACACAAACAGTAAGCAAAAATTATGAAAAATTTACTGGAACTAAAACATGATGCACGAAAGCTACAGTAATTTTTTTGGAATTTTTTGACAAGTTATGAATTTTGTATGAATTTTTTAGTGAAAATAGAGTGGAAATGAGTAATTAATTCCTAATAAATCCACGTTATCAAATTACTCAAAATGCAAATTATCTCAAGTAGATATTTAGATGAGCAATACCGGAGACTTGAAATTTCGTGAAAATCATGTATGTGAATTTAATTAAAAATCAAATACTAAATTCACTCTATAAATTATTTCAGGCACAAGACATCTCCATTTTAAATGAAATTTGGACTGTAAGTTCATCACATGTCAAGGCATCATATATATTTTTTTTGGAATTTTTAGAGCAACTATGCGTGAGATATAAATTTAAGAGCACGGAATGGGTAAAATATGCAAAATTTCAGTTTATCATTTTTAATTAATTACCCATGTGACATGAAAATCCAAATAAATACTCAAATGATAGAGAATAAGTTGCTCAGCACAATGGTATTTTTCATTTAATAAAAAGATGCAAAATAGGTGTCCAAATTAACACACAAACAGAGGGGTATCAGTGCAAATCTGAAAATAAGCTTAAACAAGTCAACTATGTACAAGGGCTTGGTTGTAATTACAAAAACTATAAATAAAGAAAACGTAATTTTTACAATAAAAAAAAATTAGGAAAAAGACCTTCTCCTTCCTGGATTGTGCGCAGGTGGTGAACCCAACTTGAGGGGAGGCTCAGCCGGCGGTCGGCGGCGGATGGCGGCGCGAGGGGGCCGCGCGCGGCCGTGGGGAGGCGCGGCGGCCGGCGGTGGAGCGGCGTCGTGGCCGCTGGGGGCTGCGGCTTTGGGCGGCGGCGTGGAGCTGTGGGAGGCGGAGGTGGCGAGGGGCCGGCGTTGGTGGAGGGCCGGGATCTGAGGAGGAGGCGGCCGTCGCGCGTGCGCGCGGAGGAGATCTGAGAGGGGCGGAGTCGGTAGCGGCGTTGCCGCTGGCTGGAAAGCCGCCGGCGGTCGGCGGTGGAAGAGCCTTGGGCGGCGGCGGCGGTGGGAACCTCCCACTGCTGCTGCCGTATTTTATTTTTTTTTTGATTTTTTTTTTAATTCTTTTACTGCTGTAATAAAAAGAGAGATATTTTTTTGCTTTAAATTTATTTATTTTTTGTTTTAAATTTTGTTAAGACTGGGAATGCATATGATAAAAAAAAGTGATGATGGTAATGAAGATGAACTAAACAAATGGAAGAATTTTGGGGGTGAATTTGATGTGATAAAAAAAATGCAAAAATTGACAAGATGATAAAATGAGATGAAAAATTTACCTACGATGATACGGTCGCCTATGGAGTGCTCACGAGCACGGTCTTCGCTCGAATCGCCGGCGTGCGATGAGCTCGAGCAGCGCGCGGTTGCGGCTGCGATGTTGGCCAAAAAACCAACGGATCACACCGGAGAGAGGGCCGTCGTCGCTCGACCGCGGTTGCGTCGCTGTCACCGATTCAACTCAGGGAACTAGGCTCTCCTCACATAAAGATGGATCAAAGGCAAAATTGAGGAGAATGACATGTATATAAAGAAGAAGAAAAATGGAAGTTAGAATTAAGATGGAGTGGGATGTAGGTTAATAAAATGGTGGAGTTGAATTAGAAGTTAGAAAATATGGTGGAGTAATGGAGTTGAATGGTGGTTATTGTAGAGAATGTAAAATAATTAAATAAATAAAATGAAATAAAGTTATCTACTTTAATTACAACAAAATAAAGAAGGAAAAAATAATGGTGAATTTACAAGTGAATACAACACACTATGTATATATATATTTTTTGTCTTTTTAATAAGAGATAGTTACAACAGAAAAATACAATAAAATAATATAAATAAAATACAACACAAACATGATTTTTTTGTATTTTTAAAAATTAAGAAAGGTAAGATAAAAAATGAACAAAAAATGAATATATACATGGTATACAATGTACATCTAGGTCCCAAAACCCAACTTTTGCAAATGAGCTCCGATTTTAATGAAACCACTTCCGTTGGATAGATAATTTTCTAACTTGAACTTTAAAAGTGAGTTTGGTGAATTTGGAGTTCATGCGGAGCGGGAATTTAGCTTGGAAGTTGGTCTTTACAGCTTTTTTCCCATTGGGATCTAGGAGCATTTATTTAGGGTAAATTTTGTTTTGTATTTTTGTATTTTTATATACATTATTATGAACAAGTTAGAGAAAGAATTAGCCAAAAAGGAGTTGAAATAAAATTATTAAAAATCCATGAAGTTTTGGGCTATTTACAAGTATAAAACTCCTTTGATTTTGCGGCTTTTTTAGTGTTAATTTATTTTATACAATCTTATATACAATAATTACTGTGTTTTATTTACAAGAGTCATTTTGTTAATTTATGGATTTTATGGACATTTATTTGGGATTTTACTCATGGATTTTGCTAAGATTAAGATATTAAGATGATGAATCGTGGATTCATCACCCCCCTATACTTAAACTTTGCTAGTCCTCAAGCAAATAAAGAATGAATAAGTTGGGTTAACCCCTGACTGTGCATGTGAATACAAGACTTGATCCGTTCAAGAACTCTCGGTTTTAGAGATCCTAAAATTCTAAGCTGAACCAAGCTCTAGTCAAAAGGTACCCAATTTCCCTAATCATCAGACTCTCTTTGTATACGTATATATAAGGGATATGACTTTTAAGTGTGGACTGCAGTTACAAGAGTAGAGTCACAACGTCACCCAAGGTTCCAGTCCAAGAGACTCTCCTATGGACCCAATCCTCAACACTAGGGAATAAATCATTTCTTGCATCCAATCCACCGTCTCTTTAGTTGTCAGACTTGAAAGTGTAGATGGAAGGCCAGTTGATGGAGGACATAGGATTGTGTCATTTCTTCTCTCCCTCTCATTGGAACAAGGATCCTCTCAAGTGCCTTATTACGCAACTCACTCAGCACTTAGCTCAACTCTGAGGAGGTAGTGAGGGTGGGATTCTTTTGATTGAAGAAGCACACACGTGGAAACATATATCGCCCCAATGGATGTCCACTTCCTCCCAACATGATGTAATGGCATGGACATCTAAAGACAAGACGTTGTGCGTTGCAATAAAGCTTCAAAAGTGGGATAGTCTTCTAGCTCAAGAGGAAAAATTCCTTATGTAAATGTTGTTGTATATGGTATAAAAAATGCAAAATCAAAAACTCTAAAATTAATATACGACAAAAGTCAAATAAAAATTCAATTTCCATCTGAGTATGTATGAAATAAGCAAGGCATTATGCTTCAAAGTCAATATCTCAAGGTTGCCTACAATAGGAGACTTAACTACAATGGTCAAACTCCATAGGATATGTGACTATACTGGACATAATCCATTCTTCTATCTGTCCCCTTTTCTTGAGACGGTTGTACTTAAACTTAGAAGGAAATACCATGTTCCTCGTGGAAAAAGTAGCTAGATTGGGAAATTAGGGTTATCTTGTTAAGGGAAATTGTTCCTTGCTTTTTCTTCTTAAAAGAGCTATATTTACATACACGGCACATGTAAGACTCATAGTCATAAGGGTTCGCATATGAATAGTAGGCTTATTGTAACATGTCTATTGAAGTGACCTGAACATAGGATAATGGAACTTGAGGGCTATTAAGTTTTAGACCCTATTCTCAAGAAGGTTCCGAACAAACTAACAATATAAAGGTCTTAACTAAGCTCCAAACTTTTATTTTGTGAAGACAAGTTTAAAAATCATTATCATTCTAACCTTTATATTTTCCTTATCTTTTTTTTTGAATCATTTATTCCTTGAATAAGTGATTGCTAAGAACTAGCAAAGGTAAGTTTATGGGGTCATGAATAGCCATTCTTCTACCTTTATTCTTCCATTTCGTCTTTAAATCCCTACTGAAACAACTGTAAATATCAATAACTTGTACAAATTAACAATCATTATTTGTTTAAAACTATTGTATAAACATATGATTCAAATCCTAAATAAAATAATAAAGAAAATAAAAATAAATAAATTATCAAAGATATTGAATGACCATAAAGTCTTAGATCAAATCTTTGATACTTCATTTATTTTTGTGGTCATTCAAATACTTCATTTTGGACCTATTTTATTGACTGATCAACGATATCATTGATCAGCGTGGAATAAGTAGGGGAAGGTAAGGGTAGATACTGTATAGAAACCCTAAATTTAAACACTAAAAATAAACATTTTTGCAATATTTTATTCTTCGCATTACTCACATCAAATAATAAAGTTTTTGACATGAAACATGTACATAAAAATACATAAAAAAATAATTAAAAAATTACTAGTAAAAATAATGCACATTGCAACCAGGACACATAGATGAAAAGCCACAAACTGAATTTCACATATCAATATCTTATCCATATAAACTCAAAATTCACCAAACTCACCTCCATTGTATTCCAAATTAAATTATCTATTTAATGAAGGTGGTTTCATCAAAAATAGAGTTAATATACAAAAGCGAGCTTTCCGGGATACCATTGTATTGTTTATATGTATATAATATTCATATATTGTATTCTTCATATAATTACTCTCCTTATATTATTAAATAACTGCAAATATTATTTAAAATGTATTAAAGATATAAACACAAATAAAACCATTAGAACACCTTTCAAATAAATTATACATTATAAAACATAGGTATATTATACATATACTATATATATACACATTTATTTATGTATGCATAAAATTATAATAAAATAAAATATGCAATTACGTATTTAATTATATTATAAACATATAAAATATGTAGTTATGATAATAGTAGTTAAAAAGTACAAAAAAATACATAGAGCATAAGAATATATGCATATAAATGTACATGCAAAAATTAACTTATAATAAATAAAATTGTAAAAATACATAAAATTCATGATAAAATAGTTTTAAAAATAATAAACATTTTCCATGTTTTAAATTTTAATTACTATTTCTTATTGATTTAATAAGGGTTTTCATTTTTTGTTTTGTCTTGTTGGGTTGACTTGGCCCAATCAGGGTGCATCTTTAGTTGACTGCTCGGTCAACTATACATCCTTCGCCTCTGACTCTATTCACCAACGACTTTGATAGACTCACAAGAACCCCTTTTCTAGTCCAAAATTCCACTCTTCCTCCATGACTCCATCTCCCTCGAGCAGCCCACCTTCATGTTCGTCCCTCAACCCTCTTCCACGCCTACTCCATAAGCTTCACCAACCTCTATCTTCCTTCACATAATCCTCCCCACCACAAATTCACCTCTTCCTCTTGTTTCTAAATAAATTCATCCACCCCTTTTTGCTTTTCGATCCTTCTTTGCGAGCCATAACCTCAAAAATCCACCACAGATCTGTAGCCCCTTGTAACAGAAGAGAATCCATCGGATTCACGACACAGATAAGGCTCCTAAGGATTGATCCACCATCGCGGAGATGAGCTCCAGGTGGTTCTATAATCCTTTGTCCTTGAAATACCAAAGATGACCGAGTAGAGCGGTCGTGTGGACCACAGTCGCTGAGGCAACTGACACGAAGCTCGTTGATAAATTCAACAATTAACCCACAATAAATAATATAGCAATGAAATCAAGTGGATGTGGAGTCAAATTTTATTATAAACCCTATATATAAATGTGTATAGTGCAAATATGTGTAGGGTGTCGAACACAAGAAACACACGATATAGTTGAATTATTATTTATCTCTAAATAATAATTCGTATTGTATATATATAGATACACAGTATTTATTCAATGTTTTTATTTTTTTGAAGTTTTTATTTATATTTTTATATTATTTTTTAAATTTTGTACTTTTTAATTTCTTTTTATATTTTCTTCAGATTTTTAGTTTCTCTTTCTTTTTAATATAATAAAGGTTTATATTACTATAATAATATGTATAATATAAGGTATATTTATAATATATATAATAAATATGTAAAAATCAGAACATACAAATAAAAACAGTCCTTTTTATTTATTTAGAGGGTGTAATATATATTTAGGTATTTATAATAATTAAAAATAATAAGTATATAAAATATATGTTTATGTATATAAGCTATATAGAGGATTCAAATTATAAATATATCTACATAATTTAAAAAATACAAAATAATATTTTTTTTCTAAATATTCTTCTATTTTTCGTAAATGTTTGGTGATTTTTACTAATTTTTATGTATTTTCAAAATGCAAAATATCCCAAATCAGGGATGAATTAAATATGCCTAATTGTTTTGAGATTTGAAACTAGTAAATATGTTCAAAATTTCTCAAAACTATTTTTAATATATAGTAACATGTATATATAAATATAGGACGGAAATCTATTTGTTGGAGTTTTTTAAAATATTTTGCAATTTTAAGGGTTAGCAAGTGTTTGTAATTTTTAGGGTTTTTTTTTATTTTTTATGATTTTTGGTTTCTATTGATAAAATATAATAATAAACATTAGGTAATTTTTGGAATTTTTTAAGAAGGTCTTATAGTTTTTGTATTTTTGAATCAAACAGGGAACAAACTATCTCCTTTTGATTTTTAATTAATAGAAAATGTAGATGAAATAGTAAATAAATTATATGGTATGAAAACATTTAATCAAGCATTCCATCTATTTTTGCATAATTTTTGGAGCATGATGAGTATTTATAGAAATAGAAATGCCAAAATTATATTTTTGCAAGCTACAAGGGGATTTATGCAATATTATATAAATGCAAGGGGTATGTGCAAAAAATACGACAAAGTTTGAACAAGAATTCAAATTTTATATACTAAATTGTAATTACAAAAACCGGGGGGGGGCACATGTAAAAATTATCTTAAAACCCCAAAAAAATTCTTTTTATATCTCATATTTCCTTATTATATATATTATTTATTAGGGTTAAACGGGGCTGCCCACTGGGGGGAGCTAACTTGGCTCCCCCACGTCATTTCGCCCACTTTTTTATTTTTTTTTGAAAATTTCTTCCCTGGAATTTCATCACTATATCATTATATCATGTCATTAAAATTTCATGCAAAACAGAGACTCCTATGGCCTCCATCTAGACAGTCATTTTTTAACGGTAACAGAATTGTTAAAAAGAGCCCATCTAGATGGAGGCCGTAGGAGTCTTTGTTTCGCACGAAATTTTAATGACATAATATAGGGATATATTGATGAAAATCCACGGAAGAAATTTTCGAAAAAAATAAAAAAGTCGGATGAAATGGTGCGGGGGGAGCCAAGTTAGCTCCCTCCATGGGGGTAGCCCCATTTTACCCTATTTAGTAATAATAGTTTTAGATTAATTTTGGACTCATTTAATTTTATTAAACATAAAAACATCTCAGACACTTATTCTGTGCACTATTTCGTTGTATTTATTACATTGAAAATACTTAGAAGTTAGTAAAAATCCTATAAAAAATACCAAAAATATAAAATATAAAAAATACACAAACATTTTATTTACCATAATTTAAGTTTATTTTGACTTAACTAAAAATATAAAACCTATATTATACATTATATATTACATATAATACATAAATATATATATTATATAATTATATATCTTATTTAAAAATAAAAAGAAATCAACATTTTGCAAAATTAAAAAGAAAATATACATTTAAAATTTTAAAAATATAATAAATAAAAATCCACGAAAATTAAATATAATTAAAAAACACACATAAAAGCGAAGAAAAAATGTAGAAAAATGAAAAAAAGACTATTATTAATTAGAGACATATTAGTAATTGTGATCTACATAATTTGCTCCCAGTGTTCAAGAACTCAAACTACTTGTACCTACACACATAATTATCTGAGTTTATAATAAATTCTAACCCACATTCACACTTAGTTGGTTTATCATTAATTATTAGTTAATTGTTGCTTAATTTGAGATTGATTACCGCAATGATTAGGGTTTCGGCCTTGTTAGAAATCATAGGTCAATCTTGAGTTAAACATGTACCATGCTTGAGGAGCTTGCTTAAGTCTGTAGAGAGTTTTCCCGAGCTTAAAAGCATGTT
Organism: Ottelia alismoides; assembly: GCA_037367405.1. NCBI lineage: Eukaryota > Viridiplantae > Streptophyta > Magnoliopsida > Alismatales > Hydrocharitaceae > Ottelia > Ottelia alismoides. The sequence goes on from JAZKJV010002102.1 coordinate 644,344, forward strand.
TTGTTCTCGAGTGGTCTTCAAAACCAGGTGGTTACCTGACATAAACTTCTTCTTAATGAAGTTGTTTAATAACGTGCATTTGGAATTCATTTGAAACAACTTGATTTCCTGGAACAAGTGAAAGCTAACAACATTCTAGTTGACTCTATTATTGCAATGTGTGTATAGGTATCATCGAAATCAATGCTTTCCTACTATGTATATCTCTGAGCAACAAGTCTTTCCTTGTTCTCGACAACTATTCCTGACTCATCCAATTTTTTCTTGAAAACCCACTTGGTTCTAAAAATCGCGTGTTTTTCAGGTCTAGTCACAAGCTCTCCTACATGATTTCACTCAAATTGAACAAGTTCTTCTTGCGTTGCATTTACCAAGAATCAATTTTGCAAGCCTCGTTAGCAGACTTCGGCTCCACTAGGCATTCAACTGCAAATAACGCAAATGAATTGAAGTGTGATCTTATTTAGATTCCTTTAGAGATGTCTATGATCACCAACTCTTTTGGTTAAGTTCTAACAAAGCTAAAATCCTTGGGGAACCCATGATAATCGCTATTCTCAAGGATGTTAGAAGGATCTACTTGATCATCTTCCTCAAAGTCTAATTCATGTACTTGAGGATTCTTGCAGAAGTTCTTATCAAACAAAACATTGACTGCTTCCATAACAATCCTTGTTTTCTTATTGAATATCCTGTAAGCTTTGCCTCTTGAAGAGTAACCTAAGAAGATTCCCTATACACTCTTGGGATAAAGCTTGTCAAGGTTATCCTTACAGTGAAGAACATATCATTTACTTCAAAAAATATGGAAATAGTTTATACTTGGTGAACATCTGAAATTGAGTTTAAAAGGTGTCTTCTTTAATCATGGTTTGATTAAAGTTCAATTTAAGACATAGTGTTTAGTGTTTATGGTCTCTACCCAAAAATATCTAGGAAGATCATATTTGCATAAACTTGTATGGGAACATTCCTGAAGAGTGAGATTTTTCCTTTAACTGCGTAGTTCTGAGCTACCATTATGGAACAGAAAACTCATGCTTGATCCCAGCCTTAGCACAATAGTCAGAAAAATTATCATCCTCAAACTCTTGACCACGATCAATTCTTAACGTAGTGTTTATAGATCCCTATTTTTTAATATTTTTGGCTAGCTTATCACAATTTGAGAAAGCTAAGTCCTTGGAAGAAATGAACAAAACCTAAGTATAAGGTGAGTGGTCATTTACTATAACAAAACAATAGCAACAACCACTTTAACTTTTGAATTTCAAGGGTCCAATAGGTGTAAAATCTCTAACGGTCTGGCAAAGCATATATGCTTTTTGGACTCTATGGGTTTTTTATGTAGTTTTCCTTATTCACATGTTGAGCACATGTTTACCTTATTATTGGATAGCTTAGGTAAGTCTTTAATGAAGTTAAGTTTTCGAAATCTTTGGATTAAATTCATGTGAATGTGCCCTAATCTCTTATTCTAGAGTAAGAGTTCTTCTTGTGCTGCTAGAAGGCAATCTAATAATTAATACTCAACAAATCTAAGTGTGTAGATACTTATTTGCCTATCTCCTATAAGCAACAAGTCTAGTATGCCTTCCTTAAGAAATTCAAAACCAGAAGAAAAAAAACACTACTTTGAAACGATTATCACAGATCTGAGACTTACTCAAAAGATTATAGATCAGACCGTCAACAAGGCTTTCATGACTAATAGAAGGTATAGGGATTCTGATCGTACCTTTGCCATATATCAAACCTTTTTGGTTGTTTCCAAAAGTGATGGTCCATCCAACTTTGGCCTTGATGTTGTGGAAGAGGCCCTTATCTCCATTTGTCTGTCACAAATATCTGTTGTCCATGATCCACTTGCTAGTACTATCTCTCTTGATGTCATGTGAAATACTATCTCGTCATGAATGGACATTTAATTTGACTTCTTTGAATAACCTTGTGTTCTAATAAATAATTAAAGGGTTTCTTCAGTACCTATTGCTTGTGGGTCCTCAGTGGGTTAGTATGGTTCCTTGAATTTCTCCTTGGTTCAATAATGTTCTTGGCTTTAACTTGACCCTGGACTTTCTTAACAGTTAAAACTTGTTTCTCTATCTTAACAAACTTAAAGCTTATACCCTTTTCGGGGTTGTACCCTAACCCATAGTTCTATTCTAATAATTACCTCCTAATAATTTGTCTAGGTTCTCCTTACCCTTATTCAACTTTGATAAGTCCTTAGCTAGGTGTGTGTATTCTGTTTTAGCGTGTTGTTTGTCAGAAAGAGACTAACTAGATATGTCTAATATGATCTTTCAGAGAGCTAGTCTCTTTTGAAATATCTTTTAGTGTGGTGTCTGTATTTAATTTTAGCACTTCGTTTTCCTTTTTCATTTTCACCACTAGACTATGAAACTCAGAAATAGCTTCTTGTAATTCATCTAAAGAAGGTTCTTCAGAAGTTACCTATTCATCTTTGAGAGCCATGAGCCCAAGCAAGGCTTCTTTCTTATTGGAGTCGCCTGACCCCCTTTTAGAAGATGTTGAAGCGTTGGAGTCGAAGTCGAAAGAATCCTAAGCGGCTTAAAAGCTTTTCTCTTTGGATACGTGTGGTGGTGTTTGTGGCCTTTTCTCTGCTCTTCCTTGACTCTCTTCTTGCCTTTGCTTGTGTCGTGGCTTCAAGGTTCTTGATTGTTGCTTCCCTTTTAGAGTGGACTATCTTTCTTGAAGTGTCCCTCTTTTTGTAGTTGAATCACTTGAGATCACTTCGTTTCTTCATGTCATCTCTTTTGATGATATTTTTGAACTTCCTAGTGAGCATCGCCTAGTCTTCTTCTAAGTTGTCTTCTGAAGTTGACTTTGTTGCTTGAAGTGCAATACCTTTCTTTTTCTTACTTTAGCTTCTACTTTAGTTGTTTGAGTTTTCTCAACTTCATAGGATAATAGTTTGCATATAAGTTTGTCAATTGGGAGAGGGTTGATGTCATTAGCTTTATTGATTGCAATAGCAGTTGTGCTCCAGATATGTGTGAGAGATGTGAGTATCTTATTTACATGTTTTAGATCATTGATCTCAACATCGAGATTGCTGAAATTGTTGTTGATTACGTAGAATATTGTATACATATCTCGGATGGATTCTCCACTTTCCATTTTGAAAAGCTTGTATCTCTGCTAATGCAGACTGACTTGATGCTCCTGTATCTTGGTTGTACCTTTTTAAGTGACATTGAGCGTGCTCCATTTTTCATAAGCAGACTTTCAAGCTAACATGTAGTTGAACTCATCTATTATAATAGCACAGAAAAAGACATTCATTGTCTTTGAGTTCTACATAGCTTTCCTATTGTCAGCATAAGTAAGAACACTTCTAGCAACTGCCTCGTGTACTTAGATTTCCAAATGCCCTTGCCAATGAACTCTAAGAAGATTTGTACGCAAACCTTCTAATGAATAGGCATTCATCTACCTTTATTCCATCATTTTGTCTTTAAATCCCTATCAAAACACTTGTAAATATCAATATTGTACAAATTTACATACAATATTTGTCTATACTTAATATATAAACATATGTATTTAAATCTAAAATAAAATAACAAAGAAAACAAAAATAAATGAAGTGTTAAAAATATTGAATGACCCTAAACAATGAGATCAAGTTTATATTGATTGAGTCCGCAAGGAATAAAGTATGTGGAGATCAGGGCTCGATAATGTATAGAAATTCTAACTTTAAACCTTAAAAATAGCCATTTTTCACTATTTCATTCTACACATTGCTCACCTTAAATAATAAAGTTTTCAACACAAAACTTTTACATAAAAATACATAGAAATTTATAAAATTAATTGCAACAAATGCACAGTGCAACTGGGACACACAGATGAAAAAGTCGCAAAACCAAAATTCACAAATCATTATCTTCTCCATATAAACTCATATTTCACCAAAATTGCCTCCATTGTATTCCAAATTAAATTATCTATTTAATGAAGGTGGTTTCATCAAAAATAGAGTTAAGATACAAAAGCGGGCTTTCTATGATACCATTGTACTGTGGGTATATATATATTCATATAATTTATTCTTCATATTTTTACTCTCTTTATATTTTTAAATAATTGTAAATATTATTCAGAACATATTAAAAATATAAACATAAAATAAAATCATTATAATACACTTCAAAATAAATGATACATTATAGTATATAGGTATATTATACCTATAATATATACATGTATTTCTTTATATATGTAAATAAAACTATAAAAAATAAAATAAAAATATGTAAATATGCATTTAATTATATTATCAATATATAAAATATTTAAATATTATACTAAATATTAAAAATACAAAATAAAAATAAAAATACATAGAACATAAGTATATATACCTATAAATGTGCATGTAAAAATTAACTTATAATAAATAAAGTTGTAGAAATAAATAAAAATCATGATAAAATAGTTTGAAAAATAAGAAACAATTTTCATGTGTTAAGTTTTAATTAATAAAATCATTTACTATTTATTATTGAATTAATAAAGATTTTCATTTTCTGTTTTGTCTTATTGGGATGACGTGGCCCAATCAATGCCTATCTTTTGTTGATTGCTTGATTAATTGTACATCCCTCACCTTTGACTTCGTTAGACTCACAAGAACCCCCTTTCTTCTCCAAAATTCCACTCTTCCTCCACGCCTCCACCTCCCTCGATCAACCCACCTTCATGTTCCTCCCTCAACCCTCTTCCACGCCCACTCCATTGGCTTCACCAACCTCCATCTCCCTTTAGACAATCTCCTCCCAAAGTATCCTCTTCCTCTTATTTATAAATAAACTCTTCTTTCCCCTTTTTCCTTTGTGCTCCTTCTTTGTTATCTGTAACCCCAAAAATCCACCACAGATGTGTAGCCCCTGTTGAGAGGAGGGACTCCATTGGATTCACAGTGCGGATAAGGCGCCTATGGATTGATCCACCATTGCCAGAGTTGAGCTCCAGGTGGTTCTCTAATCCTTAGTCCTCTAATGAAGTTCGAGCTGATTGCAATTGCTTTCTAGGTTATCATTAATTCCTGCTTTTAATTATGTAGTTTATTTCATGTATTTAGCATATACTTTGCTTTTAATCCCAAAATTATCGTATGCTAGAGCTTATAGCTCCAGACACTATTTCCTTGTGATCGAGCTATTGTCACCATCCTTCGACCACCCCATTCAATTTCTCTCCGCTTCTATGCTCTCCCTTCGAACTACAAACTCTTGGCGTAGGTTGGAATTGTTCCATACCCCAGATGAGGTTAATTAATTCCAGGTCTTTGTCTCCAAGCAACTCGAGTAAGAAATCGCTCCAAACCTCTCCTTAGTGAGGTATGGACTCAACTAGGACCTCAAGCTATGTGCAAATCTTTTAGGGAATCTACACAGCTAGAGAGGTTGCCAGAGTCGCGAGCATGGCCTAATCGAGGTTCACCAAGGCATTGTTTCTTCCCCTTATCTTTTGGATCCTCTACCTATTGTCCGAAGAAGAAAAATGCCTAGATCTATTCCTAGTCGCTCGATTGAGGCAAACCGCTAACAACTATGGATCATTGATTGCATAAGTGGACACACGTAGCCACTCAAGAGTCGCCTATCTCCACCTCATGCGTGCCTCATGAGCCAGCCTAAGTAAATTTCATCCAAGCCCCTATGCATGTTTGTATTTGAGATTAGTATTATAAATATTAAATATAGTGTAATATTTTGTGCATAAATTGCATGAGGGACCCCTAAGCTGTCTAATATCGCATGTAGGTCCTTCCACCTCATGTGTAGTTGCACACGAGGCTCTGTAAAGTTACATGTACCCCTTATATTTTTGGACACGTGTATTAAATGAAATACAAGTGTCCTAAAATTGCAATAAGTCCATGTAACTATGGCATTTTTCCTTTTATTTTTTCCATATTAATTTATTATTTTTAAAAAATAGGAAAATTAATAAAGATGAATGTTGTCATGCTTGTCCTCGCATAATTTTTATTTGGCATTTAATTAATTTTCTTATTTATTAAAAATCTAAAAGCATGCATTATCATCCTCTCTACAGATAAAATTCCATAAAAATTATAAAAACTTTTCCGAAATTTCCCAAAAAATTTATATATATATATATATATTACAGTATTATCTACCATATATCCAAATATCACTAAAAATATAATATGAAAAGATTAAAAATCACAAAAGCCTAAAACTTATAAAAATTAATAAAAATTCTTGAAAAATCCAAAAAATATCTTTATTTTTCTGATTATATTTATACTATATGCTAAAAATAGTTTAGGGATAATTTTCGACTTAATTATATTTATTAAACCCAGAGTAATCTTGGATATTTAATCTATGTACTGTTTTGTATATTTTATTACTTTAAAAATACATAAAATTTAATAAACAAATTTATAAAAATTAGCAAAATCAAGAAAATTACAAAAAATGTAAAAATATTTTATTTTTTGAAATTAAATATATTTCTATCTGTTTATAATATAAATAGTTATATTATAAATATTAGTTGCATATTACTTATAATATCTATAATATTATCTATATTTATATATTGTGATTTAAAAATCAAAAATAAATTTAAATTTTGTAAAATAACAATATAAAAATATAAAATAAGTACAAATCAATAAAAAATTAGGGTTTTTATCAGTTGTGCCCCTCAAGATATTGCAGTATCAGTTATGCCGCTATCTTTTTGGAAATATCAATTGTCCCCCCCCAACATTTTGTTCGTTCTATCACTTGCGCCCCTCCATTACTTTAGTCGTCAGTAATTTGAACTTAACCATGGTTTTCTCAAACCATGGTATAGCTAAGAGGGGTATATCCAGAAAAAAGCTGGCATACCCTTTCACTCTTTTTCCCTCATCCTCACCCTCCAACCCTTCCTCCTCCTACCACCACCTCCATCTCCTTCTCCTCTGTCATTCACCATCAACATCAGCATGTCGACGATGATGCTGCCGATTCTCGATGACGAGATCGACTAGGAGGGGATGGGATGCTGGCGACAATGAGGAGGTTCGGCTAGCTGAGATGGAGATGTGGGGCGAGGTTGGAAGGTGATATTGGCAGCGGTGAGGGGGACCGGAAAGGAGGTCTTCCACCATTGAGCAACCGAGGTGGAGAAGAGGGAGAAAGGGCGAGATCTAGCACCGTCAACTCCATTCGTGAGCAGACGCTTCCATCTCTGCCATCATCGAAACCAAAACTCAAATCGGAGGTCATTATGACCTTTGATTCAACTCAATTTCATCATGATTCCATGCAATTTTGTTTTAGGTTCTTCGATTTCAATTCATATTTTCTATTCTCCCAGTCGCACAACCATTTCGCAACCCACATCTCCATCCCAATCATTGTTGATGAAGAGACCGATCAGGAAGGCCATTGTCACCAAACTTTTTGCCGTTCGGGAGGCACGAGGGGAGGGGAGGCAGGGGGCAACGGGTTCAGGGGGAGAAGCTCAGGGGCAAGGGGGCCGATCTGGTGGGGTAGGGGGACACACGGGGGGTAGAGGCGGGGGGAGGGGGAGGCGCGCAGGTGGTGAGGGTGGCAGGGTTAGGGGGAAGAAGCTCAGGGCTGGGGGGATTCGTAGGGGCAGTTGGGGCAGAGGAGGCAGCGTGAGGGCGGAGGAAGGAGCTAGGTACGAAGGGAGCACCTAGGGGCGGGGAAGGAGGCGATAGTGGAGCATAAGGCTGGGGATGAGGAAGAGAAGGGGATGAAGACGAAGAGGATGGGGAAGGAGGAAGAAGAGGATGAAAAATGACATTTTCAGCCATTATTGTTAATTTAATTCCTGTTATGTCCCAAAGTTAACTTCCGTTTGCATTGGGAATGAATGGCAACTAACCTGAGGGGCACACGTGATACAAAGGCAAGAAGTTTGGGGGCACAACTGATATTACCAAAAAGATAGTGGCATAACTGAAATTGCAACATCTTAGAGGGGCACAACTGATAAAAACCCGAATAATTAAATATAATTAAAACCATACATAAATGGGGACAAAGGAGAAAAATACAAAAAAATAATTATTATTAATTAGAGATAATTATTAGTAATTGTTACTTACACTGTTTGCTCCAAATGTTAGACAACTAAGACTAGTTATACTTATATACACCTATTTATCTGTGTTATAATAAATTTTAACTCACTATTGCACTTACTTTATTATCATTAATTGTGGCTTAATTGTTGATTGATTGAGGATTTGGTTGACATAGTGACTATCGGCCTAGATTGTTAGGCCAGTAGGCTAGTTCTTCGGTTAAACAAATGGTATTGTTACCGGGGTACAATGCGTAGTGTGAATTTTAGATATTAGTTACTCTGTTTATCTACTTTTATTTTTTATTAAATAATTTCTTATATGTTCTAATCTATTTCTTATGTTTGCCTTTGTTGCAAGGCCCGCAGATCAAGGGAGGACTTCTTAGGAGGATATGTGCACCCTAACGAAGCGGAGATTGGCTTCTTCTCCCTTGAAGCTTATATGAGAGAGCAACAAGAGCTGGGGAGTTGATTAGATAAAACTAGTTTTTATTCTTATTTGTGTGAGAGAGATTATTATATTAATTTACAATAATACATTTGACATTGAACATTTGGACTATCCGGACCTATTTTACAAAGTGCTTGTTCACTTGGGGGCCCGCGTGATTTTTACGTCTTCAATGCCCTCTTCACTTTTATTTCCTTATTTTCCCTTTATTTTTATTTATTTTCCGTGATTTGTGTTTTTCAATTTTTTATGTTTTACATCTTTTGTGCTTGAGCCCTTAGACTTAAGATTTTTATCTGCACTTAGCCCGGTAATTAATAGGTCCAAACGTAAATAGACTATATGTTCCTGTAGACATATATGTTTGGACTTATCAAATTAATCGGTGCTTCTCGCTAGTAGAAATTCCTATTTAGGACGGTTCTCTCTTGCATAGAATATAGAATAGTTTTAAATTAATGCGTAAGTCACTTTGCATGTAGAGTGTTCAAGCAAGGTGCGCATTCCCTACTCAGCATGCATTCATAGGTTTACACGCATCGGCTTTTCCAACTTCTCCCCTATTTTCTTGGATTTAAATAAATCAAGAACTGAAATATTTGTAGGTAATTCTTCCTGAAAAATACTCAAAAATTTAAAAACCCAAATAACTAAAAAAAGGGGACTAGTAAATAAACTTTGGCCCAAATTAAAATTCACAACGGACTTCATTGTATTGTGCTCATAAAGCCCGCATTGTCTTTACGTACCCTCCAAACTGAGTGAGGCATGACACCGAAGGATTAAATACCAAATCTCAGTCTTTGGCTACCTCGATTATAGCCTGGATCTGTAAAGTAATAGCACTTCAATCAGTGCATGGGCGAGTAGGGCTATGCCTACTTGCATACTTAGTCTGAATTACTTGGGCATATGAGAACTGTGATGGTGAGTCAATATCTCATCATTCCACATCTAAGTACCGTGCAAGGGTGAAGTATTTGATTCGGTAAATTAGCTTCCTCCATCTACTTCTTTAGATGAGTTGCGGGCCCAGATATGTTATATCAAAGGCTTTTAAAAAGTGCAGACTACTACTTACAAAGGCCATGGGAAGTACATGCCAATTGTCACTCGCTTATAGGGGTAGTGCTAAAGACAAAGATTGGTAAATTTTCATGCAATAATATAAAAATTGATAAGAAAAAAGTTGAACTTTCACAACTTCGCCTGTGTTGAGTTGGTGAGCCTAATCGCTTTGGTGAACCCAATCGCTTTGGTATTTGTTTTGGATCTAGTTAGGTCAAAGATCACAGTCCCGCGTACTTACGTCGTTTATTTTAACTTATTTTTATCATTCCTTTTTTACTTCTCTCATTTGAGACATTTCTCATTTTCTCTTCATTTTATTCCTTATGAATCTCTAAGGTCATTATTCCTCATCTCTACTCATGTTGTTTCTCAAGATGTCGAGTCTTGGATGGCTTAGTCTGGACTCTGCAGATGACAACATCGATTCCATGACTCCAACATCTCTAATAATTTGGGGTGATTCCAGAGAGATCGGTTTGTACTTTAAGAACCACTCTCAGGACTCCCCATCTTCATTATCTCAAATAAATCAAGATCACTCATGTCCGAAATTCCTCCTTTGTGGATGGACATAAATCTATCTCCATACACATTGCCTAATTCAATAAAGTTCTAAATTGGCCCTGATTCTGAACACCTCTTTACTTCTGGTGCACAATTTCACATTGATCGAGTTCATTTCATCATGCATATCTGCATACCAATCATGGCTTGATTTCCTCTAAGCACGAATCAAAGATGGATTCTAAAAAGAAGACACGCCAAGTTGAGTAGAATGAGGTGACTGCTCAGATGCTCACCTCTATACAAGCGATCCAGACACAACTGATTGTACAAGCTAAAGCTCATGCTACCTTCTAAGATATGTTATTAGAACTAAGGAGAGATAGAGAGAATGGATGAGGAGGAGGAGTATAAGCACAAGTAGATGGACCCCATGGAGGAAAGAAGAGAGGCTCCATAGCCTGTTTTAAAAGGAAACATGCAATCTTGGTGCTGGCCAAATGACAAAGTGGATCCATATTCCACCTATCCACGGATACTTTGAGCTCAAACCGCAGCTCATGTATCTTCTCCCATCATTCGAAAAGAACACTAATGAGTAACCCTACATCCATCTACAGCAGTTTGGCCACATCTGCGTCACTACATACTACCCTAACAAACATTAGGTGTAGTTGAGATGACTTCCTTTCTCTTTAAACTTTATGATAAGGCTTTATGTGGGATTAATCAATTTGGGAAAGGTAGTGACGATCGGGGAGGAGATCAAGTCAGCATTCCTACACAAGTTCTATCCCATGGGTCGATTGAACTAAACGCATGCCACGTCTCAAATTTCTCCCAAGGATCCCACGAGTACATTCATGATGCCTCAAAGATATTACGTGATTTACAAGAGAGGTGCCCCCATCATGACATCTTGAGGACCATCCTGGTCCAACACTTTTTGGGGTCCTGACTCAAGAAATTCGGGGGTTGATTTATATTGTATGCGGTGGTTCTCATTTCAACAATGATGAAGATGTAGTCTGGAAGATCTTTGAAGAAATGGCTAAAGGAGAGGTTGCCTTATCTTCATTTCGAGCATATCAGAAGCAGCCACAGATCCACCACAAGACTGTCAATATGGTGGCATCACATGATGAGCACATGGATGAGAGCTCCAATCTGAGAATCATACGGAGCCACCTATCTAAAGTGGACATTATCAAGAAGTGATCACAAGACCTCAAGAAATTAGCTATGACCAAATAGAGAACCAAGAACTTGGACAAACTCTACCAGATCGGCAAGCATCTGGAGCTCTTATTTAGCATGATTAGTACCTTCTAGTCTATGAGCTCATCAGCCACAACTCTTGCTGAGCCGAAAGAACCTGCACCATCATAGAGTCCAGGGTAGTCGTCATCCATCCAGTATGTATATTACATGCATGCACCTAATCAAGCACTATTATCACTGTAAATACATCAGTAGATGATTGTATACCACCATTAGCTCCGATCTTTTGTTGAGCTAGTGATCACACCTCCACCTCAAATTTAGAAGGTGAACAACGCATGGAGTAATGAACGAGAACTGACATGTGCTGGTGGACATCGATGGGGTCAGTACAGTTCCATTTGGTCGTAACCTATCTCATGGTGGGAAGTTTGTACATAATCAACTTCAAGCACACCAGTCTCCACCATAAGATAACACATGGAGACAGTAGTATCAGCAGCCAACATACCATCAGTAGCAGCCCTATCATTACCGCCTGGTTGCTTCATATCAAAACTAGTATCCCCATCCTCCTCACTACTAACAACAGCATCCTCCTCAATATTTTTCACATAATAATCAATCGCAGCATCAAAGAATCATTATTAGTATTAATGTGGTCAGCACCCTGAATCATTAGAGGCAACACTCATCAACCCAGCTCTTGATTGCTTGTCTCAGTTGGTGAAGAGTCTAACATAGAGGAGCCAAAAACTTGACGAACTCATCGCATTCAATAAGATAATACCAGCATAGGTCAAGACTAGACCTAATAATTTCAAGCATAATGAACAGGTAGTTCATGATGTGTCCCCCAATCCTAACGAATCAGGTATAAATGATTCTATTATGTTATCTAACGTTATGACTCTCATGATCAGTAGGACCTCACAACCATCTACAGCAGCCAAGGGGAAGAATAAAGTGTGAACTAGTGAATTATCATCTTCTGCATCAACTGATCCAGCAACAGGACTAGGTGACAAAGAAGAATGAGGAGGAGCTGCACTAGATCATCCAAAACCACAAAAAAAATCAAAAAATGAAAAATACAAAAACTATAATAAAGGTCAAGATGGAGCCAAGCAAGCCAAGGAGAAAACATCACTAGCAGCCAATCCTATACCGATCGATGAAGTCAAGTTTCCTATTTTTACTTCTCCAACTGTGTATTGGATGATTGTACACCTTCTAGTCATCCAATTATACATAACGATTCAGTTGTAAATAAGAATAATGCTTTTCAGTCTGTAAATATTCATTTTTAATATACTATGAAAATTTTCAAAAAATCAGAAAATAAAAACAACATTGTCTAATCCGACCATTATTGAGATATTACAGAATATTTTTCTTAAAATATCTCTAGTAAAATACATGGAATACATGCCTTCTGTTAAGAAAGGACTGAAAGAGACATATACCTCAAAGCATTAGCCTTGTAAAATTAGACATAGCAGATCAGAGAAACACATATTGACCACGGCTACTATGAATGCGATCAGTGACCTCCCAACAAAAGAGAAAGATAAGGAGCGCCTTATGTGAGATATTTGATCAGATTTTTGAGCGAACTTTGCTTGATAATAGTTCCTCCATTAACCTTATTCCCTCATCATTACTTCAAGAATTTGTGCTGGGTTTTCTTAAACCCACGCACATGATCTATCACTTTGTTGATCGATCCATTAGGGAGCCCATAGGTTTATTGGACGACGTTATCATAACTCTACAGGACATGAGATTCCCATGGGGCTTCGTTGTCCTTAACATGGATTCTCTTGCACTGTTACTCCAGACTCTGATTATTCTTGGTCAGTCGTTCCTTCAAACAACCAAAGCAGTAGTTGATTATGGGTCTAAGAAGATCACGTTCCGCTCCTACAGTGAAAAGGATACCGTAGACAAGATCATTGAGAGAAAACTACAAAGAGCAGATCTGAGAGAAGTGTGCCAACACCGCCTGTAGAAGATTGTGACATCATTAAGAAGATCAAAGAACCATGCATTTCACTGAATGAAATCTTGACACAGGAAATCCTCTTCCTAGAGGAGGACTTGGATAGCACAGTCTATTATTGCTCCTTTGCCAATATGGAGATTGATTCTGAAGCATTGATCGAATTATTCGAAGAAGATTCAAGCCAAAACAAACAAGAAGAAATCATTGCAGATATGTGACGAGCGTCTTACTACCCTTATTAATTTAATCAAATTAATGGTCAAATTAATGTTTCGTCGTTCGTTGTAGTCAGGTAATAAGAGAAGATCAAAAACCACTATTAGTTAAGGATGAATTAATCGTAAGCGGTAAATTTATTTTTTTTACTTGGGCAAGCCCAAGGTCGAACTCAGGGAGGCAGCTGTCTCCTTAGGTAGATTTTAAGCAAATTTCCAAGGTCGGATTTTCAGGTGATATTATTTTGGTCTTTTTCAATATAATTTATGTAAGAAAGAAAAGACACGTGCAAAATCGGGCCAGTTTACAAGTTAATTTAGAAAAGTGATCAAATCAAGTCCAAAAATTATGAAACTAAAAGATGGTGGAATACTATGAAATTAAGCTAGGCTAACTTTTTAGACTTTTCTGACACTATATGAATTTACTGTGAATTAAAAATGAATTGACGGTGATTTTAACTAAATCAATTTAAATAAATACCAAATCACAATATTTTCAGATATAAAAATTGTCCTAGATAGATCTAAGTGTGAAGAATCCAGGAAAATTAATAGACCTAAATTTCTATGTGAAATGGACCTATTAAAAATTAATTAAGAAAATCACAAAATGATTTATTCAGGCCTCGCGATGCGTGCAAATGAGATGATATTTGGATACAATGTGCACTTAATTATACTAAGTCTAATGTTATTTAATGAGGATTTTTGGAGCAACAGAGAATTTACTACAAATTAAAAGGCATAAATGGGAAAATATGACAAAATTCCACCAATTAATAAATAATAAAATCCACTGCTATCACAAAAATATGACACGTGTCCATATGAAAGAGGACAAATTAAGCTACACAATGCCATTTTCAAACTTGAAAAATGATTTAAAAAGAATGCCTAAAGATGCGTGCAAAGACAGGGACCTAACAGCAATTACAAGAAATAAAATTGATAAAAATTAAACATGCTGATAGGGACTAATGTGCAATTACCTATAATAAGGGGGGTATGTATGCAAAATACCCACAGAACACGTGCGCCTCATGTGGGGGCTCCTAGCAGGGACTGGAATGCAATTTCCAAAACCTTCTGGGGCCTCACTGCAAAATACCCATACCGCATGTGAAAACCACATGGGGTCCCAGGTTCGGTAACTTCGGAGGCTCGGGCAGAGGCTCGGGGGCTCTGGAGGTTCAGACTCGGCTCGGATGGAGGATCGGCTAGCTTCGGGAGCTCCGAGCTTGGTGATCGGGGAAGAGGCTCGGAGAGGCTTCGTGGTGCACTGTGGACCGTGGATCAAATGATGATCCAACGGTTGTTGATGGTTGGCGATATGGCGCGCTGTTACCCGTTGGATTAAGGTCAATCCAACGGTCACTGGGGCTCGATGCAGATGATGTCGTGGATAATCAAGAGTCGTTGGATAAGGATGAATCCAACGGCCCCTGAAGCTCAGGCGAGTGGCGACGTGGCACTATCAAGTGCGTAGGATCCTCTTAATCCTATGGCTGCGGAACGAAGGCGACGTGGCATCCTCCAGACCGTCTGATCAAGGAGATCAGACTGCTGCTGGCCGTCGTGCTCAAAGGGTCCGTCTCCTCCTGGGTGGAGATGGATGGGCTCCGGCGAAGGAGTTCTAGCTCTGACTCCTCTTTTGGTCGTCAATGAAGGTCACCGGTGGCTCCCAAATAGCTGGGAAGAATCGTGGAAGCGTCGGGGGTCCACCGAAGGTCTCAGGAACGACTGGACTGCTCTGGAGAGTTGACGCGAAGAGGCTCGTAGGAGCTCCGATGAAGTTCCGGCCAGTCGAAGTTGGAGTGCCTGTAGGGGTTAGTGGAATATCCGAGGCGTGCGAATGTATTGGTGGGTTGATCGTGAGTGCAGGGAGAGGCCTGAGAAGCGATGAGGTGGTCCGGTGATGGTGCTCCGCCAAGGTGGCGGAGCTTGCGTCGACGTGAGGTGTAGTGTGTCGTCGGAGAGGATGAAGGCGTGCGCGAAGATGCCAACTCTAAGGCGAAGCTCGGAGGATGGTCAGCGGAGCGGGAAGTGGCGTGTGGACGACGAATAAAATAGGAGAGAAAACAAGAAAAAAAAGTAGAAGATCGGGAGGGAGATGGAGGTGTCTACCTGGGGATTGGAGCTCGAAGATGTGCTCCTGGTCGTCGCTCGAAGACTGGTAGAAGGTCCTGAGCTCGTGCAGCTCACGGAGGAGGCTGCGGCACGGCGGGGGATGGCAGTGGATCTCGCCGGAGTTGGATCTCGGTCGTAGCTCAACGTATCCTCAAATCGATGTCGCCAAGTTGAAGGTCGGAGTTCGGGGATTCTCTCCGTGATGGCGGATGGGGCTGAAAGTCGACGGTGGAGGAGTATTTATAGAGGGAAGGTGACGGCGTAGGTGGCGAAGTGATGGAAATGGTGGACGTCGTGGAGCGGGGTGGAGGGAGTTCATGGTGTTCGAGGGGGTCAGCAAGGATGAGGGGAGAGTGGGGTACAACGTGGAGGTGACAAGAGGCGGAGAAGATGGCTGGAGTGTCTCCCAAAATAGGAAGGGGGCAGCATGCGCGCAAGGTGGGGTGACGTGGGGTGCGGGCCAATCGGGAGGTAGGAGACGATGTCTTGACCGTTGGATCGAGTGATCCAATGGTTAGGAGTAGGGCGCTATGAAGTGGCTGAGATTGGATCAGCGGAGCGAGATCGAAGGCGCAGGGCGCACCACGTAGCAGGCGTGGGTAGAGGTGCTAGCATGTGGTGGAGATGAAATCTTGGGATTTGATCGAACGGTTGAGATCCAAAGCAAGGTGAATGGCCAGGATTGGTGCTTCTGGCGAAGATCGGAGGGCGTAGGGCGCACCACGTGGCGCAAGGAGAACGCGGCGCTGGCTAACGGTCCAGATGAAATCCAGGGCATGATCGAATGGTTGGGAAGCGTTGCAGCTTGGATGGCCCAGATCCAGAGAGAGGAAAGGTGATCAGACGGTGGAGATGGAAGGCGCGTGGTGCGCAATGGAGCGGGCCGCATGGCGCAATCAGAGGGCACCACGTGGCCTGCTCTGATTGGCTGAGAAAGAGAATGAAATTAGAGAAAGAAGGAGGCCGAATTTGGAAAAATTCAAAACATGAAAGTTGTAGATATTGATGAGATCTACAAGTTTCATGTTGACCGAAAATGGTAATGAGGTCAAATATGATACATAAATACAAGAGTACAAATATACATACATATAGTATACAAAGGGGCCCAAAAACCCAAGTTTTGCATATGAGTTCCGAATTGAATGAAATTGGTCTCATTTTAAAGGTCTCTGGATGTGTATTGATCTGAAGGTGAGTAGACCTAATTCGGAGGTTGTAAGAGAGGGATATGTGCATTCTAAGGTCTAGGTTCTCCCACTGGGTTTGGGGCTTTATTGGGCAATTTACAGGATAGGGATTTTTGGCATTCTTCCTAGTAATACGCACAGTATAAGGAAGGTGTTATTTGATTTTAGAGGGGATATAAAATACAGATAATTAGGTGAATTATTGGTGGATATTTTACAAGTGAAATTTACAAATGAATTGGCTTCTTATTTAATGCAATTATGAATGCTAAAATGCAGATATTATGCTTGCATGCATGAATGCTATTTATGCAAGATAAAGGGAAATATGCTGCTAAATACTCGGGAACAAGGATCTATTCTCAACTTTAAGAGTGATGAATCACAGATTTATCAATATGTTAGGTACATTAATGTCTAGGCAAAGAGTAACAGAGATGAGAAACACCTTATTATCCAAAGATCATGCACCTACCATCACAGTTTCAGAAGTGTCCAAGAAGCCAACTCAGAATGTACCATAATTAAAGTTGCTTCCGAATGACCACAGATCAAGAATCTTGCTTGCTAGAGATTCTAGAGAAAAATCATAAGGCGCTTGTTTGGAATGTTTCTGATCTCTGAGGGATAGATCTAGCATTGTATTCACACCATATCTACTTAGAGGACGATTGTAAATCGTTGATAACCGAGATTTTGCGAGGGTCTGAAGCGATCACTCACGAAGTCCTAGAAAATCAACAATTAACCCACATATAAATTAAGCAATGAAAAGCATAATTTGTGGAATTAAAACTTATTATAACTCTACAATAGATGGGTATAGTGTGCAAGTATGTATAGGTCGAACACATGGAGCAAAACGTGTAGATTGTGCAAATAAATGCAAAAAATGTGTGCTTCTTGTTGTCTATATATTTTTGTGGGTTTTTAATTTTTTTTAACTTTTTAAAATTTTGTTTTCCTATTTTTAATTATTTTTAAACTTATATTTTTTATTTTCTTTTTATATTTTTTATATTTTTAATTCCTTTTTCTTTTAAATTTATAATATAAGCATATATAAGATTATATATACAATATAGAGTAAGGAAATTATAATACTTCTAAAAATACTAAAAATATTGAAAATAAAATGTTTTGGGTTTTAAATAATTTTTTACTATTTTTGTAATTTTAAGTAATTTTGCTAAGTTTTATGGACTTTTAAAGTCAAAATCTCCCAAATCTAGGATTTAATAATTGGCCGAAATTAAAATAAAGAGGAATAATATCAAATTAAGTCAAAAATTCTTTAAATCAATTTTAATAGATAGATAATAAAAATAAAATTTAGAGATGCAAAAAAGATATTTTTGGAGTTTTTAGGATTTTTTTTGCCTTTTTATACTGGATTTTGGAGCTTTTTATTTTTTAAGTTTTCTTTTTCAATTTTTAAGGTTTTTAGTTTTTGGAGTTAGAAGATAAATAGACAACTTAATAAATTTTTTTGGCATTTTTCAAAAGTTTAGGGAATATTTGTGCTCTATTTGATTTTTAATAAATACTGAAAGTCCTAAATTGCAAAAATAAAAGTATAGCATGAATGTAAGAGAAATCAGGAGCTTAACCCTTTTTTTTGGTGACTTATGGAACAAAATTTCTATATTTAATAAATAGAGAAAATATACAAAAATGCATGTACTTGTAGGGATAGAAATGTAAATAAGTCAAAGCGCATTGGTGGACATGCAATTTCCCCAATATATTATAACTACAATTTATATTTCTTAGGCTAAAATGAAATAACAATACGAACAGGGGTTCAAGTGCAAAATTTCCAAAAAACACGTGAGACCGCACGTTAAGTGACGTAGACAAGACTCAACTGTAATTAATAAAAGTATGAGGGTTTTTATGCATTTATTCCAAAACTATATAAACAGTATATGAAAGTTTCTAGACTAATTAATAAATACAAAAACTGAGGAGGTAAAAACTGCAAAAAACCCTCTAAAGCACAAAGACGGACGATCTGGATCGTCCACTTGCCATGCGTCGCGCCATGAGCACACGATACGGTTAGCAATTTAAGGCTGGGATTAGATCCTAGATCCTGATCTGGCGGCCGAGGTGATGCGACTCCAACAGTGGTGGTGCAAACTGGGATTATGACAAGATCTAACGGCAAGGAGGGGCTCAGGAAAGAACAAGGCAAGAACTTGCCGACGGTGAGTTTTGATCTACTCTCTTGAGCTTCTCCGGCCATCTAGAATGTTCGGACAAAGATCAAATGTATCTTGGCTAGTCCACTCCAATGGTAGCTTCAGAAGGTCTCTGTGTGAAATTCGAATCCCAAAGGAGCCCTTCGGCCTCCAGAACCTACACGAGTAGCACAATGAGAAAAAAGGGGTTCTAAGGGCTTATTAGCGTAGGTGGACAGTAGGTGGGGTGTGCGGCGGCTACTCTGGAGAGGTGGCAGAGGTGGGAGAGTCATATCTTCAAATCCACTAGGAATTTGGGTGGATTAAAAGGCCTGGGGTGAACGAGAAGCGCTAGGAAAGAATTTGAGGGTGGTAGGTGGGTCGAATACTGGTTGGAATCAAGCGGAAGGGGTTTTCCAGAGCGGGACTCAGGAGAACTACAATGGATTGATTAACGCTAATGCATGTAATTAAAAGATAAAACAAATGCAGGAAATAAACATAAGAATCAAAACTAAGCTAGAAAGTGAGAAAGAAAGCATCTCACATGGACAGAACCCGAGGATGTTATACCTCGACGGTGAGCTTCACGGAGAAGGGTGGACTAGTCCTAAACCATGCCCTGGATCCGCTGCAAGTGGCTAGAGAAGGTCCTGTCACGAACTTCTATATTGAGCACAAGAGGGGGAGACCAAAACTAGGTCAAAGAAGATTCAAACTGGGAAGGGTTCGGGTCAAAGGTTAATGTACAAGTGGTGAACAGGGCCAAGAACGAGGAAGACAAGGGAATCGATGGTTCTCCGTTCCCAAAAATCATGCACGTATGATTAAGCGTGGATCGAGGAAGAAAATCACAGAAGAAGCCAACTCATTTTGATGCCCTGCATCGATCAGAGGAAAAAAGATAAAGATGAATCGAAACTGGGTTGTCAGAGGCACAAGTATAGGTCAGTCAATTGACCGAAGTCAACAGATAGACCCACCTGATTGGTCCACGTGGACCAACCAAGAAAAATGACCAGAAATTATTTAGAAAATATATAATAAATAGTAGGACAATTTTATTAAAATAAAGTATAAAATAAATTTTTTTATTATTTCTTGAAGTATTTTGCTATGAATTTTTTTTTTTAGAGCTTTCTTATTACAAGTTACTTTTTAAGGTTTTTATTTTATAGGTAAATTCTTCTATATTTTAAGTATTTTATTTTTATTTTGGATTTTATTGATTTTATTTTTTTATGCTATTATTTTATAAAATTATGACTTATTTTTATACATAAATATATTTTTATTATATTTTCCCGATAAAATATTTACACTTAATTAAATATAGATGCATATTATATAGTTATATGTATGTATATTCATCTATGCTTTTTATGCATTATTTTATTTTTATGTTTTATTTATTGTTTTATTATGTTCTAAACATTATACATAAGTTATAAATAATATTTTAAAAATTATAAAAATATAATATTATAAAAATAATAAATAAAATGAATATTTTATTCAGGTATATTGTACAACATGGGTCCAAAAACCTAACTTTCACACCTTAACTCTAAAAAATATGAAACAACCATCATTTAAATAACTTATTAAAAGTTAAATACAATTTAAAGATGATTTTGATAGATTTGAGTTTTTATTTAGGAGATATGGGATTGGAAGTTGGGGAGTTTGGAATCTGAATTAGAGTATAACTTGTACACTATATATTATTTTTGTATAAACTTACTTTTTTATTTTTCTATATATTATTATCCATAACTTTCATATACAGAGTTTGTTTATTTGAGGTCTAAAAAGTAGAAAATAAAATAGTTTCCAAAAATAAAATCTTGATGAATTAAAGAATGTAATTTTTATTATGTTTATTACCCTTATCTCCCTCTACTTTATTCCTTGTTGACCAAATCATTTCTTGACTTGGTCTCGGGTTTAGGGACATAAAATACCTTTGGCATTTTATTCTTTTTTTCTTTTCTTTATTCTATAATTGTGGCCTTTAAAAACAGTATTTTATACACAATAAATGGAATAAATAATTAATATTAATTTGTGCAAATTAATGCTATTTACATGCATTAGCTAGGTTTTCAAGGACAAAATGATAGAATAAAGGTGATGAAATGGGTATTTCATCAATCGTCCCGTGAATTTCTAGATAAGGTTAAACCCTAATCTTTGAGGCGTAGTCATGAAAGAGATAATGAAGCGGTGCGAGGTTGGCTTCATTTATCCCATCTATTCAAAATGGATTATCCCCATTGCACGTTGTTCCGAAGAAATATGGAATTTTGGTGGTTACAAATGACCAAAGAGAGTAGATCTATACTCGATTACCTTCTTCATGTTGTGTCTGCGTTGATTACAGGTGCTTGAATTCACAGCCAAGAAGAATCACTTTTCTCTGTCATTTATTGATCAAGTGCTTGAAAGGTTGGTAGGGAAAGAGTTCGATTGCTTCTTGTACGGGTACTCTGGGTACAATCAAAGTGGCAATCACTCTTGAGGATCAAGAGAAATGTGCTTTCACATGTTCGTTTGACACCTATACTTTCAAGTAGATGCCCTTTGAATTATCTAATGCACCCGGTACATCCAAAGGTGCATGTTGGTCATCTTTGTCAATATGGTGAGTAGTTTTCTTGAGGTATTTATGGACAATTTCTTCATCAATGGTGATAGTTTTGATGCTTGTCTTGTGCATCTAGACCAAGTTCTAAAGAGATGTAGTGAAGACAATCTTTCTATCTCATGGGAAAAGAGACACTTCATTGTAACTGAAGGAATTGTGTTGTATTGTGTCATATCCAAACGAGGTATGGAGGTCAACCCAACGAAGGTGGATGTCATTATGAAACTTGAGCCACCTCAAACTATAAAGAATGTGAGGTCATTTCTGGGGTATGTTGCATTCTATAGAAGATTTTTCAAGGACTTCAGCAAGATTGCCCCATCTCATAGAATTGTTAGGCAAAGAAATCGACTTCATTATTGATTAGAAGGTTCTCCAACCCTTTACTCATCTGAAAGAGCTTGTCACTCAGGCACATGTCCTATAGCCACCTGATTGGTCTCTCCTAATCAAGATCATGATGAATGCATCGGATTTCACCATTGGGTTGTGTTTGGCCAAAGACGTGAAGGTTTGCACTGCACCATTCACTATGCCAACAGAATACTAGATCTAGCACAGAAGAATTATACAGTTACAGAAAAAGAGATATTGGCAGTTGTCTTCACCATCGAGAAGTTTAGATACCATCGCATCGATTTCAAGGTAATTGTTTACATTGACCACTCTACTATCCGATACCTACAGCAGAATAAAGATGCCAAGTCACGTGTACTCAGATGGATCCTTCTTCTCCAGAAATTTGATTTAGAAATAAGAGATAAACATGGATTTAAGAATGTGATAGCAGGTCATTTATCTAGAATAGAATTGTCAAAGACTCCACTGAGCATTGTACCGATCAATGAGACATCCCTGATGAGTCAATTCTAAATGTTGCTTCTCTTTCCTGGTATGTTGATACTATGAACTATCTCATTTCTGAGAAAATTCTACAAGATTGGACAAGAGTAAAGAAGGATAAATTTTTGTCTGATATTCACTTGTACTAGTGGGAGGATCCATACATTTTCAAGGAAGGTGCGGTTTTGTTTGACATAGGTGCATTCCTCAGTAGGAGTACACCGGTGTCCTCGAGCACTGCCATAAGTGTGAATATAATTTTTAAAGTAGAATAACAATGAAAATATTGCAGTGTGCTCTCTGGCGGCCCACACTATTGAAGGATGCGACAACTTTTGTGAAAGATTGTATTGATTGTCATATAATGGGAGGAAATCTCAGTTCTAACAATTCGATGCCCCTCAAATTTATTCAGATCTCAGATATTTTTTATGCTTGGGGTATTGATTTTATGGGCCAGTTTCCTAACAGTAAAGGATTTTAAAACATCTTGCTTGCTATGGATTACGTGAGTCATTGGGTTGGAACTATTAGCGCCCAATCTGTTGTAGTCGTACCATATGTCACTTTCTCAATGACAACATTATTTCGTGGTTAGGGATTACAAAGAGTTCATTTCAGATGAGGGTAGCCATTTCATTAACAAAGAAGTCAAGGAACTTGTGAAGAAGTACAACATTGATCATTGTGTCGCATCTCCTCACCATCCACAATCCAATGGTTTAGCCGAGTTATCTACTATGGAGATCAAGACTATTCTTCCGAAACTTGTTAGGCCAGATAGGAAGAACTGGTCTCAGTTACTTGACCCGGTTCTATGGGCTCATCGGACTGCCTACAAGTCTTCATTGGGTTTGTCTCCCTATCATCTGGTTTATGGAAAGCCATGTTGTTTATCGGTTGAACTGATTCACAAATCTTTATAGGTAGTAAACATCTGCAATTTGAACTCACAACAAGTTGGTCAGAACTAAAAGTTAGATCTGAACAAACTCTTAGAATTCCAAGATTACACATATGATAACAACCTAATATATAAGGAGAAAGTCAAACACTGGCGTGACAAACACATCAGAAGAAAGACTTTTGACCCTAGTCAGAAGGTGTGGTTATTTGACGCAAAACTGGAGATTTTCTTGGGCAAACTTAAAAGCAAATAGATAAGGTTGTTCATTGTTATAAATGCGCATGGCAATGGTAACATACTGATATCCGAGTTGTCATCTGGTGTACAAACATTTATAGTCAGCAGATAGTTGTTGAAGCCGTATTTAGAACATGATACATTCATGTTTGTTGTTGATTCAATTAATGTGATTTTTGAAGAACATCTCCCAACCGCAACATCAAAAGATTCAGACGATGCCCCGAAAAATATTTTTGATTGATTCATTCTTTTTCAATCCTTTATTTCTACCAACTATTTCATTCATCCCATCTGTTTGTGTTACACATAGGATGACTAGATGCTAAGTATAGTGGGGATGAGTGCCTTTTATTATTTTCATAATTCTCTCGCTTGTCTTCTAACTTGTTGATAATGATTTTCCATACTTAGGGATATGTTGCCCTAAGTATAGATTGAGACAAGTCGAGTCATTCATTTGCGCAAATTTTATTCCTCGATCATCCTTGCATTGACTATAGTCTGCTATACTTCTAATTAGTTGATCCTAAGTATAGGGGGGATGCTTGACTTCTTATTCATTGAGTCGTTATAGTATAGGCTTTTCTATACTTAGCATGAGTTATGTCTTCTTTTTTGCTCTTTGATCACTATGAGTACATAATTCGAACTAAGTATAGGGGGACATATATATGCTCTATATATGGTAGCCATAACTGATACATTCTTATTTTTCTATAGTGTGGCTAAAATACTATACCTAGTAAGGGTTAACCAATAAATCAACTATAAAGAGTAGAATTTTTGTAAATATGTATAACATATTATCATGGAAATTGGTTTGAAATTGATTTCCAAATGATTTTGAAAAAATGGTTGAACAATATTTTGAAAAATTATAATTGAAAAACATTTAAAATTGGGATTTTATCACTTGTGCCCCTCCGAGATATCGCAATATCAGTTATACCCCTTTATTTTTGGTAATATCAGTTGTGCCCCTCACTTCTTGGTCCATCATCAGTTTTTCTCTTCCGTCAGATTGACCGTCAAAAAATTAAATTAACCATGATTTATTCAAACCATAGTAAGATTAAAAGGGGCATATGCATCCAAACGCCCCAACACCCTCCCCTCCCCTTCCTCAAATTCCCCCGCCTCTGGAAGCACCTTCCTCCTCCCAAAATGTCCTCTCCTCGACGTCATCCTCCACCCCTTCGAAGAGCACCTTCTAGCCCGTTGCATTGATGCTAACCACCACCATGTTTCACCGAGCTTCAGGGTTTTGTCGAAGAGCTCGCGGACGTCGGGGAGGTGCTTGATGGCGCTGAAGTAGCATAAATTGGTGTCGTCGTTGGTGATAATCCAGTCAGATCTGGAATCTTGCAGGTGGAGGTGATGGGTTCAGATCTAGAAGGGGTCTAAGGGTTTCGATTTGGGGATCAACATACGAAAGAAATGGAATATGGTTGGTCGGCTCGATTCGGGCGTTGGACAGGGGAGGCAAGGGGCAACCGGGGGAGGAGGTGCGGGGGCGGAGGGGGCACGGGGTGCAGGGGGCGCGAGTGCAGGGGCTGCTGGGGGCGGAGGGGGCAAGGGCTACGGGGGGCGCAAGTGCCGGCGGGGGCAGGGGCTGCGGGGGCGCGAGTGCAGGGGCTGTTGGGGGCAGAGGGGGAAGGGGTTGCGGGGGGCGCGAGGGCCGGCGGGGGCAGGGGCTGCGGGGGGCGCGAGTACAGGGGCTGCCGGGGGCGGAGGGGGCAGGGGCGGAGGGGGCCGACGGGGGCAGGGGCTGCGGGGGGCGCGAGTGCAGGGGCTGTCGGGGGTGGAGGGGGCAGGGGCTGCGGGGGGCAGGAGCAGGAGCTACGGGAGGGGCAAGGGGGCAACCGGGGAGGGGGTGCAGGGGCGGAGGGGAGATCTGGGGCGGGGGCGCCTGGGCCGGTCGACGGGGCAAGGGGGAGGCGTGGGGAGGAGGTGCAGGGGGAAGTGCGGGTTAGGGCTGGGCGCGGAGGGGAGGTGCGGGGCTGGGACTGGGGCTGGGCGCGGAGGGGAGGTGCAGGGGCAGTGCGGCGACGGAGGGGAGGTGTAGGGGGTAGTGCGAGGGGCGGGGGGGAGGTGCGGGGGCAGAGGAAGAGGACGGAGATGGAGGCGAGGCACGTGAGCCGGAGGCTCAGGAGAGGCTGGACGAGAGCTCGAGGAGGAGGAGGGAGGAGCTGTGGAGGAGGAAGAGAAGGGAGGAAGAAGACTGAAGAGAATAAGAGGGTATAAAATGACCATATAATATTTTGTCTAAAATTAATACCGCTTTTATCCTCAAAGTTAACATCCGTTTGCACTGTGGATGGACGGTCACTAACCCGAGGGGCACAAGTGATAAAATAGCAAGAAGTGAGGGGCACAACTGATATTACCAAAAAGATAGGGGTATAACTGAAATTGCAAGATCTCAGTGGGGCACAAGTGATAAATCCCTTAAAAATTCTTTGTAAAATATTTTCAAACCATTTCAAATATAATCTTTTTGTAAAAAGTTTGTAAAAATTATTTGTAAAAATGTTTTTGAAAAATTATTTTTAAAATTATTTGCAAAATAAATTTTCAAAATGTTTGACAAATGTTTGCAAAAATATTTTCAAATTATTTTGAAAACCATGTAGATAATATCCTTGTATAAATTCTTCAAATAAGACATGTGCATATCTATATCAAATTCTTTATAAAGCAACTTCATATAACTTCTACAAAATTCCCAATGAATATATATAAAGTATTGTTATGTGTAAATATATTTAATCCACTAACACATTTTCAAAAATCTCAAAAAAAAATCTGCAAAATTTTCGAAAATCCTAAAATTTGAAAAAAAAACATTTTCAAAACTCCGTAAAAATTTGTATTTTTTTTTTGAAATTTTCCATAAAAAGATCAAAAGAAGATAATGTTTTCACAAAAATATATTTGCATTGCATAAGTATTTTTCAGAACGATGTGACAAGTGGACAAGTCTAAATAAAAGATGCAAATTAGAGCTTAGTCTACACCTTAATCCACTTAATTCTATAGGAATCTTATAGGAAATAGAATTTAGATATTTTAGGTCAATGAGACTTAATTTTTTTAGTTCACCAGACTATGTTCCCATATCATCATGATTATCCTAAGTAGAGTATTTCGAAGTGCACTGATGACTCTTACTAATAATGACCTAAATTGGACACCTCGCTCTGCACTTAGCTTAACTCTGAGGGGGTAGTGAGGGTTGGATTCTTTAGCTTGAGGAAGCACACACATGGAAACACATATAGCCCTAATGGATGGACAACGCCTATCAACATGGTCTAATGGCATGGACGTCTAAAGACAGAACGTTGTGGGTAGCAATAAAGCTTCAAAAGAGGGATAGTCTACTAGCTCAAGAGGAAAAATTCCTTATGTAAATGTTGTTGTATATAGTATAAAAAATCAAAACCAAAAACTCTAAAAATAATATATGGGCAAAAGTCAAATAAAAATTCAATTCCCATCAGAGTATGTATGAAATAAGCAAGACATTATGCTTCTAAGTCAATATCTCAAGGTTGCCTGCAATAGGAAACTTGACTACAATGGCCAAGCTCTATAGGATATGTGACTACTAGTCACAATCCATTCTTCTCTCTGCCCCCTCTTCTTAAGCCGATTGTACTTGAACTTAGAAGGAAATACCCCCGATCCTCGAGGAAAGAGTAGCTAGATTGGGAAATTAGGGTTATCTTGTTAAGGGAAATTGTTCCTTACTATTTCTGCTCAGAGGAGATATATTCACATATACAATACAAGTAAGATTCATAGTCATATGGGTTTGTATATGAAAACACTTATTGTGACATGGCTATTGAGGTAACTTAAACATAGGATCATGGAAGATGAGGGCTGTTAAGTTTTAGACCCTCTTCCTAAGAAGATTTCAAACAAACTAACAATACAAAGGTCTTAACTAAGCTTCAAACTTTGATTTTGTAAAGACAAGTTTAAAAATCATTATCATTATAATGTTCTTTATTTTCCTTTTCTTTATTTTTCTCTTTTGAGTCACTTATAACCTTCGAATAAGTGATTGCTAAGGATTAGCAAAGGTAAGTGTAAGGGGTGATGAATAGCTATCTACCTTTATTTTCCATTTTACCTTTATATCCCTACCAAAACATCTGTCAATATCAATAACCTGTAAAAATTAACAATCACAATTTGTCTCTAACTATTGTATAAATATATGTATTTAAATCCAAAATAAAGTAATAAAGAAAAGAAAAATATATGAAGTGTCAAAGATATCGAATGAACCGAAAGCCTGATGAGCGATCTGAACGACTAAGGTAAAGGTACAGAAATGGTCGTTGCGACCTCGGGCACTCAGATGCACTCAATCAAGAAAATTGAACCACTGATATAGATAAAAATCACTCGAAACACGAAAGCGGTCCTCCTATTGGATTAACCTGGTATAGCGACCAGGGTCGAACTCAAGGAGCACGGGTTGGCCTTCGGCCTACGAAGTAGTAAAAAGGAATAAAATAAAAGAACAAAATATTTTTTTAGTGGTTTTTAATTATTTTATATTTTTTTAGATTTTTTAATGTATAAAGAAAATAAGAAAAACAAGTAAACACACACTTCAACAATTTAGTTAAAGCACTAAAAATCAACCAAAAATTCAAACAAAAATATTTTTATGTGTTTTATAATTTTTAGTGTTTTTGATGAATTTTTGAGAATTTCCTGATATTTATTTAATTTTCTAAAAATCAAACAGTGACTGAAATAAAAGGTATTGTCCAGCCGAGCCAAAAAGGCCTAGATAAAATATCTAAGGGCCCCAAAATGGCTGGGAGGTAATTTTCCTGTAAAGAAAACAAAATAAGGAAAATTTAGGCACCTATTTTATTATTTTTGGATTTTTGATTTAATTACTAGAATTTTTATAAGATTTTATGTGTTTTTCACTTTTTAGTGGTTTTCAGTAATGAAAAATAGCCAAAATTGTCTAGAAAATCAAACTAAGCAAAGCAAACAGTAGACAATTTTTTTGTAATTTTTAGACACTATTTAATATTTTTTTGTGATTTTTAAAGTTAGACAGTGGCAAAATTTAAGGTTTTTGATTTTTTTAAAAAATATCAAATGAAATCAAAAATGTCCTCAAAAATCCTCGAAAATTTTACACTATGGCAGGAGCCATGTGTCCAATTTTTGTTGGATTTGGAGGTAATTTGCTATTTTATTCAAAAATAAAAAGAAGCAACAGTGCACAGGGACCTATCTGCAATTATAACAAAGTTCTGAGTCCCTGGAACAACAACCCTGGAAAGTATAGGGATAGGAGTGCAAATTACCCTCCGGGCCACGCACGATACACGTGACTCAGGCCTGGAGGGACCTGATTGCAATTCCTATTAATAAAAATATGAAACGTAACAGGGCAAAAAGGCAGGGCAAATATTGCAAATACACCAAATTATCACGTGTCGATGCACATGTCCACAACTGGCAGGGGTATAAATGCAAATATGATAAATAGAAAGGTCCACAGTGCAATTTTCACAAAAACTAAACAACTACACTACGTATTTACAGGACTAAAGCTAAATGCAGAAAAGAAAGGGGGCCTAAGGACAATTTACCCCTTTTATTATTGTCGACGGCCGGATGTATGACGCGTGGCAGATCCAACGATCGAGATAAAATTGCGCCTTAACCCTGGTAACGCTTGGCCTGATCGAACGGGCGGTGGCCCTCCACGTGGAGATCGGACGGTCACGGTGCTCTGGAGGCCAAGCCCTTGGTGTATCGACGGAGGAGGAGAGGGCACGTGGCAGATCTGACGGACGAGGCGTGCTGGTGCCTCTTCCTCCGAGCGGATGGTCAAGATCTTTCCTCGGGATGATTAGACGGTAACGGTGCGCCTAAATGGATGGATCAGATTGCAACTGGGGTGTTGAGGACGATCTGACGGTCGACGAGGCTGCTGGAAGAACCGGCGGCCGGCGAGCTTCGCCGGCCCTCTGCGTGTTCGGTGGGCCTCGTCTGACGCTCCTGAGGTGCGGGAAAGCTTCGCCTGGAAGCTCCGCACCTGATGTGCTGCTCCGATGGAAGCGAGGAGCTCCAGAGAGCTCTGGCGACGTGGAGGAACCTGGAGCTGCTGTGCTCGGAAGTCTCGACCTCCAGATGAGGTCGATTGGCCTAGATACCTGCACAAGAAAGAAGCTGGGTCGAGGGCAAACTGCCTCGACCCGTCAGAGCGGGCGAAATGTGAGAGATGAGGCGCTATGGAGGCTCTCCGACGAGCGGCGGAGGATGAGAGCCGATACCTTACTCCGGGGCGAGCCAGGGGGAGCGAAGGGTCGGAGAAGGTGGAGAGAGGACTGGCGGACGTGGAGGTAGTGTCGGATGGGTGAAAGGATGGTCGGAGACGGCAGGCGGAGGTGGCGGAGCTAAGCTACTGGAAATCGAAAAATCGAAACCTAAGCTACTCTATGGCCTAAAGAAGCTACCTGGTGGATGTAGTCGACTGGGCTGAAGCTCGGCGAGCTTCTGGTCATTGCCTGCAAGGGGCCGTCGACTCCCCGAGGTTCGGCGCGCTCGCGGCGGCGCACGGCGGCTGAAGACCACCGGATCAGTGGCTCCCGGCTTCCCGGGCCTCTCTGCAACTCCCAAGACCACGGTTGTCACTCAGGGACTCCGGAGGAGGTCACAGGCACCGAGGGGAAGATCCAAAGATGGAAGAATTAGGTCGCCGGAGACGACATTATATATGGCTAAGGATTCGAGAAGATAGGGGTCGGGCGAGATGCTCGGGGCTCGGATCTAGCAAACCCACCCCGGGCGAGGGTCCTGGATGATCGGGGATTAATCGGAGCCCGGGGTTTGGGGTGTTGGCGGTCGGATCGAGCGGGTGGAAAATAGAGAAATCGGGTCGGTCAGCTCTAACCCGGCTCTGGTGGTCCTGGGGGGAGAGTTGACCGGGGGTCAACAATCCCCCGTGGACCAATCAGAGCCCGCCAAGCACAAAATTTTTATTTATTTATTTTAGCTAGAAAATGATTGAATTACTAAAAACTCAAAACATGAAAAATATTTATTTTATTTTTCTCTATTTTTTTGTGATTTTTAATTAATTTGTCAAAATAAAAATAAGGTATTTACATTATATAGCTATATGTAGGTATATGTACACTATAGTGGTTTTTGATTTTGATTTTTAAATTATTATTTTTATACAATTTTATTCCCCTTTTATATTTTATTTATTTTCATTATAAAATAAGGAATAAAGAGGTATTTTTATTTTATTTTAATTATTTATATACATAGGAAAAATAAATACATATATACATTTGTATACATGGTATATGTACAATATATTTTTGTATTTTTAATTTTTGCTATTTTTATTTGATTTTTGTTTTGATTGTTTTTATTTTATTTATTTACACTATATAACATAGAATATTTACAAAAGATTATAAAAATTAATTTTATTTATTTATAAGGCTAAATAAATATAAGAGTGGTTCATATACATGATGAAAGGGGTGTTTTTGTTCTTTTTGATTTTTATCTTTTTCTTTTGTTTTTATACTTATAAATATAGACACATATTTACAAGCCTATTTTTGGTGAGGAAAATATTTTTATTTTATTTACATAAATATTTAGACACATGAGCCCCTATCTCCCTCTACTTTGGCTTTTATGCGGTCAGGCCCATGCTGAGCCCTCCCTTGGGTTAGGTTGCTCAATATTTATTCTAAATATTTCCCTCTTTTTCTTTTTAATCTTTATTCTTTTATTTTTGCACAAAAACATGCTAATTATAGGTTTTTACACAGTGCATGCTTTTGGTAATTATTCCTATTTACACATATCTACATGCATTTGCAAAGGTTTTTGTAGCTAAAATATAAGAATAAAGAGTAATGAATGAGTATTCATCAAAGCCTGAGACCAAATCAATATTGACTGGATCAACGAGGAATAAAGAGGGGGAGATAAGGGATGATACTGTAAAGAAATCCTAAATTAAAACTCTAAAAATAAAAATTTTTGCAATATTTTATTCTTCACAGTACTCACATCAAATAATAAAGTTTTCAACATGAAACTTGTACATAAAATACATAAAATATTAATAAAAAATTGCCAATAAAAATAATGCACATTGCAACTGGGATACACAGATAAAAAAGCCACAAACCGAACTTCACATATTAAACTCTTCTCCATATAAAATCAAAATTCACCAAACTCACCTCCATCATATTACAAATTTAATTATCTATTTAATGGAGGTGGTTTCATAAAAAAAATAGAGTTAAGATACAAAAGCGGGCTTTCTGGAATACCATTGTACTGCGTATATGTATATAATATTCATATATTTTATTCTTCATAGTTTTAATCTCCTTATATTTTTAAAGATATGAACACAAATAAAACATATAATATATATAACAAATAAATAATATATGTATATTATATATAGGTATACTATACCTCTAAAACAACCATTAGATTGCACTTGAAATAAATAATACATTATAATATATATGTATGCTATACCTATAATATATATACACATATTTATTTATATATGTATAAAATTATAAAAAAATAAAATAAAAATATTTAAATACGTATTTATTTATAGTATAAACATATAAAATATGTAGTTATGATAATAAGCATTAAAAATTACAAAATAAAAATAAAAATACATAGAGTATAGGAATATATACATATAAATATACATGCAAAGATCTACTTATAATAAATAAAATTGTAAAAATAAATAAAAATCATGACAAAATAGTTTGAAAAATAAGTAACATTTTTCAAATTTTAATTTTAATTACTATTTCTTATTGATTTAATAAGGGTTTTCATCTCTTTTGTCTTATTGGGCTGACTTGGCCCAATAAGGGTGCATCTTTTGTTGATCGCTCGGTCAACTATACATCCTTCACCTCCGACTCTATTCACCTCTAACTTTGACGGACTCATAAGAACCCCTTTCTTCAAAATTCCACTCTTCCTCCACACCACCATCTCCCTCGAGCATCCCACCTTCATGTTCCTCCCCCAACCCTCTTCCATGCTTATTCCATAGCTTCACCAACCTCTATCTCTCTTCACATTACCCACCCTGATGAGCGATCTGAACGACTAAGGTAAAGGTACAGAAATGGTCATTGCGACCTCGGTCACTCAGATGCACTCAATCAAGAAAATTGAACCACTGATATAGATAAAATCACTCAAAACACGAAATAGCGGTCCTGCTATTGGATTAACCTGGTATAGCGATCAGGGTCGAACGCAAGGAGCACGGGTTGGCCTTCGGCCTACGAAGTAGTAAAAAGGAATAAAATAAAAGAACAAAATATTTTTTTTGTGGTTTTTAATTATTTTATATTTTTTTGGATTTTTTAATGTGTTAAGAAAATAAGAAAGGTAAACAAACACACACTTCAACAAATTATTTAAAGCACTAAAAATCAACCAAAAATTCAAACAAAAATATTTTTATGTGTTTTATAATTTTTAGTGTTTTTGGTGAATTTTTTAGATTTTTCTGCTGGTTATTTAGTTTTCTAATAATCAAACAGTGACTGAAATAAATGGTACTGTCCAGCCGAGCCAAAAAGGCCTAGATAAAATATCTAAGAGCCCCAAAATGGCTGGGAGGTAATTTTCCTGTAAAGAAGACAAAATGAGGAAAATTTAGGCACCAATTTTATTGTTTTTGGGTTTTTGGTTTAATTATTAGATTATGTGTTTTTCAATTTTTAGTGGTTTTCAGTAATGAAAAATAGCCAAAATTAGCTAGAAAATCAAACTAAGCAAGACAAACAGTGGTTAATTTTTATGGAATTTTTAGACACTATTTAATATTTTTTTGTGATTTTTAAAGTTAGACAATGACAAAAATGAAACTTTTTTATTTTTTAAAAAATCAAATGAAATCAAAAATGTCCTCGAAAATCCTAGAAAATTTTACACTATGGCAGGAGCCATGTATCCAATTTTCGTTGGATTTGGAGGTAATTTGCAATTTTATTAAAAAATAAAGAGAGGGCACAGTGCACAGGGACCAAAGTGCAAATACCCGCGAGCCTGGGGGTCTGGTGCAAAATACCCAGCAAAACACGTGCCACGCACGTGCTTGGGGAACTCAGGGACCCAAATGCAATAAAAATAAGTCCCGAGGACTTATTGGTAACAGGTACCAAAAGCCCAAGGGCTTATCTGCAAAATACCCAAAATATCACGCACATGTTGAAATAAATCACGCACAGGGGTATAAATGCAAATAAACTAAAACATTCATTCCATTGATAACAACCAGAACTAAAGGGGCATGAGTTGCAAATAAACCAGAAAAGCACGTGACGAAGCACGTGTCATACAACGCACAGGGGCATAAATGCAAGGAAAATAAAGTACGGGGTCCTCTATGCAAATGTACCAAAACTTAAACAACTACGCTAAATATTTACAAGACTAAACACGAAATAAAATAACTAAGAGGGCCTAAGGGCAAATTACCCTTTATTATGCGGACCGGCTGGATGGATGCCACGTGGAGGGATCTACGGTGTGGATCAGCTGCGGCTCCAATGCTAGGGTCCTTTGGCGAATCTGATGGCTAGGGTTCCTCCACGTGGGTGATGGGACGGTGCAGGG
This sequence comes from Ottelia alismoides, assembly GCA_037367405.1. Lineage (NCBI taxonomy): Eukaryota > Viridiplantae > Streptophyta > Magnoliopsida > Alismatales > Hydrocharitaceae > Ottelia > Ottelia alismoides. Next base: position 678,761 of record JAZKJV010002102.1, read on the forward strand.
CACAGGCGGCTAACCCTGGCGCATCGGATGGCTGGAATCGATCCTCCTGATGATCGGGCGGTGACTGCTGCTCCCCATATGGACGGTTCAGATGAAATCTGGAGCCGGAGGACGAATCGAACGGCGACGGAGGATGCTGGATGAACAGGTCACCGGCGAGACTCGCCGGCCTCGGGCGTGCGCTGGACTCCTCCTGGAAGCACTCTGAAGGTCGAAGAGGAAAGGTGGAGTGCTCCCGCATCTGCCGGTAGGCTCCGATGATCCAGCCGAGCTCCGAGGAGCTCGGGCTAGGTCGGCGGAGCTGAGCCTCCTGGCTGGATGACGAAGGGCCTCAGACGGCCTTCGTTTGACCTACAAAGCGAACTAGAAGACTCGCGGGTCGAGGGCAAATTGCCTCGACCCGGTTAGGCGATGTGACGGTGGCTCGTGAGTCGAAATGGCGAGCTCCGGCGAAGGGGGTGGATGGAGGAGCTCGACTCCCAGCTCCTGTGCGAGCTGGGTTGGATGGAGGGGTGAAGAAGGTGCGTCGCAAGGAGGCGGATGCGATGGACGATTCCGATGATCAAACGGAGTGGGGGGGATGGTCGGAATCAGCTAGAGACGGCGGCGATACGAATTGGGCGTAAATGGAAATCGAAGAAAGATAAGGACCTACAAGGTTACCTGGGTGGTCGAAGAGACTGTGGAGGAGCTGGGGAAGCTATTGGTCGTCGCCTCGAGGAGCGTCTCCCTCCGAGGCTCAAGCTCCAGCTGATGGCGGAGCGACGGCGGCGAAGCTCGCCGGATCGATGGTCTCGCCCTCCTTCCTCGCTGCGACACCACGGGGGACGAGCTGTCACTCTCGCCGATGTGATGGAGGTCACTGGGAGTGGGACGAAGGAGCCAAAGATGGTGAAATGAGGTGGCAGAGCAATGGCTAAATATGAGTGCGGGTCCGGCTAGACGAGGTCGGGTAGGGCGTGGAGGCGCGCGGATCCCGATGTGGATACCCCGGCGAGGGTGTCGGATGTGGCAGGAGTGAAACGGACCCGGGGTTTAAGTGGGATTCAATCAGGTTTAGGCGCTAGAAATTAGGGAAGTCGGGTCGGGCGCCTAAATTCGCAGGAGGTGGTCCTGGGGGGGTAGTTGACCGGGCAGTCAACATCCCCAGGAGCCAACAGGAATCGGCCACGTGGCAGAATCTTAGGAGTGAAAATTAGGGTAACTAGGGGCCGATTTAGCAAAAACTCAAAACATGAAATATTTTTATTTTATTTTTTTTCTATTTTTAGTGATTTTTAATTAATTTTTCGAAATAAAAATAAGGTACTTACACTATATGTACTATATAGGTATATGTACACTATTAGGGTTTTTAATTTTTGATTTTTAATTATTATTTTTATGCAATTTTATTCCTATTTTATATTTTATTTATTTTCATTATAAAATAAGGAATAAAAAGGTATTTTTATTTTATTTTTATTATTTATATACATAGGTAAAATAAATACATATACACACTTATATACATGGTATATTTACAATATATTTTTGTATTTTTAATTTTGTTATTTTTATTTTGTTTTTGTTTTGATTGTTTTTATTTTATTTATTTATACTATATAATAAAGAATATTTACAAAAACTATAAAGATTAATTTTATTTATTTATAGGGCTAAATAAATATGTGGGTGAGTCTATGTACAATGTGAAAGTGATATTTTTGTTCTTTTTGATTTTTCTATTTTTATCTTTTGTTTTTATACTTATAAATATGTACAAGTATTTACAAGCTTATTTTTGGTGAGGAAAATATTTTTATTTTATTTACATAAATATTTACACACATGAGCCCCTATCTCCCTCTACTTTGGCTTTTATGTGGTCAGGCCCATGCTGAGCCCTCCCTTGGGTTAGGTTGCTAATTATTTATTCTAAATATTTCCCTCTTTTTCTTTTTAATCTTTATTCTTTTATTTTTGCACAAAAACATGCTAATTATAGGTTTTTTACACAATGCATGCTTTTGGTAATTATTTGTATTTACACATATCTACATGCATTCGCAAAGGTTTTTGTAGCTAAAATATAAGAATAAAGAGTGATGAATGAGTATTCATCACCCCCCTATACTTAACTTTGCTAGTCCCTTAGCAAACACTTATTTGAAAAAGAAGTGAAAAAGAAAGAAAGAAAAAGAAAAAGAAGATGAACATGGATCAAGGTTGATTATTAAACTTGCCTTCATTAAATTGGGGTATGGAGCTCGATCAGATCTTTGGATTGATAATGTGTCGGAACCTTATTTGGACTTAAGTCTAAAACTCAACAGCCTCTAAGTTCCACTAGTCTATAACCAAGACTCCTCAATGCTCCAGATCAGAACAAGTCATCAATCACAAACCCTGAAGACCATGAATCTTTTCTTGTCCTGTGAAAGTGAGGTCTAAGCTCTCCACCTCAGAAATGGCAACTTGACAACCCTCCCCGACAAGGTAACTCTATGACCTCAATCTGGCCACTCTTTCCTCGAGGAGCGGGGTATTCCCTTCTAAGTTCAAGTTCAACCGGCTCAAGAAGAGGATGAAGAAGAGAATGGGCCAAGGCCAGTGTAGCCAAGTACCCTTGGGAGCTTGACCAGTGTAGCCAAGTCTCCCTCCTGCAAGCTACAACAGGTGGATCATGAACTCAAGCTTTGCCTATTGCACTCTATATACATACTCCGGTGGGATTATCATTTTCTATCAGACCCACCACTTTTTTGGAGTTATTTTCTTTTTGCACATTTTTTTTTCAAGTGCATCTGTACAACATATACATGTGCAGCATATATACAAGGAGTTTTTCCTCTTGAGCCAGTAGACTATCCCTCTTTTGAAGCTTTATTGCAACCCACAACTCCCGTCGTTAGACCTCATGGAAACCAGACCAAGTTGAGACGCACTTCCTTCACTAAAAGAAGAAGAGAGGTTCCGCCTAGAAGTACTACCCTCATATGCTACCCCAAGTCAAGGAAGACTGCCTCCTCACCACCTCATCCGTGGAGAGCTTGGTGCATAGTGATGGTGTCCAAGTAAAGCCATAATCTATATGAGTCATGTGTTGTTGTTAAGTGCTCTACTTAGGCTCATTGAGATGACATGTGATCATAGCCTAGTGGAATCAAAGAATTAAGTCACCCTGGACCTGAAAAGCCTTAAACCTAAGTCCTATAAGGTTCCTCTTAAAAGTTAGGTGGATTAAGATCTTAATCAAGCTCCATTTCTCAATTTGATTCCAGGCTAGTTTAAATGTCAACTATCATCCAGAAAAACTATATACATATGTACAAAAAGATGCTTATTTCCACAGATTTTTACAAACATGCAAAATTTTTGAAAAATGTTTTGAAATCATGAATGGATGATGCATGAAGTGCAAGTTTTGCAAAAAGATATTTACACACATTTACAAAAGATTTTTGCAAACTTTTGATTTTCAAAACATTTTGGAAAAATTTTGTACTATATACATAATTTTAATACAAAAATATTTACACAAGCTTTACACAAAAGATTTTTGAAATCATTTTTACAAAAATAATTTGTACACTAGCTATTTATGTGCAAACAAAAGAATGTTTATGTACATGAAAATTTTTTAATTTTTGTGATTTTTAGCCATTTTATTTATTAACACACTCACACAAAGTACGAGTTATGGCTAAAGTATATATGAAATATATACACACCCCCCTATACTTAGCTCGAACGATGTCCTCAGAGTCAAGAGCGATGAAGAAGACATAACTCGTGCTAGGTATAGGGAAGTGAAAAGAAAGGCTATATACAAAGACGAATGAATGACAAGTCAAGAGGTTCTCGGGTCATCCCCCTATACTTAGGATTAAATAATCCTAAGTATAGCAGGTTGTACACTAAGGGAAAACCGAGTGGAGAATGTACAGGGTCTACCCCCCCTATACTTAGGGTAAAATATCCCTAAGTATACGCAGCAAAACAGGGGTAGACAGAAACAAAAGGAATACTCAAAAAGGTCTCACATCTCCCCTATACTTAGGGTAAAGTGCACCCTAAGTATAGCATAATCACAAGATGACGAAAGGGATGTGGGACTAAAGAATGTAGTGATATGGACATCTGGATCTATACACGGCGGAGGATCAGTGAAACTCAGGCGTGAGATGCATTAGATGTGAGTCAAAGACCACATCTCACGCAAAATGAATAGGGCCAAGATCAGCGACCCGCGGCTCATGATCTAGAAATGGCTTGAGCCGCTGGCCGTTCACTCGAAAGGTACTCTCAGAAGACAACTGAGATATATCAATGCTACCGTTGTCGTGTACCTTTCTGACCAAGTAGGGTCCCTTCCATTTGCTCTGTAGCTTCCCTGGAAACAAACGTAGCCTCGCATCAAACAGCCATACTCTCTGTCCAATCTCAAAATGCTTGTGGCTGATATGAGAATCATGCCACTCCTTCACTTTCTCCTTATAATGTAGGCTGTTTGAGAATGCTGTATCTCTAAGCTCCTCCAGGGCTGCCAACTCTGCCCTCCTCTGGTCTCCCATACCATTTGGATCCATAAGAATATCTGTAACTGCCCAAAGTGACTTGTGCCTCAGCTCAACAGGTAAATGGCACGGCTTGCCATATACGAGGCGAAAGGGAGATGTACCCAATGGAGTCTTGAAAGACGTCCTATATGCCCACAAGACCGAGCCCAAAAGCTGTGACCAATCCTTTCGGTCAGGGCGGATGACTTTCTGCAATATTGTCTTGATCTCCCTATTCGACACCTCGGCTAGACCATTCGTCTATGGATGGTAAGGTGTGGCAACACGATGGTCTATACCGAACTCGCTAGCAAGGGCCTTCAGCTGGTCGTTGATGAAATGAGATCCCCCATCAGAAATCAGAACTCGTAGAACCCCGAACCGCGTGATGATATGTTTCCTCAGAAATCTGCAAACTGTCCTCGCATCAGCAGCTCGGGCGGGGATAGCCTCAACCCAACGACTAACATAATCTACGGCCAACAGAATGTACTCAAATCCCTGACTCTTAGGGAATGGACCCATGAAATTGATGCCCTATGCGTCAAAAACCTCACAGAAGTGAATGGGCTGCATCGGCATCATATCACGCTGTCCACAAGTGCCCATCCTCTGACAGTCAGTACATCTCTTCACGAACTCATCAGAGTCCTTGAAGAGGGTAGGCCACCACAAGCCAGATTGGAGCACTTTCTGTGCCGTTCTCCTCCCAGAATGATGTCCTCATGCCTCAAGCTTGTGGCAGTAAGTGAGGACGCTATGGTGTTCCTCCTGAGGAATACACCGACGCCAGACGCTATTCCCTCCTTCGTGGTAAAGGATGGGATCCTCCCAATGATAGGACTTGGCCTTCGCAAGGAAGGTCTCAAGCCTATGTCTGGGCCAAGCTTGTGGGACTTTCCCAGCAACGAGAAAGTTCACAATATCGGCATACCATGGGAGTGAGGCGATAGCAAGGATCACCTCATCTGGGAAGGTATCTCGAATGGGATCCATCTGCTCAGACTCCTCAGGCTGCTCTAAACGGGAGAGATGATCTGCCACCAAATTCTTGACTCCAGGCTTATCCTTGATCTCAATGTCGAACTCCTAGAGTAGAAGGATCCATCTAGTAAGTCTGGCCTTGGCATCCATCTTTGCCATGAGGTACCTGATGGCAGTGTGATCTGTGTACAAAGTCACTCTAGATCCAATGATATAAGATCGAAACTTATCTAAGGCGAACACTACGGCTAGCATTTCTTTCTCTGTGACCGTATAATTCCGCTGGGCGGAATCCAATGTGCGGCTAGCATAGTGAATGGCAAATGGAACTCCATCCCTCCTCTGTCCCAGCACTGCCCCTACGACAAAATCAGAGGCATCCGTCATGATCTCGAATGGGAGAGACCAATCATGCGGCTGGAGGACAGGAGCCTCAATCACACACTGCTGGAGAGTCACAAAGGACGAAAGACACTTGTCATCGACAAGGAACTCGGTGTCTTTCGTCAAGAGGTCAGTCAACGGCCGGGCAAACCTGCTGAAATCCTGAATAAATCTCCTATAAAATCCAACGTGCCCCAGGAATGACCGTAGCTGCCTCAAATTGGACGGCGGTGCGAGTTTTCTAATGACATCAACCTTTGCCGGATCCACCTCCATGCCCCTGTTGGAGATGATATGGCCAAGCACCGTCCCTTGAGTCACCATGAAGTGACTCTTCTCCCAAGATAGAACCAAATGGTACTCAATACATCGCTGGAGTACTCGGTCTAGGCAGTCAAGACAGGAGTTGAATCCGTCGCCGTAGACCGAGAAATCGTCCATGAAGACCTCTAAACACTCCCCTACCATGTCCGAAAAGATCAACAGCATGCACCTCTGAAAAGTCGCAGGGGCATTGCATAGCCCAAATGGCATGCGTCGAAAGGCATATGTACCAAAGGGACAGGTAAAGGTGGTCTTCTCCTGATCCTCAGGAGCGATGGCCACCTGGTTGTAGCCCGAGTACCCATCCAGGAAGCAATAATGGCTCTTCCCTACCAATCTCTCAATGATCTGGTCAATAAAAGGCATGGGGAAATGGTCCTTCTTGGTGGCCTGGTTGAGTCTCCTATAGTCAACACAGACCCTCCAAGAGGTGGGTACCCGTGTAGCAATCTCCTCTCCGGACTCACTGATCACAGTCGTGATGCCCGTCTTCTTGGGCACCACATGCAAGGGGCTAACCCACTTGGAGTCAGAAATGGGATAAATAAAATCTGCACTCCACCATTTTGATATTTCCTTCATCACGACCTCTCTCAGGTTGGGGTTTAGTCGCCGCTGGAACTCACGCGACGGCTTCGCCCCCTCCTCAAGATAGATATGGTGGGAGCACACTGATGGACTAATCCCATGGAAATCTGCTACACTCCATCCGATTGCCTTGCGGTTCTTTTCAAGAACCCCCATCAAACGTGATTCTTGCTCTCCAGTCAGATCGGCGGAGATGATGACTGGGTACATCTCAGGTTCGCCCGCAAGGAACCGATACTTCAGCGAAGTAGGGAGCGGCTTCAGCTCTGGACAGCTGGGCGCTGGCAAATCTGGCTGCGGAAGGAAATGTGTCAATGCTGCTAAGTCTGCCAAATCTGCCTGGGAGAAAGAAAGCGAACTCTCGCAAACTGGATCGAGAGAAGGCTGCTCAACTGTGCTGTCTCTGATCTGTTCTGTATCAACCTCCTCCTCATCTGTAGGCTCAGGTGGACTCAAGTCTGGCATCTGATCATCGCAATCTACCCATTCAGACTCTGAATCCGAGGGATCTGCATCAAACGCGGTGGTATCAGTACCACCGTAACACAAGGTGGCCTCAACACCACCATCACTAACATCCGTGTCGCGGTAAAGAACCGGCTCTGCTGCCTCTGTGGTATCCTGGACCAGGGCTGTGCTCTCCAAGCTCTCCTCTGCTATCATCTCTGCATCAGTGGTGTCTGGAAATGAGAGGATGGCCTGTGCTGTAGGGTCTGCCCATGCTGCCTCATCATCTGTGATCACAAAATCACAGTCCTGGTGGATGTCTGGCTCGGCGTCTGTCAGCTGCTCTGAATCTGTGCTGGCCTCTGAGCGTGCTCTCTCTCTGGCTCTGTAGTCCTCGACCGTCTCTATTTGTATACTCTCGCCCTCGACGCGAAAGTATACCTTCCCGCTATCATGATCAGTCACCGCCTTGGCTGTGGCCAAGAACGGACGACCGAGGATGATGGGGGTATCGGCCACTGAGTCAGGGATCTCCATGTCCAACACTACGAAGTCCACGGGGAATTGCAGGCCCTGAATCGTGACGATAACATCTCGCAACAACCCCTTCGGCCTCTTGACATATCGATCAGCAAACTGAAGGACAGTCCTGCTCTGTCTAAGAGTGCCCAACTCGAAGCGGTCGAGAAGGGCTGCCGGAAGAAGGTTGATCGACGATCCGCTATCCAATAGAGTCCGGTCGAACCTCTGCTCACTAATCTGGCATCTGACATACGGGGCCCCTGAATCTGGCCTCTTGGCCGGCAGACGGTTCTAGATCGCGAAACACGTGGCTTTTGTCAACACATGAATCTCTGAAGTGTGGTTCCTCCTCCTCCTCCTGACTGTGGTCCTGTCTCTCAAAGATCGCTGAAGAAGGGGGATGTGCTGCAAAGCCTCCTGGAGGGTCCGCTGGATGTGAAATCTGTCGATCATGCTCTGGCTGAATTCCTCCTGCTCTCTCTCTTTTGGGTCTTTTTCTTTTTTCTTCCCCTTCCCCATCTGAAGGGCTCTAGGGAAGGGGATCACAGGGTCCTTCTCAGATGAAGGACTAGGTAAAGGCCTAGACGGCTCGACGGCCGGATCCGCACATACATCAAGCACCACAGTGGGACCAGAAGAAACTAAACCTTTTCCTTTATTCACAACAGTGTCCTGAGATACATGAGAATGAGGAAAAACATCTGATCTCTCTACACAAACACCGGTGGCCTCAGTACCACCATGGGCTGGCTCTGCTGCTGGACGTCTCGCGGCCTTAGTACCGCGGGCTGGCTCAGCTCCTCTACTGGCATCAGCACTACCTCCTCGAACTGGTGAAGCGGCGGCCTCAGTACCGCCGGTGGAATCAGCATCCTTGGTGGCGTCAGTACCACCGTCATCATCTGCGGCCTCAGTACCGCTCTCCTCCTCCTCATCTGGCGCCCTGGGTGGCTCCTCGCGTCGTCGCTCAGATGAGGCGCCGCCTGCTGGTGCTCTACCGCTCCTAAGTGTAACAAAATCAGCATCAAATAGATCCGAAGACATATCATCAAATGGGTCACTAGGAGTGGCATGCTCAGTGGAAACTACCTGCTCAGATTTCCTCTTCAGGTTGTTCGGATTCGGCTCGATCTATGCAGGAATGGAGGCCTTCCCTCTCACAAGGTCCCGCATCTCCTGGCGGAACTCGTCCATCTCCCATCTAAACGTAGCCTGCTGATCCGTGAGGAGGCAGGCGATGTCATCCAAGGCGGGACTCTCATGGGAGCCTGACGGGTAGCCTCTCTGGTACTGAGGTTGCTGGAACTGCTGCTAAGAGGGGTAGGAGGTAGGATGCTGCTGGTGTGGTGGGTGTGCCTGCTGCTCACGTCTCCAAGGCTGTCCCTGCTGCTGATAGGGATGAGGAACGAAGGACGAAGGCTGGTGTGACTGGTATGCTGGGGGCTGCTGCTGCGGCCGGTGGTCTCTCTGCTGGCCATACTGCCCTCCCTGACTAGATGGCTTCTGCTGGGGCTGGGCACCTCCACTCCCCCACCTGAATCCGGGATGGTCTCATCGGATCCCAGGCTGGGGCGGTCATACCAAATCCCGTTGACATTCATCAACGGCTCTGCATCGTAGGGGGCTGGCGGGAGTACTGCCAGAGGCTGATCCGGCTGGTATACCACCATCTTCATGTCTGGAGATGGTGGGGACTGGTAAGAGGGCTGTTGCTGCTGGTACGGCTCCGCCAGTACAAGGTGAACCTGTCTAGGCTGCTGAAAGGAGCTGGAGCGCTGGGACGAGCTGCTGCTGCCGCCGGTGTCGCCTCGCGACTGAAGACGGGGCTGCGAAGCCGTCTGTGCCTCCTGGAGACACATGAGCTGGGTCTTCATGTCGCTCAGAGTCTGTGCCATCTGCTCCATCTGCGAGATGCTCTGGCACTGCTTCTTCTCGATCAGCTCCATCCAGTCCAACTTCTCGCTGATGATGCCCATATCCGCAGCGGACGACTCTGCCTGTGCTGCTGCAACTGCGGATGAACAGGATGGACCGGCATCGACCCGTGCTATCCGCTGGTACTGCACGGGTCCTGGCTGCTGCTGGGGTCTCCCCTGTGTGTACAACCAGGTCTGGGACATCACCATGTAATTCTCGGCCATGTCCTCGTAGATGGCCCAGACCTGGTCGTAGTCCTTGGCGAAGTAGGACCCGCCGCAAGAAGCATTCACCAGGCCCTGGAGCTCTGGTGTCAACCCGTTGAAGAAGCTCTGAACAAGGTTCGGCTTCGAGATGTCGTGGTGCGGGCATCGGTCTGTGAGCTCTCGGAACCTCTCCCATGCCTCGTGGAATTGCTCATTGGGGAGCATGGAGAAGTTGCTGATCAGGGCCCTCGCTGCATTCGTCCGCCCGAGTGGATAGTTCTTGTTCAAGTACTCGGTGCGGAGCTGCTCCCAGGTGTAAACAAACTTCCCCAGATGCTTCATCCAGGTGGCTGCTCTGTCTGCTAAGGAGAAGGGGAAGGCGATCATCCTGATCGTGTCCTAGTCCACCTGACGGTCGTGGACAGTGCTGCATATCATCAAGAACTCCTGGAGGTGGAGATGGGGCTCCTCTGTCGCGAGTCCGTGGAAGCGGGGGAGTAGCTGCAAAGTGTTCGGGGGGAACTTGAAGTCCCCCACGATCGCTGGAAGTACTACCTAGTGGTGCGTCAGCGTCGATCCGGGGTTGTGTAACTCCCGCATCGGTCTCGGTGGTCCTCTGGCCGCTCCTGCGGCGGCTGCCGCTGCTGCGGCGGCTGTTGCGGATGCTGCATCCGCATCATCTGGGATCCTCGGTCCCTCTCTCCTCTGCTCTCGCTCTGCTCTCATCTGCTCCATCTCTCTCCTCATGTCGATCTGAAAGCTCCCTGATCCCTCAGCTGCTGTTGGATGGTCTCTAACGAGGCGATCAGGGTGGAGTTGATCGCTCCCTGATCCAGTACGAAGTGCTCAGGCTGACGGGAGCGATCCTCAGAACTGTCGGCCATGACGTCTGCAAAATCAAATGAGCCCAACTCAGGTGCTGTCAAATCCATCAATCTCTCCTCGGGCTCGTGTCGCTTAGGTCCAAAAGAAAGGGGGTCGAGGGGGAACAGGGCGGAGTCGTACTCGGGCTCGGAGAGCTGGTCTCGGCTCTCGCGGGCCAACCTAGATGATTGGGTAGACGTGCCCGAAAGCGGTGCAGCCAGAGGCTGCCTAAGAGAGCGTCTACCCATCATCTTGATCTGGCGAGTAGTGCGGATGAGATCTGGAGAAACTATGATCACAATGCAAACCCCTGGTTCACCAACGCAACGCGAGCTGAAGACCGTGAAAGTTCGGTCAAATTATCTTGTCAATTTTTATTAGGTGAACACACAAGATATCAGAGCGCTTACGAGACCTGTTAGGATACCCGATGCTACCCCAACCGACTGGCCCGCACGGAGAAGTCGGTAATCAGTCGGGAATAACACTGGAGGGCTCTACCTAGGGTACGGGTCACTCTCTCGTGCATCCAAACCATATAATGAGGGGGTTGCTCTCCCCAAGACAAATTTTTATGGTGAGTGTCTTTTAAGGTCAATAGTCTTATCCAGTCCCAATTTTATGGTTTTTCTTTTTAATATTTTTCAAATAGAAAACAAACGCCTAACGAATTTTTCGGTTCTCCTGGTTATTTAATCCAAAACAGGGGGAGAAGTCGAAAAAGCCGATGCGCGATGAAATCAATGATGCATGCTGAGTCAGAAATGCGTACCTTGCCTCCAGCACTCTACATGCAAGTGATCCGCGCAGAATTTAAAGACAGAAAAGTAAACTACCCTAAATGATGCAGCGGGAAAAACCGAGTCCTAGATGAGCAATTTCTACACGCAGAACCGTCTAATCGGTTACCGACCTCCAAGCCAAAGGGTCCGGTCTTGGCCCACCCCTCCTCTGCCCGACAAATCGGGGGTAGGAGAAAGCGCTTTACAGGGTGAGCTGCGGCACGTAGGCTACGAAGGAGATGAGTCGATTATTTTTATTAAGTGATTATTAGTGAGTCCAATTAGCGCACTATAGGAACAGGCAAATAGTTAAGTGTGGGGACCCTATTAATTACGGCACAAGCAAGAGAAAATCCTAAGTCTAGGGGCTCGATGAAAACCACGTAAACACCGGAAAAGGCAGAAAAAAATGAAAAGAAAACAAAGCCGCGTAAAAAGCCGCGAAAAAGCCTAAGGGTCCCCCGAGCACATCGGTGCTCGGCGAAACAGACCCGCTAAGTCCAAGAGTCCACAAGTGTCCAGTCTGAGTCCTTGTATTATTACAATAATAATAAAAATAAAACCTAATCTAACCTCACCCACTCAACTCTCTCTCGCTCTCTCCTGCGGCTTCGTAGAGAAGGAAGCCGTCTCCAAGTTCCTCGGTTGCACCGGCTCCTCGAAAGTTGCCTCCGCGGTCCTCGGGCCCTCGCAAGAGACAGAGATAAGTGGTCAGACCAAAGTAATCAAATAATAATAAAGAAAATAAATGAAACTGAAAATGAGGGTATATATGCAAAAATACAAAATAAAATAAACACTCAAAATAAAACAAAAATAAAAATAAAAGAAAAAGAAAAGAAAACAAAATAAAACAAAAATAAAATATAAACAAAAGCCGCGAGCTCTGAAAGAGCCGCGAAAAACCGCGAAAACAAAAACGAAGATAAAATAAAAACTACTAAGCCGTGCTCCCCGGCAACGGCACCATTCTGATGAGCGATCTGAACGACTAAGGTAAAGGTACAGAAATGGTCGTTGCGACCTCGGTCACTCAGATGCACTCAATCAAGAAAATTGAACCACTAATATAGATAAAATCACTCAAAACACGAAATAGCGGTCCTGCTATTGGATTAACCTGGTATAGCGACCAGGGTCGAACTCAAGGAGCACGGGTTGGCCTTCGGCCTACGAAGTAGTAAAAAGGAATAAAATAAAAGAACAAAATATTTTTTTTGTGGTTTTTAATTATTTTATATTTTTTTGGATTTTTTAATGTAATAAGAAAATAAGAAAGGTAAACAAACACACACTTCAACAAATTATTTAAAGCACTAAAAATCAACCAAAAATTCAAACAAAAAATTTTTATGTGTTTTATAATTTGTAGTGTTTTTGGTGAATTTTTCAGAATTTTCTGCTGGTTATTTAATTTTCTAAAAATCAAACAGTGACTGAAATAAATGGTACTGTCCAGCCGAGCCAAAAAGGCCTAGATAAAATATCTAAGAGCCCAAAATGGCTGGGAGGTAATTTTCCTGTAAAGAAGACAAAATGAGGAAAATTTAAGCACCAATTTTATTGTTTTTGGGTTTTTGGTTTAATTATAAGAATTTTTATAATTTTTTATGTGTTTTTCAATTTTTAGTGGTTTTCAGTAATGAAAAATAGCCAAAATTGGCTAGAAAATCAAACTAAGCAAGACAAACAGTTGTTAATTTTTATGGAATTTTTAGACACTATTTAATATTTTTTTGTGATTTTTAAAGTTAGACAGTGACAAAAATGAAGGTTTTTTATTTTTTAAAAATATCAAATGAAATCAAAAATGTCCTCGAAAATCCTCGAAAATTTTACACCATGGCAGGAGCCATGTGTCCAATTTTCGTTGGATTTGGAGGTAATTTGCTATTTTATTCAGAAATAAAGAGAGGGCACAGTGCACAGGGACCAAAGTGCAAATACCCGCGAGCCTGGGGGGTCTGGTGCAAAATACCCAGCAAAACACGTGCCACGCGCGTGCCTGGGGCACTTAGGGACCCAAATGCAATAAAAATAAGTCCCGAGGACTTATTGGTAACAGGTACCAAAAGCCCAAGGGCTTATCTGCAAAATACCCAAAATATCACGCACATGTTAAAATAAATCACACACAGGGGTATAAATGCAAATAAACTAAAACATACATTCCATTGATAACAGCCAGAACTATAGGGGCATGAGTTGCAAATAAACCAGAAAAGCACGTGACGAAGCACATGTCATACAACGCACAAGGGCATAAATGCAAGGAAAATAAAGTACGGGGTCCTCTATGCAAATGTACCAAAACTTAAACAACTACGCTAAATATTTACAAGACTAAACACGAAATAAAATAACTAAGAGGGCCTAAGGGCAAAATACCCTTTATTATGCGGACCGGCTGGATGGATGCCACGTGGAGGGATCTACGGTGTGGATCAGCTGCGGCTCCAACGCTAGGGTCCTTTGGCGAATCAGATGGCTAGGGTTCCTCCACGTGGGTGATCGGACGGTGCAGGGCACAGGTGGCTAACCCTGGCACATCGGATGGCTGGAATCGATCCTCCTGATGATCAGGCGGTGACTGCTGCTCCCCAGATGGACGGTTCAGATGAAATCTGGAGCCGGAGGACGAATCGAACGGCGACGGAGGATGCTGGATGAACAGGTCACCGGCGAGACTCGCCGGCCTCCGGCGTGCGCTAGACTCCTCCTGGAAGCACTCTGAAGGTCGGAGAAGAAAGGTGGAGTGCTCCCGCGTCTGCCGGTAGGCTCCGATGATCCAGCCGAGCTCCGAGGAGCTCGGGCTAGGTCGGCGGAGCTGAGCCTCCTGGATGGATGACGAAGGGCCTCAGATGGCCTTCGTTTGACCTGCAAAGCGAACCAGAAGACTCGCGGGTCGAGGGCAAACTGCCTCGACCCGATTAGGCGAGGTGACGGTGGCTCGTGAGTCGAAATGGCGAGCTCCGGCGAAGGGGGTGGACAGAGGAGCTCGACTCCCAGCTCCTGTGCGAGCTGGGTTGGATGGAGGGGTGAAGAAGGTGCATCGCAGGGAGGCTGATGCGATGGACGATTTCGATGATCGAACGGAGTGGGGGGGATGGTCGGAATCAGCTAGAGACGGCGGCGATACGAATTGGGCTTAAATAGAAATCGAAGAAAGATAAGGACCTACAAGGTTACCTGGGTGGTCGAAGAGACTGTGTTGGAACTGGGGAAGCTCCTGGTCGTCGCCTCGAGGAGCGTCTCCCTCCGAGGCTCAAGCTCCAGCTGATGGCGGAGCGACGGCGGCGAAGCTCGCCGGATCGATGGTCTCGCCCTCCCTCCTTCCTCGCTGCGACACCACGGGGGACGAGCTGTCACTCTCGCCGATGTGATGGAGGTCACTGGGAGTGGGACGAAGGAGCCAAAGATGGTGAAATGAGGTGGCGGAGCAATGGCTAAATATGGGTGCGGGTCCGGCTAGACGAGGTCGGGTAGGGCGTGGAGGCGCGCGGATCCCGATGTGGATACCCCGGCGAGGGTGTCGGATGTGGCAGGAGTGAAACGGACTCGGGGTTTAGGTGGGATTCAATCGGGTTTAGGCGCTAGAAATTAGGGAAGTCGGGTCTGGCACCTAAATCTGCAGGAGGTGGTCCTGGGGGGGGGGGTAGTTGACCGGGCGGTCAACATCCCTAGGAGCCAACAGGAATCGGCCACGTGGCAGAATCTTAGGAGTGAAAATTAGGGTAACTAGGGGCCGATTTAGCAAAAACTCAAAACATGAAATATTTTTATTTTATTTTTTTACTATTTTTTTAGTGATTTTTAATTAATTTTTCGAAATAAAAATAAGGTACTTACACTATATGTACTATATAGGTATATGTACACTATTAGGGTTTTTAATTTTTTATTTTTAATTATTATTTTTATGCAATTTTATTCTTATTTTATATTTTATTTATTTTCATTATAAAATAAGGAATAAAAAGGTATTTTTATTTTATTTTTATTATTTATATACATAGGAAAAATAAATACATATATACACTTATATACATAAATATTTACAATATATTTTTGTATTTTTAATTTTGTTATTTTTATTTTGTTTTTGTTTTGATTGTTTTTATTTTATTTATTTATACTATATAATAAAGAATATTTACAAAAACTATAAAGATCAATTTTATTTATTTATAGGGCTAAATAAATATGTGGGTGATTCTATGTACAATGTGAAAGTGATATTTTTGTTCTTTTTTATTTTTCTATTTTTATCTTTTGTTTTTATACTTATAAATATGTACAAGTATTTACAAGCTTATTTTTGGTGAGTAAAATATTTTTATTTTATTTACATAAATATTTACACACATGAGCCCCTATCTCCCTCTACTTTGGCTTTTATGCGGTCAGGCCCATGCTGAGCCCTCCCTTGGGTTAGGTTGCTCAATATTTATTCTAAATATTTCCCTCTTTTTCTTTTTAATCTTTATTCTTTTATTTTTGCACAAAAACATGCTAATTATAGGTTTTTTACACAATGCATGCTTTTGGTAATTATTTGTATTTACACATATCTACATGCATTCGCAAAGGTTTTTGTACCTAAAATATAAAAATAAAGAGTGATGAATGAGTATTCATCACACCCCCACCCCAATTTCACCTCTTCCTTTTGTTTATAAATAAAATCCTCCACCCCCTTTTTGCCTTTTGATCCTTCTTTGCGAGCCATAACCTCAAAAATCCACCACATATTTGTAGCCTCTAGTGACAGAAGGGACTCCATAGGATTCACAACACAGGTAAGGCACATAAGAATTTATCCACCATCGTGGAGCTGAGATCTAGGTGGTTCTCTAATCCTTTGTCCTTGGCATACCAAAGATGACCTAGCAGAGCGGTCATGTGGTCCACACAAGGTGGGACCACATTCGATGAGGCGACCGATGCGAAGTTCCTATATAAATTCAACAATCAACCCACAACAAATAATATAGCAATGAAATCAAGTGGACGTGGAGTCAAAATTTATTATAAACCCTACATATATAAATGTGTATAGTGTAAGTATCTATAGGTCATCGAACATAGGGAACACACAGTATAGTTGGATTATTATATATCTCTAAATAATAATTTGTATTGTATATATATACATAGTATTTATTCAATGTTTTATTTTACATTTTTTATATTTATATTTTTTATATTATTTTTTAGATTTTTTAAAATTAATTTATTTTTATATTTTCTTCTGATTTTAAGTTTCTTTTCTTTTTAATATGTAATAAAGGTATATATTACTATATATAATAATATGTATAATATAAGGTATATTTATAATATATGTAATAAATATGTAAAAATCAGAATATAAAAATAAAAACAACCCTCTTTATTTTTTAGAGGGTTTAATATATATTTAGGTATTTATATCAATTACTAATAATAAGTATATATAATATATATTTATGTATATAAGCTATATAGAAGAATCTAATTATAAATATATATATATATACATAAATTTAAAAATTACAAAAATATATATTTTTGTGTTTTCTAAATATTCTTCTATTTTTGGTAATTTTTTTGGTAATTTTTATTTATTTTTATGTAATCCCAAATCAGGGATTAATTAAATATGCCTAATTGTTTTGAGATTTGAAAATGGTAAATAGGTTCAAGGTTTCTCAAAACTATTTTTAATATATAGTAATATGTATATAAAAATATAGTATATAAAACTATTTTTTGAAGTTTTTAAAATATTTTGCAATTTTATTGTTAGCAAGGGTTTTAAATTTTTATGGTTTTCTTTTGATATTTTTTTATGATTTTTGGTCTGTATTGATAAAATATAATAATAAACATTAGGCACTTTTTTGGAATTTTTAATTCAGGTTTTATAGTTTTTTTGCATTTTCAAATCAAACCGTATCTCCTTTTGATTTTTAATAAATCAAAAATGCAGATGAAATGTTAAATAAATTATATGGCATGAAAAAACATTTAATCAGGCATCTTGATGAGCACTCAACCGATCGAGGTTATGTCTCAGAAAAGTAGATCAAGGTCATTGCGACCACAACCGATGGAGCGTGGCTCAATCAAGAAAAATCAGACCACCATAGAAAGAAATCAAACACGAAAACCAAGGCTAGCGGTCTTGCTAATTATTTAACCTGATATAGGCACTAGGGTCGAACACATGGAGCACGGAATGAATCCTACAAAGTAGTCAGGTAATCCAAGAAATAAATGTATTTTTTTGATGGTTTTTAGTTTTTAAATTTTTTATTTTATAATTTTCTATTCAGAAAAGAAGTAAAGAAATGGCATAAAGGTACACTTAAATAATTATTTAAAGGCCTAAAATTACTCAAAAATTCAAAACAAAAATATTTTTATGTTTTTAAAATATTCAGATGTTTTTGGGTATTTTATGGGGTTTTTCTGATTTATATATAATTTTCTAAAAATAAAAGAAAGTCAAAATTAACAAGCAGTGTGCAGCCTAGATAAAAAAGGCACATTAAAAATATGTAAATTGCCTCTAAAATCTTAGCAACATTTTTTTATAAAATATAAAATAAAATCTATTACAGAAACCGAAAACACATTTTTTGATATTTAATGAATTTTTAATGATTTTATAAGATTTTTAATCTTTTCTTATTTTTAGGTGTTTTATTACGTCGAATGAAACAAAAATCACATAGAAACTAAAGCAAGACAAAACAAGCACCCAGTAATTTTTTTCGAATTTTTAAAGATGTTTTTCTATTTTTAATTGATTTTCTCAATAGACAAGGACACTTTTTAGGGATTTTGATTTTTAGAAAATACTAAATAGAATCAAAATACGTCTCAAAAATTACCAAAAATATTACACAGTGGCAGGAGCCATGTGTAATATTTTAAGAATTTTTGGAGTAGTTTTGATATTTATTTAATTAAAAACAACACAATCGAGTTATAGGGACCCAAATGCAATTATTTTATGTTTCAGGACCAAATAATAACAAGCATAAAAAGCTCAAGGTAGAAAATGCAATTAATCCAATAAAATCCGCACATGCGCCAAATCCACGTTCACAGGGGTATAAATGCAATTTTGAAAAACATTCAATCAAATCATAACACAAGAAAAGTTCCAGGTAAAAAGTGCAAATACACTACTATGCACGTGACCAAGCACGTGTATAAGTCAGAAAGGACTAAAATGCAAATATCTAAAACTATAGGGACTATTGTGCAAAAAGGTTCAACTATAACTTTTTTTTTACAGACGAAAATATAAAGTGAAATAAAGGCAGGGTAAAAAGAGCAATATACCCTCAAGGCACGTGAGTCGCGTGTGGGAGGCTAGGTGTCGTCCGTTGGTGTGGCGAGATCGTGTGGCTCTGCCACGTCAGGTGTCAGATCTGACGGTGTCAAATGGTCAGGGTCATGGCACGTGCTGGGCCGTTAGATCTAACATCTAATGGTCTGACATATCGGCTGGACGGACGGTCAGGATGGAAACTAGAGGGAGTTGGTCGATCCAACATCGCAAAATAATGTCTGGAAGAACAACGCCTGGATGAACTTCGCTGGAGCCAAGGATGAGATCCTCAGCCCCGATGGAAGATCAGCATTCACCGGAGTGATCGTGGGACAATTCTGTGTCAGCTGAATGGCTCAGATGGGAGCTCCGGTGGCTGGATATGCGTGACGGCGATAGGCACCTGGAGCTACTCCGGGAGCTCTGGAGGATGATCGGGAGGCTCCCAGCGCGTGAACGGACCTGCAACGAGTAGCTCTGACTCGGAGCTATGCTCAGGTCTAGGTTATTGAGGCTAAAAACCAAAGAAGCGACGGGGGGCGGGAGTTAGTTTCTGGCGAAGGCGATAGGGGAAATCTCGAGCCTAATCTCGACTGGATGGTCGATGATCGGGGTGATCAGGTCGAGGAGGAAGATGGTGGTGAGCGTGTTGGGCATGGGTGAAGGAGCTTCGACCGGTTGGTCGGAGCTAGTAGAGCAACGGCGGTGGCAAACGAAAGACTCGTCTCGAAACAACAACTAAAAAGGATCAGAAGCTCACCTGAAGGTCGGAATGGGTTCCTGGGCTCCAGGCGAAGGTGGTCGTCAGGGTGATGGCCTCGACCTCGATGTAGCGATCGGGGGAGGCTGCTCGTGGCGGAGGACCAGCCACGAAGGGGGAGCATCGGCGTCACTGCACGCCAGGCGGGGCTCCAGACGGTTGTTACCACACTGAAGGTGTCTAGGGTATCGAGAGGGAGAGAGGCACAAGGTGCCGACCTAGGAGAGCGGATGAAGAGATTATATAGCGTTCCCAGGTGGTTGGAAAGATCGGGTAGAAGCGTGCGAACCGAGGAAGATCCACGCCTTCCGAGTGATCCCCGAGGGTCATGAATCCACGGGGAAGGTGCGGGCAAAGAATCGGGGCATGAGCACGCGTGATCCGCCTGGGATAATTGGGAGAAGAAGGTCCGGCGGAGCAGTCGAGACGGGTCAAGGCCCTAGAATAGGGGGTTGACCCGAGTCAACAATCCACCATGGACCAATCAGAGGCGGGCTGGAATAAGGACAAAACCCGCTACAAGACAAAATATCAAGGAAAATACAAGATAATAAATTAAAAATAATAAAAGAATTTAAATTAAAAATGAATAAAATGAAAACTGTTTATTATTTTTCAAGGAATTTTTCTGTGATTTTTATTTATTTTTATGAAATATAAATTAATTTATATACACTATATTGTATTATATACATGTATATTATATCTATGTATTTTGTACAATTATTTTAAATTTGTTATTTTTGCACAAATACTTCAATTTTATATTTTATTTATTTACAACATAATTTTTGGAGTCTAAAACATTTTTTGTTTTATTTTTATTATTTATTTACAAGTACAAAATAAATAGGGAAGAAGACCTATATACGTGTATTATGTTCAAGTGAGAGAGAGGATTTTATTCTATTTTTATTTTATTTTTCTGATTTTTATTTTATTTTATAAATATAAGTAAGGTTGTAAAAAGAATATTTTATTTTGATTTTGGCAAAAATAAATATTTATTTACACACATGATATATACATACTACAGAGTGGGCCCTATCTCTCTCTACTTATTTTATTTGGTGATCAAGCCAATGTTTGGCCCTCTCTTGGGGTTTGTGTCACTCAGTATTTATTCTAAATACTTATTTTTCTTTTTATTCTTTATTCTTTTATTTTTGCATAAATACATGCTAATTATGTAATATTAACACATGCATGCATATTGCTAAGTTATTGTATTTACACCTATTTACATGATCCATTACCAAGATAATTAGCTAAAATAAGAGAATAAAGAGTGATGAATAGGGATTCATCACTCCCCTACACTTTACCTTTGCTAGTCCCTTAGCAAACACTTATTTGAAAAAGAAGTGAAAAGAGAAAGAAAAAGAAAACGAAGGAGAATCAAGATTGATTATTAAACTTGTCTTCATTAACTTGAAGTATGGAGCTCAGTTAGACCTTTGGATTATTAGTTTGTCGGAACCTTATTTGGACCTAGGTTTAAAACTCCACAGCTCTAAGTTCCACCAATCTATGGTCAAGACTCCTCAATAATCCAGCTCAGAACAAGTCTACATACACAAACTCAAATGACCATGAATTTTTTCTTGTACTGTGTAAGTGATATGTAGCTCCCCAACTCGGAAGTGGCAAAGTAACAACCCCCCTCAACAAGGTAACTCTAATGCCCTAGTTTGGCAGCTCTTTCCTCGAGGAGCATATTCCCTTCTAAGTTAAAGTTCAACTGGCTCATGAAGAGGAGGAAGAAGAGATTGCATCATGACCAGTGTAGCCATGTATCCTTGGGAGCCCAGCCAGTGTAGCTAAGTATCCCTACTGCAAGCTTCATGAGATGAGAATGGGTAACATAATCTTTGCTTTATTTGGCTATATACACTCCGGTGAGTATTTCATTTCTATAAGACCCACCACTTTTTTGGAGTTTTTCTTTCTTTTTGCACATTTTTTTTCGATGTGCATACGTACAACATATCTACATGGTGCAGCATATATACATAAGGATTTTTTCCTCTTGAGCCAGTAGAATATCCCTCTTTTGAAGCATTATTGCAACCCACAACTCATGTCTTTAGACCTCAATGCTGCCAGACCAAGTTGAGATGCGCTTCCTTCACTAAAAGAAGATGAGAGGTTCCGCCTAGAAGTACTACCCTCGTATGCTACCCCAAGCCAAAGAATACTGCCTCCTCACCGCCTCATCCGTAGAGAGCTATGTGTAAGGTGCTGGTGCAAGTAAAGCCATTGTCTAAGAGAGTCATGTGTGTGTTGTTAAGTGTTCTACTTAGGCTCATCAAGATGACATGTGATCATAGCCTAGTGGACTTAAAGAATTAAGTCACTAATGGACCTGAAAAGTCTCAATCCTAAGCCCTAAGATTCCTCTTAGAATTAGGTGGATTAAGGTCTTAACCCAGCTCCATTTTCCAATTAAATTCCAGACTAGTTTAAATGTCAATCTATGATTCAGAAAACTGTACAAGTATATACAAAAATATTTTAATGTAAAGTTTTGAAAATGTGCAAAATTTTTGAAAAATGTTTGAATGAATGAATGCATGGGTGCAGAAGTTTTGCAAACTATTTACACACATTTACACAAGGGTTTTTGCAAGCCTTTGCTTTTCAAACATTTTACAAAAATTTTGTACTATATACATAATTTTGATATCAAAATATTTACACAAACTTTTTACACACAAAATATTTTTACAAGCATTTGTACACAAATAGTTTTTATAAATAGCTATGTATGTGCAAGAAAGAATTTTATTTACAAGAAAAAATTTAAAATTTTACGGTTTTTAGATAAAGGATTTTAACCATTTTATTTATTAACACACTCACACAAAGTACGAGTTATGGATAAAGTATATATCAAATATATACGACACCCCCTATACTTAGCTCGAACGATGTCCTCACAGTGGATCTAGAGCGATGAAAAATACATAACTCATGCTTAGTATAGGGAAGTGAAAAGGAATGCTATAAAACAACAACGAATCAAAGAATAGAATGAGGAGTGCTCGGTGTTTCCCCCTATACTTAGAATTATGTAATCCTATAGCAGATTGTGCATAGATGGAAATCCGAGTGAAAGAATGTACAAGTGAAGCAATGACTCGTCTTGTCTGCCCCTATACTTAGGGTAAAAGATCCCTAAGTATGGAAAGAAATCAGAACAGTATGGAGGACAAGTGAGGGAATAGCAGAAATGAAGACAACTATATACAAGATGAAAGGAACGACATTACTCCCCCTATACTTAAGGTGAAGGACCCTTAAGTATAGGCAACGACAGGAGTAATGAAACAGAATGAAAAGGAACAACTCGATGTCTACACCCCCCATACTTAAGATAAGGTACATCCTAAGTATAGCAAAAATAATCCTAAATGAAACCTGGGGTGTAAAACAAAATGGAAGAAACAAGGAACAAATCAAGACGAAACATGTATATACAAAGTGGACAATGTTGAGGTGCCTCTCAACAAGCGCTAGGTTTTACGCCCCTAGCCGGGTGCAAAGGTTAGGACAACACAGTATCAAGGTTCAGGATGACATCTGTAAGGCGGATGTCGTACTGTCGTTGTAGTCTCGGTATGAGAACAACAACGAGGTCAACAGTATAAATGAAGACACCAAAGTAGACAATCAAGCAGGTGTCTGTTACCGAGTAAAAATATGGGAAGATGAAATAGGGCTCCGGTAGCACAAAAGAATGCATTGGCTCAAGATTAAAATGGAATGGAAGGGCAGAGCTGAAGAAGTCGAACGTGGAGAAAGAAGGAACAGTCATGGAATCCTCAATGTTAATCACTGTCTCAGAAAGGTATGGAAGATCAAGATCAAGAGACTCAGTACAAGAACCAATATCCGATGTGTAAAATGGAGAAATATAAACATCATCATCGAATATCTCAAAGATCGGCTCATCCTCTCGAGATTCGTCAAGGTGAGAGAAGTCAGAATCAGCATGATCAGAAGACTTGGAAGACTCGTGATACGACAGATCGGATACACTCTCAGATAGTGAGACCGAGTACGCAATAGATGTGGCATCCTCCGGCAGATAACCCTCGAGGAGTAATGCTAGATAAATAGTGTGGAAAGCGAGATCAGATTCTAAATGGAAATCTGTGTCAATGTCCAACACACACTCGTCTAACACAAATGTCTTATTGGCTGCAAAAGGCCTCTGAATAATCTGGAAACGGGAAAGGGTACCGGTCATGAATGCGGATGTTGTAAATGTGTCTGAAACTGATCCTCGATCTGTGGCAATGCTGAAGGATATTGTTAGATCCTCAAGAGCATCACGGAAGCGTGAGCGTCATATCGAATACGACGAGGAGCGACTAGTCGCACTACTTGCTCGATGCAACGGAATTTAAAAAACAATTATACGACGAAACCACATGATCCAAGAACACTTCTCGGATCATCTCGTCTAAACCACAAACAAGTAATAGGATTACCTCTTGAAGCGTGGTTGCGATCAAGTTTCTAAATGAAGAGACCTCCTGTCTCAAGTCTGATCCGACGGAGGAGACGCTTGCGAGCGCGGGGGTGAACCATGTGCTTCTCGCAATCCATGTTGATGATCCAAGCGGTAGATCTCCTGATCTCGACACACGAGATCCGACGTCTTCTTCACGAGCGAGGTGCACCGAAGGAGACGGAGATCCACGAGCAGACGATCGGGCAGCAAACGACGACGTTGCGGCGATGGAGAATCTCTCTATGTCATCCATGGTGGACGGCCATGAGAGGAAGAGAGAGTAGGCATGTAGAGAGAACGAGAGAGAGATGCTTCTCAAACATTGTGTGTAAAGAGAGAGCATGGGTATGCCTCTCTATTTATAGGTTTTTGGGATCCATGGATCTCAATCCATGGGACATATAAAATCAATGGATGAGATTGATTTATGTCAATCCAATGGTCAAGATTGTTATTGGTAAAAGCCAACAACTTGTGATTTAATTTAGATTAAATATATTTGACAAAATCAAATATAAATCAATCCCAAATCACATAAATAAATAAGGAGAGAATATACATGGAGATTACATCTCCATGTACATCAAGGGGGGACGGCCACCCATTCCATATAGGAATTGGGTGTCGCCCACCTCTTTCCTTATTGAGGCAATCTCATGGATTTCCATGAGATTGCATGCCTCCTTGAATTTCTCCTCTATTTATTTCCAACAACTTTTTGTTGGGATTTTATTCATCAAAAATAATTCATAATTATATTTGAGAATATTGCAATCTTGACATTGGAAAATTGTGAATCATATTCAAAACCCAAAACAACATATAATTTACATTGTCAATTAATTACACAATGTGTATCCAATAACATAATAATTAATCAACAAATATAAATTATAATTAGCTCTCTCTAATACATTATAAATCACATTTATAATAAATTATGAATAATTGGATACTATTATCCATATTATTCTTATCCATAATAAATAAATCTCATTTAATTATATTGGATAACTTATTCTCATGTGCTCAAATAATATGAATCACATTCACATTATTTACATCTTTGATAATTAAATCACATTTAATTATCTAAGATAACTCTCCTTATAATATGAATCAAATTCATATTGTTCATGATAATTAAATTACATTTAATTATTCATTTTCTTAATGCTCGGATACATATAACAACAATAGAATTATCCATGAACTCTTCCAAGGATAATGTGCTTTCTCCGCGAATACTTGGAGATAAGGACAGGGCGATTGTATTGTTCCACGTATAGTGACTTGGATATTGAGATTACATCTCAAATCCAGATCTCGGGCCTCCCATAGATGCATGATTAAATTAAGATTGCAAATCTAATCTTCTCATTGAATCTGAATCACATTCACATCAATGTCTAACATTTGGATCAAGATCAGATTACTTCTCTACTGAGAGGAGTCACTAAAATCCAGACCCGTTTCATCACTCCCTAGGAATGGAAGCGTCATGGTTATACAATCGTTTATGATCACATTACCCTCAGGTATTCCCAATACCTGTACATCCTGCATACTGGAAGACTCAGAATAAACCCGAAGTATTAGATCAACTTTATACTGTCTACATCGATGTTTTTTCAATAAGTTTCTCATTTTGATCATTGGGAGTCGGTATCGATCATATACTTTCCAAAAGCATATATCATACCTAGGTCTTGATAATATAGTTTCCAAAAGTATATATCAAACCTACAAATTCAGTCAAGCTTCCAAAGCAAGACGACCGTGCACAGAATTTGATTCTTCCCAATATCTCATGAGTGAGCTCATATCTTCCGGTTCAGTAGTGAACCTGTATGATCCCTTTGAGAGATCGTATTACTCATATGCCCTTATATGGACACCAGCGCCCGGTGTATAGACCTTGATTAGGTCATCAACCTTTTGGTCTGTCAAATGTACATACTCAGACTTATAGTAACACAACTGTCTCCGGTCAGAGGATGTGTGCCTATATCATGACAGCATACGATATAGGAGTTTGGTTATGTCGATCTCGTTAAGTCAATTCTTTGACCTAACTTATCTAACACTTCCGAATCTCTATTCGTATGCAGAGGATCTGCATCAAGAGGTCAGTTAGATATCAGGCTTTAGAGAAAAGATTGCCATCTCCTTCTCAGGCTGCAGATCATTTCTTAATAATCTTTTGATGGTCCTTGATGAGTCCTCAATCTAACTCATTAGATATTCATCTAAGCACTAGCCTCTATGATTCAACAATTGAATCAACAGCTGTATGATCATTAAGATGGCCATGGTACATAACCCTAATTGTACTAAGGGACCTATTATGCAAATTATGTATTCTTCATTTCAGATCAGGGAATGATATTTGCAATAACATTTATTGCATAATGGCTCACCGTGGGCTCGCATGTCCAACAATCTCCCACTAGCCCAAAGAGCCATTAATGGGCTAATCATTTAATCCCACACTCATGTAACAATCATAGGCTATTTAGAAAATAGCTAGGTAAGCTGATCAGTCACTCTGTTCCCAAGAGACTACGCCAAGTCCTTTTACGGCACTTGCATATCTCCTAGTAATAGTGCTCGCATCCAATGCGAATGTTGCATCTTATGCAACAAATACTCAATTTTGTCGGTTATAGTGTCCTTGACACTACATCTTATTAATTATCATAACCAGTATTCTCATAATCCTTATTAGAATACCTTCATTCCTGAATATCTCTATCTCCTAAGGTATCTACAGTTAAGACCCTTATAGATCACTATCTACAAGGTCTTAAACTTTTGAAGATAAGACTTTGAGATCACTATCTCTAAGTTTCATCATCTTTGAAGATATTGTTATTACTGCAACCAAGTGTTCTATTTCTAGAGTAGGATTAGTAATAGTTTACTACTCCCACTGCATGGCAGACATATGGCTTTTGTACACATCTACCATACACTTCAGCTTCTCGTAACTGATGCACAAGTGCAAGCAGTTCTAGCATTCACTTCCTCAACTCTTTGAGGTGTTATCCCTTTAGACAGGTCACTACCACATCTTAAGGGAAGGAAGCTTTTCTTGGAACTTTCCAGAAAAATAAAATAAGTCCAAGGTGTACTACTAATGCGACAATCACAATACCCTCTTCTCCTTACTTCTGAACGACTTCAGAATTAAGATCTAAGAGGTATCCTTGAGATCGTATCCCAAGGTATGGAACAACCAAATTATAAAATACTTATTATTATTCTTATATCATTCTAAATGATTAGAATAGTATATCCATTAGCACGATGAACACAATGGCACTCCCACTAAGCTTCACATGGTTCATCAAGATTTTACCTGAAATCATAACATTTATAATTTCATCAAATCTTATGTTCCAACTACAGGAATCTTATTTGAGTTCAAAGATGGAGTTCTTTAGCTTGCACACCTTGCTTTCCTCAACCATGAAGCCCTGGGGCTACTTCATATGAATATCCTCAGAGAGGTATTCATAAAGGAATGCAATCTTGACTCACATCATGAAGATGTCATAGTCAAGTTGTGTAGCTATAGTTAGCAATATTCTGATGGGTTAAAGCAAGGTCACTGGAGAGCAAGTCCCATCGCAAGTGATGTCTTCTCTTCGGTGTGTAGCTTATGGCTACGAACCGTGCTTTGAAGGTCTCTACCTTCTCATCAGGTTCCCTCTTTCTCTTGAAGATCCATTTACACCTTAATGGGTCTTACCCATATAGGTGGATCCTCGAGGGTCCATATACAACACCTGTATATGAAGTCTACATTAGACTTTTATTGCTAACATCCATCTTTCCATGTCATGATCCTCAGGAGCTTCATCACATGAAGTACGATCATTTTCACATGGAATACATCCTCAAACTTATTTGAAGAAGTATTAGTGTTTCATCTTCAATTATTCATTTAGTTTCTGATTTTAGGAGCCTCATTATCTTCTCAAGATTAAATGAGTTCCTTTACTTCATTTTCATCTTGATTCTCAAGAGAGTCATCCTCTAAGAATCACATTCTCAGAGATGAGATCCTTTAAGAATCTCAAGGTCATAAAGTAGGTATCCAATACCATCCTTTATTGTCCTAGTGAAGTAGCACTCTCCAGTGCCAGATTCCAGCTTAATTACATGGAACCTTATTATATATAATGTAGTCTCTACCACATATACATACCTGGAAACTAAGAGATAATTATGCTAAGATTAATCATTGATCAAATCATGTCAAACATGATCAATTGTATCTCCCTACAATTCTATTGAGATAAGGTTCATTAGGAGGATTGAGATAGGAATGATATTCACATCTCCATAAGGTATTCCTTGAATTCATCTAATAGGTACACACTACCTTGGTTAGATCAAATTCATTTCATCTTCCTTCAAACTTTGGTTCTAAACCAAAATTGTGAAATCTTTGAACATTTCAAAGGTTTTTAAGTGAAGAGAAGAAATCTCATATCACAAATAATCATCAATAGATATCACATATCCATAATGTTTACTATGATATAGATGATTCACATACATCAATATGTATGAGATCATGGATACCTTGATATCTTACATCTTTCCCAAAGAAGGGTGTAATGATATTTTACTTTGAATATAATATTCATATGTATGCAAATTTTGAAATTTTAGACATTCTAAAGCTTCATCTCTTACTTTTCCATTGATCTCATCAACAGACATATGTCCAAAACATGATGCCAGATCATTGTCAAATGATCTTTATCCTCCTATTGATCTTTAAAGGTTCAATTTTCAGTATTATAAATCTTAATGAACCATTCATTAATTTTCTAGTTTAGTGGAGTCCACTAGATGTTAGATTACTATCTGAAATATCCCCATCATAACTCTTTATGATAGGTCTATACAAGAATTTATGCTTATTCCCAACATTTAAAAAAAACTGAGTGTATTCTAATATCCAGGTTACAGAGACATTCTCTAGGAACAAGGGCTCCCACTGAAAATATGAAGTCTATTGATCCAATGGAAATTGTTGCAATAATTGCATCACTTCCAACATGGATGACCATTAAACTTTAAGATCAAATTTCTAATATTCTAATACATATGCAACCAATTGCAAGTGTCATTAGAAGATTGAGATACAATTATTAGACTTTATCTTATCAAATAAGCAAGTCAATATCAATTATTATATGTAGATTAATCTGATGCACTATCAGATTCCTTCTCTAAGGATTCTAGACAGATTTGATAGTCATACTATCAACACATCAACTTATTGCAGTATTGGCATTCATCCAACTCTTTGGATGTCATATGGAAGTCACAGAAGTACAGTCAACTCTTTGACTCTACTTCTTACTTGGGTCCAACCCATGCTTCCACTGCGCTCCCTTTATCTATCAACAACCATTGCTCAAGACCAAGGATCTCTTATGTTAAAAATCAAAAATTTCAACATAAGAGTATTTTGACACTTATACATGCTTCATTTAATTCATAGAATATGAATATTATGAAGCTTCGTGAATGACTAGAGTATAGATAGTAGAATGATGACATTCATCGTATCTACATCCATTTAAACTCTTTAAAAAATTGGTTCAGGTAGGTATTCAAACAATTTTGAATACATCATCTCTTATAGAGCCACCATTCTGCATAATGCAGAGAACCATGTCATTCATGATTATATGTTGAGAGCACATATGTATGCCAGAATATCTTCTTAGATTTTATAAGGATTATTTGATAATTACGATCATTATTGACATGTCACTTCAAAAGTACATTCGATGAGATCAAGACTTATAGAGACATACAAACCCTAGGGTTTCAGTCCTATTGTCTATTTAATTATCATTCCTCGTTATTATGAGGAAACTTGCATATTGAAACCACATACATTATGTGTCCAATTGCAAGTACAATATCTGGATCATAGGTCCAATCCATGATATTCAACTGGTTATTATTGAGTATAACATTGAGTGGGATTAAAGAAGGATTATCTGAAATAAGAAAATTGCACAGACATATATAAATATTTTTACTTTGATTTAGGATTTTATATCAAAGTTGTCTTGCCTTGTCAACATTGAAAGTTTATTCCCTTAATCACTTTCAATGTAAGAGATATACTTACCATTATATCTCAGCAAGATCTGGGATCTCCTTCCTTATCTTTGTTACATCCCAATAATATGAGAATCTGCAACTCGGATAAAAAGAAGCAGGAACACATTCCACCTTGCAAGTCCAACTTGCATTCCCAATTCGGTCTTTAACACCCGGGCCCATCACCCCTAAGGTGATGTTGACCCGTCGTTAATTGAACCAACCGTCAACAGGAATAGAACTCGCTATGCGCAATCCACTATCGCCCCAATAATATGAGGATCCGATATTGGCGTCACTATGCATACAGCCTTACTCTTTCGAGAAGCAAAGAGCCCGATCCAGATGCGCTTGCATATAGGAGTTGTCACTTCGAACAAGCGTCTCCTATATACAATCCCTGGCGACGGAACCCTTCGCCTTGATGGGAGACCATGGATGTCACTTATGTGATCCTTCATATCATATTCAAATTCTAATTAATTATCGTGAATCACATCTATATAATTAATTCTTCCAAGGGAATTATCAACTCTAATCATATTAGAGTATTCTAATTGGACATAATCAATTCGATCATATCAAATTAATTATCAATCCAATTCAATCAATCAAACTTGATTGTTATGCTTGAATATATATGGTATTATTCTCAAAGTACGTATTAATTTGTATTTTAATAATTAAAAAAATACAACTTAATCTCTCAGACATTATCCCGGCCCTACCCGCTGTCATGGCCAGTGCATGCGAGAGTGGGACGGACCACATACATTGCAGCCCGCTACCCCAGCGATCTCCGACTAGTCATCATATCCGCCTCAGGAAAGGATAATGCCAAATTGATTAATTTGTACTTGAGATGATCATCAGTTCTTCAACCGAAATTATACCATATAGTAATCAAAACAATTTTGATTATAAGGAAGTTTGCTAAACAAATTCACAATCCTATTCAAGCAAGGAGTTTGATGATTGTATTTCCAATTATGATCTAGATCACATCTAATCAATTAATTGGTTGAGGCCAAGACAATTAAAAAAATAATCATCTTCCAATATTTCTCAAATATTTTCCATAATTATTTTTTGAAATTAACAATTAATTTCACTAATTGACAATCACATGGTTCTTGATTAGGAAAGTAATTTCAGCTGTGACCCCTACTTACTAAAATTAGCATATCTCAATCAATTTAAATCCAAATTAAGCAAAGTAAGTTTCCATAGTTTACTAATTTGATTTACAAAAGAACCTATGTGATTTGCATGCATTTCAAGACATCTCAAAATAGTAATTAACTCCTTAATTACGTTAAGATTCGCAGTTCCCGTAACAGTGAATACATCTTCATTAAAACGACTATATCTAGAGCAAATGGAATCCAAATTACGTAAACTCAGATCCTATGATTTCCTTATTTAATGGGAAACAAAATCCAAGTATTATTTTCGTGTTTAAACAATTTAAACAGGGCCGAAAATTTACACTAAATAGAGATGCGAAAATGAAATGCGATAAAACTTTCGCAACGCGAACGAACCCAAGTCGCCTTCGATTTTATGGATCGTATCCAAAACCTTCGACCTAAGGCTCTGATACCACTTGAAGGATATGGTTAAATCCTCAAGCGCATCACAGAAGCGTGAAAGTCGTATCGAATATGACGAGGAGCGAGTAGTCGCACTAGTTGCTCGATGTAGCGGAATTTTAAAAAAATTTATACGACGAAACCACATGATCCAAGAACACTTCTCGGATCGTCTCGTCTAAACCACAAACAAGTAATAGGATTACCTCTTGAAGCGTGGTTGCGATCAAGTCTCTAAACGAAGAGACCTCCTGTCTCAAGTCCGATCCGACAGAGGAGACGCTTGCGAGCGCGGGGATGAACCGCGTGCTTCTCGCAATCCATGTTGATGATCCAAGCGGTAGATCTCCTGATCTCGACACACGAGATCCGACGTCTTCTTCATGAGCGAGGTGCACCGAAGGAGACGGAGATCCATGAGCAGACGATCGGGCAGCATAACGACGACGCTGCGGCGATGGAGAATCTCTCTAGGTCATCCATGGTGGACGGCCATGAGAGGAAGAGAGAGTAGGCGTGTAGAGAGAATGAGAGAGAGAGATGCTTCTCAAACATTGTGTGTAAAGAGAGAGCATGGGTATGCCTCTCTATTTATAGGGTTTTGGGATTCATGGATCTTAATCCATGGGACATATAAAATCAATGGATGAGATTGATTTATGTCAATCCAATGGTCAAGATTGTTGTTGGTAAAAGCCAGCAACTTGTGATTTAATTTAGATTAAAATATATTTGACAAAATCAAATATAAATCAATCCCAAATCACATAAATAAATAAAGAGAGAATATACATGGAGATTACATCTCCATGTACATCAAGGGGGGACGGTCACCCATTCCATATAGGAATTGGGTGTCGCCCACCTCTTTCCTTATGGAGGCAATCTCATGGATTTCCATGAGATTGCATGCCTCCTTGAATTTCTCCTCTATTTATTTCCAACAACTTTTTGTTGGGATTTTATTCATAAAAAATAATTCATAATTATATTTGAGAATATTGCAATCTTGACATTGGAAAATTGTGAATCATATTCACAACCCAAAACAACATATAATTTACATTGTCAATTAATTACACAATGTGTATCTAATACACATAATAATAAATCAACAAATATAAATTATAATTAGCTCTCTCTAATACATTATAAATCACATTTATAATATATTATGAATAATTGGATACTATTATCCATATTATTCTTATCCATAATAATTAAATCTCATTTAATTATATTGATAACTTATTCTCATGTGCTCAAATAATATGAATCACATTCACATTATTTACATCTTTGATAATTAAAGCACATTTAATTATCTAAGATAACTCTCCTTATAATATGAATCAAATTCATATTGTTCATGATAATTAAATCACATTTAATAATCCATTTTCTCAATGCTCGGATACATATATCAACAATAGTTTTATCCATGAACTCTTTCAAGGATAATGCGCTTTCTCCGCGAATACTTGGAGATAAGGACATGGTGATTGTATTGTTCCACGTATAGTGACTTGGATATTGAGATTACATCTCAAATCCAGATCACGGGCCTCCCATAGATGCATGATTAAATTAAGACTGCAAATCTAATCTTCTCATTGAATCTGAATCACATTCAGATCAATGTCCAACATTTGGATCAAGAGCAGATTACTTCTCTACTGAGAGGAAGCATTAAAATCCAGACCCGTTTCATCACTCCCAAGGAATGGAAGCGTCATGGTTATACAATCGTTTATGATCACATCACCCTTAGATATTCCCAATACCTGTACATCCTGCATACTGGAAGACTCAGAATAAACCCGAAGTATTAGATCAACTTTATTTTGTCTACATCGGGATTTTTCAGTAAGTTTCTCATTTTGATCATTGGGAGTCGGTATTGATTATATACTTTCCAAAAGCATATATCATACCAAGGTCTTGATCATATACTTTCCAAAAGTATATATCAAACCTACAAATTCAGTCAAGCTTCCAAAGCGAGACGACCGTGCACGGAATTTGATTCTTCCCAATATCTTATGAGTGAGCTCATGTCTTCCGGTTCAGTAGTGAACACGTATGATCCCTTTGAGAGATCATATTACTCATATGCCCTTATATGCACACCAGCGCGCCGGTGTATAGACCTTGATTAGGTCATCAACCTATTGGTCTGCCAAATGTACATACTCAGACATATAGTAACACATCTGTCTCCGGTCAGAGGATGTGTGCCTATATCATGACAGCATACGATATAGGACTTTGGTTATCTCGATCTCGTTAAGTCAACTCTTTGACCTAACTTATGTAACACTTCCGAATCTCTATTCCTATGTAGAGGACCTGCATCAAGAGGTCAGTTAGATATCAGCCTTTAGAGAAAGGATTGCCATCTCCTTCTCAGGCTGGAGATCATTTCTTAATAATCTTTTGATGGTGCTTGATGAGTCCTCAATCTAACTCATTAAATATTCATCTAAGCACCAGTCTCTACGATTCAACAATTGAATCAACAGTTGTATGATCATTAAGATGGCCATGGTACATAACCCTAATTGTACTAAGGGACCTATTATGCAAATTATGTATTCTTCATTTCAGATCAGGGAAATATATTTGCAATAACATTTATTGCATAATGGATCACCGTGGGCTCGCATGTCCAACAAATGCTGGCAAACATCTGGTCCTTAAAGAATGTATCAATCCCATCGAAATGGAGGACACAAGGCTCAAATATGGGACTATCTATATCTGTCATCTCAAAGTGGTATCCCGCATCGAGCTCTGGTTGCTGGGTGGAATCAAGATGTCCATCGGAATCAGAGAAGTACCTCTGCAGATTAGAAGCTGAGTAAGCTGGGAATGGAAACTGAAACATCTGGACGGACGACTGTAGCAGCGTGGGCTCCTCCATCTTCTGTAATATTAGAAGATCTGATATCCAAGACTCCTGAACTGAAAATATGGTCCTGATTCGAGCTCTAGCTGGAAGACCAACGGGAACTTGATCAATCTCTGGGTATGATCATCCACGGTGGCGGTCATCTCATCCATCGTCTATACTGCAGCAGAATCCATGTCCTCGATCTGGTGTGTAGTAGTTGTGTCCACATGAAGTGTGGCACACCTAACTGGTACTGCATCTCCCTCATGTGCTATCTCGACTGAAGCATCTCGTGAAGATGGAGTCTGTGAAAGTACTCTCAAGATGGTCTAAAGTATATCCATATTGGGACTGTGACGTGAACCACCACACGAGGTCACTACCAGTGTTATCTGTTTTGCAGTCACCCCCCTCATGGAGATCTGAATAAGGTCAGTCCTCGAAAGTCCATGCTCTGGAAATCTCCTCAAGAGGTCAAGAAACCTCAACCACATATCATGTAATGGCTTCTAGGGGTCTACTGAAAAATCCATGATGAAAGATCGCATCATATCTGCTCTATGCTAGGGATAAAATCTCTGTAAAAACTCTAAGCGTAACTCTCCCCAAGTAGCGAACTTCCTTCCCAAGAGTCTGTACCATCTCATGGCTCTGTCCTGGAGTGAAAATGGGAAGGTCTTCAACATCAGCTCCTCAGAAGTGATATCCGAATATACATGGGTCGCACAGAACTCCTCAAACTCAGAAAGATGAAGGTATGGCTCCTCGTACACTTCCCCTAAAAACTTTGACAGTCTCTGAATGAACTCCAAATTTAGAATGAATGGACTCCGTGTAGAAGCTGACTGGGCATCCTGATCGATATGCTTATCCATCATCCTAGCATAATGAAAAGCGAGAGAGCGAGAGCCGCTAAATAGCGGTCTGACAAGTCAGACTCACTGTCGCTGGTGCGACTGCTCAAACTTCCTCGGTCCTCAACAATTAACCCACACAATCAATCAGAGAATGAATAGCAAGGATTAAAATTTATTATACCCTACTAAAAATGTACAATAGCAAGCAAGTAGGGGTCGAACACAAGGAGCAAAGGTGTAAAGCACGGATAAAAATCCAAACCTAGGTCTAACAAGCTACTTAGCCAATCTAAAATTTTTGTGGGTTTTTAATTTTTATTATTTTATTTTTTTTTAATTTAATTTTTAATTTTGTATTTTGATTTTTGATTTTCTGATTTTTATATTTTATATTTTATATTTTTATATTTCTTTTTCAATATTGGAAAGTAAAGGCAATAAAATGAAAGGCAAGCTAAAAGATTTATAAAAATGCACAAAAATGCTCAAAAATTCTGAAATAAAATGTTTTTGGTATTTTCAAGGTTTTATACTGTTTTTGTGATTTTTGAGGGTTTTTCGAGATGTTTTTGATATTTTTAAAAGCTGAAATAAGAGAAAACAGTGCAAACAAGGTTGGCTGTGAGTAAAATGGAATCTAAAAATACCAACCAGTAGCAAAAATGTTTCACACTATTTTTCTAATAAAAGTAACAAAATAAAGGACAAATAGAAGCTGAGTTTATATTTTTTTGGATTTTTCTACTATTTTATATATTTTTTTGAAGTTTTTGAGTATTTTTAGATTTTTAGTGTTTTCCTTTTGAAATTTTTAATGAATTTTGGACTGACACTAAAAGATAATAAAATAGACACTAGGTGAATTTTTTTTGGAATTTTTAGAGGTGTTTTGATATTTTTTTGGTATTTTCTAAGGTAGACAGTACACAAAAAGGCTATTTTTGATTTTTAGTAAATATTAAAACGTAATAAAATTAAAAACTAAAAATAGGGCGTCACAGTATATGCATCCAGTAGCTTAACCCTATTTTTGCGGAATTTTTGGAGTTAAAAAGATATTTCAAACAATTAGAACAAGTCTCCAAACATTAAACAGTGCTGGGAAGGGCATAAGTGTAATATCCAAAACATCCAGGTGCACACATGCAAATTTTCCACAAAATATTACTCTAAAACTTGCATTTCATGGATTAAACACAAATATCCAAACCCGGAGGGGCCTCAGCAAAAATGCCCAAACCGAACACGTGCGAAACACGCGCCTGGTAAGGACCTAAAGGCAATAACTAAAACTATCAAGGGTTTGTATGCAAATATCCCAAGTATTTAACACTGAATACAAAAGTTCTGGGACTAAACCAAAATACCCCAAAGGCCGAGGGTCTGTCTGCAAAATGTCCACGTACCTCACGCGCACGGGCACGTGAGATGACGTGGCCGAGGACCTTTTTGTAAATACGTAAAAGTTCGGGGGCTTTAAGGTAAATATTACAAAACTAAATAACTGCAAAGGAAAGATTTAGTACTAATATAAAATACAAAAAAACTCTTGGGGTGGTTTTTGCAAAATACCCAAGCAAAGGCGCGATCAAACGGTGGACGACCCTTTACTTATGCCACGTGTCCGCGCGAGGTCACCCGATGACGATTCGCTCGTGGATGGCCACGATTAGATGCTGCTTGGCGATCGGACGGCTGAAGGTGAACGTGATCCAACGGCAGCTGAAGCGCGCCAAGAACAAGCCAGATCCGACGGCGCCTGGAAGATCTCCAAGAACAACGGCCGCAGGTGGCTTCGATCGGTGTTTCCGGCCGACACACGGCCTCCTCCAGCCCAGGACCTAGGGCAAAATGGTCCTGGGGGCCCTCCGCGTCGATGGGAAGGATCTGATGGACTTGGGAAGCTCTGACGTGCTCCGACGACGAAGGTGGTCTGGGGACGTCTTCCCTGGAACGATGAGGCTCGATTGAGCCTTCTCCTTTGCTCCTCTCTGCAGGGTTAGACGCGGGAAACAAGTGCGACACCACTGGGATAGTTTTGGTGTGAGATGGATGGCTAATGCGGCGGGGCGAGATGAGTCCGGCGAGCGGCGGAGAAGGACTCAGAGGTATGCTGATCTGAGCGAGATCAGCTTGAATGAAGGTGCGGCGGTGCGAGAGGGAACGAGGAGGAACGAGATGGAGGTGGTCGGTGCGGCGGTCGATGATAGAAGTGATCGGAAAATGGAGGCGGAGCTCAGCCCCGCCGTGGGCTTTGATCGATGATTCACGGCGAATGGGTGATCGATAGTAAGAACTGCTAGAAGTCTACACTACTCTATGCTAAGGCTACAAAAAGACGAAGAGAAAGGAGGGGGAAACTCACCGAAGACGTCGGGCGATGAAGCTCGGCGGAGCTCCGGCGAAGGTCGGATCGACTTCGATTCGACGCCAACGGACGCAAACCCAAGGTCAAAACGACTCCTGCTGTCACCAGGAGCGCAATGGGATAGGGGTTTTCGAGTGGATTTGGCGGAAGAAGGATCAAACTTTGAATCAAAGTCGGGGGGTGTCTTTTAAAGGGATGACGGTTGAAGAGTTTCGAGGCACGATCACGGGCGCGCCAAGGAGATCTTGAAGGATCTAATAGGTCGGCGAGAATCCTGGTTGTACCAGGTGCAATTTTCGTGAAGGAAGCGAGGCTCGAGGAGGAACGATGCAGCCTCGAAAAATCCGTGAAAGCGGACCAAAAAACGAGGTGCACGGGCTACAGGGACGAAGGACGACCAGTTGACCCAGGTCAACTGGCGCCTTCTCCTGATTGGTCCACGTGGACCAATCAGGAAAAATCCCAAAGAAATGTTTTATTAATTCATTTAAAAATAGAAATAGGTTGAATTAAGTTTTGGTCATAAAATAAAAAATGTTTATTTTTTTATGTAGTATTTTATTCCGATTTTTATTTATTTTTAGGAAATATATTTTTACAAGTTCGCATTTATGCCCCTATAAGTATCTATATCTACATATTTAAGTATGTTATTTTTATTTAGGTATTCTTAATTTATTTTATTTTGGTTTTTATTTTCCAAAATTTTAAAATACTTTTATAGACACAAATATATTTTTAGTTTATTTTTCTGATTTATTTTGTATATTTAATAAAATACAAGTATGTTTTGTATAGGTGTGTCTATAGGTAATATACCTATGTGTATATACAAGTATTTTTATTTGTATTTTAATGATGTTTTTATTCTGATTTTAATATACATAATTATTACAAGTATTATTTACAACATTATAAAAATATAAAATTATAAAAATAATAAATAAATAATAAATTGAGTATTTTAATATGTACAAGTATACAATGAGGGTTCAAAAGTCAACTTTCAAACCGTAGCTCCGCCAAATGCGAACCCACCACCATTAATTAGATTATTTTCTTCTATATACAATTAGAGGTGAGTACGCTGCATTTGGAGTTTTTATTTGTGAGATACGGGTCTGGGAAATTGGCATTCTGGATTTTTATTCAGACCATAACTTTTTATCTGTACATTATTTTTCTGTGAAATCAATTTTGTATTTTTCTTTATTTTATTATCTACAACTTTCATGTACAAAGTTTCTTTATTTGATGTACAAAAAGTGGAACCAAAAATAGGTCCCAAAATGAATAAAGAATGAATAAAAAGTATAGGTATTTTATCTATATTTCTGACCTTATCTCCCCCTACTTTATTCCTTGTCGACCTATTCATCAAGATGCCTAGGTCTCGGGGCTTCGGGTCATAAAATATTTACAATATTTTATTCTTTTTCTTTTCTTTTCTTTATTCTATAATTTTGGCTTTAAGAACCGCATTTTATACAATATTTACATACATATACATGAATGCTAAAATACATGAATAAATGCTATTTACACGCATTTACTAGGGTTTTTCAGGCCAAAATGATAGAATAAAGATGATGAAACGTGGATTCATCATCCCCCTATACTTTACCTTTGCTAGTCCCTAGCAAACACTTATGCAATAAGTGCAAAAAGAAAAAGAAAGAAAAGAAAAAGAAGAAAATTAGATTAAGTTTAATTATCAAACTTGTCTTCGCAAAATCAAAGTTTGGAGCTTAAGTCGGACCTTGGGAATTTTAGTGCGGTCGGAACCTTAATGAGAACTAAATTTGAAATCCAACAGTCCTTGAGAATCCCAAAACTCTGTCCAAGTCTCCTCAATAGCCAGGTCAGAAATATCTCAACTCATACGCAAACTCTTACGACTATGAAGCTGACTTGTACAGTGTAAGTGATATGTAGCTCCCCACCTCAGAAGTGACAAAGAAACAACCTCCCCCAACCTGGTAACTCTAATGCCTCGGTCTAGCAACTCTTT
Source organism: Ottelia alismoides (assembly GCA_037367405.1). Classification (NCBI taxonomy): domain Eukaryota; kingdom Viridiplantae; phylum Streptophyta; class Magnoliopsida; order Alismatales; family Hydrocharitaceae; genus Ottelia; species Ottelia alismoides. The sequence goes on from JAZKJV010002102.1 coordinate 718,782, forward strand.
CCTCGAGAAGCGGGGTATTCCCTTCTAAGTTCAAGTGCAACCGGCTCAAGAAGAGGGGGTGAAGAAAAGAATGGACGGTAGCCAGTGTAGCTACCTATCCTTGGATGCAAGACCAGTGTAGTCAAGTCATCCTGCTGCAGGCTCACATATTTGACTTTGGAACTCAAGCTTGCTTATTGACTTTACATACTTTGCAGGCTTTTTATTTTTGTACATGCCTGAACCCTTTTTTTTTTTTTTTGAATACTATTCACAGCAGCATTTACATAAGGAGTTTTCCTCTTGAGCCAGTAGACTATCCCTCTTTTGAAGCTTTATTGCGACCCACAGCTTCTGTCTTTAGCCTTCATCACTACTAGACCAAGTTGAGGTGCACTTCCTTCACTATAAGAAGAAGAGAGGTTCCGCCTAGAAGTACTACCCTCATATGCTACCCCAAGCCAAAGGAAACTGCCTCCTCACCACCTCATCCGTGGAGAGCTATGTGAAAGGTGCAAGTGTCCAAGTTAGGTCATTATCAACAAGAGTCGTGCGTGTGCTCCGAAATACTCTACTTAGGCAGTCAAGAATCCATTGAACCAAGTCCCGTGATCCTCAAAGAATTAAGTCAACTAGACCTGAAGTACCTCAAACCCAGTTCCTATAAGGTTCCTGTTATTAGGTAGATTTTAAGGTCCAATCAAGCTCCAATCTTCGGATTTTACTTAGACTTGTTCAACTATCAAACTCAATCTGAAAAATGCTCATGCTATGTAATGCTATGCAGAGAATATTTTTGTGATGCAATTTTCAAAGATTTTGAACTTTTTAAGGGTTTTTGAAAAGATGATGCATGCATATGCAGATGCATTTTTTTGTCTTTTTCAAAAAGGTTTTTCAAATGTTTTTGGATTTTAATTTTGCAAATGTTTTTGGGAATTTTTGAAATCAAACAGATTTTGGCTGAAAAATAGGTTAAAATATGTACACAGGAGTGCTTCTTATATAAACAAGAAATGGATTTTAAGAATTTACAAGGATAAGTGGTCAATATATATATAGTGGATTTTGGTGTGATGTTAGTATTCCTCAAACTTATTTGAAAACAATTTTTCACACAATTTTTGAAAACTATAGTCCAAAATAGTTTTTACAAACATTTTACACACATTTGAAAATCATTTTGCAAAGGCTTTCAAAACAGTATATATAGGTTTTTCAAATCATTTTTGCAACCATTTTTCAAACCATTTGCAAATCATTTTTCAAACATTTTATTTCACACAAAGAAAAGAAATTTTACAAACCACACATTTTTACACAGGTTGAAAACATGAAACAAAATATTTTCAAAATAGTTTTCAATAGATGTTCACAACGATTTTCAAACTATTTTTTCAAACATTTTGCAAAAAACATTCTCACCTGATTTATTAATCAGTAAATACAAAAAGAATTTGAGGAATAACCACATCTTTTTATTAAGAATTTTTAATGAATTTTAAAGAATTGTTAGCCATATTATTAAGAAAAATACGAAAGTACGAGTTATGGCTAAAGTATATACGTAGTGTATACGACCCCCCTATACTTAGCTTGAGCTATGTCCTCATAGATCGGAGAGACAAGAGAAGACATAACTCGTACTGAGTATAGGAAAATCTAAAGAATAAATAAATAAAGAAATGGATGAACAAACGAATAAGAAGTTGACCGTCCCCCCTATACTTAGGATCAAATAATCCTAAGTATAGCAGACTGTACATAAAGCAGGGAGGGTCAAGGGTGGGAGTGAACAGATCGTACTCAGGTTGTCTCCCCCTATACTTAGGGTAAGATATCCTAAGTATAGACAAGAAGAGGAGACAATGGAGAGGATCGAAAAGAATAGAAGAAACTCGAGGTGCACACCCCCCTATACTTAGGACAAAGTACGTCCTAAGTATAGAAGACTGTCTACAAGGGGTAGCACCTTTCTGATAGATAAAGAAGATAGAAGAGGAAAAGAAGAAAAGAAGAAAAGAAGAAAAGAGATGAGATTGGGCATGAACAACTCGGGATGCACATCCCCCCTATACTTAGGATAGAGTACATCCTAAGTGTAGCAGTGATGAAAGGGATGGCATTAATTCGGTAGAATAAGACAAAAGAAATTGAACAGACGAAAAGAAGAAAAGACGGAAAGGAAAAATCATTCAAAAATGTTTTGATGTGCTTTGCCTTCCTCTGTCTCCTTCGAGATATTCAGCTCATCCTCATAGATTACTTGAATCGAGTCAACGACGGTCATGAATGTGTCATGTTCGAGGTATGGCTTCAGAAGCTGTCCATTGACTACAAAAGGCTGTGCGTCAGCTGACAGATTGGATATCAATACACTTCCGTTGTCACGCACCTGCCTAACTACAAACGGCCCAGTCCATTTGCTCTTCAATTTGCCTGGAAAGATTTTTAATTTCGCATCGAACAACCATACCTTCTGACCTGGATCAAAGGACTTGTGGCGGATGTGCTTGTCATGCCATGTTTTGACCTTTTCCTTGTACATCAGGCTGTTGTCATATGCATAATCTCTGAATTCCAGTAATCTGTTCAGATCCAATTTCCGGTTCTGTCCTGCTTGCTTGGAGTCCAAATTACAGATGTTAATAGCCCATAAAGATTTATGAATAAGTTCCACGGGCAAGTGGCATGGCTTGCCATACACCAGGCGGTAGGGAGACATTCCCAAGGGTGACTTGTACGCTGTTCTGTAAGCCCAAAGAACGGAATCAAGCAGCTGAGACCAGTTCTTGCGATCCGGACGCACAAGTTTCTGTAGAATTGTCTTGATCTCCCTGTTGGAACATTCAGCTAAGCCATTGGACTGCGGGTGGTAGGGTGAAGCAACACGATGCTCGATGCAGAATTCTTGGGTCAGCTTCTTCACCTCTCTGTTTATGAAATGACTGCCCCCGTCAGATATGAGGATCTTGGGAATCCTGAACCGTGCTATGATGTGATCTCGTAAGAATCGACATACAGTCTGACTGTCGGCGGCTCGGGCGGGGATAGCCTCCACCCATCGACTGACATAATCGACAGCAAGCAGAATATACTCATAACCCTGACTGTTAGGAAACGGGCCCATAAAGTCGATGCCCCATGCGTCAAAGACATCTGAGATCTGAATGTACTTCAGAGGCATCGTATCTCTCATTCCTATGGTTCCACCCATCTTCTGACAATCAGTGCAACCTTTGACGTATTTATCTGCATCTTTGAACAATGAAGGCCACCAAAGGCCACTTTGAAGAACTTTTGCTGCCGTCCGTTTTCCTGAATGATGTCCTCCAGAATCTTGATCATGACATAAAGCGAGGACACTTGGAACTTCCTCCTGAGGAATACACCTCCTCCAGATGCAATCTGCTCCCTCACGAAACAGATATGGGTCTTCCCACTGGTAGAAATGGATTTTAGACAAAAATCTGTCTATTTTCAACTTAGACCAGTCCTGTGGGATTTTCTTGGCAACTAGATAATTCACAATGTCCGCATACCAAGGAAGTGAAGCGACAGACAGAATTGATTCATCTGGAAAGGTCTCGGTGATAGGCTGCAAGTTCAGCTCAGGAGACTCCGGTTCAGGAAGTCTTGACAGATGATCGGCCACTACATTCTTTACCCCATGTTTATCTCTGATCTCCATGTCGAACTCCTGGAGGAGAAGGATCCACCGGATAAGACGTGGTTTGGCATCCTTCTTTTGCTGTAAATACCTAATGGCCGAATGATCAGTGTAGATGATAACTTTGGACCCAAGAAGGTAAGATCTGAACTTCTCCAAAGCAAAGACTACCGCTAGCAGCTCCTTTTCAGTAACAGTGTAGTTTCGCTGAGCTTCATCGAGCGTTCGGCTAGCGTAATGAATTGCAAACGGTACATTGTCTTTTCTCTGTCCCAGTACAGCTCCGATGGCATAATCCGACGCGTCGGTCATAATCTCGAAAGGCTGAGTCCAAATCGGCGGCTGTAGGACAGGGGCCTGTGTGATGAGCTCTTTCAACTGATTAAAGGCAAGGAGCACACGGTCGTCTACAATGAACTCATTGTCCTTGCCAAGCAACTCAGTCAGCGGTCTGGCCAATTTACTAAAGTCTTTAATAAATCGTCGGTAAAAACCGACATGGCCCAAGAATGACCGGACTTGCTTGATATTTGTAGGTGGCTCTAGCTTAGAAATAACATCCACCTTGGCTGGGTCAACCTCCATGCCACGTTTAGAAACAACGTGACCCAACACGATTCCTTCGGTCACCATGAAGTTGCTCTTCTCCCAGGAGAGCACAAGATTCACTTCGCAGCACCTCCGTAAGACTCGGTCTAGATACTCCAAACATTGATCAAATGAATCCCCATAGACCGAAAAATCGTCCATAAAGACTTCGAGAAAGCTACCCACCATATCGGCAAAAACTGCAAGCATACACCTCTGAAATGTAGCTGGGGCATTGCAAAGCCCGAACGGCATCCGTCTGAAGGCATATGTGCCAAAAGGACAGGTGAACGTGGTCTTCTCTTGGTCTTCCGGAGCAATAGCAACTTGATTATACCTAGAGTAACCGTCCAAGAAGCAGAAATATTCCTTCGCGGCCAATCTCTCCAAGATCTGGTCGATGAAGGGTAGCGGAAAATGATCCTTCTTGGTGGCGAGGTTAAGTCTTCTGTAGTCTACGCACACACGCCAAGAAGTCGGTACTCTGGTGGCGATCTCCTCTCCTTTGTCATTTTTCACAATGGTGATCCCTGATTTCTTGGGCACAACATGCAGAGGGCTCACCCATTTACTGTCGGAGATGGGATAAATGAATCTCGTGTCACACCATTTCTGGATTTCTTTCATAACCACCTCTCGCAAGTTCGGATTTAATCTTCTTTGCAGTTCACGAGAGGGTCTGCTGTCTTCTTCCAGAAAGATGCGGTGCGAGCAGAGCGACGGATTGATCCCGTGGAGATCAGAGGTTCGCCAGCCTATCGCCTTGCGGTTACGTTCAAGAACCTCCATCAGACGAGATTCTTGATCTTCGGTCAGATGCGCGTTGATGATGACCGGGTACATATTCGGTTCTCCTGCAAGGAAGGCATACTTCATATTGGAGGGCAAAGGTTTCAGTTCTGGCGGGGTCTGAGCTACTTCAGTGGTGACCTCTGCTATCAATACAGGTGGTGATTCTTTCAACTGTGCGATGTCCACCATAATCTGCTCTGTCTCTTCTCTCAGATCCTGACAGAATTCCTCGATGATTTCATCTTCTTCCGAAAATACTTCCAAACTTGGCTCTTGGTTCTGAAGGCATAACGACCCCACGGTAGTATTTTGTAGTGCATCAGCAAGGTCCTCATCTTGATCGATACACGGGAATTCGACTGCGGTCTCCACTTCCTCCTCTGGATAGAGGATTCCGTGGATCTCATGATCGTCCAGGAAGAGGTTGGTGTCTTGAATCTCGGCTAGAAAGTCGCAGTCTTCATCATTCTCAATCACCCTTGCACATGATACCGATGTTGGTTCAACGGGCGTTCCCTCAGACAGGGTCTCTAGTCGGATAATTTCATTCCCAGCTCCAAAAGTGATTTCTCCTATCCCATAATTCACTACTGCGTTTGACGTCCGCAGAAATGGCCTTCCGAGTATGATCGGGGTAAGGAGCAACGGAGCGGGGACGTCCATATCTAGGACCACAAAATCGGCTGGGAAAGATTTTCCCTGCACCGTGACGATCACGTCCTCCAACAGGCCCCTAGGCCGCTTGACTGACTTGTCTGCAAACTGCAGAATCATCTTTGTAGGTTTGAGCGGTCCTAGCTTGAACTTCGTGAGTAGTGAGGCTGGCATCAGATTGACAGATGACCCGCTGTCGAGGAGTGTCCGTTCGAACTCTTGATTGAACATCTGACAACGTACAAGAGGTGCTCCCATATCTGGCTTTTTGTCCGGGAGGTTGCTGATGGCGTTGACGGTGGCCATAGTGAGGATATGCTTTTCAGATTTACCACCTTTGCTTCGGGAGTTATGTGGGGTTGGCCTGCGCTTGGTTGTACATGCCTCCTTAAGTCCTTTCTTCACAGCTGGCATGTACTCAAGAGCTTTCATTAATGGCATATTTAACACCAAATTCTGAATAATTTCTATGATAGCAGGATCAGACAAAGCACTTTTCAAATTTTTCATTTTTTTGTATTTTTTCATTGCTTCAGGAAAAGGAATATTTACAAACTCTTCTCCAATTTCATTCAGAATAGTGTCCGTGTTGTTGTTTACAGGTAGATGACAAAAAGGAATGGATTCATCTACAATTTGTGGACCAAAAATGACAGGCTCGGCTTCGGGTGCTGGCGTTGGACTCGCTGCAGGTGTGGTGCTCCTCCTGTCAGGAGCTGACTGGGATGCGGGTGCAGACGTCTCCAATGCTGGCTGGTCTCCACCGAGGTTGCTGCTATCTTTTTGTATTTTTCTGTTTTCTTCATTTTTTTGTGATTTTCTGGATGCTGGTGCTGCTCCCAAAATGCTTGCTGGCCCTGGTGTTGGCTGGACTGACGATTCCCCGTCAGATGCAATCTGCTTTCCTTTTGCCGTCGCCGATGGCTGGAGTGTCCTACCGCTCCTGAGAGTAACAGCGTTAGATAAAAAACAATTAAGTTCACCTGATTCGGGTTGGACACTGTCGGCTACCTGCTCCTTGCGTCGGAAATTGTTAGGATTGGCTTCGACCTGGGCTGGTATGACGGTTTTGGTTGCCGTCAGGTCGTCGATCTTCTGGGTCATCTCGGCCATATTCTTCATCAACTGCTCCAAACAGGCCAGGGCCGGATTCACCGGTACAATCTCAGAAGATTCCCCCTGCTGGGGTCTAGACTGCTGATATGGCAGTTGAGATTGTGACGGGTATCCTTGTGCGAATTGTTGAGGAGGGGGATTGGAGAAGTACTGCGACGGGTGTTGGTTGTATTGTGCAGCCGGTTGCTGGTGATGTCCTTGTCCACGATATCCGGACTGCTGAGGCCCGTGTTGGTAATTCTGCCTCCACGTGTTCCCATGTGAGGGAGGCTGGTACTGGTAGGGCTGCTGGAATGGTCTTCCACCCTGGTATTGCTGCTGGAAGGGCCTGTTGCCCATGTTCTGACCCTGAGAGTGTCCCTGAGGACGGGTCAGCTGCGCTTCGTTGTTCCAGACGCCATTGATCTCCTGGATCAGCGGCGGGGGTGGAGAGAACTGCTCGGAGTAAGCGGGCTGGTGCTCTGGCTGATATGCAACCATCTGTGTCTGAGGCTGCGGTGGCTGCTCCGGGACCTGCACGTAGTATACGTGCTGGACTGGCTGGGGCTGCGGGAGAGTCGGCTGAGGATTTTGCTGCATTGTAGGCTCCTTCTTCTCAGCGTTCGGCTCGGCAGAGGTAGACACAGCGTTGCACATGTTTGCATTCAGTGCGCGGACGAGCTGCTCCAGCTGCTGGGAAATCTGGTCGAGCTTCTCCAGACCTTGGGTCCTCTTCTCTATAAATGCCAGTTTTTCGAGGTCCTGCGACCTCTTCTCGATGATATCCACTTTAGACAAGTGGCTCCCGATGATACTCAGGTTGGAGCTTTCATCTTTGTCCTCAGTGTGAGAAGCCATGTTAACTGGCTTGCTGATGGCGGTCGGTGGCTTCATGTAGGCTCGGGACGAGGATTGGGCTGCTTCTCCCTCAGCCATTTCTTCAAAGACATTCCACACGACATCCTCGTCCTTATTAAAATGTGAACCGCCGCAAGCTGCATCCACGAGCTTTTGGCTCTCAAATGATAGCCCCCCAAAGAAGTGTTGCACGAGACTGGTCTTGGTTATTTCATGGTGGGGGCACTTCTCCTAGAGATCCTTGAATCTCTCCCACGCTTCATGGATCGTCTCGTGGGGCTGCTGGCAGAAACTGGAGATCCGGGCACGCATCTGGTTTAATCTCCCCAGAGGATAGAATTTGTGGAGGAAAGCAGATTTTAGTTCCTCCCAGGTGGTGACGACCTTCCCGAGATGATCGACCCAGTAAAGGGCCTTGTCTTGAAGGCTGAAAGAGAATGCAGTCATCTTGATCACATCCAGGGGAACCCCGGGGTAGTGAGCGGTGGAGCAGATGCGGTTGAACTTCTTGAGGAAAATATATGGCTCCTCAGTGGTGTTTCCATGAAAAGTGGGAAGCAGTGACAGAAACTGTGGCTTCAGCTCGAAGTGAGCATGCATACGTGGAATCTGAATCCACTCAGTGATGCGCCCTGCTCCTGGGTTGTATGTCTGCTTGAGCGTAGGCTTGGGCTGCGGTGGATCCTCGTCTGCTGCGTCAAAGTCAGGTCCCACTGAGAACTCATCATTGACTTCCTCGAAATTGGGATCATCCTCCCGTCGGCCGTCTCTTGCATCGGCCCTCCTCCTCAGATCATTCAGCATGTCCTGAAAGGCATTCTGGGCTAAAGCCTGATTGGTCAACTGCTGCTGAATGGCTTGAATGGAAGCCAGCAATTGACTGTTGACCTCACCCTGCGTAGTATATTGTCCTTCTGCCGCATTGTCTTCAGGCTCATGCTGAGGCTGTGGTCCTTTCCCTCTTCCTCCTGCCATCTCAGACTGTACTTGGATCTCTGACTCTTGATCAGGTTGAAGATCTGTATGACGGAGTAAACCCTGATCAGTATCTTCCTCTGCACCAACTGTTGAGATGAATCTGGGACCAAGGTCAATCCCAGAATGTTGTGAACGGAGCATATGATATTGACTGAAATCGACCTCCATCCACAAGGGGTTGTTTCGGGGATAAGAGTAGTCCCGGTGTATTGAAAGGGGAAGAGCTAGTTCGGGTTGCGAGTCCATCCCGAATAGCGGGTTGATTGGAGAAAGGCAAGTATTGAAAGAGGCGAGAATAGGGGAGTCCAAAGAGACATCCGCAAGATCCGAATTAACTCTTCGGAGATCACCCCTCTTTATTGGAGACGTCGATCGCACGGAATCGATGTGGGTGTCGGCAAGGTCCCGACTAAACCATCCGTGTAGCGATATCTTGCGAGGATCAAGAGGAATGGATGTTGGATGAAGAGCACGAAGGTAACAAGAAATAAAGAGGATTGCAAAACAGTAGAAGGCTCACAATGAGCAAGGGTCAAATAGAAGGGGAGCAAAACTGCGCAAAGGCGCGATATTTTTGATCTTGACCTAAATGTGATTGGCAATCAAACACAAGACAAGGGAGTTCACCAACTCAACGCGTGAAGCCGTGAAGGTTCGGCTGTTATCTTTGTACTTTTTATCTTGATTTCAGGAATTTATCTTTCAACGAGTCCTTAGAGCACTACGCCTATAGGAGCGAGAGTACTGCCGGAAAAGTATTCCCGTACTTGTCCTCCTCCTGTGTAACCTGTAACTTGCGCTTTTTAAGGTCCTTGTAACCCTTCCTGGATCCCTACTCAGCCAAAGAAATAGAGGGAGGAAGCCGATAGGCGAAACCGATACTTCGGATCTCGCTCGCAACGGAATCACCCGTGAGCGTGCAAGATCCTACTCGGACGCAGCCGGTGAGACAGACACCCCCGTGAAGGCGTGGCCTATGCTCGATACTTCGGACAAGGTCGGTGCTCACACAATAGTGAGTCACCACTGGCGACCAAGCCCTACTCGACTACGTACGATAGTAGCGCCAATACTTCGGAAATCCAGGCGATACACAAGGCAGCCACAAGTTGGGTTTTGGGCACTAATCCTTACGAACGCTCAACTCACTTGGAAGGAGACCTTCCCATGCAACCTGAAAACAAATGAGGGTGTTACTCTCCCCAATCAATGAGTCCAATTACCAATTTTTATTTAGGTCAAAGTTTTCTTAGCAGTCCCTTTTTTAATTTTTTTGTGTTATCGCTTCTTTTGAGTAGTTTCAAACAAGCGCCTAACGATTTTGTTTTTTTTCTTTATCCTAATGTATCCAAAATCAGAGGGAGAAAAGAGTCGGGAAAAGCCAATGCAAGTCGGCACCAAGATGGAAATCTCACCTTTGTGCCTATATGATGAATGCAAAGTGAGAAGACTTACAGTGAATCCCAGCTCTCTCCATGCGGGATGCAAGGCAGAATTTTATAAACCTAATCTATATGCCGGTTATGCAATGTGGAAATCGTCCTAGAACAGGCAACTGCTAGCGTGAAGAACCACAAGCTAGCTAATAATTCCCAATCCGAGTGTCCGGTCTTGGCTCACCCCTCCTCTGCCCAACACATTTGGAGTAGGAGAAAGCGCTTGTTCGGGTGTGAGCTCGCGGCGCGTGGATTTGGAAGCTACTAGCTAACTGTTTAATTAGTCTAAGTCCAAATACGAATCTATAGGAGCATGCAAATATAATTAGGTGTTTGGACCTATTCTAATCGAATCAAGCAGACCTAGAACTAAGAGCTCAATCCACAAAAGAAAGTGAAAAATGAAAACGAAACCGGAAAATGACAGCGATAAAAACTCGATAAAATCCGCGGTGAGCCCCCGGGTGAACAAACACCCGGAAATTAGGCCCGAAATGTCCAAGAGTTCAAGTCCTGTATTATTACAAATTATCAAATACTCTCTCTCTCACAAAAATAAAAACAACTCTCTTTCTCTCTCTAGTTCTCCTGCTCTCTCCTGCCGGCTAGGGTAGAATAGCCGGCTCCTCCTCCCAAGGCTGCTCAGGATCCCCTAGGCGATCCTCCTCGGTCGGCGGTCCCTCGCAAGAAAACAAAAGAGATGTCAGACAGTTCAGAATAAATAATACACAAAATACAAGTAAGCAAGAATGGCTAAGTGACTAGCAAGACCCAAAGGTACTCTACAAGCTGATGCTCCCCGGCAACGGCGCCATTTGAAAAGCGAGAGAGCGAGAGCCGCTAAATAGCGGTCTGACAAGTCAGACTCACTGTCGCTGGTGCGACTGCTCAAACTTCCTCGGTCCTCAACAATTAACCCACACAATCAATCAGAGAATGAATAGCAAGGATTAAAATTTATTATACCCTACTAAAAATGTACAATAGCAAGCAAGTAGGGGTCGAACACAAGGAGCAAAGGTGTAAAGCACTGATAAAAATCCAAACCTAGGTCTAACAAGCTACTTAGCCAATCTAAAATTTTTGTGGGTTTTTAATTTTTATTATTTTATTTTTTTTTTAATTTAATTTTTAATTTTGTATTTTGATTTTTGATTTTCTGATTTTTATATTTTATATTTTATATTTTTATATTTCTTTTTCAATATTGGAAAGTAAAGGCAATAAAATGAAAGGCAAGCTAAAAGATTTATAAAAATGCACAAAAATGCTCAAAAATTCTGAAATAAAATGTTTTTGGTATTTTCAAGGTTTTATACTGTTTTTGTGATTTTTGAGGGTTTTTCGAGATGTTTTTGATATTTTTAAAAGCTGAAATAAGAGAAAACAGTGCAAACAAGGTTGGCTGTGAGTAAAATGGAATCTAAAAATACCAACCAGTAGCAAAAATGTTTCACACTATTTTTCTAATAAAAGTAACAAAATAAAGGACAAATAGAAGCTGAGTTTATATTTTTTTGGATTTTTCTACTATTTTATATATTTTTTTGAAGTTTTTGAGTATTTTTAGATTTTTAGTGTTTTCCTTTTGAAATTTTTAATGAATTTTGGACTGACACTAAAAGATAATAAAATAGACACTAGGTGAATTTTTTTTGGAATTTTTAGAGGTGTTTTGATATTTTTTTGGTATTTTCTAAGGTAGACAGTACACAAAAAGGCTGTTTTTGATTTTTAGTAAATATTAAAACGTAATAAAATTAAAAACTAAAAATAGGGCGTCACAGTATATGCATCCAGTAGCTTAACCCTATTTTTGCGGAATTTTTGGAGTTAAAAAGATATTTCAAACAATTAGAACAAGTCTCCAAACATTAAACAGTGCTGGGAAGGGCATAAGTGTAATATCCAAAACATCCAGGTGCACACATGCAAATTTTCCACAAAATATTACTCTAAAACTTGCATTTCATGGATTAAACACAAATATCCAAACCCGGAGGGGCCTCAGCAAAAATGCCCAAACCGAACACGTGCGAAACACGCGCCTGGTAAGGACCTAAAGGCAATAACTAAAACTATCAGGGGTTTGTATGCAAATATCCCAAGTATTTAACACTGAATACAAAAGTTCTGGGACTAAACCAAAATACCCCAAAGGCCGAGGGTCTGTCTGCAAAATGGCCACGTACCTCACGCGCACGGGCACGTGAGATGACGTGGCCGAGGACCTTTTTGTAAATACGTAAAAGTTCGGGGGCTTTAAGGTAAATATTACAAAACTAAATAACTGCAAAGGAAAGATTTAGTACTAATATAAAATACAAAAAAAACTCTTGGGGTGGTTTTTGCAAAATACCCAAGCAAAGGCGCGATCAAACGGTGGACGACCCTTTACTTATGCCACGTGTCCGCGCGAGGTCACCCGATGACGATTCGCTCGTGGATGGCCACGATTAGATGCTGCTTGGCGATCGGACGGCTGAAGGTGAACGTGATCCAACGGCAGCTGAAGCGCGCCAAGAACAAGCCAGATCCGACGGCGCCTGGAAGATCTCCAAGAACAACGGCCGCAGGTGGCTTCGATCGGTGTTTCCGGCCGACACACGGCCTCCTCCAGCCCAGGACCTAGGGCAAAATGGTCCTGGGGGCCCTCCGCGTCGATGGGAAGGATCTGATGGACTTGGGAAGCTCTGACGTGCTCCGACGACGAAGGTGGCCTGGGGACGTCTTCCCTGGAACGATGAGGCTCGATTGAGCCTTCTCCTTTGCTCCTCTCTGCAGGGTTAGACGCGGGAAACAAGTGCGACACCACTGGGATAGTTTTGGTGTGAGATGGATGGCTAATGCGGCGGGGCGAGATGAGTCCGGCGAGCGGCGGAGAAGGACTCAGAGGTATGCTGATCTGAGCGAGATCAGCTTGAATGAAGGTGCGGCGGTGCGAGAGGGAACGAGGAGGAACGAGATGGAGGTGGTCGGTGCGGCGGTCGATGATAGAAGTAATCGGAAAATGGAGGCGGAGCTCAGCCCCGCCGTGGGCTTTGATCGATGATTCACGGCGAATGGGTGATCGATAGTAAGAACTGCTAGAAGTCTACACTACTCTATGCTAAGGCTACAAAAAGACGAAGAGAAAGGAGGGGGAAACTCACCGAAGACGTCGGGCGATGAAGCTCGGCGGAGCTCCGGCGAAGGTCGGATCGACTTCGATTCGACGCCAACAGACGCAAACCCAAGGTCAAAACGACTCCTGCTGTCACCAGGAGCGCAATGGGATAGGGGTTTTCGAGTGGATTTGGCGGAAGAAGGATCAAACTTTGAATCAAAGTCGGGGGGTGTCTTTTAAAGGGATGACGGTTGAAGAGTTTCGAGGCACGATCACGGGCGCGCCAAGGAGATCTTGAAGGATCTAATAGGTCGGCGAGAATCCTGGTTGTACCAGGTGCAATTTTCGTGAAGGAAGCGAGGCTCGAGGAGGAACGATGCAGCCTCGAAAAATCCGTGAAAGCGGACCAAAAAACGAGGTGCACGGGCTACAGGGACGAAGGACGACCAGTTGACCCAGGTCAACTGGCGCCTTCTCCTGATTGGTCCACGTGGACCAATCAGGAAAAATCCCAAAGAAATGTTTTATTAATTCATTTAAAAATAGAAATAGGTTGAATTAAGTTTTGGTCATAAAATAAAAAATGTTTATTTTTTTATGTAGTATTTTATTCCGATTTTTATTTATTTTTAGGAAATATATTTTTACAAGTTCGCATTTATGCCCCTATAAGTATCTATATCTACATATTTAAGTATGTTATTTTTATTTAGGTATTCTTAATTTATTTTATTTTGGTTTTTATTTTCCAAAATTTTAAAATACTTTTATAGACACAAATATATTTTTAGTTTATTTTTCTGATTTATTTTGTATATTTAATAAAATACAAGTATGTTTTGTATAGGTGTGTCTATAGGTAATATACCTATGTGTATATACAAGTATTTTTATTTGTATTTTAATGATGTTTTTATTCTGATTTTAATATACATAATTATTACAAGTATTATTTACAACATTATAAAAATATAAAATTATAAAAATAATAAATAAATAATAAATTGAGTATTTTAATATGTACAAGTATACAATGAGGGTTCAAAAGTCAACTTTCAAACCGTAGCTCCGCCAAATGCGAACCCACCACCATTAATTAGATTATTTTCTTCTATATACAATTAGAGGTGAGTACGCTGCATTTGGAGTTTTTATTTGTGAGATACGGGTCTGGGAAATTGGCATTCTGGATTTTTATTCAGACCATAACTTTTTATCTGTACATTATTTTTCTGTGAAATCAATTTTGTATTTTTCTTTATTTTATTATCTACAACTTTCATGTACAAAGTTTCTTTATTTGATGTACAAAAAGTGGAACCAAAAATAGGTCCCAAAATGAATAAAGAATGAATAAAAAGTATAGGTATTTTATCTATATTTCTGACCTTATCTCCCCCTACTTTATTCCTTGTCGACCTATTCATCAAGATGCCTAGGTCTCGGGGCTTCGGGTCATAAAATATTTACAATATTTTATTCTTTTTCTTTTCTTTTCTTTATTCTATAATTTTGGCTTTAAGAACCGCATTTTATACAATATTTACATACATATACATGAATGCTAAAATGCATGAATAAATGCTATTTACACGCATTTACTAGGGTTTTTCAGGCCAAAATGATAGAATAAAGATGATGAAACGTGGATTCATCACATAAGAAGTATCTGAAACTCGTATCTGCTCTATGTGATCGTCTATGAAATGCACTCTCATCCTGGCAACGAAATCGCCCGCGTCTCGCATCTGCTCAGTCTGATCTCTGTGGGCATCCAACATAGCATGCTCAAAAGAAAGTGGAGAAAGAGAAGAAGGAGATGGAAGGTCGATCGGAGTTCCGACCTCCCACGAGAGTGGATGGGGATGATGGGAATAAGATGATGATGCCGTGAGATCCGACAAGAAATTTGGGCGACCCGTCATCTAGGGATAAAAATAGAGAATGAGAATGAAAGGAGGGATGGTGGGATAAAGAAAGATGGAGTGAAGACGAGAAAGGGGGCAGGAGGGAGAGGCAAGCGGATGAGATCTGGAAACAAACAAGATCAGGAAAAACAAACCCTGAATTCACCTACTCAACGCTGAGCTGATGACCGTAAAGGTTCGGTCTTTTATCTTGTCGATTTTATTAGGTGATAAGTCAGTCTATTAGAGCGATTAAGCGAGCCGGTAGGAATTCGACACTCTCAGGAGATTGGCCCGATCCCAAGGCTAGATCTTTCCCAGCTAGTACAAGTTGCAGACCATTTACCAGCTACCCGATCAACTCGCTCTGTAAAGGATATCACGGCCTGCTTTACCGGAAACCAGAGCGATCCTCACTAGAGAATGAATAACCCGAAACCAGTAGTCTCAAGAAAGGTCAGATATGTCTCTAGCCTAGTGTGCGGGTCACTCTCTCGCTCATCCAAACCAAACAAGGAGGGGATTGCTCTCCCAAGACAAATTTTTTAATGAGGGGTCTTTTATGATCAAGTGTGTTTAGCAGTCCCAATTTTATGGTTTTTCTTTTTTAGATATTTTTCAATAACAAACAATGCCTAACAAATTTTCCGATTCTCCTGATTATTTTAAGTTCAAAAACATGGGGGAGAAGTCGAAAAAGCCGATGTGCGATCAAACACTATGATGCATGCAAAGTCAGAAATATGTACCTGAAGCCAGCACTCTACATGCATGGTGATCCGCGCATAAAATAAAGACAGGAATAAAACTACATATATGATGCAAAAAGAAATTGGCCTTAGACACAAATTTTCTACATGCGAAGCACAATAGCTAATAGGTCAACAAGAGAGGTCGGAGTCTGGTTTCTGATGCCGATCGGTGTCCACCACAACGAATCCTAACAATGCTGTATACGACCTCTAGTGGCACGTGACCTCTCAGGTGACCAAATTAGCTTTTTCTTTGTGATTTAATTAATTAAGTCCAGTTAACGATCTATAGGTGCAGGCAGATAATTAGGGTTAGGACCTTAATAAATTACGTTACAATCAGATATAACATCATAAGTCTCGGGTCCAAAACCTTCGAGAATTGAAAATAAAATAAAAATGCGAGAAAACCAAAACCGGTGAAAAACCATGGTGAGGTCCTGTAAGCACACCGGTGCTTGACGAAACAGACCCCGATAAGAAGCCAAGTCCAAGTGTCTCTGAGTCCTGTATTATTAGAATAATAAAATGGAAATGAAGTAAAATGCTAAAAGTCCTCCCACCCCTCTGCTCCTACTCTCCTACGCTCTTATGCGGCTCGATGCAGAAACTAGCCGCCTCCGCTTTGCTCGAGTGCTTCGGCGCTCCTCAGAAAGCCACACTCGCTCGTCAGGCCCTCACAAGAAATAAAGAAACAGAAGCTGGTCAGATCACAGTTAAAAATAAAAATAAAAATGAAGAAAAAGAAAAAGAAATAAAACAAAAATAAAAAGGAAATAAAGAAAAAGAGAATGCAAATAAGAAGAAAAAGAAAATAAAAATAAAATCAAAGCAGAAAACCGACTACTAAGTCGTGCTCCCCGGCAACGGCGCCAATTTGATAAGCACTCAGCCGATCGAGGTTAAGCCTCAGAAAAGCAGATCAAGTCGTTGCAACTTCAACCGACGGAGTATGGCTCAATCAAGAAAAATCAAACGACAATAGAAAGAAATTAAATACAAAAACCAAGGCAAGCGGTCTTGCTAATTATTTAACCTAGTATAGCCACCAGGTCAAACACAAGGAGCACGGAATGAATCCTACGAAGTAGTCAGGTAATCCAAGAAATAAAGGTATTTTTGGTGCTTTTTAATTTTTATTTTTTTTATTTTATAATTTTCTATTAAGAAAAAAAGTAAAGAAATGGCAAAAAGGCACATTTAAATAATTATTTAAAGGCCTAAAATTACTCAAAAATTAAAAAGAAAAATATTTTATGTTTTTTAAAATATTCAAATGTTTTTGGTTATTTTATGGGGTTTTTTCTGATTTAAAATTTTCTAAAAAAAGGAAGTCAAAAATAACAAGCACTGTGCAGCCTAGATAAAAAAGGCATATTAAAAATATCTAAAGTGCCTTTAAAATCTTGGCAACATTTTTTTATGAAAATATAAAATAAAATAAAATCTACCTACGAAAACTGAAAACACAATTTTTTTGATTTTTAATGAATTTTTAATGATTTTTATAAGGTTTTTAATCTTTTCTAATTTTAGGTGTTTATAACAGAGAATGAAATAAAAATCACAAAAAACTTAAAACAAGACAAAACAAGCGCCCACTAACTTTTTTGGATTTTTTAAAGATATTTTTCTATTTTTAGTTGATTTTCTAATATAGACAAGGACACTTTTTAGGGATTTTGATTTTTAGAAAATACCAATCAAATCAAAATGCCTCTAAAAAATTATCAAAAATATTACACAGTGGCAGGAGCCACATGTAATTTTTTGGGAATTTTTTGAATAGTTTTGATATTTATTTAATTAAAAACAACACAACCAGGTTATAGGGACCCAAATGCAATTATTTTAAGTTTCAGGACCGAATAATAACAAGCATAAAAATCCCAGGGTTAAAAATGCAATTCATCTAATAAAATCTGCACATGCGCCAAATCCATGTTCACGGGGGTATAAATGCACTTTTGAAAAACATTCATTCAAATCATAATATAGGAAAAGTTCCGGGTAAAATGTGCAAATACACCACTATGCACGTGACCAAGCACGTGTATTAGACAGAAAGGACTAAAATGCAAATATCAAAAACTACAAGGACTATTATGCAAAAAGGTTCAACTATAACTTTTATTTTACAGACCAGAACATAAACTGAAGTAAATGTAGGGTATAAAGAGCAATATACCCTCAAGGCACGTGAGTCGCGCGTGGGAGGCCAGGTGTCATCTGTTGATGTGGCAAGATCGTGTGGCTCTGCTGCGTCAGGTGTCAGATCTGACGATGTCAGATGGTTGGGGTTGTGGCACGTACTGAGTCGTTAGATTTGACATCTAACGGTCTGACATGTCGGCTGGATGGACGCTCAGGATGGACTGGAGGGAGTTGTTCGATCCAACGGCGCGGAACACGTCTGGAAGAACAAAACCAGGACGAACTTCGCCTGAGCCAAGGAAAAGATCCTCAGCCCCGATGGAAGATCAGTAGGCACTGGAGTGATCATGGGACGATTCTGCATCAGCTGAATGGCTCGGATGGGAGCTCCACGGCTGGATATGTGTGACGGTGATAGGCACTTGGAGCTACTCTGGCGAGCTTTGGAGAGGATGATCGGGAGGCTCCCAGCGCATGAACGGACCTGCAACGAGTATCTCTAACTCAGAGCTATGCTCCAGTCTAGGTTATTGAGGCTAAAAACCAAAGAAGCGACGGGGGGCGGGAGTTGGTTTCCGACGAAGGTGATAGGGGAAACCTCGAGCCTAATCTCGACTGGATGGCCAATGATCGGGGTGATCAGGTTGCAGAGGAAGATGGAGGCTGAGCATGCGAAGATATCGGAGCGGTTGGGCATGGGTGAAGGAGCTTCGACCGGTTGGTCGGAGCTGGCGGAGCAACGACGATGGCAAACGAAAGATTCGACTCAAAATAACAACTGAAAAGGATCAGAAGCTCACCTGAAGGTCGGAACGAGTTCCTGGGCTCCAAGCGAAGGTGGTCGTCAGGGTGATGGCCTCGACCTCTATGTGACGGACGGGGGAGGTTGCTCATGGCAGAGGACCGACCACGAAGGGGGAGCGTCGGCGTCACTGCACCAACTCGATCGCCTTGCGACGCTCCAGATGGCTGTCACCATGCTGAATGTGTCTAGGGTATTGAGAGGGAGCGAGGCACGAGCTGCCGACCTGGGGAGCGGATGAAGAGATTATATAGCATTCCCAGGTGGCTGGAGAGATGAGGTAGAAGCGTGCGAACTGAGGAAGATCCGCGCCTTCTTAGGGATCCGCGAGGGTCACGGATCCACGGGGAAGGTGCGGGCGAAGAATCGGGGCATGGGCATGCATGATCCGCTGGGGATAATTTGGAGAAGAAGGTCTGGTAGAGCAGTCGGGTCGGGTCAAGTCCCAGGAAGAGGGGGTTGACCCGAGTCAACAATCCGTCGTGGACCTGTCAGAGGTAGGCTGGAATAAGGACAAAACCCGCTACAAGACAAAATAGTAAGGAAAATAAAAAATAATATAAAAATTATAAATGAATTTAAATTTAAAAAGAATAAAATTAAAATTATTTGTTATTTTTCAAGTAATTTTTATGTGATTTTTATTATTTTTATGAAAAATAAATTAATTTATATACAGTATATTGTACTATATACATGTATATTGTATCTATGTATTTTTTACAATGATTTTAAATTTGTTGTTTTTTGTAAAAAATACTCCAATTTTATATTTTATTTATTTACAACATAATTTTTGGAGTCTAAAACAATTTTTTCTTTATTTTATTATTTATTTAAAGTATAAAATAAACAGGGAAGAAGACCTATATACAAAATTATGTACAAGTGAGAGAGAGGATTTTGTTCTATTTTATTTTATTTTTCTGATTTTTATTTTATTTTATGAATATAATTAAGGTTGTAAAAAGAATATTTTATTTTGATTTTGTCCAAACTAAATATTTATTTACACACATGATATATACATACTAAAGAGTGCGCCCTATCTCTCTCTACTTATTTTATTTGGCGATCAGGCCAATGTTTGGCCCTCTATTAGGGTTTGGGTCACTCGGTATTTATTCTAAATACTTCTTTTTCTTTTTATTATATTCTTTTATTTTTGCACAAATACATGCTAATTATGTAATATTAACACATGTATGCATATTGATAAGTTATTGTATTTACACCTATTTACATGATGCATTGCCAAGATAATTAGCTAAAATAAAAAAAATAAAGAGTGACGAATAGGGATTCATCACATCTCCATCTATTTTTGAATAATATTTGAAGCAGTTAAGTATTTATCGAAAATAGAAATGCCAATATTATAGTTTTACAAGCTATAGGGGTAATTATGCAATATTAAATAAATGCAAGGGATAAGTGCAAAAATACCATAAAGTTTGATATGGAATTCAAAATTTATATAAAAAATTACAATTACAAAAGTCGAGGGTTTACTAGTGTAATTTTCCCAGCTTAGGTGGGGGCCACGGGAGTTGAGTTGACAGAGGACCTACTAGCAATTTACAAAATACTCAAGGGCTTTGATGCAAATTTTCCTTAAACTTTTACACTTACAAAAATATTTACAGAACCATTTATGATATACAAAAAGGTGGAGGGGGCTTTATGCTATTTACCCCACTTAAGACGGTTCGATCCAACCACTATCTTCTTGTCATGTGGATGATCAGCACAAGAGGTCGCATACCGATTTGATTTGATTGCATGGCTACGATTAGATATGTGCATCAATGAAGATCCAATGGATTGAGGCCCTTCGAAAAACTCTAAGAACTCCTACGGGGGTTGGCTTTGATCGTGAGGTTCTTCTCTGAGCTCTGACCATGGCAATGCGTTCCTGTGACTCCTCTGTGCATGCAAGTGGCCTTCGATGAGGCCTAGATGGCTTTGATGAAGGTATGGAGCTCAGGAAGTTAAGACTTAACCTAGAGCTGCTCCAGGTAATCTAGGGAGCTCCATGTTGCTCGCTGAGTAATGTAACCTACACCAAAAAGATTCAAGGCTTGAGGGCTACTTCCTCGACTGTGGGGTGAAGCTGGAAGCTTCGAAATAGAGTGAGTGGCAATGAGCTCCGTCAAGAAGAGGCAGTTGGAGCTTGAATCCCAGATCCACGATGAATCCAGGTTGATCAGATGGGGGGGACTTGTGGAGAACACGTAGGGGAGAATAATGGAGTGGAAAAGAGGTCGAAGTACGATCGGATTTGGGTGAATTTGGCATGGAGCTAAAGCTCTAGGGTAAATTGGGTATTTTTCATATTAAGCATAATATAAAAATTAAAAAAAAACAAAATTAAATTTAGGATCCTAAATCTAGAACCTAAAGTTACCCAATAAAGCAAGAAAAGAGGCCTCGATTTGGTCGGTAGTCGAAGAAGCAGGACCTGTCGGTGGAGCTCCGACGATGAAGTTTGATCAGGCTCCTCCGATGTTCCCCCTTGCTTCAAACACGTCATTTGATTATCACAATCGGAAAGAGCTTCAGTGATTCTGAGGGGTTAAGAACAAACGTAGGAGTGATCAATGGCAAAATGGCGATGAAGGGAGGAGTTTTAAAGGTTGGTGGTCGAAGGTTTTTGAGGAGAGGTAGCGTGCGATAGAGGAGGGGTTGGTGGAGATTCGGTGATGGGCGAGAGTGTCAGAGTTGAGGAGGTCAGTGGGATGGAGGTCTCAAGGCAAAGGACGATGTGCAAGTGGGCGTAAAAAATGGGAGAAAAGAGGTAGAAATCAAGGTCTGACAGGGGCGGTCTAGCAAATAGGGCAATTGACTAAGGTCAACATTTGAACGCCTCATGTTGGTCCATGCAGACCAACAAAAAAATTACAAGGAAAAAATGCTTTGGAAAATGAGTAAAAATTAATAAATGTTATAGTTAATTTTTTTCTAAAACATGAAAATGTTTCTAATTTTATATAGTATTTAATTCCTATTTTTATTTATTTTTACAAGGTCATTTATTATAAGTTAATTTTTACATGAATATATAGGTAAATTTACCTGTATTTTGGTATTTCTATTTTTTATTTTCTTTTATATTATATACTTTATTATTATATACATGTATTTTATATATTTTTATTTTATTTAATTATATTTTTGCTATTTTGTTATATTTTTCTGAATTTCTTTCTACACTTAATTATTTATATATTATTTCTTTTTAGGTATATATATGCATATTTCATTTATATATGTAACTAGTTTATTTATTTTATTTCATTTTTAATGGTTTTATTTCATATTAATTATGTACATTTGTTTTATATAATATTTATAATTTTATAAAAATATTAAGAATAAATATATCAAATATATTATGCAGGTATGATGCACAATGAGGGTCCAAAACCTAACTTTTGCATCTTAGCTTCAAATTGAATGAAACCACTTCATTAAATATCTTATTTAATTTTATCAATAATAAAGGTTAGTTTGGTCAATTTTGATACAATATGTAGATGATACAGGTCTGTAAAGTTTTCTTTGTGACTTTTTATTTTGTATGTCCCGGGCACACTGTGTATTATTTTTCAGTGAAATCAATTTTGTATTTTTATTTGTATTCTTTAGAATATTCACGTCGAGGGTTTTTTTATTTAAGGTGTAAAAATAATAGCATAAAATGGGTCCCGTTATATATATTTTGGACAAAATAAAATAGGGATTTTGTGTGATTTTTTGTGTATTTTTTGTACAGTTCTGGGCGGTGTACGAATGAGAGCCTGGGCAGAGCTATGTTCCAGGATGTGGAAGAGGAAATCATGAAGAAAAGGACAAAGATGAGGGAGAAGAAGAATAGTCTGGAAGATGGAGCGCCAAAGGCAACTCTGATCGTCGCTTAAAGGAGACAGCCGTGGGGAGCTCTGAAGCTTTAGTCATCTTCGCAAGGAATAGCAACAGCTGAGGGTCTGCTTCCTCTAGATCACGCCATGGTGGGAGCATGCCACTGTCACTGTGCTCGAGGGATGATGGACGAATGATCGTGGTGAGGCGGTAAGGATGGGCGCTAAGTAGGAGAGGAGGAGGAGTTATGGGGGAGGAGCATCAAAGACGAGCACGGGAGAGGGGGAGGTAGGCGGTCAACGGTTGCGGAAGGAAGGAGAGGGCTGAGATCACGATGTATGCACGCGACTGGGGGTGAGAGGGTCGGTTACGTACAGCACACGTGACTAGAGAGAGAGTGCATAGCGAGCAAGTGGGAAGAGAGAGAGGGAAGAAAAAAGAGAATGAGAAAAATAAAAATAAAATAAAATAAAATAAAGTTAAATAAAAAACAAAAAAATAATATTAGAACTGAAATTGAAATTAAAAATAAATAATAAAAGTAAAATTAAAAATTAAATGAAGAAAAAATAAAAATTAAATTAAATTAAAAGCAAATAAATTCAAAAAAATGTAGACACGAAAGTTGTTCATCTTGACGAGATCTACAACTTTTGTGAAGGACTTAAAAGCAAAAAAGAGGTCAACTGCATAAAAAAGTATTTTTATTGATACTCTATAGATTAAAAATATCACATTTTTGTATTTTGTTATTTTATTTTTTATTTAATTTTAATTAGTAGATTAACTTATATACAATATATACATAATTAATCTAATTTTTAATGTATTTTTATTGGTTTAGAAAAAGTTAAAATATAATTGACAAAGGTATATAGAGAGATGGATTTTCATATTTTCTTCTCGTTTTCTAATGTTTACGAGTTTTAATTCTTTATGCCATGTTATTTAGTTAATCAAAGAATAAAATAGAGAAAGAATTAGGGTAAAATAAAGAATATTTTCACATAAAATAATAAGCTCAATCTCGATAAAAATCAGAGCTATTTAATTACAGATTTTATCCCTAATTTTAGCACAATTGGTGATAGTTAATTAATTGATTTTAGGGAGTTTAATCAGTGATTTTAAAGGTATTTTGCTAAAACAATCATATAGATTAGATGAATGATGGATTCATCACACCCCTATACTTAGCTCTTTGCTTGTCCCCAAGTAATTTTAGTGAGTTAGAAGGTTGAATCGCTGACTGTGCATATGTGAATTTCAAGACTTGTCTCATTAAGAATCCTAGGTTTTAGTGGTCCTCAAACTCCAAGCTCAACCTGACTTTAGTCAGAAGAAATCCAACTTCTATGATTATCAGACTCTCTATTTTTACATATAGCCTAAAGGATATGACAATTAAGGTGTATTGCAATCATGAGAGTCGAGTCAAAACGTCACTTAATCTTCTGATTTGAAATTTAGGTTTGTGTATTTTCTTCTCTTCCTCTCATCGAAACAAGGGTCCTCTCGAGTTCCTTATTACTCAACACATGTATTTTTGGTTGTTGACCAGTGCGTTCGTCAAAAGTTGTTGAGTCGTATGTACTTGTTTTTCATGGAAAACACTAGCATGTGTCTTCTTTAAGTATCTAATATAACTACACCTAGACTTGTATACGATGGAGAGCCATTTTTGAGGTACTATCCCAACTCATTGGTCCAAATTAGCTTTGGTCCAAGTGGTCACTTTAAAATGGTTGGGAGTGCTTGCCTTTGATAGAATTTCTTTGTAATTTAACTTTGTGTTTGAGAGTTCGTTTCTTTCAATATTTCTTTCTTTTCTTTTGGCTAGCTCCACTGCTTTTACCAAAAGTCGGATCACACTGATCAACAATTATTTAGTTTCATCACACCTTGGAACATAGGTCAATATCTAGAGATAGTATGCGAACTTGTTCACATACTGGCTAGGGTTTGTTGACACCCAGGTTTCGTGAAGCTTTCATCGATTTTATCCCATCCTCGAGCATCATAAAATCATGTCTAAACTCAAATCTCAAGTTCCCGTCCCCATGTGAAATATCAACTCATCTCATCATTTATGCAATTGTGCAAGTGATGTGATGGTGATATTTTTAATGGTAGAGATTAAGCATGCAATATAGCACTCATATATTTCAAACTAGGGAAGAGTGGATTATTAAGTCTCAAACCCTAATGACTAAGTCCAATTAACTCTGAATCAAAGTACCTTAAACATACGAGCTTCTTTCATTCCTCTAGTGAAGATGTCATGGATAAAACCCTAAGTTAGTTTGTTTTGTTTTTTTCGATCATTTTTTAAAAAGTTTTTTATTTTTAAATTTTTTATACCCCTTATTTTTTTATTTTTGAAAATAAGTAATATTTACACAAGAAATTTGGTATAGTATACATAATATACACAACTTGTACCCATACCTGATTTTTGATGAAAATAATTAAAGTACGAGCTATGGATAAAATACGTATACAAACACCCCCTTATACTTAGCTTGTGATGTGTCCTCATTGCATAAAGTTAAATGTAGACATGGCTCATACTAAGTATAGATGAGCGAAAAAGAAAAAGAAGTCGACTCGTCCCCCTATACTTAAGCTCAGCAGAACAAGAAATGATACATCGAGGGTGAGAAAAGAACATAAATGAAGTATACACAATGACATCAGTCCAGATATACTTAAGCTCAGGTCAACCTAAGTATGATCAAGTAATTACAAGCGAGGAATCAGTAGATTACGGATGTACAAGGTCAAGGAGGTTTACGACAAACCTTCTTGCGTGAGCGAGGTGGGAGATAATATGTAGATGTGGAGGGTGGTGTAGCAGATGAGGATGAAGAAGACCAGCCATCGTCAGAGTCATCGTCAGAAAAATAGTAATTGTACACAGAAGATCTCCAACTATTGTCAATTTGAGGTAAGTGGCCTTTGATCATGGTTTTACTCATTGTACTTACCAGATGACCCACTTCAGGACCAGAGAAAGGCTCTTCAGAAATCACCTGGTTTATAAGGTCGAAGGTGACTTTCTTGATCGGTTTATTTATGTGAGAAGCATTGGGAGGAAGATGGACAGAGTTCTTCTCCCTATCATGGGTAACCGATGTGGCATCTATGAATTCCTCGTTAGACGAAACCCCATAAAAGTCGACCAATTCTTGTAGGGTCATATACGACTTCGGGCCAGGGAGCATGTTCGTAGTGGTTTTGTGAGTGATGGCTGGGGATGTTGATGTCATCTTCTGATATTCAAGATTTTTGGTGACATCTGAGGTTTCCTGAGCTTCCTTGTATGGTTCAAGTATCTCATGAATGACTGCTCACTCAAAGATTGGACCACTCGAATAATTGTGACGATCTTTATAAATATGGTCCAAATCTTCGTAAGCTCCTGAATATTGTTTCCTCCTAGGAGCAGTGTCAGGGTGGTGAGAATCCAAATACAGTTCAACAGTTGGTTTCTCAGGTGTCTCTCCTAGGTTTTGTTTCTGTGTTTCGTGAGGAGAGGTCTGATTATGTGACATGGTTGCCTCCTGATCACAACAATCGATTTCAAGTCGGATTTCCTCAGAGCATGTCGTGTCATTAAGGGTTTGTACATTATTGTCTGAGTTTAGAAATCGTATGTCTTAAGTCTCACAATCAACAACTGCCCTAGCAGAGGCTAAGAAAGCTTTCATATGATAGGAGACTCAGACAATCTTCCGCAGTGCTCAATGTCAAAGACAATAAAGTCCACTTCGTGTTTGTCACCTCAAAAGTTTATGATGAAGAAAAATACCCTCACGATCTTTTGGTGGATTGATCGAGCAATTGAACGATCACACTAGTCTTTTTGAGTTGTCCGAGTTTGAGTTAGTCGAAGACGGACTTGAGGATGATGTTTAATGTGGAGTCATCGTTTAACCGAACATGAGTGAATTTGGAATCTTCAATTTCACACGTGATCCGAGTCAACCGCTTCACTTTGCAACTCTTGGTTTTTGGATTCATCACCAAAGAACTGGCCATAGATATGACATGGTATTTGGTCCTTGATTGTTTCTTGCTTGTCTTTTTAGGGTTTAGTTGACTCTTCACAAATCTCTTATGATCGAGCACATATTCTATGGCCTTGATCAATGGAAGCTCTAATACCAGACTTTTGCAAAATGCTTTCATTTCAAAATTGTACAACTTTTTGAATTTTCTATTTTTCAAATTTTTTGGTATTTTCAGTATAATGGTTAGTAGGGTTCTCAGAGGTCAATGGTGATTGTGTTGGACTGTGAATCACATGATGAATCAGTGGTTCGTTTCATGATGGCATCTCTTCTTCATGGTTTTTCATAGATTGGATGAGATCATAAATTTTTTCAGTCAAAGCATCTGCTCTATGGTTGATTCGAGCAATCTCATCCTCAAACATCTCATGACTTTGTGAAGAATAATCATACTCCACATGCTGTGACTCTGGCATGTAGCTCTGAGTGGAGTAGTGATTATTCATTGTATTTGTAGTCTGGTCATGAGCCATATTTCCTTGGGGTCGTCGACTGTCAAAGGAAAAAAATATTGTACTTAGGAAGAGAGTCAACCTGAGTTTTGGATTGTGGGAAGTACATAGTAACGGGAAATCTTGTTTCTCTATTAAAATTTATTACTCTATTTTCCATCCTCAAATCTTCCTGCTCTATTGTGTTCAACGGTTGAAATATGAGAGCGGTCTAGTCTAGGAAGAAGTGTGGGCATGGGGCGGAGTGAAGGGGGCAAAGGGAAATTATGAGTGCGGGGGACCGATTTCGAAGAGAGGGGTCCCTAGAAATGAAGGGTACTAAGACGGTCGTGTACGATGGACCCACGGAGTCCAATGTGCTGACATCTTCTCAAGAGAAAGGTGGAGAATGATTTGCGAACCTCTTCATTCCAGGTACGAAGATCAATGTGCTGACATCTTCTGAAGAGAAAGGAGCGGAGAATGATTTACGAACCTCGATGTGCTTGCAATTGCAAGGACTTTGACACACACAAGACAGAGACAAAACGAACTCGTAGATTCACCCACTCGAAACTTGTAAAGGCACGTTAGGGTTCAACTGCTTATCTTTTCAATTTTAATTTAATGACAGAACAATCTTTGAATAGATTAAGCAGAGATTTAGGTTAGGACAGTGTCACAAAGACTAGCTCGAATTCCTACGGCTAGTTTCATCTACTTTCAGCCAGTATGGGTGTAAGTACGAATCGAAGAATGGCTACCCGTATTACTTTAGGATGCTTCCTTACATGTTGTCCTTTAACCATCCAATCTGCTAAGGGAGACTGTAGTTCCCTCACTGAGAAGTAACTAGTCGTTTTTATATCTAGTAGCATGAATCAAGCCTCCAAATTTTGGTTGTACATAAGTGTGTGATGCTTGTCCTTACAAACAATGAGTGGGTTCCTCTCCACTAAACACAAGGGTGAATTTTATGTTAGTTTATACAATCACCCTGATTAGCAGTCCCCAATTTTAGATTAAGGTTATCATTGAGGACTTCAATGAGCACAACAAATGTCACGCCTAACGAGCAGTCAGAATTCCTTTAAACCCTAGATTGTAAAACAGGGGGAGAGAATCGAAAAAGCCAATGCAAATGTTTAAATCAATGATGCATGCTACGAAGAAGGCTTACAGTGATTCATCACGTTCTTCATGCAGGATACGATACAAGGAATAAAAAAATTTACACTAAATGATATACACATATCAAAATGCCCTAAGCAGATAGTTGTATTAGTGGGAAAGAATTGATTTCAGATTTGGCTAATGTTGAACGATCTACAGTGCGTATAGTTAGTGAAAGTGTGGCCAAAGAAGTACGTGCACAATCAAGAATAAAGTATAAGCTAGCGCATGTGTGCCTAATTCCTACGCCACTCAAGTTAGGTCCCAACCACACAGAAGGGGTTGAAATAGACTCGACACACTACAAAGAAGTTCAGTCCAAATTATTACAAGTTTGAGGGTTCAAAGAGAAGGACCCTATAAATGATGTAGAAAATAAAATCTAATCTAACTCTCTCACACAAAAATAAAATTCATTTCTTCTCCACAGATCCTTGATTTTATATCCACAATTGATTCAAGTTATCTGTGAAGAGAGAAAATGTGGTTATTATCTATTGAGAGGTAAAATATAGAAATAAATGCAAAATAAAAAATGTCACAAAAATTAATTTCACAAAAAATAATTAAAGAAAATAACTTAAAACCCTAAAAATTTGGCGTTCATGGCAATAGCGCCATTTGATGAACGTGTTTTTCACCTCTTTGAAAATCGATAATTGTAGTATGGAAGATGAAAAGCGATCGATCAAAAATCACAATCTTTGAATGTTCTGGAGAATTTTTACTTGGCAAGTATACCAAGGTCGAATACAAGGAATGGTGACTTTTAGTTACATGATTTCAAATTAATTTAAATAATTAATTTTAATGTTAAGTTTATATTTGTGACAATAAAAGAAGATGTGATGATGCAAATGCGATACAAAGTAAATACAGAGGATAA
Organism: Ottelia alismoides; assembly: GCA_037367405.1. Classification (NCBI taxonomy): domain Eukaryota; kingdom Viridiplantae; phylum Streptophyta; class Magnoliopsida; order Alismatales; family Hydrocharitaceae; genus Ottelia; species Ottelia alismoides. The sequence continues at coordinate 747,977 of JAZKJV010002102.1, forward strand.
ATAAGCATAGGATGATTTTTTTAATTTTAATCCAATAAAAAGATGAACACTTAATCTTTGAAATTAATTACAGATCGACGAGAATAAATTTGAGAAATATTGGTCAATTTAGCTCCAGGCTGTAGGCTAAAAGAATTTATCAATGAGATCACACAATGATTCTATAGACGAATATTTGATCTCCAAATTCTAATTTAATCATCAAGTAAATAGAGTGTTGTCCCAAAAAATATAGAGAATTAAATTAAATCCTCCTCGATTACACTCCTGCAAAGAATAATTCTCAATAAATAAGATCAATTATCACAGAGAATTAATCAGATAGAATCTCCTGAAAGAAATACAGTTATTCCTCCTTGATCTTGCCTTCTGCAGAGATTAATTTCTCAAATATTAAAAGATAATCACCATAGGGCTCATCAAATTAAATATCTTCACTCAAATTCCTACAGATAAAGTCAGATTCTTCTCAATAAAATATGGTACAAATATATCAATAGTTCAACCTACATAAGTCATTAGCTCATCAAATAATATTTGATATATATCAAACCTAATCAGTCCACAAGTTATGCAAATTGATAGATCATGAAATAAGCTTCAAATGATATATTGTGCGCTAAAATCGGAATTCGTATGAGAAAGTTATGCAAAAAATAAAATAAAATTCCAGAGACTAAAGTGTAATAACAATAAATATTTTTCTTCTCAATTTGATCCCTGGAGGACTTATATGCAATTTACAAAACGATCTAGATGTAGATGCAATTTGCACAGCGTATCATGTGCATGGCACGTGACTTTGGTTGGCTGGACCTTCTTATTATTTGTAGATAGAACTGGGGGTGCAGACGCAATTTCTCCAAGGGGGACATGCACCTCACGTGCCCTGTCTAAGGCTGGACCTTCTGGTAAATGGTTGGACGAGTGAGGGTCTTGGTGCAAAAGTCCTAGAGCCTTACATGCCTCACACGTGCAGGGGGACTAGGGGGTCTCTACGTGATATGCAAGATGAACGAGGGAACATGCGCAATATTTTCTCACCCTCACGTTCCTTGCACGTGAGGTGGGGATGAAGACGAGGGAGCTTGCGGCCCGAGGCAGTGGTCGATGCAGGCTGAGGGTGGATGCCAGCAGTGCATTACTAGCGGTAGAGGTCGGCTCGAGGTGATGGCGAGCAAGGCAGTAGATCTGCAGATGGGTGCCCCTCCGAGTGTGGGGGCACAGACGGCGAGGCAGTTGGCAGAGGAGTGCGGGCTCCGAGGGATGTGCATGCCTACTGGAGTGCTGATGCAAAGGCCTACTAGAGTAGAGGGCAAGCGTACAGCGGGCGAAGCATGACTGCAGGAGGGCTGCAGTGCAACAACCTACTGTACACGGTGGGGCGATGACCTGTGGTGGGAGTACACAATGGGCCAAGCCACTGAGGGGCGGCTGAAGGGTGGAGAGTATGTGTGCAGATGCAAGCCTAGGCAGAGCTATGCTACGGGAGGTGGAGGAAAGCAAGAAGAAAATGATGAAGATGAGGGAGAAGAAGAATATCCTAGAAGATGGAGTACCAGAGGTAACTCTGATCGTCGCTTTAGGGGAGAAGATCCAAAGCTTTGGTCATCTTTGCAAGGAAGAGTAGCACCGGAGGGCGTGCTTCCTCTAGATCATGCGACGGTGGGAGCATGTCGCTGTCAATGGTGCTCGAGGAATGAAGGGCAGCTGATCGTGGCGAGGGCGGCGAGGATGGGCGCTAAATAAGAGAGAAGGAGGAGTTATGGGAGCGGAGGCATCGGAGGCGAGCGTAAGAGAGGGGGAGGTAGGCGGTCGGCGGTTACGGAAGGAAGGATGGAAGGAGAGGGGGTTGAGGTTACGAGCACGTACGTGACTGGGGGTGAGAGGGTCGGTCATGTGTGTCGCACGTGACTAGAGAGAGAGAAGTGGAGCAGGGGCAGGTCGCGTGCTCTGCACGGGACCTGTGAAGAGAGAGTGGGGGTAAGAAGAAAGAGAAGGATAAAATAAAAATAAAAATAAAGTTAAGTAATTAAAATTGAAAATTGAAATTAAAAATAAATAATAAAAGTAAAATTAAAAATTAAACAAAGATAAAATAAAAACTAAATTAGTTTAAATTAAAAGTAAAAAAAGTCAAATCAAAAAGTGGTCAACACAAAAGTTGTTCGTCTCGACGAGATCTACAACTTTTGTCAAGGACCCAAAAGTAAAAGGAGGTCAAATATACAAAAAAAATATTTTTGGTGGTACTCTATAGATAATAAAATATCACATATTTGCATTTTGTGATTTTTTGTATTTTTAATTTGATTTTAATCAATATATTAATTTATATACAATATATAAATAATTAATTTAATATTTTTGGATTTTTATGGGTTTAGAAAAAGGTAAAATAAAATTGACAAAAGTAAGTTATATACAAAGTATAGAAAGACAGATTTTTATATTTTCTTTTGGTTTTTTGTTTTTTTATGAGTTTTAATCCTTTATGCCATGCTATTTAATTAATCAAAGAATAAATTAGAGAAATATTTAGGATAAAATAAAGATTATTTACACATAAAATAATAAGCTCAATCCGGATAAAAATCAGAGTTATTTAATTATGAATTTTATCCCTAATTTTAACAAAATTAGTTAATGTTAATTAATTGATTTTAGGAAATTTAGTTAGTGATTTATTAAGGAAATTATGCTAAAACGACAATATAGAGTAGATGAATCATGGATTCATCATTAGGCGGGGAAATCGATTCTTTAGTTAAACACCTTCCAGTTGTTGTAATTTGTTACATTAAAATGTGGTGGGCCGATAGTGGACTAGCTTTCGAAATCATCACGATCTGAATCTTCTTGACTTAGTATTTCTCTATTAGGTGAGCTAAACAACTACTTCACTAAAGTATGAGATATTTACGCAGATATCTCAACCGTTTACAAAGATGATGCTTCAGAATCTTGGATCAAACACCAAGATCAACACCATGGATCAGACACTGTAGCACAAGCAGAAGAACATGCAAACTTTCGACTTTCTTCATGCTTCCTTGGAGGTCTCACGTCCAAGAGCTTTTCCGCACACTTAGGATCAGACTCCTAAAGTCCTGCAAAAAGTTATTAACTGAAAACAATAGATATAACAATAACATAATCCAGATAGTATTATCTCCACATATATCAAGAAAGTAATTCTCCAATAAAGAACATTTGACAACTTGAGATAAGTATAATTACACTAGAAAATTCACATATAATAGCACAATAATTATATCAAAAATATCACAGGCATATAATTAATATCAAACAAGTAATAAGTATCACCATGCTAAGAAGAGGCTGCCAAAAAAAACTCTAACGGCTATTAACTCCGCCTAACTGAACAACTTATTTCACATCTTTTCAACCAAGAATATTCTTCTTGAAAGATCGAACGACTCGATGAATAGGAGAAAGAATATTGAGGAAATCACTCAAAGATAGAGAATACAAGAGTGATTACTCAAATGGTGTGTTTTCCAATAATGGATATGGGGTCCATTATATATGGGTGCAAGAAAAATGATCGTTGGAAACAAAATAGGCATGAAATCAAAGATCATGTCCTCATATAATCCATCAGGTTAAAGATCAGTCAATTGTATATAGTTGATCAGTTGAAGAGCAATGATCGATCATATGAGGATAATTTGAATGGAATTTAAAATATGATCGATAACTTCAAGGAGTATGATTGACAAGGTATGATAGTTCAGTAAAGTACACATGATCAAAAAGTGATGATTGATTATAGTCAAAATATGATCGATAAGTTAATGATTTCTTGATTTCCTGAAAAGGAAACTTTTGGTTGGAGCTTGTTGCGGTTACAACTTTTGCAAAACACTTTTGAATAAGAACAAGCAACAAAGCTGAGCTTTTGCTTCGCCTGAGAGTGACGACTTTGCACAATTGTGTTGAGATGAGATTAACACTTGTAGTCCTGCAATCATAGAGGATATGCAAGAGACTACGATATAATATTATGTGTTTGTGTCATCTTTAAAATCATGAAGAAACAAAGTACAAACATGGATAACGTTTTGAAAGTATTTATTGGATCGAGATCCAATGGATCTTGTTGATGGCTCACCATGGAAATGGTGAGCCCTAGTCTCATTTGAAAGGGTCACATGTATATATTTGTGGAAAAAAGTAATGAAAATAAATGCAATATTTCATTTATTTATCGTTGTGACTTTTTCTCCTGTCAATTATATATTTCAAATGTTGGAAAATGTGCATGGAATGGTATTGCTGAGAAAGATCTGGGACATTGATGTCCACGACATCTCCAAAAGGATGGGGCACTAGTCACCTAGCAAAGAGGACCGAAGTCCTCATATTTCATGTGAAGATGGAATAGTCATGCCTTATATAATTGTTGTTGTAATTCAATCCGTTTAGGCAAATCATACCTCATGTTTAATATTTAGGGATGGAGATGCACCACTAGTACTTGAAAACTATGGTCCTAAACAATACCCACATTCAATGTAGGATTGGCTGTCTCTTTTCTAAACAGTTTGGGGTTTTTGGCTTCCGTACGTAAGATATAGGTGCTAGTGGCGTTTATATGACCACATCAGCCTTTCAAATTAATCGAAGTTCTTCGGCTAAGGAAAACAAACGGCCGCAAGTAGATGTGAGCTTTAATTAGTTATTGTCTCGTTGTAGTTTGTTTCCTTTGGGGAAGTGGGATGAGATCCTCCGATGGATGCTCTATTATTACGAGAGCAAACTGCAAAAAAAACCCTCAACTAGAAACCCAATTCCTAACTGAGTCCGAGCTCCAAAGATAAAAGACGTAATGTAATCCCTTCGATTTCCTTCAAAGTGTACATGTGTAATCACATTTGAGTTTTTTTTACCTCCCCGACTCCCCCCATCCAGTCTTCTAACCCATATCCTTTATTTTTATATCATGAAGTATGTACAATTATTTAATAAATTTTACATTTTATAATAATCACCCTACATAATTTATAAACACCCTTACACCCAATATTAATTAACTCATATATAAGGAGATCATTAAAACAATAATGTAATTCTAGAATATTGAGAGTAATTATGCTATTAGGAATACCAAAATAGGGATGTAAGTCAGTAGATAGAGATAAGGATTTAAGTGTTGCAATATTTTTATTTGTTTTCAAAATTGAATATGATCAGCTAGTGTTATCATATCCTTAAAATTAAATATGGACTTAAAATGGATATGGATTGAATATGGATAACTGAAAAAAAATATTGATCATCATAAATATAGTATTTATGTCAAAAATTATATCAAATATGATAGAAATAAAATAAAATTTTGTTGCATATTGTTAAATACAAATCCAAAAATTAATATACAATACTAAAATAAAATTGACCTATGACAATGAATAGTGTGAATATCCGTTTCATAACTTCTGATAATAAATATACATTAGAACAAAATCGATCAAAGGCGATGAATAATTCGACATCCGTTGCCATATCACATGTAGTTGTATATACATATATATATATATATATATGAGAAAATGGATCCTACTCCATGGAGTAGGTAACTTACCTACTCCATTTCCTTTTTTTCAAATTTTTTTTATTTTTTTTGAAAAATATTTCCATGGATTTTCATAACTATATCCCTCTAATATATCATTCAAATTTCGTCAGAAACAGAGATTCCTACGGCCTCCATCCAAATAGTTGTTTTTTAACGGTCACGGATTTGTTGTATTTTCATGTTTTGGATGGAGGCCATAGATGTCTCTATTTCTGACGAAATTTGAATGACATATTAGAGGGATATAGTTATGAAAATCCATGAAAGTATTTTTAAAAAAATAAAAAAAAATGAAAAAAGAAAGAAAGTGGAGTAGGTAAGTTACCTACTCCATGGAGTAGGATCCCTTTCCTCTCTCTCTCTATCTATATATATATATAGGAAAAATAGGAGAAACTTCAAATGAGGCGGGGTCTCACCGCTTTTATGGTGAGTCATCCATCATCATCCATCTATTTTTAATCGCACGGTCGTAATTAATGATGTTTTAATTAAAATATTTAAATGGTCGAAAACACATTTTGGTCTTTTTGTCGCATTCTAAATATAGAATGTGACAACTATATTGCTTAATTTCTCTCTTGATTAATCAATTGTAGGGGACCAAGGCCGCCGCCACAAGGGGGAAGGGCATCCGACAGCGGTGGGGCGGGACAGCGATCGGAGGGGGGCGGCTGCTGCGCTAGAAGCTTCGGCGAGGGGAACGATGGGGCGCGGCGCCGCACGCGGAGGCGCGGGCAGTCGCGAATGGCGCGGGGGCGGGTCGCGCGTGGATGATCTTGCATGCGCGGCAAGATCGGTTGATCTGGAGGCCTCGCCGCAGAGGCGCGGAGCCGGGCGGGGTTGCGCTGCCTTACGCGCATGCTGGAGAGGTGGCGATCTGCACGGGCGGCGCCGGCCTCAGGTGGAGGATGGCCGACAGGAGTGCTACAGGAGGGGTGGAGCGCCCCCGCGCATGGCGGGGCGGAAGGATGGCGGCGCGGGGAGAATGGAGATGGCAGCAGTCAGTGGCGCCAGGCGGAGGGCGACGCCGGGAGGCGCACGCTGGCAGGTGTGGCCGGGCGTCGGCGTGCGACGTCGGCTGCGTGAAGCTGCTTCGCGGGATGCGTCTGCGACGTTTTTTTGTTTATCTTTTGTTTAGGCTTCGATGGAGGGGTTCTTCGTATCCAACTTCCTCCTCCATGCAACATCTCTCGACCGCGGAGAGGGGGCGTGAATAGGAAGGCACACATAAGGGGCATGGCGCAGGCGAGATGTGTACGGAGGAGGGGCACCTTATCTTTTTTATAAATTGTAGTTTTTTACAAAGTTGGAATATTTTGTGCAAATATTGATTTTTTTTTACAATCTCATGTCAATTTTTTACATGTTTCCAATATCTAACAGTGTACTTATTGTTGCAGAACTCTATATAAATATTACAAAGTGATCAGATGATTTTACAATAGAGCGCCTAGAATTTACAAAGTGATCAGACACTCTTACAAAGGACGGAGATTCAGTTACATTATCGTATAATAATTTTACATAACTGATATTCAGATTTACATATTTATTTACCTTTTTTACAAATCTCGTTGTTTTTTCTCTATTTTGCAGGACTCGAAAATATGTATGGCAATTGAGCTTTAATGCAATGAAAAACATGCATGAATTTTACAAAGGAGGGAGATTCAGTTACAAAGATTCACGGATTTTTTACAAAACAAACATACACAATTACAAAAAAATGAAGTTTACAAAGAGGAAAAATACTCTTACAAAAACTCGCTGAAAATACAAAATGAATGTATACATTTACAAAATTGATACAACCATTTACAAAATGAAATTACGGTAATAAAATGAAATCATTAATGAAATTACAAAGAGTAAAATATATTTTACAAAAACTCGTTGTACTTTACAAAGATATGATTGAATTCATATCGTTTGGAACAAAATCGGAAATTAATCAATAAATGCATTTGTGAAAATACCAAATTGAGAAAAGCTTAGAATGGCAATTTGAAATCAATAAATAAAACTTGAAATTAATGAAATCAATATGATGAAAATGCCCTTTTGGATGGAGTTTTTGATACAACTGTCAGATTGAGATCTGACGAATCTACTCGTGGGCTCACCACAATATTGGTGAGACCCACCTCAGTTGAAGTGCCCTCTATATATATATATATATATATAATATATATATATATATATGAGGACAGGGAAGCTTCTCCATGGAGCAGCTAAGCTGACGGCTCCACGGGGCAGTTTCCCCTCCTTTTTTATTTTTTTTGAAATTTTTTTCATGTATATTCATCTATATATCCCTCCTACATGTCATTCAAATTTCGTGAGAAACGGAGACTCCTATGCCCTTCATCTAGAACAGGTACTTTACAACAAATTTTGAGAGCGTTAAAAATTACATGTTCTAGATGGAGGGCATAGGCGTCTCCATTTCTCACGAATTTGAATGACATGTAGGAGGGATATATAGATGAATATACATGAAAAAAATTGAAAAAAATAAAAAGGAGGGAAAACTGCCTCGTGGAGCAGCCAGCTTAGCTGCTCCATGGAGCAGCTTCCCTTCTCTCTCTCTCTCTCTATGTATATATATATGAGAAAAGGGAGCCTACTTTGTGAAGTAGGTAACCTTACTTACTTCACATACATTTTTAGCAAAATTTTTTATTTTTTTTTTGAAAAATGCTTCCATGGATTTTCATAACTATATCCCTCTAATATGTCATTGAAATTTCGTCAGAAATAGACGCCTACGGCCTCCATCCAGAACAGGTAATTTACAACAAATCTAAGACCATTAAAAATACATGTTCTAGATGGAGGCCGTAGGAGTCTTTTTTCCTAATGAAATTTAAATGACATATTAGAGGGATATAGTTATGGAAATCCACGGTGGTATTTTTCAAAAAATTAAAAAAAATACTAAAAATAGATGTGAAGTAGGTAAGGTTACCTACTTCACAAAGTAGACTCCCTTTCCTATATTTATTTATTTATTTATCAGAATATTTTTATTGCTTGTTTCTTTAAATTCACAACAATTATAGTATTTGTTGTTAAATTTCTGGCAACGAATCATATAGATATGTTATCTGCTGATATTTGCTTCTAATTGTTTGTAAATTTAACAATAATTTGTAAAAAATGTGGATGAATATGTCAATGGATAAGTCGTTGGTATATGAACGTTTAGCAATGAATATAACATTCGTTGCAAATCGCAAGGAAAAAGCTAATTTATGACAAATAATATTCATTATCATGCATTTAACATCGGAAGAGATGGCGACAAATAGTCAAATTATTCGTTCTCTTAAGTCAAATTTCTTGTAATTATATAACAATGAAGGGGTTTTATCACTTGCACCCTTCTTAACTTATGCAATATCAGTTATGACCCTCCTTTTTTATAATATCATGTACCCCTAACTTCTTACAAAATTCATAATTTTGCCTCTCCATTTAGGTAAAGTAGGAGCATAAGTGATATTACGAAAGAGCTAACTTGTGCATTTTGTAAGAGGTCAAGTTACAACTGATATTACAAAAAGATAGACATAACTGATATTGGAGAAGTTGAGAAAGACACAATGATAAAAACTCAATAATGAATATTATTTGTTGCAAAACTATCCATTTTATGTTTCACAACGAAAGTTATATGAATTGCGAAACATTTAAGTGATGACAATGATCGGTTGATTTTTGTGAAGATCTGAATTATACCAAAAAAGTCAAAGGATAACTATTGTTATATATCTTCTTTGGTCATACAAAGAGATGCTAACAAATTGGATATATATATATAGGGTTGGGGAAGCTGCACCGGCGGGTGTAGCTAACTAGCTGCACCCGGCCATTTTTTTCATTTACTTTCTGTATTTTTGAAATGAAACCTAGGGGGATTTAAATCACCATATATCACCATGATATCATACCAATTTCAACTAAATTCGACATTTCTATCATCTCCATCAAGGCTATGACCTTTTAACGGTTTCAGAATTATTGAAATTGACCATATCTAGATGGGCATGCTAGGAGTGTTTGTTTTGCATGAAATTTGAAACACATATTCTTGCCAATAAACTAAGTAAATCTCCATAAGTTTTTTTCAAAAAAAATAAAAAACCAATAAGAAAAATGGCCGGATGTAGCTAGTTAGCTGCACCCGTCGGTGCATACTCCCTTTTCCCTATATATATATATATATATATTATATATATATATATATATATATAAAATCTACGTTTGCATACATTATACACTAAAATAAAAAATCCAGTAGGGATATTGGGGTAATAAAATTATTGTAGGGTTCGATATTTATACTTTTCACATAGGTATTTTTGAAAAGTCCAAAGTAAATTTTAGTATTGAATATTTTGGAATCGTTTTTACTAAATAGTGATAATAGTGGATTAATCCAAAGGAATAAAAAGGTAAATAATGACAAAAACAATTAGACAAATTGCCTCCAAGTAAGAATTTCCAGCTTTGTCCTTGCTACAATAGCAGTTATGCTCCACCCTTTTTGCAATATCAGGTGTGCCCCTATTAACTTGGGAAACAATTGTGCCCCTCAAGTTGATTTTAGCATTAATGAGATAAATCAAAACATGGTTTTTACAAACCAAAGCCTGATTTAGTAAAGCTTTCTTACAATTGTGCCCCTACAATTTTCAAAACTTTACACTTACATCCCTCTTTTTTCTTTCTAATCACACTTGTACCAAAAATAATCTCTGTTTGGGAATGGAATCGATAGAAACTAAATCGTGTGGCACAACGATTAATTGCCAAAGAAGGTAGAGGCACAATTGATATTGCAAAAAGAAGAGGAGCATAACTGATATTGCAGAATCTAAAAGAGGCACAACTTAAAAAAACCATCATACTTTTAAGGAGACATTTATATTTGTGAATACTAAAAATAAAAAATCACATCTTTAAATTTGGATATAAATGCGTGGTAATCATAATTCATATACAAATATTTAATGATCACACACGGATTATAAAGGAGAAAATAAAGTGATGTGCTAAATGTGTTGTGAATCGCGGAAGCAAACATGCACAAATAAGATCGATCAAGCAAGATGCAAACATATAGATTTACATGGTTCACCTGTAACTGGGCTACGTCATTGGGTGCGATGATCGATTTTCTCCATGTGGAGAAAGAAGAGAGTACATAGGATACATAGCCCTAACCGTCGGAGAGTTTATATAGTACTGCTCTTGTACAGATGAATCCCTAAAACAAACAGATCTGTATACTTTAATAGAAATAGAACCGTTCATAAAAAAATTTCACCGGTGGCATTGCCCATCCATCCCACGGGGGAGAGCGCACTTGCTCCCCCCTAGACAACTTCCAGATCGCTGACCAAGTAGCGAGACTCTCGTCTTGTTGGAGTATGGACGATAGGAGAAGGTGCATACATGGTTCTTCAACCTAGGACAGATGGTTAGGATTCAAGGCATATCAACAAAATGCAAACTTGTACAATAAATAATTAAATAGCATAGATATATACACTTAAAAGTGACTCCAAAATATCATATACTATAGGTAACCCTAAGGTATTTGCATATATATATATATAGAGAGCTTATCCACTGCGCACAGGGCTCATTAGCGTTTCAATGAGTACCCATTCTCGGCCATACGCGTGTATTAATTTCTAATTATAGGATACCACGTATTTAAAAAAATCGTATATTTCCTATTATATAACGTCCTTAAAAATTGGAAGACGGTTTTGGAAATAAACGATTCAAATAAATGATTCCACGCGGATGATTAAGGGTCCGAATGCTATGACAGTAATAAATATAATTGGGTCAAGTAAATGCTTATTGTGAGATCAGTAATATCAAGAACAATGGTCAGTAATTTACATACAAATAGTTACATTATACAGAATTCAGTAATATGTATAAAATGGTCAAGTAAATGCGTGTAGTGAGATCAGTAATAACATAAAAAATGGTTAGTAATACCATTGTCTATGTAATGTGCATTGCATTAACAAATGGTTACTTTCTTACTTGAGCAATGCCCATGACTTACTGACCATTACTTTGTTATTACTTGAGCAATGCCCATGACTTACTGACCACTACTTTGTTATTACTGATCTCAAAGTAGCTATTACTTGAGAATCACACACATATTACTGAACATGTGGTTAGTAATACCAATGTCTATGTAATGTGCATTGCATTGACAAATGGTTACTTTCTTACTTGAGCAATGCCCATGACTTACTGACCATTACTTTGTTATTACTTGAGCAATGCCTATGACTTACTGACCACTACTTTGTTATTACTGATCTCATAGTAGCTATTACTTGAGAATCGTACACATATTACTGAACATGTGGTATAAGACATAGATATATACATTACTGAACACAAACAATAATTTACTTGATAACTGTATATATATTACTTGAGTATCATATCTAAATTACTAAATTCTGTTCAAAGTAATAAAATATATGGAAATTACTGATCATTTCATATGGTTTTACTGACTTTACAACAAGCACTTACTTGTCCATTGTGTATATATTACTGAAATCTGCACCATGTAATAAAATGAATGTAGATTACTGACCGTTGTTTGGATATTACTGACTTCACAACAAGCACTTACTTGTTCATTGTGTATATATTACTGACCTGAGCATTTGGATCTCGAATTTCTGCAAGAAATCATCGATTCAAATATTTTCTTTCCAAAATGATCTTCCTATTTTTTAGGACGTGATATAATTGGAATATCACTTATTGTTAAATCGTTTTGCATATTAATCTCCTTCCAAAAACAACATCCTTCGAAATAGGGAACAACTTAATTAGTAATACACGTGTATGGCCGAGAATGGGTGCTCATTGAAACGCTAATGAGCCCTGTGCGCATTGGATAAAAATCCTATATATATATATGTATATGGGAAAAATGGGCTGCTCCCTGGGAGGAGCCAACGGGCTGCTCCCACCCCCCGTTTTCTCCCAAATTTTTTTATTTTTTTTGAAAATAAAATTTTGTAAATTCATCATTATATCCCTCTAATATTCTATTAAAATTTCGTCAGAAACAGAGACTCCTATCGCCTCCATCCAAACAGGGTCGATTTAAAAAATCCTGTTACCGTTAAAAAAATGGCGTTTGGATGGAGGACCTAGGAGTCTCTGTTTCTGACGAAATTTTAATAGAATGTTAGAGGGATATAGTGATGAATATACAAATTTGTATTTTTCAAAAAAATAAAAATATGAGGGAAAAATAGGGATTGGAGTAGCCACGTTGGCTACTCCCAGGGAGCAGCCCCATTTTTCCCATACACACACACACACACACACATATATATATATTACATACACATATTCAATAATATGAAAAAAAATAAGAAAAATATCCAAAAATCCTCAAAAAAAAACTGTGAATACGACGAGGAGGGGGCTTATGTAGCTAAGATGCATGTAACTTCCAAATGCACAGTACCATGCAACATTCTTTTGTTCCGAGAGAGATAAGTGGCTGATAAAGGTAATGAAAATATTATTATGCAACTTAGCAACATGCTCTCTTCTCAATATATGCATGTGTATATACTGTTATATCCGTAAGAAAAATAAAAACTAATGTTTTTATCTGTACACATAAATACTCGTTTCCTGTTGCATCATTAGGTTTAAGGCTTCAAGGGTTTATTTGGTTACTGGTGTAGAATGAGTTGGGGTAACCTCCTGTGAATAGTAAATGTTTAGATGGTTATGAGTGTTTGAAAGGGTTTAGAATAAGGAATGTAATGTGATGTCACTTTGATTTGTGATTTAATTCCAACTCAGGATTGCAGAGGAATATACCGACTTACCCCGAGGTAATCTGGTAATCAAACGGACCCTAAAAGATAGCAAGGTCAATCCATTTAAGTTAGTACCAAACCGCATTAAAAAGATCTTAGATGTCGGGTATCATATGGTAACTTTTACGCATTGAAAACTGATCATATAGTTTGAGGACTTTTACGCAGTTTACACTAATCAATCATGGAGATGGAACCATATCATGTTGGGGGTGACTGCGACCGAAGTGATATGCTGTGGATGCAAGTGGGCATGAGAATAGGACGCCCTATGTCTTAGCACTGGTGGGTAAGGGTGGGTAGATCATGGTGGTGGGGTTCTATCAATGACCCATTGGCCCAGGCCAGCATGGGAACAAAGTGCCTTAAATGTCACAGCTGCCTCCAATTCAATCCCTATCACCCAATAAATGTGCTCAGTGAACATGCAATCTCTCTTGTGTAGATGTTAAGCATTGATCCATCACTTGTATACATATTGCTGGGTTTTTTGCCACTACGCTCCTTCCAGATTCTGCGTTACCTTTATGCCTCTACTTTTTTTTACAGTAACACTTGTGTCCATGCATTCTTCCAAAGTTCACAATATTATCCTTATGTCAATGTAATATATGTGTATACGTGTAACAATGAAAAGGTAGTTCCGTGAATTTTGTAAGAATGCATGGGGCGAGTTTTACTACAAAAAAGTAGAGGAATAACTTTATTCGTATAATCTCAGAGGACATAAGTGTCACAACCCACTTTTTTTAGAAAAAGTCACCATTCATCATCTAGTATTAAGCATGCATTTATACACTGACATGAAAGACTTCGACTTTGTGTCTCACCAACTGCATTATTCAAGATGTCGATGTGTAGGTTCTGTTAATATTATGTAAAGTTCGTTATATAAGAAATTATGCACTAAATAGATGAAATAGAAAGAGATTGGGTACCAATGTGCATAAGCAGGATTTACTTCTCCTTTTTTTGATTAATAAATAAGTTGAAATGAGAAATAAGCGGGATTTACTCATCCTTTGTAAGTACCGCTTGTATTTTTATGCAAAAGAATCCATGTTTAATACTTTTTTAACTTGAGCAATGTTTTCTTTAGTTATAAAAGTATTATACATACACATGCATAGATATGTGTATACGTACAGATATACATACATATGTACGAACATACAGAGGAAACTTCAAATGAGGGGCATCTTTTGATTAGGAAAGCCTTTCATTTCATTGGTTTATCTTTTATTTTACGATTAATATTAATGACATATTTATTGATAAATATTTAACTGATAGAAAATACATTTTGCCCATGTGTGTTGTAATTATAAAATGCAATAATTATACAAAGCCCAATTATCTTCACATTCTCTTTCCCTTTGAAAAATCAAATTCAGTCTCGAAAGTTGAAGGTAGTGGTGATGGACACCAAGCAAGGAGAGATGCTCTATGGTGGGTGACAAGATGATTTGGGTGGCACAAAAGATATTTTTTCAATTGGTCTTTACTAAAAATTTAGACATTTTCCCTTTTGCATATATTGCGCATGCACGCACGCGCACGCGCACACGCACACGCACATATATAATTGAAAGTTATCCTAGCTGCATGTGGAAATAGTCCTGTAATGAATAAATAAATAACATGAATAGACATTCACTCACTTTTAATGGACTTTTACACACATAAAAACGTATACTTTCAATATTACATTCATGTATAACACTTCATAATCACGAATTACACCAAGAACCCCGAATAGTGCTTACCTCTTACATCACGTAACCATGTGTTAACCTCAATCCATTTTTTCTGTTAACTATAATGGAATCCATCAAATATTTAAATATCCCACCCGTTAAGTTCACGTTTATTAGAAATAATGCTCCTCATCTTTCCACTTCCTCCCCATGGGTTATTTGGGCCCGGCCTCCCCTCCCTCCTCCACCCCTCCATCCACCTTCCCTTGTTTGACACAACATCGCCCACAACAAATATAGAGTGCAGGTGGTGGTCCTATGGTTTCTCCCTTATCCTTCCCATCCGGACAACTATTGTGCGATCTCCATTGGTGAAATAGAGAATGGAGCCATTGGGGCTCTTCGTGAGTGCGTTTATGACAGTGTGGTGGCGCACGAGCATGGTGACAAGGGCTAGTCACCTCTGGTGCTTCTTCTTGTCATCGGGGGTCCATGTACAAACTTGACAATTAGTAGAGGTGGCCTAGACTATGGAGTTAGGGGTAATTGCAATTGTATTGATGACGTCGCATGGGCGAGGGCAGAGTCGACGTAGCAGAATCCATCTACGAGGTGCCATATCTTGATGGTTTTATCCCATGAGGTAGGTAGAGGAAATTTGTGAAGGTGATGAGGGATGAGATGGTAATGGCGTGCTCGATCTAGAGGAGGCATGAGTGTTGGCACACCTATATATAGTTGCAGGTGAGGGGGTGAAATAATGAAGAGGAGGGATGTGTTAATCCACAAGGCAGACTAACAGTCGATGCGATGATCGCTTAAGAACCTCGTTAAATTCAACAATTAACCCATGATATGTATAAAGCAATGAAAAGCAAAATATGTGGAGTTAATACTTATTATAAATCTACAAAAACCATGTAAAGGTGCAAGTAATGTAGAGGTCGAACACAGGGAACAAACGTGAGAATGGGGCAAATTAATGCACAAAAATTTGCGCTTCTTGATGTTTATGTAATTTTGTGAGTTTTATATATTTTTTATTTCATTTTTTATTTTTTTTATTTTATTCATTTTATATATTTTTTATTTTCTTTTCATATTTTTATATTTTTAATTTCTTTTTCCTTTGAAATATATAATATAGAATTTATATAAGGCTATACATACAATAAAGTATAATATTGGTGTAAGTTCAACTAAAAATAAAAAATTGCATAATTAAATATTTTTAGATTTCAAATATTTTTTTACTAATTTTGTGATTTTTAAGATTTTTTTCTAATTTTCATGTATTTTTAAAGTCACAAACATCCCAAATCAAGGAAATAAATAAATAGGAAAAATTAATTTGGAAATATAAAATAACAAATAATTTACAAAATTTTCAAACCAATTTTAATATGTAACTAATAATAAAATAAAATTATAAATAGAAAATGATATTTTTGGAATTTTTGAGAATTTTTAAATTTTGTAAAAAAGATTTTGGGGCTTTTAATTTTTATGTATTTTTTTATTAATGATTTTTGATCTGAAGCTTCAAAATACTTAAATAAAATATATTTTTTGGGAAATTTTTCAAAATGATTTTATATTTTTATGGGTATATAAATCAAACAGGACTAAAAACGTGCTCTTTTGATTTTTAATAAATACTAAAAGTACCTAAAATTATAAACAAAAAATACGGCTGAAACTACAAGCAACCGGGCACCTTATCCTATTTTTTGAAATTTTTCAAAGCATGGATGGTATATTTAATAGATAGAATAAATGCATAAAAAACCATTGAACTAACAGGGTCATAAATGTAATTAAAATAAAGTTTGAGGTGCTTCCTGGAGTTTTTCCAAAAATATTAAACTAGAATTAAAAATATTTGGATTAAATACAAATTCAATTACTCGTGAGGGTATTACTGTAAAAACGCCACCTCACGTGGGATGATATTCGAGGTGACGTGGACTGGACTAAACTATAAATAAATGAAGTTCAGTGGGTTTTTTGCAATTTACATAAAAATAAAATAATGTTAAATGAATTTTTATATATTGAATATTAAATACAAAAAATACGTTGGGCTAAGTGTGCAAAATACCTATGTAAGCATGATCGAACGGCTATAATTGATCCACTAAGACACGCAGCACTCCGACTGCACGATAACAATTCACCTTCGATTGTCTGGCAGAGCACCTAGACCTGGAGGGCTTCCCTTAGTTTCGATGAGCCTCGAAGAGGCTTCCTTTTAGGTTCTTTCCTATAGAGTTTAGCTCACAAAAATGGGGGAAATATCGAAAGAGCTTTAGATAGGAGAATGAGAGGATGGTGCTTGATATGGGGTTCCTTCGACGAGCGACAGAGAAGGAGGAACAGAACCTTGGATCTATGCAAGATCCGAGGGGATGCGGATTCGTGGAATGATCAGAGGACGGAGGATGATGAAAGTGAGGTGATTGCGGGTCAACAAACAGGCAAAGGAACGATGGAGTGTTCGCTGGAGCGGAGCTCCGACGGACTACGAAGGTGGTGATTAACACTGAAATACTCAATGAAAAACTAATATAAATTCATTAAATGAAAGCCAGGCCTAAAAATAATCAAAAAAATTAAGAAAATGAGACCTCAAGCGACGTAGGACCGCGAGATGGACGTCATGGCGGCGAAGCTCGCTGGATATGTTGGAAGTCATCCTTCCTTCACTCCTCCACACGCCAAGCAACGAGGCGAGAGACATGTCACCTACCTCTAGCCATTCAATTGGTGTGAAGAGAATGAAGGAAAGAGGTTCAAAAAATCCAAGAAGATGGTGAAGGGGATAATGTACATGTCACCAAGTGGCTGGGAAGATCGAGGATGAACTGTCGAATCAGTGATCCAATCCTCAATGTAACAACGGTGCTTGATAGCCCTATGATCGAGGAGAAAAGGTGCAGAAGGAATCAATGCCAATTAGTGAAAGAATCAGAGGAGAGAAAATCGAGAAGGTGGGTCAAACCTAGGTTTTGACAAGGAACATGGCTAGGTCATCTAGTTGACAAAGGTCAACTAGCGGAGCCACCTGGTTGGTCCACGTGGACTAACTAGGAAAAACCAGCCAAATTTATTTAGAAAATGAATAACAAATAATAAATAATTTTATTAAATTAAATTTATAAAAATAAAAAATGTTT
Source organism: Ottelia alismoides (assembly GCA_037367405.1). NCBI lineage: Eukaryota > Viridiplantae > Streptophyta > Magnoliopsida > Alismatales > Hydrocharitaceae > Ottelia > Ottelia alismoides. The sequence goes on from JAZKJV010002102.1 coordinate 766,353, forward strand.
ATTATTTTCTAAAGTAATTTAATATGATTTTTATTTATTTTTTGAACTTGATTATTATAGGTTAATTTTTAGGGTTCCATTTATAGGTATATTTGCATATGTTTTGGTTATTTTAATTTATTATATATTTTATTTTTTTTATTTTATTAATTTTTATTATTTTATAAAATTATAAATTATTTTTATATATATAAATATATTTTTATTATATTTTTTGATATATTATTTACATTTAAATAAATAAGGGTATTAATTATATAGATATAAGTATAGGTAATTCATCTATGTATTTTGTATACATATTTTATTTTAGTGTTTTATTTATGGTTTTCTTGTATTTTAAATATGTACATATACTATAAATAATATTTAAAGAATTATAAAACTAATAAAGAACAAATAAAATGAATATTTTATTCGGATATACTATACAATAGGGGTCCAAAACCTAACCTTCACAACTTAACTCCAAAAACTATGAAACCACCTTCATTAAATAGCTTATTAAAACTTATATACAATTAAAGTGATTTTGATACAATTTGAATTTTTATTTAGGAGATATAGGTATGGGAAGTTGGGATTTTGGCTTTTATTTAGAGTATAAAAAAGTAAACTATATATTATTTTGTATGAAATCAATTTTGTATTTTTATTTACATCTTTATCTACAACGTTCATGTACAAAGTCGATTGGTTTTAGGTATAAATAATAGAAAATAAAATGGGTCCCAAAAATTGGTTTCTGATGAATTAAAGGATGATGATTTTAATGTGTTTATTGGCCCTTATCTCCCCCTACTTTATTCTTTGTCGACCCAGTCATTAATTTAGGATCATAAAATATCTTTGATATTTTATTATTTTATAATTTTCTTTATTCTATAATTTTAGCATTAAAAATAGTATTTTATACACTATAAACAGAACAAATAATGAATGTTAATTTATACAAAATAATGCTGTTTACATGCATTATCTAGGATTTTTAAGGCCAAAATGATATAATAAAAGTGATTACATGGAGATTCATCACCCCTTATACTTGCCTTTGCTAGTCCCTAGCAAACGCTTATGCAATTAGTGAATAAAAACAAAGAAAAGAAAAAGAAAGAAAGTGGATTGAATTTAATTCTCAAACTTGTCTTCACAAAATCAAAGTTTGGAGCTCAGATCAGACCTTGGTGTGGGAATGTGTGTGGAACCTAGTTGGAAATCAGATTTAAAACAAAACATCCTTCAAGAGTCACAGAACTCGGTTCAAACCTCCTCAATAGCCATGTCAGAACTAGTCTACATCATACGCAAACTCTTATGACTATGAAGTTGACTTGTACTGTGTAAGTGATAGTCGCTCTTCCCAACTAAAATGACAAAAGAACCGACTTCTCCAACATGACAACCCAATGATTTCCCAATCTACTGACTCTTTCCTTGAGGAGAGGGGTATTCCCATCTAAGTTCAAGTACCTCCGACTCAAGAGGAGGATGTGGAGAGAAGAATGGACAATAGCCAGTGTAGATACCTATCCTAGGATGCATGGCGAATGTAGTCAAGTCATCCAGTTGCAGGTTCACATGATATGACTTTGAAGCTTAGCTTGCTTATTGAATATACAAATATATACCCTTTGGCAAGTATTTTATTTTCAATCAGGCATGTCTTTTGAAATCCTTTTTTAAAAAATACTATATACATAGCATTTACATAAGGAGTTTTTCCTCTTGAGCCAGAAGACTATCCATCTTTTGAAGCATTATTGCAACTCACACTCTCCTGTCATTAGACGTCGACACCACTGGATATGTTGGGGTGCACTTCCATCCCTAGATGAGGATGGATGTTTCCACTCGTGTGCGTCTCATATCGGTAAATCCACTCCCCTGACCACTTCAACTGAGTTGAGCCATGTGAAAGGTGCAAATATCCAAGTTAGGTCACGACCGACAAGAATCATGCATGTGTCTCGAAAAGTTCTAGTTAGGCAGTTGAGGTGACTTGAACCCAGCCCTTAGTCTCAAAGAATTAAGTCCGAATAGACCCAAAGGACCTCAAATCTAGTTCCCATAAAATTCCAGTGAAGTTAGGTGCATTAAGGTCCAACCAAGCTCCAATCTTCAACTTTACTCAGACTAGTTCAATTATCAAACTCAATCGAAAAAAATGTGAATGCAATGCAAATGCTATGTACAATGTAATGAAAATATTTATGTGATACAATTTTCAAAATTTGAACTTTTTATGGATTTTTGAACAAGATTGTACAAATGTTTATGCATTATTTCAAAAAGATTTTGCAAATGTTTTTGGAATTTTTTGTTTTGCAAAGATTTTTGGGATTTTTCAAAACAAAAGATTTTTGGAATAAAAGATGGGTACAAATAGTTACATGGGGATGCTTCTTATATTACAAGAGTTAGGGTTTTTTAAGGATTTACAAGGGATATGTTATTATATATATATACAATTAGTAAAGATTTTTTATGTGATGTACATATTCCTGAAACCTATTTGAAAATGATTTTACAAACAATTTGAAACTATAGTCCAAAATAATTTTTGCAAATAATTTTTACAAAGATTTGAAAATCATTTTGCAAAGGTATTTCAAACAATATGTATAGATTTTTCAAAATACTTTTACAACCATTTTCCAAACTATTTGCAAATAGTTTTTTAGATATTTTTATTTCACACAAAGAAAATAAAGTTATGCCAACAAACTATTTTTACAAAGGTTGAAAATATTTAACAAAACATTTTCCAAATAATTTTTAAAAATATTTTCAAACTATTTTTCAGACATTTTGCAAAAATATACCTGATTTATTAGTTAATAAATACAAAAAGAATTTGAGGAATAGTAACCATCTTTCTATTAATTGATTTAATGCATTGTATAATATATATAGTGTTTTATACAGTATTTTATCCATACTTATTAAAAATACGGAATTACAAGTTATGGTTGAAGTATATCCACAGTATATATGACCCCCCTATACTTATCTTGAGTTATGCCCTCATAGATCATAGAGAAAAAGAGAAAACATAACTCATACTGAGTATAGAAAAGCCTAAAGAATAATAAATACGGAAGGAATGAAAGAAGGACAGAATGAATGAGTGAGAAGTTGACCATCACCTTCATACAAAGAATCAACTAATCCTAAGTATAGCAGAGTGTACACAAAGTAGAGAGAGTTGATGGTGGGAATGAACATATCACACTCAAACTATCTCCCCCTATACTTAGTGTAAGATATCCATGAGTATAGACAAGAAGAGGAAATAGTGAAGGGGGTCAAAGAATAAAAAACTCAGGTTGCACACCCACTATACTTAGTACAAAGTATGTCCTAAGTATAGCATTGGCCAAAAAGTGATGATACCTTTGAAAGAAAAAGAAAAATGAAAACGAAAAGAAGAAAAGAAGACAAAACATATGAAGATAGGAGAAAGGATCGAAGAGAAAGAGAAATCGTGAAGAGAATATACGCATCACTCCCCCTATACTTAGGGTAAAAGAGCCCTAAGTATAGGCAACAACAAGAATGATGAAATGGCGAAGAAAGAACACTTGGCTCGTCCACCCTCACAATAATTAGGACAAAGTACGTCCTAAGCAAGGAAACACACGAAAATGTGGTGGATTAGGAAACGATGGATGGACAGAGGTAAACAAAAATAGATATACAAAAGGTAGATATACAAAGGATCAAGAAGGTAGAAAGCGAGCCTTCTTGTGTGACTGTTGAGGAATGGATATGATAAGGTGCATGTCGTTATTGGGGTCCTCAATAGACACAAACCGATCAGAATCGACCTGGTGAAGATCCTCAACAATCCTCATGTGAGACGACACATACAGGTCAGTGGAAGAAGTGTGGCTAGGTTCGACCTAGGTTGTCTCGCAGATATCAAAGTGAAAAGGCTCGAACTCATCAATGGAAGTAGTCACGTCAAGTCCAACCTAGCGAGTCTATAAGTCATCATCAAAAGGCCCGAATTTATAGATGAAAGCAATAAGATCTAATTCGGCCCCATCAGTCTCTACAATGTCTTCCCTCCGCTCTAAAATATCAATCGTGTAAATCCTACAGATGTCATAAACACATCGCCAATCACAAGAAGAGAGAACTCCAAGGTGTATGATTTTCGAGTCTTCCTCCCCACGGAGAAATTCTCGGGTCTCATCATCGGTCATAAAGAAAATCTCTCGGATATCAATAGATAGGTCATAGGACTCGGGGTCGATTAAGACATCTGTAGTCGCATCAGGTGCAGGTCTCTGGTCGGTAGTAGGTGCAGTTGTGACCACAACGCTCACGTCATCAGGATGGAAGCAAATCTCTCCTGATCCGTAATCAATAATGACTCTCACAGAGGTGAGAAAGGGTCATCTCAAGATGATTGGAAAGTGCTCCCCAGTGGTAGGGATCTCCATGGTCAATAAGACAAAGTCAACAATTTAGCTCATGCCCTGAATCCAAATGACAACATTCTCTAAAATATCCTTCGGACTCTTTATTGATCCATCAGCAAATTGAACGATCATCCTGATTTTCTTAAGAGGCCCTAAGTGAAGAGATTGTACCAATGAGAAGGGTATTATGCTAATTGAAGCACCGCCATTAAGGAGAGTGTGATCACAGGAATATCCAGAGATGGCACATCTAATGAATGGTGTAGCAGTGTTCCATTTTCTACTAGAAGGGTGGTGAGTGATGGCGTGGTCAGTGGCCATGGTCAAAATATGATGCTCATATCTAGTCCTTCGCTTTCTCTTCTTGGGTTGAGAGCAGATAAATGGTTCATGGCCTGGAAAAGTGGAGCTTCAATGATCTCATGAATAGCGGACACCACTTCAGGTTCACTCAATATTTCTTGAATTTTTCGATCTCCTCCATGCAAGGGAGGAGATCAGAATTAGCATATACACAAGGATGACTAAGAGCAGTCTATTCATTGTCATCCTTGGGGTTAAAGGTGGGAACTGGTATGCGAGTGTGTGTGGGCAAGTGATCTGGCATGGGTTCCCTCTCCTCATAGTCTGAATTAACAATGTGTCTCCTGAAATCTTTTTGTATTTTTAATTTTTCTCATTTTTTTATATTTTTGGCAATTGCATGCTCTCATAGGAATCCTCAAATGAATCCATATCATCAAATGGTGAAGCGTCATTGTGGCTCTTATTGATACTAAGTAGGTCATCTACCCTCTTCTTATGTGCTCCATCATTTGGGTCAAGGTGTCAAGTATGGACAACATAAGAGGAGACTCCCAAAGCTTAGTCTCGGATGGGTGAGGTGGTAAAAAATGTAATGGTAGGGGTGGGTCAAAGTCCGAGTCCTGAAACAGTAGGTTAGGTGAATATGTACAAAATAAAAAATCAGGAGCAATGTCCTCCAGATCACAAGGAGGTGGATCAAAATCAAAATCTGCATCCTGAAATAAAGGATTAGTTGGATATGTACAAAAGTCAGGAGCAAAGTCCTTTGAGAAAAATGGAGGTGGACTGGATGGAGGGTATGCGGGATCCACAAAGTCCGGATAAAAAGCACTACAGTCGTCCATCTTTGAAACAAAAGGAAAATGATCGAAAGAACACGAAGGCCAAGTCAAGAGATGTGAGAAAAAGGCGCAATTGCATAGAGACGGTTCAGTATGCACACAAGCAATCGCAAACAACTATACACAAAGAAAACACCTCAATTCACCTACTCAACACAGTGAAGACCGTAAAATTTCGGTCTTTTTATCTTGTCAATTTTAGAGTTAGGTGAGAATACAAAATTCACAAGCACTTAGGAGGCCTGGGATTCGTGCACTAACCTTAGTGTGTACGTGACAAATTAAAATGAATACAATGAGGGGGTTACTCTCCCCAAGATAAATATTTTTTCCTTTTTTATTTATTTTTGGGTCGAGTAATCTTAACAATCTCAATTTTATTGATTATCACTTTTTTGGATTTGTAGTAAGAATGCATGAACCTAACGAGGTATAGATTCCTTTAGATCCTAGGTCAAAATCAGAGGAAGAGAGTCAGAAAAGCAATGCGAGGCGAAATCAATGATGCATGCTAAGTAAAAATGCTCATCTTACCTCCAGCTCTCTCCATGCAAGGATGCTAAGCAAAATTGAAATCTATCTATATGCAAATGCAAAGCTGATGAAATCACCTTAGAATAGTAACTTCTATAAGCGTGAAGAATAATATTCTGACTAATCAGAAATGAGACCAAGGTCCAGTCTTCGATGCCACTCGGTGCCTGCCAAAATGGGTCCTACATGTACTGTATGCGGCCTCTCTCAACACACGATCTCAAATCCAAATAATTAAAATTCAAAATTCGACTAAGTTGAAACGAGAACTATAGGTGCATGCAATGGTAATTAGGTGTCTGGCCTTAATCTATTGTCAAGCAGATCCTAAAACTAGGGCTCAATCACACAAAATAATAAAAAGTGAAAACGCATAAAACAAATGAAAGAAAAGCGATGAAAAACAACAAAAACAGATGAGGCCCCTAAGGGAACAATCCCTCGGGTAGTAGGCCTCGTGAAATGTAGTAGTGTCTTGGAGAGTCCTAAATATTATAATAAATGTATCTCTCTCTGACTTGAATTACAAAAAGAATAAAATAAAATACAAAGCAAATATGTGAATGTCTTCAAAAGTCCTCCAAGCCTCCCTTGCTACTTCCTTTTGGCAGTTAGGTCAAAAGAGTGGCAACGCCTCACGTGGGTGTATAGGCGCTTCTAGAAGACCACCCTTGATCCATGGTACCTTGTAGGAAAGTCAACAAAGAAGAGGTGATTAGACAATTCAATAATATAATATCAAATAAAAGAAAAATAAATAAAGGAGAATATAGACAAGCAAGAAGACATGAGTAAAAAGCCAATCTACATGATGTTGCTCCCCGACAACGACGCCATTTGAAATAACGAAGAACTAGAGGGACATGTTAATCCATAAGGTGGATCAACAATCGATACAATGACCGCTCAAGAACTTCGTTAAATTCAATAATTGACACGCAATATGTATAAAGCAATAAAAAGAAAATATGTGGAGTTAAAATTTATTATAACTCTACAAAAGATGTGTATAGGTGCAAGTATTGTAGAGGTCGAACAATGGGAGCAAATAGGCGAATGGGGAAATTAATGCACAAAAATATGTGCTTCTTGTTGTTGTTTATGTGTTTTTGTGCATTTTATATTTTTCTAATTTTAGTTATATATTTATTAATTGTTTTTATTTTTATATATTTTTATTTTCTTTTTATATTTTTTTGATTTTTAATTTCCTTCACCTTTTAAATATATAATATATAATATATAAAGCTATATATACAACATAGGATAATATATATAAAGTCAACTAGAATAAAATAAAAAATGACAAAATTAAGTATTTTTTTGGTTTTATATTTTTTATTATTATTTTTAAGTATTTTTGATAATTTTTATGGATTTTTAAAGTAAAAAATGTCCCAAATCAAGGATTAAATCAATAGGCTGAATTAATTTGGAAACTAAAAAAAGAAAAATAATGTCCAAAATTTTCTATATCAATTTTACTATGTAACTAATAATAAGAAGAAAATTATAAAATAAAAAATGATATTTTTGAAATTTTCGAGAATTTTTTAGATTTTTATAAAGAATTGGGGGGTTTAATTTTATGTATTTCCTTTTTCTATTTTAATGATTTTTGGTATGAAGGCTCAAAATAAGTAAATAAACAAAATATTTTTGAGTATTTTTCAAAACAATTTTATATTTTTATGGGTTTTATAAGTCAAACATGGCTAAAAATGTGCTCTTTTTTTAATAAATACTAAAAGTGTCAAAATTAAAAACAAAAATATGGCATGAAACTTCAAGTAACCATCCACCTTATCTTATTTTTTGAGATTTCTTAGAGCACATGTGATATATTTAATAAATAGAATAAATGCACAAAAAATCATTGAACTGGCAAAGGCACAAATGTAATTAAAATAAAGCTTGAGATGATTCTTGCATTTTTCCGAAAATATGAAATTGGAATTAAAAATATTTGGAGTAAATACAAAATAGAATACTCGCGTGGATATTCCTACAAAAATGCCACCTCACGTGGGACGACACGTGCGGTGACATTGACTGGACTAAATAACAAATAAATAAAGTTCAGGGGCTTTTTTGCAATTTACACAAAAAATAAAAAAAATTACAAATAAAAATTTATATATTGATTATTAAATATAAAAGCTACGTTGGGCTAAGTCCGCAAAATACCCAAGTAAGCTCGATGTAGTGGCTCTGATCGACACATGGCGCACTCTGGTTGCACGATGATGGTTCGCCTCCGACGATCTAGATTAGATCGTGGAGAAGGATCCGACGGTGTTGCTCCACAAAATCCAATGATGGATGTGCTTCATGAAGAACTGGGATAGATTCAACGGTGCTGGAGGGTTTTGGATAAACGACGAAGAACTCGTGCCGGGCAAGTTTTAATCTGCAAAATCTCGAGGCAGACGTCTCCTTCCCAGCTCCTGATGGCTTCAAAAGAGTCCTGGTGTCCTCCAGCACCGGTGGAAGGTCTCAAAAGGGTGTGAGATGGTTTGGATCTATCCGGCATAGAACCTGGACCTAGAGGGCTTCCCTGAGCTTCAATGAGCCTCAAAGAGGCTTTCTTTTAGGTTCTTTCCTGCATGGGTTAGCTCACAAAAATGGGGCAAAGCTCAGGCGAGCTCCAGAACGGAGAATGAGCGGATGGTGTGTGAGATGGGGGTCCTTTGGCGAGCAGCAGATAAGGAGGAACGAAACTTCAGATCTACAAGAGATCGGAGGGGATGAGGATGCCTGGAATGATCGGAGGATGGAGGGGGACGAAAGTGAGGTGATTGCAATTCAGCAAACAAGCAGAGGAATGCTGGAGGGTTCGCGGGAGTGGAGATCCGACAAACTACAAAGGTGGTGATTAACGCTGAAATACTCAATGAAAGACAAATCTATATGCATTAAAGAAAGCTAGGCCTAAAAATAATCAAAAAATTGAAGAAAAGAAGATCTCAAGCTGTGCAGGGACATGAGATGGACCTCGTGTCATCGAAGCGCGCCGGAGATATTGGAAGTCATCCTTCCTTCACTCCTCCATGTGCTAAGCAGCGAGGCGAGAGAACTGTCAACTCCCTATAACCATTGCACATCAACTGGAGTGAAGCGAATGGAGGAAAGAGGTTCAAAAAAAATCCAAGAAGATGGCGGAGGTGATTATGTACAGGTGACCAAGTGGTTGGGAAGATCAAGGATGAACAGTCGAATCAATGATCCAATCCTCGATGCAATAAGGGTGCGTGAAAGCCCTGTGATCGAGGAGAAAAAGTGCAGAAGGAATCAATGCCAATTAGTGAATCAATCAGAGGAGAGAAAATCGAGAAGGTGGGTCAAAACCTAGGTTCTGACAAGGAACATGCTAGGTCATATAGCGGAGCCACTTGGTTGGTCCACGTGGACCGACAAGAAAAACCAACCAAAAATTATTTAGAAAATATATAATAAATGATAAATGATTTTATTAAATTAAAGTTATAAAATAAAAAATGTTTATTGTTTTCTAAAGTATTTTAATATGATTTTTATTTATTTTTTGAACTTAATTATTACAAGTTACTTTTTAGGGTTTCGTTTATAGGTATATTTACTTATGTTTTGGTTATTTTATTTTTATTTTATATTTTTGATTTTATTATTTTATTTTCTTATTTTATAAAATTATAAATTATTTTTATATACATAAATATATTTTTTATTATATTTATCTATGTATAAGTATATATAATTCATCTATGTATTTTGTATACATATTTTATTTAAGGTTTTATTTATGGTTTCTTTGTGTTTTAAATATGTACATATACTATAAATAATATTTACAGAATTATAAAAATATGAAATTATAAAAATAATAAAGAATAAATAAAATGAATATTTTATTTGAGTATCCTATACAATAGTGGTCCAAAACCTAACTTTCACACCTTAATTCAAAAGCGCCCATAGTGCTGCCATCTATGTTCTTGTACAATCTCTAACCTCCCATTTTATGTCCTCAATGAATTTCTTATTATCTTGCTTGCATGCAATGGTATTTACATCCATGTATATATACATACATTTTTTATCTTTCACGACATCTGATCTTTGGGTCAGATAACTTGGTTAAGTTAATGAATTAACAATGTCGTTGTCACCCCAGAAATCCGGCAAGAAATCGAGAAAATTTATTCAACCACGAAACGAATCAAACAAGTAAAACAAGTCATCTAGGCTACTTTTATTAACCTGGTATAACGACAATGGTTGAACACAAGGAGGAAACTGTTATTAACGAGGGTCGATCAAATAAATGCAAAATCAAAGAAAAGAGAGAAGGAAATACCCAACAAATTACACTTGGCTTTTTATGGAATTTATATTTTTAATCTTTTTTTATGGATTTTTAATTTTTATATTTTTTATGTTTTCTAATTTTGACTCTTTTTTAATGATGTTTAATTTTACGAATTTTAATATTTTAATTTTTCTAACAAAGACAACTAAAGTAAATTTAAACAAGGCACCCAAGCAATCTTTTTGATTTTTCAAATAGAGTAAAAATAGTCCGAAAAACCAAGTAAAACTATTTTTGGGTTTTTTTATAAATTTATATAATTTGTGTAATCTTTCATGGGCTTTTAGAATTTTTTCGGATGTTCAAAATGATTACAATCATGGAATAAAGCAAACAATGCAAAATCATGAGTATTTCTCAAATTAAAAATAGAAATAAAGCTCAAAACTCCTCGAAGATATTTTTAGCAAAAAGTATATTGAAATATCTATAAACAGAGACTAAGAATACAACTTTTGGGTTTTTAAAATTTTTTAACTGATTTTATGGTATTTTTATATTTTTGCAAATTTTTAGAGTTTTATAAAAGCTAATAATATGAAAATTAGATAGAAAATCAAACAAGACAAAATAAGGCTAATCTATTTTTTAAGAATTCTGAAGACATTTTTCAAATTTTTATGAATTTTCTAAGGCAAACAGGGATTATTTTTGTAACGTTTTTAAATTTTTATTAATAGCGAATAAAAGAAATAATTCAAACAAAAATTACCATGCAAAGTAAACACTACCAAGAGCTTAAAAACATTTTTAGGGAATTTTTGAATTAAATATGATATTTATTTCAATAAAAAAGAAGTGAAATAAAAATACTGGACATAGATGGACCTAGGTGTAAATATTTTAAATTCTGAGACTAAATAATAACTCTCAATAAAAACGTAGGGCCAAAGATGCAAAAAGTTTGGTAAAAATGTGCAGCACGCGTGATTTATCACTCACAGAGTTACATATGCAAGTATCCAAAAACTTCAACTATTTCATTAATGTAAAAGCATAAGGGAAAATACCCAAATAACCCATAAAACACGTGTACAAGCATGTGACTATAGTTCAGCTGGATTAAAATGCAAATATATAAACTACGAGGTCCTTAATGCAATTATTCACAACTAACTTTTAAAATTATTGCACTAAAATGAAATAAAAGGAAAGTAAGGGACTAAAGTGAAATATACCCCAACAGGTAAATGGCACGCGGGTGTTGGCTCTGACGTATGGCCCTAATGGACCGTTGGCGTAGATCTGACGGTTCATATAGCAGGAAGGGACGTGTGTGTGTGTTAGATGCACCTATGGGAAATATCTGATGACTCTGAATGGCTGCACTGGTATATGGGTCTGATGTGCTCTGGAAAAGATCTGACGGTCAGAAACGTGGGGCTAATGTACGTGTCAGATCTCTCCTCCATCTAATCGGACCACCAGGATTTGAGCGTGCTTGTGCGGCTGACGGATCCGCTAAATAAGTGGTATAATTTGTACTCGTTGTAATACGGGTACTTAGCGAGTCATGCAAAATCGAATCGAATGTCTCTGTGAAGAGAACATGGCTTAAATTTATATCCCGAGCAAATCTGGAGATGTCAGAAGCTGTCCTTCCTTCACTACTCCACGTGCCAAGCAGCAAGGCGGGAGACCTGTCACCTCCCTCTAGCCATTGCACATCAACTGGGGTGAAGAGAATGGAGGAAAGAGGTGCAAAAAATCCAAGAAGATGGCAGAGGGAATTATGTACGGGTGACCAAGTGGCTGGGAAGATCGAGGATGAATGGTCGAATTGATGATCCAATCCTCGATGCAACAAGGGCACGTGAAAGCCCTATGTTTGAGGAGAAAAAGTGCAGAAGGAATCAGTTCCAATTAGTGAAACAATTGGAGGAGAGAAAATCGATAAGTTGGGTCACAACCTAGGTTCTGACCAGGAACATGGTTAGGTCAGCTAGTTGACCAAGGTCAACTTGTAGAGCCACTTGGTTGGTCCACGTGGACCAATAGGAAAAACTTGCCAAAATTATTTAGAAAATAAATAATAAATGGTAAATGATTTTATTAAATTAAAGTTATAAAATAAAAAATGTTTATTGTTTTCAAAAGTATTTTAATATGATTTTTATTTATTTTTTGAACTTAATTATTACAAGTTACTTTTTAGGGTTCCATTTATAGGTATATTTACCTATGTTTTGGTTATTTTATTTTTATTTTATATAGAGTATTTTATTATTTTATTTTTCTTATTTTATAAAATTATAAATTATTTTTATATACATAAATATATTTTTATTATATTTTTCTAATATATCTTTTACTCTTAAATAAATGAGGGTATTACTTATATATGTATAATAATAGGTAATTCATCTATGTATTTTCTATACATATTTTATTTTAATGTTTTATTTATGATTTTCTTGTGTTTTAAATATATATATATTATAAATAATATTTACAGAATTATAAAAATATGAAATTATAAAAATAATAAAGAATAAATAAAATGAATATTTTATTCGAGTATACCATATAATTGGGGTCCAAAACCTAACTTTCACACCTTAACTCCAAAGCGCCTATATTGCTGCCATTTATGTTCTTGTACAATCTCTATCCTCACTTTTTATGCCCTTAATGAAATTCTTATTATATTGCTAGCATGCAATGGTATTTACATGCATGTATCTATACATACATTTTTATCGTTCACCACATCTGATCTTCCGGTCAGACGACCTGGTTAAGTTAATGAATTAACAATGTCGTCACCCCAGAAATCTGGTTGGAAATCGAGAAAATTTATTCAACCACAAAAGGAATCAAGCAAGTAAAACAAGTGGTCTAAGCTACTTTTTTTAGCCTGGTATAACGACAAGGATCGAACACAAGGAGGAAACTGTTATTAACGAGGGTTAATCAAACCAATGCAAAATCAAAGAAAAGAGAGAAGGAAATACCAAGCAAACTACCCTTGGCCTTTTATGGACTTTGTACTTTTTATGGATCTTTAACTTTTATATCTTTTATGTTTTCTGATTTTGAATTTTTTAATGAGTTTTAATTTTACAAATTTTTATATTTTTAAATTTTCAAACAAGACAACTAAAGAAAATGTAAACAAGGCACCCAAGCAATCTTTTTAGATTTTTTAAAATATAGTAAAATAGTCAGAAAAACCAAGTAAAAATATTTTTGGGTTTTTTATAATTTTATATTGTTGTATAATCTTTCAGGATCTTTTAGAATTTTTTAGGATTTTCAAAATGATTAAAATCAGGGAATAAAGCAAACAATGCACAAGCACAAGTATTTTTCAAATTAAAAATAGAATATAAGCTCAAAACTTCTCAAAGATATTTTTAACAAAAAGTATATTTAAATATCTATATATAGAGACCAAGAATACAATATTTGGATTTTTATTTTTTTTTTGATTTTTATAGTATTTTTATGTTTTTGCAAATTTTTAGAATTTTATAAAAGCTGATAAGATGAAAATTGAATAGAAGATCAAACAAGTCAAAATAAGGCTATTTTATTTTTTAGAATTTTGAAGGTGTTTTCTAATTTTTATGAATTTTCTAAGGCAAACAGGGAGTTTTTGTAATATTTTTAAATTTTTAATAATAGCAAATAAAAGAATTAAATCAAACAAAAATTACCATGCAAAGTAAACACTAACAAGGGCTTAAAATCATTTTTAGGGGATTTTTAATTAAATGTGATATTTTTTTAATAAAAATGAAGTAAAATAAAAATACTGGATACAAAAGAGCCTAGGTGTAAATATTTTAAATTCTGGGATCAAATAATAACTCTCAATAAAAACACAGGGCGAAAGATGCAAAAAGTCTAGTAAAATGTGCGACATGCATGATTCAACACTCACAAGGTTATACATGCAAGTATCCAAAAATTTCAACTATTTCATTTACACTTAAAAGCACAATGGAAAATACACAAGTAACCCACAAAACATGTGTACAGGCACGTGACTACAGTTCGGTCGGACTAAAATACAAATATATAAACTATAAGGTCCTTACTACAATTATTCACAACTAACTTTTAAAATTATTACACTAAAATTAAATAAAAGTAAATAAGGAACTAAAGTGAAATATAGCCAGCAAGCACGTGGTGTGCGGGTGGTGGCTCTAACATATGGCCCTAATGGACCATTGACGCAGATCTGATTATTCAGATGGTAGGAAGGGACATGTGTGTCAATTTCACCTATGGGAAAATATCTGACGACTCTGAATGGTTACGTTGGTGTACGGGTCTGATGTGTTCTGGAAAAGATCTAACGGTCAGAAACGTGGGGTTGGTGTACGTGTCAGATTTCACCTCAATTTGATCGGACCACCTGGATTTGGGTGTGTACTTGTGCGGCTGATGGATCTGCTAAATACTTGGTATAATTCATACTCGTTGTAATATGAATACTTAGTGAATCATGCAGAACCGAATCGAATGTCTCTGTGAAGAGGACTTGGCTTAAATTTATATCACGGGTAAGTTCAGAGATGTTGGAAGCTGCCCTTTATTCAATCCTCCACGCGCCAAGCAGCGAGGTGAGAAACCTTCCACCTCCCTCTAGCCTTTGCACATCTACTGGGGTGAAGAGAATGGAGAAAGTGGTTCAAAAAATCCAAAACGATGGCGGAGGAGATTATGTACGAGTGACCAAGTGGCTGGGAAGATCGAGGATGAATGGTCGAATCGATGATCCAATCCTTGTTGCAATAAGGGCACGTGAAAGTCCTATGATCGAGGAGAAAAAGTGCGTAAGGAATAAATTCCAATTAGTGAAATAATCGGAGGAGAGAAAATCGATAAGGTGGGTCAAAACCTAGGTTTTGACAAGGAACATGGCTAGGTCAGCTAGTTGACCAAGGTCAACTAGTGGAGCCACTTGGTTGGTCCATGTGGACCAATAGGAAAAACCAACAAAATTTATTTACAAATAAGTAATAAATGATAAATGATTTTATTAAATTAAAGTTACAAAATACAAAATGTTTATTATTTTCTAAAGTATTTTAATATGATTTTTATTTATTTTTTTGAACTTAATTATTACAAGTTAATTTTTAGGGATCCATTTATAGGTATATTTATCTATGTTTTGGTTATTTTATTTTTATTTTATATTTATTATTTTATCATTTTACTATATTATTTTATAAAATTATAACTTATTTTTATATACGTAAATATATTTTTATTATATTTTTCTGATATATTAATTACACTTAAATAAATAAGGGTATTAAGAAAATATAATTCATCTATGTATTTGTATACATATTTTATTTTAATATTTTATTTATGGTTTTCTTGTGTTTTAAATATGTACATATACTATAAATAATAGTTACAGAATTATAAAATATGACATTATAAAAATAATAAAGAATAAATAAAATCAATATTTTATTTGAGTATATTATACAATGGGGTCCAAAACCTAACTTTCACACCTTAACTCCAAAGCGTCCATATTGCGGCCATTTATGTTCTTGTACAATCCCTAACCTCCCTTTTTATGCCGTTAATGAGATTATTATTATCTTGCTTGCATGTAATGGTATTTACATGCATATATCTATACATACATTTTTTTATCTTTCACAACATCTGATCTTCAGGTCAGATGACCTGGTTACGTTAATGAATTAATTGTTGTCACCCCAGAAATCTGGCTAGAAATTGAGAAAATTTACTCAACCACGAAATGTATCAGGCAAGTAAAACAAGTGGTCTAAACTACTTTCATTAACCTGGTATAAAGACAAGGGTCGAACACAAGGAGGAAACTCTTATTAACGAGGGTCAAACGATCAATGCAAAATCAAAGAAAGGAGAGAAGGAAATACCAAGCAAAATACCCTTGGCTTTTTATGGACATTATATTTTTCATCTTTTTTATGGATCTTTAATTTTTTTTTAATGTTTTTTGATTTTGAATTTTTTGATGATTTTTAATTTTACAAACTTTTGTATTTTTAATTTTTCAAATAAAGACAACTAAAGAAAATGTAAAAAAGGCACCCAAGCAATCTTTTTGTATTTTTCAAATATAGTAAAAATAGTCAGAAAAACCAAGTAAAAATATTTTTGGGTTTTTTTTATAATTATATATTATTTGTGTAACCTTTCTTGGGCTTTTAGATTTTTTTAGGATGTTCGAAATGATTAAAATCATTGAATAAAGCAAACAATGCACAACCATGAGTACTTTTCAGATTAAAAATAGAAAATAAGCTCAAAACTCCTCGAAGATATTTTTAGAAAAAAATATATTTAAATATCTATAAAGAGAGACCAAGAATACAATTTTTGGGGTTTTATTTTTTTATATGATTTTTATGGTATTTTTATGTTTTTGCAAATTTTAAGAGTTTTATAAAAGCTAATAAGATGAAAATTGGATAGTAAATCAACCAAATCAAAATAAGGTTAATCTATTATTTTTTAGAATTTTGAAGGCATTTTTCAAATATTCTGAATTTTCTAAGGTAAACATGGAGTTTTTGTAATATTTTTTAATTTTAATAATATCAAATAAAAGAAATAAATTAAGCAGAAATTGCCATGCTAAGTAAACACTAGCAAGAGCTTAAAATCATTTTTAGGGGATTTTTGAATTAAATATGATATTCATTTCAATAAAAAGAAGTGAAATAAAAATACTGGATACAGAAGAACCTATGTGTAAATATTTTGAATTCTGGGACCAAATAATAACTCTCGATAAAAACTCAGGGCCAAAGATGCAAAAAGTCCGGTAAAAATGTGCGACATGCGTGATTCATCACTCATAGTGTTATATATGCAAGTATCCAAAAACTTCAACTATTTCATTAACACATAAAAGCACAGGGGAAAATATACAAATAACCCATAAAACACGTGTACATGCACGTGACTACAGTTCGGCTGGGCTAAAATGCAAATATATAAACTATGAGTTCCTTACTCCAATTATTCACAACTAACTTTTAAAATAATTACACTAAAATGAAATAAAAGGAAAGTAAGGGACTAAAGTGAAATATACCTAGCAGGCACGTGGTGCGCGGGTGGTGGCTCTGACGTATGGCCCTAATGGACCATTGGCGCAGATCTGATGGTTCAGGTAGAGAAATAGTTGCTAAAAAATATGACATTTTTCATTAAAATAAATGATGCAAAATAGATATCCAAATTACCATGTAAACATAGGGTTATCCATGCAATACATAAATTAAACTTAGCATAAATAAAATATGCACATGGACTCATTTATAATTAAAAAACTCAACAAGAAATATATGCAATTTTTACAAAATAAAAAAAATAAAAATAAGGGACCTTCTTCTTCTTCCTTCAAACATGCGATTAAGGCTTGGGGGCAGTGGTACGCGGCCGCTTGAGGCGATCATCGGCGGGCGGAAGGGCGGCGCGTCGAAAGGGGAGTACAACGGCAACCAGCGGGCGGAAATGCGGAGATGGCAGGCGTGGCTGGGGTAGGGCGACCTAGCACGGGTGGAGGGCGTTGCCATTGCTTGCGGCTGCAGTGATGGAAGTATGGAGCGGGCGCCGCCACGTGTGGAGGAGCAAGGCCGAAAGAGGGGGTGGTGGCGGCTGAAGGGAGAGGACGGTGGCCGCTGGCGGTGGAGGAGTAAGGGGGCGACGAGCCTGCTGTGTTTTAATTTTTTTAATTTAAATTTTTTAGTTTTCTGAAACATGGAACAAATATGTATAAAAAAGGAAAAAAATGTGGTAGAGAGGAATGATGAAGAAGATAATGGAGGTGATGGTGATGGTATAATGAAGGTGCGGTATTAAAAAATTGAACAAAATAAAAAATGACGTTAGATAATATAAAACAACAAGGGAAATGAGAATGGGAATACATACCGGAGGTTCGCTGGATTTGCGGAGCAGCTACATTGGACTCCTGTTGTGGCCTTGATCCGATTGGTGAAAAATAGGAGAAGCTATGCGAGCTTGAAGGAAAGCTCGTGACACGGCAATGATGGTTGCCGCAGATCTCTCCTGAAGGAGGTCGTCGCTTGAGGATGATGCTCAACCACTGTCACCGACAAAACACTCCAAGCTCTCTCCTTTTTTCTCTAAGAATGGTGGATGGCGAAAAATGAGGATGAAGAGAAGAATAAAAAGAGAAGAAGAATGGAAGTTAAAGAGATGGTAGAATGGTGGAGTTGGATAAGAGGTTAGAAAAATGGTGGACTAGAATGGAGATTAAAAGAAGAAATTGAGTTGAATGGGAGTTATTGTAGAGAAAGGAAAAAATAAAATAAAATAAAATAAAATAAAAAAGTTGGCTTTTAAAAATAAAATAAAGAGAAAAGAGAGTGGGAAATTTACAAAATAAAACAAACAATATGTACGTATTGTTTTTTTACTTTTCTAATTTTATTTTTTTTGTATTTTTAATGAAAGATATTTAAAAAATAAAAATAAAATAAAATACTAGAAATAAAATAAAATACAAAATGTTTTTTTTGGATTTTATAGTAATTAAGAAAAGTAAAAAATTGAGAAAATAAGAATATGTACATTATATATGATGTACACCTAGGTCCCAAAACTCAATTTTGCAAACAATCTTCGATTTTAATGAAACCATCATTAAATAGATAATTTTCTAACTTAAACTTTAAATTGAGATTGAAAAATTTGGAGTTTATACGGAGCGGGAATTTGGTCGGAAAGTTGGACTTTATGGCTTTTTCTCTTTGGGATCTAGGAGTATTTATTTGAGGTGAAATTTACTTTATATTTTTGTATTTTTCTATATATTTTCATAAACAAGTTAGAAAAGAATTAGCTGAAAAGGAGTTGAAAGGAAATTATTAAAAATACATGAAGTTTTGGGTTCTTTATAGGTAAAGAACTCTTCTATTTTACGACTTTTTATTATTATTTTATTTTGTATAATATAATATATACAATAATTAGTGTATTTTATTTACAAGAGTCATTTTGTTAATTTATTGATTTTATGAATATTTATTTGAGATTTTACCCAGGGATTTTGCTAAGATCAATATATTGGGACGATGAATCGTGGATTCATCAGCGGCCTGGATCAGATCGGGATGTTGCCCCTCTTCATCCAATGGTAAATAGGCTCTTTGGAGGAACTCGGATGAATGGACTGCTGGTCGAACTTCAATTACAAATATCTAGAGCTGTGTGTCTCGATCAGTCATCTAAGGACTCCTACACGACACCACTATGGTTCCGCGTTGGACTAGAGTCTCAAATGGCTCAGAGCGGTGCTCGATGGCTATCTGGAGGGTGTTCCACCTGGAGCTACTATGCCCCTACAATTGGGACTCGAATCGAGCCCCTCTCATGCACCTGTACCTGCAAGGATACTCAAGGATTGGAGGCGACACTCTTGTCGTGGTTATTTTGCATAAACGACAAAGGAAGCGGCGGGGAATGGGTGTTAAACCTCCAATGAGAATGAGGGAAGGAGGTCAAGCCTAATTTCGCTTTGATGAGCAAAGACTAAGATGATCAGGGTACACAGGAAGGTGAATAATGTGATGGTGAAGGGATCGATGCAGTTGGATGTGGGGGATGGGTCTCCGATACGTAGGTTGGAGCAACGATGGTGAGCGGCGGCGATGATGAAATGATAGAACAAAACGACAAAAAAGAAAGAAATGAGGGGTACCTTATAGTTCTTAAATGGAAGGCAGATGTCGGGGAGGTGAACGGCGAGGTCGTGGCCTCAACCCAGCTGCGGGAGGCTTAGGAGGCTGACGCAACGGCGGCGGTTCCAACCACATATGGTTTAGCTCGAATCAACCACCAAATCGTGTACCGAAGGGCTCCAAAGGATCCTGTTACTATCCTAGGATTTCTTGGTGGCTCAAGCAGCGATGAAGAGTGAACTTGGGCACAGTTATGGCCAAGGAGATAATTTATAGGGTGCCTCTGTATCTAGAAGAATCAGGAATGTTCACGTAAATCGAGGGAGATTCGGACCCTCCTTGGTATCCACAAGAGTCTTGGATCTTCAGGGAGGATAAGGGTTCGTAATCTGAGGTAAATGCTAGTCAGACCGAGCTAGGGAAATGGAAGAAATCGGCTCCGGTAAAGCCCATCCGAGTCCGGATCTGGAATAGGGAACGTCGACACAGGTCAACAGGCCTGGGTTGACCATAAGAAAAAATTCCATTTTCAAAAATGAAAGAAAAATCAACTTAAAATAGTAGATGACTTTAAAATAAAAAGTGGCAACAATAAAAATGTTAGTTATTTTACAAACTATTTTTTTGTGATTTTAATAATATTAATAATAATATATACAATACTCTATACAATATACATTAGTATGTATAGGTACAATACCTATATATTATATACATATATTTTTATTTTATTTTTTTACTAAAATACATTATATTTTATATTTTATTTATTTACAACATAATTTTAGATACATAAAAACATTTTTATTGGATTTTTATAAATTACATAAAGGGGTTAAAGAATCAGTACTATGTACAATATATACACTTGGTTTGTTTGGACAATGAAGATTTTATTTTATTTTTTTATTTTGTAATTTCTAAATTTTATTTTAATTTTATATAATTATTAGGAATGTTTACAAGAGTTTAAAATATAATATGTAAATATTATACACAAAATAAATAAGTGAATAAATAAGTATAGGTACTATACAACTGTACACAACTTCATTTTGCACATATTTTTATTATTTAAGACACATTTTTATTTACAAGTTTTATTGAGGAAATAAAAGAGTTTGAGATTATTTTATTGAAAAATAGTACATAGATATATATAGGAGAATAGTGAAGAGTATTTACAAAGTAAATATAGAATAAATAGTGGATGATATGTACAATGGGAATTTTAAATAAATGAGAATCGTATCTCTCCCTACTTTATTCCTTGTCGATCAGGTCAATACTTGACCTACTCTCGGGATTCGGGTCAGTCTGTACTTATTACATTACAACCTTCTTTTATTTTCTTTCTTTTCTTTTCTTCTTTATTCTTTTATTTTCAATAAATAAGTGCTAATTATACAATATCAACAAAAGCATGCACAATGCTAATTTATTGGATTTAATATATATTTACAGGAATTCTGCATAGGGACTTATGCTAAAATAAAAGAATAAAAGATGTGAATCATGGATTCATCAACATCTCTCTAAAAATGAAAGGAAAAAAAGAAAGCATATGATCTATTTTTTTTTAATAAAAATCATTTCCTCTCTTTTATTTGAAAAAAAAGTCGATCGTATACGCACCTCAAGTATTGGATTCGAATGAACAATATCTCATTTCGATTGTCTATGCATGATGATCAAACGATATAAATTCATACTTTTCTTATTCAAGATGGATACAAAAATTGACGAAATATGGTATTGAATTTTGATTGAAATTTTGTGATTTAAATGAGCAAACAACCTCTGATCGACGAACGATCGATTTTGTTTGTATTATTTTGTCGAGACAAATTTTATTATGGTCTCTGATTATTTTTACGTTTTCTGATTGCGTCATGACTTTTTCGATAGCAGCGATAACACGTATTAGGATGCAATTGTTTTTTGATCAATTGATCCCAAATGAATTTTGATCTATGGTCTATGGAGTGATTTAGATCTTTTAACATCGATCAATAGTTTTATCAGATCAATTGCACCATAATCATGTCAGATTCAGGTTATTCAGGTCCGGATGTCATACGAAACTTGGAAGATGGGGTATGGTGTATCAGACCCGCACCCAATCCCCTTTTATACTCAGGTTCGGTTAATCGAATTCGTATCCGATTTGGGTTCGGATCCGTTTAATGAACCATGACTGTACAAAGACCATATCTCCCTCATACGATGTCGGATTTCGAAGTTCTTGGTACTATTGGAAATATCTATATGAGTACTACACAATAGACTATTTGTTTACATAATGTGGATATCAGATTTGGTCTGAATCTAAAAATAAGTGAATGAGAATGTACGAGAGTCTGATCGAAAACTATATCTCGAGCCGTATCAAGACTCGGATTTGTATGGGTGTCTGATAACTATACCATATTTTATGTTTTAACACATATATACATATCTGTATCTCGCACCATCAGGTTCCCTCTTTTTCTTAAAGATCCATTTACACCCAATGAGTTTTACCCCTTTATGTAGATCCTCTACAGTCCATACACCGTTCTTGTACATGGAGTATATTTTAGACTTTATTGCTAGCATCCATCTATCCATGTCATGATACATAAGTGATTCATCAAATGAAGATGGATTAGTGTCAGTTTCACCTGACACATGAAATATGTACATTTTATGTGGTACAAATACCCTCGAACTCCTTCGAAGAGGTACAAGTATTTCATCTCTATTCGCATCTTCAGTTTCTGGTTCAAGAAGCTCAATATCCTCAAGGGATTAAATGAGTACCTTTAGCTAATTTTGTCTTGACTCTTAAGGAATTCGTTATCTAAGAATTTTACATCTCTAGAGATGAAAACCTTTTGAGTCGCAGTGTCATAAACTTGGTATCCAATACCATCCTTTGCATACCCAATAAAGTAGCACACTCGAGTGCAAGATTGCAGCTTACTTCCATCCATGTTCTTCGCATGGACCAAGAAACCCCAAAATTTTAAGTGTTTAACACTAGGCTTGATTCCAAACCAAAGCTTGTGAGGGGTATTTGGGTACAGATTTGCTAGGAATCTTATTTAGGATATATATTGCAGTCTTTACTACATATCTTCAGAAACTATGAGGTAAATGTGATTTACTTATCCTTGAATATAACATGTCACTGATGGTCTTATTACGTCTTTCAAGAATACCATTTAGTTAGGAAGTTCTAGGAGGAGTGAGACTGAATACAATTCCTCTATCTTTGAGGTATTCCTTAAATTCATCTGAGAGGTACTCGCCACCTCGGCCAGATCGAATCGGTTTAATATTCATGTCAGTTTGATTCTCAACCAAAGCCGTGAGTTCTTTGAACTTTTCAAAGGCTTCAGACTTATTACATAATTGGAAGATAAACACGTAACATGAATGATGATCAATAGATGTCAAATAATATCGATGTCCATTCTGAGTCATGGTACTGATGGGACCACATTAGGGTTGAAAACAAATATGAATATATTCATATCTGATTCGCTATTGTATTTGTTTTATACATATTTTGACATTCGTATTCATATTCCTTTTAAAATGGATGTGGATATGGATATCACTTTGACATTCATTTATATTCGCATTCGTATTCATATATTCATTTTACATAAGTATAGTAATATATTTATTTATAAATGTGCATAACAATATTTTATGATTGCATTCACCATTTTTAATATAATTATTATGGAATCACTATATCCGGTATAATTACTTTATGTGTAAACCATCCTAAACATGTATATTTTAGTTAATCTATTAAATATTTATGTTATTATTCATATCCTTATCGTATTCGTTTTATATTTGTATTCATTTTTAATGCTATGGTAATATGTTTTCACATCTGTCAATATTTATATCTGCATTTGCATTTGTATTTTAAAATGGATAAGGATGTGATTATACCAATATTCGAAGTAGAATCCGACCATTTTCATCTCTCGACTACATACATCGATATGTATTAGGTAAAGAATACACTCTCATCGTGTAACTTTGTTACGAAAGGGTGCTTTGGTCATTTTTAATGCCATGTTCTCAGGTAGGTAAAGTATGGATTTGTAGAAAATCCAAGGGTCCATCCTTTATCAATCTATTGATTTTATCAATAGATAAATGACCAAGTCTTTGATGTAAAATCATGTTCAAATGATTTCCATCCTCTATGTTTTTTTAGGATTTTTATTAGTGAATGCTACATTCATGACAGATTCATCAATGCACAATTCATATAGGCCACCATAAATTAGAATACCATATGAAATATATTTATCATAATGATGTATGATAAGTTTCTCACAAAATAAGAGTGGATATCTATTTCTAACCAACTTAGATACAGATATTAGGTTCATTCTAACATCTAGAACAAAAAGACATTCTTTAAGTACAAGGACTCTCCCGCTAGATAATGCTAGTCAACATATCTCGACGACGATTATTGTAGTAGTTACATTGTATCCCATCTGGATGACTATCTCCATTCATTAAAATTCTTAATTTCCTAAAATAGATGCAACAAACTGCATACATGAACAGAAGCACCAGGCTTCTCGTACTACAAGAAAATTTGTTTCAATGATAAAAGTAAATTTTATATATGCCAAGACATTATCTTTACCATTCTCTAAGGTTTTTAGATAATTTGAACAATCTTTTTTCCATTGTCTTGGCCTTTTGTAGTGATGGCATACATTCATTTAATAGATGTCAGATGTGTGGAAGCTTGAGAATATGAGTCAACAGTTTGAATCATCTTCTTCACTTGTTGGGTCGAACTCTTCTAGAACCCAAGCTTCTGATTGCGCTTTATGCAGTTCACATCACCGAACATCTTCACTAGTTCTGCATTATATCATGGGCATTCTCTATGTCCATATGTTGCGTTCCAAGCACATTAGATAGAGATCCCTAGAATATATCATCAAACCAACGAGTGGTCCTTATTAAAATTTTCATTAAATTTTAATTCTTCCACTGACAGAGGGTTTGTGTGCTTGTTCTCGATGTTCACATAACCGATGCGCTCTGTAGAGAGAACAAGCTTCAAATTACAGATCCAATCTAAATAATTTGGTTCAGTCAATTGGTTGACCTCCAGAAGCTTACGGATGGGTTCAAGGATTTCATATCTGAGACTAATAATGTGTTATATTAGAATATACAAATAAATATACATTCAAATTTAAATTCTTTAAGTAAGGATTCTTAATCAAATTATCTTGTCTTTTAAACTCTAAAAGTCTACTCCTTTATTAAACTTTCAAAGCAAGAGATATGCTTACCTCTATATCTCTAACGAGATCTGGAATCTCCTTTTTACCTTTGTTTCGTCTCAATTGTATGAGAAATTGCAACTTGGGGAAAAAGAAGCGGGAACTCATTTTGTCGTGCAAGTCCAACTTGCATTTTCTAATTCGATCTTTCACACCCGGGTCCACTACTCCTAAGGTGTTGTTGACCCGTTGTTAATTGAATCAACTGTCAATAGTAATAGAACTCACTATGCCCAATCCAATACGACTTCAATTATATGATGAGCAATATTGTGGTCACTAGGCATACGGACCTTACTCTTTCGAGAAGCAAAGAGCATGATCCATGTGCGCTTGTATGCCGGAGCAATGACTTCACATAAGTGTCTCCAATGTACAGTCCATGATGATGGAAACCTTCATGTTGACAATAGACCATGTATGTCATTTATATGATCCTCCATATCCCATTCAAATTTTTAATCAATCATTACAAATCATATTCATTACGATTAATTCTTCCAAGGGAATTGGAGATCTATTTATAATAGACTATTTATTTTAATTGGATCTAATTATATTAATCATATTAAATTATTTGACAATCTAATTCAACGAACAAAAAATTAGAGTTTGCTTGATATTACTATATACTATACACCTTCATATTGTACAATTGTATTATACCAATTAATTGTTCAAAGAATGCAGAGACTTCTCATGTTACCCATCCTTGAAATGGATCAAGCCAGGTCTGGCAGATAATGCTAATAGAGAGCACTTCCATTATGATGTAGGGTGCCAATTAAGTAATCCATTAGCACATTCACAGCCTAGACACCATCACCGAATCAATTCAAGACAACACAATTGGTACAAGTTGTACTAAGCGGTTTTATCGGTCACATGCTCTTGATTATTAACATGATACATATATAGTATTCACTCAGAAAACAATGGCCATGATTTTGTTGCATAAATTTGCAACAACAAATAAATAATTTATAATAAATTAAATATATTGAATATTAATAAATATAATTAAATTTGAATGAAATCAATCAACATGTGGAATGAATGGGAAAAAGATCAAGTCTCCTTTCTAACATAGAGTGGACAACTACATTGAAATAGGATTTAATGGTGGTTGTCCACCCTCTATAATGGGAATGTGGCTCTCTCATTCTAATTTTGTAAGATCTCATATCTCAACAAATATTCCACATGTGCAACAACTTTTGTTGTAGAATTATTCATCAAAATAATTCTAAATTATTTTAAGATAATTTCAATCTTGCCATTGATAATTATGAATCATATTCAACTATCTAATATAAAATATAAATTTTATTTACAATTAATTGTACAATATGAATCCAATTCACATCAACATTTAATTTGTAAATACTATTTACAAATAAATATCTCAAACATATTATAAATCATATTTATAATATTCATGATTACTATTAATAGTTATATACACATTAACCATATATTTGATAATTAAATCATATTTAATTATCTTAGATAACTATTCTCATATTCCAAATAATATGAATCATATTCATATTATTCAAGATTATCAAATCAGATTTAATCATCAATTTCCTAATGCTCAGATGCATTATCAACAATAGAATTATTCTTGAACTCTTTCAAGAATAATGTGCTTTCTCCGTGGAACATGGAGATAAGGGCATGGCGATTGTGCATTCCATGTAAAGTGACTTGGATATTGAGATCATATCTCATATCCAGAAGGAGACCTCACATAGATGTTTGATTAAAACTAAAACACAAATCTAATCTTCTTATTGCATCTGAATCTCATTCAAATAAATGTCCAACATTTGAACTAAGATCTGATTAGTATTCTACTAAGAGGAGTCACTAAATTCTAAATTTATTTCATCACTCCCTTGGAATGGAAGCGTCATGGTTATATAATTGTTTACGATCACATCACCCTCGAGTATTCATAATACTCGTACATCCTGCATGCTGGAAGGCCTAGAATAAACCCGAAGTTTTAGATCATATTTAAAATGTCTTCTTTAGGGTTTTATATTTATGTTTCTCATTATTTGATTGGGAGTTGGTATCGATCATATACTTTCCAAAAGCATATATCATACCTATAAATTCTTGTCTTGCTTCTAAAGCAAGATGACCATGCATGAAATTTGATTGGCCCTAATACCTCATGAGTGAGCTCATGTCTTCCGGTTCAGTAGTAAACCAGTGTGATCCCTTTGAGAGATCGTATTACTCATATGCCCTTATATGCACGCCAGCTTGTCGATGTATAGATCTTGATTAGGTCATCAACCTAATGGTTTGCCTAATACGCATACTTAGACATATAGTAATACATATGTCTCCAGTCAGGGGATGTGTGCCTATATTGTGACAACATATGACATAGGTCTTGGTTATCTCGATCTCGTTAAGTCAACTCTTTGACCTAACGTTTCTGACACCTCTGAATCTCTATTCTTATACAGAGGGCCTGCATCAAAGTCAACCAGATATCAGCTTTTAGAGAGGTATTGCCATCTCCTTCTAATTTTGTAGATCCTTTCTTAATAAATATTCGACAATGCTTGATGAGTCCTCAATCCAACTCTTTAGATATCATCCAAGCACCAGCCTCTATGAACTAACAGATGTATGATTATTAAGATGGCCATGGTACATAACCCTAACTGTAATAAGGGACTTTATAAGTGCATTCATTCATTCATTTAATATCTGATAAGGAGTGAAAATAAATCAATAACCTTTATTGATATATCAAAGATTACAATAACATTTATTATAGAAATGGTTCATCCCAAGCTCACATGGCTAACAATTACCTGTCGTGTCCAAAACCACAATAAAAAGCAATGAAAATACCAGTAATGGATAACTCACAAACCTTGTAACCCAGCGATATAAAAACATTGTGAATCTGGAAGCAAATGGAGGGTGAAAAATCGTACCTCAGGGTCATCCCCTATGACACTCCCTCACTCGGAATAGTTGTTCCATGATGTTTAGCATGAGTTCATGCCCATCACAGGAGTCCTGATGACCAGCTTGACTGACTAGGGTTAAGTTAATTAATTAATCAATCAAGGTGTCGTTGTCCCTAAGACACTAGGTAGAAATCGAGAAAATTTATTCAACCAAAAAAAGAATCAAACAAGTAAAAGCAAGTGGTCTAAGCTATTTTTATTAACCTGGTATAGCGACCAGGGGCGAACACAAGGAGCACAATTAAAAACTAGGCAGTCAAATTAATGAGATTCGAAGGATTTTGATTTTTCTTTTTATGGTTTTGTGGTTTTTATGATTTTTATATTTTTAACTTTTTAAACAAAACAAAAATAAAGACAAAGGAATAAAAGAAAAATAACACTCTTTTGTATTTTTAAAAAATGGTAAAAAAAACTCAAAATCCTAAACAAAAATGTTTTTGTGTTTCATATATATTTTACTATTTTTGTTGATTTTTGGAAGATTTTTGTGATTTCTATGGAGTTTATAAAAAAATCAAAACTAAGAAAAATACAAATAGTGCATATCCAGGAGTATTTTTCAAATTAAAATATAAAATAAGCTTAGAACTCTTGGAAGTATTTTTATTGAAAAGTATATTTAAATATCTACAAACAGAAAAAATAAACATAATTTTTGGATTTTTAAAAAGATTTTATATGGTTTTTATGATATTTTTAGGATTTTGCAATTTTTTAGAATTTTACAAAAGATATAATATTGAAAATTGGATAGAAAATCAAACAAATAAAAAGAAAGCTAATCTATTTTTTTAGAAATTTTAAGGCATTTTACAAATTTTATGAATTTTCCAAGGCAAATAGGGAAACTTTGATGTGTTTTTTGAATTTTTAATAATAGCTAATAAAAGAAATAAAAAACAAAAATTACCACCCAAAGTAAACACTAGTAGGCACTAAACATGATTTTTAGGGGATTTTTGGATTTAATATAACATTTATTGCAATTAATAAAAAAGCAAAAGAATGAAAGTGGGAACAGAGGATGTAAATGCAATTTCTTTAAATTTCTGGGCCTAATAATAATAAGCAATAAGAATCTAGGGGCCAATATGCAATTAATCCAGAATAAATTGTGTGTCACATGTGATTCAGACAGAAAGGGGTATAAATGCAAATATCTAAAAACTTTTCTGATTAAGACAACAAGTGAAAACATGGCACTAAACATGCAAATAACCCATAAATACACGTGAACACGCACGTGAGTTCAACTTAGCAGGACTAAAGTACAAATATCAAAACTATGAGCTCCTTACTGTAAATGTTTATAACTACTTTTACATTTATTGTACTAAAAAGTAAATGACAGAAATAAAAGGGGTAAGGTGAAATATACCCTTGTAGGCAGCGTGCAACATGTGACTCTAGAAAGATCTAATAGTGAGAAGTGTGGCGCAGGCATACGGTTCTGATGGACTGGGAAAGATTTGATGGTCGAAGAAAAGTCAATGACATGCGGCACAGATCTAACACATGTACGTATCTAATGGTCTGCTTTCGGGCTTCTTATACATGAAGCCTTGATCAAGAATGGGAGTGGCTCTCGTATCCAACGGCTCTAAAGGTGCCTGGATGAAATGCAAAGAAGGCTCCATCGTGGTTGTTTCGATCGGTAATATATGGCGTTGCAGGACTCGGATTGGATGGCTAATGGGTTTGGGAGAGTCCTCAAGTGGTTCCACATTAGGTGGAGGCTCCAACGAGTCGTCGAGTGGTTCGATGATGATCTGGAGAAGAGGGTACCTGGAGCTGCTCTCGTTCTCCACTGGGAGTTGAATCATGCTCTCGTACGCACCTGGACCTGCAAAGGGAAGCGGAGCTCGGATGTGATGCTCTGGTTGGAGTTATTTTGCACAGAAACTGAAAGAAGTGATAGGGATGTGGATTGGACTTCCGACATGCATGAAAGAGGGAAGTCAGGCATAATCTCGATCTGATGATTGAGCCTAAGTGGGATCAAACTATGTGGAAAGATGAGCGATGAGATGGCGAATGTGTCGATGAGGATAAATGGTCGGGTGGAGCTCCAGACCCGATGGTCAGAGCAGATATGGAGGACTACGGCTAATCGATGAAATCAAAAAGAAATGGTGAAATGGAGAGCGCTAGAGGGTACTTCAGTGTACGTGAACGGACAACAAAAGAAAGCGGAGTGAATGGGGGGTTCGTGGCCTCGATCAGGTTGCGGAAGACCAAAGAGGTTGAACGTGGCGAAGCTCTCCAGCCACGTACGAGCTTCAACTCTATCAGCAACCAAATCAAGTTCTTAAGAGGTGCTGCAGGATCTTATCACTACCTGCAGGCTCTAGTGGAGAAAAGGAGGCACGCGGAGCAAGATAGGGCACGGTGGGGCTGGAAGAGATGATTTATAGGGATCCCTAGGTTTTGGAAAGATTGAGAGGAATCACATGAACTGAGGTGGATTCAAACCCTCTTAGGTATCCGCTAGTGTCGCAGATCTTCAGGGAAGACATGGGTCCGCAATCCACGGAAGGAGGTGATCAGACCCGAGCTGGAAAATGTGGAGAAATGGGTCCAATGAAGATGTTCCTGGGTCGGAGCTGGGAGAGGGAAGGTTGATCCGGGTTGACCAATCAGAAAACACGATTTACAAAAATAAAAGAAAAATCAATTATAAATAACAAATTATTTTAAAAGAAAAAGTTATAAAAATGAAAAATGTTAGTTATTTTACAAACAATTTTTTTGAGTTCTAATAAATTTTAACAATATATATTATACTATATACAGTATATGTTAGTATGTATAGGTACAATATACTTATATATTATATACATGTATTTTTATTTCCTTATTTTTACATAAATATATTAAATTTTATATGTTATTTATTTACAAAATAAATTAAACTACATAAAAACATTTTTATTGGGTTTTTTACAAATTAAGAATAGGAGTTAATAAATTAGTATTATATACAACATATATACATCTGGTGCTATTGTACAATGAAAAGTTGGTTTTCCTTTTATTATATTTTGTAATTTATGAATTTTATTTTAAGTATTAGAAATATATACAATAGTTTAAAAATACAATATATACAATTTATACACAACATAAATAAAAAAATACATGGATACAAGCATAAGTATTGTACAATTGTACACAATTTGCATTTTTTAATTATTTAAGACACATTTTTATTTACAAGTTTTATTAAGGAAATAAATTAATTTGAAATCATTTTATTGATAAATAAAATAGGTTCATGATATATAAAGAATAAATAAGGGATGATATATACAATGGGAATAAATACATAATGAATAATATCTACAAGGTGTTTTTTGGATTGTTAATAAATAAAGATCCTATCTCCCCCAACTTTATTCCTTATCGATCATGTCAATACTTGGCCTTCTCTACAGGTTTGGATCAGTATGCATTTATTGCATCATTACAACCTTCTTTTACTTTCTTTCTTTTTTTCTTTTCATTTTTATTCTTTTATTTTGGGTAAATAAGTGCTAATTATATAATATTAACAAAAGCACACAAAATGCTAATTTATTGAATTTAGTATAGATTTATAGCTATTTGCATAGGTATTTCTACTAAATAAAAGAATAAAGGATGTGAATCAAGGATTCATCATTCCCCTATACTTTACCTTTGCTAGTCCCTTAGCAAACACTTATTTGAAAAGAAGTGAAAAAGAAATAAAGAAAAGAAAAAGGAAGAAATGAGAATTAATGTTGAGGATTAAACTTATCTTCATAAAATTGTAGTATGGAGCTTGGTTAGACCTTTGGATTATTAGTTTGGCGGAACCTTATTGACAAATAGATTTAAGACTCAACAACCCTTAAGTTCCACAATTCTATGGTTAGGTCGCCTCAACAGTCAGGTCAGAACAAGTCTACATCCACAAACTCTTATGATTATGAATCTTTACTTGTACTGTACAGTGATATGTAGCTCCCCACTGACGTGTCTCTAGATACGTTGTTTAATTCGTGTCCGTTGTAGCACGTGTACTTAGCGATTCGGTCAGAACCGAGAGAAGATCTCCGTGAAGAGTGTCTCGGATTAATTTATACAATAATTAGTGTGTTTTATTTACAAGAGTTATTTTGTTAATTTATTGATTTTATGGATATTTATTAGGGAATTTACTCATGGATTTTGCTAGGATCAAGATATTGAGATGATGAATCGTGGATTCATCACCCACCTCAAAAGTGGTAAAGAAACAACCTCCCTCAACAAAGTAACTCTAGTCCCCCGGTTTAGCAACTCTTTCCTCGAGGAGCGGGGTATTTCCTTCTAAGTTCAAGTGCAACCAACTCAAGAAGAGGGGGAAAGAAGATAATGGACCGTGGCTAGTGTAGACATGTATCCCTTGGAGCTAACCAGTGTATCCAAGTCTCTAGATGCAAGCTTCCATGAGATGAGACAATGAATCACATAAGCGTTACTTATTCAACTATATACACTCCAACATGAATTTTATTTTCAATCAGGCTTGCCCCCTTTTTCGAGTTTTTGCATTTTTTATCATATATACAATATGTGCAGCCTGTACATAAGGAGTTTTTCTTCTTGAGCTAGTAGACTATCCCTCTTTTGAAACATTATTGCAATCCCATGGCATCATGTCATTAGACCTCAATGCTACTAGACCAGGTTGAGATGCACTACTTTCCCTAGATGAGGATGAGTGTTTCCACTAGTTGTAACACACATGTGTGCTACCCTAGGCCAAAGAATTTTGCCTCCTCACCATCTCAACCGTGAAGAGCTACATGCAAAGTGTGTGTCCAAGTCAAGACACTGTCTATATGGGACATGCCTGCCTAGAAATATTCTACTTAAACCAATCAAGATGACACATGAACATAGCCTTGTGGACTCAAAAAATAAAGTCGTTAGGACCCGAAAAGTCTCAACTCCAAATCCTATAAGGTTCATCTGAAGTTAAGTGGATTAAGGTTTTGACCAAGATCCATTCTTTAATTTTATTCCATACTAGTTTAAATGTCAACAATGATTCTGAAAAATGCATATGCACATGCAGATACAAGTATTTAGAAAAACTTTTGAAATGAAAATAAAATAAAAGATAAACATCTTTTTGAAAAGTTTTTCTAGGAATTTTGCAAGTTTTTATGGAATTTTTAGGTATTTTGAAAAAGAAGGAAAAGAAAAGAAAGTGTTTACAAACATTTGCAAAACTTTATTCATATTTACACAGATTTTTATACAAGAACTTTATACAAGATCTATACATTTTGTACAAGATTTTATAAAGAGAATATTTACAAGTTTTATGTAAAACTTTTACAAATGGATTTTATCTACAAATTTTATTAAAGGAAACTATATAAGAATATTATATGCAGTTTTTAATTTACAAAAGGATTTTCTTTCACACACACGTGGATTCTACAAGTTTACAAAAACATTTTTTTATACCCATACATTATAACCCACATGAAAAAATACTTTTCAAAAATTTTACAAAAAAAATTCAAAATATTTTTTAAAACTAGTTGTACAAACAATTTTTCAAAAAGTTTTTTTCAAAAATTTTATTTTTACACATTTTACATGCATTTATACGATATACATAATTTTGATATAAAAAATAATTTAAAACATTTTACAAACAAAATATTTTTACAAACATTTTATAAAACTTTGTACAAAAATAATTTTATAAATGTTTTTACAAATAACCTTATAAAAGAGTTTACAAATAATTTTATAAAAAGATTACATAAATTTTTCGAAATATTTTTATTCCAATTTTATAAAGAGGAAAGGGAGCCTACTTTATGAAGTAGGTAATCTTACCTACTTCACATCCATTTTTTGCAATTTTTTTTTGAAAAATGTCACCGTGGATTTTCATAATTATATACCTCGAATATGTCATTCAAATTTTGTCAGAAACAGACTCCTACGGCCTCCATCCAGAACATGTAAAATACAGTAAATCTGTGATCGTTAAAAAATGACTATCTGGATGGAGGCTGTAGGAGTATCTGTTTCTGACGAAATTTGAGTGACATATTAGAGGGATATAGTTATGAGAATCCACGGTGGTATTTTTCAAAAAAATAAAAAAATTGCTCAAAATAGATGTGAAGTAAGTAAGGTTACCTACTTCACAAAGTAGGCTCCCTTTCCTCTTTTATAAATAATAATAGCCATATTATTAACACACAAAAGTATGAGTTATGGATAAAGTATATATACAATATATGACACCCCCTATACTTAGCTCGAAATATGTCCTCATAGTGATCAAAAGAACGACGAAGGAAGACATAACTCATGCTAAGTATAGAAAAGTTAAAAGAATCCTATACTATAACAACTCAAAGAACAAAAAAATAAAATTAATAGAAGTCGGTGATTCCCCCTACACTTAGGATCAAATAATTCTATGTATAGAAGATTGTACAGGCGAGGAAGACCGAGGAAGAGAATATACATGAAATCAATGACTCGACTTGTCCCCACTATACATAGGGTACATGATCCCCAATTAATATCAACAGTTGAGGGACAAGTGAGAGAGTAATCAAATAAGTGAAAAAAACAGATATTACCTCCCCTATACTTAGGGTAGGATGACCCTAAGTATAAGCAATAAAACATAGGTAATAGACAAAAAGAAATATGAACAACACAGGTTCAACATCCCCTTGTACTTAGGATAAATCACATCCTAAGTATAGCAAGAATCTTAAGAGAGACTGACGACCCGAGGAATCCCAAGTGACTAAGGTAATCAGGTGTATCTAAGATGGTCGTTGCGACCTCAATCACTCAGACTCGATCAATCAAGAAAAATAGACCACCAATCAAAAATAAAGATCAAATCAAATACGGTAGCGGTCTTGCTATTAATTTAACCTGGTATAGCGACCAGGGTCGAACACAAGGAGCACGGATTGGCCTCGCGGCCTACGAAGTAGTCAAAAAGAAAAGAAAATGAAACAAAAAGGGTATTTTCGGTGGTTTTTAATTCTTTTTATATTTTTTTGGATTTTTAAGATATTAAGAAAATAAGAAAAGCAACTAAACAACACACTTCAAAAATTTATTAAATGTACTAAAAATCAACCAAAAATTCAAATAAAAATATTTTTGTGTGTTTTATAATTTTTACTGTTTTTAATGAATTTTGGGACTTTTCTGATGTTTATTTAATTTTCTAAAAATGAAACAAGATCTGAAACTGCAGGTACTGTCCAACCGAGCTTAAGGGACCTAGATAAAATATCTAGAAGCCCCAATTAAGCCTGGAGGGTAATTTTCCTGTATAGAGAAGAAAACAAGGAAAAATTGGGCACCTAAATTATTATTTTTGGATTTTTAGTTTATTTATTAGAATTTTATAAGATTTTAAGTTTTTTTCAATTTTTAGGTGTTTTAAGTAATGAAAAATAGCCAAAATTGGCTAGAAAATCAAGCAGGCAAAGACAAACAGTAAGTAATTTTTTTGTAATTTTTAAATGAGTTTTAATATTTTTTTGTGGTTTTTTCAACTTAGACAGTAACAAAAATAGATGTTTTTGAATTTTAAAAATATCAAACAGTGTCTAAAATGTCTCCAAAATTTATAGAAAATTTTACATCATGGCAGAGCCGTGTGTCCAATTTTCGTCAAATTTGGAGGTGATTTGCTATTTTATTAAAAAATAGAAAGAGGGTACTGTGCACAGGGACCTAAGTGCAAATACCCGAAGTCTTGAAGGGCCTGGTGCAAAATTCCCAGGTAAACACGAGCGTCGCGCGTGCCTGAGGCACTCAGGGACCCAAATGTAAGAAAAACTACTTCCGAGGACTATTTGGTAACAGGTACCAAAAGTCCAGGGGGTAGTCTGCAAATAACCCAGAAATTAACGCACACGCACAAATGTTTCACGCACAGGGGTATAAATGCAATATCCAAAAAGTATTCATTCAATCGATAACATCCAAACTATAGGGTATAGAATGCAAAAAGCCCAGCAAATCACGTGTCGAAGGCACGTGCTACATAACACACAGGGGCATAAATGCAAACTGAATAAAGAGCGGGGTCCTCTATGCAAATGTTCCAAAAACTAAACAACTAAACTATCTAATTACATGACTAAATGCGAAACAAAAGAAACAGGAGGACCTAAGGGTAATTTACCCCTTTTATTAATGGAGCCCGTGGATGCGCGCCACGTGGTGCATCTGACGGTGTAGGACGACGGGCGCTCCACGGCTGAGCTCCTCGCAGTGATCAGACGGCTGAGGCTACGCCACGTAGAGATCGGACGGTCCTCGTGCGTAGTGGACGAAGCCTCGCTGGATCGACGGCTGGGATCAGTCCTCCGCTGATCTAACGGTGGCTGCTGCTCCTGGAATGGACGGCTCAGATGAGAACTGGAGCGGGAGGCTGATCGGACGGCTGCTGGAGATGCTCGAAGAATAGGTGGCCGGCGAACTTCGCCGGCCCAGTACGCTCGCTCCGAGCCTCCTCGCGGGGTGCTGATGGTCGGAGAAGGTTCGGCGTGGGCCTCCGCGTCAGATGGGGTTCTCCGATGACCCGACCGAGCCCTGGAGGGCTCCGGCGAGGTCGGTGGAGGAACGTCTCCTGGCTCAATGTAGGAGGACCTCAGATGGCCCTCATTGTACCTGCAAGATGGTCCAGAAGACTCACGGGTCGAGGGCAAACTGCCTCGACCCGGTTAGGCGAGGTGAAGGTGGTCGGTGGCGCGATATGGGCGAGCTCCGGCAAAGGTGGGGACAGAGGAGCTCGAACCCCAGCTCCTGTGCTAGCGGGGTTGGATGGAGGTATGGAGAAGGTGCACGGGAGGGAGGCGGAGGCTATGGCGAAGCCTGATGGTCGAACGGTGGTCGGACGTGATCGGAATCGGCGGAGAACGGCGGCGGAGCGAAATGGGGGAAATCAGAAATTAGAGAAAAAGAAAGAACTACAGGTCTACCTGGGTGAAGGAATGGGCTGTGGTCGAGCTTGCGCAGCTCTGGGTCTTCGCCTCACTGAGCGCCGACGTCCGAGGCTCGAGCTCCGGCTCTGGGCGGAGCACGGCGGTGATACTCGCCGGATCAGTGGAATCCGCTCCCTCTCCTCGCTGCGACACCACGGGGGACGAGCTGTCACTCTCGCCGATGCGATGGAGCTCACTGAGGGGTGGAACGAATGGCCAAAGATAGAAATGAAGTGGCGGAGCTCGAGCTATATATGTGTGCAGGTCCGGCTAGAAGAGGTCGGGTAGGGTATTCTGGAGCGCGGATCTCGAGGTGGAGGCTCCGGCGAGGGTCTCGGATGCATCATTAACGAGTCGAACCCGTGGTTTAGGCGAAGCATGATCGGGTTTACACGAGAAAAATCCGAGAAGACGGGCTACCCGCTAAGGACCCGTGAGAAGTGGTCCTGGGTGGGGGAGTTGACCAGGCGGTCAACAATCCCCAGGGCCAATAGGAACAGGCCACGTGACTAATATTTGGAAGTGAAATTAAAGGTACTAATGGCCGAATTATTAAAAAGTTAAAACATGAAATATTTTTATTTTATTTTTTTCTTTTTTTTGTGATTTTTAATTAATTTTTCAAAGTAAAAATAAGGTATGTACGTAGTAGGGTTATATATAGGTATATATACAATATATAGGATTTTAAATTTTGATTTTTAATTTATTATTTTTATACAATTTTATTCCCATTTTATATTTTATTTATTTATATCATAAAATAAGGAATAAAAGATATTTTTATTTTATTTTTATTATTTATATACATAGGTGAAATAAATACATATGTATATATTATACATGGTATATTTACAATATATTTTTATGTTTTTAATTTTTTTATTTTTATTTTGTTTTTGTTTTAATTGTTTTTATTTTATTTATTTACATTATATAATGTAGAGTATTTACAAAAATTTTGGAGAATTAATTTTGTTTATTTACAAAGCTAAATAAATATAGAGGTGGTGGTCTAATATACAAGGTGGATATATACAAGTGGCCTATTTTTATTTCTTTTTAATTTTTCTATTTTTCTTTGTTTTTTATATTTATAAATATATACAAGTATTTACAAGCCAATTTGAGTCTATTTTTGTGAGGAAAATACTTTTATTTTATTTACATAAATATTTACACACATGAGCCCCTATCTCCCTCTACTTTGGCTTTTATGCGGTCATGCCCATGCTGAGCCCTCCCTTGGGTTAGGTTGCTCAATATTTATTATAAAAATTTCCCTCTTTTTCTTTTTAATCTTTATTCTTTTATTTTTGCACAAAAACATGCTAATTATAGGTTTTTACACAATGCATGCTTTTGGTAATTATTTCTATTTACAACTATATACATGCATTTGCAAAGGTTTTTGTAGCTAAAATATAAGAATAAAGAGTGATGAATGAGTATTCATCACCCCCCTATACTTAACTTTGCTAGTCCCTTAGCAAACACTTATTTGAAAAAGAAGTGAAAAAGAACGAAAGAAAAAGAAAAAGAGGATGTACATGGATCAAGGTTGATTATTAAACTTGCATTCATTAAACTAAGGTATGGATCTCGATCAGATCTTTGGATTATTAATGTGTCGGAACCTTATTTGGACTTAAGTTTAAACTCAACAGCCTCTAAGTTCCACTATTCTATAACCAAGACTCCCTCAAGCTCCAGGTCAGAACAAGTCATCAATCACAAACCCTGAAGACCATGAATCTTTTCTTGTCCTGTGAATGTGAGGTCTAAGCTCTCCACCTCAGAAATGGCAACTTGACAATCCTCCCCAACAAGGTAACTCTATGACCTCAATCTGGCCACTCTTTCCTCGAGGAGCGGGGTATTCCCTTCTAAGTTCAAGTTCAACCGGCTCAAGAAGAGGAGGAAGAAGAGAATGGGTCAAGGCCAGTGTAGCCATGTACCCTTGAGAGCTTGACCAGTGAGCCAAGTCTCCCTGCTGCAAGCTACATCAGGTGGATAATGAAACTCAAGCTTTGCTTATTGCACTCTATATACATACTCCTGTGGGATTATCATTTTCTCTCAGACCCACCACTTTTTTGGAGTTATTTTCTTTTTGCATTTTTTTCAAGTGCATCTATACAACATATACATGTGCAGCATATATACAAGGAGTTTTTCCTCTTAAGCCAGTAGACTATCCCTCTTTTGAAGCTTTATTGCAACCCACAACTCCCGTCGTTAGACCTCATGGCAACCAGACCAAGTTGAGACGCACTTCCTTCACTAAAAGAAGAAGAGAGGTTCCTCCTAGAAGTACTACCCTCATATGCTACCCCAAGTCAAGGAAGACTGCCTCCTCACCACCTCATCGGTAGAGAAATTGGCGCATAGTGCTGGTGTCCAAGTAAAGCCATAATCTATATGAGTCATGTGTTGTTGTTAAATGCTCTACTTAGGCTCTTGAGATGACATGTGATCATAGCCTAGTGGACTCAAAGAATTAAGTCACCATGGACCTGAAAAGCCTTAAAACCTAAGCCCTATAAGGTTCCTCTTAGAAGTTAGTGGATTAAGATCTTAATCAAGCTCCATTTCTCAATTTGATTCCAGGCTAGTTTAAATGTCAACTATCATCCAGAAAAACTATATACATATGTACAAAAGATGCTCTTTACACAAAGTTTACAAACATGCAAAATTTTTGAAAAATGTTTTGAAATCATGAATGGATGATGCATGAAGTGCGAGTTTTGCAAAAAGGTATTTACACACATTTACACAAGATTTTTGCAAACTTTTGATTTTCAAAACATTTTGGAAAAATTTTGTACTATATACATAATTTTGATAAGAAAATATTTACACAAACTTTACACAAAAGATTTTTGAAAACATTTTTACAAAAATAATTTGTACACTAGCTATTTATGTGCAAATAAAAGAAGTTCATGTACATGAAAAAATTTTAATTTTTGTGATTTTTTTTAGGGTTTTTAGCCATTTTATTTATTAACGCACTCACACAAAGTACGAGTTATGGCTAAAGTATATATGAAATATATACACACACCCCCTATACTTAGCTCGAACGATGTCCTCAGAGTCAAGAGCGATGAAGAAGACATAACTCGTGCTAGGTATAGGGAAGTGAAAAGGAAGGCTATATACAAAGACGAACTAGAAAAGTCAAGAGGGTCTCGGGTCTTCCCCCTATACTTAGGATCAAGTGATCCTAAGTATAGCAGGCTGTATACTAAGGAAAAACCGAGTGGAGAATGTACAGGGTCTATCCCCCCTATACTTAGGGTAAAATATCCCTATGTATAGGCAGTAAAAACAGGGGTAGACAGAAGCAAAAGAAATACCCAAAGGTCTCACATCCCCCCTATAATTAGGGTAAAGTACACCCTAAGTATAGCATAATCAATAGATGAAAAAAGGTATGTGGGACTAAAGAATGTAGTGATATAGACATCTGGATCTATACAAGGCGGAAGATCAGTGAAACTCAGGCGTGAGATGCATTAGATGTGAGTCAAAGACCACATCTCACGCAAAATGAATAGGGGCAAGATCAACGACCCGCGGCTCATGATCTAGAAATGGCTTGAGCCGCTGGCCGTTCACTCGAAAGGTACTCTCAGAAGACAACTCGGATATATCAATGCTACCGTTGTCGTGTACCTTTCTCACCAAGTAGGGTCCCTTCCACTTGCTCTGTAGCTTCCCTGGAAATAAACGAAGCCTCGCATCAAACAGCAATACTCTCTGTCCAATCTCAAAATGCTTGTGGCTGATATGAGAATCATGCCACTCCTTCACTCTCTCCTTATACTGTAGGCTGTTTGAGAAGGCGGTATCTCTCAACTCCTCCAGGGCTGCTAACTCTGCCCTCCTCTGGTCTCCTACACCATCTGGATCCATAAGTATGTCTGTAACTGCCCAAAGTGACCTGTGCCTCAGCTCAACAGGTAAATGGCACGGCTTCCCATAAACGAGGCGAAAGGGAGATGTGCCCAATGGTGTCTTGAAAGACGTCCTATATGCCCACAAGACCGAGTCCAAAAGCTGTGACCAATCCTTTCGGTCAGGGCGGACGACTTTCTGTAATATAGTCTTGATCTCCCTATTCGACACCTTGGCTAGACCATTCATCTGTGGATGGTAAGGTGTAGCAACACGATGGTCTATACCGAACTCGCTAGCAAGGGCCTTTACCTGGTCGTTGATGAAATGAGACCCCCCATCTGAAATCAGAACTCGTGGAACCCCGAACCGCGTGATGATGTGCTTCCTCAAAAATCTGCAAACTGTCCTCGCATCAGCGGCTCGGGCGGGGATAGCCTCAACCCAACGAATAACATAATCGACGGCCAACAGAATGTACTCGAATCCCTGACTCTTAGGGTATGGACCCATGAAATCGATGCCCCATGCGTCAAAAACCTCACAGAAGTGAATGGGCTGCATCGGCATCATATCACGCTGTCCACAAGTGCCCATCCTCTGACAGTTAGTACACCTCTTCACGAACTCATCAGAGTCCTTGAAGAGGGTAGGCCACCACAAGCCAGATTGGAGCACTTTCTGTGCCGTTCTCCTCCCAGAATGATGTCCTCCTACCTCAAGCTCGTGGCAGTAAGTGAGGACGCTATGATGTTCCTCCTGAGGAATAAACCGACGCCAGACGCTATCCCCTCCTTCGTGGTAAAGGATGGGATCCTCCCAGTGGTAGGACTTGGCCTTCGCAATGAAGGTCTCAAGCCTCTGCCTGGGCCAATCTTGTGGGACTTTCCCAGCAACGAGAAAGTTCACAATATCGGCATACCACGGGAGTGAGGCGATAGCAAGGATCGCTTCATCTGGGAAGGTCTCACAAATGGGATCAATCTGCTCGGACTCCTCAGGCTGCTCTATACGGGAGAGGTGATCCGCCACCACATTCTTGACTCCAGGCTTATCCTTGATCTCAATGTCGAACTCCTGGAGTAGAAGGATCCATCTAGTAAGTCTGGCCTTGGCATCCTTCTTTGCCATGAGGTATTGGATGGCGGTGTGATCAGTGTACAAGGTCACTCTAGATCCAATGATATAAGATCGAAACTTATCTAGGGCGAACACTACGGCTAGCATCTCTTTCTCTGTGACCGTATAATTCCGCTGGGCGGAATCCAATGTGCGGATAGCGTAGTGGATAGCAAAGGGGACTCCATCCCTCCTCTGTCCCAGCACGGCCCCCACGGCAAAATCGAAGGCATCCATCATGATCTCGAATGGGAGAGACCAATCAGGCGGCTGGAGAACAGGAGCCTCAATCACACACTGCTGGAGAGTCGCAAAGGACGAAAGACACTTGTCATCGACAAGGAACTTGGTGTCTTTCGTCAAGAGGTCAGTCAACGGCCGGGCAATCCTGCTGAAATCATGAATAAATCTCCGATAAAAACCAACGTGCCCCAGGAATGACCGTAGCTGCCTCAAATTGGACGACGGTGCGAGTTTTCTAATGACATCAACCTTGGCCGGATCAACCTCCATGCCCCTGTTGGAGATGATATGGCCAAGCACCGTCCCTTGAGTCACCATGAAGTGACTCTTCTCCCAAGAAAGCACCAAAGGGACCTCTATACATCGCTGGAGTACCCGGTCTAGGTAGTCAAGACAGGAGTCGAATCCGTCGCCGTAGACCGAGAAATCGTCCATGAAGACCTCTAAACACTCCCCTACCATGTCCGAAAAGATCGACAGCATGCATCTCTGAAATGTCGCAGGGGCATTGCATAGCCCAAATGACATGCGTCGAAAGGCATATGTACCGAAGGGACAGGTAAAGGTGGTCTTCTCCTGATCCTCAGGAGCGATGGCCACTTGGTTGTAGCCCGAGTACCCATCCAGGAAATAGTAATGGCTCTTCCCTGCAAGTCTCTCAATGATCTGGTCAATAAAAGGCAGGGGGAAATGGTCCTTCTTGGTGGCCTGGTTGAGTCTCTTGTAGTCAACACAGACCCGCCAAGTGGTGGGTACTCGTGTAGCAATCTCCTCTCCCGACTCACTGATCACAGTCATGATGCCCGTCTTCTTGGGCACCACATGCAAGGGGCTGACCCACTTGGAGTCGGAAATGGGATAAATAAAATCTGCACTCCACCATTTGGAAATCTCCTTCATGACGACCTCTCTCAGGTTGGGGTTCAGCCGCCGCTGGAACTCACGCGACGGCTTCGCCCCCTCCTCGAGATAAATATGGTGGGAGCACAATGATGGACTAATCCCATGGAGATCTGCTACGCTCCATCTGATTGCCTTGCGGTTCTTTTCAAGAACCCCCATCAAACGGGATTCTTGCTCTCCAGTCAGATCGACGGAGATGATGACTGGGTACATCTCAGGCTCGCCTGCAAGGAGTCTATACTTCAGCGAAGTAGGGAGCGGCTTCAGCTCTGGACAGCTGGGTGCTGGCAAATCTGACTTCGGAAGAAGGTGCGTGTAAGCTGCCAAGTCTGCCTCGGAGAATGAAAACGAACTCTCACAAACTGGATCTGGAGAAGGCTGCTCAACTGAACTGTCTCTAATCTGCTCTGGAACTACCTCCTCCTCCGCTATAGGCTCTGTAGGACTCAGGTCTGGCATCTAATCCTCGCAATCTACCCAATCAGACTCTGAATCAGAGGGATCTGCATCAAACAAGGTGGCATCAGTACCACCGTCACACAAGGTGGCCTCAGTACCACCATCACTAGAAATCGTGTCGCGGTCAAGAACCGGCTCTGCTGCCACTGAAATATCCTGGACCAGGGTTGTGCTCTCCAAGCTCCCCTCTGCTATCAACTCGGCATTAGCGGTGTCTGGAAATGAGAGGATGGCTTGTGCTGAAGGGTCTGCCCATGCTGCCTCAT
Source organism: Ottelia alismoides (assembly GCA_037367405.1). Lineage (NCBI taxonomy): Eukaryota > Viridiplantae > Streptophyta > Magnoliopsida > Alismatales > Hydrocharitaceae > Ottelia > Ottelia alismoides. The sequence goes on from JAZKJV010002102.1 coordinate 810,714, forward strand.
CATCTGTGATCACAAAATCACAGTCCTGGTGGATGTCTAACCCGGCATCTGTCAGCTGCTCTGTATCTGTGCTGGTCTCTGAGCATGCTCTGTCTCTGGCTCTATAGTCCTCGACCGTCTCTATTTGTATACTCTCGCCCTCGACGTGAAAGTATACCTTCCCGCTATCATGGTCAGTCACCGCCTTGGCTGTGGCCAAGAACGGACGACCGAGGATGATGGGGGTATCGTCCACTGAATCAGGGATCTCCATGTCCAACACTACGAAGTCCACGGGGAATTGCAGGCCCTGAATAGTGACGATAATGTCTCCAACAACCCCTTCGGCCTCTTGACAGATCGATCAGCAAACTGAAGGACTGTCCTGCTCTGTCTAAGAGTGCCCAACTCGAAGCGGTCGAGAAGGGCTGCCGGAAGGAGGTTGATAGACGATCCGCTATCCAATAGAGTCCGGTCGAACCTCTGCTCTCTAATGTGACATCTGACATATGGGGCTCTTGAATCTGGCCTCTTGGCCGGCAGACGGTTCTGGATCACGAAGCACGTGGCTTTCGTCAGCACATGTATCTCTGAATGATGGTTCCTCCTCCTCCTCCTCCTGACTGTAGTCCTGTCTCTCAAAGAACGCTGAAGAAGGGGGATGTGCTGCAAAGCCTCCTGAAGGGTCAGCTGGATATGGAAACGATCAATCATGCTCTGGCTGAACTCCTCCTGCTCTCTCTTTTTTGGATCTTTTTCTTTTTTCTTCCCCTTCCCCATCTGAAGGGCTCTAGGGAAGGGGATCACAGGGTCCTTCTCAGATGAAGGACTAGGAATAGGTCTAGACGGCTCGACGGCCGGATCCGCACATACATCAAGCACCACAGTGGGACCAGAGTAAACTAAACCTTTTCCTTTATTCAAAACAGGGTTCCGAGCTACATCAGAATGAGGAAAAACAACAACTCTCTCAGAATGAACACCGGTGGCCTCAGTACCACCACGGGCTGGCTCTGCTGGACGTCTCGCGGCCTCAGTACCGCGTGCTGGCTCGGCAACTTTGGTGGTGTCAGTACCACCTTCTCGTACTGGTGAAGTGGCGGCCTCAGTACCGCCGGTGGGATCAGCATCCTTGGTGGCATCAGTACCACCGTCATCATCATGAGCGGCCTCAGCACCGCTCTCCTCCTCCTCTGGCGCTCTAAGAGTGTCCTCGTGGTATAGCTCAGACGAGGCGCCGCCGCCTGCTAGTGTCCTACTGCTCCTAAGCGTAACAAAATCAGCATCAAAAAGATCTGAAGACATATCATCAAATGGATCACTAGGAGTGGCGTGCTCAGTGTAAGCTACCTGCTCAGACTTCCGCTTCAGGCTGTTGGGATTCGTCTCAATCTGGGCAGGAATGGCGGCCTTCCCTCTCACAATGTCCCGCATCTCCTGGCGGAACTCGTCCATCTCCCGTCTGAAGGTAGCCTGCTGGTCCGAGAGGAGGCGGGCTATGTCATCCAAAGCGGGGCTCTCGTATGGTGGACCATGAGAACCCGACGGGTAACCTCTCTGGTAATGAGGCTGCTGGAACTGGTGCTGCTGCTGCTGAGAGGGGTAAGAGGAAGGGTGCTACTGGTGGTGTGGCTGGTGAGGCTGCTCTCGCCTCCAAGACTGTCCCTGCTGCTGATAGGGACAAGGAACGAAGGATGACTGCTGCTATGACTGATAGGCTGGGGGCTGCTGCTGCTGGTGATCTCTCTGCTGGCTATACTGCCCTCCCTGACCGGATGACTGCTGCTGGGGCTGGGTACCTCCACTCCCCACCTGAATCCGGGATGGTCTCGTCGGATCCCAGGCTAAGGACGGTCATACCAAATCCCGTTGACATCCATCAACGGCTCTGCGTCGTACTGGGCTGGCGAGAGTACTGCCAGAGGCTGATCCGGCTGGTATACCACCATCTGAAAGTCTGGAGATGGTGGTGACTGGTAGGTGGGCTGCGGCTGCTGGTAAGGCTCCGCCTATACAAGGTGAACCTGTCTAGGCTACTGGTGTGAGCTGGAGTGCTGGAACAAGCTGCTGCTGCCGCCGGTATCGCCTCGCGACTGAAGACGGGGTTGTGAAGCCGTCTGTGCCTCCTGGAGACACATGAGCTGGGTCTTCATGTCGCTCAGAGTCTATGCCATCTGCTCCATCTGAGTGATGCCCTGGCACTACTTCTTCTCAATCAGCTCCATCCAATCCAACTTCTCACTGATGATACCCATATCCACAGCGGATGACTCTGCCTGTGCTGCTGCTACTGCGGATGAACTGGATGGACCGGCATCGACCCGTGCTATCCTCTGGTACTGCACGGGTCCTGGCTGCTGCTGGGGTCTGCCCTGAGTGTATAACCTGGTCTGGGACATCACCATATAGTTCTCGTCCATCTCCTCGTAGATGGCCCAGACCTGGTCGTGATCCTTGGCGAAATATGACCCGCCACAAGAAGCATTCACCAAGCCCTGGAGCTCTGGTGTCAGCCCGCTGAAGAAGCTCTGCACAAGGTTGGGCTTCGAAATATCATGGTGCGGGCATCGGTCAGTCAGCTCACGAAACCTCTCCCATGCCTCATGGAATTGCTCGTTGGGGAGCATGGAGAAGTTGCTGATGAGGGCTCTCGCTGCATTGGTCCGCCCGAGTGGGTAGTACTTGTTCAAGTACTCGGTGCGGAGCTGCTCCCAGGTGTAAACAAACCTCTCCAAGTGCTTCAGCCAGGTGGCTGCTCTGTCTGCTAGGGAAAAGGGGAAGGCGATCATCTTGATCGTGTCCTGGTCCACCTGACGGTCGTGGACAGTACTGTAAATCATCAAAAACTCCTGTAAGTGGAGATGGGGCTCCTCAGTCGCGAGTCCGTGGAAGCGGGGGAGTAACTGCAAGGTGTTTGGGGGGAACTTGAAGTCCCCCACGATGGCTGGAAGTACGACCTAGTGGTGCGTCAGCGTCGATCCGGGGTTGTGCAACTCCCGCATCGGTCTCGGTGGTCCTCCTGCCGCGGCTGCGGCGGTTGCTGCTGCTGCGGCAGCTGCTGCGGCTGCTGCTGCGGCTACTGCATCTACATCCTCTGGGATCCTCGGTCCCTCTCTCCTCTGCTCTCGCTCTGCTCTCATCTGCTCCATCTCTCTCCTCATATCGATCATGAATGCTCCCTGATCCCTCAGCTGCTGCTGAACGGTCTCTAGTGAGGCGATCAGGGTGGAGTTGATCGCACCCTGGTCCAGCACAAAGTGCTCAGGCTGACCTCGGGAACGATCCTCAGAACTACCGGCCATGACGTCTGCAAAATCAAATGAGCCAAACTCAGGTGCTGTCAAATCTGCTATTCTCTCCTCTGGCTCATATCTCTCAGAACCGAAAGAAATGGGGTCGAGGGGGAACAGGGCAGAATCATACTCGGGCTCGGAGAACTGGTCTCGGCTCTCGCGGGCCAACCTAGATGATTGGTTAGACGTGCCCGAAAGCGGTGCAGCCAGAGGCTGCCTAAGAGAGCGTCTACCCATCATCGTGATCTGACGAGTAGGGCGGATGAGATCTGGAAAAACTATGATGAGCAACCAAACCCTCTGTTCACCAACACAACACGAGCTGAAGACCGTAAAGGCTCGGTCAAATTATCTTGTCCAATTTTATTAGGTGAACAATCAATCTATCAGAGTGCTTACGTGACTTGTTGGGATACCCGATGCTACTCCAACCGACTGGCCCGCATGGAAGAGTCGGTAGTCAGTTGGAAATAGCACCGGAGGGCTCTACCTAAGGTGCGGGTCACTCTCTCGCGCAATCAAACCAAACAATGAGGGGGTTGCTCTCCCCAAGAAAATTTTTTAAGTGAGGTGTCTTTTAGGGTCGATAGTTTTAGCAGTCCCAATTTTATGGTTTTTCTTTTTTTTAATATTTTTCAATAAAAACAAAGGCCTAACGAATTTTTCGGTTCTCCTGGTTATTTAGTCGAAAACAAGGGGGAGAAGACGAAAAAGCCGATGCGTGATGAAATCAATGATGCATGCAGAGATAGAAATGCGTACCTTTCCTCCAGCACTCTACATGCAAGTGATCCGCGCAGAAATGTAAAGACAGAAAATAAACTACCCTATATGATGCAGCGGTGAAAACCGAGTCCTAGATGAGCAAGTCTACTCGAAGAACCGTCTAACTGGTCACCGACTTCCAAGCCAAAGGTCCGGTCTCGGTCTACCCCTCCTCTTCCCGACACATCGGGGGTAGGAGAAAGTGCTTTGCAGGGCAGACTACGGCACGTAGGCTACGAAGGAGATGAGTCAGTTATTGTTATTAATCAATTATTAGTAGGTCCAATTAATCACACTATAGGAACATGCAAGCAGTTAGGTGTGGGGACCCTACTAATTATGGCACAATCAAGTAGAAAAACCTAAGTCTAGGGGCTCGTTGAAAAACCGCTGAAAACCGTCAAAGGCAGTAAAAAGAAAACCAAAACCGCGAGAAAAACCGCGAAAAACCTAAGGGTCCCCCGAGCATACCGGTGCTCGGCGAAACAGACCCGCTAGTCAACCAAGCAAAGTCCAAGAGTCTCTGAGTCCCTGTATTATTACAATAATAATCAAATGAAAGAAAAATAAAACCTAAACTAAACCTCTCCCACTCAGCTCTCCTCTCACGCTCTCCTGCAGCTCCGTACAGAAGGGAGCTGCCTCCGAGTCTCGCGGTTGCGTCGGCTTCTCGAAATTGGCCGCCTTGGTCCTCGGGCCCTCGCAAGAAAAGAGACAAGTGGTCAGACCAATAAAAATAATCAAATAATAATAAGAAAAATAAATGAGAATAAAATGAGGCTATATATGCAAAAATGCAAAATAAAATAAACACTCAAAATCAAACAAAAGCAAAAATAAAAGAAAATAAAATAAAACAAAATAAAGCAAAAATAAAATATAAACAAAAAGCCGCGAAAAGCCGCGGGCTCTAAAAGAGCCGCGAAAAGCCGCGAAAACAAAAACGAAAATAAAAGGAAAACTACTAAGCCGTGCTCCCCATCAACGGCGCCATTCTGACGACCCGAGGAATCCCAAGTGACTAAGGTAATCAGCTGTATCTAAGATGGTCGTTGCGACCTCAATCACTCAGACTCAGTCAATCAAGAAAAATAGACCACCAATCAAAAATAAAGATCAAATCAAATACGGTAGCGGTCTTGCTATTAATTTAACCTGGTATAGCGACCAGGGTCGAACACAAGGAGCACGGATTGGCCTCGCGGCCTACGAAGTAGTCAAAAAGAAAAGAAAATGAAACAAAAAGGGTATTTTTGGTGGTTTTTCATTCTTTTTATATTTTTTTTGGATTTTTAAGATAATAAGAAAATAAGAAAAGCAACTAAACAACACACTTCAAAAATTTATTAAATGTACTAAAAATCAACCAAAAATTCAAATAAAAATATTTTTGTGTGTTTTATAATTTTTACTATTTTTAATGAATTTTTGGGATTTTTCTGATGTTTATTTAATTTTCTAAAAATGAAACAAGATCTGAAACTGTAGGTACTGTCCAGCCGAGCTTAAGGGACCTAGATAAAATATCTAGAAGCCCCAATTAAGCCTGGAGGTAATTTTCCTGTATAGAGAAGAAAACAAGGAAAAATTGGGCACCTAAATTATTATTTTTTGGATTTTTAGTTTATTTATTAGAATATTTATAAGATTTTAAGTGTTTTTCAATTTTTAGGTGTTTTAAGTAATGCAAAATAGCCAAAATTTGCTAGAAAATCAAGCAAGCAAAGACAAACAATAAGTAATTTTTTTGTAATTTCTAAATGAGTTTTAATATTTTTTGTGGTTTTTCAACTTAGACAGTAACAAAAATAGATGTTTTTGAATTTTTAAAAATATCAAACAGTGTCTAAAATGTCTCCAAAATTTACAGAAAATTTTATATCATGGCAGGAGCCATGTATCCAATTTTCATCAAATTTGGAAGTGATTTGCTATTTTATTCAAAAATAGAAAGAGGGTATTGTGCACAGGGACCTAAGTGCAAATACCCGAAGTCCTGAGGGGCCTGGTGCAAAATTCCCAGATAAACACGCGCGTCGCGCGTGCCTGAGGCACTCAGGGACCCAAATGTAAGAAAAACTACTTCCGAGGACTATTTGGTAACAGGTACCAAAAGTCCAGGGGGTAGTCTGCAAATAACCCAGAAATTAACGCACATGCACAAATGTTTCACGCACAGGGCTATAAATGCAATATCCAAAAAGTATTCATTCAATCGATAACATCCAGAACTATAGGGTATAGAATGCAAAAAGCCCAGCAAATCACGTGTCGAAGCATGTGCTACATAACACACATGGGCATAAATGCAAACTGAATAAAGAGCAGGGTCCTCTATGCAAATGTTCCTAAAACTAAACAACTAAACTATCTAATTACAGGACTAAATGCGAAACAAAAGAAACAGGAGGGCCTAAGGGTAATTTACCCCTTTTATTAATGGAGCCGGTGGATGCGTGCCACGTGGTGCATCTGACGGTGTAGGACGACGGGCGCTCCACGACTGAGCTCCTCGCAGTGATCAGACGGCTGAGGCTACGCCACGTGGAGATCGGACGGTCCTCGTGCGTAGTGGACGAAGCCTCGCTGGATCGACGGCTGGGATCAGTCCTCTGCTGATCTGACTGTGGCTGCTGCTCCTGGAATGGACGGCTCAGATGAGAACTGGAGCGGGAGGCTGATCGGACGGCTGCTGGAGATCCTCGAAGAACAGGTGGCCGGCGAACTTCGCCGGCCCAGTACGCTCGCTCCGAGCCTCCTCGCGGGGTGCTGATGGTCGGAGAAGGTTCGGCGTGGGCCTCCGCGTCAGATGGGGGTCTCCGATGACCCGACCGAGCCCTGGAGGGCTCCGACGAGGTCGGTGGAGGAACATCTCCTGGCTCAATGTAGGAGGACCTCAGATGGCCCTCATTGTACCTGCAAGATGGTCCAGAAGACTCGCGGGTCGAGGGCAAACTGCCTCGACCCGGTTAGGCGAGGTGAAGGTGGTCGGTGGCGCGATATGGGCGAGCTCCGGCGAAGGTGGGGACGGAGGAGCTCGAACCCCAGCTCTTGTGTGAGCTGGGTTGGATGGAGGTATGGAGAAGGTGCGCGGGAGGGAGGCGGAGGCTATGGCGAAGCCTGATGGTCGAACGGTGGTCGGACGGGATCGGAATCGGCGGAGAACGGCGGCGGAGCGAAATGGGGGAAATCGGAAATTAGAGAAAAAGAAAGAACTACAGGTCTACCTGGGTGAAGGAATGGGCTGTGGTCGAGCTTGCGCAGCTCTGGGTCTTCGCCTCACGGAGCGCCGATGTCCGAGGCTCGAGATCCGACTCTGGGCGGAGCACGGCGATGATACTCGCCAGATCAGTGGAATCCGCTCCCTCTCCTCGCTGCGACACCACGGGGGACGAGCTGTCACTCTCGCCGATGCGATGGAGCTCACTGGGGGGTGGAACGAATGGCCAAAGATAGAAATGAAGGTGGTGGAGCTCGAGCTATATATGTGTGCAGGTCCGGCTAGAAGAGGTCGGGTAGGGTATTCTGGAGCGTGGATCTCGAGGTGGAGGCTCCGGCGAGGGTCTCGGATGCATCATTAATGAGTCGGACCCGGGGTTTAGGCGAAGCATGATCGGGTTTACACGAGAAAAAAATCCGAGAATACGGGCTACCCGCTAAGGACCCGTGAGAAGTGGTCCTGGGGGGGAGTTGACCGGGCGGTCAACAATCCCCAGGGCCAATAGGAACAGGCCACGTGGCTGATATTTGGAAGTGAAATTAAAGGTAGCTAATGGCCGAATTATTAAAAAGTTAAAACATGAAATATTTTTATTTTATTTTTTTCTATTTTTTTGTGATTTTTAATTAATTTTTCAAAGTAAAAATAAGGTATGTACATAGTAGGGTTATATATAGGTATATATACAATATATAGGATTTTTAATTTTGATTTTTAATTTGTTATTTTTATACAATTTTATTCCCATTTTATATTTTATTTATTTATATCATAAAATAAGGAATAAAAAGATATTTTTATTTTATTTTTATTATTTATATACATAGGTGAAATAAATACATATGTACATATATATACATGGTATATTTATAATATATTTTTATGTTTTTAATTTTGTTATTTTTATTTTGTTTTTGTTTTAATTGTTTTTATTTTATTTATTTACATTATATAATGTAGAGTATTTACAAAAATTTTGGAGATTAATTTTGTTTATTTACAAAGCTAAATAAATATAGAGGTGGTGGTCTATATACAAGGTGGATTTATACAAGTGGCCTATTTTTATTTTCTTTTTAATTTTTCTATTTTTCTTTTGTTTTTTATATTTATAAATATATACAAGTATTTACAAGCCAGGTTGAGTCTATTTTTGTGAGGAAAATACTTTTATTTTATTTACATAAATATTTACACACATGAGCCCCTATCTCCCTCTACTTTGTCTTTTATGCGGTCAGGCCCATGCTGAGCCCTCCCTTGGGTTAGGTTGCTCAATATTTATTCTAAATATTTCCCTCTTTTTCTTTTTAATCTTTATTCTTTTATTTTTGCACAAAAACATGCAAATTATAGGTTTTTACACAATGCATGCTTTTGGTAATTATTTCTATTTACAACTATATACATGCATTTGCAAAGGTTTTTGTAGCTAAAATATAAGAATAAAGAGTGATGAATGAGTATTCATCTGAGACCTGGGGTGTTAAACAAAACAGAAGAATGGAAGAATAAAATAGAAAACATGGATATACAAAGAGGCATATGAAGGTGTAAATCAGGTATGAGATGCAAAATCCGAGAATCAAAGAGCACGTCTCATACAAAATGAATCGGGGAACATCAACAATCAACGGGTCATGATCAAGAAAAGGCTTTAGGCATTGACTGTTGACCCGAAAGGTGGACTCAGAAGACAACTCGGATATTGATGAATCTCGTATTCATCACTCTAAATATTATTTATTAAGCTCAAATCCCTAAAAATCAACAGCATTCTTGCATCTATTTTGCATAATTAGCATTCATGCATGTTTCCATAAGAATTGCATTTTAGTACAAAAATCTGCACAAAATAAGAAGCCAAAAATCCAAGCCAAAAATGACATGTAAATAGCCTAACTTCCCAGATTTTTAACTCATTCATGCTAACTCCGAATGACTCAAAATCACTCCCACTGTGTACATATCACTAACAAGAATAAAGGAAAAATACAAAAAAAATAACTAACCCAAGTAAGTGGACCAAAAACCCAAACCCTAATTTCAGGATTTCCGGACTAAAAGCCACATATCTTCCTCATCCAGTGTCCGTTTTAATCCTACTCACTTTTGAACTAATGTACATTCAATTACCTTCAAAACAAGACCAAGTTCAAGTGAATCGGAGCTCATATGTGAAAGTTGGGTTTTGGGCCTCTTTTGTACATTATATATTTTCGTGGTTTTTGACCTTGTATTTTATGTATATATTTTCTCAACTAATAAAAATCCAAAAAAATAGATTAAGGTGTCTTTATTTATCTTTGGTTTTACCATAATTTTTCCGGATTTTTATCTTGGTTAAAAATGACATAAAAATTATAAAACCCAAAAATCAAGGTATTCTATGTACATAGGATACCCCAAAAATTCACTTTTTACATTTGATCGATTTTGGTTTTTATGTCTTCATGAAAATTGTAGATCTCATCGAGACGAGCAATTTTCGTGAAGAAACTTTTTCGATCCGAGGCCATTTGCTATTTATTTTCGATTTTACAAGATACTTATTTTCTGAATTTTCCTGTGCTGACACGTAGCCGCACCTAGTGCCGCCACGTGTCAGCCATTTTTGGCTTTATTTAAACTCGGTTTTATTACTAAAAAAAATAAAATAAAACCACGCACATGCCTTGCCTGCTATCCCTTTGTTCCGCCACGTGTCGCACGCAGGGCCGCCCGATCTCGGCCGATCGGACAGCCCCTGCTCGTCTTCCTCCTCCGCATCCCTTTCCCAATCAGGGAACTCCGCCGCCCGTGAATCTCGCCCTCTCCGCCTCGTCACAGATCGCCGCCGCCCGTGATTTGCCCTACAAATCGGCCGCCGCATCCATCAATGATCTCCCCGATCTCAATCAAACCCCGCGATCTCCTTCCTTCGCCGGCGATGACCTCTACCCTATTTAAACCCATCAGGCGCCCCTCGCCAAACCATCCGTCGATTGCACAGTGAAGGGGGGGCTCGGTGGTGACAGCCCGAGCACCACCCTCCTCGACGAGATCCGAGCCATCAAGGGGCTCGTCGCAGCACCGCGCCCCCGTGCCAGCTGCTCCTGCTCCGACTCCGTTCGTCGAGCCAACGCCTAAGTCTCTGACCACCGCAACGACATCTCCGCCAACTTCATCGCCTTCGCCGGTCACCAGCTCCTCCAGCCACCGCCTGGAGCTCCTCCGACATCACCTTCATCGCCGTCATCAACGACCGCCAACGCCTCGACATCGCCGCCTTCACCCCATCGTCGCTGCTCCTCCTCGCCATCGAACCGTCTCCGCCTCGCCACTGTCTTGGCCGGAGGCCACCTCTCGCACGCAACCGCTGAGGCACCACCACCGCCTTCCTCGCCTGGGCAGCCCACGCCACCAGCAACACACCACCGCCGCTGCCGGGCTCGAAGCCCGAGACCCCGGCACGTGCGAGGCACGTGCGCGGGGAACGACGCCAGCCTTACGTCACAAGAGGTCACGGGCGACCCGCGTGACCGTTTGGTCAAATTACAGACAAGCCCTCGGGTTCCGCCTTATTCGCAATCCAGCCCTCCAACCAAGGTCACGTGCTCGGCACGTGACCTATTGGTCATTTTGCGCAAACACCCTCCGTACTATTGGTAATTTCAGAAACCCCCCCCCTTACTGCAGTTTACTTTACTTGTCTATTTTATTTAAATATTGCAATCAGACCCCTGTGTTCCCCCTCAGTTTTGAACATTTGCTCTACATTATTTAATTAATCTAAAAATAGCATGATGTTCATTGACTAATTCTCTACATTTTGACATGTTGTGGGTATTTTTGTGATGGATGGTTAATTAATGAATAATTGTTTTGCAGAGATTTGCATATTTTACCCATTTCTTGCTCTGAAATTCACAGTTAATTAACCGTTGCTCTAAAATTTCTCAAAAAATCACATCTTGTAGAGTTAATTATTCTTAACATTATGCCCAAAAAGATTTGCATTTGCATGCATATTTTGTCCCGTAAAAATCATCATGCACATTTTAGTATTTAATTTTTATTAGGTATTAAACCTCACACTTTCAAGATTTAGGATTTTTCTGAGATCCGTCGCCTAGTGATAGATCTCAGATAATTTTGATTCTCGAAAATAAGTAGGTTTGATATTTATTAAAATTAAATGTTTAAAATCATTTTGTTTGCATTTAAAAATCCATAAAAAATTCATATTGCATCCAAAAATTCCAAAAATATTACAGTGCATCCACTTCATTATAGTTGACATTGTGGCCAAGTTTCGTATTTTTCGGACATCATTTGAACGTAATTTACATTTTAGTCCCTAAAATAAGGTCAAATTTGCATTTTGCATCCTTTGTTGCATTGAAAATTCAAAAAAAAAGACCGCCTCGAAAATCGAACACGAACTTTGATAGACTTAATTCTAGGTTGTTCCTTTGCCTCCTTGTGATCGACCTTGGGACTTGCCCAAGTAAAATAAACATAAAACCACGAGATTGAAACTTGCGTAATTTATTTGTGGTTAATTTCTTGATCGTTTCTGATTGCCGCCTACAACGCACGACACGATAAAAACAACTTATTAAAAGCGACATTTCTGGACTCGTCAGATGGCGCCGTTGCCGGGGAGGCAAACGGCTTAGATTTTTGTCTGAAAAATTTTGTTCGGTTTTTCGCATTCGGGTAGTCTGACCCCCGAATTTTTCATTGTAAATTCCATTTTTTCTCTGCAATTTATTTTCAGCATTTATTTTTTATATTATTTTGAGTCACTCTCTTACATTTTCTCTCTTATTTTTTTTGCGAGGTACCTTGTACGTGGAGCGGTTTTCAATAACCGACACAACTTCACCAAAAACCGCAATTAATTTAAGATCGAGTCGAGTCGTGAGAGAGAGTAGAGTCTAGGTTTTTAATTTCTGCACTTTTAATTTCTGCTCATTTATAGCGGTGTCCGTTTGGACTCTCGCATGTGTAGAAAGACCTCTAAACTTTATTCTGTGGTGTGTCGTGGCCTGTTTCACTCTCCGGCGAGGGTGGGGCCCGACTTGAGTGGCGAATAGGATAGACCTGCACATACGGCTCTCAGAGCAATTTAATTTTTGATTGTGCTCGTAGGATCTTAAGCCACACTTCACTTTAATCGAGACGCACATAGATCGTTCAATTTAGCCAAAAATTTAAATCAATTCTTCCCGCTAATAGAACTTTCTGCTTAGGTGCGGTTTTTCCATCGGTTTGCACATCATATAGAATAATTTTTAAAATTCTGTCTAGCATCCCACATGGAGATTGTGAGGATTCACTGTAAGTCTTCTAACTAAGCATTCATCATAGTTTTCCGAGTGCATCGGCTTTTCCCGAATTCCTCTCTCTTGTTTTATAACATAACTTTAAAGGAAATTGAGACTGGACGGTAGACGTGTATTTTTGCTCATCTAATTTTTCAGTGATCACCTCATTAAAATTGGGACTGCTAAATATAGTCGATCTTAATAACCCATAAAATCAAGAATTTCTGCGGGAGAGCAACCCCGAACTTGAATGATTGTATTTTTCTGAGTGAGCGAGAGACGACACTTAAGGATAGAGCCCAGATCCAAAATCTCAGCCCGCTAAATTCTTACCAAGATTGAATTATCACCAACTAAAATTAAAAAGATAATAGTCGAAATCTTACGGCTTCATTGTGTGAGTTGGTGAACCCGGGGTTTGATTTGTGTTTGTATTGGTGTGCGTGAACCGATATCGAAGATCAATAGCCGCACATTTGATAAATTTTATGTCCCATACAATCATCTCTCTCATCTCTTGATTTTAATCTCATCATGGAAATTTTTCCAAATTTCAGATCCAACCCATCATTTCTCTCACCTCCTTCAAAAATGACCGAACATCACTATGAAAACAAATCCGTCTCGGTTTGGCCCAAATCAATTGCATCCTCTTCTCTCAATAATCCCCCAACATTTGTGGGAAACTTTCAACCGCAAATGAATTCGGTCACCTCATTGAATCCTTACTCAAAACATCCAACCAGAAATGACCACTTACCATCTTGGATTGAATCACCTCATTCTCAATCTCTCGCCAAAGAACCCTTTCAAAATCGAAATCCCTTTAAATCCCATGACTGGCAGAGAGATCAAACCCAGATGGAAGGACATATACTTAATGATCATCAGCGTTGGATTGACCACGACAGGTCCCTCGTCAGACATGAAACCCATACAGAGGACTGGACAGACCTCCTAGACACATATAAACCCTGTATGTTGACTCCACAATATCAAGAGCTGACCAATCATGATCAAAGGATTGAACTATACTCAGATCAAATACACATGCCTGTACCATATGAGCAGCCTCCTTCCATAAATTTTGAGGAGAAATTTTCAAGGAATGATCATATAATGGATATTCCAAGAAATTCTCCTCTCCGCATGTACAAAAAAATGGAAGACGGAATTATTGAACAAAATCTGAGTGCTCCCATGATTGATCATGAACAAAATTGTGAGGATAATGTTTCGAGGATAAAAACAAGATTCGAATTGATGGAGGATAAATTTCAAAAATTTGTCGACCGAGTAATCTCATTCTATGGTGGATCGGGTATAAATGAGGAAATGATGGGGTCCAATGATGAAAATTTTGAGGATATTCAAAAACCTAGGGATGATTCTAATATCAACACCTCTGCTTATTATTCCCCTAGGAACGATTATTCCGCTGCCCCAAACTCTGAATATCAAGGCCCCTTCTCATCTAAGGAAGACACCACATCGCCACACCACACAGAAAATACAAAAAAATTTGAAAATTTTGAAAACTACAAAAAAAATCGAAAATTCAGAAAATTTCATAAAAATTGAATCTGAAGAAGATCTGAGGAATTTGGATCCTGTTTTACGGGAAGCACTGGAAAAATACTTGATTTTTGAACTTCCCATTATAAAGGCCATTGAACACTTCCCTGACCTTAAGAAATTTCTAATGGACAGATTAATCGTCAAAAAGTCAGGAAGGATTAGAACAAAAACTGAAAGACATATCTTGTCAATGGCCTCCTCCTTGGTGTTGAGGAGAAAAACCAAGAGCCGCATAGTGAAGCGGTTGCCTAGATTTGACTGCGAAATCAAAGACACAATTTTCACTCATGCTCGTATTGATGACAATTCACCGATCAATATCCTCCCGACCTCTGTATTTCAGGAACTCAAACTCGGACCAATTCGGAAGATACGAGAGATTGTACAATTAGCGGACCGATCAATAAAAAGGCCGAGAGGAACCATTTCTGTCATCATGAAATTCCAAGGTGCTCCGCTCAAGGTAGAATTCACGATCATTGATATTGAGCATCAAGGAGAATTCACCCAGTCTCCAATCATTCTCGGAAAACCATTCTTGGCATTGGCCAAGGCGAGTATCGATTGTGAGACTCGGGAAATAAATTTTACGGCATTGGAATCACTACGATCTGATACAGTCTTTGAGGAAGCACGATATTCTGAGGTAACCCATGAAGTCCCCAACAACCGCAACCATGAAACGGTAGAAGAGCCCTACCCCGCTGCTACACCTGAGATTGCGTTTGTTAATAAGACTATTGGTTTAGAGACTCAACCCGATATCTCAATTCCCGCAGCTTTCAAAATAGACAAATCCTTCTACTACGATCCCGAGACGTTTGCATGGTCGCACCCTGGAGCAACATACTCTGATTATCTTGACCAAATCCTCCCAAATCAAGAGTGCACCAACATTCAGGAAACAAAGAACGAACACGTAGCCCGAACACTGACCAAGGAGAAGAATTTTAATGGCTATTCATCCGGGTACTCAAGTGAACCGACATATTCACGAAACAAGAAAAAGAAAGTCACCTTTGATCTTTCGGAAGAGGAATCGGTTGATGATCCCTCATCAGGTCCGGAAAAGGTAGTCTACATGAGTGAAGTCTGTTCGGCAACTCTAAAGCCATATCTTCGCAAGGATCCAAAATTCGATTCTCGTTGGACAACTCCCGTTCCTAATTATTACTCATCCAAAGCTGATGCTCCTACCTTCCTCAAGTACACTGGAATTATTTCTTATGAGCTGACTGAGACCGGAGCATCTTAATATTCATCTGAGGACAAATCGATTGATCTTAAAAAGGAACGAATTTTGAGGAAACAATTGAAGGAACAAAAAGACATGAATATCTGGAGTATGTCCACTTTCAAATACTATTCCTCTGGGGATAACTCTGATGATGGCTACCTTTCATCTGACTCAAACATTTCATCTACTATCCATCATGATTTTTCTGAGGATGACACTGATAATGGTGGGGAATCATATGTTTCATCTCCATCTCATCATTACGATCTCCCACCACAGGCTCACAAAAAGATCAGCCGTAAACCGCCTTAATCATCGGCTACCCACCCTCCCTCCCGACCACATCGGTCTCCTTGTACAGCTTCTTCCTCTACTTAGGTCAAGGCCTAAGTATAGGGGGGGACCGATGCCATCTGTATATACCATTTCCCTCATCTCATTTCGATCTCTAGCTCACTCCATATCCATCCTTCTTCTATACTTAGGCTGACCAAAGTCTAAGTATAGGGGGAACCACCAACCACCTATATATACCCTCCTCATTCACATACCCTGACCGCTTCATTTCTTTTTCTTTTGTTTTCCGCTCTTCTTCTATACTTAGACTATTGACAGTCTAAGTATAGGGGGGCGATTTTGTAAAATCTTGTTCTTTTTCACTCTCTTACGCTTAGCCCGAGCTATGTCTTCTTTACGCTTCTTGTGCTCTGAGGACACAGCACTCGCTAAGTATAGGGGGGTCTGTATATATACTTTGTATATATTTTAGCCATACCTCGTACTTGCGTGTAAGTCTATATGTATTTACGGGGTGGGTAATTTTTCTTAAAAATTGAAAAAAAAATGTTTTGCCACTAACACCGAATGTACCCAAAAAATTTTTAAAAAAATGGCTTCTTTGCATAAAAAAAAATCAAATCACAAATAAAAAAAATGTGTGTCTGCATTTCACACACTCGCATTTCATCAAGCATCGCATTTGCATATGTGAAAAGTCTTTGGGTTCTGAACCGAGCTATGAGCCGAAATCGAGAGTGGTCTGGACTTGACCTTAATCCACCTAATCTTCAGAGGAACTTCACCGAGAAATAGGATTTTAGAGTCTTCAGGTCTTTGACTTAATTCTTTGAGTTCAACATGACAATGTACAGCGTTTGACTCTTAGTGTCTAACCTGGTCTCTTCATTCTGGGTACAACTCTGGAATAAGGAATTAATTTTTACTCTCGCACTATGCACTTAGCTCAACTCAGACGGGATGTTGGAAGACTGTGTGAGTTTCTTTTCTGGTAGCGTGGAAATCTAAAGACCGGAGTACGGGTTGAAATAAAGCTTCGGAAAAGGGATGGACGGTTGGGCACAATTTTTTCTAAGACCCCAAAAAATGTACGGAAACAAAAGATTCTATATCCGTAGGGGCACAACAAGATCCAAGCAGAACCACCAAAAATTCCAAATACAAAGAAGCAACTACCAAATAAAATCTGACCAAAAAGGTCCAAGCTTCCAGAAACCTGCAGATCTTGGTGGAGACTCGGCTACACTGGCCATCTTCACAAGGAGAGGTGACTACACTGGCCACCCTCCAGTTCTTTTCTCATTCTTCTATCTTCTCCCCCCAATTCGATTGTGAACACAGCGCGACAGACCTTAGAAGGAAATACCTGACTCCCCGAGGACGAGTTATTGGAGAGGAAGCTTGCGCGGTAGTCCGGCATTCTGGGTGGGAAGAGCTAAAATATTTCACACACAAGAGTCGGTTATTCAATGTTCATAGGGTATACTTTGGGAAGATGATTGATCTAAGATGACTTCTGAGCCGAAACTGTAGCAATGATGTGTAGAACTTGAGGGCTGTTGATTTTAAAATTCTAAGTCTCACAGAAGTTCCGACACACAAATAATCCAAAGGTTGAGTTTAGGTTCACTTTCACCTTCAGCTCATGGTCTTGGTATGGAACCCAATCTCATTTCACCTCATGGCATTTCTTTTTGATGCTCAGGGACGAGCATGGTTTAAGTATAGGGGGATGATGAATCTCGTATTCATCACTCTAAATCTCATTTATTAAGATCAAATCCCTAAAAATCAACAGCATTCTTGCATCTATTTTGCATAATTAGCATTCATGCATGTTTCCATAAGAATTGCATTTTAGCACAAAAATCTGCACAAAATAAGAAGCCAAAAATCCAAGCCAAAAATGACATGTAAATAGCCTAACTTCCTGGATTTTTAACTCATTCATGCTAACTCCGAATGACTCAAAACCACTCCCACTGTGTACATATCACTAACAAGAATAAAGAAAAAATACAAAAAAATTAACTAACCCAAGTAAGTGGACCAAAAACCCAAACCCTAATTTCAGGATTTCCGGACTAAAAGCCACATATCTTCCTCATCCAGTGTCCGTTTTAATCCTACTCACTTTTGAACTAATGTACATTCAATTACCTTCAAAACAAGACCAAGTTCAAGTGAATCGGAGCTCATATGTGAAAGTTGGGTTTTGGGCCCCTTTTGTACATTGTATATTTTCGTGGTTTTTGACCTTGTATTTTATGTATATATTTTCTCAATTAATAAAAATCCAAAAAAAATTATATTAATGTGTATTTATTTATCTTTGGTTTTACCGTAATTTTTCCGGATTTTTATCTTGGTTAAAAATGACATAAAAATTATAAAACCCAAAAATCAAGGTATTCTATGTACATAGGATACCCCAAAAATTCACTTTTTACATTTGATCGATTTTGGTTTTGATGTCTTCATGAAAATTGTAGATCTCATCGAGACGAGCAATTTTCGTGAAGAAACTTTTTCGATCCGAGGCCATTTGCTACTTATTTTCGATTTTACAAGATAATTATTTTCTGAATTTTCTGGTGCTGACACGTGACCGCACCTGGTGCCGCCACGTGTCAGCCATTTTTGGCTTTATTTAAACTCGGTTTTATTATTAAAAAAAATAAAATAAAACCACGCACGTGCGAGGCACGTGCCTCCCAGGCACGCGCCACGCGCGTGCCTCGCCTGCTATCCCTTTGACCCGCCACGTGTCGCACGCAGGGCCGCCCGATCTCGGTCGATCGGACGGCCCCTGCTCGTCTTCCTCCTCCGCATCCCTTTCCCAATCAGGGAACTCCGCCGCCCGCGAATCTCGCCCTCTCCGCCTCGTCACAGATCGCAGCCGCCCGTGATTTGCGCTACAAATCGGCCGCTGCATCCATCATCGATCTCCCCCATCTCAATCAAACCCCGCGATCTCCTTCCTTCGCCGGCGATGACCTCTACCCTATTTAAACCCATCAGCCGCCCCTCGCCAAACCATCCGTCGATTGCACAGTGAAGGGGGGGCTCGGTGGTGACAGCCCGAGCACCACCCTCCTCGACGAGATCCGAGCCATCAAGGGGCTCGTCGCAGCACCGCGCCCCCGTGCCAACTGCTCCTGCTCTGACTCCGTTCATCGAGCCAACGCCTACGTCTCCGACCACCGCAACGACATCTCCGCCAACTTCATCGCCTTCGCCGGTCACCAGCTCCTCCAGCCACCGCCTGGAGCTCCTCCGACATCACCTTCATCGCCGTCATCAACGACCGCCAACGCCTCGACATCGCCGCCTTCACCCCATCGTCGCCGCTCCTCCTCGCCATCGAACCGTCTCCGCCTCGCCACTATCTTGGCCGGAGGCCACCTCTCGCACGCAACCGCCGAGGCACCACCACCGCCTTCCTCGCCTGGGCAGCCCACGCCACCAGCAACACACCACCGCCGCTGCCGGGCTCGAAGCCCGAGACCCCGGCACGTGCGAGGCACGTGCGCGGGAACGACGCCAGCCTTACGTCACAAGAGGTCACGGGCGACCCGCGTGACCGTTTGGTCAAATTACAGACAAGCCCTCGGGTTCCGCCTTATTCGCAATCCAGCCCTCCAACCAAGGTCACGTGCTCGGCACGTGACCTATTGGTCATTTTGCGCAAACACCCTCCGTACTATTGGTAATTTCAGAACCCCCCCCTTACTGCAGTTTACTTGACTTGTCTATTTTATTTAAATATTGCAATCAGACCCCTGTGTTCCCCCTCAGTTTTGAACATTTGCTCTACATTATTTAATTAATCTAAAAATAGCATGATGTTCATTGACTAGTTCTCTACATTTTAACATGTTGTGGGTATTTTTGTGACGGATGGTTAATTAATGAATAATTGTTTTGCAGAGATTTGCATATTTTACCCATTTCTTGCTCTGAAATTCACAGTTAATTAACCATTGCTCTAAAATTTCTCGAAAAATCACATCTTGTAGAGTTAATTATTCTTAACATTGTGCCCAAAAAGATTTCCATTTGCATGCATATTTTGTCCCGTAAAAATCATCGTGCACATTTTAGTATTTAATTTTTATTAGATATTAAACCTCACATTTTCAAGGTTTAGGATTTTTCTGAGATCCGTCACCTAGTGATAGATCTCAGATAATTTTGATTCTCGAAAATAAGTAGGTTTGATATTTATTAAAATTAAATATTAAAAATCATTTTGTTTGCATTTAAAAATCCATAAAAAAAAATTCATATTGCATCCAAAAATTCCAAAAAAATTACAGTGCATCCATTTCATTATAGTTGACATTGTGGCCAAGTTTCATATTTTTCGGACATCATTTGAACGTAATTTACATTTTAGTCCCTAAAATAAGGTCAAATTTGCATTTTGCATCCTTTATTGCATTGAAAATTCAAAAAAAAAAGACCGCCTTGAAAATCGAACACGAACTTTGATAGACTTAATTCTAGGTTGTTCCTTTGCCTCCTTGTGATCGACCTTGGGACTTGCCCAAGTAAAATAAACATAAAACCACGAGATTGAAACTTGCGTAATTTATTTTTGGTTAATTTCTTGATCGTTTCCGATTGCCGCCTTCAACGCACGACATGATAAAAACAACTTATTAAAAGCGACATTTCCGGACTCGTCAGATATGTCAATATTGCCATTGTTGTGCACCTTTATGAATAAATATGGACCTTTCTACTTACTATGTAATTCCCCTAGAAATAATCTCAGTTGTGCATCAAATATCCATACTCTCTGTTCAGCTCAAACTGCTTGTGTCTGATGTGTTAATCATGTCATATCTTCACTATGTCCTTATATTGTAGGCTACTTGAAAAGGTTGTATCTCTAAGCTCCTCCAGGACTGCCAACTCTTCTCTCCTTTGATCTCCTACACTCTCTGGATCTAATAATATCTCTATGACTGCCCATAGTGACTTAGGCTTGATCTCCATAGGTAAGTGGAATGTTTGGCCATAAACGAGTCGAAATGGAGATGTACCCAAAGGAGTCTTGAAGGATGTCCTATAGGCCCACATGACCGAGTCCAAAAGCTGTGACCAATCCTTTCAGTCTAGACAGACAACATTCTACAATATCGTATTGATCTCCCAGTTCGACACCTCAGCAAGACCATTCATCTGTGGATGATATGGAGTTGCAACTCTATGGTCTATGTTGAACTCATTAGCAAGGGCCCTTACCTTATCAGTGATAAATGAGTACCCTCATCAGAAATCAGAACTGTAGGAACCTCGAACTGTGATATGATATTCTTCCTAAATCTGCAAACAGTCCTCGCATCATCGGCTTGGACGGGGATGGCCTCAACCCAATGACTCACATAATCTACAACCAACAAAATGTACTCAAATCTCTGACTCTTCGGAAATGAGCCCATAAAATCAATGCCTCGTGCGTAAAAAACCTCATAGAAGTGAATGGGTTGCATCGGCATCATGTCTCTATGCCCACAACTACCCATCCTATAATAGTCAGTACATCTCTTCATGAATTCATCTGAATCTTGAAGAGTGTTGGCCATCGAAGGCCGGATTGGAGAACTTTTTTTGTTGTCCTTCTCCCTGACTGATGTCCTCCTACCTCAAGCTTGTGGCAATAGGTGAAGATGTTGTGGTTCTCCTCCTCCTGAGGAATAGATTGACGCCATACACTATCCCCTCCTTCGTGGTAAAGGGTGGGATCCTCACAATGGTACGACTTGGCTTTCGCTAAGAAAGTCTCAAGTTGATGCCTTGTCCAACCTTGTGGAACTTTCTTATCAACAAGATAGTTCACAATGCCAGCATACCAAGGGAGAGAGGTGATAGCAAGAATCGCCTCATCTGGAAAAGTCTCAGTAATGGGTGTGGTTGTCTCTGGATCCTCAAGATGTTGTAATCGGGAGAGGTGATACACCACCACATTCTTGACTTTAGGCTTAACCTTAATCTCAATATCAAACTCATGGAGTAGAAGGATCCATCTAATCAAGCGTGACTAGACATCATTCTTATCCATTAAGTACTGGATGGAAGTGTGATCGATGTATATAGTCACTCTAGATCCAAGAATGTAATATCTGAACTTATCCAAAACAAAGACTACCGCTAGCATCTCCTTCTCTTTAATAGTATAATTCCATTGGGCGGCATACAAAGTCCTGCTAGCTTAGTGAATGGAAAAAGGCAAACCATCCCTCCTCTATCCTAAAACAACCCCTACGGTAAAATATGAGGCATCCGTCGTGATCTTGAATGGGAGAGACCAATTGGGTGGCAGAAGGACAAGAGCCTGCACAACCATATTCTTGAGAGTCTCAAATGACAAAAGACACTTATCATCTATAAGAAACTCAGTGTCTTTCATGAGAAGATCATTAAGCGATCGGGAAATATGAATGGAGTCCTGAATGAACTGTCAGTACAAACTGACATGCCCTTGAAAAGACTACTACCGACTCAGATTGGACGGTGGAGTGAGCTTCTTGATGATATCCACCTTGGCTGGATCAACCTCCATGCCCCTATTGGAGATGATGTGACCAAGGACTGTCCCTTGAGTCATCATAAAATGACTCTTCTCTCAGAAAAGAACAAGGTTGACCTTAATGCATCGCTGAAGCACCAGGTCTAGGCAAGAAAGACAAGAATCAAACTCATTGCCATAGACCAAAATATCATCCATGAAGACCTCTAAACATTCACCCACCATGTCCGAAAAGATGGAAAGTATGCACCTTTGGAATGTAGCTAGGGTATTACATAGTCCAAAGGGAATCCGTCTAAAGCATACGTCCCAAGCGGACATGTGAATATCTTCTTATCCTAGTCTTCGGGCGTAATGGCCACCTGATTATATCCTCAGTACCCGTCAAGAAAGTAGTAATGACTCTTCCCAGCTAATCTCTCAATAATCTGATCAATGAATGGTAGCAGGAAGTGATCCTTCTGGGTGGCTTGATTCCATTGTCTGTAGTCCACATAGACCCTCCAAGAAATGGGTACACGGTTAGCAATCTCCTGTCCATCCTCATTCATAATTGTAGTGATACCTGTCTTCTTGGGTACCACATGTAATGGACTAACCCACTTGGAGTCGGAGATGGGATAGATAAAATCAGCGCTCCACTACTTGAATATTTCCTTCATAACCACTTCTCGAAGATTTGGGTTTAGTCTGGGTTGAAACTCCCGAGATGGCTTGGCATCATCCTCGAGATAGATGTGGTGGAAGCACAGAGCCAGACTTATCCCCTGGAGATCTTCTACATACGGACCAATTGCCTCACGGTTCCTCTCAAGAACCTCCATCAAACGAGATTCTTGGTCATCAATCAAATCTGCTAAGATAATGACTGGAAACATATCTGGCTCTCCCACAAGGAATCGGTACGTCATGCTCTGCAGTAAGGTCTTCAATTCTGGGTATATGGGAGCAGGCAAATCTGGCCTCCGAAATGTCTGTGTGAAAGCTACCATATCTTAATGTGAGAACTCTCATTGCATCTCTAAACTCGACAAAGATAGCCTTACTGGTGTCTCTATCAACTGCACTGACATTGTCTCTGTCCTGGCTGTTGGCTTTGCAGAAATCAAACACGGAAGGTACTCATCAAACTCATGTCAGTCAAAGTTCGTATCTGAATCGGATGGATCAGAGTGACAAGAAATGAATTCAGCTTCACTAATCGAATAGGTATCACCAGCCTTTGTAGTATACTGCTCCAAAAGTACACTCTTCGAACTCTCGTCAGCTGGCATGTGTAAATCTCCTAACTCTGAAGATGTGACTATAGCTCGTGAATCCTCATCTGCCCAAACTAACTCATCATATGTAATCATAAAGTCGTACTCATGGTGGATGTCTGGCTCTGAATCTATCATCTTCTCTGAGCTGGCCGAATCTCTGGCTCTCAACTCCTCAATTGACTCTATTTCAATACTCTCACCCTCGACACGAAAGTATACCTTCCCACTATCATGATCAGACACAGCCTTTGTTGTCGCCAGGAAAGGTCGGTCTAACATGATCGGGGGGTATCTGTCACGCATTCAGGGATCTCCATGTCCAACACGACAAAGTCTATGGGGAATCACATGCTCTGAATGGTGACGACAACGTCTTTCAGCAACCCCTTCAGCCGCTTAACATATCTGTCTGCAAATTGAAGTATTGTCCTTCTTTGTCTAAGAGGGCCAAACCAATCAAGTAAGGCTGCTGGAAGAAGGTTAATCGAAGACCCGTTGTCTAATAGAGTATGATCGAACCGCTGCTCATGAATGTGGCATTTGACATACGGAGCTTCTGCATCTGGCCTCTTGGCTGGCAAACGGTTATGGATGGCGAAGCACGTGGCACGAGTAAGCACATGAATCTTTGCACTATGGTTGTGCCTCTTCTTCCTACGTATTGTGGTCTTCTCTCTAAGATTCTTCTAGAAGAGAGGGAAGTGCTCTAATGCATCCTGGAGAGTCAGTTGAATATGGAATCGATCTATCATCTGCTCTTGGACTCTATTTGCTACCTCTTTTTGGGATTTCAATTTTTGGTCCCTTCCCTAGTTGGAGTTCTTGAGGGAAGGTGATGGTTGCACCTTCATCAGGAACTGGAGGGTCTAGAGTAGGAATAGGTCTCTGAGCATGCAAATGGCTAGAATCCATACAAGTATCATCAAGCATCACATTAGCTGAACAAGGAGAAGAAACATAAACCTCTCCTTTATTCATCTTTTTGTTTTTTAAAATTTGACATTTTTTTTCTAAAATCATCATCCTCAGGTACATGAATAGAAGTCAAAACAACTAGAGTGTCTGTACATGGAGTCTTAGTGTCATAAGCACCACCGACAACATCTGAAGAAGCAACATCAGTACCCCGCTCTGGCCCATCATGTGGAAACTTGGTGGCATCAACACCACCATCTGTAGCATATGCAGAATAGACGACATCAGTATCGTCATCTAAATCATCACTCTTGGTGGCATCAACACCACCATCTACAGCTGAAAAATGACAACCTCAGTATCGTCTATAGATCATCCATTTAGTGTCATCAGCACCACCATCAGCATCAAAATCAGCAACATCAACACCACTCTCTAGCTCATCTAGCGCTCCTGAATGGACATCCTGTTGTCGCCTAGATGAGGCGCCTCCTACTGGCTCCCTACCGCTCCTAAGCGTCACAAAATCAACATCAAATAAATAATGAATATCGTCAAGTACCTCACTAGGAATGACAGACTCTGTTGACTGTACCTGCTCAGATTTCCTCTTTAGGTTGTTCGAATTTGGCTCAATCTGTACATGTATGGCAGCCTTGCCCTTGATGATATCTCTCATCTCCTGACAGAGCTCATCCATCTCTCGCCTGAATGTGGTATGCTGCTCTGCTAGAATGCGGGCGAGATCTTGTAAAGCTAGGTTCTCATATGAAGGTACATGAGACTCAGATGGGTTGCCACCTTGGAAGTATTGAGGTTGGCCATGTTGTTGCTATTATGGGTAGGAGTGAGGTTGATGTTGTTGGAAGTGGGAGTGAGGTTGTTGCTGCATCATCTGTTGTTGACCTTGGTACTAGGGTCTAGGAACTATGTACCTGGTGTACTGGGGCTGGGACTACTGCATACCATGTCCTGACTATGCCAGAGGCTGCTGCTGGGACTAAGAACCTCCAGTAGACCATCTGAAGCCTGGGTGATCATGGTAGATACGGGTTGTTGCTGGTATTGGGAATACCAAATCCCGTTGACTTCCATCAACGACTCCGATTGCTCATGCAATGGTGGGGGAAGGGATGCCAATGATTGATCACTATGGTACACCACCATTTGTATATCCGGTGATGGTGGTGGTGGCAATTGGTACTGTGGGATGGTTGAATATGCTCAACTTGAATATGGTGAACCTATCTATATGAGGCAAATGGTTGTGAAGATTTGCTCCTCTGATCGGCATGTGACCTAGAGAAGGCACAGAAGTTGTCTGTGCCTCTTGAAGTCACATGATCTGTGTTTTCAGGTTACCCAAATTCTGGGCCAGCTCATCAATCTTGTTGAGCTTGTCCAGGCCCTGGCACGTCTTCTTCTCAATGATCTCCATGCGGTCCAACTTTTGGCTGATAATTCCCATGTCTACAGCTGATGACTCTGCTAGTGCTCTTGTTGTGGAAGATAAAGATGAACCAACCTCTATACGTGCAACTTTGTGGTGAGACAAAGGCTGGTGGGGAGGATTCCCCTGAGTGTAGACACAGATCTGGGTCATCACTGTGTAGTTCTCATCCATCTCCTCATAGATGGGCCAGACCTGATCCTCATCCTTGGAGAAATAAGATCATCCACAAGAGGCATTGACAATCCCCTACGGCTCAGGTGTCATCCCACAAAAGAAACTCTGTACCACGTTGGGCTTTCTAATATCATGGTGGGGACACCTGTCAATGAGCTCTCTAAATTGATCCCAAGCCTCATGGAACTGCTCGTTTGGGATCACAGAGAAGTTGTCGATCATAGCTCTCGTTGCATTTGTCTGATCGAGTGGATAATACTTATTGAGGTACTCGGTCCTTAACTTCTCCCAGGTATTAACAATCTTCCCCAAGTGCTTCAGCCAGTAGGATTCCCTGTCTAGCAAGGGGAATGGGAAGGCTATTCCCTTGATGGTATCCTCGTCCACCATCCTGTCGTGGACGGTACTGCAGATCATCTCAAACTCCTACAAGTGGATGTAAGGCTCCTCGGTGGAAATCCCATGGAACTTGGGCAACAATTGGATCGTATGTGGACGGAGCTCAAAATTTCCCAGAATGGCAGGCAACTGAATCCACCTATGAGTGAGAGTCACACCAAGGTTATGGAACTCCCTCATGGTGCGGAATGGTCTAGCATCTGCCTAGTTCTTAGGTCTAGGAATCTCTAGTCCACCAATGGGTCTCTCAACTCTAGCATCTCTGATCTTCGTCAGCTCCCTCCTAACCTCGGTTATCAGTAGCCCATGGTTCTGGATCTGTCTCTGCATCGCCTCTAGGGATACCAGGAGGTTGTTATTGATCGCAGACTGATCAAATACATCTGAAATCTCTAGCTATTCATCCTCTCTCTGGGCGACCTCGCAAGACTTTGAAAAGGAAAAAGAGTGAACTTCAGGTGTTGACAAGTCAACAAAAATCTGCTCTGTTTGTTGTTGTACCTCAGGTGATGTATCGGAAGGTCAAAGAAGAAGGAAGCGGAATACTCAGGTTCTGAGAGAGGGTCATAACTCTCTCTAACCACACTAGATGAATGGACAAGTGTGCTGTGAATCGGTGCCACCAAAGGTAGCCTAGGAGACTGCTTGTCCATGATCGTGATGTAGAGGGAAAGTGAAGAGTAGATATGGACTAAAAAATAATGGATCAGCAAACAAACCCCCAAGTTCACCAACTCAACGCAATGATGATCGTGAAAGCTCGCTCACTAATATTTTTAGTTTTAGATTTTAGTGGTAAACAGTTATATTAACAAGCTCACAGATGTAGTCTCCTAGAGTAGACGGTAAATAAGTCAATGAATCCCCCAAGCAGAGAACTATTCTCGTAAGAGCTTGGGAATCGTTCTAAGGGAATCCACCTCCGTATCCACATGACTACTTCTACTAACATCTAAGGCAAGTGCTTGAAGCAATAATAGGACCCGAGAGTCAAAGTCCAAGCACTTAGGGCACAAGTCTAGGGCTTTGGTCTCTATTCCTTAAGTGTACGTGCCTCACTCAGTCTGAAGAGTACTGCAAACAAGGAGGGGGTTACTCTCCCCAATACAATGAATGTGATCGTTACGTTTATTTTGGGTTCGAGTTTGTTTAGCAGCCCAAATTTTTATTAGGTTATCACCTTTTTTGGGTATTTTTCAAATAAAAACATGTCTAACGAATTTTCCAATTTCCTTTATTCCTAAGTCAAAGAAAATAGGGGGAGGAAGACGGAAAAGCCGATGCACGAGAAAACTATGAATGCTTGCATGAGATAGAAGCCGTACCATGCTCCAACAGTCTACATGCAATATGATCCACATGTAAATAAAAAGTAAGCTATATGAATGCAAAGTCGATAATTGTCCTAAAAAAAACTTCTATTATAGTGAAGCAAAAGTTATTTTGACCAAGTCCAAACGTGTCTATAGGAACATATATTCTATTAGGGTTGTGGACCTAATCACTACCTAGATCAACCAAATAGAAACCTAAGTATAGGGGCTCAAGCACACGAAAACTTTGAGAAAGCAAATAGAAATAAAGATGGTGAAAACCAAAATACGGTGAGGTCCCCCAAGCGCACCAGCACTTGGAGAAACAGACCCTAAATGTCCAAAATCTCAAGTCCTAGACAACAGAAAAAGGGCAAGTGCAAGAAATATTTACAAGTTAATTACAAGAATAATATGTGGGAAAATAAATTCCTAGTCTAGAAGTAGATAAACGTTGCTCTTCAACTGTCTGCCATCTCTCCTCAAAGTTCTCTCCTTCCAGGCGGTGTAGAACGCCTGGCCTCCTCTTCACTTGGGTGCATCAGTGATCCTAAAATCTCCTCCCCCTTACTCCATGGGCCCACACAACAAAGAGAAACAAAAGAATGCATAAGAACATATTTTAAAAAAATAAGAAAGGAAATAAAAGAAATAAAATGACTGAAAGTCAAATAAATAAATAATAAAATAAAATCCGAAACTACCTAGCAGTGCTCCCCGGCAATGGCACCATTCTGATGAACATCCCGACTAACTAGGGTTAACTTAATTAATTAAGAAATCAAGGTGTTGTTGTCCCCTAAGCCAACTAGGCAAAAATCAAGAAAATTTATTCAGCCACAAAAAGAATCAAGCAAGTAAAAGCAAGTGGTCTAAGCTATTTTTATTAACATGGTATAACGACCAGGGTCGAATACAAGGAGCACAATTAAAAACTAGGCAGCCAAATCAAAGAGACTCAAAGGACTTTTTTATTTTCTTTTTATGATTTTATGATTTTTATGATTTCTATATTTTAGTTTTTTAACAAAATAAAATACAGACAAAGGAATAAAAGACACACAACACTCATATTCTTCCAATATAAAAAACTAAAAAAATCCCAAACAAAAATGTTTTTGTGTTTTATAAATATTATACTATTTTTGTTGAATTTTGGAAGATTTTTTAAATTTTATAAATTTTCTAAAAATCAAAAACTAAGAAAAACACAAAGAGTGCATAGCCAGGAGTATTTTTCAAATTAAAAATATAAAATAAGCTCAGAACTCCTGAGGGATATTTTTATCAAAAATATATATTTAAATATATACTAACAAAAACAAAGAATACAATTTTTTGATTTTAAAAGATTTTATATGATTTTTATGTTATTTTTAGGATTTTACGAAATTTTATAAATTTATAAAAGATATAACAGTAAAAATTAGAAAAAAATCAAAAAAATAAAAAATAAATCTAATCTAATAATTTTTAAAAATTTTAAGACATTTTCGAATTTTATGAATTTTCTAAGGCAAAAAGGGAAATTTTCGTGTGTTTTCAAATTTTTAATAATAGCAAATAAAATAAATAAATAAATAAAACAAAAAATACCACGAAAAGTAAACACTAGTCGGCACTAAACATGGTTTTTAAGGGAATTTTGGATTTAATTTAACATTTATTACAATTGATATAAGAGCACAAAAATTGAACAGTGAACAAATGACATAAATACAATATATTTAAGTTCTTGGGCCTAATAATAATAAGCAATAGGAATCCAGGTGCCAAAGTGCAATAAATCCATAACAAATGTTCATCATATGTGATTCAGACTTATATGGATATATACGCAAATATCCAAAAACTTTTCTGATTAAGATAACAAGTGAAAACACAAGACTAAATATGCAAATAACCCATAAATACACGTGAACACGCACGTGAGTTCAACTCGGCCGGACTAAAATGTAAATATCAAAACTATAAGGTCCTTATTGTAAATGTTTATAACTACTTTTATATTTATTGTACTAAAAAGTAAACGACAGAAATAAAAGGGGTAAGAAGAAATATACCCACGTAGGCGGTGTGTGACACGTAGTTTTGAAAAGATCTGACGACGATGAAGCATGGCATAGGCATACGGCTCTGATGGACTTGGAAAGATCTAACGGTTGGAGAAAAGTCGATGACGTGTGATGAGCCGTGAAAAATCAACGAGAGACTAAGGGAGATAAATATCACTGGTCGTTGCGACCACAATCCCTCGAATCGGACTCAACAAGAAAACTAAGACCACCAAAATAGAATAATCAGTCAAAAAGCTAAATAGCGGTCTCACTATTTTATTTAACCTGGTTTAGCGACCAGGGTCGAGCACAAGGAACACAGATTGGCACGAGGCCTACGAAGTAGTCTAAAAATCAAAAATAAAAAAATAATATTTTTGGTAGATTTTATGGATTTTTAAATTTTTTTGTGATTTTTAATTTTGAATAAAAATATAAAACAAGCCAACAAGTCACAATCAAGGAATTATTTAATAACACAAATAAAGTCAAAAAAATTGAAATAAAAATTCTTTTGGGCTTTATAAATTCGTAAGTGTTTTTGGTAATTTTCTCAGATTTTTATATTTTTGTTAATTTTATAAAAATGAAATAAGGCAAAAACTGGAAGCTACTGTGCATCCAGATCTGAAAGGCTATTTAAAAATATAAAATAGCCTCTAAAAATCTGGAGACAATTTTTATGAAAAACTACAAATAAAAACTAAGCTACAGGAAAAGAAATTGCATTTTTTTTATTTTTTTAGAATTTTTAATGATTTTTATAAGGTTTTTAGGGTTTTTCAATTTCTAAGGTTTTTATAAGTCCAAAGCAAATGAAATTTGGACAACAGCAAGAAGACACAAAAAATACGAATTTTTTTAGAATTTTTGGTGGGTTTTTAGTATTTTAAGTTGATTTTATAATTCAAACAGTAACAAAAATAGAGGTTTTCAAATTTTTAAAAATAGAAAATAGCAACAATAATGTCCCAAAAAATAGAGAAATTTTTACACAATGGCAGAAGCCACGTGTCCAAATTTCATAATTTTTGGAGTTGATTTGCTAATTTATTCAACCAATAGAAAGGGCACAGCACACAGGGACCTAAAAGTAAGAAAAAACAAGTTCCAGGGGGCTAATAAGAACACGTGCGCAAAGTATAGGGAGCTCAGTATAAAATTTGCATCAAATCCAGCACATGTTCGAATTCAACACTAATAGGGGCATAAATGCAAATATTAAAAATAACACTTCAAACCATAACATTCATAAACCCCAGTCCATTACATGCAAAAAGCCTAGAAATTCACGTGACGAAGCATGTGCTTCACAACTGGAGGGACTATAATGCAAATACTCAAAACTAGAGGGTCCAGAGTGCAACTATTCCAAAATAAAAACAACTACTAAAGATATTTACATGACTCAAACGTAAATGCAAAATTAAAGAGGGCCTAAGTGATATTTAACCCTTTATTATGATCCAACGACTGGCAAAGGGTCCTCTTCAGATCAAATGGTGGAGGACGGTTGTACCCTTCGCTAATCGACATCTCGGATCTAATCCTCGGCTGGATCGTACGGTCACGAGCCTCCCGCAGATGAATGGTTGAGATCAAAACTGGAGTGAGGGGCTCGATCGAACCGTAATGGAGGCACCTGGAAGAACACTTCGCCGGCGAACTTCGCCCGGCCATGGCGCATGGTGGAGACCTCCTCCGATGCTGCGGAGATGGGGAAAAGGAAGCTGATGGTGTCCCACAGCTATTCAATTGCTCCGATGAGGCTGGGAGGACCTGGAGGGTCCCCGACGATGAAAGGAAGCTAGAGCAGTTGTGCTTCGATATTAGGACCTCCAGATGAGGTCCTTAGGCCTTCAATCCTGCAAAGAAAGAAAGAGGGGTCGAGGGCAAACTGCCTCGGCCCGTTAGCGGGGGAAGAGGGTGAACGGATGAGGCGGAGCGTGGGTCTCCGGCGAGCGGCGGCGGAGGAGATCCGAAGTCCAGGTTCTGTGGCGAACCAAGGTGTATGGATGGGCGAAGAACGTGGAAAGAAGACTCGTGGAGATGATAGGATGGTCGGATGGATGAATCAATGATCGGATGGTCGGGAATCGGCCGGCGAAGGCCGGCGACGTGAAACCTAAAATCTGGAAATCAAGCTCAGCTACTGGTACCTGATGGTTGAGATCGTCTGTGCTGGAGATGCTGAGTCTCCTACGGTCTTCGCCTCGATGGAGCGACACCTCCAGAGGCTCAGGCTTCGCCGGTGGCTGAGCTCGGCGATGATGGTCGCCGGACCTCGGGCTTCGCCTCCAAACACTCGCTACAACACGCTAGCTCACTCGTTGTCACTCGAGGAGGAAGGTGGAGGTCATTGGGGTCGAAGATGAGGGCCAAAGGTAAATCAAATTGCGGCTCCAGGCGACGTTATATACTGGCAGGGGTTCGGGAAGATTGGAGTCAGGCGAGCATTCCAAGGAGCGGATCCCTAAGAGGGTAGGCACGTGAGGATCACGGATCACCCCTTGGCAATCGGAGCCCAGGGTTCGCGAAAATGGGAGGCAGATCGATTCGGGAAAATGTCGAGAAATCGAGTCAGAACCGAATATCCGCAGAGATGTGGTCAGGGGGGGAAGTTGACCGGGGGTCAACACTCCCCCATGGACCAATCAGAATTGGCCATTCCAAAATTATTTATAAATTAAATAAAAATAGTAAATGATTTTATTTTAAAATATTTTCAAAATAAAAAATGTTTATTATTTTTCAAAGTATTTTTAGTGATATTTATTTATTTGTTTTGAAAAATAAATTAATATATATACATAATATATTATTATATACAGGTATAAATTCCTAGGTATTTTACATTTTTATTTTTATTAGTTTATTTTTGTACAATTATCCCTATTTTATATTTTATTTATTTACAACATAAAATGTGGGATATAAAATAATTTTTATTTTATTTTTATTGTTTATTTATAAGGATAAAATAATTAGGTGAATGTACATATATACATGGTATATACAAGGGTGAGAGAGAGAATTTATTTTCTTTTTATTTTTATTTTTTCTAATTTTTCTTTTATTTTTAAAAATATATACAGAGTGTGAGAAACACATAAAAATTTTTATTTTATGAAAATAAAATATATAAACTAAGAGGGAATGTATGTACAATGATGAATGGCCCTATCTCTCTCTGCTTGTTTTATTTTGCGGTCAGGCCAATGGTTGGCCCTCCCTTGGGTTCAGGTCACTCAATATTTATTTTAAATATTCCCTCTTTTACTTTATTTCTTTATTCTTTTATTTTTGCACAAAAACAAGCTAATTATTGCTATTTACACCAAGCATGTAATTTGATAATTTATTGTATTTACAAGTATCTACATGGTGTTTTGCAAAGATTTTTAGCTAAAATAAAAGAATATAGAGTAATGAATGAGGATTCATCACCCCCCTATACTTTACTTTTGCTAGTCCCTTAGCAAACACTTATTTGAAAAAGAAGTGAAAAAGAAAAGAAAATGAAAAAGAAGGGAAAAAGAATGGATCAATGCTGATTATTAAACTTGTCTTCATTAAATTAAGTATGGAGCTTAGTCAGATCTTTGGATTATTAATGTGTCGGAACCTTATTTGGACCTAGGTTTGAAACTCAACAGCCTCTAAGTTCCACTTAATCTATGGTCAAGACTCCTCAACAATCCAGATCAAAACAAGTCTACATACACAAACTCTGATGACCATGAAACTCTTCTTGTACTATGTAAGTGAGGTCTAGCTCTCCACCTTAGAAGTGGCAAAGTGACAACCCTCCCCAACAAGGTAACTCTAATACCCTAGTCTGGCAACTCTTTCCTCGAGGAGCGGGGTATTCCCTTCTAAGTTCAAGTTCAACCGGCTCAAGAAGAGGAGGAAAAAGAGAATGGACCATGGCCAGTGTAGCCATGTATCCCTGGGAGCTCAACCAGTGTAGCTAAGTCTCCCTGTTGCAAGCTTCATGAGATGGAACATGGATACCATAAGCTTTGCTTTATTGCACTATATACACTCCAGTGGGATTATCATTTTCTCTCAGACCCACCACTTTTTTGGAGTTCTTTTCTTTTTGCATTTTTAAATGTGCATATTTACAACATATCTACAAAGTGCAGCATATATTCATAAGGAGTTTTTTCTCTTGATCTAGTAGACTATCCCTCTTTTGAAGCATTATTGCAACCCACAACTCCCGTCGTTAGACCTCACGGCTGCCAGATCAAGTTGAGACACACTTCCTTCACTATAAGAAAAAGAGAGGTTCCACCTAGAAGTACTACCCTCATATGCTACCCCAAGTCAAAGAAGACTACCTCCTCACCACCTCATCCGTAGAGAGCTCGGTGTAAAGTGTTGGTCCAAGTAAAGACATTGTCCGTAAGAGCCATGTGTGTGTTGTTAAGTGCTCTACTTAGGCTCATCAAGATGACATATGATCATAGCCTAGTGGACTTAAAGAATTAAGTCACCATTGACCTAAAAAGTCTCAACCCTAAGCCCTATAAGGTTCCTCTTAGAATTAGGTGGATTAAGATCTTAACCAAGCTCCATTTTTAAATTTAATTGTAGGATAGTTTAAATGTCAACTATGATTCAGGAAAAACTGTACAGATATTTACAAACATGCAATATTTACCAAAATTTTTACAAGTATGCAAAATTTTTGAAAAATGTTTTGAAAACATGGATGTATGCATGAATGCAAGTTTTGCAAAATATTTACACACATTTACACAAGGTTTTTGCAAACTTTTTGCTTTTCAAAACATTTTACAAAAATTTTGTACTATATACATAATTTTGATATCAAAATATTTACAAGCTATTTACACAAAAGATTTTTACAAACATTTTTACAAAAATAATTTTGTACAAATAGCTATGTATGTGCAATAAAGAATTTTATTTACAAGGAAAAATTTTTAAATTTTATGATTTTTAAGGGTTTTTAGCCATTTTTATTTATTAACACACTCACACAAAGTACGAGTTATGGCTAAAGTATATATGAAATATATACGACGCATTCCTATACTTAGCTCGAACAATGTCCTCAGAGAAATCAAGAGCGATGAAGAAGACATAACTCGTGCTTAGTATAGGGAAGTGAAAAGAAAGGTTGTATACAAAGACGAATGCAAGAATAGAAATTAAAAGGATCTCGGGGTTTCCACCTATACTTGGGATCAAGTAATCCTAAGTATAGCAGGATGTACATAAAGGGAAATCTGAGTGAGAATGTATAGGGTCTACCTCCCCTATACTTAGGGTAAAATATCCCTAAGCATAGGCAGCAAAATAGAGGTTGAAATGAATCAAAAGGAACTCAAAAGTCTCACACCCCCCCATACTAGGGTAAAGTGCACCCTAAGTATAGCATAATCAAGGATGCAAATGGGGTGTTGGACTGAAGAATAATGTGATATGGACAACTGGATCTATACAAGTCGGGAAAACAGTGATAATCAGGCGTGAGATGCAATATATGTGAGTCAAGAGACCACATCTCACGCAAAATGAATAGGGGCAACGTCAACGACCAGCGGCTCATGATCTAGATAAGGTTTGAGCCGATGCCCATTAACACGAAAGGTACTCTCAGATGATAACTCATATATGTCAATGCTTCCGTTGTCGTGTACCTTTCGAACCAGATAGGGTCCCTTCCATTTGCTCTGCAACTTCCCTGGAAATAATCTCAACCTAGCATCGAACAACCATACTCGTTGTCCTGGCTCAAACTTCTTGCGGCTGATATGAGAATCATGCCACTCCTTCACTCTCTCCTTGTACTGTAGGCTGCTTGAAAAGGCAGTATCATGAAGCTCCTCCAGGGCTGCTAACTCTGCCCTCCTCTGATCTCCTACACTCACTGGATCCATAAGAATATTTGTGACTGCCCAAAGTGACCTATGTCTCAGCTCAACAGGTAAATGGAAGGGCTTGCCATAAACGAGGTGAAAGGGAGATGTACCCAAAGGCGTCTTGAAGGACGTCTGATATGCCCACAAGACCAAGTCCAAAAGTTGTGACCAATCCTTTCGGTCAGGGCGGACGACTGATGAATCTCTATTTCATGACCTTTATTCTATCATTTTGGCCTTGAAAACCCTAGCTAATGCATGTAAATAACATTAATTTGTCCATAATAGCATTTATGATTTTTTGTATTTCTTGCACATAAAATAAGGTTTTTAATGCCAAAATTATAGAATAAAGAGAAGAAAAGAAAAAGGAATAAAATATTGCAAATATTTTATGACCCTAATCCCGAGACCAAGTCCTGAATGGAATTGGTCGACAAGGAATAAAGTAGGGGAGATAAGGGCCAGGAATACAATAAATATCTCATTTATTCATTCTTAATTTATGAATTTTTGACACCTATTTGTATCTAATTATTTATTCATCAAATAAAGAATTTTGTACACAAAAGTTGTAGATAATAATGTAAATAAAAATACAAAATTGAGTTTGTACAAAAATAATACACACTGTTCATTTTACACACAGAATAAAAAAGACAGAAACCAAACTTCACAGACCCATATCTTCCAAATAAAAACTCAAAACATAGCAAAATCACCTCTAATTGTATATAACTTTTCATGAGCTATTTAATGGTGGTGGTTTTATATTTTTTGGAGTTACTGTGCAAAAGATAGGGTTTGGGCCCCTATTGTACATAATACCGATTAAAATATTCAATTTATTCATTACCTATTATTTTTACAAATTCATATTTTTATAATTTTGTAAACATTATCTATAATATATGTGTACATCAAAATCAAAATAAAACTAACAAGAAAATGAAAAATAAAATAAAGTTTTATAAAAACATAGATAAAACACCTATATGTATATAAATTAAAGGAAATTATATTCTTTAATTATTTTATTTTTTTATATTTTTAGAATATTGTCAATGTCATATATATTCTATTAAAAATACAAAACAAAAATAAAAACTCATTAAAATACATTAAAATAAAAAGGAAGTATATAAAACATATGCAAAACACCTATACCTGTACCTATACAGTTCATATACCTATTTATTTAAATTTGCAAATAAATTCATAAAAATCAAATAAAAATATATTTATACTCATAAAAATAAGTTATAAATATATAAAATAAGAAAATAAAATAATAAAATAATATATACAAAGTAAAAATAGAAATGCACAAAACATAGACGAATATACCTATAAATACACTCACAAAAATTAACTACTAATAAATCAAGCCAAAAAAATAAAAAAATCATATTAAAAACTACACAAAATAATAAACATTTTTTTATTTTATACTGGAAAAATAATAAAATCATTTTCTATTTTAAATTAATTATTTTCGAATAAAATCTTCTGTTTTGTCCTTTAGCGGCTGGCGTGGACCAATCCGCGAACGGCCTTCGTTGACCTCTGGTCAACTGTCCCATCTTCTGCTCTGAGTCGTCAAATCTGTTGAATCCTCGATTTTCTTGCATTTTTCATGGGCATCTCCTCCATCGATCGCACTTGCTTCCTTCACAAGAATTGTTCCTATCACTTTGTACATACATGCCAACACCTTGGATCGCTTGTACATACACCAGATCGATCGTTAATCACCGGTCAGTAAGGGTGCCCATAAATGTTTATAAATAACCCAGCTCTTCCTCCTTCGCAAATTTGGTCAATTCTACCCTTCTCCCTTCCTCGTATTCGGTCCTAGGAGCTTCCTTATGACAGGAGGGATCTCTTGGCGCCTTGAATAGGTCGGAGGAGATGGGAGCTGCACCCACGGCGACGCTCCGGTGATAGCCATGCTCACTGATTCCCACTAGGTTTTAGAGCTCTTTTCTTGCTTTATTAGGTAGATTTCGATTCCAGCATTTATTTCCCATCATTAGTTTAGTTTGTAGTTAAGTAAGTCATCGTGAATCGGTTGAGTCGTAGTTCACCGCAGCTCTGCTCCAGCGACGACTCACGAGCCTTCCAGTGATTTTCCGACCCCCTTATCGCAACCATATCTTTCCCTTTCGCGTTCTCCATCTCCCTCACGCCCCAAATCAACCGGAGCGCACGTGGCTTCGCGATTCAAGGTTCATCTCCGCCGCTCGTCGGAACCTCACCGCCCCTCTTCATTTTTTGCGCAAAAGCTTCAAACCCCAGGTCGAGGGTGAAGCCCTCGAACCGCTTGTTCTTCCAGTGCAGGTCTTGACTAAAAAGGAGCCCGCTTGGGCTTGATTGATTCCAAGGAGAGGTTCCTGGAGGTCCCCCCCTTCCTCAAGCTCGCCTGACCGATTGGGACCTCCAAGAGCCAAGCGGCTACTGTCGATCGATGCGGGATACCTCCAGGAACGTGTAGAGCCACTCGGCGTGGACGGAGGAGGCCGGAGGCACCGGATATTCACGATCGAAGCTCGCCGCGCGCAAGCTTCGTCCCTGTTCTTCCACCTTGCTCCGTCACCGTCCGATCAAGATGAGCTCCCAGATGCGCCAACCACCGTTGGATGAAGCCTCGCTCAGACGCCGGATTATCCGATCCGATCTAATCTCAGCCATCCACCATCGAAACGTCACCGACCGTCAGATGGAGGCCACGTGTATAAGTGAGAAGTCATCAGTCGTCCATCAGCGCCTAATAGGGGTAATTTACACCTTTAGCCCCTTCCCTTTTGTATTTATCGTTTAGTCCCGTAAATATTGTGTAACGTTTAAAATAAAGTGGATATTTTTTAAAAAGACCCCTAGGTTTCTTGTATTTACATTTAGGTCCAATTCACGTCAGCTCACGTGCGCTCCTACGTGGGTTTGGAAAAATTGCACTGGAACCCCTGTATGTATTTGTATTTCGTAAAGGTACATTAAATAAAATTTACAGTGTTATCTTTTTGTGGAATTTGCACATGGACCCCTGTGCTTTATGAAATTGTGTTTTGGTCCCTTTGTGTGTGAGTCACGTGTAGTCCCACGTGGTAGGTAAAATTGCAAGGGCCCCCTGGCGGGTTTTGAAATTTGTAATTGGTCCTGAAACTTCATGTTAACGTTCAAAAGTTTTGGTATATTTGCACAGAACCCCCTGGACTTTATTTTATTTGCAAAAATACCCCTACTAGGGTTGGAATTTCTTTTTGTTTCCTCTATTTATTTCATGCATCTATTAAACCCCAAAAATCACCAAAAAATGTCATAAGTTCCTGTTGCATTGTGTTATCATGCTATATTTTTATTTTGCATTGTTATTGCATTTTCATATTTATAAAAATTCAAAAACATGCATTTTTGCTACTGTTTGCATTATAAAATCCTAAAAAAATATAAAACTTCTTGAAAAAATCCCAAAAAAATATATTCTGTCTTTTAGTGTGTTTGATCTTTTGTCCAAAAATCACTAAAAAATATAAAACAAAACTCCTAAAAATTAGAAAACCCCAAAAACCTTCATAAAAATAATAAAAATCTCAGAAAAATAAAAAAAATACAATTTTTGTTTCTGAATTTTCTGTATTTTAATTGACTTTGATTTAAAATTAATTTGAGGAATTTTTGACACTATTTGATATTTTTCATCATCATTTTAATTTCGTCCAGTAATTTGTTTCACTGTTTACTCATATTTTTGACTTTAAAAAATACCAAAAAATAGGAAAAATCTAAAAAAATCACAAAAACATTATAAAAATATTAAAATCACAAAAATACTTTATTTCCTGTATTTTGAGTGTTTTTCCGATTTTTATCTCTCTCTCTCTCTTATCTCTAGTGTATATATATATTCCCTATATATATTATATTTTTATTAAAA
Organism: Ottelia alismoides; assembly: GCA_037367405.1. Taxonomy (NCBI): domain Eukaryota; kingdom Viridiplantae; phylum Streptophyta; class Magnoliopsida; order Alismatales; family Hydrocharitaceae; genus Ottelia; species Ottelia alismoides. The sequence continues at coordinate 850,337 of JAZKJV010002102.1, forward strand.
GAAAAAGAAAAAAATATAAAATATAAAAAGAAAATATAAAATCATATAATTAAAAATCAAAATATAAAATATAAAAATAAAATTAAAAATAAAAATAAAAAATAAAAAACCCACAAAAGACTTGTGTGCATACATGACTAGCTTGTATATAAATAATTGTAGGCTACTAGCTTTTGCTCTCTATGGTTCGACCTCTACATACTTACGCACTATGTATCATTATGGTAGAGTTAATAAATTGTAATTCACATTTTTGGGACTCGATTGACTTATTCTTTATTGTGGGTTAATTGCTGATTAATAGGGGTTTCGTGAGAGGTAGACACAACGACTTGTCTCTGCCTTGTGTGAGACGTATTTTGACCCTCACAAAACCCGTGTTATCAGATGGCGCCATTGCCGAGGAGCAATGAGCATAGCTTACTTTAGTTTGTCAAGTTGTAAATACTTGCATGATCTTTTGCTAATATTCATGAATTGCTTGTAAATATATATTGCCTTTATTTATATTCTGTGATTATTTGTGCTAATACCCTTTTTCTTGCAACTTTGATGCGAGGGTCCACCATGCGAGGACGATCTTCTAGGAGACCGATGCAGCCATGCATGGAGGGTCACGCATGTTTGACCAGCTGGAGCAAGCATCAAGGAAGCAAGAAGAAGGCTTAGCTAGTTAAAAAAAATGTAATTTTATGAGAGAAAGAGAGAGAAAAATTTGGCATGTAATAATTTGGACTCTACTCTTCACAACGAGGTCCAGTGCCCGGGTGTCTGTTCACCTGGGGGCCTCGTTGCATCTTTTTCGTGTTTTCTCGCTTTTTTTTCTTTGTTTCCCGTGGTTTTGAGCTTTCTTCCTTTTCTTTATTTTGTTTTGTCTGCATGGAGCCCCTAGACTTAGGTTGCTTGACTCGGTAGCTTGGTCCACACATTAATAAGAATGCTTGTTCCTATAGTCTCTAACGTATGGATTTAGTCAAACTTAATTGGGTCTTCACGATTAATAGCAGCTAATGTTTAGGGCGATTTTGTCGCTTGCACACCGTCATGTAGTTAGGTTTAAAAATTCTGTTTTGCATACCGCATGGAGAGAGACGGGATGCACTGTAAGTCCTCTAACTCAGCATGCATTATTCGGTTCAATGGTGAGATTTCAGTCGTGGAACCAACTTGCACGGCTTTTCCGCTATCTCCCTCTGATTTTGAGCATCTAGGACATAAATGAAAACCTACAAAAACATTAGGCACTGGTATGAAAACAAACTCAAAAAAAGTGAAAACCCAAAAAAACTAAAATAAGGGGACTACTAACTAAATTTTGACCTTAATTAAAATTTGTAATGGACTATCATTCTACTGGGTTCATAAAGCCCTCATTGTTTTCGGGTACCTTCGAAGGGGAACCAAAACCCCACTCCCATGAGCGAGGCACGTCCCATAAGGAATAGAGCCAAAATCCCAGTGTGCAACTGCCTTGTGTATTGCCTGGTTTTCCTAAGTATTGGCGCTTCTATCGTACGTGACCGAGTAGGGCCTTGTCAGCGATGGTGTTCCCGCCTTGTGTGGAACATCGACATGGTTTGAAGTACTGAGCATAGGACACGCCTTCACGGGGTGTCTGTCTCATTGGTTTGCGTCCGAGTAGGTTCTTGCACGCTCACGGGTGATTTCGTTCCTAGCAAGAACCGAAGTATTGGTTTCGCCTATCGGCTTCCTCTCTCTATTTCTTTGGTTGAGTAGGGATCCAGGAAGGGTTACAAGGACCTCAAAAAGTACATACTACATGTTACAAAGGAGGAGGACAAGTACGAGATTCTTTTCTGGCAGTACCCTCTCTCCTATAGGGTTAGCGTTCTAAGGACTTGTTAAAAGATATGCTTGAAATAACAACTCTAAAACTGAAAAGATAATAAGTAGCCGAACCTTCACGGCTCCACATTGCGTGAGTTGGTGAACCCAATTTTGTATTATGTTTGTATGGATCTAGATTAAGGTTCAAAGATCAAGTCCCACGCCTTTGCGCAAATTTCGTTGTATCATTCTCCTTTGAACCCCGCTCAGTCGAGCCTTTCTACTGTTTTGCACTCCTTTCTATTCCTCGTTGACCATCGTATCCTTCTTCCAACATACAATCCTCCTTTTGCTCCACGAAGTCGAACTATGTATGGTTTCCGTTGGGATCCCGCCGACACCTGCATCGATTCCATAGACTCAACTTCGCCAATAAATTCGAGGCGATTCCCGAGACACCGACCCGGACTTTGCGGATCGATCTCCAGACTCGTCGTTTTCTACCTTTCTTTTGACCATCCAATAAACTGGGATCACTTTTGCACTTTCACTGTTGTGAATGGAAGTCGATCACAGTCCATATCCTTTTCAGTTCATAACATTCTGGGATTGACCTTGATTCCAGATCCATCATGACAGCTAAATAAGATTGCAAGTGGTCTGATTAGGATTCTCTTATTCTGCAGATAGAAGACAGACCAAGCCCTGGATCCTAATCCGGAATTCATTTCGTCAGACTCAGACCCTAACATGGCTCCTCAAGGAAAGGGCAAGGGTCAGCAGCCACCCCAGCCAGAGCAAGGACAGATGCCTAATCAGAATCAGGTTAATGCACAACTTTTTGCATCCATCCAAGCTATCCAACAGCAGCTGACAGAGCAGGCCCTAGCACAAACTGCATTCCAGGAAATGCTTAATGATGTAATGAACGGACCCAAGGGAGGAGGAGGTGGTAATCCTCTGGATGACGAGGAAAAGTCGGAACAAGGGAGACCCAAACCTACACTGAAGGAGACCTATAATCCTGGAGACAGTCAGATGACAAAGTGGATCCTCATTCCACCGGTGCATGCTCACTTCGAGCTGAAGCCCTAGTTCCTCGCTCTTCTTCTATCTTTCCATGGAAACACCAGTGAAGAGCCGTATATCCACCTGCAGCAGTTCTCCCGCATTTGCCGAACTACCCACTATCCGAACGTTCCTCTGGATATTGTTAAAATGATGGCATTTCCCTTCATCCTTCAAGATAAGGCCCTCTACTGAGTCAACCATTTAGGGAAGGTTGTAACCACCTGGGAGGAACTGAAGTCAGCCTTCTTGCACAAATTTTACCCTCTCAGTCGGCTCAACCATATGCGAGCACGTACCAACGATTTCTCTCAGGGAGCGCACGAATCCATACATGAATCCTGGGAGAGATTCATTGATCTGCAGGAGAAATGCCCTCATCATGAGATCTCGAAGACCAGCTTGGTCCAACACTTCTTTGGGGCCTGAACATTGAGAGCCAAAGACTTGTCGACGCAGCGTGTGGGGGCTCACATTTCAATAAGGATGAAGATGTAGTCTGGCAAATCTTTTAAGAAATGGCTGAAGGAGAGGCCACACTCTCTTCATCAAAAGCATACCAAAAGCAGCCCCAGATCCTCTAGAAACAAGTGCACATGGCAGCGTCCCGCGGGGCGGAGAGAGATAAGAGCTCCAACCTCAGCATCATCGGGGACCATCTCTCGAAGGTTGATATCATCGAGAAACGATCACAGGACTTGGAAAAACTTGTTGTGATCGAGAAGAGGACTCAAAACCTTGACAAACTAGATCAGATCACCAAACAGCTAGAACTGCTGGTGGGCACCATCAACTCTGTCCAGTCGGCAGCACCATCAGAAGCTCCAACTGAGAAGAAGGACGATCTACCACCGCCACATCAGCCTCAGCCGAGCCAGCAGCCACCGGCAGTCCAGCACATATACTACATGCAGGCGCCCAACCAAGGCCAGCCGTAGGAGCAGATGGTTGTGTACCAACCAGAGTTTGTATCAGGATCCGATCCAGTATTCCCACCACCACCCCTGATTCAAGAAGTCAACGGGGTTTGGAGCAATGAAGCACAGCCGACTCATCCCATAGGACAACCTCAGGGTCAGCTACCAGCCAACCGACAATACCACCAACTTCAGGGTGGTTGATTTGGGCAGTCCTCACAGCCGCCACCATAGTATCAGCAGCCTCCCTCATATGCAAACCAATGGAGGCAGAATCAGCATTATCAGCAGCCACAGTATCGCTAGCCACAGCCTTTCCATCAGTATGTGGCTGCTCCACTTCAGCAGTACCAACAGTATCCCTCTTCCTCTTACCAGCAGTTTCAGCTTCCTGCACCACCCCAACACCACCAACAACAATTTCAGCACCAACACATGCAGCAACAGCGTGATCTGCACGCTGAATCTACTGAGGCAAATCATGTGAACACGACCAAGGATTGCTTGGCCCAACTCGTCAAAGGGCAAGCAGATATGACCAAGAGGCTCGACGATCTGACTGCCACCAAGACCACTATCCCAGCTCAGGTCGAGGCCAACCCCAATAGCTTTAAAAAGAAAGAGCAGGTAGAATGTGATGTCTTGTCTAAGTCTGTAGAGTCACAAAATGATAATATTATTTGTTCTAATGCTGTCACTCTCAGGAGTGGTAGGGTCTTGCCTCCTCCTGCTATCAAGAATGGGGAGAATAAAGAACCAGGTGAATCGTCATCTTCTGCATCAGCCGTGCCAGCTACAGGGATGGGTGAGGAGGAAGAAGAAGAAGAAGCCATTCCATCAGTCATGCAACACCAGCACCCTCAGCGAAAACTACAAAAAAATCAGCAAAACCTAAAAGAACAAAAAGAATTTTGCAGCCGAAGCAAAGCCGCGCCAGCCTCGGAGGAGCAGCCAGTCGCAGCCGATCCCTCGCCAGCCGACGGAGCAGATGCCCTACTTTTTGCTCGCCCATCAGCACCCTTGTCTCAAGACCCAGTTTGTACTCCTTTTTGTAGTCCGGATGTACAACAATTTGTGGGCAATAGTTCTGATGTAAATAAGAACTCTACTCTGCCTATCAGTGATTTCCTAATGCAATAGAAAAATCCAAAAAATTGCAAAAAGAAAAAGTTCATTGTCTGATCCTGGAGTTGTGGAAATAATAGATAACTTAACCGTTGAGATTCCCTTACTGAAGGCCGTGGAATATATGCCATCTATGAAGAAAGGTTTGAAAGAAGCATGTACCAGCAAGCATCGACCAACACACAAGAACAAACGTAATCAGCTCGAAAGGCATGTGCTTTCCATGGACACTACTACAGCTATCAACAATCTCCCTCAGAAGAAACAAGACAAAAGAGTGCCTCTTATCAGTTGTGAGATATTTGATCAAGTCTTCGAGCGTACTCTCCTTGACAGCGGATCTTCTATCAACCTTTTGCCCTCGTTCCTAATGCAAGAATTTGGGCTAGGTACGCTCAAGTCAACACAGATCATCCTTCAGTCCGCTGACCGATCCACCAAGCGACCTAGAGGTCTGGTGGAAGACGTTGTGGTGAAGGTGCGGGAGATGTAATTCCCTGTTGATTTCGTGGTCCTTGATATGAACTCACCCACACCCTTACTCCAAACCCCTATAATCCTTGGACGACCATTCTTGAGTACCTCAGGTGACGTGGTTGACTACGGGTCCGGCAAGATCACTTTCCGCTCAAACAACAAGCAGATCACTATAGACATGATCAGAGAGCCGAATGCCACGACTGATGAGAGCCATGCAGTATCAGAAGCAGACTGTGACTTTATTGCAGAGATCAGAGACTCATCACTTTCATTGAATGATTCATGAACCCGAGAAATCCTCACTCTCGAGGAGGACTTGGAAAGCACAATTGACTTATACTCCGATGATTCTTGGGAGACAGACTCTCAGATGTTGGCGCAACTATGTGATTTCGAGAATTCACTCTAGCCCGAACATAATGAGCCTAGTACAGAGCTGTTCAGCACATCATCGGGATCTCAACAGAATACTGAGGATGGTAGCTCCATCAATGAAGTACATCCCACCACCAGTATAGTGTCTGAAGTGACCAACAAGTTGGACAGATCAGGACCAGAACTCAAAGCCACTCCCTGCAGGCCTGAAGTATGCTTTCCTTGCGGGTGAAGAACACATGTATCATGTCATCATCAGTAGCAGGCTGAACCCGGATCAGGAATCTCGACTTCTTGAGGTTCTAGAAAAGAACCGCAAGGCACTTGGTTGGTGCATATCAGATCTCCGTGGGATAAATCTAGCTTTGTGTTCACACCACATTTATCTGAAAGAAGATGCTAAGTCATCCCGCGAATTCCAAAGAAGACCGAATCCAAACCTCCGGGACGTCGTCATGAAAGAGATCATGAAATGGTGTGATACATGCTTCATCTATCCCATCTCCGATTCAAAATGGGTAAGCCCACTGCATGTAGTTCCAAAGAAATCAGGGCTTACCATGGTTACCAATGACAAAGGAGAGGAAATATCCACTCGGGTACCAACATCCTGGCGGGTGTGTGTTGACTACCGCCGTCTTAATGCAGCAACTAAGAAGGACCACTTCCCCTTGCCATTCATAGATCAAGTTTTGGAAAGACTAGCAGACAAGGAGTTCTTCTGCTTTTTGGATGGGTATTCCGGGTACAACCAGGTGGCAATCGCTCCCGAAGATCAAGAGAAGACTAACTTCACTTGCCCGTTCGGTACCTACGCCTTCAGGAGAATGCTCTTTGGATTATGCAACGCACATGCGGCATTCCAAAGATGCATGCTAGCAGTGTTCGTCGAGATGGTAGGCAGTTTTCTCGAGGTGTTCATGGACGACTTCTCAGTCTATGGTGACAGTTTTGATTCTTGTCTTGGACACCTAGACAGAGTGCTTCAGAAATGTTGTGAAGTCAATTTGGTGCTTTCATGGGAAAAGAGCCACTTCATGGTCACCGAAGGAATTGTACTGGGTCATGTCATTTCCAAACGTGGCATGGAAGTCGACCGGCAAAGGTGGATGTTATTGCCAATGTAGAGCCACCTCAGTCAGTAAAAAATGTAAGCTCATTCCTAGGGCATGTGGGATTTTACAGATGATTCATCAAGGATTTTAGCCACATCACCCGACCTTTAACAGAGCTTTTATGCATGGGAACTGAGTTCAATGTCGATCACCAGGTTCTCCTAGGATCTTATCACTCAAGCTCCAGTCCTACAGCCGCCGGATTGGTCTCTTCCTTTTGAGATCATGACTGATGCGTCAGACTTTGCAGTCGGGGTTGTTCTGGGATAGAGAAAAGAAAAAGCGCCCTATGCCATTCACTATGCCAGCAAAACATTAGATGAGGTGCAAAGAAATTACACTTGTAACAGAAAAAGAGTTGCTGGTTGTGGTTTTCGCCCTGAAAAAGTTCAGATCCTATTTGCTTGGATCAAAAGTTACCATTTTTACAGACAACTCTACTATCCGGTACCTACAACAGAGGAAGGATGCCAAGCCAAGACTGATTAGATGGATCATTCTTCTCCAGGAATTTGATTTGGAAATCAGGGACAAGCCTGGAGTTCGGAATGTGGTAGCAAACCATCTTTCTAGAATTGAGCAGCAAGAGCCTCCCCTGAACAATGCACCTATCACAGAAACCTTTCCCGATGAGTCAATTTTAGTAGTGGATTCCCTCCCTTGGTATGCTGATATAGTCAATTACCTCACCTTGGGGGTAATACCATCGGATTGGACAATAAATCAGAAGAACAAATTCATGTCGACCATCCGTTTTTATCAATGGGAAGATCCTCTCTTATTCAGGGAAGGAGCGGATTGCATTTGGCGCAGGTGCATACCTCAGAAGAAGCATTATAGTGTCCTCAAGCACTGTCACTCGCTCAAATCTGGTGGACATCACTCTGGAGACTGTACAGCAGCTAAAGTACTTCAGTGTGGCTTCTGGTGGCCCACACTATTCAAGGATGCAGCAGTATTGATTAAACGATGCATTGACTGTCAGAGATTGAAGGGTACACTCACTGCAAAAGATTCGATGCCTCTGAAGATCATTCAGATAGCGGATGTTTTTGATGCATGGGGCATTGATTTCATGGGGCCTTTCCCTAACAGTCAGGGTTTTGAGTACATCCTTCTTGCCGTATATTACGTAAGTCGTTGGGTTGAAGCAAATTCCCGCTCAAGCCGCTGACAGCTGGACAGTGTGCCGATTCTTGAGAGATAACATCATTGCACGGTTCGGGATTCCGAAGATTCTCATATCATATGGGGGTAGGCATTTCATTAACAAAGAGGTCAAGAAATTAACTAAGGAGTATGGCATCGACCATCGAGTCGCATCTCCTTATCATCCTCAGACCAATGGCATGGCCGAATTGTCGAACAGAGAAATCAAGACGATCCTTCAGAAACTTGTAAGGCTAGACAGAAAGAACTGGTCTCAACTCTTCGACTCAGTCCTCTAGGCTTACAGAACCGCCTACAAGTCTCCTTTGGGCATGTCGCCCTATCATCTTGTATATGGGAAGCCGTACCATTTGCCTGTCGAATTAATTCACAAGTCTTTATGGGCAATTAACATGTGCAATTTGGACTACCGAAAAAGTGGTCAAAAAATAAAAGATGATCTGAACATACTCTTGGAGTTCTGAGACTATGCATAATATAACACATTGATGTACAAGGAAAAGGTGAAATGCTGACATGACCGGCACATCAGATGAAAGACCTTTGAAGTTGGACATAAGGTGTGGTTATTTGATGCAAAGTTACGGATCTTTCCGGGCAAATTAAAGAGTAAGTGGACAGGGCCATTCCGAGTTCGTGAAGTGCGTGACAATGGAAGTATTGCCATATCAGAATTGTCTCCTGATGCACAACCATTCGTCGTCAACGGTCAACTCCTGAAGCCTTACCTCGAGACTGATACATTCTTGGCCGTTGTCGACGCTATCCAGCTTCTGCACTTTGATGAAACATCCACAACATTGTCAGCGTCAGAAGATTCAGACCGCACCTCAAAAACTATTTATCTGATTTCTTCTTTTCTTCTTTTCATTTTCTATTTTCTTTTTCTACCAAATAGGTGTTGCTTTATTGAAACATTGCAAGTGACCTCTTATTTCTTTCATCTTAATTTGCAATTCGGTCGCCGTTATTTTATTTAGTTGCATGCATACCCTCATTTGTTAACTTTAAGTTCTTGAAGTATTTTCACCGTAGATTGCATCATCTTTTCAAGAATTCTCTCTCTCGTCGCCATGTATTAAAATTCTAATTAAGCTTCAAAGAAGAAAAAAATTACAAGTTTGCTTAGTCCCTGTGGATACGAACCTCTACTTGCCGCATACTTTTTTCATACTTTCATCGTGCTCGTAGTTGTAATATTATTTGTTTGATTGTGGTTTTTCGTGGAACAACAATGACGTGGTAAAAACAACTTTTTAAACCGCGTAAAATCGCATCAACAGGTGCTGCCCTTGTATCCATTGCCTATACTTAGGACCCACCTTACCCTAAGTATAGGGGGGTATGCACCCCGAGTCTCTTTCTTCGTCAATCTCCTCGTTTGTCTCCTCTTCTTGACTATACTCAGGGATACTTTACCCTAAGTATAGGGGGAGACAATCTGAGTACGATCTGTCCATTCTCATCCTTGACCATCCCCGCCTTGTGTATAGTCTGCTATACTTAGGATTATTTGATCCTAAGTATAGGGGGACGGTCAACTTCTTGATTTCTTTATCTCCTTATTCATTCATTCTTTCGACTTTTATCTACTTAGACCGAGTTATGTCTTTACTTCTTCTCTTTAATCTATGAGGACATAGCTCGAGCCAAGTATAGGGGGGTCGTATATACTATGTATATACTATAAGCCATAACTCGTACTGTAAATAAAAATACTACCTGGAGCTAAAAATAATGTTAAAAGTATTTCTATTACAATGATAAAAGATGATTGTGAGCTCCTTAGACTCTTTTTGTCCGTACTGATTAATAAATCAGGAAAAACACATTGTGCAAAATGTTCTCCTTGTGAAGAAATCTTTTGAAAATTGTGTGAAAACTATTTTTGTAAAAAAAATGTTCAACCTTTGTAAATATTTTTGTTTGCAAAATTTATTTTCTTTGAGTGAAATAAAAATGTTTGAAAAGCGGTTTGCAAATGGTTGGAAAAATAGTTGTAAAATTATTTTGAAAAATCTATCTATATTGTTTGAAAAACCCTTGCAAAATGATTTTCAAATGTGTGTACATGTTTGTAAAAATATTTTGGACTATAGTCTTCAAAATCTTTTGAAAATGATTTCCAAATAAGTATGAGGAGTATACACAAAAATTTCTCATGCAAAAACAAGCAATAATTCCAAATAAAACTTATAAGAGCCTAAACCATTTTGTACATAAAAAGTAGTTTTTCTTCGTATATACTGATTAATAAATCAGGTTAAATATCTTCGCAAAATGATTTGAAAAATGATGTGAACCATTTGGAAAACTTTCTGCGAAATGTTTTCAAACCATGTAAAATCGCGTTGTTTGTAAAATGTTCTTCTTTGTGTGAAATAAAGGATTTAAAAACCTATGTGCAAACGGGTTGGAAAATGTTAGTAAAAACTATTGTGGAAAATGTATATACATAGTATGACAAATCTTTGCAAAATAGCTTTCAAATGTTTTAAATATTTGCAAAAATTATTTTGTACTATAGTTTTCAAAATTATTTTCAAATAAATTTGAGGAATAAAAGCATCATTAAATATATATATATATATATCATAAATAAAATACATTAAATTCTTTATCAATTGTATATACACCTAAATAAGTCACTTTGTTAAAACCTATAAAAATATTTAAATTCTTAATTCTTGTAAATATAGAAAGTACGCCCGTGTAAATAGTTGTACATATGTTATTGGAATACCAAATTCTTTTTTTAAAAAAAATATTTTTGTAAAGTTTTTCTCTTTATTTTCAAATTCTTTATTCTTTGCATAGCATGTGCATATCATTCATATTCTTTTTGAGTGAGCTTGATGATTGAACCAATCCAATAAAGTCTAAAATTGGAGCTTGGTTGGACCTTACTGCACCTAACTGCACTGCAATCTTATGGGAACTAGGTTTAAGGTACTTCAGGTCTATTCATACTTAATTCTTTGAGAAATCAGGGCTGGGTTCAAGTCACCTCAACAGACTAAACAGAACTTTTCGAGACATACGCATGATTCTTGTCGACCAGGACCTAACTTGGACACTTGCACTTTTCACTTGGCTCAACTCGGTTGGAGTGGTGAGGGGGTTAGATTTGCCAGTCTGAGACGCACACGGATGGAAACATTCATCCTCGTCTAGGGAGGGAAGTGCACCCCAACCTGGTCTAGTTTCAATGAAGTCGAATGACAAGAGAGTGTGGGTTGCGATAAAGCTTCAAAAGAGGGATAGTCTTCTGGCTCAAGAGGAAAAAGTCCTTATGTAAATGCTGCTGTGAATAGTATTTCAAAAAAAACTCCAAAAAAAGTGGACAGGCTTGAAAATAAAAATAAAAGTGCCTGCCGGAGTATGTATATATGTTGTATAGAAAATAAGCAAGCTTGAGCATCAAAGTCATACCATGTGAGCCTACAGCTGGATGACTTGACTACACTGGTCTTGCATCCCAAGATAGTTAGCTACACTAGCTACCGTCCATTCTTTTCTCCCCCCCCCTCCTCTTGAGTTGAATGCCACTTGAACTTAGAAGGGAATACCCCGCTCCTCGATGATAGAGGGTTGGATTGGGGAATCATTGGGTTGCCATTCTGGAGAAGTTAGTTCCATTATCATTTCAGTTGGGGAGAGCCAATATCACTTACACTGTACAAGTCAGCTTCATAGTCATAAGGGTTTGCGTAAGATGTAGGCCAGTTCTGACCAGGCTATTGAGATGGGTTGAACCGAGTTCTGTGACTCTCGAAGGCTGTTGTGTTTTAAAGTTGGTTCCTGACCAGGTTCTACACACATCCACACTCAAGGTCTAACAGAAGCTCCAAATTCTGATTTTGTAAGGACAGATATTGCACTGAAAGCAATCCTATTCACTCTATCTTTTTCAAACTTCTTTTTCTTTTCTTCTTATTCTTTTCTCTTTTTTGTACTTATTGAATAACTATTTGCTAGGGACTAGCAAAGGCAAGTATAGGGGGGTAATGAATCTCCATTTCATCACCTTTATTCTATCATTTTGGCCTTGAAAACCCTAGCTAATGCATGTAAATAACATTAATTTATCCATAATAATATTTATGATTTATTGTATTTCTTGCACATAAAATAAGGTTTTTAATGCCAAAATTATAGAATAAAGAGAAGAAAAGAAAAAGGAATAAAATATTGCAAATATTTTATGACCCTAACCCCGAGACCAAGTCTTGAATGGAATTGGTCGACAAGGAATAAAGTAGGGGGAGATAAGGGCCAAGAATACAATAAATATCTCATTTATTCATTATTGATTTATGCATTTTTAACACATATTTTATATCTAATTATTTATTCATCAAATAAGGAAATTTTGTACATAAAAGTTGTAGATAATAATGTAAATAAAAATACAAAAATGAGTTTGTACAAAAATAATACACAGTGTTTATTTTACACACAGAATAAAAAGCCAGAAACCAAACTTCACATACCCATATCTTCCTAATAAAAACTCAAACATAGAAAAATCACCTCTAATTGTATATAACTTTTCATGAGCTATTTAATGGTGGTGGTTTTATATTTTTTGGAGTTACTGTGCAAAAGATAGGTTTTGGGCCCCTATTGTACATAATACCGATTAAAATATTCAATTTATTCATTACTTATTAGTTTTACGAATTCATATTTTTATAATTTTGTAAACATTATCTATAATATATGTGTACATCAAAATCAAAATAAAACTAACAAGAAAATGAAAAATAAAATAAAGTTATATAAAAATATAGATGAAACGCCTATATGTATATAAAAGGAAATTATATTCTTTAATTATTTTATTTTTTTATATTTTTAGAATATTGTCAATATCATGTATATTCTATTAAAATTACAAAACAAAAATAAAAACTCATTAAAATACATTAAAATAAAAAGGAAGTATATAAAACATAGGCAAAACATCTATACTTATACTTATACAATTCATATACCTATTTATTTAAATGTGCAAATAAACTCATAAAAATCAAATAAAAATATATTTATACTCACAAAAACAAGTTATAAATATATAAAATAAGAAAATAAAATAATATATACAAAGTAAAAATAGAAATGCACAAAACATAGTTGAATATACCTATAAACTCATAAAAATTAACTACTAATAAATCAAGCCAAAAAATAAATAAAAATCATATTAAAATACTACATTTAATAATAAACATTTTTTATACTCGAAAAATAATAAAATAATTTACTACTTAAATTAATTATTTTCTAATAAAACCTTCTGTTTTATCCTTTAGCGGCTGACGTGGACCAATCCGCGCACGGCCTTCGTTGACCTCTGGTCAACTGTCCCATCTGCTGCTCTGAGTCGTCAGACCTGTTGAATCCCCGATTTTCTAGCATTTTTCATGGGTATCTCCTCCATCTATCGCACTTGCTTCTTTCACAAGAATTGTTCCTGGCACTTTGTACATACACGTCAACACCTTGGATCGCTTGTACATACACCAGATCGATCGTTAATCGTCGGTCAATAAGGGTGCCCAGTAATGTTTATAAATAACTCAGCTCTTCCTCCTTCGCAAATTTGGTCAATTCTACCCTTCTCCCTTCCTTGTATTCGGTCCTAGGAGCTTCCTTGTGACAGGAGGGATCTCTTGGCGCCTTGAATCGGTCGGAGGAGGTGGGAGCTGCACTTATGGCGGCGCTCCGGCGATTGCCACGCTCCCTGGTTCCCACCAGGTATTGGAGCTCTTTTCTTGCTTTATTAGGTAGATTTCGATTCCAATATTTATTTCCCGTCATTAGTTTAGTTTGTAGTTAAGTAAGTCGTCGTGAATCGGTTGAGTCGTAGTTCATCGGAGCTCTGCTCCGGCGACGACTTCCGAGCCTTCCAGTGATTTTCCGACCCCCTTACCGCAACCATATCATTCCCTATCGCGTTCTCCATCTCCCTCACGCCCCAGATCAACCAGAGCCCACGTGGCTTCGCGAATCGAGGTTCATCTCTGCCGCTCGCCGGAACCTCGCCGCCCCTCTTCGTTTTTTGCGCAAAAGCTTCAAACCCCAAGTCGAGGGTGAAGTCCTCGAACTGCTTGTTCTTCCTGTGCAGGTCTTGACTTAAAAGGAGCCCTCTTGGGCTTGATTGATTCCAGGGAGAGGTTCCTGGAGATCTCCCCCTTCCTCAAGCTCGCCCGACCGATTGGGACCTCCAGGAGCCAAGCGGCTACTGTCGATCGATGCGGGATACCTCCAGGAACGTGTAGAGCCACTCGGCATGGACGGAGGAGGCCGGAGGCATCGGATATTCATGATCGAAGCTCGCCACGCGCGAGCTTCGTCCCTGTTCTTCCACCTTGCTTCATCACCGTCCGATCAAGATGAGCTCCCAGATGCGTCAGCCACCGTTGGATGAAGCCTCGCTCAGACGTCGGATCATCCGATCCGATCTAATCTCAGCCATCCACCTTCGAAACATCATCGATCGTCAGATGGAGGCCACGTGTATAAGTGAGAAGCCATCAACCGTCCATCAGCGCCTAATAGAGGTAATTTACACCTTTAACCCCTACCATTTTGTATTTATCATTTAGTCCCATAAATATTGTGTAACGTTTAAAATAAAGTGGATATTTTGTAAAAAGACCCCTAGGTTTATTGTATTTACATTTAGGTCCAATCCATGTCAACTCACGTGCGCTCCCACGTGGGTTTGGAAAAATTGCACTAGAACCCCTTGTATGTATTTGCATTTCGTAAAGGTCCATTAAATAAAATTTATAGTGTTATCTTTTTTGTGGAATTTGCACATGGACCCCTGTACTTTATGAAATTGCGTTTTGGTCCCTGTGTGTGAGTCGTGTGTAGTCCCACGTGGTAGGTAAAAGTGCAATGGGCCCCACTGGCGAGTTTTGAAATTTTTAATCGGTCCTAAAACTTCATGTTAACGTTTAAAAGTTTTGGTATATTTGCACAGAACCCCCTGGACTTTATTTTATTTGCAAAAATACCCCTGGCAGGGTTGGAATTTCTTTTTGTTTCCTCTATTTATTTCATGCATCTATAAAACCCCAAAAATAACCAAAAAATGTCATAAGTTCATGTTGCATTGTATTATCACGCTATATTTTTATTCTGTATTATTATTGCATTTTCATATTTATAAAAATTCAAAAACATGCATTTTTACTATTATTTGCATTATACAATCCTAAAAAAATATAAAAACTTCTTAAAAAATTCCCAAAAAAATATTTTTTGTGTCTCTTAGTGTGTTTGATCTTTTATCCAAAAATCACTAAAAAATATTAAACAAAACCCCTAAAAATTAGAAAACCCCAAAAACCTTCATAAAAATAGTAAAAATCCCTGAAAAATAAAAAAAATACAATATCTATTTCTGAATTTTCTGTATTTTATTATCTTTGTTTTAAAATTAATTTAAGGAATTTTCGACACTACTTGATATTTTTCATCCTCATTTTAATTTCGGCCAACAATTTGTTCTATTGTTTACTCGTATTTTTGCTTTTAAAAAATACCAAAAAATTAGGAAAAATCTAAAAAAATCATAAAAACATTAAAAAATATAAAAATCACAAAAATACTTTATTTTCTGTATTTTGAGTATTTTTC
This sequence comes from Ottelia alismoides, assembly GCA_037367405.1. NCBI lineage: Eukaryota > Viridiplantae > Streptophyta > Magnoliopsida > Alismatales > Hydrocharitaceae > Ottelia > Ottelia alismoides. The sequence continues at coordinate 866,028 of JAZKJV010002102.1, forward strand.
CTAATGTTTATCTCTCTCTTATCTCTAGTGTATATATATATATTCCATATATATATTATATCTTTATTAAAAGAAAAAGAAAAAAATATAAAATATAAAAAGAAAATATAAAATCAGAAAATTAAAAATCAAAATATAAAAATATAAAACTAAAAATAAAATAAAATAAATATAAAATTAAAATTAAAAAAACCCACAAAAAGACTTGTGTGCATACAGGACTAGCTTGTATATAAATAATTGTAGGCTACCCGTTTTTTGCTCTCTGTGGTTCGACCTCTACATACTTACGCACTATGTATCATTATTGTGGGTTAATTGCTGATTAATAGGGGTTTCGTGAGCGGTAGCCATAGCGACTTTGTCTCCGCCTTGTGTGAGATGTATTTTGACCCTCGCAAAACCCGTGTTATCAACGACCTTCGGAAGAATAGTCTTGATTTCCCTGTTCGACACTTCAGCAAGACCATTAGTCTGAGGATGATACGGTGTGGCTACTTGATGGTCTATGCTGAACTCGCTAGCAGGGGCCTTTACCTTGTCGTTGACGAAATGAGACCCCCCGTCAGATATCAAAACTCTAGGAACTCCGAACCATGAAATGATATTCTTCCTCAAAAATCTGCAAATAGTCCTAGCATCTACGGTTGGGGCGGGGATGGCCTCAACCCAATGACTCGCATAATCAATGACCAACAGAATGTACTCGAAACCCTGACTCTTAGGGAATGGACCTATGAAATCGATGCCCCATGCGTCAAAAACCTTACAAAAGTGAATGGGCTGCATCGGCATGATATCACGCTGTCCACAAGTACCCATCCTCTGACAATCAGTACACCTCTTCACGAACTCATCAGAGTCCTTGAAGAGAGTAAGCCACCATAGGCCGAATTGGAGAACTTTCTGTGACGTTCTCCTCCCAGAGTGGTGTCCTCATGCCTCAAGCTTGTGGCAGCAAGTGAGGACGCTATGGTGCTCCTCCTGAGGAAGGCACCTAAGCCAGATGCTATCCCCTCCTTCATGATAAAGGATGGGATCCTCCCAGTGATAGAACTTGGTCTTCACGAGGAAGGTCTCAAGTCGCTGCCTGGGCTAATCTTGTGGAACTTTCTTGGCAACAAGATAGTTCATAATGTCGGCGTACCACGGGAGAGAGGCGATAGCAAGGATCACCTCATCTGGGAAGGTCTCACAAATAGGCTCAATCTGGTCAGAATCCTCAAGAAACTCCAATCGGGAGAGAAGATCCGCCACCACATTCTTGACTCCAGGCTTATCCTTAATCTCTATGTCAAACTCCTGGGCATGTTCTCTCTGATTTGATCAAACTTTTTCGGCCAAATCGACACAAACTGCTCATTGATTTCACATATTCCATTCCATCCCCGATCATATTCCATTTCTATGTCCATATCCACATCTGTTCATCTTTGGTCGATTGGATCAGAGGTCGATCCCTAATCCTTCACTTATGTTGGGGATCTCCATCTATTTCCCCTTTTTGTGAACGTAACTTTCGATCGAGGCGTGTTCTTGGGTCGCATGTACATTTCCAGGAAGCAGATCATATGGATCTGATTATATCACTTGTAGGATCAGCAGGGATCGAGGACCGTGTCATCACCGTCGATCGAGCTCCGTTGACAATAGTTGGAGAACGGAGCCTTGAAACACGAACAAGCATGGAGCTTCGTTCCGCCGTGTGCGCCGAGCCTCCTCCATCACTGCGAGTTGCAGACAACGATTCATTGAATGCTCCACCGAGATCCAATCATCTAGAGCTTTTGATTCTATCCACTGCCTCTGATTATCTGGAGCATGCAGGTACTCTTTTCAGATGCCGATTGAATTTGTTCTAAATCTCATCTATTTCTGCAGGATTTGGAAATATAGACATCGTCTAATCGAGATCCGGGTAGCATCTTCTCTTAGATTCCCTATAGCAATCACCACAATAAGAGAGCACTCAAACAACAACCTCTGGATATCCATCGCCTAGAGGAAATCTAATCGAGCCGCTCGAGAAATCGTCGTTGCCTGTAGATACGAGGACCACCTGGAGCAGTTCGTCAAAATGGGGGAAGAACATCCAATTTTCCAAAATCTATCAAAGCCCTACGGTCAAGCTTTAATCGTATGGCCGTGATCGTGCCACAAGTCAGATTAGGATGACAAAGCTATCTCTGTCGTATGCTACCCCACCGCTGAAGGGGCAAATCGCACATGACCTCACGCTCTGTCGTATGCAGGACAATCGCACATGACCTCACGCGCACACGAGAGATTTCGTGGATGATTTACAGATTCAACCCTGTGAATTCTGTTTATTTGTAAACAGAAACAAGATGAGACTCTAGCACGTGCTTCAGCATGTGACCATTGGAGATTTTGCATTGATACCCCACGGTTTCATTTTAATTACAAACAGGTCTCGCCCAGCTTTAGATCACGTGTTCAACCACGTGATCCACTGAACTTTTATGAAGTAGCCTCAAACTTCTGTTGTATTACAAGCAGGTCCAAGTCTAAGTGGCTGAGCAACCACGTGATTGGTACGTGGTATGCTGTGATTATTGCATGAGAACCAACCTATTTTCCTGCTTATTACATGTATACCCATGTACACTGTACATAATACTATACACGTTATTTACACATTCAAACAAAATACTTATTATAAAAATAAAATAAAAATACATATAAATACTTAGTATTATACTATATAAAATATTAAAAAAGTTATCAAAAGTAAAAATATTTTTTTATTTTTAAATAAATTTTAATAATATAAAAAATACATAAAAATACAAAAATACATAGAAATAGAAGGTTACTTTTGAAAATCCTAAAAATTATATACAGTATCTTTTACTATATTTTATATATTAACCAAAATAAAAAAATTGAACATTAAAATCAATAAAAATCAAAAATACATAAAAACTTCAAAAATACATAACTAATTTAATAAAAATAAGAACAATACATGTTATACCTCATTGGAAAGGTTTTTTTACCTAATTTTCAATAAAAAAATAAATACCATTTTCTACTTTTAAAATAAAAAATATATTCCTGATTTCATAAGAAACTTCAAAAATAATTAAAGCCAAAAAATATTAAAAACCTTTAAAAATTCACAAAAACAAGAAATCAAATTAAAAATATAAAATTACAAAAAAAAATAAAATATAAAATATAAAATTAAATACCTATATTTTTATTCTTATAGGTATGTAAAAACACAAAAACGGTATAAAATCAATAAAATCAAATAAAAATTCAGAAGAAAAATACATAAAAAATAAATACAAATTAGGAAATTCTTATACCTTAGATACTCTACCTTTTTACCTTAGTTTCCACAGTTTGCCTCCCTAAGTTCGACACTTCCGTAATTATTATTATACACATTAGTTTAGGAGTATAAATAATAAAAAAATTTTGGTAAGATTCACACGATCGATTAAGCGATACTATTCTTCTTTTATAGTAGTAGATTGGGTGGTTTTTCACAGAACTAACTTGGCTCTTCATGCCCCATTTTTTCTATTTTTTTTATGCTTCCGTAGATTTTCACTAGTATATCCTTATATTATGTCATTCAAGTTTCGTGCAAATCAAAGACTCCTACGGCCTCCATCTAGACGTGGTCTATTTCAACAATTCTACGATTGTTGAAAAATGACTATCTATATGGGGGTTGTAGGAGTCCCTGTTTCACATGAAACTTAAATGACATAATATAGTTTAGTGATGAATTTTAATGAAAGTATTTTTCAAAAAATAAAAAAATGGGAAAAATAGAGCAGGGGGAGCCAAGTTAGCTTCTGGACCACATGATTCTGTTTTCTCTCTCCTGGTCTTCTCTCTCCTGGGTGAATCATGTGGTCCAGAATCATCCCTCTCATGCTCTCACAACTTTTTGCTCTCATAGGATCACTCCTATATATATATATATAATCCCCAATGGGCCATGTGCCATTTAAAGATGGGATGATCCCCCAATTCCATCCATCATATTCAATCTCAAAAAAGTAAGAACCGCATTTCTAATGAAAGGAAATTAAATTTAGAAATTATAAGCATTTCTAATAATAGTATAGCTTTATGGAAAGAGGAACGCTTGAAACACAATTCCAAAGGTTATTGAAATGGGATCAAATATTACTGAGGAATTATTGAGAAATAATAAACCTATTTAAGAATTATTGATGAAATGTAATTAAAATCAAAGAATTGATGAAGATATAAGTTACTGGCAACTTCATATAAGTTAGTAAAGCTATAATATCACTTGCTGAAGTTTTGATATATGTTACTAAAGCCATCTATAGTTACTTTACAAAAGCTATAATATCACATTTACTTGTAACTTTATATAAGTTACTGAAGTTGTGATATCACTTACTAAAGTTTGAATAGTCATTAGTTGAGCAATCTATATAGTTCGTATTTACTTGTAACTTCATATAAGTTACTAAAGCTATGATATCACTTATTGAATCTTGGATATATATGACTGAAGTTGTCTATAGAGTTCATATTTAGTTGAAACATCATGTACTTTACTAAATCTATAATATCTCTTAGTGAAGCTTGCATTTTTATTACTGAAGCCGCTAGATATTACTTACTGATGAAGCGTGCTCATTCCATCTCTAAATAGCAAAGAGTCCATTGGATAAGCCTTCTATATATAATATATATAAGAAAAACTTGAATGAGGTGCCACATTTCTTATAGTATAGTGTGGCACCTATTAGGAGTCTTTTTTATTAGAATCAACGACGTCTAACAAGATCATCTTTTTGATCCAAAACTACCTACAAAATAACATTTATATTTTTCATTTTTAGAATCGATTAATCATCTCCCCCTTTTCATGTGATTATCACATTGATAATTGCTTCCACATTAAGTATTTCCAAATATAGTATATTCCTACGAAAAGGGATCTCATCTTTCCTCGTCCTCTTGATTTCCAAAATTTGTCATTTTTTAATGCTAAAGAATTCTTCGGAGGATGTCGTCGGTAGAGGCTACATCGGAGGCTGTGATTGGCATGACTATTGTTTCTGTTCCTCATCCTCTTACATGTTATGTATGTTGTTCTATTTGATCTATTAGGGTTTTTATCTTGTTTATTTGATTATAAACAACATAAAAATAATATATTTTTCTTGTTTATTATCATCATCTCTTAGATTTGATTTAAGAAGGATACATTTTAGTTAATGAAATCCTATACATAATAATGTATTTTAATAGAAATATAGTTGACATTAAATTAAGTTTTTTGTTTTCAAATTTGAATCCTATTGATTTTGAGTTCAAGTATCATAAGCAAGAAGAGCATTCTTTACAAGGCTTACGTTTGTTTAGTTAATTATTGGTTGTTAACAAGTTCTAAGGAAATCTTACATAATGTTGTCTTATTTTGTAGGACATCATGCGATATTTTCAAAACGATTGCATATTTTACAAAGAAAGTGCGAATTTTACAAAAATCGTCATAGTTTTATCTAACATCCTTGAAAAAGATATTGACAAAAAATGTGAATCGCACTTGATTATTACAAATATGCAATTCGTTTTACAAAACTCATAAAAAGTTCACAAAAGAAAGATGTAATTTCTAAAAAAAAGTCTGATAGGTTGAAATCACATCGACTATTGACAAAATACCAAAGTGATGGATTAATATATTGTAATTCCGTAAATTATTTTAAAAATACATATAATTCACAAAAATAAAATGTATTTTACCAAAAAATATGTTTGGTCGATTCATTATGGATGAAATATCAAAGGAATCGGATTAAACATCATGTATTTTAAAACAATCCTCTAAAATTAGTATGTTTCCACGTCTGTAATAATTAACAAATCCATAATTTAACCATATTGTGTATTACAAAATATAGTTACAACATCGTTATCAAAGCATATCATATATTAGGAAACAAAACTGATTGAAAATAAAAGAATAGCCAAATTTGGGACATTTGTCCGCTCACATGAGCATTTATACTTTTGTATTTTCGAACACGATTTTTAAAACAAACACAATAGATCGAAAAGATAATCCTTAGTGAGTACCTCCATGATCTTAGATGGGTATCATGAAGGGAGGAATTGTGCGAATATATAGAGTTCCCGTGAGTAGGAAAATCCATTAGAGCAACAAAGAAGGTGGTGGTGAAGGACTAAGAAAGGCAACAAACTACTGAGGCACAACAAAGGAAAAAGGGTGGTGATGAAAAGGTAGAAAGAAAGTTATCGACCAGTTACATCGAGAAAATGGTGGTAGCTATCACAGGGGTAAATCTCAACTTCGAATTTTGATACTAACCTGTGCGGCGTTAGCATCTCGCAAGCTAACCGACCTTCCCCTTTACGGGTAGATGTACACTAGCACGTCGAGTAAGCATGCCATTAGAATACTCGAACACAAGCACTCAAGCATAAGGACACAAGAGCAATGGCACTGAACCCTCTTTGTATTAGCAAGAGACTCACTATAAGTGTGTTGTTTACAAATGAGCTCTACCCCTGCTTATATACATAAGATGGGGGTATACGAAAGGACACCATTATTACATGTACAATGAATGCAAGGATTCTTTGTCTTCTGTGGAGACCCTTCGTCTTCCAAGATGACTCTTCACATGCCTTGGCTCTTAATCTTTTGTTCAATCTCTTCATCTTCTGCAATCGACGCCACGCCGCCCGCTCTATCAGCATGCCATGTCGTCTGCCTCATCAACAAGCTATGTCATCACACCACGTCATCAGGGGGTCCCATGATCCTACATAGGATGTTGTATCTCAAGCTCTATCAAGTGTTGTCAAACAATTGTGTTGTGCCAAGGGGAACCTGCAGTCTCGATCTTCGTGCGGTAAACCCCATCCTTAGTTGTCCGTAAGCTAAGGTAAAGTCCTCCAGAATTTCATTGTGCGGCCACCGAACCACATGGTCGTGAGATACCGATATCGCATGGTATTCCCGTACCGCAGGAGTTGGGGGAGTTACATGTCTCCCTAACCTGATCCATCAGGCATCCGCAACTGATCTTGCATCTTCAAGAAATCATTGATGAGGTCCTCGAATTGCCATGGGGTTGTATCACATTCCCAGCTTGCCTCCTTCTCTGAGAGTCCCTTCCATTTGACAAGGAAGAAGATCCTCCAGTTCTTTTTGCTATGGCCCTCTACGCGCTTGCCAAGAATATTCTCATCTACCTTCATATGTCGACCCGGACGTTAGGAGGGCCATGTTTTGATGCTCTCCTGGTGTTATCTTATATGTCCTCATCACTCCTTCAGGAAGCTGACATGGAACACATGATGCAACTTTAGTTTCTCTGGAACACGTAGTTGATAGACGAGCAGTCCCACGCATCGAACTATCTCAAAGGGTCCATCGTAATGAGAAATGAGCCCTTTGTGCGCCATCTTCTTCAAGATTTTCTTTCAAATCTGGGGCGTAAGCTTCAGCAGCATCTTCTCCCCAACCTGGAACTCGACCAGCCTACGACTCTTATCAGTCGCCTTCTTCATCCTACATTAAGCGTGAGCCAACGCATCCTTCGCTTCCTCCCACCGATCTTGTCTCTCCATTGCAAAGCGGTGTGTGATATGACACCGTCCTTGGCTGTTCTGCTTAGCCACTTTGTGTAGTGTCATGGGTTGCCTACCCATCACTATCTCGAATGGACTCTAGCTTGTGGTGGAGGTCTGTAGCAGATTGTAGCAGAATTGGGCAGTGTCAAGGAACTCACCCAATTATGTTAATTGGCTGTCACATAATGCCTAAGACACTCTTCCAGAAGGCATTGATCCGCTCCGTCTGTCCATCCATCTGCAGGTAATTGCTGGTAGAGAATTTGAGATCGGATCCCAGCATCTCAAATAAGGTCATCCAGAACCAACCTGTGAACCGAGCATCGTGGTCACTCATGATGTCCAATGGTATGCCCCGGTGCTTCACCACGTTCTGTAAGAACGACTTCGTCGTGGTCTCTATCGTACATTCCTGGGGTGCTGGCACGAACATCACGTATTTTGAGAAGCGGTCAACTACCAACATCACCGCATTATTCCCATCCACCTTCGGGAACCCACTGATGAAGTCTATAGAGATGCTCTTCCATGGACGTGAAGGAATGGGCAGGGTCTTCGGCAATCTTGTTGTCTTCTTCTTCTCTTTCTTGTCTTGTTGGCATACAAGACAAGTACGTACATAGACTTCCATGTATTCCTCCATGCTTGATTAGAGGAGTGCCAGCATGCGCTCCACTTCTGGATGACCAACCCATTGTGCGTCATGTGCTTCCTTTAGCAACATTTTCTTTAAGCCAGTGCTCGAGGGGACATAGGGCCTCCTGCCCTTCGCATAGAGAATGCCTTCATCTATCAAGAATCTCCAGACTTATCTATCGTCCACGTGATGCACCGAGTATGAAGTGATCGGGTCTTCTTGTGTCTGCTCCCGGATGCGCTCCAACATGTCTCCAGACACACGGGTGATCGATGCAATCAATGCGACCTTCGGCTTTTTAGGTTCGCCTTTACTCGAGAGAGTGTCTGCTACCTGGTTGGTCATCTAGGCCTATAGCAAAGCTCGAAGTCAAATTAAAGAAGAAAGTCGTGCCAACGCGCCTGCTTGGGAGTCAGCTTCTTCTGTGTGGAAAAAAAGCTCGTTGCCACGTTGTCCGTCTGCACCACGAACTTTGAATCGAGGAGATAGTGAAACCATGTCCTCAGATAGTGGACCACTGTTGTTATCTCCTTCTTGTGCACGGAGTGCCTCCTCCCCGCTGGATTCAGCTTGCGAGTCCGATATTCGCTGCATTAAATGATGTAAATTGTTTGATTGATCATGCGTAAAAAATAATGATTTGTCGTTTCATTGTAGGCGGCAATCAGAATCGATCAAGAAAATAACCACATAAAATATTAGTCGATTTTAATGAATGCGGTTTTATGTTTATTTTACTTGAGTAAGTCCCAAGGTCGAACATAAGGAGGCGAAGGAACAACCTAGAATTATGTCTATCAAAATTCGTGCACGGTTTTCGAGGCGGTCTTTTTTTTGTAATTTTTAATCCAATAAATGATGCAAAATACAAATTCATCCTATTTTAGCGACTAAAATGTAAATTACGCTCAAACGATGTCCGAAAAAAAATGAAATTTGGCCTCAATGCAAAATATGATAAAATGAATGCACTATAAATTTTTTTGGAATTTTTGGATGCAATATAAATTTTTATGAATTTTTAAGTGCAAACAAAATGAATTTCAATATTTAATTATAATAAATAATAAACCTAATTGTTTTCAAGGAACAAAATTATCTAAGATCTATCACAAGGTGATTGATCTCAGAAAAATCCTAAACCTCGAAAATACTAGTTTCAATACCTATTAAAAATCAAACACTGAAATATGCAAAATGATTTTTACAGGACAAACTATGTAAGCAAATGCGATTCTTTTTGGGCACAATGTCAAATGTAATTAATTCTACAATATTTGATTTTTCGAGAATTTTTAGAGTAACGGTAAATTAACTATAATTTTCAGAGCAAGAAATGGGTAAAGTACACAATTTTCCACAGAACAAATAATTATTAATTAACCATCGATCACAAAAATGTCTGCAATGTGTCAAAACATAGAGAATTAATTGAGAAACATCATGTTATTTTCTTGATAATTAAATAATGCATCAGAGATGTCCAAAACTATGGGGAGTACAGTGGTATTGATGCAATAATTAAAAATAAAAAAACGGAGAAGGGGGCCTAAGAGTAATTACCAACAGTTATGGGGTTGTCAGTGCAAAATTACCAGAGGGACTCGTGCATGGCACGTGCCCTCTGGTCGACGGGGGCTTTGGCGTGAAGAGGATAACCTTCGGGGGCCCTTTCTGTAAAATCTCCAAGTGATCACGTGCTAGGCATGTGACCCTTGGACTTCGATGTAAATGGAGGAACTTCGGGGGCCTTGCTGCAAATGACCCAGCGGGTCACGTACGCGACACGTGACCCCTGGGGCTGACGTATGCTGGCATCGTCCCCCCGCCCCACGTGTGTGGCATGTGGCGGGGGTCTCAGGTCCACTGCCCGGCGGTGGCTGAGGCGAGGCGGAACAGGTAGAGGCCCGGCTCTGGAGTTTCCTGACGGTCGTCGAGAGCCCGGCGGTGGAAGGGGTGGTGTCGCAGTGGAGGGCCGGCCGAGGCAAGGCAGAAGGACGAGCGTCTAGTGGAGGTTCAGACGTGTTGTCGACGACGGGCGCGGAAGGGATGCTTGCGGTGTGGTCGGAGAAGATGAAGGCGGTGAAGCTTGCAGCATGGTCGGAGTGGAAGTCGAAGTCGACCGTATGCTCGACGAGAAGAACTCGTAGCGAAGCAGCTAGGCCGGATGGCGCTGCGACAAGGGCCGGAGGGGCCCTCGGATCTCATCAACGGCGAGGCCCAGGTGCTGTCACCACCAGGCTTTGCCTGGAGGAGTCGGTGGATAATCTATTCTTGGAGGTGCGATGGTGTTTAAGTAGCAGAGGGGACAAGGGCTGTTAATGGAAGGTGTGGGATTTGATGGGATTCGAGGATCTGTCGGAGATGGAGATTGAGGTTTGATTGGGATTTGATATCGGAGACGTTCATCTATGGAAGGGGGATCGGAGAGGGATTCATGACGAGGCGGTGATCGAGCAGCGCGGCGGAGATTTCGGGGGAGGCCGCACTGGCTAAGTGGGAAAGGAGGAGTTGATGCAGAAGAAGCACATGTGTCGTCCGATCGAGCGCGATCGGACGGCCTGTGGAGTGCCACGTGGCGTCAAGGTGGAAAGGGTGGTTAAGCACGTGCTTGGCGCGTACCTAGGTGGCACGTGCCTCGCACGTGTGGGGGCATTTTAATTTTAATTTTTTTAATAAAAATGACACATAAAAACCTCAAAAATGGCTGACACGTGGCGGCTCCAGGAGCCGCCCACCACAAAATCGAAGATAAATTCCTTGTAAAATCAAAAATAAATAGCAAACAACCTCGGATCAAAAATGTTTCTTCACTACAATTGCTCATCTCGATGAGATCTACAATTTTCATGAAGACATCAAAACCAAAATCGATCAAATGCACAAAGTGATTTTTTGGGGTATCCCATGTACATATAATACATTGATTTTTGGGTTTTATAAAACTTTTGTCCTTTTTAAACCAGATAAAAATCCGGAAAAATATGGTAAAATCAAATATAAATATTTACACGTTAATCTAATTTTTTTTTGGATTTTATTAATTAAAAAGAAGAAGAAATAAAATGAAATACGAAAAAGACTAATTTGTGTACAGTTGGTTAGTGAAGACTTGGACCTAATTTGTTTCTTTGATTTCAAGCTCATTTTTTATTTGGATTTTTGTGTATTTTAATAAAACCTTTATCAAAGAAGACAGATAAAAAAGAAATAAACTAAAATAAGTTAATTACTTACATAAAATATCAGGTCAAAATCAGCTAAAATACAAAATGTATAAAAAGAGGCCCAAAACCCAAATTTCACATACGAGCTCCGATTCACTTGAACTTGGTCTTGTTTTGAAGGTAATTGAATGTACATTAGTTCAAAAGTGAGTACGATTAAAAAGGACACTGGGTGAGGAAGATATGATGGTTTTAGTCCGCAAATCCTGAAACTAGGGTTTGTTGGTCCACTTATTCGGGTTAGTTATTTTTTTGTATTTTTCATTTATTTTTGTTAGTGATATGTACACAGTGGTGGTGGTTTTGGATCATTCGGAGTTAGCATGAATAAGTTAAAAATCAGGAAAGTTAGGCTATTTACAGGTCAATTTTGGCTGAGATTTTTGGGTTCTTATTTTGTGCAAAAATTAGTGATAAAATGCCATTCTTATTAAAACATACGTGAATGCTAATTATGTTGAATAAATGAAGAAATGTTGTTGATTTTGTGGGATTTGAGCTTTATTAATGAGATTTAGAGTGATGAACCTGAGATTCATCATCCCCCTATACTTAAACCATGCTCGTCCCTAAGCATCAAAAAGAAATGCCATGAGGTGAAATGAGTTTGGGTTCCATACCAAGACCATGAGCTGAAGGTGAAAATGACACTAGACTCGACCTTTGGATTATTAGTGTGGCGGAACTTCTGTGAGTCTTAGAATTTTAAAATCAACAGCCTTCAAGTTCTACACATCATTGTCACAGTTTCGGCTCAGAAGTCATCTTAGATCAATCCTCCTTCCAAAGCATACCCTAAGAACATTGAACAATCGACTCATGTATGTGAAAGGTTTTAGCTCTTCTTATCTAGAATATCGGACTACCATGCTCATCTCCTCTCTAGTAATTCATCCTCGGGGAGTCAGGCATTTCCTTCTAAGATCTGTCGTGCTGTGTTCACAATCGAATTGGGGGAAGAAGATGGAAGAAGGGGAAAAGAACTGGAGGGTGGTCAGTGTAGTCACCTCTCCTTGTGAAGCTGGCCAGTGTAGCCGAGCCTCCACCAAGATCTGTAGGTTTTCTTAAAGCTTGGACCTTTTTGGTCAGATATTTATTTGGTAGAATGCTTCTCTGTATTTGGAATTTTTGGTGGTTCTGCTTGGATCTTCTTGTGCCCCCACGGATATAGAATCTTTTTGTTTCCGTACATTTTTTGGGGTCTTAGAAAAATTTGTGCCCAGCCATACATCACTTTTCCGAAGCTTTATTTCAACCCGTACTCTGGTCTTTAGATTTCCACGCTACCACAAAAGAAACTCACACAGTCTTCCAACATCCCATCTGAGTTGAGCTAAATGCATAGCGCGAGAGTATAAATTAATTCCCTATTCTAGAGTTGTACCCAGAATGAAGAGATCAGGTTAGACACTAAGAGTCAAACGCTGCACATTGTCATGTGGAACTTAAAGAATTAAGTCAAAGACATGAAGTTTCTAAAATCCTATTTCTCTGTGAAGCTCCTCTGAAAATTAGGTGGATTAAGGTCAAGTCCAGACCACTCTCGATTTCTGCTTACAACTCGGTTCAAAACCCAATGACTTTTCATACGAATGAATGTGATGCTGAATGAAGTGCAGGTGTGTGAAATGCAGACACATTTTTTTGTGATTTTTTTGTGATTTTTTATGCAAGGGGTTTTTGGTTTTTTTAATGCAAAAAATGAATAAGAAGTCTTTTTTTCAAAAATTTTGGGCACAGTCATTGTTAGTAGCAAAACTTTTTTTTATTTTTGTTATTTTTTTGAATTAATTACCCATCCTGTAAATACATATAGACTTACACGCAAGTACGAGATATGGGTAAAATATATACAAAGTATATATGCAGACCCCCCCTATACTTAGCGAGTGTTGTGTCCTCAGAGCACAAGAAGCGTAAAGAAGACATAGCTCGGGCTAAGCGTAAGAGAGTGAAAAAGGAAAAAAAGAAGAACAATATTCTAAGTATAGAAGAAGAGCGGGAAAAATGAAGTGATCGGGGTATGTGAATGAGGAGATTATAAACAGATGGGCATCGGTTCCTCCTATACTTAGGCTCTAGTCAGCCTAAGTATAAGAGAAGGGTGGAAATGGAGCGATCAGGAGATAGGAGAAGGATGGTATATACAGATAGCATCGGTCCTTCCTATACTTAGGCATTGGCCTAAGTAGAGGAAAAAGATGCACAAGGAGCCGATGTGTTCAGGAGGGAGGGTGGGTAGCCGATGATTAAGGTGGTTTCTGACTGATCTTGTGAGCCTGCGATGGGAGATCGGAATAACGAGATGGAGATGAAGCATATGATTCCCAACTATTATCAGTGTCATCCTCAGAAACGTCATGATAGATAGTGGATGAAGTGTTTGAGTCAGATGGAAGATATCCATCATCGGAATTATCCTCAGAGGAATAGTATTTGAAAGTAGACACACTCCAGATATTCATGTCTTTTTGTTTCTTCAGTTGTTTCCTCGGAATTCGTTCCTTCTTGGGGTCAAGCGGTTTACCCTCGAATGAATACTCAGAAGCATCGGTCTCAGTCAGCTCGTAAGAAATAATTCCAGTGTACTTTAATAGGGCAGGAGCATCAGCTTTGGATGAATAATAGTTAGGAACGGGAGTTGTCCAACAAGAATCGAATTTTGGATCCTTGCGAAGATATGGCTTTAGAGCTGCCGAACAGACTTCACTCATGTAGATTACCTTTTCTGGACCTGATGAGGGATCATCAGCTGATTCCTCTTCCGAAAGGTCAAAGGTGACTTTCTTTTTCTTGTTTCGTGAAGGTGTCGGTTCACTTGAGTATCCAGATGAATAGCCATTGGAATTCTTCTCCTTGGTTGGTGTTCGGGCTGCGTGTTTGTTCTTAGTCTTCTGAATGTAGGTGCACTCTCGATTTGGGATGATTTGGTCAAGGTATTTAGAGAAGGTTACTCCTGGGTGCGACCATGCATATGTCTCAGGATCGTAGAAGAAGGATTTGTCTATTTTGAGATCCGCGGGAATCGAAATATTGGGAAGAGTCTCTGCATGTTCATTCTTAATTGATTTGATATCGGAGCATTCCTGTGTCAAGTTGATGTGATCCATGTAGTCAGAATAGGTTGACCCAGGGTGTGCCCATGCATGTCTCTGGATCATATGATTCATATACTCGATTCTCCATGGTGAGAGCAGTTGGGAATGGAGCAGGGGGGAGATTCTCTAAACCAATAGTCTCATCAACAACTGTTATCTCAGGTGTAGCAGCGGGGTAGGGCTCTTCTACCGCTTCATGGTTACGGTTGTCGGGGACTTCGTGGGTTGCCTCAGAACATCGTGGTTCCTCAAAGACTAGGTCAGATCAAAGTGCTTCCAATGTTGTGAAATTGATTTTCTGAGTCTCTCAATCAATAATTGCCTTAGCCAATGCTAAGAATGGCTTTCCGAGAATAACTAGAGACTGGGTGAATTCTCCTTGATGCTCAATATCAATGATCGTGAATTCCACTTTGAGCGGAGTACCTTGGAATATCATGATGACAGAAGTGATTCCTCTCGGTCGCTTTATTGATCGGTCAGCTAATTGAACAATCTCTCGTATCTTCCTGATTAGTCCGAGTTTGAGTTCGTGAAATACAGAGGTCGGGAGGATATTGATCGGTGAATCGTCATCAATCCGAGCATGTGTGAAAATCGTGTCTTTGATTCTACAGTCAAATCTGAGCAACCTCTTCACTATGCGGCTCTTGGTTTTTCTCCTGAACACCAAGGAGGAGGCCATTGACAAGATATATCTTTCAGTCTTTGTTCTAATCCTGTCCGACTTTTTTATCATTAATTTATCCATTACAAATCCTTTAAGGCCAGGGAAGTGTTCAATGGCCTTTATAAAGAGAAGTTAAAAAATCAGTCATTTCTCTGGTGCTTCCCGTAAAATAGGATCCAAATTTCTCAGATCTTCTTCGGTCTCAATTTTTATGAAATTTTCTGGATTTTTGATTTTTTGGTGTTTTTGAATATTCCCATTTTTTGGTATTTTCTGTGTGGTGTGGTGATGTGGTGTGTTCCTAAGATGAGAAGGGGCTTTGATGTTCAGAGTACGAGTCAGAGGCATAGTCATTTCTAGGAGAATAATATGCAGAAGTGCTACTGTCAGAATCGTCTCATATTTATGAATATCCTCAAAATTTTCAATCTTAGATCCAATCATTTCCTTATTCATTTTTATGTCGGAATTCCTAGAGAGTGAAATTAGTCGGTCGACAAATTTTTGAAATCTATCCTCCATTAATTCAAATCTTTTATTTATCCTCGAAATCTCATCCTTAAAATTCTGTTCATGATCAGTCATAGGAGCAGTCGATGTGTGTTCAATAATTTCATCTTCCATTTTTCTGTATGTGCTGAAAGGAGAGTTTCTTGGAATATTCGATATATGATCATTATTTTCTGAAAATTTCTCCTCAAAAATCATGGAAGGAGGCTGCTTAGTGGAAGGATACGGGAATGTGCAGGTCTCATACTCAACATGCTGTGACTCGGGCTTGTAATCTTGGTTTGAGTAGAGTCTATTTCCATGGTCATGATTGATCGTATCCTCAAATAATGAGGTCATACATGGTGCATATGTGTCGATATTATCCATGTGGTCCTCTGTATGTATAGACTGATCAAATGAGTGATATTCGGGTTGGTAAATAGGGATTTGATCGTTGCGGTTAATCCAACACTGATGATCATTAAGTGCGGGTCTTTCCATCTGGGTTTGATTTTTCGACCAGTCATGAGACTCAAAGGTATTTTGATCTTGAAATGGTTCATTAGCGAGAAACCAAGGATAAGACGGTTCAGTCCAAGATGGTAGGTGGTCATGTGGTCGGATAATTCGAGTAGGAATTCAATGAGGGGACCGAATTCATCCGTAGGTGAAAGTCTCCTGCAAATGTCGGAGGATTATTGAAAGAAGAGTATGTAGTTGATTTGGGCCTAACCGAGACAAATTCATTTCATAGTATAGTTCTAAGGGATTTTCAGATAAATGTTCGGCCATTTTTGAAAGAGCTAAAATGAATGATGGATCGGGTTTGTTCGAGACGAATTGATTTTTATGATATGGATCTAGAGAGTTTTTGGACAAAAGTTCCATGATGAGGTTAAATCAAGAAAGGAGAGAGATGATTGCAAAGGATAGTTAAAAGGAATTTTATCAAATGTGCGGCTTTTGATCTTCGATATCGGTTCACGTACACCAATGCAAACACAAATCAAACCTCGGGTTCACCAACCATACAATGAAGCCGTAAGAGTTCGTCTATTATCTTTTCAATTTTAATTGGTGACTAGACAATCTTGGAAAATAATTAAGTGAGTTGTTAGGTGCCGGGAATTTTCTTAATGACTGACCCGAATTCTCATGACTAGTTGCACCTACTTTCAGCCAGTATGGGTGTAAGTACGGACCGTAAAACGGCTACCCGTGTTACTTGAGGACGGAGCCTTACACAGTGTCCTCTAAACCACCCACTCTGCTAAGGAAATCCGGACCATTTACCGGCTACCAGTTAGATCCTCACTGAGAAGTAGCTAATCGTTTTTGGTAGAATCAGTAGTTAATATGAAAATCCGGGTTTGGGCTCTAGTCTTAAGTGTCGTCTCTCGCTCACTCAGAAGAAAAAAAATAAAAGAATCCAAGGTCGGGGTTGCTTTCCCGCAAAAATTCTTGATTTTATGGGTTTATTTAGATCGGCTATATTTAGTAGTGCCAATTTTAATTAGGAGATCACTGAAGAATTAAATGAGCCAAATACACGTTTACCATCCAGTCCCAATTTCTTTTTAAAATTATGTGACAAAACAAGAGGGAGGAGTTCGGGAAAAGCCAATGCACGAGAAAATAATGATGTATGCTCAGTTAGAAGACTTACAATGAATCCTCACAATCTCCATGTGGGATGCAATACAAGAATTAAAAAAATTATTCTATATGGATGCAAGCTGATGAAAAACCGTACATAGCATAAAGTTCTATTAGCGGGGAAGAATTGAGCTGAATTTTGGCTAAATTGAACGATCTAATGTGCGTCTAAATTAGTAGTGAAGTGTGGCCTAATTCCTACGAGCACAATCACAAATTAAAATACTCTGAGAGCTGTATGTGCAGGTCTATCCTAATTGCCACTCAAGTTGGGCCCCACCCTCACTGGAGAGTGAAACAGGCCACGACATACCACATAAAAGTTTAAGGTCTTTTTACACATGCGAGAGTCCAAACGGACATCGTTGTAAATGAGCAATTAATTACATAAATAAAATTGCATAAAATAAATTCATAGATTCTACGCTCTCTCGCGACTCGATTCGATCTTAATTTATTTGCGGCTTTTTCGGAAATCGATGAAGATGCTCCGGTTCTTGAAAAACCACTCCACGTACGCTGGGTACCTCGTAAGAAAAATAAGAGAGAAGGTGTAAGAGAGTGACTCAAAAATAAATAAAAGATAAAATAAGAAAAATAAATGCTGAAATAAATGCAGGAAAAAAGTGGAATTTATAATGAGAAATTTCGGGGTCAGATTACCCCGAATGCGGAAAACCAAACGAAAATTTTCAAAACGCAAAACTAAGTCGTTTGCCTCCCCGGCAACTGCGCCATCTGACGAGTCCGATATTCGCTGCGTTAAATGATGTAAATTATTTGATTGATCGTACGTAAAAAATAATGATTTGTCATTCCGTTGTAGGCGGCAATCAGAATCGGTCAAGAAAATAACCACATAAATTATTTGTCGATTTTAATGAATGCGGTTTTATGTTTATTTTACTTGGGCAAGTCCCAAGGTCGAACGGAGGCAAAGGAACAACCTAGAATTATGTCCATCAAAATTCGTGCGTGGTTTTCAAGGCAGACTTTTTTTTAATTTTTAATCCAATAAATGATGCAAAATGCAAATTTGGCCTATTTTAGGGACTAAAATGTAAATTACGCTCAAACAATGTCCGAAAAATATGAAATTTGACCACCAATGCAAAATATGATAAAATGAATGCATTGTATTTTTTTTTTGGAATTTTTGGATGCAATATAAATTTTTTATGATTTTTTAAATACAAACAAAATAAATTTCAATGTTTAATTATAATAAATATTAAACCTAATTATTTTTAAGGAACAAAATTATCTAAGATCTATTACTCGGTGCTTGATCTCAGAAAAATCCTAAACCTCGAAAATACTAGTTTCAATACCTATTAAAAATCAAACACTGAAATATGCAAAATGATTTTTACAGGACAAACTATGTACACAAATGCGATTCTTTTTTGGCACGATTCAAACACAATTAATTCTACAATTTGTGATTTTTAGAGAATTTTTAGAGCAATGGTTAATTAACTATAATTTTCATAGCAAGAAATGGGTAAAATACACAATTTTCCACAGAATAAATAATTATTAATTAACCATCGATCACAAAAATGTCTACAATGTGTCAAAACGTAGAGAATTAATTGAGAAAAATCATGTTATTTTCTTGGTAATTAAATAATGCATCAGAGATGTCCAAAACTGTGGGGATTACAGGGGTATTGATGCAATAATTAAAAATAAAATAAAATGCAGAGAAGGGGGCCTAAGAGTAATTACCAACAGTTCTGGGGTTGTCAGTGCAAAATTACCAAAGGGGCACGTGCATGCCACGTGCCCTCTTGTCGGCGGGGGCTTTGGCGTGAATAGGATAACCTTCGGGGGCCCTTTTTGTAAAATCTCCAAGTGGTCGCGTGCCCTTGGACTTCGGTGCAAATGGAGGAACCCTGGGGGCCTTGTTGCAAATGACCCTGTGGGTCACGTGCGTGGTACGTGACCCCTGGGGCTGACGTATGCTGGCGTCGTCCCCCCGCCCCACGTATGTGGCACGTGGCGGAGGTCTCGGGTCCACCGCCCGGCAGTGGTTGAGGCGAGGCGAAACGGGTGGAGGCCCAGCTTTGGAGTTTCCTGGCGGTCTTCGAGAGCTCGACGGTGGAAGGGGTGGTGTCGCGGCGGAGGGCCGGTCGAGGCGAGGCGGAAGGACGAGCGTCTGGTGGAGGTTCGGACGTGTTGTCGACGACGGGCGCGGAAGGGATGCTTACAGCGTGGTCGGAGAAGATGAAGGCGGTGAAGCTTGCGGTGTGGTCGGAGTGGAAGTCGAAGTCGACCATATGCTCGACGAGAAGAACTCGGAGCGGAGCAGCTAGGCTGGATGGCGCTGCGACGAGGGCCGGAGGGGCCCTCGGATCTCGTCGACGGCGAGGCCCAGGTGCTGTCACCACCAAGCTTTTCCTGGAGGAGTCAGCAGATGATCTGTTCTTGGAGGTACGGAGGTGTTTTAGTAGCAAAGGGGACGAGGGCAGTTAATGGAAGGTGTGGGATTTGATGGGATTCGAGGATCCATCGGAGATGGAGATTGAGGTTTTATTGGGATTCGATATCGGAGACGCTCAGCTATGGAAGGGGGATCGGAGAGGAATTCGTGATGAAGCGGTGATCGAGCGGCACGACGGAGATTTTGAGGGAGGCGACACTGGCTAAGTGGGAAAGGAGGAGTTGATGCAGAAGAAGCACAGGTGTCGTGCGATCGAGCGCGATCGGACGGGCCGTGGAGTGCCGCGTGGCGTCAAGGGGGAAAGGGCGGCGGGGCACGTGCTTGGCGCGTGCCTGGGTGGCACGTGCCTCGTACGTGTGGGGGCATTTTAATTTTTTCATAATAAAAATGATATATAAAAACCTCAAAAATGGCTGACACGTGGCGGCTCCAGGAGCTGCCACGTGTCAGCACCACAAAAATCGAAGATAAATTCTTTGTAAAATCAAAAATAAATAGCAAATGACCTCGGATCGAAAACGTTTCTTCACAATAATTGCTCGTCTCGATGAGATTCTACAACTTTTATGCACACATCAAAACCAAAATCGATTAAATGCACAAAGTGATTTTTTTGGGGCATCCCATGTACATAGAATACCTCGATTTTTGGGTTTTATAATTTTTTGCCATTTTTAAATCAGATAAAAATCCGGAAAAAATATGGTAAAATCAAAGATAAATATTTACACGTTAATCTATTTTTTTAGTTTTTTATTATTTAATAAAAATAAGAAATAAAATGAAATACGAAAAAGACTAATTTTTGTACAGTCGATTAGTGAAGACTTGGACCCAATTAGTTTCTTTGATTTCAAGCTTAGTTTTGATTTGGATTTTTACGCATTTTAATAAAACATTTATCAAAGAAGACAAATAAAAAAATAAACTAAAATAGATTAATTATGTACATAAAATATCAGGTCAAATCAGCTTAAATACAAAATGTACAAAAGAGGCCCAAAACCCAAATTTCACATACGAGCTTCGATTCACTTGAACTTGGTCTTGTTTTGAAGGTAATTGAATGTACATTAGTTCAAAAGTGAGTAAGATTAAAACGGACACTGGATGAGGAAGATATGAGGGTTTTAGTCCATAAATCCTGAAACTAAGGTTTGGGTTTTTGGTCCACTTATTCGGGTTAGTTATTTTTTGTATTTTTCATCATTTTTGTTAGTGATATGTACACAGTGGTGGCAGTTTTGGGTCATTCAGAGTTAGCATGAATTAGCTAAAAATCAGGAAAGTTAGGCTATTTACAGGTCAATTTTGGCTGAGATTTTTGGCTTCTTATTTTTGTGCAAAAATTAGTGATAAAATGCAATTCTTATCAAAAACATGCATGAATACTAATTATGCTGAATAAATGAAGAAATGTTGTTGATTTTGAGGGATTTGAGCTTAATTAATGAGATTTAGAGTGATGAATATGAGATTCATCACTCTCGTACGCCACGGGGTGCCCATCTTTCACCATTACACCTCCAAGTGCATAATCGGACGCGTCAGTGTGGACTTCAAACGACTTCTTGAAGTCTGGAAGTCATAGAATTTTTTCTTCCACCACCAACCTCTTTAGCTTCTGGAATCCCTCCTGGCATTCACACGTCCATCTCCAAGGTTGATCCTTCTAAAGCAGGTCCGTCAGGGGCCTTGCCTTCTTGGAGTATCCCTTGATGAACTTCATGTAGTAGTTCACCAATCCGAGGAAGGATCGCAGCTATGTCGCCTTTGTGGGGATTCCCTACTCTTCAATCACTTGAGTCTTCCATGACTCCATGTGTATCGTGCATCCACCCACGATATGCTCGAGGAAGGAGATGGTCTCCTGACCAAAGGCGCACTTCTATGGCTTCAAGTATAACCCGTTCTTCCTCAGCTTCTCAAGCACCATTCGCAGATGCTTAACATGTTCCTTCAAGGTCCTATTGTATACTAATATGTCGTCCAAGTACACTACAAAAAATGAGTCAATATAATCACAGAAGACATCATTCATAAGCATACAGAAAGTTGCTAGGGCATTAGTCAACCCAAATGACATTAAAAGGAACTCTAAAGACCCATAATGCATAACTCTTCGGCTCGTCTCCCTCCTTGATGCGGACCTGGTAATATCCTAACCTGAGATTCATCTTCGAAAAATACTTGACCTGGCCCAAGCAATCGAACATGACTTCAATGTTAGGGACAGAGTACTTGTTCTTCATCGTCACCTTGTTCAATGTGCAGTAGTCCACATACATCCGTATGCTCTCGTTTTTTGTACTGGAACAACACTGGTGCTCTATAGGGGGCTTTGCTTGGACGCATCAGACCAACATCTCCACCAGCTCCTTGAGTTTTCTCCGCAACTCCTCCAGGTGTGCAGGGGGCATTTTGTAGGGTGCAAGTGCAGGAGGCACCATACCTGGTAGTAACTCGATGGTGTGATCAACGTCTCGCTTCGGTGGAAGCTCCTTGGGAAGCTCCTTTGGCATCACATCCTTGAACTCTCCCAGCATCTTTTGTACTGCCTTGGGGCATGGTTGTAGATCCTTGACATTTTCTTTGACACGTACTATAGCTAAGTATGTTGTCTCCTCTTTCTTCAGCCCATTGCAGACTTGCATGGCGGACATGTCTCTAGTCTGTCCTTTCTTCTTGATAGCCCTGATGAAGCAAGGGCTTTCTGCAGCAGTGAAGAAGACTCTGCCTTCTTCAATAACTCGACTCCCAAAATTACTTGGAAGTCGTCGAGAGTTATCGTGAGGAAGCGTATCTTTCCCTGCCATTCACCGAACTGAACAGTGCAGTTTGTCATACCTTCGATCTGCAGCGACTCGGAGTTGGAATGCTTTATGCGGCACTGGTTCTTCTCCAAGGGAGCTCCCAACTCCCGAACTCCTTGCTGGAGATGAAATTATGCATTGCTCCAGTGTCGATCATGGATAAAAGAGTTTTCTTGTGTACCACCACAACAAGATACACCAGCTCTGGATCCTCGCGCTCCACCTCCATTTTTGCCTCTTTGCCCGACTTCAGCAGACACAAGCGAACGTTGTGCATCAACTTGAGGTTTGTCATGCGTGCCTCTTCGTCCGAGTTCTCCACCATGGTTATGGAGTTCAACTTATCTCACTTCGGGCACTCCCGCACCCGATGTGGTCCGTCACAGATGAAGCAACCCTCCCCTTGGGTTTCACACTCTTTTTGGAGGATTCTGCTCCCTCCCTTGAAGTTTCAGACTTGCCGAACTTTCTTGAACTTACCCTTGCTTTTCTCTTTGGGCTTGCTCTAAGCTTTCTCGATGTCCTTCTTTTCCGTGGTACGTTGGATTTTATAGTCGACTAACGCATCTGCAGCAACGATGGTCATCTGGAGGTCCTTCACCCCTTGCCTCCTAAGCTCCAACTGGGTTCAGTTTTGGAGATCCACCATGAAATTAAAGAGTTTTTGACATCCGACAGCAGTGATGAATGTACTCCCGTACGGTTCCTGTCTGCTTCATCCTTCGGAGTGCCTCCCTCGCTACCCAAGCAGTGTTGGTAGGTAGGAACTACTCCTTCAGCTCCTTCACCAACTCATCCCAAGACGAGATGCCTGGTCATGTTTCGGATGCACGATTCCACCACCATAGATTCACATGGTCGGATAGGTACATCACCGCTAAGGATACCTTCTCCACCTCAGAAGTCTTGACAGCTTTGAAGTATACCTCCATATACCACAAGTAGATTTCCAAGTCGTTGGCACTCCGCGTACCTGAAAATGACTTGGGCTCTAGGACCTTTGGCCTTCTCGCATCACTGGATCCGCCCTCGTTTGCAATCACCTTCTTGACGGTGGAGAGTACCTCATGCAGATCTCGCATCAGGAACTCAAGCTCCTCTAGCTTCTCCCCAAGTGCCTTCACTACGTCAGCCAAATGTGGATTCACACCGTCGATGTCTGGCGATCCCATGCCTGCATCATCCTCTAGACGAGCCAAGAATTGAGGATAAGTACCCAGTTGACATCGGATCTCCATCACGACTCCCTCTAAGGAAGTAATGCGATCTCCGGTGTTGGGAAAAAATTTCTTGCTCTGATACCAGTTGTCACGGGGGTAAATCTCAACTTCAAATTTGAGACTAACATGTGTGGTGTTAGCTTCTCGCAAGCTAACCGGCTTTCCCCTTTGCGTGTAGACGTACACCAGCACGTCGAGTAACCACGCCGCTATAATACTCGAACACAAGCACTCAAACACAAGGACACAAGAGCAATGGAACTGAACCCTCTTTGTATTAGCAAGAGATTCACTCTAAGTGTGTTGTTTACAAATGAGCTCTGCCCCTCCTTATATAAACAAGCCAGAGCAATACGAAGGGATACCATTATTACATGTACAATGAATGCAAGGACTCTTTGTCTATTGCAGAGACCCTTCGTCTTCCAAGACGACTCTTCACATGCCTTGGCTCTTCATCTTTCATGCAATCCCTTCGTCTTCTGCAACCGATGCCATATCGTCCGCTTTGTCATCATGCCATGTCATCTACCTCATCAGCAAGCCATGTCATCACGTCATGTCATCAATGGGTCCCATGCTCCTACGTAGGATGTTACAGCTCAAGCTCTATTAAGTACCGCCGAACACTTGTGTTGCCAAGGGGAATCCGCGGTCTCGACCTTCGTGCGGTAAACCCCATCCTTAGCTGTCCGTAAGCTAAGGTGAAATCCTCCAGAACTTCATTATGTAGCCACCGAACCACACGGTTGTGCGATACCGATATCGCATGGTATTTCCGTACCTCGGGAATTGAGGGTGTTACAGTAGCCTACCAGTTGCTCGGACCAAAAGGCCAGTAGGCAACTAGTTGCATCAAGTAATCAATGTTAATTAATTGAATGTATCAAGTAACCTCCAATAACAGAGCATTTTCTTAAAACTAACATAACCAAGATCAATTAGTTGTCACATCAAAAATCATTAGTATTCGACTAGTTGCACGAATCGAAATAAGCACTACTAATCGATCAATCACGTCAAGTAACTATCAGTAGACTAGTTTCTTGTTAGTTTACAAAGCAACTGTTGGTAATCGATCAGATGTTTAGACCAAACAGACTAATGGCCAACCAAAACATCTGAGTAAAATATACATCAGATTTAAATCAAGGATTTTTTTTATTTTCTAGGAGTAAGACCCGACCAAAGTGGTATATATTAATTTTTCAAATGATATTTTTACAAAGAGACTGTTGGGAGACATGCAACAAGCTGCGTCGCCAATCCCTTTTGGATGACACATCCAATTCTTCGAAACAAAACATCCATAGACCAGAGTAAGATAATAGTATTAATAATGTTTGAGTTTTTTTAAGTATATTAAAATGCATTCATTCATGCACATTCGATAAGAACTATAAAAATCTAAAATAGAATACAAATACAATAGAAAAAGTGAAGTAACGTACAACGGTACAACACATTAAACATATCTCCCACCATTATTATAGAATGGGAAAATATTACACAATTCAAAATAATTTACTAGTGTTGCACCATTTCCTCCTCATATTCATGCATCATGTGCCCATATGAAATGGAAAATATATAAAAATTAATAAAATCAAATCAAGTTAGCGAGTTGAGAACGCCTCAACTCGAATTCTACTCAATAACCCTAATCTGACTCGAATTCATACAAAATAACTTTTCGGGCCTGACTCACGAGATCTTATTGAGTTGAATCCGAGACGAGCTCATCGAGCCCAAGTTTTCATGACACCCCTAGAGGTGACCGATAAAGTGTGATTTTAGTGTAATAGAAAGCCTCGTTTCTCCGCAGGTCTACGATGGAACTGGCCGGGTTTAACTAGCACAATCACAATTTCAAAGGGTTGATATGTAAATATTGAAAAGATAAGAATACAAGCAGTATTTCAATAACTTGTACGCCACCAAGTGAAACATCCCAATTTTCTATACATATATATATATATTGAGAATTGTAGTCGTAAATTTCAGTGTGACTATGAAGAAGAGTCCAGAAGGTCTTCCCGATTGAAACCTTTATCTCGTGATGCAATAAAATCAATCGTTATCGTATCTCACTCATAGAGGAAGAACTATATAATATCGTCCCAGAAGCGACCTACCTCGAAGAATAAAAAAACGATCAGCAAATAATGGCATCGTGTCCGCAATTATTTACACCCAAAATTTTCTAATGCAATATCCTTCACATAATTACATCTCAGGAAACATTACTCTGGTGCTTCATACGTCACCACCTTCTCAGATTTGTTTTTTTTTATACCAGGCTAAAAATAATAATTATAGTAAAAAAATCACAAAATCTGGAGACAAATCGAAGAAATTGTAATCAAGCAAATGATCCTCTGCCCCTGTCACAACAGGAACTGATCTTGTACAGCTTACCTCGGGCCGGATAGCCTGACTGCCGACATGTATGTATCGCTGTTCCAGTCCGACGGAGCAGCGGAGGACGACGTAGTCGTTGTCGTGGTCGTACCGCCTTCACTCACACATTTGAAGGCGTTTGCGTAAAGGCGGTACCCTATCTGGGACGACATAGGAGGTGGCGGCACTTCCGCCACTCCCTCCAGCATCTGCACCACCTTCCCCATCGACGGCCTCATAGCGATGTCCTCCTGGATGCACCACAAGGCGACCTTCACGGCCAACTCCACCCTCTCGTCCTTTGCCGCCCCGCAATTCAGCAGCCTCCCATCCACCACCTCCTCCAGCCGGCCCTCCTCCAACTTCCGGAAGGCGTACGATGGGAAATGCGCCTTCTCCGAGCCTGCCGCCGCGTCGAAGCTCTTCCTCCCGGCGATGAGCTCGAGGAGGACCATCCCGTAGCTGTAGACATCGCTCTTCTCGGATATCGGCGAGCCGATGATCCACTCGGGGGCAAGGTACCCCCTAGTTCCCCTCAGTGTGGTGAAAACATGGCTTTGCTCTCTAGTCATAAGCTTTGCTAACCCGAAATCCGAGACCTTCGCGACGAAGTTTGCGTCTAGCAAGACGTTTTCAGGTTTGATATCGCAATGAATTATCTTCGAGTCGCAATCCTCGTGGAGGTAAGCTAGTCCCTTCGCTGTACCCACGGCGATGTTGAAGCGCTTGTCCCAATCTAGTACGGGAGGCTCGTCCTTTTGGTCCGGGTCGTGATCATTGTGGTCTTTCTTACGTTTAAAGATCCAGCGCTCGAGGGAGCCGTTTGGCATGTACTCGTAGGCTAGGAGGCGGTGAGGGCCCTCGGCGCAGAAGCCGCGGAGCTTAACAAGGTGGACGTGGTGGATGCTGCCGATGGTGCTCACCTCCGCCCGGAATTCCTTCCGGCCTTGCCCGATCCCCTCCAGCTTCTTCACGGCGATGCGTGTACCATCCGGGAGCACGCCGGAGTACACGCATCCGAACCCGCCTTGGCCGAGCTTATTCGAGAATTCGCTGGTGGCTTGCCGGAGCTCGAGGTACGAGTACCTCACCGGCATCCCGGAGATTGTCTCCAGGAAACCGTTGTCATCGGCGTCGGCAGCCTCCTCGTCGGAGTGGACCAGAGGCATTGACGGGTCACGCAAGTCGGACTGCTTGCGGTGGATGTGCAGCGCGGCGTAGAGGATCGTTGTGACGGCGACAACGGTGAGGACGACAATCGTTACTACGATGGTGGTCGTCTTCTTCGACCCACCTCCTCCTCCGTTGCTGACGCCCGAATTTTGCTGCGTCAAGATCTTGAAATAGGCGTTCAAACCGGTGGAATTGGAGCTCTGCTGTTGCTGAAGACTCCCGATCTCGTCGAACTGGAAGCATTTCTTGGTTCTCTGTTCAAAGAACAGAGCAACACAGGAGCAGTTGCTTTTGCAGGAACTCTTGCAGCTCGCAAGGTCGGAATTTGAGAAGGTGGGTATGGTTAGAAATGGCAAAGCGAAGTAACCGACATCTTCAACCTCGACGAGATCTGCCGGAGATTGCTCCCCACAGAACGACCTCACGCCGCTACTGCAACTATTCGAGGAGATCAGAGCCGTGGGGCAGCTACAGGTGGAGCTGCTACAAATGGTGTAAGGGGCACAGGGCTCCGGCGTATTGCAGTTATCCGAAGGTACCTTTTTCACGGCCCCCATACCGGGACCGCTGTTGAGGTCGACGAATGAGATGAACCCATCATTGCCGAGGACGGCGGCCCATGTGGAATTCCGGTTGCCGGAACTTTGAATGACCAATTGCGCGAGAAGGGTACCCTTCTTGTCCAAGAATCTCCACGAGTTGCCGGAGATCGTTGCGGAGGCGACCTCACCCATATCTGCCTCGTTAATGATACTCTTCTCTTTCCACATCGACCAGTAAGGTTGCGGGGATCGGAATCCGGCTTTGAGGACGATGTCGCCGGAGCTGATTGCGAGGAGGAAGGTTAGGTTGTTGTTGTTGGGTTCGCTGACGAGTGTCATCTCCGGCGTGAGCGTCTGCCCGGAGAGTAAGGTGTCGGTGGGGTGGTCGAAGCTCTGCCAGAGAAGGTGGCCCTTGGGGCCGAGGACGACGAGGTTGCCGTCGTCCCTTAGCTGCATGGAGGTGGCCGATTTGTCGGAGGTGTTGGTGGACCATACGTGGGAATTGGTGGAGGAGGAGAGGAGGAAGACGTTGCCGTTTGAGTCGAAGATGAAGGGGTCGTTGTTGGAGACGGGGGAGGCACGGTTGGCGGTCCAGACGACGGTTGACGGGAGGTAGGTGACGACGAGGTGGTAGAGGAAGGAGTTGGCGTTGGTCTCGTTGAAGCCGAAGGCGAAGGTGGAGGAAGGGGAGAGTAGGAAGTTGCCGTTCTTGTCGACCCAGTTCATGGAGGTTCCATTGAAGCCCGGGGTTATGTTGAAGAACTGGATGCTGGAGTGGGAGGGGTGGACGTGGAGGAGTAGGAGGAGGAGGAAGGGGAGGAGCTCCATGGGTGGTGATGGAAGAAGATGAGGAGAAGGATTAGTGGTCTATGAGGGGAAGAAGGGGGGAGATTTGAGTATGGGTGTGTTGTGACGTGGAATATTGATTTCATGGATGATGCCTGATTAGAGGTCCAGTAGTCCGGAGGGTGAAAGGTGAATCGTTGAGATCAAAGGTATCTTAGGGTCGCTAATTAAGAGTGGTACTAATTTTGTTGAGTTGTTTTCCATCTCCGTACAATCATATCATGACAATGTTTGGATGGTTAATGACACTCTCATCCTAAATGAGATGGTTGCTTCTATATCTAAAGGAATGGTGACGGTTGCTTGAGCAGATGTTATAATTCTGGGGTTTGATAGTCAGTCCTTAACCCAGACGTGATTAAGAAAAGAACAGAAAAATCGGAAAGGGAAGAAGAAGTGTGGAATTCAGATCGAGATCAAAAGGATTCTAACATGTTCAATTCACATGTGCTCAGCTAAAAAATATTTTCATTTAGGCGACAATGGCACATTCAAGATTGTAGATTGTGGATGAAGAATTTTCAGCATGTTATAGGAGTTTGATCATGTAATTTTGTAGGAATAAAAAAAGGGTAAATTACAAAAAAGGGACTGACCTTTACATGGATTCCCAATTTAGGGACTACTTTTTAATTTGTAATAAATAAGGGACCAAACTTTAACTTAACGTTCCAGTCCTCGACGCCGTCAACATGCATCTCAATACATAATTTTACTTGACGAAATTACCCCCGGTGATGAGCACCCTGCGACCTCTTCTCCTTCCCCTCACTATCGATGGTTGAGATGGCACTCTAGGCTTCTGTCACGGCAACATGCTCGACCCTCCCGCGTGGGAGTGCCACCTCGCCTCCTACCACTTCGCCCGCGGACAACCAAATTTACTATCCCTACTTTCTGCCTTCACCGCCTCTTGCCCCTCCACTTCCTCCCACCTCCGCCCTCCCCCTCGACGCCCAATAATGGGTTCTTGGTGGTGTTTAATCTAGACCCCTTTATTTGCTTGCCGTTTTTGTCTCAGGGATTTGCTGCTTCTTCTGCTCCTTTGTTTGCTTGTGGGTTTACAGAGGAAAAGCATATGCGGATGTCGATATTTCCTTTGCTCTTTAGCGCATCGTCGCCGCCTTCGAGGCATTCAGGCAGTTCAGTAGCGTGGTGATCAGGTCGATGACGGCCATCTCCGATCTCTCCAACATCCGCAAGGATATTGCGACGAGCGTGCAACAGAACGGCGCCCCCATCATCCTCCTCCCCTTCCACAACCAGCTCTATTTGGGTGAGGGTAGAACTGGACAGGGTAATTCCGTCAAGAAAAATTATGGATTGAGCTGCTTGTTAACGACGTTGGGGAGTGGAACGTTAAGTTAAACTATGGTCTCCTATTTGTTACAAACTAAAGATCGGTCCCTAATGTGAGAATCCATGTAAAAGTCAGTCTCTTTTTTGTAATTTACCCTATAAAAAATGAGGGGGAAACTCCGAAAGGTATCATACGCAGTCTAAAACAGAGAACAATATTTTTTTTTTTGAAAGGTAAAAGTATATGACTTGTATTTTCACCAAAAAATAGAAAGGAGGTCCTTAGGACGTTACAAAAAATTTGCTACAGGATACAAGGCAGTACAACGTTACAACGAAACCGGATCCGGCAGCAAGAAGCTTAGGCGTTCAGAGTATGAATATCCCACACAATGAGGTTGATGAGGCGGTCTGCAGGGATCTCCGTAGAGGTCCACCATCTGCTATTTCTCTCCGTCCATAGCCTCCAGACGGTCACAGCAAGGGCAGTTGCCAGTGTCGAGCCAACGTGGTTGTTGTTTCTTCCCTGGGACTGAACCCACCGAATCGAATCCATCAAATGCAGGTCCAGAGGCGTACGTGGGAGCTGGATGAGATCGCAAACCCCTGTCCAGACCTTGTAGGAATAGGGGCAAGACCAAAAGATATGATCAGTAGACTCCGCAGAGGCCACACAAAGCAGGCAGTCCCCAGTATGAGTGACGCCCCATCTAACCAGGCGATCACGAGTAGGTAGCTTGCCACGGACCGCCCTGTATAGGCAGCAAGCATGTTTAGGGGCTGCCTTGGAATACCATACTTCCTTCCACCAGGTCACCTCCTGGGCTTTATGTCTGACGAAATCAAAGGCAGAACGAAAGCTTAGCCCACTAGCAGTGTGGGACCAAGAGGGCAGTAGATTACTCCCACCAAGGCCATTTTGATGCTGAGGTCGAAGGCGCAGCAGACGCTTCCAGATGGGAGTAGCATTTTCTTTCATTGGGACATCCCAGAAATTATATTGCCGGAGATATTTGCTCTGCATGTAGGAGGCCCAGAGAGAGTGTTGAGAATTGAGTAGTCTCCACGCCCAAGCAACGGACGCGGCCTTGGTGAGGTCCTCAAGGGATCGCAGTCCCATTCCACCTTCCGCTTTGGGGAGGCAAACTTTTTCCCACGCAATTTCGTGCCTCTTATATCCCCATAGAAAGTTCGCGCACATAGAGGAGATCCGCTTTATTGCAGTGTTAGGAATTATGGTCCCGTCCACCCAGAATAGGAGAATGCCATTGATCACTGAATTCAATAATTGCACACGCCCAGCCATGGAAAGGAGTTTTGATTCAACAGAGAACAAGTCGACAAAAACAGAGAACAATATGATTCAACAGAGATTCATCTAAGTCAAGAGGACATCAAGTTACCCTTAAAAGAGAAGGATCACACAAAACAAGCAGTTTGGCAGCACATTTATTCATTGCCTTTTATAAAAATACCACCCGCCGATTTTGGGTGAAGAAATAAATGCTGCTGGATAATATATCATATTACGGTGAAAACATAAAATATTGGACGAACATAAATGGGGAGTAGGTTTCGGAAGGGTGGGAAGAATGTGGTCCGGACAAGAGTTCAACAGTCTCAGTTCAGGCTATTAATATCAACCCTAATCTGATATGTTTCTTTACTGCCAATAATTCAGAGCTAGGATTATCTCTTTCTTCTGGAAGAAAAAATAATAATAATTGATGTTGAGTGCTTCAAATTGGGGGTCCCATGTAATTAAATCCAAGTTGCGGTCTCCTCTTTTGACGGTCACCAGTCACACCATTCGTCTCAGATTTTGACCCTTCGTTGATCACGGTGCCTTCACACCGAGACTTTTCTTTTTTCTTTTTTAGGACAAAATAATAAGTGGATTTCACTACAGTGAATTTTTTATTTGCTTCTGAAAAACACTTCGTAAGCACATTTTAAAAAATTGGTTCAATGGGACTGCCTCCGAGGCAGCAAAATGCTTCCGTCTCATTTTTCGTTATGGTTTTACTTTTTTTTAAAATAAAATTATATATTTTCATCATTATATCTCTCTAATATAGCATTCCATTTTCGTTAGAAATGTCTTTCATCTAAAACAAGTTGATTACAGTAATTCTATAACTGTTAGAATTACATATTCTAGATTAAAGGCATAGAGTTTATGTTTTTGATGAAATTTGAATGACATATTAGAAGGATATAGTGACGAAAATACATGACTTATTTAAAAAATAAAGAAAAACTCCGAAAAATAGAGCGGAGGCGGCCCCATTTTTCCTTTAAAAAATAAAGGTTTTTTTACTGATGCTTTCATGAAACAAATTATCCTGACGGAAAATGAGTGAGCATATGTAGAATATATGTACTAATAATGTTAGTAAACAACACTGAATAACTAACGTTTAAACAAAAATAGCTAGTCATTTTGTGGGAATCCATTTTTTCTGCCTTTTTTTTCTTATTTCAATTTATTTTCCTCATAAAACTAAAATTTTGTACTAAGTATCACATGCAGCAGAAAATCACATGCAGTAGAAATGTATGTAGATTAAATCATGGAAGGGATGCTATGGAGCATCCTCTGGTTATTGTATACCAAATGGGTATAAATTGTATACCAAATTTATTTTTTATGCAATTTTTTACATTTGTACTCATACCTCCTTTGGTTTTGACATTTGTAAATCTGTTTATAACCATATGTAACAAAATCTTATGACTTTGTTACAATAAAATTGATTTACTCCTTGCTAAGGTGTAACAATGTACATTGCAAAATTATCTTTGATTATTTCTACAAAATCTTTTGGCTTTATTACAACAAAATTGTTTTACTCCTTGCTATATAATATGAGGTAAAAGGTGTAACAGTGTACATTGCAAAATTATCTTTGATTATTTCAAATTCGCAATGAATATCGTATTTGGTTACTATATTGCTAACACAAATCGTATAACAAAGATTTTCCATCGACTTTTATTCTAAGTAGTTGCTAAATAAACAACAATCATTACAATAAAATGGGTCCATAATGACTATTTTTTAAAGTTGTCGATGTATCTTTCATTGTTAAATATATAACTTTGATATTATTTGTTGTGAATTTATTTTCTATGCTTATAATTAGCAACACATGTCATTTACAGTGTCATATTATTAGCAACGATGCATATAATAACATTTATTCATTACTATTTTTGGAAATTTTAGCTAATTGTTGCTAATCTTTAATTTCTATATGCACCATCCCTAATTATATAATAGTGAATATCACATTTATTGTTGATTTCAAATATAAAAAAATTCACAATGATTAATATTATCTTTACATATATAGCACTAAACAATAGAGTTTAAAAAATTGTAAATGTAGATCCATTTTGTTGTATCGGATTATTGCAATTTTTAATGAAAGAGTCTACTAATAATCATTGTTATATGAGCTTTTTGCAACAAATGTGAAATTCATTGTGAATTACAAGCAAAATAGATAATATTGTAATGAATAATATTCCTTACTATATATTTAACTATAAGTGACAAAATTCAAATTATTCCTTACTCTAAGTTAATTTTATTGTAGTGCTTCTTTCACCTAATTTAATATAATTGGAATGAGATAAATATAATTAATATATTTATTTCATATGTATATCATCCTCTACATGTACACTTAAGCTAAATTATAAAGGAGAGATTGTTTCCATCCCATCTCGGCATGTATTTTACATTGTATAATAGCAAATACAATATCCTTCAATTTTCCACATTCAAATTCAAATATTATAATAGCAAAGGA
This sequence comes from Ottelia alismoides, assembly GCA_037367405.1. Classification (NCBI taxonomy): domain Eukaryota; kingdom Viridiplantae; phylum Streptophyta; class Magnoliopsida; order Alismatales; family Hydrocharitaceae; genus Ottelia; species Ottelia alismoides. The sequence continues at coordinate 899,994 of JAZKJV010002102.1, forward strand.
TAAATACTAACATCTATATTTGCAATCATTTTTACTTTTAGTTTGCTGTCGTCAGCCATGCAAAACAGTGCACTTGTCATGCAGCATGATGAAATAAATAAATTTGTTTATAAATAATTTAAATAATCTTGGGCACACATATATGAACATCGATGTCCAGTCATCTTCTAGATCCTTCATCTTATGGATGATTGGGATAAGCTTTGATTGATTAATTACTGATGGACCCCCACACAATGGTTGGGGATTGCATGTTCCTGATTCATGCCCACCAATTATGTCCGAAAACAACCGACCACACGTTAATTTGAATCAAGAAATTCTAATTTCTTATAAAAAAATCGGTTTGGTTACCGGTTTATACTAGTGTAAAATCCTTACGTCACATTGGGAATGCATATACTATAGGGATTATATGAAAAATGACGTTATATATGTTGGGCAGTGGCCCTGCCCATACTCCACTCCATCAAGAGGACACAGGTGCATAAGGCTATATCAGGCATTGGTGTAATTTTCCCAACTTGTTCATTGGGATATTTACCTCACAAACCTTATAAACTTCATAAATTATCTTTTCGAACTTTGAAATAACATAATTCCTCCATCGATTCTGTAAACTTGCTAACTCTCATCCCATGAACCATGTAGTTAATATGTTTGAAGCTCGTGGGGGTTTTCGGAGTAATTTACTAGGTTGATGAGGTAATTACATTGTGCAAAAAGTTATAGAGGTAATTAATAAAGTTTATAGAGTTCATGGGGTAAATATCCCTTGTTCATTTGTTGGTGCTAGGTTGCTTTGGGCAAGAAGCTAGGGCTGCAAGCTTCTCACTTGTGGGAGAGGGGATTGTTCTTCTATCTTCTTGGTCCTTTGTTGAATGGGAGTCCGAGCTTGAGCGTACAAGTTGCTCCAAGGTGCAATTTTGAAGTCTTGAGGAGGAGAGATGGTATGGTTCTTCACTTCTCGATGGCATTTCTCTCTCTTTATTTTATCTTGCTTGGTGATAGTGCTTTGTTTAATACATCTATTTGGAGGGATTGACTTTGTGTAGCTCAAGGGAGAACATTACCTTTATCATCTAGTATAGTGGCGAAGTTTTTAGTTTTGAATCAGCCCGGTGACTTCCTCCTTCTATTTTGGGGATTTCCACATTAAAATCTCGGTATGCATTTTGTGATTGTTATTGCATATTATTGGTTTATTGCTCATTATGCTAGTGCCATTTATTTTGTAATCTGTCAAGATACTTGATTCTCACTTCTGCGAGAATAGAGAAAATTTGTTTCTAGAAAAATGGTATAAGAGCTTATTTTTATGGTGCAATTACAAATCGAATTTTGATTCAAACTATAATTATTCGTCTAGATGGGACTAATAACAATTTATGGAAGAACAAAATGAAGGACCTCGTATATGTGAAGGCTATGCATATTCTGATGTTCATTCAATATCTCGAAGCCAAGTCCGATGAGGAATGTGGGTTGAGCACAAGAAAGTATGTAGTTTTATCAGATAATTCATTGATGAGAATGTCTACAACCACATTCATGATGAAAGTCATGCTCGAAGAATCCTATGGTTGAAGATAAAAAATCTATATGCCTCAGGAAGGAACAAATCATTTCTTCTCAAGAGATTAGTGAACTTGATGTTCAAGGAGAGAAGCTCCATGATATATTTTCTGAATGAATTCTAAGGAACCACGAACCAGTTGTCAAGCATAGGCATCATGTTCGAAGATAAGATTTTCAGATAATTATTAATTGCTACTTGCCATATTCTCATGAGACTTTTAGAGTCTCACTCACAAACTTTGAATCTAATGGGAGCGTTTCTTTAGAGACTGTTATGTCGGGCATTCTCAATGAGGAGATGTGAAGAAAATATCAAGGCATCTCTTCACATTCAAAGATTCTCATTACAAAGAGAGGGTGAGGTTCACGAATGACAAGGGCAATCGAAATCAGAATTATACGAGAAAGTTATGGAGAAAATACGGCCGATTTATAGCCTATTGATCCGTATCCATTTAGGCCCAAGCATATATAAAGGGGTATGCCATAAGTGGTCTAGCTAACCAGACCACTTAACCTTATGGAGTTTCGCCCCCTTCATCGAAGCCCCTTGGCAGGTGATCCGAGATCCGATGGCACCATTGTGAAGGCATCAGCGTGGGGACTTGATGAATCCATGATTCACATCCTTTATTCCTTTATTTTAGCAGAAATCCCTATGAAAAATAACTATAAATCTACACTAAATCCAATAAATTAGCATTCTACATGCTTTTGTTAATATTTTATAATTAGCACTTATTTACTCAAAATAGAAGAATAAAGATTAAAAGAAAAAAAGAAAGAAAATAAAAGAATGCCGTAATTATGCAATAAATGCGGGCTGATCTGAACCCCGAGAGAAGATCAAGTATTGACCTAATAGACAAGGAATAAATTAGGGGGAGATAGGATATTTATTTATTAACAATCTAAAAGCACCTTGTAGATCTTATTCATTCTATAATTATTCCCATTATATATATCATCCCCTACTTATTCTGTATATATCATGAACCTATTTTACTTATCAATAAAATGATATCAAATTAAATTATTTCCTTAATAAAACTTTTAAATAAAAATGTGTCTTAAATAATAAAATTTGCAAATTGTGTACAATTGAATAGTACTTATACTTGTATCTATTGATTCATTTATTTATGTTGTGTATAAATCATGGCCTTGCATCTTTTAGTTTCTTTTAGTTTCTGTGCGAAATAACTCCAGCCAGAGCATCACCTCTGTGCTTTGCATCCCTCTGCAGGTCCAAGTGCGCGTGAGAGCATGATTCGACTCCTAGTTGAGCAGCGGAGCAGCTCCAGGTACCCTCATCTCCAGATCATCATCGAGCCACTCGACGACTCATTGGAGCCCTCCACCCAACATATGAGTCTCCCAAACCCATTAGCCATCCGATCCGAGTCCTGCAGTGCCATATATTGCCAATCAAAGTAACCACGGCAGACCCATCTTCGTAATTTGTCCAGGCACCTTTAGAGCCGTCGAATCAGAGAGATGCTTCTAATCTTGATCGAGACCACACATATAAGTCCAAAAGCAGACCGTTAGATCCGTACCTAAGTTAGATCTGTGATGCACGTTGATGAATCCTCATTCATCACTCTTTATTCTTTTATTTTAGCTAAAAATCTTTGCAAAACACCATGTAGATACTTGTAAATACAATAAATTATCAAATTGCATGCTTGGTATAAATAGCAATAATTAGCATGTTTTTGTGAAAAAATAAAAGAATAAAGAAATAAAGAAAAAGAGGGAATATTTAGAATAAATATTGAGTGACCTGAACCCAAGGGAGGGCCAACCATTGGCCTGACCACAAAATAAAACAAGTAGAGAGAGATAGGGCCATTAATCATTGTACATACAATCCCTCTTAGTGTATATATTTTATTTTCATAAAATAAAAATATTTATGTGTTTCTCACACTCTGTATATATTTCTAAAAATAAAAGAAAATTAGAAAAAATAAAAATAAAAAGAAAATAAATTCTCTCTCTCACCCTTGTATATACCATGTATATATCTACATTCACCTAATTATTTTATCCTCGTAAATAAACAATAAAAATAAAATAAAAATTATTTTATATCCCACATTTTATGTAGTAAATAAATAACATATAAAATAGGGATAATTGTACAAAAATAAACTAATAAAAATAAAAATGTAAAATACCTAGGTATTTATACATGTATATAATAATATATTATGTATATACACTAATTTATTTTTCAAAAACAAATAAAAAATCACTAAAAACTTTGAAAAAAATAAACATTTTTTATTTTGAAAATATTTTGAAATAAAATCATTTACTATTTTTTATTTAATTTATAAATAATTTTGGAATGGCGAATTCTGATTGGTCCATGGGGGAGTGTTGACACCCGATCAACTTCCCCCCTAGAAACACATCTCCGCGGATGATTGGTTCTGACCCGATTTCTCGACATTTTCCCAAATCGATCCGCCTCCCATTTCCTCGAACCCCGGGCTCCGATTGCTAAGGAGTGATCTGTGATCCTCGCGTGCCTACCCTCTTAGGGATCCACTCCTTGGAATGCTCGTTCGACTCCAATCTTCCCAGACCCCTGTCAGTATATAGCCTCGCCTGGAGCCGCAATTTGATTCACCTTTGGCCCCCATCTTCGCCCCCACTGACCTCCACCTTCCTCCTCGAGTGACAGCGAGTGATCTAGTGTGTTGCAGCGAGTGTTTGGAGGCGCAGCCCTAGGTCCAGCGACCATCATTGCCGAGCTCCGCCACCGGCGAAGCCCGATCCTCTAGAGGCATCGCTCCATCGAGGCAGAGACCGTAGGAGACTCAGCATCTCCATGACAGATGATCTCGACCATCAGGTAGCCTTGTTAGCCAGTAGCTGAGCTTGATTTCCAGATTTTAGGTTTCACGCCGCCGGCCTTCGCCGGCCGATTCCCAACCATCTGATCATTGATTCATCCATCCGACCATCCTATCATCTCACGAGTCTTCTCTCCACGTTCTTCGCCCATCCATATACCCTGGTTCACCCCGGAACCTGGACTTCGGATCTCCTCCGTCGCCGCTCGCCGGAGACCCACGCTCTGCCTCATCCGTTCAACCCCTTTGCCCGCTAACGGGTCGAGGCAGTTTGCCCTTGACCCCTCTTTCTTTCTGTGCAGGATTGAAGGCCTAAGGACCTCACCTGAAGGTCCTAGTATCGAAGCATAGCTGCTCCAGCTTCCTTTCGTCTTCGGGGACCCTCCAGGTCCTCCCGGCCTCATCGGAGCAGTCCAATAGCTACGGGACACTGATGAATACCCATTCATCACTCTTTATTCTTTTATTTTAGCTAAAAAACCTTTGCCAAACACATGTAGATAATGTAAATATCAATAATTAGCATTCAGCATGCATTGTGTAAAATTAAATAATTAGCACGTTTTTGTGCATAAATAAAAGAATAAAGAAACAAAAGAAAAAGAGGGAGATATTTAGAATAAATATTGAGCGACTTAATCCTAAGGGAGGGCTCAGCATGGGCCCGACCGCATGAAAACCCAAGTAGAGAGAGATAAGGAAGCTCACACATGTGTACATATACCTGTAATTAAATAAAAATATTTTCCTCAAAAATAAAAATGGATTTATATTTATGTGTAAAATTTGTAAATACAAAGCTAAAATAAAAATGAGTAAAATCAAAAGAAATAAAAGACCCTTCCTCATTGTAGATTCACCATGTACATAGAACCACTTCCTTATTTATTTATACCTATAAATAAATAAATAAAAATCCAAGAAAATGTGTACATATTACTTATTCCATGATGTAAATAAATAAAATAAAAATTACAAAAATAAAAGTAAAATAAAAAGAAATAAAAATAAAACCAATACCATATATGTATATAAATAAAAGTAATTATTTTTCCCTTGTAAATAAATAATAAAAATAAAATAAAAATATACTTTTATTCCAAATTTTATTTTATAAATAAATAAATTTTAAATTGGAATAAATTGTACAAAAATAAATAAAAAAATCAAAAATAAAAAATACAATATTGTATATATACCTATATATAATACTATTTTGTAAATACCTAATTTTTATTTCAAAAAAATAAATAAAAATCACTAAAAAATAATTTAAAATAAAAGAAACATTTTTTTATGTTTTGAGTTTTTCAAAATTCGACCATTTTCTATTTATTATTTAGTTTTCAAATAAATAATAATTGGCGGGCTCTTATTGGTTCACGGGGGATGTTGACCCCCGGTCAACTTTCCCCTCAGGACCACCAGAGCCGGATCCTGTTGCTCCGACCCGTTTTCTCCCATTTCTTCCTACTCGATCCGATCGCCAAACCGCATAAACCCGGGCTCCGATTGACCCTCGTTCATCCCTGATCCACGCCCGGGGTGGGTTATCGGGGTCCGTGCTCTGAAATCCTCGCCCGGCCATCAATTAGCCGGACCCCTAATCATATATAATCCGAGCTCCGCCGTTCCTGTTCACTCATCTATGGACCTCCCCCTCGATGCCAAGGAGCTCCTCCACCTTGCCTGAGTGACAATCGTGCGAGAGGGAGTGGAAGCGAGGCTCGAGACGTTGGGAATCCTCTGATCCGGCAGCCTTCGCCGCCGTGCACCGCCGCGAGCGCGCTCAGCCTCGAGACTCGACGCCCCCTTGAGGCAATGACCCTCGGAGCTCCCTGAGCTCCAGCCCAGTCGATCTCCTCCACCAGGTAGGTAGTTTAACCAGTAGCTTAGCTTAGATTTCAGTTTTTAGTTTTAGGGTGCTGTAGCTCCGCGGCCTTCGCCCGCCATCTCCGTCCAACCACTTGCCATTCCGACCATGCCACCACCTTCGCCATACTTCCCTCCACCTTCTTCACTCAGCCACCTGATGAATCTCCATTTCATCACCTTTATTCTATCATTTTGGCCTTAAAAACCCCAGCAAACGCATGTAAATAGCATTAATTTGTATATAATAGCATCCATTGTTTCTTGTACATTAAATAAAGTTTTTAATGCCAAAATTATAGAACAAAGAGAGAAAAGAAAAAGGAATAAAATATTGTAAATATTTTATGACCCTAACCCCGAGACCAAGGCCAGCATGGTATTGGTTGACAAGGAATAAAGTAGGGGGAGATAAGGGCTGATATACAATAAATATCTCATTTATTCATTCATCCATTTATGCATTTTTGACACCTATTTTGTACATAACTATTTATTCCTCAAATAAAGAAACTTTGTTCATGAAAGTTGTAGATAATAATGTAAATAAAAATACAAAATTGAGTTTGTGTAAAAATAACACTCAGTGTACATTTTATACACAGAGTAAAAAGCCAAAACCTCAACTTCACAGACCCATATCTTGCAAATAAAAACTCCAAATCACCCAAACTCACCTTTAATTGTATATAGCATTTCATAAACTATTTTATAAAATTGGTTTCATAATTTTTGGAGTCCATCTGTAGAAGTTAGGTTTTGGCCCTTCTTGTACACAATACCTGATTAAAATATTCATTTTATTCAATATTCATTATTTTCACAAATTCATATTTTTAGAATTTTGTAGATAATGTATATAATTCAGGTATATATTGACACTAGAATAAAACCAAAAATAATTTGGAAAATAAAATAAAACTATGTAATATGTATAGGCAAGATACCTATATGGAGTATATACACAAATAAAAGGGAAAAAAAAACATTCTTTAATTATCCAAATCTCTTATATTTTTTGTAATAAAGTATATAGTATATGTGTCCTATTAAAAATACAACTCCTTAATAAAAACACATAAAATTATTTAAATAAATACAATGTGTATAAAATACAGGTAAAGTACCTATATATATACTTGCGAATACATAGACCTGTTTATTTAAAAATACAAATAAACTTATAAAAATCAAACAAAAATACCTTTATACTCACAAAAATAAGTTATAAATTTATAAAATAAGCCAAGAAAATAATAAAAGAAAATAAATAAATAAAAAAATTAAAATATCCAAAAATACGTGTAAATACATACATATACACATTACTAAAATAAAACCACAATAAAACACCTCGAAAAATTCAATAAAAATCATAAATAAATACTACATTAATTTATAAACATTTTCTATTTTATAAGTAAAATCTAATAAAATCATTTACTAGGTTAAATAATTCATTTTGTAATAAGGGTCCTTATTTTGGCGTGTAGCAGCTGAGGTGGACCAATGGGCGCGTCGCGCCTGTTGACCGCAGGTCAACTGGACCTCCAGGCGTCTGACTTCACGCGACCTGTCTTTTCCCCGATTTTCGCCATTTTTCCCGCCTGGCTCAGTGAACCATCGCACTCGCTTCCTTCACAAGATTTGTCCTCTGATCATCCATGATGACCGCCAAGATCATAGATCAATCTGATACTCATTGGTTTAATCAATAAACGCCGGTCATTGGGGGTCCCTCGGAATGTCTATAAATAAAAACCTCCGACTTCCCGGCCAAAGTTGGCCACTTTCATTCCACCAAAAAGCCTTGTTCTTGCTCCTGGTGTGTTCCTCGTGACAGGAGGAGTCGCCCAGCACCTCGACTTGGCCGGAGGTCGGAGAAGTTTTGTCGCGGTGGTGCTCCGGCGACCACCCTGCTCCCTGGCGGCCCCCAGGTATAAGAGCTGTTCTTTCTTGCTTAGTAGTTAGGTTTTAGTATTAGCTTTTAATTCCAGTCCTTAGGTTAGCATTTAGATGATTGGCTAAGGCCAAAATCCGAAATTCGAAGTTCGCCGGAGCTGAGCTCCGGCGACTTCCCCACCGTGATCCCATCTGTCTCCGACCGCCCAAATCGCCTCATCCCCATCCCCTTCGAGTTCTCCATCAAATGCACACACTTGTTCAACCCAGGACCCCAGGTCTTGGCGAATCGGAGCTCCTCCTCCGCCCTTCGTCGGAGCTCCTCCGTTCCACCTCATTTTGCTGTACAGCTTCAACCTTCTTGGTCGAGGAGCATCTCCTCGAGCCATGCTATCTTCCTGTGCAGGTCTGGTGCGCAAATATGCACCCTGAGGCGAAATCAAGTCACGCCGGAGGTACCTGGAGCCCCGCTTCTTCTCCGACCTCGCAAGGGTGCTCCAGTGGACCTCTGGTCGATCCAACACCTCCGGACGACAGAGGCACCTTCCAGGAAGCTGTTGGGACACCTTGGAGCAGCGATGAACGGCGGAGGTGCGAGATCCAGCCGGGAGAAGCTCGCTCAGGCGAGGGTTCTTCCCTGTTCTTCCAGATGCCCCCTCCGCCGTTGGATGAAGACGAAGGTCCCAGATTGAACCAGAGCCGCTGGATGGAGCTCCGTAGCAACCGTCAGATCACCTCAAGTGATCTAATCTCAAGCGTTCATCGGCGAAGCGGAACCAGCCGTTGGATGAGCGACACGTGGCAAGTGAAGAAATCCCAACCGTTCGCCAGCGCGCACTTTAGGGGTAATTTGCACATCTAGCCCCTTCTTTTTTTGCATTTAATTTTTAGTATTGTAAAATAAATATCACGTTGTAAATAATGTGGCGATTTTGCTTATGCCCCCCTGTAGCTCTTGCATATTACACTTGGGTCCAGTCCACGTCACCTCACGTGTAGTCCCACGTGAGGTGGTAAAATTGCACAAGTCCCCCTGTAGATTTACATATTTATGTTTAGTCCCTTAAATAAAATATTCAGTGTATTATTTTTGTGAAAAATTGCAACAAGGACCCTACATTTTCTGTAATAGCGTTTAGGTCCCTGTGAGTGCGGATCACGTGCTGTCCCGCGTGATGGTTAAATTGCAAGGGGGCCCTGGCGGGTCTAGTTAATTAGTTTTAGTCCTTAAAATTCAAAAACACGTTATAATGTTTTGGTACTTTTGCACCTGCGCCCCTGGATGTTATTTTAATTGCAAAAATGCCCCTGCCAGGCTTAATTACTTTTTGTGTCTTTATCTATTTATTAAAAATACCTATTAGGCTTCTAAAAATTCACAAAAATTAGGGTAGATGCTCCATGCCATGCTTGTTCACGCACATATTTTAGTTTGCATTTTTTGCATTTTTCCTAATTATGAAAAATGAAAAAGAAGCCATTTTTGTACTGTCTAAATTATAAAATACAAAAAAATTAGAAAATGATTTTGAAAAATTCCAAAAAATTATATATGATATATATATATGTATATTGAGTCCAGAAAATGAAAAACCCTAAAAATATGAAAAAGAAAATTAAAAAAAAATCCTAAAACCCCAAAAGCAACATAAAAATTTGAAAAAAAACTCTTTAAAAACCCTAAAAATACATTTCTCTCTTTTATAATTATCTATATATTATTATTAATATGTGAAAATTAATTTGGGCAATTTTGGGTATTATTTGATATTTTTAAAACCCAAATTATATACGGCTATTTATTTAGTCCTATATTGTGGACGTTTTTGAATTGAAAAATACATAAAAATTAGAAATTAATAAAAAATATATAAAAAAAGGGGGGGGGGTTAAAAATATAAGTCTATATATTAAATTTTTATGTTTATACATATGTATATATATATTCTATATTACTTCTCTCTCTCGTCTGATATATACATATATCTCTATATAGTATATATATTTATATAATTAATAATATAAAAAGAAAAGAAAATAATTAAAAAAAAAAGTAGTAGTATAAAATATAAAATCAAAATAAAAATTATAAAAACAAAAATATAAAAAAAAAATTACAAAAACCCAAAACCCACATAAAAACAAGCTTCTCACATGGATGACTTGGTGATACGTCTAGGCTACGCATTTTGTATTGCTCTCTGTGGTTCGACCTCTACATGCTTGTCGCTATACATTTTGTTGTAGAGTAATAAAAATTAATTCACATTTATTTTTTTGGACTTAATTGATACATTCTTGCTTTGTGGTTAATTGTTGATTGATTTGAGGATTATTGAGCGGTCACCGCATCGACTGTTGATCCGCCTTGTGGATTAACACGACCCTTGATAAATCTCCATCATCAAATGGCGCCGTTGCCGGGGAGCAATGAGCATAGCCTACGTTATTTTTGTCATTCTTGTGTGCATTTTTGATTCATAATTGATGATATTTTGTGAGCAGCTATTTTATTGCCATTAATCACCATGCTTCATTCCTTTATTTACTGTGATTAATTTATCTGCTCTATGATTAATTGATTGAGCTATTCTAATACATTCTTTTTGTGACTTTGATGCAAGGGTCCGCCACGCAAGGATGGCTTCTTAGGAGGCCAATGCAGCCTAGCTTGGAGGAGGATGGTCTTCCCTTCGCATGACCATCAGGAGAGATTATCAAGGAAGCAAGGAGATGTGGATTAGATAGGCTTAGAACACTTAGGATTATCTCTGTAATTTTTGGTGAGAGAGAGACAATTTTGGCATGTAATAATTAACAGGACTCTACTCTTCACAATGAGGTCCAGTGCCCGGGTGTCTGTTCACCTGGGGGCCTCATCGTTGTTTTCCGTGATTTCTACCGCCTTCTTTCCTTTGTTTTCCGCTGTTTTGTGCTTTTCGCCTTTATTTTACTTTGTTTTGTGTGCTTGGAGCCCCTAGATATAGGTTGCTTAACTCGGTAGCTAGGTCCAAACATTAATAAGAATGCATGTTCCTATAGTTCACTTCGTATGGATCTAGTCAAACTTAAACAGCTAAGTCATTTATCTCTTAACCCACGTGCCGTGAGCGAGCCCCATCAAGCGCTACTCCTAAACTCGAGTGTGTCGAGAAGAGGAGGGGTGAGCCAAGACCGGACCCTTAGGTTAAAGATGAATGACCAAGCTTATGGTTCTTCACGTTAATAGCAGCTAATGTTTAGGGCGATTTTGACGAATGCACACCGCCATGTAGATAGGTTTAAAAATTCTGTTTTGCATACCACATGGAGAGAGCTGGGATGCACTGTAAGTCTTCTAACTCAGCATGCATCATTAGGTTCAATGGTGAGATTTCCATCATGGAACCACTTGCACGGCTTTTCCGCTATCTCCCTCTGATTTTGAGCACCTAGGACTTAAATGAATATCTACAAAAACGTTAGGCGCTGGTATGAAAACAGATCCAAAAAAAAAGTGAAAACCAAAAAAAATTAAAACAAGGGGACTGCTAAATAAACTTTGACCTTAATTAAAACCTGTAATGGACTATCCTTGTACCGGGTTCATAAAGCCCTCATTGTTTTCAGGTACTTTGGAGGGGGACCAAAACCCTACTCCCTTGAGCGAGTGCGACCCCTAAGGATTAGAGCCCAAAACCCAGTCTGCAACTGCCTTGTGTATCGCCTGGATTTCCGAAGTAATGGCGCTTCTATCGTACGTAGGCGAGTAGGACTTGGTCACCAATGGTGACTCTCTGTTGTGAGAGCATCGACCCTGTCCGAAGTATTGAGCATAGGCCACGCCTTCACGGGGGTGTCTGTCTCATCGTCCTGCGTCCGAGTAGGTTCTTGCACGCTCACGGGTGATTCCGTTGCGAGCGAGAACCGAAGTATTGGTTTCGCCTATCGGCTTCCTCTCTCTTTTCTTTGGCTGAGTAGGGATCCAGGAAGGGTTACAAGGACTCCAAAAAGTACAGACTACAGGTTACACAGGAGGAGGACAAGTACGGGATACTCTTCCGGCAGTACTCTCTCTCCTATAGGGTAGCGTACTAAGGACTTGTTATAAGAAATGCCTGAAAAATCACAACTCTAAAAATGAAAAGATAATAAATAGCCGAGCTCTCACGGCTTCACATGGCGTGAGTTGGTGAACCCGATTTTGTCTTGCGTTTGTATGGATCTAGATTAAGGTTCAAAGATCAAAGTCCCGCGCCTTTGCGCCAATTCTGTTATGTCTTCCTTTGACCACCCCGCTCAACCGAGCCTTTCTACTGTTTTACACTCCTTTTTGCTCCTCGTTGACCATCGTATCGTTCTTCCAAAATCCGATATCCTCTTGTGCTCCGCGAAGTTGATCCATGGATGGTTTCGTCGGGACCATGCCGACACCTACATCGATTCCATGGACTCACCTTCGCCAATAATTTCGAGGCGATTCCCGAGAACTGATCCGGACTTTGCGGATCGGACTCCAGACTCCTCGTTTTCTACCTTTCTCTTGGCCACCCAATAAACTGGGATCACTTTTTTCCCACTACCGCCGTTGTGAATGGGAGTCGATCACAGTCTACATCATTTTTCCATTCACAACACGCTGGGGTTGACTTGAACTCCAGCCTCATTACGACAGCTGAGTATTTATGGCAAGTGATCTGATTCGGACCGTCTCATTATGCAGATAGAAGCCAGTGCGAGCCCTGGAGACTACTCCGGAGTTCATTTCGTCCGATTCAGACCCTGACATGGCGCCAGGAGGAAAGGGCAAGGGTCAGCAGCCACCCACACCAGAGGGACAGATGCCAGATCAGAACCAAGTCAATGCACAGTTACTGGCATCTATCCAGGCTATCCAGCAGCAGCTGACTGAGCAGGCCCTTACGCAGACCGCTTTCCAGGATATGTTGAATGATGTGATTAACCGAGATGATGGAGGAGGAGGCAGAGGCAGAGGAGGCAGGAGAGGAGGAGATGGAGGTGGAGGAGGTGGTGACGACCCCAATGATGATCCTGAATTCCAACCACAGCCGAAGCCAACACTAAAAGAAACATACAATCCGGGAGACAGCCAGATGACCGAGTGGATTCTCATTCCACCGGTGCACGCTCACTTCGAGCTGAAACCCCAATTCATAGCCCTCCTCCCTGCATTCCATGGCAACACCAATGAAGAGCCATACATTCACCTGCAGCAATTCTCCCGCATTTGCCGCACCACCCACTACCCGAATGTCCCCCTGGACATTGTCAAGATGACGGCTTTCCCCTTCAGTCTATAGGACAAGGCCCTTTATTGGGTCAATCATATGGGGAAGGTTGTGACGACCTGGGAGGAGCTAAAGTCCGCCTTCTTGCACAAGTATTACCCTCTGGGTCGACTCAACCAGATGCGGGCCCGTATCAGTAATTTCTCCCAAGGACCCCATGAGTCGATACATGAAGCATGGGAGAAATTCACTGATCTGCAGGAGAAGTGTCCCCATCATGATATTCCGAAGACCAGCTTGGTTCAGCATTTCTTTGGGGGACTGAACATTGAAAGTCAAAGGCTCGTAGACGCAGCATGTGGGGGCTCCCATTTCAACAAGGATGAAGATGTTGTCTGGCAAATTTTCGAAGAAATGGCCGAGGGAGAGGCCGCACTCTCTTCATCCAAGGCGTACCAAAAGCAGCCCCAGATCCTCCAGAAACAAGTTCACATGGCTGCATCGAAAGAAGCAGAGAGAGATGAGAGCTCCAACCTCAGTATCATTGGGGGCCATCTCTCTAAGGTTGATATTATTGAGAAGCGATCACAGGACCTGGAGAAACTCGCTGTGATCGAGAAAAGGACCCAGAACCTGGATAAGCTGGATCACATCACCAAGCAGCTAGAACTGCTGGTAGGTACCATCAATTCTGTTCAGTCGGCAGCACCGCTCGAAGCTCCAGCTGAGAGGAAAGACGAGCAAGCACCGCTACACCAGCCTCAGCCAAGCCAGCAACCACCGACAGTTCAGCACGTGTACTACGTGCAGGCACCTGATCAGAGCCAGCCGCAACAGCAGATGGTTGTGTACCAACCAGAGTTTATCTCAAACACTGATTCAGCGTTCCCGCCACCACCCCTGGTCCAGGAAGTTAATGGGGTTTGGACTAATGATGCACAGCCGACCCGTCCTCAGGGACAACTCCAGGGTCAGCCATTTGCCAACAGGCAGTACCACCAACCTCAGGGTGGTCGTTTTGGGCACCCCTCTCAGCAACACCAGCAGCCTCCTCAATTCGCACATCAATGGAGGCAGAATTTTCCGTATCAGCAGCAGCAACAGTATCGCCATCCGCAGCCGTATCACCAATACACAGCTGCCCAGCCTCAATCATACCAGCAGTATCCCTCTCCGTCCTACCAACAACTCCAACTTCCTGCTCCACCATAGCAACACCATCAGCAGCCTCCCCATCCATCTAACCAACAGCAGCGTGGTATGCACGCTGCATCTTCAGAGGTGCCCCCAGCTAATCCCACCATGGAGTGTCTAGCCCAGCTTGTCCAAGGGCTAGCAGAAATGACCAAACGGCTTGATGACCTGACCGCCACTCGCACTAACATTCCGGCGCAGGTCGAAGCCAACCCCAACAACTTCAAGAAAAAGGAGCAGGTAGAATGTGATGTCCAGTCCGCATGTGATCATGATATTACTGTTTTTTCTAATGCTGTTACTCTCAGGAGCGGTAGGGCCTTGCCTCCGCCTGCTACCAGATATGGGGTGAATAAAGAAACAGGTGGATCGTCATCTTCTGCATCAGCCGTGCCAGCTCCAGGGGCGGGTGAGGAGGAAGAGGAAGGAGAAGCCAGTCCAGCCGTCGTGCATTGCCAGAAGCAATTCCAGCCAAAAATACAAAAAAATCCACAAAAACAAAAACACCAAAAAGAGGCCTGTAGCAGAAGTGAAGCCGCGCCAGCCTTGGAGGAGCCGCCAGCAGCAGCCGATCCTGTGCCAGCCGATGGAGCCAATGCTACCCTTTTTGATCGCCCAGCAGCACCAGCAGAGTTAGATCCAGCTTGTACGCCTTTTTGTATTCCGGATGTACAACATTCTGTGGGCGATGATCTTGATGTAAATAAGAACTCTAATTTTCCTGCCAGTAATGTGAATATTCCCTTTCCGCATGCAATACAAAAATCCAAAAAAATGACAAAAAGAAAAACTGCATTGTCTGATCCGGGTGTTGTAGATATTTTGGATAAATTGACTGTTGAGATTCCCTTGTTAAAGGCCGTGGAATACATGCCAGCTGTGAAGAAAGGATTGAAAGAGGCATGTACTAACAGGCGTCGCCCAGCGCAAGACAACAGACGCCAAGAGGTAGAAAAACACGTTTTGTCCATGGCCACAGTTGCAGCTATCACCAACCTCCCCCAGAAAAAGCAAGACTCAGGAGCACCTCTGATCAGTTGTGTGATCTTCGATCAGGTCTTCGAGCGTACTCTTCTTGACAGTGGTTCTTCCATCAACCTTCTGCCCTCGTCCATAATGCAAGAATTCGGGCTGGGACCGCTCAAGCAGACACGAATGATCCTTCAGTTCGCTGACCGATCCGTTAAGCGGCCCCGCGGTTTGTTGGAAGATGTGATAGTTACCGTGCAGGATATGAAATTCCCAGCTGACTTTGTAGTCCTTGATATGGACTCTCCTGCACCACTGCTCCAGACTCCTATCATCCTCGGCAGACCATTTCTCCGTACTTCAGGCGCCGTGGTTGACTACGGGTCTGGAAAGATCACCTTCAGCTCGAAGACCCAGCGAATTACCATCAACATGAACAAGGAGCAGAACGCCACAACTGATGAGAGTCAAGCAGCATCCGAAGCAGACTGTGAGTTTATTGCAGAGATCAGAGATTCAGAGTTATCATTGGACGATCCATGGACCCGAGAAATCCTCACTCTTGAGGAGGACTTGGAAAGCACGGTCAGCATATGCTCCGATGAGTTGTGGGAGACAGATTCTCAGATGCAGGCGCATCTTCTTGAGCATTTACTCCAGACCGAACATAATCAGCTCACCGCAGAACCGTTCGGTACATCACTGGGATCTCAACAGAATGTTGAGGATGGTAACAGTCTCAAAATACATTCCACCACCAACATGGTATCAGAAGTGACCGGTAAAGGGGACAGGCCGAAACCAGAACTCAAGCCACTTCCTGCAGGCCTGAAGTATGCTTTCCTTACGGGTGAAGAACACATGTATCCAGTCATCATCAGCAGCAGGCTGAATCCGGATCAAGAATCTCGACTTCTCGAGATTTTAGAAAAGAACCGCAAGGCACTTGGTTGGAGCGTATCAGACCTCCGAGGGATAAACCCTGCTCTGTTCTCACACCATATCTATTTAGAAGACGAGGCCAAGCCGTCCCGCGAATTTCAGAGAAGGCTAAACCCTAACCTTCGGGACGTGGTAATGAAAGAAATCACAAAGTGGTGTGATGCAGGCTTCATTTATCCCATCTCCGATTCAAAATGGGTAAGCCCCCTACATATAGTTCCCAAGAAATCCGGGCTTACTGTGATCACAAATGAAAAAGGAGAGGAGATTTCAACTCGGGTACCGACATCCTGGCGGGTGTGTGTTGACTACCGCCGCCTTAATGCAGCAACCAAGAAGGACCACTTCCCCTTGCCATTTATTGATCAAGTCTTGGAGAGATTAGCGGGCAAGGAGTTCTTCTGCTTCCTGGACGGGTACTCCGGGTACAACCAAGTGGCGATCGCCCCTGAGGATCAAGAGAAGACTACCTTCACTTGCCCGTTCGGCACCTACGCCTTCAAGAGGATGCCCTTTGGATTATGCAATGCACCCGCAACCTTCCAAAGATGCATGCTAGCAGTCTTCGCCGAAATGGTAGGCAGTTTTCTCGAGGTGTTCATGGATGATTTCTCCGTCTATGGTGATAGTTTCGATTCTTGCCTCGAGCACCTAGACAGAGTGCTTCAGAAATGCCGGGAAGTCAATTTAGTGCTCTCATGGGAAAAGAGCCACTTTATGGTCACAGAGGGTATTGTGTTGGGCCATGTCGTTTCCAAACGTGGCATGGAAGTCGACCCAGCCAAGGTGGGTGTCATTTCAAACCTTCAGCCACCTCAGTCAGTAAAGAATGTGAGGTCATTCTTGGGGCATGTGGGATTCTACAGACGATTTATCAAGGACTTCAGCCGCATTGCCCGACCTCTGACAGAACTTTTGTGCAAGGAGACAGAATTCATTGTTGATCAGCCAGTTCTCCTTGCCTTCAATCAATTGAAGGAGCTTATCATTCAGGCTCCAATCTTGCAGCCTCCAGACTGGACTCTTCCATTTGAAATAATGACCGATGCGTCAGATTTTGCCGTCGGAGCTGTTCTAGGGCAGAGGAAAGATAAGGCGCCCTATGCCATTCACTATGCCAGCAGAACATTAGATGAAGCTCAAAGAAATTATACAGTGACAGAGAAAGAACTGCTGGCTGTAGTTTTCGCCTTAGAGAAGTTCAGATCCTATTTGTTGGGGTCAAAGGTCACAATTTTCACAGACCACTCTGCTATTCGGTACCTACAGCAGAAGAAGGATGCCAAGCCCAGACTGATTCGTTGGATCCTTCTCCTCCAGGAATTCGATCTGGAAATTAAGGACAAACCTGGAGTTCATAACGTGGTAGCAGATCACCTCTCCAGAATAGAGCAGCATGACTCTCCCTTGAGCAACGCACCTATCACAGAGACCTTCCCTGACGAAGCTATCTTAGCCGTGGATGCTCTCCCTTGGTATGCTGACATCGTAAATTACCTCGCCTCTGGGGTAATACCTTCGGATTGGACGAAGAATCAGAAGAACAAATTCATGTCGACCATCCGCTTTTACCAGTGGGAAGATCCCCTTCTATTCAGGGAAGGAGCAGATTGTATTTGGCGCAGGTGCATTCCTCAGACGGAGCAATCTAGTGTCCTCGAGCATTGTCATTCGCTCGAATCTGGTGGGCACCATTCTGGAGATCGTACGGCAGCAAAAGTATTGCAGTGTGGCCTCTGGTGGCCCACTTTATTTAAGGATACAGCAGAATTTGTTAAAAGATGTCTTGATTGTCAGCGACTGAAAGGAACACTCACTGCCAAAGACTCAATGCCTCTGAAAATCATTCAGATAGCAGATGTTTTCGATGCATGGGGCATTGACTTCATGGGACCTTTCCCTAACAGTCAAGGTTTTGAGCACATCCTTCTTGCCGTAGATTACGTGAGTCGTTGGGTTGAAGCTATCCCCGCCCGAGCCGCCGACAGCAAAACCGTTTGCCAGTTTCTGAAGAAGAACATCATTTCGCGGTTTGGGATACCGAAGATTCTCATATCCGACGGGGGTAGTCATTTCATCAACAAAGAGATCAAGAAGTTAACGAAGGAGTACGGCATCGATCACCGCGTCGCATCTCCTTATCATCCGCAGACCAATGGCATGGCGGAGTTATCCAATAGAGAAATCAAGACCATATTGCAGAAACTTGTTAGGCCAAACAGAAAAGACTGGTCTCAACTCTTGGACTCAGCTCTTTGGGCTTACCGTACGGCCTACAAGTCTCCCTTGGGCATGTCACCCTATCGTCTTGTATATGGAAAACCATGCCATCTGCCCGTAGAATTAATTCACAAATCCCTTTGGGCAATTAGTAATTGTAATTTGGACTCACGAAAAGGTGGTCAGAAGAGAAAGGACGATCTGAACAGGCTCTTGGAATTCCGAGACTGCGCATACGATAACACCTTGATGTACAAGGAGAAGGTGAAACGCTGGCATGACCGGCACATCAGACGAAAGACCTTCGATGTTGGGCAGAAAGTGTGGTTGTTTGATGCAAAGTTGCGGATATTCCCAGGTAAATTAAAAAGTAAGTGGACAGGGCCATTTCGAGTATGTGAAGTGCGTGACAACGGAAGCATTGTTATATCAGAATTGTCCCCTGACGCACAGCCCTTCGTCGTCAACGGCCAACTACTGAAGCCTTACTTGGAACCAGATTCATTCTTGGCCGTCGTTGACTCTATTCAGTTAGTGCACCCCGAGGATATCTCTACACCTCCTGCAGCACCAAAAGATTCAGACGATGTACTCCAACCATTATTGCTCTGATTTTCTTCTTTTCTTCTTTTCTTTTTTTTCCTTATCTATTTTCTTCTTCTATCTAAAAGGTGCCGCCTTTGTAGACAGTTTTCTATACTTAGGACGTACTTGGTCCTAAATATAGGGGGGTGAGCACCTAGGGTTCTTGATTTCTGTTCGATCCTCTCCATTGTCTCCTCTTCTTGTCTATACTTAGGAGTATCTTTACCTAAGTATAGGGGGAGACAATCTGAGTACGATCAGTATATTCTCACCCTTGACCCTCCCCGCTTTGTCAACAGCCTGCTATACTTCGGATTATTTGATCCTTAGTCTAGGGGGGACGGTCAACTTCTAATTCATTCATTTCATTCGTATTTATTCTTTAGATCTGCCTATACGCAGTACGAGTTATGTCTTTGCTTTTCCTTCCGATCTATGAGGACATAGCTCAAGCTAAGTATAGGGGGGTCGTATATACTGTGTATAGACTAAAAGCCATAACTCATACTGAAAAATAAAATATCACTACAACAACAACAAAATAAAATGTAAAAAGTAGCTTTATAATAATGAAAGATGATTATGAGTTCCTCAGACTCATTGTAATTATACTGACTAGTAAGTCAGAAAAGTGTTCTACGAAACTTTCTCCTTTGAAAAATCGTGTGGAATTTGTTTGAAAATAGCGTGAACAAGTATTCAACGATTGAAAAATTAGTTTTGTGTGTAAAACTTATTTTCTTTGAGTGAAAGCAAAATGTGTGAAAAGTAGTATGCAAATGATTGTGAAAAGTTGATTGTCAAAGGTGTTTTGAAAAATCTATCTATGTTGTGTCAAACATTTGTAAAAGGATTTTCAAATGCGTGTACATATTGCAAAATTATTTTGGACTAGAGTTTTCAAATACCCTTGTGAAAATGATTCTCGAAGTGAGTCTGAGGAATCCACACAAAAATCTTTCATTTGTAAATAAGGAATAAGCCAAATAAAGTTTATAAGAACAGAACCATACTATACGTCAAATACAATTTTTTCTTCTTTTGTACCTACTGATTAATAAAACAGATACCTATACAGTATGATTTGAAAAATAGTGTGACCAGTTTTGGAAAAATTTGATGTGAAATGATTTCAAATGAGTGAAACTGTGTTGATTGCAAAATTTTTCTTTGTGTGAAAGAAAGGATTTGAAAAACCTATGTGCAAATATTTGAAAAATGCTTGTTAAAAGTATTGTGAAAATTGTATACATCTACCTATAGTGTGAAAAATCTGTGCAAAAATAGTTTTCAAATGTGTGTAAAGGATTGCAAAAATTATCGTGTACTATAGTTTGCAAAAATATTTTCAAAAAGCTATTAATAACACCATTGCAGATACTAGTAAATCAGAAACAAGATACATACAATTCTTTCTATACATACCCAAATAAACTATCTCATTCATACCTGTAAAGTCGCTAAAAATTTCCTAAATTTTGAAAATAAAGCAGCACGCCTGTGTAAATAAATGTACATACTCTTTAAACATTGTCAGTTCGTACTTCCTGTGCAGAGATTCTTTTTGTAAAAACATTCTTTGATCCTTCCAAATTTTTGTGAAAAATTGCATCATTCATTGCACATAGCATAAGCATACCATTCATATTCTTTTTGAGTGAAGCTTGATGATTGAATCAGTCTAAGAAAATCTCAAATTGGAGCTCGGTTAGACCTTATCGCACCTAATTGCACTGGAACCTTATGGGAACTAGGTTTAAGGTACTTCAGGTCTATTCAGACTTAATTCTTTGAGAAACCAGGGCTGGGTTCAAGGCACCTCAGTGGACTAACTAGAACTTTTCGAAACACACGCATGACTCTTGTCGGCCGTGACCTAACTTGGACACCTGCACCTTTCACATAGCTCTCCATGGATGAGGTGGTGAGGAGGCAGTTTCCTTTGGCTTGGGGTAGCATATGAGGGTAGTACTTCTAGGCGGAACCTCTCTTCTTCTTATAGTGAAGGAAGTGCACCTCAACTTGGTCTAGTGGTGATGAAGTCTAAGGACTGAAGCCGTGGGTTGCAATAAAGCTTCAAAAGAGGGATAGTCTACTGGCTCAAGGAGAAATTTCTTGTATATATGCTGCACCATGTAGATATGTTGTACAGATGCAATTGAAAAAAAAAAAATTTGCAAAAAGGAACTCCAAAAAAGTGGTGGGTCGGATTGAAAATTTAATAACCCCACCGGAGTTTATATAGTTCAATAAAGCAAAAGCTTATGGTATCCATGTTACATCTCATGAAGCTTGCAGCGGGAGACTTAGCTACACTGGTTAAGCTTCCAAAAGTCTATACTTCTTCCCCCTCTTCTTGAGCCGGTTGCACTTGAACTTAGAAGGGAATACCCCGCTTCTCGAGGAAAGAGTTGCTAGACCGAGGCCTTAGAGTTACCAAGTTGGGGGAGGTTGTTTCCTTGTCACTTCTGAGGTGGGGAGCTACATATCACTTACACTGTGCAAGTCAGCTTCATAGTTATAAGAGTTTGCGTATGATGTAGACTAGTTCTGACCCGGCTATTGAGATGGGTTGAACCGAGTTCTGTGATTACCGAAGGCTGTTGTGCTTTAGAGCTGGTTCCCGACTAGGTTCCACACACCTTCACACCCAAGGTCTGACAGGAGCTCCAAATTCAGATTTTGTAAGGACATGCATTGCACTGAAAGCACCCCAATTCACTCTATCTTCCTTTCATTTTCCTTTTTCTTTTTTATTCTTTTTGTACTTATTGCATAAGTGTTTGCTAGGGACTAGCAAAGGCAAGTATAGGGGGGTGATGAATCTCCATTTCATCACCTTTATTCTATCATTTTGGCCTTAAAAACCCCAGCAAACGCATGTAAATAGCATTAATTTGTATATAATAGCATCCATTGTTTCTTGTACATTAAATAAAGTTTTTAATGCCAAAATTATAGAACAAAGAGAGAAAAGAAAAAGGAATAAAATATTGTAAATATTTTATGACCCTAACCCCGAGACCAAGGCCAGCATGGTATTGGTCGACAAGGAATAAAGTAGGGGGAGATAAGGGCTGATATACAATAAATATCTCATTTATTCATTCATCCATTTATGCATTTTTGACACCTATTTTGTACATAACTATTTATTCCTCAAATAAAGAAACTTTGTTCATGAAAGTTGTAGATAATAATGTAAATAAAAATACAAAATTGAGTTTGTGTAAAAATAACACTCAGTGTACATTTTATACACAGAGTAAAAAGCCAAAACCTCAACTTCACAGACCCATATCTTGCAAATAAAAACTCCAAATCACCCAAACTCACCTTTAATTGTATATAGCATTTCATAAACTATTTTATAAAATTGGTTTCATAATTTTTGGAGTCCATCTGTAGAAGTTAGGTTTTGGCCCTTCTTGTACACAATACCTGATTAAAATATTCATTTTATTCAATATTCATTATTTTCACAAATTCATATTTTTAGAATTTTGTAGATAATGTATATAATTCAGGTATATATTGACACTAGAATAAAACCAAAAATAATTTGGAAAATAAAATAAAACTATGTAATATGTATAGGCAAGATACCTATATGGAGTATATACACAAATAAAAGGGAAAAAAAAAACATTCTTTAATTATCCAAATCTCTTATATTTTTTGTAATAAAGTATATAGTATATGTGTCCTATTAAAAATACAACTCCTTAATAAAAACACATAAAATTATTTAAATAAATACAATGTGTATAAAATACAGGTAAAGTACCTATATATATACTTGCGAATACATAGACCTGTTTATTTAAAAATACAAATAAACTTATAAAAATCAAACAAAAATACCTTTATACTCACAAAAATAAGTTATAAATTTATAAAATAAGCCAAGAAAATAATAAAAGAAAATAAATAAATAAAAAAATTAAAATATCCAAAAATACGTGTAAATACATACATATACACATTACTAAAATAAAACCACAATAAAACACCTCGAAAAATTCAATAAAAATCATAAATAAATACTACATTAATTTATAAACATTTTCTATTTTATAAGTAAAATCTAATAAAATCATTTACTAGGTTAAATAATTCATTTTGTAATAAGGGTCCTTATTTTGGCGTGTAGCAGCTGAGGTGGACCAATGGGCGCGTCGCGCCTGTTGACCGCAGGTCAACTGGACCTCCAGGCGTCTGACTTCACGCGACCTGTCTTTTCCCCGATTTTCGCCATTTTTCCCGCCTGGCTCAGTGAACCATCGCACTCGCTTCCTTCACAAGATTTGTCCTCTGATCATCCATGATGACCGCCAAGATCATAGATCAATCTGATACTCATTGGTTTAATCAATAAACGCCGGTCATTGGGGGTCCCTCGGAATGTCTATAAATAAAAACCTCCGACTTCCCGGCCAAAGTTGGCCACTTTCATTCCACCAAAAAGCCTTGTTCTTGCTCCTGGTGTGTTCCTCGTGACAGGAGGAGTCGCCCAGCACCTCGACTTGGCCGGAGGTCGGAGAAGTTTTGTCGCGGTGGTGCTCCGGCGACCACCCTGCTCCCTGGCGGCCCCCAGGTATAAGAGCTGTTCTTTCTTGCTTAGTAGTTAGGTTTTAGTATTAGCTTTTAATTCCAGTCCTTAGGTTAGCATTTAGATGATTGGCTAAGGCCAAAATCCGAAATTCGAAGTTCGCCGGAGCTGAGCTCCGGCGACTTCCCCACCGTGATCCCATCTGTCTCCGACCGCCCAAATCGCCTCATCCCCATCCCCTTCGAGTTCTCCATCAAATGCACACACTTGTTCAACCCAGGACCCCAGGTCTTGGTGAATCGGAGCTCCTCCTCCGCCCTTCGTCGGAGCTCCTCCGTTCCACCTCATTTTGCTGTACAGCTTCAACCTTCTTGGTCGAGGAGCATCTCCTCGAGCCATGCTATCTTCCTGTGCAGGTCTGGTGCGCAAATATGCACCCTGAGGCGAAATCAAGTCACGCCGGAGGTACCTGGAGCCCCGCTTCTTCTCCGACCTCGCAAGGGTGCTCCAGTGGACCTCTGGTCGATCCAACACCTCCGGACGACAGAGGCACCTTCCAGGAAGCTGTTGGGACACCTTGGAGCAGCGATGAACGGCGGAGGTGCGAGATCCAGCCGGGAGAAGCTCGCTCAGGCGAGGGTTCTTCCCTGTTCTTCCAGATGCCCCCTCCGCCGTTGGATGAAGACGAAGGTCCCAGATTGAACCAGAGCCGCTGGATGGAGCTCCGTAGCAACCGTCAGATCACCTCAAGTGATCTAATCTCAAGCGTTCATCGGCGAAGCGGAACCAGCCGTTGGATGAGCGACACGTGGCAAGTGAAGAAATCCCAACCGTTCGCCAGCGCGCACTTTAGGGGTAATTTGCACATCTAGCCCCTTCTTTTTTTGCATTTAATTTTTAGTATTGTAAAATAAATATCACGTTGTAAATAATGTGGCGATTTTGCTTATGCCCCCCTGTAGCTCTTGCATATTACACTTGGGTCCAGTCCACGTCACCTCACGTGTAGTCCCACGTGAGGTGGTAAAATTGCACAAGTCCCCCTGTAGATTTACATATTTATGTTTAGTCCCTTAAATAAAATATTCAGTGTATTATTTTTGTGAAAAATTGCAACAAGGACCCTACATTTTCTGTAATAGCGTTTAGGTCCCTGTGAGTGCGGATCACGTGCTGTCCCGCGTGATGGTTAAATTGCAAGGGGGCCCTGGCGGGTCTAGTTAATTAGTTTTAGTCCTTAAAATTCAAAAACACGTTATAATGTTTTGGTACTTTTGCACCTGCGCCCCTGGATGTTATTTTAATTGCAAAAATGCCCCTGCCAGGCTTAATTACTTTTTGTGTCTTTATCTATTTATTAAAAATACCTATTAGGCTTCTAAAAATTCACAAAAATTAGGGTAGATGCTCCATGCCATGCTTGTTCACGCACATATTTTAGTTTGCATTTTTTGCATTTTTCCTAATTATGAAAAATGAAAAAGAAGCCATTTTTGTACTGTCTAAATTATAAAATACAAAAAAATTAGAAAATGATTTTGAAAAATTCCAAAAAATTATATATGATATATATATATGTATATTGAGTCCAGAAAATGAAAAACCCTAAAAATATGAAAAAGAAAATTAAAAAAAATCCTAAAACCCCAAAAGCAACATAAAAATTTGAAAAAAAACTCTTTAAAAACCCTAAAAATACATTTCTCTCTTTTATAATTATCTATATATTATTATTAATATGTGAAAATTAATTTGGGCAATTTTGGGTATTATTTGATATTTTTAAAACCCAAATTATATACGGCTATTTATTTAGTCCTATATTGTGGACGTTTTTGAATTGAAAAATACATAAAAATTAGAAATTAATAAAAAATATATAAAAAAAAGGGGGGGGGGTTAAAAATATAAGTCTATATATTAAATTTTTATGTTTATACATATGTATATATATATTCTATATTACTTCTCTCTCTCGTCTGATATATACATATATCTCTATATAGTATATATATTTATATAATTAATAATATAAAAAGAAAAGAAAATAATTAAAAAAAAAAGTAGTAGTATAAAATATAAAATCAAAATAAAAATTATAAAAACAAAAATATAAAAAAAAAATTACAAAAACCCAAAACCCACATAAAAACAAGCTTCTCACATGGATGACTTGGTGATACGTCTAGGCTACGCATTTTGTATTGCTCTCTGTGGTTCGACCTCTACATGCTTGTCGCTATACATTTTGTTGTAGAGTAATAAAAATTAATTCACATTTATTTTTTTGGACTTAATTGATACATTCTTGCTTTGTGGTTAATTGTTGATTGATTTGAGGATTATTGAGCGGTCACCGCATCGACTGTTGATCCGCCTTGTGGATTAACACGACCCTTGATAAATCTCCATCATCACCACCCAACCCTGACTCGCCCCGGAGCAGGGACTTCGGTCCTCCTCCTCCGCCGCTCGCCGGAGGACCCTCGCCCTGACGCATCTTCCACCCATTTCGCTCCTTACCGGGTCGAGGCATTTTGCCCTCGACCCCTCTTTCTTCCTGTGCAGGCAGCAGGTCAAAACGACCTCATCTGGAGGTCGGAACATCAGAGCACAGGCGCTCCAGTTCTTCACCATCCCCGGAGCTCTCCAGAGCTCCCGGTCATCATCGGAGACCAGAAGCAGCTGCGGGACGTCAAGGCGGAGCTTCTCCGCACTTTTGCAGCAGCAAAGGAGGTCCACCGCGCTAGTATCGGGACGGCGAAGTTCGCCGGCCACCTGTTCTTCCTGGACCTTCCCCAGCCGTCCATCCAGCCTCGCCGCTCCAGATGCAATCTCAGCCCTTGATTTGAGGAGCAGCAACACCCATTCGATCATCGGAGGCTGGATCTGGACCGTCAGATCGGCGAGGGTTAGCCACAGCACACAGTAGACGTCTGATCCCCCACGTGGCGAGCCCTCCACCGTTCGATCATCGACGAGGTCCCTCGTTGAGGAGAAGCCCCCTTGCAGCCGTTGGATACACCACGTGGCCTCTCCTCATCCATCCGATCCGAGCGGGTTTTCTTCGAGGAGGCTCGACGCACCTCAATCGTCTGATCTTCTACGTGGCGCCGACTCAGCCGTCGATAATAATAATAGGGGTAAATTGTTCTTAGGCTCCTCTCTTTATTGCTTTTATTAGTTAGTCCTGTAAATATTTTATGTAGTTCTTTTTATTTTGGTTATTTTGCATCGAGGACCTTCTTGTTTTCTTTATTCGCACTTTAGTCCCTGTTTGTGGTGACCAGTGCATCGACACGTGCTCGAGTGGGCTTTTTGCATTATTTTCCCTGTAGTACTGGCTTGTTATTGTTTACATTTTTATAAATAGGAATGACAAAAATAGCCCTCCATGTCTGGACCACGCGCATCACACGTGATTGATTGGATTTTTTACGCTTTTTGCCCTAAGCTTTTCTGCCTTATTATTGATTGGTCCCTGGAGTATGTTTTTCTTGCAGATAGGTCCTTGTGCACTGTTTGGTTGTTTTTTATTTTAATAAATCAGCAAATTCAACCCAAATTTGGTGAAAATTGGATATGTGGCCCCTGCCACAGTGTAAAAGTTTCCCTAATTTTTGGGTACATTTCTGAGCTTTTTATTATTTTTAAAAAATTCAAAAACTATTGTTTTTCTGTCTGTCCAAATTTGAAATTCACAAAAAATATCAAAACCTCTTTAAAAATTACCAAAAATTCAGATTTTGTTTGTTTCGGTGTGTTTGATTTTTTGACCAATTTTGGTCATTTTTTGATTCATTAAAATTATAAAAATTGAAAACCTTGAAAAATTCATAAAAATTCTAATAAATCATAGAAAAACCAAAAATTAATAAATCTTTTTTCTTGATTATTCCTTTTTATTCATACTTCACAAGAAAAACACCACCATGCCTTGAAACAACCATTTAGTATTTTTAAATGGTTGTAGAAGCCTGATTGGACAGTTTTCATTTGTTTTTGCCTTATTTTATTTTTAGAAAATTCTATAAAAATTAGAAAATTATCAAAAATTCACCAAAAACAGTAAAAAATTCATAAAATCTAAAAATATATTTATTTGATTTTTTTAAGCATTTTTGAATAATTAAATAATTGTTGAAAGTTGTTTGTTTCCTTGTTTTCTTATTTTCTTTATAATTAAAAATTCCAAAAAAATGTAAAAATATTAAAAATCCACCAAAAATAATTTATCTTTATTTTTCTTTATTTTTGACTACTTTGTAGGCCGCAAGGTCATCACGTGCTTCCATAGTTCGACCCTGGGTGCTATACCAGGTTAATATCATAGCGAGACCGCTATTTCGTATTTCATCGTGTTTTTATCTTTCTTTGGTGGTCTTAATCTTTTTCTTGATTGAGCTCTGAGTCCCGAGTGATTGTGGTCACAACAACCATAGTTACACCTTTACCTTAGTCGTGCGGGCGGCTCATCAGAATGGCGCCGTTGCCGGGGAGCACGACTTAGTTGTCGGTTTCTTTTTCTTTTATTTTGTTTTTATTTTCGCGGCTTTCCGCAGCTTCTTCGTAGTCCGCGACTTTTTGCGGCTTTTTATTTTTCTTTTATTTTCATTTTCTTTTATTTTTATTTCTTTTCTTTTTGTTTTTGTTTGTTTTTGCTTGTTTATTTTTATTTCTGCACATATACCCTGTTTACCTTTTGCTTGACTTGCTTTATTTTTATCTGGTTTGTGACACTTTGTTGTCTTCTTGCGAGGGCCCGAGAACCGAGGCGGCGACTTTTGAGGAGCCGGCGCAACCACGGCTTTCGGAGGCGGCTCCCTTCTGCACGGAGCGCAGGAGAGCGCGAGGAGACAACCGAGTGCGGGAGCTTAGATTAGTTTAGTTTAGATTTTATTTCAGCATTATTTGAAGTGTTGTAATAATACAGGACAACAGGACACTCAACAGGACTCTCTTCTGGACTTAAACTTTAGGGGTCTGTTTCGCCGAGCACCGGTGTGCTCGGGGGACCCCTCGGTTTTTATGCGGCTTTTTCACAGTTTTGATTTCTTTTCTGCTTATTCGGTTTCTCGCGATTTTTTGAGCCCCTATCCTTAGGATATTCTGCTTGACCGTGACGTAATAAATATGATCTAAACACCCTAATAACAATTTCCTATACCTATAGTTCGGTAATTGGACCAAGAATAAAAAGATTAATAAAATAGTCGATACACTACCTTCGAGCCTACGTGCCGCAGCCCACCCTGCCATGCGCTGCTCTTGAACTCGATTTGTCGAGAGGAGGAGGGGTGGACCGAGACCGGACTCTTGGATTGGAGGCTGGTGGTCGACTAGACGTTCTTTCCAGTAGAACTGCTGTTTAGGGCTCGATTTTCTGCTTGCACCACTTAGGTAGTTTATTTCAGTCTTTAAATTCTGCACGGATCATTTTGCATGTAGACTGCTGGAGTCAGGTACGCATCTCTTACTCTGCATGCATCATTGATTTTCTCGCGCATCGGCTTTTTCGAATTCTCCCCCCGTTTTGGACTTAATAACCAGGAGAACCAAAAAATTCGTTAGGCGTTTGCTTTTTATTGAAAAATACCTAAAAAGAAAAACAATAAAATCGGGACTGTTAATCACACTTGATCTAAAAGACACCCCACTGAAAATTTGTCTTGGGGAGAGCAACCCCCTCCTTGTTTGGTTTGGATGAGCGAGAGAGTGACCCACACCTTAGGCTAGAGCCATATCCGATATTTTCTCAACTGATTACCGGCTTTCTGTACGGAACAGTCAGTTGAGAAATATTTGGATTCCGATTCAGCTCATGTAATCGCTCTAATAGACTGAATGATCACCTAAAATAAAATTGACAAGATAATTGACCGATCCCTTTCGGTCTTCAGCTCGCGTGTGTAGGTGAATTGGGGGTTTGCTTTTTCATCTTGTGTGATTTCCAGATCCCTTCTGCCTTCTGCCTTCCCCCCATCTTCTTCTCCACCCATTCATCTGTCTTCCACCCACCCTCCCTTTAGTCTTCTCTTCTTTTTCTCCTTTACCCATGGATGATGGATCCCCCTCACTTCAGGCTGACTCTTGCAGCTTCTTCTCCACCACCTGACCATCAGTCCAGTCCACCTTCGAGGGAGGTCGGATCTCCGACCAACCTCCCGCTCCCTCCCTCCCATTCCGTTCACTACTCTGGGCATGCTGCGCTAGACGTCCGCGGAGATCAGATCGAGCAGATGCGAGACCCAGATGATGCCGTTGATGAGTTGAGAGTGCACTCCGTTCGAGATCAGAGAGAGCAGTGGATATCATCTGATAGATCCGATCCCAGATGGATGGCGGAGTAGACAACACAGGTAGCTCAGTCAGCTTCTACATTACGTCCATTCATCTTGGATTTGGATTACATTCAGAGACTGCCGACATTTTCAGGGGAGGCGCACGAGGAGCCTTATCTTCACCTGTCCGCATTCGAGGAGTTTTGCAGAGAACAGAGATATTCTGATATCACTACAGAGGAGCTGATGAGGAGGACCTTCCCATTCACACTTCAGGAGAGAGCCATGAGATGGCACCGACGATTGGGGAGGACTTTCGCTACATGGGGAGAGCTACTGATGAATCCATGATTCATTAACTTTTCTGTCGCATTTTGTCTTAAAACCCTTAACAAATACATGTAAATACTCACTAATTCTCATATTTTAACAAAACCCCATTCATGTGTAAATATTCAATTTTAACCACTAAATTCATGTAAATAAATAAAGAATCAGAAAATGAAAGAAAAAGGCATATGAAATATATGTATATATATGTAATATGACTTAAACTATAAATATAACTGTAAGATATATTTATAACCTAACCCCCGAGACCAAGTCAGCATGGATTGGTCGACAAACCAAAAAGTAGGGGGAGATAAGGAAAGAAAACAAAATAAAAATAATTTATCTCATGTATATACATTCTTCACTATTTATAAATAAATATAAAACTTCAAAGAATTTTTATTATTTCATCTTAACTTATTCTTCACCAAATCTTTCTCCTAATTATTCACAAAAATGTAAATAAAAATATAAAAATAAGTTAAAAATATTACTCTGTAAATATGTCAAGAAATCCAACTTACAAATTGTCAAAATCTCAACTTCCGAACATCATAACTTCCTCATACGAACTCCAATTTCACTCTACTCACCTTTAAAGTTCATAAAATAATATTATCTAACTAATAAAGGTGGTTTCACTGAATTCGGAGTCCGTTTGCAAAAAAGTCGGTTTTGGGACCAAAAGACAAAGGGGTTTCTGGGCTATTTATTTTATGTAACACACCTTATTTATTATTTTCTTAATTTTATAATTTCTAAATTATTTCATGATCCTCTAGTTTCACCATAAATTATTTCATAATTTTTGGAGACTATTTATTATTTTTATAAAATCAAATACCCTAAAATATAGGTATATTTGACCTATAAAGAAACTTCCTCTATTTATTAAAATATGTATATTAATTCATAAAAATCTATAAAAATTTGTATAAGCCTTATTTAATGCCCTAATAATTAATAAAATATAAAATTAATTTTTACTTAATTATTTATTAAATTAAAAATACAAAACCTATTTATTAATACATATTTATTAATAAAATATTTATATTTTAAATAATATTTATTATTTATTAAAAATAATTATACCATAATTTAGAAAATTAATTTATCTAACTTTCTTGTATTTATACCTATTTAAAATAACGCCATCTTCTATTTTATATTTAATTTATATGTATTTAAAGAGTCTGGGCCAACCAGGTGCTGACACGTGTCAGCACCTGGAGCCTTCTTCCTCAAGAAGGCTGGCCGAGTTCTGTTCCAACCTCCAACCTTCACCTATTTTTCCCGCGCGCTTCTCGAAGCTTCCAACTCATCTCAGCCCTTGGATCGCTACCCCTAACAACCACCATGGCCGCCAGCCCTTAGATTCACCTTGGGGCCCAAGCAAACTTCCTATTTAAAGCCCCCAAGGTCGGCCATTAACAATAACTTCTTCCAGCTCCAAGCTTCCCAGCTCCAGGCTAACCAACTCCCCATCTTCTTAGCCTCTCCCAGATCGCTCGGGAGGTGACAGCTCCACTTGGAGGCGTTCGCGAGGAGGAGGGTTCATAGGAGAAGAGTTCCAAGGCGTGCGCCGCCTTGCATCGCCGCCGTGCGCAGCGTGAAGCTCCGGCCAAGGTCGACCGTCGAGCATCTTTTTCCAGGTAATACACCAGGAGTTCATAGACCAATTCCTTCAACTTAGCAATTTTATTTCTCGACATTCGTGCCACGATTAGTGTGGCTAATCGCATTCTTAGATAGGTTAATTACCCATCTTTAACGCCACATTCCAATCCCTGTTCGATTCGCATCCATTTGATTCAAATCGATTCACGAAATATCATCTTCTTCACGTTCTGGTAGTTTGGCTGGATTTTTGTGCATTTTTTCCTTAACTTTGAAGCTCTATATCTTAATCTCTTGGCCGATTCAACAAGAATCGAGCATAGCCTATGTTTATTGCAGATTCAGGAATCACGCAAGGCAATTGTATCGATTTTTGAGCACAAGATTATCGAGATAATCGTCCTCGAAGTTGGCCTTACAGAGCAGCTACCCAAGCCACCAGTGCCGATCCGTCACCTTCGGCGAGCCACCGCCGCCGCTCGGAGCTCCGCCACCGCCATCTCCCCCGCGGGCGAGCTCGAGGGGTGGAGGAGCCACCCCTCTGGCCCCGCCGGAGTACCAGAGTCGTCGGAGGTGGGCCGCAATAAGTCGGAGAAGACGGCATCACCACCAGGGTCTCCAACAACCTCAAGAAGCCCGACGCACAGGCTGTTGACACGTGGCACCGCGAGAGCCGCCCGATCGCGCGCAGGAGATCTGATCTTGGCCGTTTATTCTGAACCGGTGGAAGAATTGCATACTAACTCCAGTCAGGTTTCCAGAATTCGAACCCGCCTTTTAAGTTTTCAATAATTACATTTAGGTCCCTCCGCAGGGACCTAAACGTAAGAATTCTTGTACTTTTGTTGCAGAACAGTCCTCAAGGACCCATTTGAGAACCTTTTTAATTAGTTTTTCTTACGCTTATGCCCCTGGGCTGTAGGGGCTGTATCTTGTCCATTTGACCTCGGATTTCGACGGTTCTTGAGGGGTAGTTACACAACTACCCCAACTACCTAGTATAAAGTTTTCGCGGCTTTTTGACAAGTTTTCAACGTGTTTTGATTTTCTCGAAAACCGCATCGTTTTGTTTCGTTTTCTTGTGTAGTTCGAGTACGAGGCTCGAACATCGTTCACCTATATAATATTGTATCACCTATATTCTATTCACCTACTATATAATACATAAATCTTTTGCAAAATATCCCTTTTCGAAAATTAAATAAAAAAATTGCAAAGAATAAAATTAAATAAAAATTACAAAAATAAAAACCACTAAAAAGCACTCTGACTTAGAGAAGAATCAAAATAGAATTACGAAGAAGAAAAATTAGGGAATATATTCTGCCTCCTTGAGTTCGACCCAGGAACACTTGCCTGGTAAAATAAATAGTGAACGGTTCTCCGACAGGAAACCGTAAAATTTGTTTGATAAGTTTCTTTTGTTTCACGGTTTTCGGCTACAACCGACAACCTAAAGAAGTGAAAGCCGCGAAACAAGCTTATCAAAATGGCGCCGTTGCCGGGGAGGCGTTAGATTCCCTTGATTTTTCGTTTTTCGTGATTTTATTATTTTTCTTCTCTTTGTTTTTCGTACGGTTTTTCGTACGGCTTTTTCGAGCTTTGTTTTCTGAGTTTTCTTTCGTTGATTTTTTTACGGCTTTCTCGGCTTTCTCGATTTTCTTTGTGCTAATCATCTGTGTAGGGCCTGCAGGATCAACCGGTTTCCTCGGAAACCGAATCAGGTGAAAGAGCAGAGGTCGGCTCCTTCTTCACGAGTCGACTGCAGAGGGCATAGAGATATAGTATCCTTTTATTTGAGAAAGAAAGGGAGAGAGTTGTATTAGCTTAATAAAATTTTCATTTTTTTAGGGGCTTGATTCACCGGATACCGTGTATCTGGTGAATCAAGGCACCCACCGCAGCTTTTATCGCTTATCGGTTTTCCGCGGTTTTCTAGATGCTTGCTTAGGATTTTTCGCTCTATCTGCTTGTGCCTCGTAGCTAGTTTTAGGACTTGCAACCTAGGTGCTTGCTTTAGGGTTTTAACAAAAAGACAAAAATAGACGTTGTTTGAAAATACATAAAAATTGCAAAATTAAAAATTGGGACTGCTAAAAATATCTGACCAACAACCGTAAAACCGATTCAAGTGATTTGGGGAGAGTAACCCCCGCACATTTCTCAGAGTGCGCGAGTTGAGAGCCGACACTTAAGGATAGAGACAAAACCCCGTATTTCTTGCGGGATACTACTGGGTCCATACACCTGATCACTGTTCCTCAGTGGGTAAGCTCGGGTAGCCGGAAACGGTCCGGGTTTACTTAGCAGAGTGGGAGGTTTAGAGGACACTGCGCAAGGCTCCGTCCTCAAGTAACACGGGTAGCCGGAAACGGTCCGTACTTACTCCCATACTGGCTGAGTGCGAGTGGTCTCGCGTAAGGATTCAGGCCAGTGTCTTGAAGAAATTATCGGGCTCCTATTGGCTTGCTCAGCCCGTGTAACCGCAACGATTGCTAAAACAACCCTAAAACAGAAAAGATAAAAAGACCGAACTCTTACGGTCTTCATCAGGGTTGAGTTGGTAAAAACGGGGTTTGCTTTGTGTTTGTTTGCGGGGTGTGAGATTCCGCGGCTTTCGCATTCCTTCTTCTCTTGAATCGTACACGTGCTCTCCCAATCTTCTCTTGACATCGAAGATGACGTCTCGACGGCTTTTCTGCTCAGACTCTGTGAGCATTCAACCGTCCACCGTCGAGCGTATGTCTTCATAGGCTCGGGATGACCCTCTTCCCGAGCTGGTCCCATCCGATCTCGAGGCGAGTCAGACCCAGACTCCCTCGCCTCCTGGCCAGATCATTGAGGCAGACCTTCGCCTCAATACAAGATCCAAATCTCCTGAGTATTTTTCGATGAGTTCTTACGAGAGTTTCCATTTTACAGACAATCAGATGGCCCGTGGGAAAGCATCGGCAGCCGATGAGAGGCCAGCAGCTGAGGACCATCATGAGGGAAGAGCAGATCAGAACGGAGATGTTACGACAGGTATTCTCGATACACTTCAGCAGATGAATCTACAGATTCGAGAACAGTTTAGAGTTCAGACAGAGCTGCAGGCTGAGTTAGCCGCACTCAGAGCAGGGGCCGGGAACCAGTTACCGCCTGCGGTTCCCGCTACTTTACGGGATGAGTATGACCCGGGTGCTAGAACGCTCCATCATTGGATTCGGCTACCGCCGAATCAAGGGCCATACGAACTCCGACCGTCCTTCATCTCTTTGCTTCCCAAGTACTATGGGAATGCCGCAGAGGAGCCGTTCACGTTTTTACAGCAGTTCGAGATGATATGCGGAACGGCTTGCTATCCAGGAGTGACACAGGAAGCTGTGCGCCTAAAGGCTTTTCCTTTTGCCTTAGCCGATAAAGCCCTTTATTGGCTAAGCCATCTAGGGAGAGAAATCTCCACTTGGGACGACCTGAAGTCCACCTTCCTGCGCAAGTATTTCCCTCTAGGAAGGACGAACATGATGAGGAGTCAGATCTCCAACTTCACGCAATTATCGAACGAATCATTCCATGAGGCATGGGATCGATTCAAGGACCTGACAGAGAGATGTCCTCATCATGAGATACCAATGAAGGTGCTAGTACAAAATTTTTTCGGAGGACTCCAGCCGGAAGTTCAGGGGCTAGTTAGTGCCGCATGTGGCGGCAGTTACTTGAACAAAGATGCCGAGTCAGTCTGGGCCATCTTCGAAGGAATGGCCGAGAACTCGAGAGTTGTAGACTCTACTCGAGCATATCAGAAAGCCTCGCAGCCACCACATCACCGAGAGCATCATAAGGTGGCAAATATAGCAGACTCTGAATCCAACACCAACATGAGCTTCATTGGTGAGAAATTAACATTGGTGGATGTGATTCATAAGCAAGTACAGGACTTGCAGCCGCTGCGAGAGTTGGAGAAACTCTCATCTCTACCTCAGCAGCTGAGTGATCTTTCGAAGAAGGTCTCTGATCTTCAACTTCAGTACCAGAGTCGTCGGAGGTGGGCCGCAATAAGTCGGAGAAGACGGCATCACCACCAGGGTCTCCAACAACCTCAAGAAGCCCGACGCACAGGCTGTTGACACGTGGCACCGCGAGAGCCGCTCGATCGCGCGCAGGAGATCTGATCTTGGCCGTTTATTCTGAACCGGTGGAAGAATTGCATACTAACTCCAGTCAGGTTTCCAGAATTCGAACCCGCCTTTTAAGTTTTCAATAATTACATTTAGGTCCCTCCGTAGGGACCTAAACGTAAGAATTCTTGTACTTTTGTTGCAGAACAGTCCTCAAGGACCCATTTGAGAACCTTTTTAATTAGTTTTTCTTACGCTTATGCCCCTGGGCTGTAGGGGCTGTATCTTGTCCATTTGACCTCGGATTTCGACGGTTCTTGAGGGGTAGTTACACAACTACCCCAACTACCTAGTATAAAGTTTTCGCGGCTTTTCGACAAGTTTTCAACGTGTTTTGATTTTCTCGAAAACCGCATCGTTTTGTTTCGTTTTCTTGTGTAGTTCGAGTACGAGGCTCGAACATCGTTCACCTATATAATATTGTATCACCTATATTCTATTCACCTACTATATAATACATAAATCTTTTGCAAAATATCCCTTTTCGAAAATTAAATAAAAAAATTGCAAAGAATAAAATTAAATAAAAATTACAAAAATAAAAACCACTAAAAAGCACTCTGACTTAGAGAAGAATCAAAATAGAATTACGAAGAAGAAAAATTAGGGAATATATTCTGCCTCCTTGAGTTCGACCCAGGAACACTTGCCTGGTAAAATAAATAGTGAACGGTTCTCCGACAGGAAACCGTAAAATTTGTTTGATAAGTTTCTTTTGTTTCACGGTTTTCGGCTACAACCGACAACCTAAAGAAGTGAAAGCCGCGAAACAAGCTTATCAAAATGGCGCCGTTGCCGGGGAGGCGTTAGATTCCCTTGATTTTTCGTTTTTCGTGATTTTATTATTTTTCTTCTCTTTGTTTTTCGTACGGTTTTTCGTACGGCTTTTTCGAGCTTTGTTTTCTGAGTTTTCTTTCGTTGATTTTTTTACGGCTTTCTCGGCTTTCTCGATTTTCTTTGTGCTAATCATCTGTGTAGGGCCTGCAGGATCAACCGGTTTCCTCGGAAACCGAATCAGGTGAAAGAGCAGAGGTCGGCTCCTTCTTCACGAGTCGACTGCAGAGGGCATAGAGATATAGTATCCTTTTATTTGAGAAAGAAAGGGAGAGAGTTGTATTAGCTTAATAAAATTTTCATTTTTTTAGGGGCTTGATTCACCGGATACCGTGTATCTGGTGAATCAAGGCACCCACCGCAGCTTTTATCGCTTATCGGTTTTCCGCGGTTTTCTAGATGCTTGCTTAGGATTTTTCGCTCTATCTGCTTGTGCCTCGTAGCTA
This sequence comes from Ottelia alismoides, assembly GCA_037367405.1. NCBI lineage: Eukaryota > Viridiplantae > Streptophyta > Magnoliopsida > Alismatales > Hydrocharitaceae > Ottelia > Ottelia alismoides. The sequence goes on from JAZKJV010002102.1 coordinate 937,577, forward strand.
GTTTTAGGACTTGCAACCTAGGTGCTTGCTTTAGGGTTTTAACAAAAAGACAAAAATAGACGTTGTTTGAAAATACATAAAAATTGCAAAATTAAAAATTGGGACTGCTAAAAATATCTGACCAACAACCGTAAAACCGATTCAAGTGATTTGGGGAGAGTAACCCCCGCACATTTCTCAGAGTGCGCGAGTTGAGAGCCGACACTTAAGGATAGAGACAAAACCCCGTATTTCTTGCGGGATACTACTGGGTCCATACACCTGATCACTGTTCCTCAGTGGGTAAGCTCGGGTAGCCGGAAACGGTCCGGGTTTACTTAGCAGAGTGGGAGGTTTAGAGGACACTGCGCAAGGCTCCGTCCTCAAGTAACACGGGTAGCCGGAAACGGTCCGTACTTACTCCCATACTGGCTGAGTGCGAGTGGTCTCGCGTAAGGATTCAGGCCAGTGTCTTGAAGAAATTATCGGGCTCCTATTGGCTTGCTCAGCCCGTGTAACCGCAACGATTGCTAAAACAACCCTAAAACAGAAAAGATAAAAAGACCGAACTCTTACGGTCTTCATCAGGGTTGAGTTGGTAAAAACGGGGTTTGCTTTGTGTTTGTTTGCGGGGCGTGAGATTCCGCGGCTTTCGCATTCCTTCTTCTCTTGAATCGTACACGTGCTCTCCCAATCTTCTCTTGACATCGAAGATGACGTCTCGACGGCTTTTCTGCTCAGACTCTGTGAGCATTCAACCGTCCACCGTCGAGCGTATGTCTTCATAGGCTCGGGATGACCCTCTTCCCGAGCTGGTCCCATCCGATCTCGAGGCGAGTCAGACCCAGACTCCCTCGCCTCCTGGCCAGATCATTGAGGCAGACCTTCGCCTCAATACAAGATCCAAATCTCCTGAGTATTTTTCGATGAGTTCTTACGAGAGTTTCCATTTTACAGACAATCAGATGGCCCGTGGGAAAGCATCGGCAGCCGATGAGAGGCCAGCAGCTGAGGACCATCATGAGGGAAGAGCAGATCAGAACGGAGATGTTACGACAGGTATTCTCGATACACTTCAGCAGATGAATCTACAGATTCGAGAACAGTTTAGAGTTCAGACAGAGCTGCAGGCTGAGTTAGCCGCACTCAGAGCAGGGGCCGGGAACCAGTTACCGCCTGCGGTTCCCGCTACTTTACGGGATGAGTATGACCCGGGTGCTAGAACGCTCCATCATTGGATTCGGCTACCGCCGAATCAAGGGCCATACGAACTCCGACCGTCCTTCATCTCTTTGCTTCCCAAGTACTATGGGAATGCCGTAGAGGAGCCGTTCACGTTTTTACAGCAGTTCGAGATGATATGCGGAACGGCTTGCTATCCAGGAGTGACACAGGAAGCTGTGCGCCTAAAGGCTTTTCCTTTTGCCTTAGCCGATAAAGCCCTTTATTGGCTAAGCCATCTAGGGAGAGAAATCTCCACTTGGGACGACCTGAAGTCCACCTTCCTGCGCAAGTATTTCCCTCTAGGAAGGACGAACATGATGAGGAGTCAGATCTCCAACTTCACGCAATTATCGAACGAATCATTCCATGAGGCATGGGATCGATTCAAGGACCTGACAGAGAGATGTCCTCATCATGAGATACCAATGAAGGTGCTAGTACAAAATTTTTTCGGAGGACTCCAGCCGGAAGTTCAGGGGCTAGTTAGTGCCGCATGTGGCGGCAGTTACTTGAACAAAGATGCCGAGTCAGTCTGGGCCATCTTCGAAGGAATGGCCGAGAACTCGAGAGTTGTAGACTCTACTCGAGCATATCAGAAAGCCTCGCAGCCACCACATCACCGAGAGCATCATAAGGTGGCAAATATAGCAGACTCTGAATCCAACACCAACATGAGCTTCATTGGTGAGAAATTAACATTGGTGGATGTGATTCATAAGCAAGTACAGGACTTGCAGCCGCTGCGAGAGTTGGAGAAACTCTCATCTCTACCTCAGCAGCTGAGTGATCTTTCGAAGAAGGTCTCTGATCTTCAACTTCAGTACCAGAGTCGTCGGAGGTGGGCCGCAATAAGTCGGAGAAGACGGCATCACCACCAGGGTCTCCAACAACCTCAAGAAGCCCGACGCACAGGCTGTTGACACGTGGCACCGCGAGAGCCGCCCGATCGCGCGCAGGAGATCTGATCTTGGCCGTTTATTCTGAACCGGTGGAAGAATTGCATACTAACTCCAGTCAGGTTTCCAGAATTCGAACCCGCCTTTTAAGTTTTCAATAATTACATTTAGGTCCCTCCGCAGGGACCTAAACGTAAGAATTCTTGTACTTTTGTTGCAGAACAGTCCTCAAGGACCCATTTGAGAACCTTTTTAATTAGTTTTTCTTACGCTTATGCCCCTGGGCTGTAGGGGCTGTATCTTGTCCATTTGACCTCGGATTTCGACGGTTCTTGAGGGGTAGTTACACAACTACCCCAACTACCTAGTATAAAGTTTTCGCGACTTTTCGACAAGTTTTCAACGTGTTTTGATTTTCTCGAAAACCGCATCGTTTTGTTTCGTTTTCTTGTGTAGTTCGAGTACGAGGCTCGAACATCGTTCACCTATATAATATTGTATCACCTATATTCTATTCACCTACTATATAATACATAAATCTTTTGCAAAATATCCCTTTTCGAAAATTAAATAAAAAAATTGCAAAGAATAAAATTAAATAAAAATTACAAAAATAAAAACCACTAAAAAGCACTCTGACTTAGAGAAGAATCAAAATAGAATTACGAAGAAGAAAAATTAGGGAATATATTCTGCCTCCTTGAGTTCGACCCAGGAACACTTGCCTGGTAAAATAAATAGTGAACGGTTCTCCGACAGGAAACCGTAAAATTTGTTTGATAAGTTTCTTTTGTTTCACGGTTTTCAGCTACAACCGACAACCTAAAGAAGTGAAAGCCGCGAAACAAGCTTATCAAAATGGCGCCGTTGCCGGGGAGGCGTTAGATTCCCTTGATTTTTCGTTTTTCGTGATTTTATTATTTTTCTTCTCTTTGTTTTTCGTACGGTTTTTCGTACGGCTTTTTCGAGCTTTGTTTTCTGAGTTTTCTTTCGTTGATTTTTTTACGGCTTTCTCGGCTTTCTCGATTTTCTTTGTGCTAATCATCTGTGTAGGGCCTGCAGGATCAACCGGTTTCCTCGGAAAAAACCGAATCAGGTGAAAGAGCAGAGGTCCGGCTCCTTCTTCACGAGTCGACTGCAGAGGGCATAGAGATATAGTATCCTTTTATTTGAGAAAGAAAGGGAGAGAGTTGTATTAGCTTAATAAAATTTTCATTTTTTAGGGGCTTGATTCACCGGATACCGTGTATCTGGTGAATCAAGGCACCCACCGCAGCTTTTATCGCTTATCGGTTTTCCGCGGTTTTCTAGATGCTTGCTTAGGATTTTTCGCTCTATCTGCTTGTGCCTCGTAGCTAGTTTTAGGACTTGCAACCTAGGTGCTTGCTTTAGAGTTTTAACAAAAGACAAAAATAGACGTTGTTTGAAAATACATAAAAATGCAAAATTAAAATTGGGACTGCTAAAAATATCTGACCAACAACCGTAAAACCGATTCAAGTGATTTGGGGGAGAGTAACCCCCGCACATTTCTCAGAGTGCGCGAGTTGAGAGCCGACACTTAAGGATAGAGACAAAACCCCGTATTTCTTGCGGGATACTACTGGGTCCATACACCTGATCACTGTTCCTCAGTGGGTAAGCTCGGGTAGCCGGAAAACGGTCCGGGTTTACTTAGCAGAGTGGGAGGTTTAGAGGACACTGCGCAAGGCTCCGTCCTCAAGTAACACGGGTAGCCGGAAACGGTCCGTACTTACTCCCATACTGGCTGAGTGCGAGTGGTCTCGCGTAAGGATTCAGGCCAGTGTCTTGAAGAAATTATCGGGCTCCTATTGGCTTGCTCAGCCCGTGTAACCGCAACGATTGCTAAAACAACCCTAAAACAGAAAAGATAAAAAGACCGAACTCTTACGGTCTTCATCAGGGTTGAGTTGGTAAAAACGGGGTTTGCTTTGTGTTTGTTTGCGGGGCGTGAGATTCCGCGGCTTTCGCATTCCTTCTTCTCTTGAATCGTACACGTGCTCTCCCAATCTTCTCTTGACATCGAAGATGACGTCTCGACGGCTTTTCTGCTCAGACTCTGTGAGCCATTCAACCGTCCACCGTCGAGCGTATGTCTTCATAGGCTCGGATGACCCTCTTCCCGAGCTGGTCCCATCCGATCTCGAGGCGAGTCAGACCCAGACTCCCTCGCCTCCTGGCCAGATCATTGAGGCAGACCTTCGCCTCAATACAAGATCCAAATCTCCTGAGTATTTTTCGATGAGTTCTTACGAGAGTTTCCATTTTACAGACAATCAGATGGCCCGTGGGAAAGCATCGGCAGCCGATGAGAGGCAGCAGCTGAGGACCATCATGAGGGAAGAGCAGATCAGAACGGAGATGTTACGACAGGTATTCTCGATACACTTCAGCAGATGAATCTACAGATTCGAGAACAGTTTAGAGTTCAGACAGAGCTGCAGGCTGAGTTAGCCGCACTCAGAGCAGGGGCCGGGAACCAGTTACCGCCTGCGGTTCCCGCTACTTTACGGGATGAGTATGACCCGGGTGCTAGAACGCTCCATCATTGGATTCGGCTACCGCCGAATCAAGGGCCATACGAACTCCGACCGTCCTTCATCTCTTTGCTTCCCAAGTACTATGGGAATGCCGCAGAGGAGCCGTTCACGTTTTTACAGCAGTTCGAGATGATATGCGGAACGGCTTGCTATCCAGGAGTGACACAGGAAGCTGTGCGCCATAAAGGCTTTTCCTTTTGCCTTAGCCGATAAAGCCCTTTATTGGCTAAGCCATCTAGGGAGAGAAATCTCCACTTGGGACGACCTGAAGTCCACCTTCCTGCGCAAGTATTTCCCTCTAGGAAGGACGAACATGATGAGGAGTCAGATCTCCAACTTCACGCAATTATCGAACGAATCATTCCATGAGGCATGGGATCGATTCAAGGACCTGACAGAGAGATGTCCTCATCATGAGATACCAATGAAGGTGCTAGTACAAAAATTTTTCGGAGGACTCCAGCCGGAAGTTCAGGGGCTAGTTAGTGCCGCATGTGGCGGCAGTTACTTGAACAAAGATGCCGAGTCAGTCTGGGCCATCTTCGAAGGAATGGCCGAGAACTCGAGAGTTGTAGACTCTACTCGAGCATATCAGAAAGCCTCGCAGCCACCACATCACCGAGAGCATCATAAGGTGGCAAATATAGCAGACTCTGAATCCAACACCAACATGAGCTTCATTGGTGAGAAATTAACATTGGTGGATGTGATTCATAAGCAAGTACAGGACTTGCAGCCGCTGCGAGAGTTGGAGAAACTCTCATCTCTACCTCAGCAGCTGAGTGATCTTTCGAAGAAGGTCTCTGATCTTCAACTTCAGTACCAGAGTCGTCGGAGGTGGGCCGCAATAAGTCGGAGAAGACGGCATCACCACCAGGGTCTCCAACAACCTCAAGAAGCCCGACGCACAGGCTGTTGACACGTGGCACCGCGAGAGCCGCCCGATCGCGCGCAGGAGATCTGATCTTGGCCGTTTATTCTGAACCGGTGGAAGAATTGCATACTAACTCCAGTCAGGTTTCCAGAATTCGAACCCGCCTTTTAAGTTTTCAATAATTACATTTAGTCCCTCCGCAGGGACCTAAACGTAAGAATCTTGTACTTTTGTTGCAGAACAGTCCTCAAGGACCCATTTGAGAACCTTTTTAATTAGTTTTTCTTACGCTTATGCCCCTGGGCTGTAGGGGCTGTATCTTGTCCATTTGACCTCGGATTTCGACGGTTCTTGAGGGGTAGTTACACAACTACCCCAACTACCTAGTATAAAGTTTTCGCGGCTTTTCGACAAGTTTTCAACGTGTTTTGATTTTCTCGAAAACCGCATCGTTTTGTTTCGTTTCTTGTGTAGTTCGAGTACGAGGCTCGAACATCGTTCACCTATATAATATTGTATCACCTATATTCTATTCACCTACTATATAATACATAAATCTTTTGCAAAATATCCCTTTTCGAAAATTAAATAAAAAAATTGCAAAGAATAAAATTAAATAAAAATTACAAAAATAAAAACCACTAAAAAGCACTCTGACTTAGAGAAGAATCAAAATAGAATTACGAAGAAGAAAAATTAGGGAATATATTCTGCCTCCTTGAGTTCGACCCAGGAACACTTGCCTGGTAAAATAAATAGTGAACGGTTCTCCGACAGGAAACCGTAAAATTTGTTTGATAAGTTTCTTTTGTTTCACGGTTTCGGCTACAACCGACAACCTAAAGAAGTGAAAGCCGCGAAACAAGCTTATCAAAATGGCGCCGTTGCCGGGGAGGCGTTAGATTCCCTTGATTTTTCGTTTTTCGTGATTTTATTATTTTTCTTCTCTTTGTTTTTCGTACGGTTTTTCGTACGGCTTTTTCGAGCTTTGTTTTCTGAGTTTTCTTTCGTTGATTTTTTTACGGCTTTCTCGGCTTTCTCGATTTTCTTTGTGCTAATCATCTGTGCAGGGCTGCAGGATCAACCGGTTTCCTCGGGAAACCGAATCAGTTGAAAGAGCAGAGGTCGGCTCCTTCTTCACGAGTCGACTGCAGAGGGCATAGAGATATAGTATCCTTTTATTTGAGGAAAGAAAGGGAGAGAGTTGTATTAGCTTAATAAAATTTTCATTTTTTTAGGGGCTTGATTCACCGGATACCGTGTATCTGGTGAATCAAGGCACCCACCGCAGCTTTTATCGCTTATCGGTTTTCCGCGGTTTTCTAGATGCTTGCTTAGGATTTTTCGCTCTATCTGCTTGTGCCTTGTAGCTAGTTTTAGGACTTGCAACCTAGGTGCTTGCTCTAGGGTTTTAACAAAAAGACAAAAATAGACGTTGTTTGAAAATACATAAAAATTGCAAAATTAAAAATTGGGACTGCTAAAAATATCTGACCAACAACCGTAAAACCGATTCAAGTGATTTGGGGAGAGTAACCCCCGCACATTTCTCAGAGTGCGCGAGTTGAGAGCCGACACTTAAGGATAGAGACAAAACCCCCGTATTTCTTGCGGGATACTACTGGGTCCATACACCTGATCACTGTCCTCAGTGGGTAAGCTCGGGTAGCCGGAAACGGTCCGGGTTTACTTAGCAGAGTGGGAGGTTTAGAGGACACTGCGCAAGGCTCCGTCCTCAAGTAACACGGGTAGCCGGAAACGGTCCGTACTTACTCCCATACTGGCTGAGTGCGAGTGGTCTCGCGTAAGGATTCAGGCCAGTGTCTTCAAGAAACTATCGGGCTCCTATTGGCTTGCTCAGCCCGCGTAACCGCAACGATTGCTAAAACAACCCTAAAACAGAAAAGATAAAAAGACCGAACCCTTACGGTCTTCATCAGGGTTGAGTTGGTAAAAACGGGGTTTGCTTTGTGTTTGTTTGCGGGGCGTGAGTTTCCGCGGCTTTCACATTCCTTCTTCTCTTGAATCGTACACGTGCTCTCCCAATCTTCTCTTGACATCGAAGATGACGTCTCGACGGCTTTTCGCTCAGACTCTGTGAGCATTCAACCGTCCACCGTCGAGCGTATGTCTTCACAGGCTCGGGATGACCCTCTTCCCGAGCTGGTCCCATCCGATCTCGAGGCGAGTCAGACCCAGACTCCCTCGCCTCCTGGCCAGATCATTGAGGCAGACCTTCGCCTCAATACAAGATCCAAATCTCCTGAGTATTTTTCGATGAGTTCTTACGAGAGTTTCCATTTTACAGACAATCAGATGGCCCGTGGGAAAGCATCGGCAACCGATGAGAGGCCAGCAACTGAGGACCATCATGAGGGAAGAGCAGATCAGAACGGAGATGTTACGACAGGTATTCTCGATACACTTCAGCAGATGAATCTACAGATTCGAGAACAGTTTAGAGTTCAGACAGAGCTGCAGGCTGAGTTAGCCGCACTCAGAGCAGGGGCCGGGAACCAGTTACCGCCTGCGGTTCCCGCTACTTTACGGGATGAGTATGACCCGGGTGCTAGAACGCTCCATCATTGGATTCGGCTACCGCCGAATCAAGGGCCATACGAACTCCGACCGTCCTTCATCTCTTTGCTTCCCAAGTACTATGGGAATGCCGCAGAGGAGCCGTTCACGTTTTTACAGCAGTTCGAGATGATATGCGGAACGGCTTGCTATCCAGGAGTGACACAGGAAGCTGTGCGCCTAAAGGCTTTTCCTTTTGCCTTAGCCGATAAAGCCCTTTATTGGCTAAGCCATCTAGGGAGAGAAATCTCCACTTGGGACGACCTGAAGTCCACCTTCCTGCGCAAGTATTTCCCTCTAGGAAGGACGAACATGATGAGGAGTCAGATCTCCAACTTCACGCAATTATCGAACGAATCATTCCATGAGGCATGGGATTGATTCAAGGACCTGACAGAGAGATGTCCTCATCATGAGATACCAATGAAGGTGCTAGTACAAAATTTTTTCGGAGGACTCCAGCCGGAAGTTCAGGGGCTAGTTAGTGCCGCATGTGGCGGCAGTTACTTGAACAAAGATGCCGAGTCAGTCTGGGCCATCTTCGAAGGAATGGCCGAGAACTCGAGAGTTGTAGACTCTACTCGGGCATATCAGAAAGCCTCGCAGCCACCACATCACCGAGAGCATCATAAGGTGGCAAATATAGCAGACTCTGAATCCAACACCAACATGAGCTTCATTGGTGAGAAATTAACATTGGTGGATGTGATTCATAAGCAAGTACAGGACTTGCAGCCGCTGCGAGATTTGGAGAAACTCTCATCTCTACCTCAGCAGCTGAGTGATCTTTCGAAGAAGGTCTCTGATCTTCAACTTCAGTACCAGAGTCGTCGGAGGTGGGCCGCAATAAGTCGGAGAAGACGGCATCACCACCAGGGTCTCCAACAACCTCAAGAAGCCCGACGCACAGGCTGTTGACACGTGGCACCGCGAGAGCCGCCCGATCGCGCGCAGGAGATCTGATCTTGGCCGTTTATTCTGAACCGGTGGAAGAATTGCATACTAACTCCAGTCAGGTTTCCAGAATTCGAACCCGCCTTTTAAGTTTTCAATAATTACATTTAGGTCCCTCCGCAGGGACCTAAACGTAAGAATTCTTGTACTTTTGTTGCAGAACAGTCCTCAAGGACCCATTTGAGAACCTTTTTAATTAGTTTTTCTTACGCTTATGCCCCTGGGCTGTAGGGGCTGTATCTTGTCCATTTGACCTCGGATTTCGACGGTTCTTGAGGGGTAGTTACACAACTACCCCAACTACCTAGTATAAAGTTTTCGCGGCTTTTCGACAAGTTTTCAACGTGTTTTGATTTTCTCGAAAACCGCATCGTTTTGTTTCGTTTTCTTGTGTAGTTCGAGTACGAGGCTCGAACATCGTTCACCTATATAATATTGTATCACCTATATTCTATTCACCTACTATATAATACATAAATCTTTTGCAAAATATCCCTTTTCGAAAATTAAATAAAAAAATTGCAAAGAATAAAATTAAATAAAAATTACAAAAATAAAAACCACTAAAAAGCACTCTGACTTAGAGAAGAATCAAAATAGAATTACGAAGAAGAAAAATTAGGGAATATATTCTGCCTCCTTGAGTTCGACCCAGGAACACTTGCCTGGTAAAATAAATAGTGAACGGTTCTCCGACAGGAAACCGTAAAATTTGTTTGATAAGTTTCTTTTGTTTCACGGTTTTCGGCTACAACCGACAACCTAAAGAAGTGAAAGCCGCGAAACAAGCTTATCTGCTACGTTGAGAGTTTTTACAGAGATACTTTCCCCAGCGTAGAGCAGATTTGATGCGGTCGTTGATCACCGATTTTTCAATAGACCCCCATGAGCCATTGCAGGAGGCATGGCCGAGGTTTCTTGACCTCTTGAGGAGATTTCCCGATCATGGACTTCCACTGACAGACTTGATAGAGATCTCCATGCGGGGGATTACCGCAGACCAGCTAAAACTGGTGATTACCACATGTGGCAGTTCACACTGCAGTTTCGACATTCACTTACTAGATACTATCTCGAGTTTCCTTTCATAGAGTTCTTCTTCATGAGATGCCCTAGTCGGGACAACACATGAGGACGTTGCAGTACCAGTGCGGTGTGTCGCATTACATGAGAAGATAGTTTTTACACACCAGCCCGAGGACTTGGATGATGCAGCACCACTGATAGAGGAGATGACTGCAATAGCAGAGGTTCGGACCCAGAGTCTACTCGAGTTCCCGTTGATCTTCCAGTTAGAGTTCGAGTCAGCCCCAGTGTTCTCAATCGACGACTTTTGGATATAAGATCTTCTCATACTCCAGGAGCTGAAGGAGCCCCCGCTACTATAGCCATTGAGTCAGACACTTCAGTTTCCAGTCCCGGAGGAGTCATCTTCTTTTCTACAGAGATACTTCTCGGATTTCGACAGCGACCGTGACTCAGCCCAGCAGCCACTGCTCGATACAGGACACCACTTTGAGAGACCAGACATAGATGGTCCCGTATTCGAGTCTTTTGTCCTCCACTTTGACGAGTCAGACACACTTGCTGAGGACCAGTTGGCAGCCAGCATTGCCGCAGAGCGAGGATCAGCCGCAGACACTTTGCCAGCCTCCGCGGTGTTGACCAGTACCTTCTCCTACTTCCAGATTGCCGAGAGCCACACTTCAGATGATGATGCAGCCTGGTGCACCGAGTGGATACTTGACAGCAGTGCATATGCCCATCTAGATCCTGATCCTCTCTTACTCACTTCTGATCTTGCATTTCTCCTCGAGGGTTTTCTGCGGGAGGATGCCGCACTCGATGAGTACTCGGTTTCACCTTCTGAGAGTGTCTCCGATCTGGCGGAGCACGAAACCAAGTCATATGATCATTCTAATTCTGAGTCTTCTCACCTTGACGACCCTCGCGAGGATGAGCCCATCCTGGAGATATTCGATGATCTGCCTGATCTGCTTCTATCTCATTCATCGGATATCAGTCTTCTTAGAGAGTCTCCTGATCTTGACTGCCCACACTTCTTCGAGACATTGATTAACGTGGAGGATTCCAAGACTGATCCATCCTTCTCCACGTTTGATTTCTTCGGCTCTACACTTTCACTCCAGTCTGATCCAGAGACGACGATTTCTTTTGTGCTACCGGATCACGATCACTTACTTCCATATCCTTGGCCGGTAGCAGACACCCACCTTATTGCAGACTTGGGTGTCATTGTTTACACTGTTGAGTTCGTCGCTGTTCTCATACTGAGACTGCGATGACAGTACGACATTCGACTTACCGATGCCATCCTGAACCTGGATACTGCTTTATCCTAGCCTTTGCGCCCAGCTAGGGGCGTAAAATCTAGCGCTTGTTGAGAGGCACCTCAACATTGTACCCTTTTGTATATAAGTGTTTCGTCTTAGTTTGATCTTTCTTTCTTCCGTTCTTGTTTTCACTCCAGGTCTCGTATAGGATTATCTTTGCTATACTTAGGATATTCCTCATCCTAGGTATAGGGGGGGTGGAAACACTGGGTTGTTCGTTCGTTCAGTTCCATCACTTCTGTTGTTGCCTATACTTAAGGTTCTTCACCTTAAGTATAGGGGGAGTGATGTCCCCAACTTCTTGTATATATCTGTTATCTTCTTCGTGTCTTTCTACCCCTGTTTCTGCTGCCTATACTTAGGGATATTTCACCCCAAGTATAGGGGAGTAGACCCTGTACATTCTCCACTCGGTTTTCCCTTCGTATACAGCCTGCTATACTTAGGATTATTTGATCCTAAGTATAGGGGAAAATCCGAGACCCTCTTGATTTCTATTCTTTGATTCATCTTTGTATATAGCCTTCCTTTTCACTTCCCTATACTAAGCACGAGTTATGTCTTCTTCATCGCTCTTGACTCTGAGGACATCATTCGAGCTAAGTATAGGGGGGTGTGTATATATTTCATATATACTTTAGCCATAACTCATACTTTGTGTGAGTGTGTAAATAAATAAAAATGGCTAAAAACTAAAAATCCATAAAAATTAAAAATTTTTCCTTGAAAATAATCATTCTTTTATTGCACATACATAGCTATTGTACAAATTATTTTTGTAAAAAATGTTTTCAAAAACTTTTTGTGTAAATAATGTGTAAATATGTGCATATCAAAATTATGTATATAGTACAAAATTTTTCCAAAATGTTTTGAAAATCAAAAGTATGCAAAAATCTTGTGTAAATTTGTGTAAATATTTTGCAAAACTTGCATTCATGCACACATCCATGATTTTAAAACATTTTTCAAATATTTTGCATGTTTGTAAATATTGTGTAAATAGCATCTTTGTATATATTTGTATATAGTTTTTCCTGGATTATAGTTGACATTTAAACTAGCCTGGAATTAAATTGGGAAATGGATCTTGATTAAGATCTTAATCCACCTAATCATAAGAGGAACCTTATAGGGCTTAGGGTTAAGGCTTTTCAGGTCCATAATGACTTAATTCTTTGAGTCCACTAGGCTATAATCACATGTCATCTCAATGAGCCTAAGTAGAGCACTTAACAACACACACATGACTCATATAGACAATGGCTTTACTTGGACCCGCACTTAGCACCGAGCTCTCTACGGATGAGGTGGTGAGGAGGAAGTCTTCTTTGACTTGGGGTAGCATATGAGGGTAGTACTTCTAGGCGGAACCTCTCTTCTTCTTTTAGTGAAGGAAGTGCGTCTCAACTTGGTCTGGTTGCCATGAGGTCTAACGACAGGAGTTGTGGGTTGCAATAAAGCTTCAAAAGAGGGATAGTCTACTGGCTCAAGAGGAAAAACTCCTTATGTATATATGCTGCACATGTATATGTTGTATGGATGCACTTGAAAAAAAATGCAAAAAGAAAATAACTCCAAAAAAGTAATGGGTCTGATAGAAAATGATAATCCCACCGGAGTATGTATATAGTGCAATAAGAAAAGCTTGAGACTCATAGATTCCATCTTATGTAGCTTATAGTAGGGAGACTTAGCTACACTGGTTGAGCTCCCAAGGATACATGGCTACACTGGCCATGGTCCATTCTCTTCTTCCCCCTCTTCTTGAGCCGGTTGAATTGTAACTTAGAAGGGAATACCCCCGCTCCTCGAGGAAAGAGTGGCCAGACTAGGGTCATAGAGTTACCTTGTTGGGGAGGGTTGTCGAGTTGCTACTTCTGAGGTGGAGAGCTTACCTCACTTACACAGTACAAGGAAAGACTCATAGTCTTTAGGGTTTGTGTATGTAGACTTGTTCTGATCTGGATTATTGAGGAGTCTTGATTATAGATTAGTGGATCTTAGAGGCTGTTGAGTTTTAAACCTAAGTCTAAATAAGGTTCCGACACATTAATAATCAAAAGATTTGATCGAGCTCCATCATTCAATTTAATGAAGGCAAGTTTAATTATCAGCATTAATCCATGTATATTCTCTTCTTTTTCTTTCTCTTTTTCACTTCTTTTTCAAATAAGTGCTTGCTAAGGGACTACCAAAGTTAAGTATAGGGGGGTGATGAATACCCATTCATCATCTTTATTCTTTTATTTTAGCTACAAAACCTTTTCCAAACACATGTAGATATATGTAAATATCAATAATTAGCATTCAACATGCATTGTGTAAAATTAAATAATTAGCATATTTTTGTGCATAAATAAAAGAATAAAGAAACAAAAGAAAAAGAGGGAGATATTTAGAATAAATATTGAGCGACCTAATCCCAAGGGAGGGCTCAACATGGGCCTGACCGCATAAAAACCCAAGTAGAGAGAGATAAGGAAGCTCACACATGTGTACATATACCTGTAATTAAATAAAAATATTTTCCTCTAAAACAAAAATGGATTTATATTTATGTGTAAATATTTGTAAATACAAAGCTAAAATAAAAATGAGAAAAATCAAAAGAAATAAAAGACCCTTCCTCATTGTAGATTCACCATGTACATAGAACCACTTCCTTATTTATTTATCCCTATAAATAAATAAATAAAAATCCACAAGAAAATGTGTACATAATCCTTATTCCATGATGTAAATAAATAAAATAAAAATTACAAAAATAAAAATAAAATAGAAAGAAATAAAAATAAAACCAATCCCAACATTGTACATATACCATATATGTATATAAATAAAAGTAATTATTTTGCCCTTGTAAATAAATAATAAAAATAAAATAAAAATATACTTTTATTCCAAATTTTATTTTATAAATAAAAAAATTTAAAATTGGAATAAATTATACAAAAATAAATAATTTAAAATCAAAAATAAAAAATACAATATTGTATATATACCTATATATAATACTATTTTGTAAATACCTAATTTTTATTTCAAAAAAATAAATAAAAATCACTAAAAAATAATTTAAAATAAAAGAAACATTTTTTATGTTTTGAGTTTTTCAAAATTCGACCATTTTCTATTTATTATTCAATTTTCAAATAAATAATAATTGGCGGGCTCTGATTGGTCCACGGGGGATGTTGACCCCCGGTCAACTTTCCCCCCAGGACCACCAGAGCCGGATCCTGTTGCTCCGACCCGTTTTCTCCCATTTCTTCCCACTCGATCCGATCACCAAACCGCATAACCCCGGGCTCCGATTGACCCTCGTTCATCCCTGATCTACGCCCGGGGTGGGTTATCGGGGTCCGTGCTCCGAAATCCTCGCCCGACCATCAATTAGCCGGACCCCTAATCATATTTAATCCGAGCTCCACCACGCTTGTTCACTCATCTCTGGACCTCCCCCTCGACGCCAAGGAGCTCCTCCACCTTGCCAGAGTGACAGCCGTGCGAGAGGGAGTGGAAGCAAGGCTCGAGATGTTGGGAATCCTCTGATCCGGTAGCCTTCGCCGCCGTGTGCCGCAGCGAGCGCGCTCAGCCTCGGAACTCGACGCCCCCTTGAGGCAATGACCCCCGGAGCTCCCCGAGCTCCAGCCCAGTCGATCTCCTCCGCCGGGTAGGTAGTTTAGCCAGTAGCTTATCATAGATTTCAGTTTTTAGTTTTAGGGTCCTGTAGCTCCGCCGCCTTCGCCCGCCGTCTCCGTCCAACCACTTGCCATTCCGACCACGCCACCACCTTCGCCATACTTCCCTCCACCTTCTTCACTCAGCCACCCAACCCTGACTCGTCCCGGAGCAGGGACTTCGATCCTCCTCCTCTGCCGCTCGCCGGAGGACCCTCGCCCCGACGCATCTTCCACCCATTTCGCTCCTTACCGGGTCGAGGCATTTTGCCCTCGACCCCTCTTTCTTCCTGTGCAGGCAGCAGGTCAAAACGACCTCATCTGGAGATCGGAACATCAGAGCATAGGCGCTCCAGTTCTTCACCGTCGCCGGAGCTCTAAAGAGCTCCCGGTCATCATCGGAGACCAGTAGCAGCTGCGGGACGTCAAGGCGGAGCTTCTCCGTACTTTTGCAGTAGCAAAGGAGGTCCACCGCGCTAGTATCGGGCCGACGAAGTTCGCTGGCCACCTGTTCTTCCTGGACCTTCCCCAGCCGTCCATCCAGCCTCGCCGCTCCAGATGCGATCTCAGCCCTTGATTTGAGGAGCAACATCACCCGTTCGATCATCGGAGGCTGGATCTGGACCGTCAGATCAGCGAGGGTTAGCCACAACACACAGTAGACGTTCGATCCCCCACGTGGCGAGCCCTCCACCGTTCGATCATCGACGAGGTCCCTCGTTGAGGAGAAGCCTCCTTGCAGCCGTTGGATACACCACGTGGCCTCTCCTCAGCCATCCGATCCGAGCGGGTTTTCTTCGAGGAGGCACATCGCACCTCAACCATCTGATCTTCTACGTGGCGTCGACTCAGCCATCGATAATAATAATAGGGGTAAATTTTTCTTAAGCCCCTCTCTTTATTGCTTTTATTAGTTAGTCTTGTAAATATTTTATGTAGTTCTTTTTATTTAGGTTATTTTGCATCGAGGACCTTCTTGTTTTCTTTATTCGCACTTTAGTCCCTGTTTGTAATGACCACATGCATCGACACGTGCTCGAGTGGGCTTTTTGCATTATTTTCCCTGTAGTCCTGGCTTGTTATTGTTTACACTTTTATAAATAGGAATGACAAAAATAGCCCTCCGTGTCTGGACCATGCGCATCACACGTGATTGACTGGATTTTTTGCGTTTTTTACCCTAAGCTTTTCAGCCTTGTTATTAATTGGTCCCTGGAGTATGTTTTTCTTGCAGATAGGTCCTTGTGCACTGTTTGATTGTTTTTTATTTTAATAAAATAGCAAATTCAACCCAAATTTGGTGAAAATTGGATACGTGGCCCCTGCCACAGTGTAAAATTTTCCCTAATTTTTGGGTACATTTCTGAGCATTTTTATTAATTTTTAAAAAATTCAAAAACTATTGTTTTTCTTTCTGTCCAGATTTAAAATTCACAAAAAAATATCAAAACCTCTTTAAAAATTACCATAAATTCAGATTTTGTTTGTTTTGATGTGTTTGATTTTCTGACCAATTTTAGTCATTTTTGGATTCAATAAAATTATAAAAATTGAAAACCTTAAAAAACTCATAAAAATTCCAATAAATCATAGAAAAACCAAAAATTAATAATTCCTGATTATTCCTTTTTATTCATACTTCACAGGAAAAATACCTCTAAGCCTTGAAACAACTATTTAGTATTTTTAAATAGCTGTAGAAGCCTGATTGGACAGTTTTCATTTGTTTTTGCCTTATTTTATTTTTAGAAAATTCTATAAACATTAGAAAATTATCAAAAATTCACAAAAAACAGTAAAAATTTAAAAAATCTAAAAATATTTTTATTTGATTTTTTGGAGCATTTTTGAGTAATTAAATAATTGTTGAAAGTTGATTGTTTCCTTGTTTTCTTATTTTCTTTATAATTAAAAATTCTAAAAAAATATAAAAATATTAAAAAGCCACCAAAAATAATTTGTCTTTATTTTTCTTTATTTTTGACTACTTCGTAGGCCGTAAGGCCATCAAGTGCTTCCTGAGTTCGACCCTGGGTGCTATACCAGGTTAATATTATAGTGAGACCGCTATTTCGTATTTCATCGCGTTTTTATCTTTCTTTGGTGGTCTTAATCTTTTTCTTGATTGAGCTCTGAGTCCCGAGTGACTGAGGTCACAACGACCGTAGTTACACCTTTACCTTAGTCGCACAGGCGGCTCATCAGACACCATCTGCTTCCTTTTCCCATCTCTGCAGCATCAGAGGAGGTCTCCACCGAGCACCACGGTCAGGCGAAGTTCGTCGGCGAGGTGTTCTTCTAGGAGCCTCCATCACAGTTCGATTGAGCCCCTCACTCCAGTTTTGATCTCAACCATTCATCTGCGGGAGGCTTGTGACCGTATGATCCAGCTGAGGATCAGATCCGGGATGTCGATCAGCGAAGGGGTACAACCGTCCTCCACCATTCGATCTGAAGAGGACCCCTTGCCAGCCGTCAGATCATAATAAAGGGGTAAATATCACTTAGGCCCTTTTTAGTTTTGCATTTACGTTTGAGTCCTGTAAATATCTTTATTAGTTGTTTTTATTTTGGAATAGTTGCACTCTAGACCCTCTAGTTTTGAGCATTTGCATTATAGTCCCTCCAGTTGTGAAGCACGTGCTTCGTCATGTGAATTTCTGGGCTTTTTGCATGTAATGGCCTAGGGTTTATGAACGTTATGGTTTGAAGTGTTTTTTTTAATATTTGCATTTATGCCCATGTTAGTGTTGAATTCAAACATGTGCTGGATTTGATGCAAATTTTATACTGAGCCACCTATACTTTGCGCACGTGTTCTTATTAGGCCCCTGGAACTTGTTTTTTCTTACATTTAGGTCCCTGTGTGATGTGCCCTTTGTATTAGTTGAAAAAATTAGCAAATCAACTCCAAAAATTGTGAAATTTGGAAACATGGCTTCTGCCATTGTGTAAAAATTTCATTATTTTTTGGGATATTTTTGTTGCTATTTTCTATTTTTAAAAATCCAAAAACCTCTATTTTTGCTACTGTTTGATATATAAAATCAACTAAAAATATTAAAAACCCTCCAAAAATTCTAAAAAAAATTCGTATCTGTTAGTTTTTTGTGTCTTCTTACGGCTGTCCAAATTTCATTTGCTTTGGACTTATAAAAACCTTAAAAATTGAAAAACCCTAAAAACCTTATAAAAATCATTAAAAATTCTAAAAAAATTTCAAAAAAATGCAATTTATTTTCCTGTAGCTTAGTTTTTATTTGTAGTTTCTCATAAAAATTATCTCCTGATTTTTAGAGGCTATTTTATATTTTTAAATAGCCTTTCAGATCTGGCCACACAGTAGCTTCCTGTTTTTTCCTTATTTCATTTTTAGAAAATTAACAAAAAATATAAAAAAATTGAGAAAATTATCAAAAACACTTAAAAATGTATAAAATCATAAATACTTTTATTTCAATTTTCTGACTTTATTTATGTTATTAAATAATTCCTTGATTGTGACTTGTTGCCTTGTTTTATATTTTGCTTCATAATTAAAAATCACAAATTATTTTTAAAAATCCATAAAATCCACCAAAAATATTATCTTTCTTTATTTTTGATTTTTAGACTACTTCGTAGGCCTCGTGCCAATCTATGCTCCTTGTGTTCGACCCTGGTCTCTATACCAGGTTAAATAAAATAGCGAGACCGCTATTTAGGTTTTTGACTGATTATTCTATTTTGGTGGTCTTAGTTTTCTAGTTGAGTCCGATTCGAGGGATTGAGGTCGCAATGACCGGTGATATTTATTCCCTTAGTCTCTTGTTGATTTTTCGCAGCTCATCAGAATGACGCCGTTGCCAGGGAGCACGACCTAGTAGTCGTTTTTATTTTCGATTTTCGTTTGCGGATTTTTCCACAGCTTTTTGTTTCTTTTTATTTTTTTGTTTTCTTTTTATTTTATTTTATTTTGTTTGTTTTTATTTTTATTTATTTTTATTTTTATTTTGCATATATTTATCATTTTATTTTGTTTCATTTTCTTTGCATTTTTATAAAAACTTGTGTCTGATATACTTCTGTTTCCCTTTCTTGCGAGGACCTGAGGACCAAGGCAACTTCTTCGGAAGCCGACACAACTGCGGGAGCTAGAGATGGCTTATTTCTGCATAGAGCCGCATGAGAGTGCGAGGGAGGCGAGCAGAAGTTCGGGAGCCGTGGAATAGTTTTTACATTTCTACAGACTTATTATTGTAATAATACAGGGACCAGGACACTCTTTCGGACTTGTGGATTGCTGGGGTCTGTTTCGCCGAGCACCGGTGTGCTTGGGGACCCCATCGCAGTTTTCCGTCGGTTTTGTTTTTACGGCTTTTATTTTATTTTATTTCCCAAGGATTTGGCCTTAGCTTAAGAATTTTTATTTGATTTGTGACGTAATTGATTAGGACCCCAACCTAATTAGCTTGCTTGTTCCTATAGACCGTCTAATTGGACCTAATTAATTAATAAATAAGAAAAAGCTAACCTAGTCACTCGAGGGGTCACGTGTCGCTAGAGGCCGTATACAATGTTGGCAGGATCCATTATAGTGGACACCGATCGACATCAAAGACTGGACCCCGACCCCTCCCGTTGACCCGTTAGCTACCGTTCTTCCCGAGTAGAAATTCATGTTAAGGCTGTTTTCTTCGCTGCATCATATATGTAGTTTTATTAATGTCTTTACTTTTATGCGCGGACCACCCTGCATGTAGACTGCTGGAGTCAAGTACGCATCTCTTACTCTGCATGCATCATTGATTTCTTCAGGCATCAGCTTTTTCGTCTTCTCCCCCTGTTTTCTTGGACTTAATAAAATCAGGAGAACCCGAAAAATTTGTTAGGTGATTGCTTTTATTTAAAAAATACCTAAAAAAGAGAAACCATAAAATTGGGAATGTTAAAGCAAATTGGACCTTAAAATCATCTCACAAAAAAATCTTGTATTGGGAGAATAACCTCCACATTGGATGGTTTGATTAAGCGAGAGAGTGACCCGCACCCTAGGCTAGACCACATCTGACCCCTCTTTAGACTACTACTTCTGGGCTAGTCGTTCTCCAGTGAGGATCGCTCCGATCTCCGGTAAAGCGGGCCGTGATATCCTTAACAGAGCGAGTTGATCGGGTAGCCGGTAAACAGCCCGCGGCTTGTACTGGCTGGGAAAGATATAGTTCAAGATCGGGACAGTCTCCTGGGGGCATTGGATTCCCAACAGCTCGCTTAATCGCTCTGTTAGACTGTCTTCTCACCAAAATAAAAAAAGACAAGATTAAAGATCGAACTCTTACGGTCATCAGCTCGTGTTGCGTGGTGAAATTGGGGTTTGCTTGACCATCCTGTTTCCTTTCCAGATCACATCCGCCTGACTCGCCAGATCAAGATGATGGGTCGGAGGTCCCTTAGGCAGCCTTTGGTTGCACCGCTTACAAGCACTCCGACCCACTCATCTAGGTTGGTTCGTGAGAGCTGAGACCCGCTCTCCGAGCCCGAGTTCGCTTCCATCCTATTCCCCCCGATCACCATTCTTTTGATAGTACTGAGGTGCCCGATCAGAGAGAGCAGCAGTCAGATGATATTTCGGCACCTGAGCTTGGGTCTTTTGCCTTTGTAGAGACCATGGCCAGCAGCAGCGAGGACCGCACCGGTGGCCCGAGATCCGAGCAGACATATGTGTTGGACCAGGGTGCGATCAACAACACCTTGATAGCTTCCCTCGAGATGATGCAGCAGCAGATCAGAGATCAGGGAGCGTTCATGGTAGAGATGCACAGAGAGATGGAGAGGTTGAGAGCAGATAGAGATCGGCCGAGAGCCGCAGGAGCAGGTGATATTCCAGATCAGCCTGAGGAGCCGGTCCAGCTTGCTGCAGCTAGACTGATGCAGGAGTTGCACAGCCCCGGATCGACACTTACACATCGGTGGATCGTACTTCCAGCGATTGTGGGGGACTTCAAGTTCCCCCCTCAGACGATTCAGCTTCTTCCCCGTTTCCATGAGCTCGCGACTGAGGATCCACATCTTCATCTCTAGGAGTTCGAGATGATCTGCAACACCGTCCACGATCGACAGGTGGACGAGGACACTATCCGGATGATTGCTTTTCCATTCTCCCTCGTAGACAGAGCAGCCAACTGGCTGAAGCATTTAGGGAGATTTGTTACCACATGGGAGCAGCTCCGCACCGAGTACTTGAACAAGTACTATCCACTTGGTCGGATGAATGCAGCGAGGGCCTTGATCAGCAACTTCTCCATGCTCCCCAATGAGCAATTCCACGAGGCAAGGGAGAGGTTCAGAGATCTTACCGACAGATGCCCGCACCATGACATTTCGAAGCTGAACCTAGTTCAGAGCTTCTTTTGCGGACTGACACCAGAGCTACAGGGGTTGGTGAATGCATCATGTGGCGGCTCTTATTTCGCCAAGGATGAGGATCAGGTTTGGGCCATCTATGAGGAGATGGCCGAGAACTATACAGTGATGTCCCAGACCCGACTCTACACTCAGGGATGACCCCAGCCATAGGTTGTGTCCTATCAGAGGATAGAACGGGTCGATGCCTATCCCTCTACTTCATCAGCGGCAGAAGCACATGCCGAGTCGACAACCGCTGACATGGGTATCATCAGCGAGAAGCTGGACCGGATCGAGTTGATTGAGAAGAAGCAGTGCCAGGGCATGACACAGATCGATCAGATGGCACAGACGCTGAGTGACCTAAAGACACATATCATGTGTCTCTAGGAGGCACAAACGACTTCTCAGTCCCATCTTAGGTCACGGGCAGACCCAGGCAGCAGTAGCAATAGTACCCAGCCCTCCGCCCAGTATCGACAGGTTCACCATGTCCAAGCAGATTCATACCAGCAACAGCCGTAACAGTAGTACCTTCAGTCGCCAACATCTTAGGACAACCAGATGGTGGTGTACCAGCCTAACCAGCCCCTGGCAGTACTCCCCCCACCCACTTTACAAGCAGGAGCCGTTGATGGATGTCAACGGGATATGGTACGACTGACCCCAACCCGGTATCCGACGAGACCATCCCGGATTCCGTTGGTCAGCCGGAGGCACCAGTTCCCAGCAGCAGCCTCCAGTTCAGGGTGTCCAGTATGGTCAGTAGCGAGATCACTAGCAGCAGCCCCAGTTCCTAGCACCAGCAGCCATCCCACAACAGAGAGTAGTATGGTCCTCGTCCCTATCAGCAGGGACAGTCTTGGAGGCAGCAACAGCCTCAGCCGCAGTATCACTCGCAGTACCCCTCTCACCCTCACCAACAGCAGCAACCTCGTTACCAGCGAGGCCACCCGTCAGGTTCTCATGGGCTGACCTATGAGAACCCAGCCTTGGATGACTTAGCCCGCCTCATGTCTGAGCAGCAGGCTACCTTTCGACGGGAGATGGACGAGTTCAGACAGGAGATGAGGGAGATTGTGAGAGGGAAGGCCGCCATTCCTGCACAGATCGAGCCCAATCCGAACAACCTGAAGAGGAAGTCTGAGCAGGTAGAGTTCACAGAGACCACCACTCCTAGTGATTCCCTTGGTGATATTTCTGCATATCTGTTTGATGCTGACTTTGTTACACTTAGGAGCGGTAGGATGCCAGCAGGAGGCGCCTCATCTGAGCGATGACCCCATGCCACTTCAGGAGCGCCAGACGAGGAGGAGAGCGGTGCTGATGCCTCTCATGAGCATGATGGTGACGGTGGTGCTGACGCCACCGTGGATGTTGATCTAGCCGACGGTACTGAGGTCGTCGCTTTACCAGATGGAGGAGGTGGTACTGATGCCACCATACCAGTTGCTGAGCCAGAGCGCGGTACTGATGCCGCGAGTCCAGATGCCGAGGGTGGTGCTGAGGCCACCATTTCTAGTTCTACTGCAAGTCCTGTTGTTTTTCCTTCAGTTCATGTACCTCAGGATATTTCTATGAATAAAGGAAAGGGTTTGTTATTTTCGGATCCACCTGTGTTGATTGATGATGTATGTGTGGATTCTGCCTTGCTTGAGCATCCCAAACACGATCCTAGTCCTTCATCTGAGATGGACCCAACCATCCCCTTTCCCCAAGCACTCTGCTTGGCTAAGGGGCATAAAAAAGAAAATCAAAAAAAGTCCTAGCAGTTAGAGTTCAGCTAGCACATGATGGACCGATTTCAGATACAACTGACTCTACAGAAGGCCTTGGAGCACATACCTCTCTTCCAGAGATCACTCAGAGATAGGACCACAGTTCGGAGGAAGAGGCGGAACCATCAGTCAGAGATCCATGTGCTCACTCGCGCCACATGCTTTGCGATCCAGAACCGTCTGCCAACCAAGAGGCCAGATGCAGGAGCCCAGTATGTCAGATGCCACATTCAGGAGTAGAGGTTCGATCGTACTCTATTAGACAACGGGTCTTCGATCAACCTACATCTGGCAGCCTTACTCGACCGCTTCAAGTTAGGCCCTCTACGATAGAGCAGGACTGTCCTTTAGTTTGCTGATCGATCTGTCAAGAGGTTGAAGGGGTTGCTGAAGGATGTTGTCGTCACAATTCAGGGCCTTAAATTCCCCGTGGACTTCATTGTGTTGGACATGGAGATCCCTGAGTCCGTGATAGATATCCCCATCATTTTAGGACGCCTGTTCTTGGCCACAACCAAGGCAGTGTCCGACCATGATAGCGGGAAGGTTTACTTTCGCGTCGAGGGCAAAAGTATACAAATAGAGACGATCGAGGAGACTAGAGCCAGAGATTCCACTTGCTCAGAGATGCATTCAGATTCAGAGCAGATGATAAAGGCAGGGCGAGACATCCACCAGGACTGCGATTTTGTGATTACAGATGACGAGGCTATTTGTGCAGATCCAGCAGCACATGCCATCCTCTCACCTTCAGAGTTCGCTTATGCACAGATGCCAGTAGAGGAGAGCTTGGAGAGCGCATTCCTGGTCCAGGATACATCTAAGGCTGTAGAGACGGTTCCCGATCGTGAGGCAGATTTTGTTTGTGATTCTGCTACAGATCCCTCAGAGTCAGATATAGACTGGGCAGAGTTTGATGATGTTATTCCTTGTCTGACTTCCACAAAGCCTACAACTAGGGTGGAGACTGATCCCGCGTAGAGCAGAGAGACACCAACCGAGCAGTCTTTGCCAGATTCAGATATTCATCCAGAGTTCTCATTCTCCCATGCAGATTTGGTCGCATTCACTCAGACATTTCAGAGGCCAGATCCGCCAGCACCATGTTGTCCAGAGCTGAAGCTGCTACAGCATCGTTGAAGTATAGGTTCATTACGGGTGAGCATGAGATGCACCCAGTCATTATCTCAACGGATTTGATTGAAGAGAAAGAATCCCGTTTGATGGGGGTTCTTGAAAAGAACCGCAAGGTGATTGGATGGAGCATAGCCAATATCCAAGGGATAAGTCCGGCCCTGTGCTCCCACCATATCTATCTCGAGGAGGACGCGAAGTCGTCGCGTGAGTTCCAGCGGCGGCTGAAACCCGAACCTTCGAGATGTTGTCATAAAGGAGATCTCGAAATGGTGGAGTGTCGATTTTATCTACCCCATCTCCGACTCCAAGTGGGTCAGTCCATTGCATGTGGTGCCCAAGAAGATAGGCATCATCACAGTTGTCAGTGAGTTTGGAGAGAAGATCGCTACCCGGTACCCACTTCTTAGTGGGTCTGTATGGACTACAGACGATTGAACTAGGCCACCAAGAAGGATCATTTCTCGCTGCCTTTTATTGATCATATTATAGAGAGGCTGGCCGGGAAGAGCCATTACTATTTCTTGGACGGGTACTCCGGATACAATCAGGTGGCCATTGCGCCCGAAGACCAGGACAAGACTACCTTCACCTGTCCCTTTGGGACATATGCTTTCAGACGGATGCCCTTTGAATTGTGCAACGCTCCGGTGACATTCCAGAGGTGCATGTTGTCCATCTTTTCGGACATGTTGGGGGAGTGCTTGGAGGTCTTCATGGATGATTTTTCGGTCTATAGCGATGGATTCGATTCTTGTCTTGACTGCCTAGACCGCATCCTCCAGCGATGCATTGAGGTACACCTTGTGCTTTCATGGGAGAAGAGTCACTTCATGGTGACTCAAGGGACGATGCTTTGCCATATCATCTCCAATAGGGGCATGGAGGTTGATCCGGCCAGGGTGGATGTCATTAGAAAACTCAATCCACCGTCCAACTTGCGGCAGTTACAGTCCTTTCTGGGGCACGTCGGTTTCTACCGACTATTCATTCATGATTTCAGCATGATTGCCTGGCCGTTGACTTATCTGCTGACCAAGGACATTGAGTTCATAGTCGATGATAAATGCCTTGCGTCATTTGAGACTCTCAAGAGTCTAGTTATAGAGGCTCTGGTCCTTCAGCCACCTGATTGGTCTCTCCCATTCGAGATCATGACGGATGCCACCGATTTTACCGTGGGGGTCGTGCTGGGACAGAGGAGGGATGGAGTCCCCTTTGCTATTCACTACGCTAGCCGGACTTTGGATGCCGCTCAGCGGAACTACACCGTCACTGAGAAGGAGATGCTAGCCGCAGTCTTCGCCCTCGAAAAGAGAGAAATTGGGGATAGAATGGAAGGATTGAGAAGAGAAGAGGGATACTGAGGAGAGAATGGAATAAGGAGGAGATATAGATTGGAATTCTAACCTGGAAGTGGAATGGACGGTGTCTCCTGTGGACGGAGCTCAAAGCGGCTCTAGTTATTACCTCTACCAGCGGTGGATGATAAGACTCTCGCACGACGGAGCTTTACTGCAACGTCGATGGCGATCACGCCTACCCTCTCCCTCCCTCGCTCGACGCACAGTGGGGATCACTATAACTGATCTCTCTCTCGTGGAGTTCTAGAAGTGGATGAGCAAAATGACGAATGATCTCCAGAGAGGGGGTGAGATTCCTTATATAGGTAAGGGGGTGGAGAGGAAGCGTGGAGCGCACGGAAGGCGATGGCATCATCAACGAGGGAGAGTAGCGGGGGAGGCGGTTGAGCAAACGACCCAACGGCCGGCCAGGCTCTTGGGTCGGTTGGACGGAGGAAGAAGGTGGAGGGAAGACGAAGTTGACGGGCGAAGAGGAACGGGGAAGGAGAAACGGAAATGTGGGAGATAAAAGGAGAGAGAAAATGAAAAAAAATCATTAATTAAATAAAAAATCCAATTAATAATAAATAAATATAAGTTATAAATAATCTAATAAATAATTATAAATTCTAATTAAATAATATATTTAATTAATTAATTAAACACATATATAATATAAATATATTATACTATATAAATGAATAATTAAAATATTTTCACAATTTTAAGTTTTTTAATAAATTTCATTTTTATTTTAAATTAATAATAACACATTAATAAAGTATAAAAATACAAGAAATGACATAAACTAAATAAAACAAGATTAAGATACATTCTACAATTTATACTAATAGGGTCCCAAAACCTATTTTTTTGCATATTAACTCTGATTTTAGTGAAATCAATTTTATTTGATAGATAATTTTATAAAACACACTTTAAAAGTGAGTATGTCCAATTCGTGGTTCATATGGCTGAGTTATGAGATCCGGAAGTTTGGGTACATAGCTTTTTAGATTTGGGATTTATTGACACTCATTAATAAATAATTCTAAGTTATATTTATATATATTTTTACTGATTTTTATAAACATTTTAGAAAAAGAATTAAGTTAAATGGGATTAAAATAACTAAATAGAAAATGAAGAAGATTTATATACATATATTACATATATACAGAGGGGTCCAGATGCCAAAACTCACACTTTTTATTGTAGTATTTTTAATAAATAGTATTAGTTATAAAATGAAGTTTAAAAGTGAATTTGATCAATTCTAAGTTTTGTATAAATAGTTATGAACCTTGAAAATTGGCTTTTTAGGTTCATCATAATTAATTATATATACATTAAATAATTTTTCTGATATTTTTATAAATTAAGATATATTATTGTAAACAACTTTCATGAAGAAAATATTTTGATTTGAAATGATCCGAATAAATAAAAAAATAGGTGAATATCTGCACAAGGTGAAAAATGTGTTAATATACATTTATGATCTTGGTTTTCTGAAATTTTTATAAATTAGGATCCTTATATCCCTCTACTTTCAATATCGACATGGTCTTGGGGTTAGGATCAGTCTGTACATATTTCATATCTACATCCTTTTTTCTTTTATTTTTATTTTTCTCTTTATAATTTTATTTTCAATAAAATAAGTGTTAAATATATAATATTAACAATTATGTTTAGAATATTAATTAGTAAGAATTAGTGAATATTTACATGTATTTTACCAAATATTTTAGCCAAAATGAAAGAATAAAGACAATGAATAATGGATTCATCACTCCCCCCAAGGGGCAGTCTCATTTTACCCATATACATGCATACATACATAAATACATATATATGTATGTGTATGTGGGGTGGGGTGGGGGATGAGTATACTCCCTCGAAGCATATAACTTATATGCTCCCGTCCCTTTTCCACATTTTTTTTATTTTTCAAAAATGAAACATATTGGAATTTAGGTCACCATATATCACCATGGTCATTCAAAGTTCAATTTAATTCGAGACTTATATCCCCTCCATCAAGACTGACAAAGTCTAACAGTTCGAGAATTAATGAAATTGACCTCCTCTAGATGAAGTGTTAGGAACGCCTGTTTTGCACGAAATTTGAATCACATATTCCACTTACTATTCTAAGTAAATCCCTTAGGATTTTATTTCAAATAAACAAAAAATGGTGGAAAAAAGACGGGAGCATGTTCTTATATGCTCCTAAGGAGCATACTTATTTAACCCCCATACATATGGGGAAAATGGGGTTGTCCCCTTGGGGTAGCTAACTTTGCTCCGCTCGCCCCATTTTTTTTCATTTTTTTAAATTATTTTTGAAAACTTCTTCCGTGAATATTCATCGCTCTATTCCTATATTATGCTATTCAAGTTTCATGCGAAATAGAGACTCCTACGGCCTCCATCTAGATAGTTATTTTTTAACTGTCATAGAATTATTGAAATCGACCATGTCTTAATGGAGGCCACAGAAGTCTTTGTTTCACACGGAATTTGAATGACATAATATAGGGATATAATGATGAATATTCACAGAAGAATTTTTCAAAAAATTAAAAAAATGAGGAAAATGGGGGTGGGGAGAGCTAAGTTAGCTCCCTAGGGGCAACCCCATTTAACCATACATACATACATACATACATGCATACATACATACATACATACATACATGCATGCATGCATATATGGGAAAAAGGAGTATGCTTCATGGGTGTATCTAACTTACATGCTACCACCCATTGTCCCTATATATTTTTTATTTTTTTGAAATGAAATCTATTGGAATTTAGATCACAATATGTCATCATGGTGTCACTAAAAATTCGACTTAATTCAAGACTTCTATCCCCTCCATCAAGACTGTCAAAATTTAACGGTCTTAGAATTGTTGAAATTGACACCCCCCAGATGGAGGGCATAGGAGTCTCTGTTTCTAACGAAATTAGAATGACATGTTAGGGAGATATAGTGATAAATATAAATATTTTCATTTTCCAAAAAAATAAAAAAATATATGGAAAATGGGGGTGGGAGT
Source organism: Ottelia alismoides (assembly GCA_037367405.1). Taxonomy (NCBI): domain Eukaryota; kingdom Viridiplantae; phylum Streptophyta; class Magnoliopsida; order Alismatales; family Hydrocharitaceae; genus Ottelia; species Ottelia alismoides. Next base: position 966,385 of record JAZKJV010002102.1, read on the forward strand.
AGACAATGGGCTACACCCAGGGTGTAACCTCATTTAACCCTATATATATAGTTATCCTGTGAGAGCCAAAAACTAAACTATGAGAGCAGTGAATCTGGACCATTAGATTCTGCTCATTTCTCTCCTCCTTCAATCAATCAGGAGAGAGATGACAAAATCTAGTGATCCAGACTCACTGCTCTCATGCTCTCACGGCTTTTTGCTCTCACAGGATCAACTATGTGTGTGTGTGTGTGTATGTATATATGTATATATGGGTTTAATGGGGCTGTTCGCCCTATTTTCCGTATTTTTTTTTATTTTTTTTAAAATAAAATCATATATTTTCATTACTATATTCCTTTAATATGTCATTCCAATTTCGTCAGAAATAGAGACACATATGCTCTTTATCTAGAACATGTTGACTACAACAATTCTTTGACCGTTAAGATTACTTGTTCTAGATGGAAGGCATAGGAGTCTCTGTTTCTGATGAAATTAGAATACCATATTAGAGAGATGTAGTGATACAAATACATAGCTTTATTTTTGAAAAAAATAAAAAATATCAGAAAATAGGGTGTGGGTAGCCATGTTGGTTGCCTTAGGGGGCATGCCCATTTTTCCTCTCTCTCTCTATATAAATATAGATAAAGAGAGAGAGAGAGAAAGAGAGAGAAGATTACCTTCCAATAGGACGCAATCCTTCCTGAGTTCAGAAAGGTCAACACTTTTTTTGTAAAAAAACACGATGATTTTAGTAGAATATGTATACATATTATATTATAATGTGTAGTTTTAATGTTTGTATTATAATGTGCAGTTTTGTATGTGGTTTGTATTTATAATATGCCATAATACAAACTATATACATATTTTACTAAAGTGCTCGTGTTTTATACAAAAAGAAGGTGGCCTTCGTAAACTCAGGAAGGACTGCGTCCTATTGGAAGAGCCTCTATATACATACATACATACATACATACATACATATATATATATATATAGGGTTAAGAGGCTACACCCTCGGTGTAGCTAATTGGCTACACCTACCCTCATTTTCTCCCTATTTTTTTTATTTTTTTTTGGAAAATAAAAATATGTATATTCATCACTATATCCCCCTAACATGTTGATCCAATTTCATCAGAAACAGAGACCCTTATGCCCTCCATCTCATGGAGGTCAATTTCAACAATTCTGAGACCGCTAAAATTTGACAGTCTTCATGGAAGGGATAGAAGTCTCGAATTAAGTCGAATTTCTAATGACATCATGGTGACATATTGTGATCTAAACTTCAATAGATTAATACATGGGAAAAGGGGCGGGAGCATATAAGTTAACTACACGAGCATACGCCTTGCACACACACACACACACGCATATATATATATATATATATATATATGTATATATATACATATATTATATGGGGTTGGGGAGCTTGCACCCAGGTGCATGCACCGGGGCCTATATCTTCCACATTTTTTTACCTTTTTGGAAAATATCACCATGTATATTCATCCCTATATCTCTCCTATATGCCATTCGAATTTTGCAGAAACATAGACTCCTATGACTTCCATCTAGAACAGGTTGATTACAACAATTCTAAGACCATTAAAATTACCTGTTCTAGATGGAAGGCATATGTGCCTCTGTTTCTGACGAAATTCGAATGACATATAGGAGACATATAGGGATGAATATACATGGTGATATTTTCCAAAAAAAGTAAAAAAAACGTGGAAGATATAGGCTCCGGTGCATGTAAAATTACATGCACCTAGGTGCATACTCCCCGACCCCTATATATGGAGGGGGATCCTTCCAAGTGTAAGGAAAGCCAACAATCGTAGCCATTAGATTCAAATCTAACAGTAACAACGATTTCTTTGCTCAAAAGGGTATTTGGTCATCCTCTTTAATTATGCATGCCATTTAATGTATCAAAATACTAAATTTAGCTATTTCTAATTTTAGTATTTTTTTGTAATACCTTATTTAAATAACATCTAATTTCATGTTGTGCTTACATTACGTGGGGCAGATTTTCACATCCTCGCAAGTTTTTTTTATAATCTATGGTTCCTTTTGTAACGATTATATGTTTTTATAGAATCAGTGGTTCCTTCAAAATTCATCAACAATTTGTAAACTTTTTATGTTTTTTGTAGAATACAATTCATATTAGCAATATATTAGTTATTTTTATGTTTTGGTGATTTTTATAAAATCTACAATCATTTTTACATAAATATACAATACATGATTCAATATGTATAATGCACATTCACATATGAATAAAACACATCTAAAATGTGTAATACACATTAGATATACAATATATATAAAAAACTACAATTGTCGTTCACATCCAATTGATATGTAAAAATACACATCACATATGTATAATACACATCAATATTGTATAATACACATAAAAATATCAAGTACACATAAAAAAATGTATAATACATAGGAAATATGTAAGATATAATAGTTGCAAGGCCTCCTTGCTCTACCACCACCGTGCTACACACGTCATTGTTGATCTATGCATGGCCGTTGCCGCTTGCGTAAAGATCTACACCACGTCACCGTCGATCTACACGTCGCCATCGATCAATTTCCGCCTTGACATAAGGTTGCGCACGATGTTGGGAACTCCTCCAAGAAGCGCTTGATTATCATCTCAGTATCGACAATTTCCCTCATTGCCATCATTTTCACATCTTCGATGTCACATGCATCGACCACGACAATGATGCGATGGAGGAAAGTGTCACCATACACCGCCATTGTCAACTACGCTCACGCATCGCCATCATCACCTCTGCTCATGCGTTGCGGTCGTCACCTCCACTCACAGGCCAGCGTCATGCTCAATAAAATGCGCCCTCCACAAAAATGGGTAAGAGTTTCGAAATTTATTTGAACAAATTAGGAGGGAGATTAAGAGTTTCAGAATTTATTTGAGAAAATTAGGAGAAAGATTAATGACCTAAATATTTCAGCCGGTTAGATACTATATTTAGATAATGAACAATGACCAAAATATATTTTTGATTAATTAAATACTAATATTAACTTACCTTAATAACAATTATCGAATTAAATATGGATGAATGTGATCGTTGGCCTTCCATAGTGATGGAAGGACCAATGTCCCATTGGAAAGATCTCCTATATTTATAGGGGCGATCTTGTGAGATGGGGCTTTGTGAGATGGTGATATGGATAATCTCAACAACTCATTTTATCATCATTCACGGCATGAAACATGCGGAGATTTATATAGAATAATGAGTGGAACATGTGTCTCAAATTTTGTGTAAAAAAATACCCCTAACATTTCCATTTAGAGGGGGTCAATTACAGCAATTCTGAGACCGTTAAAATTTGGCATTCTTGATGGAAGAGATAGAAGTCTCGAATTGAGTTGAATTTTGAATGACACCATGGTGATATATGGTGATCTAAATCCCATCATATTTCTTACCATGAATGATGGTAAAATGAACGGTTGAGATTACCCATCTCACCATCTCACAAAAGCCATCTCACAAAAGCCCATCTCAAAGGATCGCCTCTCTCTCTCTCTCTCTCTATATATATATATATATATGTGTGTGTGTGTGTGTGTGTGTGTGTGTGTGTGTGTATGTGTGCGCACGCGCGTGTGTGTATGTATGTATGTATATATGTATGTACGTATTGCTTGAGCAAGTACTATTGGATCTCTTATACCCATTTAGGTGGACTCTTTAGTCTTTTATGATGTTTCATTAAGCCTACTAGGTTGAATAATTAGATTCATGTGTATGCCTACCTAGCACAAACTTTGATGAGCAAGATTTTTGTTGTGAAAAGGATTTCCCTTTATTATTTTGATTTTTTATTAGTTGGTGCCTTTCAAATCATGATCCAACGTTTCTTACTTCAATGGTATCATTTGAGACATGGATTTACTACAGTGCTCATTGATCATAAGGTGGTTAAAGAGGCATTCTTCCTTTTTTCTGTGATTAACTCGGTCCCATTTGGAAATTTGTAAAGGGAAGGATTCTTATCTCATCGAATAAATTTTAGAGGTTGGTTAACTTCTCACTGATATATGGTCATTCTAGACTAGTTTAAAGAGTATCTTTGTTTTGATTAGTGCTTTCGTTTGGCTCTCAAAGTTGGCACATTACTGTACCAGTCTTCAGGCGAGCCCATCACATTACGTATGCATCATGGGTTAATTCCCCACAAGATGTTAACTTGTCTTTGTATGAAATTACCTTGGACGGGGATGCTTTCACTACGTACACGGACATTAGATGTGTCCTCATAGAAGGGTTCAACCTATCACACTCCTTAAGATTCAGATACTCGAAAATTAACCTCATGTGCATAGTTACATATTCGAATAAAAGTACAGGAGAAAAGAAGAAGAAAAGATCGAAAATTCCTTTTCATCCACACGGGTATCTACATATGTCCACAAAGTATACTTGCATACATTTCCAATATCCATACACATATACACATGTATCTCAAAATTTACATAAGCCAAAGCAATAAAATAACTAGTATAGTAAGTACTACAAAAGTACACATACCACATTTGGTACAACTGTCATTAAAGTTGCCTCACCACAAATCGCTTACCATTACATCTACTCCTGATCACCTATTGGATCCCACATAGGTACATTATGAGAAGTTGCTTAGTACAATGCTAAAACACTAAACAAAGTAAATGTCCCTCCAGAAATCAAGGTGTTTCCCACAAGTCTATGGCTCTACAAATGCATCAAGGGATGGACGAAGTTGTACCATAGCTACCTAAAGCCTGTCCCAACAAAGGAGACAGAGGAAAACTACAAGGAGATGGTGCCATTGCTCTCGGATGGTTGCGGCACTCTCGATAGGAATGATAGAAATCTCGTCGTGTTGGTCTGCGTGGCTATGAAGGATGTAACTGTGCTTGTTGATGAGTGGAGAGATCGATAAGGTGTTCTAACAAGGGATATGACACTCGATCATTTTTGGCGACCGATCCCCGATCAACAACAATCAACCCACAATAGATAAAAAAATGTGTATGTGAAAATTTATCATACTCTTCAAAGCAAGTGTACAGGAGATAGTTGAAGAGTGTCGAACATGGGAGCAAATAGGGATATATGTTTATCAATTATTAATTATTGTTAATTAATAAGAACTTTTAGGTTTTAAGTTTTACTTATTTTTTATGTCTTTTCATTGATTTTTAATGTTCTTGTGGGTTAATTATATTAAACTTTTATGATTTTTTAAATGGTTTTTACATTTTTTCAAATTTTTAATTTTTAATTTTTAATTGTTTTTGATTTTGCAAATTTTTAGTTCTTTTAGATTTATAAAACTATTGAAATAGCTAATATAAATAAAGAGGTTAAAATACCTTTTGGGATTTTTCAAATATATCAAATGCAATTAAAATAAGGGAAATGACATATTTTTGTGTTTTTAAGACTTTATTTTTTGGTGTATTTTTGTGGTACTTTTTTAGATTTTTAGTGGATTTTTAAAGTTATAAAAATACAAAACAGTGAAAATAAGAAATTCAGAAACTAGGGGTATTAAAAATAGATTTTAGTCCAGAATACACCTTATGTTAATTTTCTCATAAAATATATATAAGAAAGAAAATAGGGCACTGAAATAGATATTTTTAGATTTTTCTATAATTTTTATTATTTAATATGGTTTTTAGGGTTTTTATTTTTAGGTTTTATGTTTTGTATTTTTTGGGAATTTTGGATATGTGATAGAATATAATATAAACTAACTAATGTTTTTTGGAATTTTTGAATAGATATTTAATTATTATGGATTTTCCAATTCAAAATAGGGAAAATAAACATGTTTTTATATTTGTATAAATAAAAAATTAAAATTAAATGCCAAATGAAAAATATATGTGTTAGATCTATGTTCTATGCATTTAAGATAATATTCCTACAATTTTTGGAATAATAAAGGCAACTAATAAAAGGGATTTTTACACCCATAACCCTGAGTAATTCTGCTATTACAATCATAACCCTGCATAATTGTGAATTACATCCAGAACCCTCAAAGTCTTAACTCTTACACCCATAACCTCCGAGTTAACTTCCATCCAATATTCCATTAACAATGATGGTATCCGTCAAACAATTTATATTTTTCTACCCTTTAAGTTTTGTTTTTTTTACAAATTAGTACACTCCCCCTCCTACCTCCTCCTCATCTCCTCCTCCACAACCACCTCCTTCCCCTCCCCGTCGACCACCTCCTCCTATTTCCTCCTCCACGCCAACCTCCCAGCACTGCTGCTACCATCCTCCTCCTCTCCTTCCCCTTCCAGACCTCCACCCACCCTCTAGCCCAGCCCAGGCAGAGACCCCCCAAGCCCGACCTCTGCCTCCTCGTGGGTAGCCCAGGCAGGCCCCGACCTCCCCCGTCCAGCCCCCCCTCCCCCCAACCCAACCTCAACCTCCCGCGACCCCACTCCCACCCGACCTCCCCCGACCCCACGCCCCTACCTCCACCCACCCTCCAGCCAGGGACCAGGCAAACCCTCTAAGCCCGACCCTAGCCTCCTCCTGAGCAGCCCAGGTAGGCCCTGAGCTCCCCTTGCCAACCCTCCCATGTCGAGCACCTCCCAACCCACCCCTAACCTTCCTTGTCGAGCCCAAGACCTCCGCCCAGCCTCCAGCCCAGCCGAGGAAGACCCCCAAAGGCCGACCCCCGCCTCCTCCTAAGCAGCCCAGGAGGCCCTGACCCTGACCTCGACCTCCGCCGACCCCGCCGCGCGCTTGCGAGCCCCCCCCCCCCTTAAACCCCGACCGGGACCTCCGCCGACCCCGAGTCCACCCCTCCAATGCATTCCAGACCCCCGCCTCCTCCTAGACAGGCCCCGACTTCCCCCCCTCCATCCCTCCCCCGTCGAGGCCGCCTCCCCTCAACCCTGACCTGGACCTCCGCCGACCCTCCATCCACCCTTCCAGTGCATTCCATACCCCCCGCCTCCTCCTAGCATGCCCCGACCTCCATCCCTCCCCCGTCGAGCCCCCCTCCCCCCGCCCCGTCGAGCTATTGGAAGTCGAGCTCCAATGACCCCCCGCCCACCCGACCTTTGTGGAAGTTGACCTCCCCACACCCCCACGCGTGAGTGTCTGCAAGACTCACTCCTCCCTGCGAGCCACCACCATCTCCTGCCTGGAAGCCCTCACACCACGTGCTTGCGAGCCCCGCCGCTTCCTGCCTGGAAGCGCCTCCGCATGCCTGCAAGTCCCTCCTGCTTGGAAACCCCGCCACCACCGTCTCGTAACTGAAAATGTCACTTTTTAATTTTCTTTATTTTTTTAAAAGCAGTTGAATAGACCATAGGTTAAATTAACCCAATGATATGGTTAAGTTAACATAAAAAATAACGGAGGGTTATGGGTGTAAGATGGAGTGACTATTTGGGGTTTGTTGGGTAATTCACGATTATGCAAGGTTATGATTGTTATTGCAGAATTACTCAGGGTTATGGGTGTAAAAATCCCTTAATAAAATTAAGATACCCAATGTAAATAATTACAATAGACCAAGGACCTCTTTGTAATTTACAGAAATGTAACATTCATTTTCTAATAGGTATATAAATCTAGGGGCTATTGCGTAAAAGATTCAATATAAAACGTTTTACAACCTGGCATGGGTTAAATGCAATTTACCAAAAGTTCAAGGTCTGGTATGTAAAATATACTATAGTTATAACAAGTTATTTAATATTTCTAGCGTTGAAATAAAATAGATAAAAGGTGGAGGTGGTCGATGCAAACTATGCTCATCACACAGATCTAGACAGTTGAGAGTGCTTTACTTAAGTGACGAGCGTCTGAGATTAGATATTGTCATGCATATTTGACTATTGCGATCAACTTTGAGCCTATTTGATGGATGAGATATGTCACAATCAGATGGTAGAGATAAAAACTAGAGCGTGAGTCTGATCGGATGGCTAATTGTTGTACGGGAAGAATAGAGAAGATGCTCCACTTGGAGATCCTTAGATTAACTCAATCTGCTTCCTCCGATCACCTCTCAAGATCCGAGATGGCTCAAAACAGTCTTGGTACTACTTCGTGTTTGTTGAAGGTGTTGAAGTGGTCCGGGGCTCATCGGAGGAGGCTTGGAGTTGGGAAGAGCTTGTTGCACTTGGGGGTTGATTTCCTTGGATCAAATCACCCCAAGAAGTGGTCTTATAAATGCAAATTAGCCTTTGTTGATAATGTAAAATTAACATTTTAATGTGTTCGTTGTAGGCAGGCAAATCTGATTAATAAAAAAGATCAATAAATTAATATTGAATTAAAGCGAGAGATCATATTTATTATTTTACTTGAGCAAGCCCAATGTCGCACTTGGGGGAGGCCAATATCTCCTTAGGTCAATTATTAGATGATCTAATTACTAGATTTTCAAAGAGACATTTTTATAATTTTTTTAATCAATTAATGGTGAAATACAATTTCGAGTAAGTTTAGGGCTAGAATATAATTTTTAGTCAGATGAACTCCAAAAATCCTAAAAACGTAATCAGAATGTGAAAATATGCAAAAAATACTCTGTTGTGATTTTTTTGAATTTTTGTTGCGAAAGGTACTTATTATGATTTAAATATATGAACTATGTGATTTTAGTGATTTAATTTCAATAATTAACAACACTAATTATTTTTCGAAATTAAATATATCCTAGATAGGACTATGTGAGAGGTATCCAGAAAAACTTTTATTTTCTTAGAATACTAAGTGTACAATTAATTGAAAATCAATTACTGAGATAAAAAACCATTTATTTTAATCTAGATATGCGTGTAAATTGAAAAGATTTTGAGCATGGGTAGAGAACAATTAAATCTTCCCAGTGTGATTTTTTTGTAATTTTTGGAATATAGAATAACTTATATTAATTTAAAAGCATGCAGTGAGCAAAATATGCAAATTTTCACTAAATTAATTATAGTAAATTATCCACATCTCACAAAAATACAAATAATTAGTCATTAGATAAAGAATAAATTGAGCCACAACATGCAATTTTTATAATGTGAAATGATAACAAATGATAATTCAAAATGAGAAGCGAAGACAAGGGTTTGAATGCAATAAATAATAAATTGAAATAACTGAAAATATGCTAACAAGGACTCATGAGAACTTACCTAAACCCGCACATGGTATTATGCAAAATTTCTAAGGTGATGCATGGAAAGCACATGTGTCAGAACATTGATGCGACATCTGGAAAGCACAGGTTGTATTTTATGCAAACGTCCCAAGTCTATGTACGGATCACGTGTCGCCGGAGGAGCTTTGGATGGAGGTGTGGTGCCGGAGCTCCACGCATGTTGCAAGCATTGCCACGGAGATCCAAGGAGGGAGGCTCAAGGGAGGAACAGTAAGGGGCTGAGGAGGGCAGAGCCAATGCGGTGGAGAGGCGGAGTGTGGCTACCTACGATGGCACACAGCTGATGGCAAAGTAGAGTGTGGTTGGGCATGCTACAACCAATGGTGAGCGGTGTGCATCCCAAGGAAATGATGTGACGCTCGAAGGGTGTCTACAAGGTTGGAGACGAAGGTCAAGGTGGTGGCCTCGATCGACGGTGCAGGCAAAGCTGGAGGGGTCGGTGAGGCTCGCTCTCCAGTGGAAGTCGATTAAGGTGAGGTGGATAGGAGACCTGAGCGTAGTTGTCGAGCGTAGAATGACCGATGGTGAGTGCGAGGTGAGCAGATCGAGGCTAGGATATCTTCGATGTCGAGGGCAAGCGATCAAGGGCGGCGCAATGCAATTGGCGATAACCCCAAGGTTGTAGAGCGAAGTTCGAGGCATGGTAGAGGAGAACATGAAGAAAGGAAGCTAGAAGAGGAAGGGAAGAAGAAGGAGAAAGAAAGTCTACCTAACATGGGGTGGTTGATACACCTAAGGAGGAGTTACGTGAAGCAACTTTGATAGTAGCCTCAAGACCTCGACAGATGAGATCGAAGCTCCACAAATCTTCAATAAGCTCTATTGCAATGCTCGAGCAGAGCCTTGGATCTTACCTCGATCATAAGCTGATGGCTGTCGTCGACGCCTAGACCTCTACCTGAGCTGTCACCAGAGGTGGAGGTCGAGCTAGTAGCCCCTCTTCTCTCGATTACAGTGAATGGGGGTGCGGAGTGGAGATGTCATTTTATGGTTGGTTGGTGAGGAAGTCGGGGGAGGCGGTTGCGTAGCAGTGATGGATCCACTAGCTACGTGATAATATTTGCACTCATTGTAATACATATAATTAGCGAATCAGTCAGAACCAAGAGAAGATCTCCACGAAGTGTGTCTTGGCTTTACTTTATATCCCTTGCAAGTCTGCCATCTGATCATTCCCGCTGAGCACGTAATTTAATCTGTGTTCATTGTAATAGGGGTACTTAGCGAATCAATCAGAACTGAGAGAAGATCTCCGTGAAGAGTGTCTCGGCTTTAAATTTATATCCCGGGCAAGTCCAGGGTCGAACACAGGGAGGCAAAGGAACAACTTCATGTTAGTTCAAAAAAACTTAGTTCTATGTTTTCAATGCATATTTTTTGTATTTTTATGCAAAATGAATGCAAAATGCACAATACAGGTGAATTAAGTTAATAGGAAAAGACACAACTTAGCTAAATTAATTTTAATAGGAAATCAGTTCAATTTAGCAAAATTATAATTTTCCTAGAATCATATCCAGTGATGAATGCAAGACATTTTTTTGGAATTTTATAGGTTAAAATTCAACAACGAAAAATGCACACTTTTTATGGATTTTTTTCACAATTTTTCACAGAAACAGAATGCAACAATTATGAAAAATTTACTCGAATTAAAATATGATGCATTGAGGTTGCAATATTTTTTTGGAATTTTTAGACAAAATTTGAATTTTTTATTGATTGTTTTAGTAAAAACAGAGAGACAATGAGTAATTAATTTCTAATAAATCCACACTATCAAAATAGCCAGAGTGCGAGTTATCTCAAAAAGGTATTTATATGATCAATATTGGAGAGTTGAAATTTCGCAAAATATAGGTGTGTAGATTTAACTAAAATTCAATCAATAAAATCACTCTATAATTTTATTCAAGGCTGACAAGTCTAATTAAGATGAAATATGTATTGTAATTAAAGCACACTTCAAGGCATCATTCCTGATTTTTATGAAATTTTTCGAGCAAATGTGAGTGAGATATGAATTTAAGAGCTGAGACTGAGTAAAATATATAATTTTCCACTTAAATAATTTTAAGTAGTTATCCATGGCTCACAAAAATACAAATAAATAGTCATAGTATAGATAATTAGTTTCTCAACATCATGTTATTTTTCATTGAATAAAAGGATGTGGAATCGATGTCCAAATTAATGTGCAAACACAGGGGTATCCGTGCAAAGTCAGAAATAAAAACATTAAAAAAACTATGTACATGGACTACTTTGTAATTACAGAAACATAACAAGAAAGTTTTGCAATTTTTACAAAATAAAAAAAGTAAAAGAAGGAAGAGACCTTCTTCCTCGGGACAGCTAGGGCAAAGGAGGCGGGCGACCATGGGGCGGGCGGCGGCCTCGGAAGCGCACGCGGAGGGTGGCAGAGGATAGCCGCAGGGAGGGCGGGCTGTGTTTTGAGGTGGCGGAGGCGTGATTGTAGCTGGAGCTGCGTTGGGCAGCGGCTGGAGCATAGGAGCACGAGGGGGTCCACGCGTAGCCCGCTGTTGCAGTGGCAGAGGAGAGCCGCGGGGTCAGTGGCACCGGCTGCAGACAAACGGCGGGGGCGGCGTGAGGAGGAGGCCGACACGGGCGGCGAGCGGCCAGGGGATCGGCGGCTGACGGTCATCGGTGATGGCTGGAAAGGGGGAGCGGCCAGCTGCAGGTTTTTTTTAAATTGGTTGATTTTTTAATTTTTTTTTAATTTTCTTAAACAACAGAGAAAAAATGCAAATAAAAAATGGTATGGTGAGGTGGTAATATGGTGAAGATGAAGTGGTGGCGTAATAAAAAATACGAAAATGGTATGGTTATGAGACAACAATGAAACAAACTATTAGATAAAATAAATTAACAAGAGAAATGAGAGGAAATACTTACCTGAATCTTCGCCGGATTTGCGGAGTAGCTACGTTGGACTCCTGTCGTCGCTTCGATCCGATTGACAAAATAAAAATCTACGAAGCTATGCGAGCTCGATGGGAAGTTCCTGACGCGGGAACGATTCTCGTCGCGGATCTCACATGAAGGAGGTCGTCGCTTGAGGAGGATGCTCAGCCACTGTCACCGACAAAACACTCCAAGCTCTCTCCTTTTTCTATTAGAATGGAGTATGGCGAAAAATATGGATGAAGAGATGAATATAAAGAAGAGGAATGAGAAGTTGGAGAAAAAATGAAGGTGGAGGAGATGGAGTGGAATGTGAGGTTATTGGAAAAAATGGTGGAGTTGAATAGAGTTGAATGAGAGCTTAGAAAATATGGAGTTGAATGGAAGTTATTGTAGAGAATGAAAATTATTAAAGTAAAATAAAACAAAGTAGACTACTTAAATACAATAAAATAAAAAGAAGGAAAAGAGTGGAGAATTTACAAAAGTAAGCCCACAATATGTACATTTTTTACTTTTATAATATTATTTTTTGTATTTTTAATAAAATATATTTACAACATAAAAATAAATAAAATATTAGAAATAAAATACAACACAAAAATGATTTTTTTGGATTTTAATTATTAAGAAAAAGGAAATAAAAATGAAGAAAGAATGAATATTTACATTTTATACAATGTACACCTAGGTCCCAAAATCCATATTTTGCAAATGAGCTCCGATTTTAATGAAACCACTTTCATTGGATAGATAATTTTCTAACTTAAATTTTAAAAATGAGTTTGATGAATTTGGAGTTCATCCGGAGCGGGAATTTAGTCGGAAAGTTGGACTTTATGGCTTTTTCTCTTTGGGATCTAGGAGCATTTATTTGAGATGAAATTTATTTTATATTTTTATATTTTTATATAAATTTTTATAAATAAGTTAGAGAAAGAATTATCCAAAAAAAGTTGAAATGAATTAAAAAATACATGAAGTTTTAGGCTATTTACATGTGAAAAACTCCTTTATTCTGCGACTTATTATTATTAATTTATTTTGTACAATATAATATACAATTATTATTGTATTTTATTTACAAGAGATATTTTGCCAATTTATTGATTTTATGCACATTTATTTGAGATTTTACTCAGGGATTTTACTAAGATTAATATATTGAGATTATGAATCACAGATTCATCAAGGAGGCAGTTGTGGAGGATTATGGAGGCAGCAAGGCGAGGCATGCACCTGGAGGGCAACCTACTCTGATGTAGAAGGCAAGGGCAAGGAGGAAGAGAGTGGGTCACGGGTGGCTACCGACAATTACAGACGAGCGAGAGGCATGCCACAAGGTGGAAGAGGGGGCCACGTGACGCACTGGGGCACGACCACGTGGTAAGGAAAAAAACTAAAAATAATAATACAAATAATAATAAATAATAAAAAAACAAATAAATAATAAATAATTAAAAAAGAAATAAAAAGGGGTGACACATGGCGACTCTGGGAGCTACCATGCATCACTCTTAGAAAAAATCAAAAATTAAATCAAAAGAAAAATAAGAAATAAATAAGAAACGAAGTTAAATTAAAAAGTGATCTACATGAAAGGTCATCTCGACATGATCTACATTTTATGAAGGACTCAAAACCAAAAGACATCATCTGTATAAAAAGTATTTTTGATGGTACTCTATAGATATAAATTACAGTATTTTTGTATTTTGAGATTTTTTGTATTTTTTAAATAAGATAAAAATCAAAATAAATCAGATAAAATATAGAATAAATATTTACATAATAAACTATTTTTTTTATATTTAAGAATTATGAAAAAATAAATAAATAAATGGGACTTATATACAAACTAAATATATAGACTCAGGTTGATTTATTTTCTTTGATTTTTGCTTAGATTTTTATTTGGATTTTTACCTATTTTATTAAAACAATAATAAAAGAAAATAAATTCAAAAGAAAGGAGTTATTTTTGTACATAAAATAATAAGGTTAAAATAGTTAATATATACAATATACAATGAGGCTTCAAAATCCATGTTTCACATATGAACTCCGATTCTTTTGAATTTGATCTTGTTTTGTAGATAATTGAATATAAATTTATTCAAAAGTGAGTAGGGTTTTATAGGATACTGTATGAGAGAGATATTCACTTTTACAACTTTTAGTCTTAAAACTAAAGTTTGGGTTTTATTGGGCAAATATACAAGTTAACATATTTTATTATTTTTCTTTTATTAATGTTAGTAATATGTACACTATAGAGTTTATTTTATTTGGTTTTTATTTAGTCAAAAATTAAATAAAAATAGGATAAGTTAGGGTAATTACGGTAATATACATGTGATAATTTATAAGGGAATTTTGGCTTTTTATTTATGCAAATATGCATGCTAAAATGCAAATATTGTTTACAAATGCATGAATGATAATGATGCGATATAGATGGATAAATGTAGATAATTACTTAGGGATGGAACTCTATTTTCATCTTTTAGAGTGATGAATCATAGATTCATCATGGTCTGAAAATCATGGAACCTGCACGAAGAGCTTCGGGGATAGAGGGTGATGCTCTATACCCAATTATTAGATGGAAATAATAGGGGGTGAGGTGATGCGGTGGTCTCTGGCAATGAGTGAGGGATGGAGACTTGATGGATGGAGATGTGCAATCTAGAAATGATCTGGGTGGCTCAGGATATGGATAAGTGTGTCGAGAATGAAATGGGATGATTAGAGGGACGAAATAGTGGCTGTAACACATTGGATAGAGGCCGGAGCCCAGAGTTCCAGTGTACTTAGTTTTTTGGATTAAGAGCAAATAGAACTGAAATCTACTATTTTTGGATTAAGAGCAAATAGAACTGAAATCTACTGAAATAAACTACTGCACTAAACTACAGAATAAAATACGAAGCTACATGATTAAAGTAAACTAGGCCTCGACAAGTCAAAGACCCAGAAGCTAACCTCATTTAGGGTAAAGCTTTTAAGACGGTGAATCACACCTCCGTTGGTGAAAAATCACCTAACCTGATAGTTCTAAAAGTAGGAACTATCGTCGTTGTGCCGGCCAGGTGAAATTATTAGAAAATTTATTTTATTTTCATTTATACTCCTAAACTCAAATGTAGAGAAATAAGTACGGGAGTGTCGAACTCAGGGAGGCAAACTGTGGAAACTAAGGGAAATATGTAGAATGTCTAAGATGTGAAGGTTTCTTGAATTTTATTATTTTTATGTGATTTTTTGTGAATTTTTATTGATTTAATGAATTTTTTATTATTTTGCGATTTTATACATCTATAAGTAAAGAAATATAGGTCTTAAATTTTATTTGATTTCTATTTTGTGATTTTTTGAATTTTATCTACTATTGTTATGTATTTTTGCATGGTTTTTATTGTTTTTAGATTATTTTTAAAGTGGAAAATATGTTTTTTTATTGAAAATAGGGAAGTCTTTTTTATTTTTAAAAAGTAAACATGAAGAAAACTATTTATTTTTTTTACTGGAAAGTAGGTTACAATACCTTTCCAACAAGGTATTATACGTATTTTTTCCGATTTTTAATGAATTGGTTATGAATTTTTAAAGTTTTGAGATATTTTTGAATTTTTAGAAATTTTAATATTCAATTTTTATTTTCTTTTTGGTTTAATGTGTAAAATATATTAAGATATGTTGTAATTAATTTTTATAGGTTTTTTAACGTGTTTGATATTTTTATGTATTTTAGTTGTTTGTGTGTTTTTTTAGTATTTTAATGATTTGTTAAAATGAAAAACATTTTTTCTTTTCCAAAACTAATATAATATTGTATAGAGTATAATATAGGGTATTTTTATATATTTTTATAATTTTTTTATATTTTGTATTTTTATATGTATTTAGTACGTATAGTATTTAATACTTTTACAGTGGTATATGTAATATTTGGAAAATAAGGGATGCGTGTGAAATAATTGAGAATTTGGAGGGGTGTCTGATGTAAAAACCACAACAAAAATGTACGCTTGCACCTAAAAACCTATGTAGAAGGACTTGTTCGTACATCAAGAAAAACACGTGGTTTGTTTCATAAATGACCAAAATATCACGTGTAGATCTACGTGAGAAAGCAACTGTCAGGGTAGGTTTGAGAATAGCAATAGTACAAGGGCTATATGTTAAAATGCTAAAAAATATCTTTAAAATCACGTGCGTCGCATGTGATTCTTAAGCAATGAGGAGCCAATAAGCCTGAAGTGTCATATTGTTGATGATCAACGACTCACAACAGATCTGGTGACCTGCTTCGTTCATCCCTAAGTTGTTGAATGGGCGGCGGAATATCGAGTCAGAGCTTTTGGATCTTCGTCTCCGATTTGTGCTATCTCCTTGTGATGCTACTCCAGGCAACAATGGTGCGGATATGCTTGACGATGCTTGACACAAATGTTCTCATGTTGCAAGTGTTGAATCTTTATGCTTAACTTCAAGAGATGCGTGAGGCTCTCAGATATGAAGTTTCCAGACGAAACTTCAAACTCTTGCTTCCCACTAATGATTTTCTCGCTTGATTCCAGGTTTATTAATTCTGTTAACAGATTTCCTGCAAAATCGATAAGCTCCTAGCGTTGCTTCCTTAGTTGTGCTTGATCCTCAAGTGTACCGGACGAAGCTTGGTTCAAGATTGATCAATCCTTTATAATGCATGCAGCTAAAGTTATGTGTTGATGCTCAGAATCAAAGCCCTAGGTGTATGTTGACCAAAATAGATGCTAAGATCTCTGGTGATCCTAATATTTGACCTGCAGATAAATCGAAGGCTTGTGATATTTTGATCTTGGTCTGGCATTTGAATTAGACGTGAATGATTGAGTGATCTTGCACAAACGGGGAAAAGGATCGAATCTCAAATCCTAAGGATCTGAGATGGTTAGATGATGACAAGAATGGCGCAGAACTAAAATAGATCGAATATGGAAATGATCAGCATGAAATCGAGGGTTGTGACTTGAATGTCAGATGAAATTGAAGAGAAACAGAGAAATTGACAGGAGAAATCAGAAGAAGAAGAAGAAATAGAAGAGGAAACCTGACCTAAATCGTGCATGGTGTTGACGCTTGGGAATTGAGCTTCGATGGGCTCGATGATCGTTTCCTCCATGCACAACAATGCAGAGGATCGATGCGTAGCGGAGCGGAGCTGCAACGTTGTCGGGAATCGTGCCGGTGAAGCTCACTCCCTCTACCTCGCTCCACGATGGACGCGAAAGCTGTCACCTTCCTAACCCTGAACGGAGCTCACTGGGAGGAAATAAAGTAAATGGTAGATTCATAAGATCGATGGAGGAGGGTTCCTATATATAGGTGAGGAGGATGAATCTATCGAGGTGGAAGAAGAAGGAACAGAGGAGGTTAGTGTTGTTGGAGAAATGACCTGGGAGCACCCTTGTCCTTGGGCAGTTAGGACGGTGGTGAAGAAGAAAGGAGCAATAGTAAAGAAGAAGAGAAGGCGGTGACGAGAAGCAGATAAGAAGCTCAGGCGAATGAAGAAGATGAGCTTTAACCGCAGTTTGACTGTCAAACCGAGGTTTTAAAAAATAATTAATTATCAAAGAAAGTAAATAAATAAATAGATAAATACAAATTATAAATAATTTAATTAATAATTTGGTTATATAAATAGTATTATTTAATTATTTAAATAAATTGATATATAAATAATATAGGTATATTATACCTATATAATTAATTAATTTAATTATTTAAATAATTTTATTTTTCTAATAAATTTTATTTTATTTTATATTAATAATGTAAAATTAATACAATATTTATAAAGTATGAAATATACGAGAAATAATAAATAGAATAAAATTAAAATATATTATACAAGTATATTAATAGAGTCCCAAAACCTACTTTTTACATATTAACTCCGATTTTAGTGAAATCACTTTTATTTGATAGATAATTCTATAAAATGAACTTTAAAAGTGAGTACCTCAATTCATGATTCATATGGTCGAGTTATGAGATCCAGAAGTTTGGTTTTATTATTTTAATTATTTTTGAGATTTATAGGCATTTATTAATAAGTAAATATAAATTATATTTTTATTTTTCTATTGATTTTTATAAATACTTTAGAAAACAATTAAGTTAAATGGAGTTAGAAATAATTAAATAAAAAATGAAGAAAATTTTATTTACATATAGTACACGTATACAACGGGGTTCAAATGTCAAAACTCACATATTTTATTCTACGATATTTTTAGTATTTTCAATAAATAGTATTAGTTATAAAACACAGTTTAAAAGTGATTTGGTCAACTTAGAGTTTTCTTTAAATAGTTATGAACCTTGAAAGTCAGCTTTTATGGATTTTTTGGTTCAATGTAATTATTTATTTTACATTAAATGTTTTTTCTGATATATTTATAAATTGATATATATATTATTATAAACAACTTTCAAGAAGGAAATATTTTTAATTGAAACTATCTGAATGATAAATAAAATAGGTAAACAATTGTACAAGGTGAAAAATGTGTAAATGTACATTGATGCTCTTTTATTTTCTGATATTTTTATAGGTTAGGATCCTTATCCCTCCCTACTTATTTAGTTTGTTGACCAAGTCAATATTGACTAGATCTCGGGGGTTAGGATCAGACTATACATTTTACATATCTACATCCTTATTTATTTTATTTTTCTTTTTCTCTTTATTATTTTATTTTGTATAAAATAAGTGTTAAATATATAATATTAACAAATTAGGTTGGAATGTTAATTAGTGAGAATTAGTGAATATTTTTACATGCATTTTACCAAGAATTTTAGATAGAATGAAAGAATAAAAGAGGTGAATCATGGATTCATCATTCCTTAGCAAACACTTATTCTTAAAATAAGTGAAGAAAAAATTAAAAATAAAAGAACTTAGAACATGATTATTTCTTTAAACTGAATTTCACATCACCCAAAATAAGGAACTTGAGTAGGCCTTTGGATTAACAGTTTATCGGGACCTCATTAGAATCAAGATTTAAGTCTCAACAATCCTCAACTTCCACAAATCCCTATTCAGGTTCACCTCAACAACCAGCTCAGATCCACCAATCCATTATGCAAACTATTCAACTTTGAAATCAATTTGTACTGTCTGTGAAAGGTGTTAGCTCTTCCCGCTTGAGGAGGTGAAAAGTCGATCACTCCAAAAATACACTCCCATTGGTTCCTCATTCAGCTACTCGATCCTAGAGAAGGGGGGGGGGGGTACTTCCTTCTGAGTATAGGTCGTGTTGTATCCACAATTAAAAGGTGGAAAAGCCAGAAAGAATGAGAAGAGAATTGGAGTGTGACCAGTGTAGTCACATCTCCTGTGAAGCTTGACCAGTTTAGCCAAGTCTCCACCAAGATATGTAGGCTCTATGAAGCTTGGAGCATTGTGATCATGTATGTATCTGGTATTTGGCTTCTTTTTGGTGGAAAATATTGTTGCACTATATTGATCTTTTGTGCCCCAACAGATATAGCATCTTTTCTTCCGCCCATTTTTGGGGTCTTGGAAAATTGTGGCAATAGATCCATCCCTCATCCGAAGCTTTATTTCAACCCAACAATTCCCGTCTTTAGACATCGACGCCACTAGAAAAGGATGAAAATGCATCACTAAAATGAACTACCCTTGTCAACCCCATGCAAGTCGAGCTAAGTGCAGTGTGCATGAGTTCAAATTGGTCCAAATGTTGAGGAGTTATACGGATGACACCAGGTGTCCTACTTAGGAAGTAGTTTAATTCCAAACACGATATTATGGAACCCAAAGAATTAAGTAAAGGTCCTGAAGAGTCTCAATTCCAATTTCTAATAAAGTTTCTTTAGAATTAAGTGGATTAAGGCCTAAACGAAACTCCATCCTTCGGACTTAGCTCCATTCGGCTCAAGTATCAATCTTGTTCTGAATAAAGCGAATGAATGCAACAATTTTTCATGAAGTAAATCTTTTTGATTTAAACTTTTTTATATAAATTTTAAAAAATTTTGCAAAATTTTCAATGAATTTTAAAACTTTTTATTTTTTTGATTTTTTAGAAGAGCCAGTGAATTGAATCGACTACAAAAATTTACAAGAATTATGTACATATTTAAAAAAATGATACAAATTTTTTTATAAAAGATTATACAAGTTTCATACAAGAATTACAAAAGAATTTTATTCACAAATTTTATATAATTAAGAATTTTATACAAAAGGATTTTACAACACATTTTATATACAACTTTTAAAGCTCTTTTTGTAACTCATATTTACAGTTTTCTATGGAATTTAGAACCCAAAATATAAACTCATACTTATAGAGTCATATTATTAAAAATACAATAAAGTACGAGTTATGACTTCTAAAGTATATATAGAATATATATACGGCATCCCCCTATACTTAGCGTGAACAATGTCCTCATAGTAACCAAGAAACGACAAAGGAGGACATAACTCAGGAAAAGTAAAGATTAGAGAAAATAATACTATACTATAATGATGAAAAGAATAACGAATAAATTATTAGAAGTCAATCATCCCTTCTATAGTTAGGATCAACTAATCTTAAGCATAAAAGACTCTTAAAAACGAAGATAATCGAGGTCAAAAGAATGTACACAATCAACGACTCAGCTTGTCCCCCTGTACATAGGGTAAAATATCCCTAAATGTAGAGAAGAATATCAATAGTTGAGGGACAAGAAAGGAAGTAGACGATACAAAAATGAAACAATCAAAGATGAAAACGAGCGATATCACCTCCTAATACTTAAGGTAAATTACATCCTAAGTATAAGCAACAACAAGGGTAATAAAACCGAACAAAATGAACAACATAATGTCTACACCATACACTTAGGATAAAGTACATCCTAAGTATAGCAAAAATTTTAAGCGAGACCTGGGGTGTAAGAAAAATGAAAGAAAGAATGAATAAAATTAAAAACACATATGTACAAGGTGAAAAGAATGAAAAATAATCAAAACGAATTGTATAAGAGAGAACAGTGGCCTTCTTGCGCGACCTACGAACAGTGAAATGTACAAGAGGGTTGTGGACATCATGGTCATCCTCAAAGATATGCATAGCTAAATCAGAGGATCCGTGACTTGCATCAACTAGTGAGGAGTGGCCTAGATGGGTGAAAAGATGCACAGAATTGACCTCTGGATGTTACACCATAGACTCTGAATCACCATCATCGTCGGCACTGAAATAGAAATACAAAGAATCATCATCTAACAATGTATACTCAACTCTATGTGACTGAAGAGACCTCAGTGTCATATCTGAAGCAGATGTAAGAAAGAGGTCAAACTATTGCAATCTGGTCTATTTCATCATCAACAAAGTCCTTATCAGAATATGAATGAAAAGAGGGCTCAACATTCTCACAACTAGAAGGCTCAAATGAAGGATCTACAACTGGATAAGGTTCGGCATTCAAAGTACGTGCCATCAGTGGTTTTGTCTCAATGACGTATATATTGCAAATATCATCAATACATCTCAAATTTTATGAATGAGAATCACAAATGGCTATGCTCTCCATGTTTTCCAATTTGGAGAGGAAATCTCAGGTCTTAGTAGAATCCAAAAGGTAGAATCATGTCGAGTCTCAGATGTAAATTCGCATGCCTCTGTGTCTAATGGCTCGGTAGCACACTCGTCTGATGCTGGTTTCTCTAATGGCTCGAAGCTCGACATTGTGCTTCTGCGAGCAAAGGTCGACCAAGAATGATGGCAACATCCTGTGATGGTACCGAAGAGTCAGAATCTAAGATCACAAAATCCATAGTAAATTTTGTGCCTTGCACCATGATGAATCTCTATTTCATCACCTTTATGCTATCATTTTGGCCTTGAAAACTCTAGCTAATGCATGTAAATAACATTAATTTGTCTATAATAGCATTCATTATTTATTGTATTTCTTACACATAAAATAAGGTTTTTAATGCCAACAATTATAGAATAAAGAGAAGAAAAGAAAAAGGAATAAAATATTGCAAATATTTTACGACCCTAACACAGAGACCAAGTCCAGAATGGAATTGGTCGACAGGGAATAAAGTAGGGGGAGATAAGGGCCAAAAACACAATAAATACCTCATTTATTCATGCTTGATTTATGCATTTTTGACACCTATTTTATTCTTCGTGATTTATTCATCAAATAAAGAAATTTTGTACATAAAAGTTGTAGATAATAATGTAAATAAAAAGATAAAATTGAGTTTGGACAAAAATAGTAAACAACGTACATTTTATACCCAGAATAATAAGCTAGAAGCCAAACTTCACAGACCCATATCTTCTAAATAAAAACTCAAAACATAGGAAAATTACATCTAATTGTATATAACTTTTCATGAACTATTAAATGGTAGTGGTTTTATATTTTTTGGAGTTACTGCGCAAAAGATAGGTTTTGGGCCCCTATTGTACATAATAATGATTAAAATATTAAATTTATTCATTACTTATTATTTTTACAAATTCATATTTTTATATTTTTTTAAACATTATTTATAACATAAGTGTACATTAAAATTAGAATTAAACCTAAAAAATGAGAATAAAATAAAACTATGCCAAACCATAGATGAAATACCTATGTATATAAATAAAAGGGAACTATATTCTTTAATTATTTTATTCTTTCATATTTTTAGAATATTGTCAATATCATATATATTCTATTAAAAATACACAACCAAAATAAAACTCATTAAAATACATTAAAATAAAAAGAAGTATATAAAACATAGGCAAAACACCTATACCTATACCTATACAAATCATATACCTATTTATTTAAATGTGCAAATAAACTCATAAAAATAAAATAAAATAATATTTAGACTCACAAAAATAGGTTATAAATATATAAAATAAGAAAATAAAATAATAAAATAAAATATACAAAATAAAAATAAAAATACATAAAACATAGGTAAATATACCTATAAATACACTCATAAAAATTAATTACTAATAAATAAAGCCAAAAAATAAATAAAAATCATATTAAAATACTACATAAAATAATAAACATTTATTATTTTATACTCGAAAAATAATAAAATTATTTACTATTTTAAATTAATTATTTTCGAATAAAATCCTATGTTTTGTCCTTTAGCGGCTGACGTGGACCAATCCGCGCGCGGCCTTCGTTGTCCTCTGGTCAACTGTCCCATCTGCTGCTCTGAGTCGTCAGACCTGTTGAATCCCCGTTTTTCTTGCATTTTTCGTTGGCGTCTCGTCCATCGATCGAACTCGCTTCCTCCACAAGAGTTGTGCCTGACACATTGTACATACACGCCAACATCTTAGCTTGCTTGTACATACGCCTGATCAATCGATAATCGTCGGTTAATAAAGGTGCCCAGTTAGGTTTATAAATAAACCAACTCTCCCTCCTTCGCAAATTTGGTCAGTTTTCGTTCTTCTCCCTTCCTCGTATTCGGTCCTGGAGGCTTCCTCGTGACAGGGGGAGGTTTTTGGCACCTTGAATCAGTCGGAGGAGGTGGGAGCTGCACCTACGGCGGAGCTCCGGTGACGCCACGCTCCCTGGTTCCCACTAGGTATTAGAGCCCCTTTTATTGCTTTATTAGGCAGTTTTTTATTCCGGCATTTATTTCCCGTATTTAGTTTAGACTTTAGCCCAGTAGTTAGACGTGAATCGGTTGAGTCATAGTTCGCCGGAGCGCCGCTCCGGCGACGACTCCTGAATGTTCCAGTGACTCTCCGACACTCGTACCGCCCCCATATCGTTCCCTATCGCTTTCTCCATCATCTGCACGCCCTTGATCAACCGGAGCCCTCGTGGTTCCGCGAATCGAGGTTCGCCTCCTCCGTTCGCCGGAATCTCGCCGCCCACCTTCATTTTTTTGCGCAAAAGCTTCAAACCCCAGGTCGAGGGTGATGCCCTCGAGCCGCGTATTCTTTCTGTGCAGGTTAGGAACCAAACGGAGCCCTCTTGGGCTTGATTGAACCTGAGAAGAGGTTCCTGGAGGTCCTCCCCATCCTCGAGCTCGCCTGATCGATTGGGACCTCCAGGAGCCAAGCGGAGACCATCAGTAGACGTGGGAACCTTCCAGGCACGTGTAGAGACCACCGGAGGCGACGGAGGAGGCTGGAGGCGCCAGCTATTCACGATCGAAGCTCGTCGCGCGCGAGCTTCGTCCCTATTCTTCCACCTTGCTCCATCACCGTCTGATTAAGATGGAGATCCCAGGCGTAGCAGCAGTCGTCTGATGCCAAGCACCAAAGCCGTCAGATCTCAGCTGGAGATCTAATCTCGTGCGTCCGACCGCGAACCAGTATCGAGCATTGGATGGATGCCACGTGGATAAGTGGATGTATCATCACCGTCCGCCAGCGTCTAAGAGGGGTAATTTACACCTTTAGCCCTTACCTTCTTATATTTAATGTTTAGTCCAGTAAATATTGTGTAATGTATAAAATAAAGTGGATATTTTGTAAAAAGACCCCTAGGTTTCTTGTATTTACATTTAGGTCCAATCCACGTCAGCTCACGTGCGGTCCCACGTGGGTTTGGAAAAAATTGCACTGGAACCCCTGTATGTATTTGTATTTCGTAAAGGTCCATTAAATAAAATTTACAGTGTTATATTTTTGTGGAATTTGCACGCAGACCCCTGTACTTCCTGAAATTACATTTTGGTCCCTGTTCGTGTGAGTCACGTGTAGTCCCACATGATAGGTTAAATTGCAAGGACCCCCTGGTGGGTTTTGAAATTTGTATTTGGTCCTGAAACTTCATGTTAATGTTCAAAAGTTTTGGTATATTTGAACAGAACCCCCTGAACTTTATTTTATTTGCAAAAATACCCCTACCAGTGTGGGAATTTTCTTTTTACTTTCCTTATTTATTGCATGCATCTATAAAATTCTAAAAATCACCGAAAAATACCATATGATCCTATTATATGTCTTATTACACCATATTTTTATTTTACATTTTTATTGCATTTTCATATTTATAAAAATTCAAAAACATGCATTTTTGCTACGTTTGCATTATAAAATCCTAAAAAATATGAAAACTTCTTGAAAAATTCCCAAAAAAATAAATTTTGTGAATTTTAATGTGTTTTAATTTCTATCCAAAAACCATTAAAAATTTCAAAAGAAAACCCATAAAAATTGTAAAACTCCAAAAATCTTCATAAAAATCTTAAAAATTCTAGAAAAATCCTAAAAATCTAATTTTTGTCTCTGAATCTGTTCTACAACCTTTATTTTAAAATTAACTTGAAGAATTTTGGACACTATTTGATATTTTTCATCCTCATTTTTATTTCAACCAGCAATTTGTTTCACTATTTACTATTATTTTTTACTTTAAAAATACCAAAAAATTAGGAAAAATCTAGAAAAATCACAAAAACATTAGAAAAATATAAAAATCACAAAAATATTTTATTTACTGTATTTTGAGTATTTTCCACTATTTTCATCTCTCTTTTATATCTCTTTTAAAAAAGAAAATATAAAAACATAAAATATAAAACAAAAAACTAAAATTAAAAAATCAAATAAAAATTATAAAGCCAAAAATCAAATAAAAAAATATAAAATAAAAAACCCACAAAAAGACTTGTGTGCATACATGACTAGATTGTATATGAATAATTGTAGGCTACCAGTTTTCTTTTGCTCTCTGTGGTTCGACCTCTACATAGTTACGCACTATGCATCATTATGGTAGAGTTAATAAATTTTAATTCACATTTTTGGGACATAATTGCTTTATTTTGATTGTGGGTTAATTGCTGATTGATTGGGATTTATTGAGCGGTCACCGCATCGACTATTGATCCACCTTGTGGATCAATACGACCCTTGATTTTTCCCATTCATCACATCATCACAACAATGTCTTGAAGTATACGCTTCGACCTCTTGACTGATCTATCTGGAAACTGAAGAATCATTCTGGCTCGCTTAAGAGACCCTAAATGAAGTCTCTCAATAAGATGGAAGGGTAAAATATTCATTGAAGACCTGCTATCCAACAAGGTGTGCTCGAACTCATGGCCTAAAATCCGACAACTGAGAAATGGTAGTCCCATATCTTTCCTTTTGCCTTTAGGAGAAGTATGTTTGATGGCAAAACTTTTGGCAATGGTCAATACTTGTTTTTCTAAGCAATGATTTCTCCTCTTCTTTCTTCCAGGTGTGGTGTGCCGCTTCAAGCATTTCTGGAGAAGAGGAATGTGTACAAATGCCTTCGAAAGAGTGAGCTTAATCTTAATTCTGTCTAACATCTCTTTTGTGAACTTCGAGTCTTTGTTCATTTTGGACTTTTCTAATTTTACTCCCTTCCCTAGATTTAGAGCATCTGGGAAGGGTATCTGTACATCCTCCCCTCCAATATATATAGCCGGAGGATCAGAAGTAGAAGAAGCAAAAAAATTACAAAATCAGGACTCGTTCCACGTAGAATAGAAGATAGAGATCTAGTAGGAGAATCTGAAATCTTGCCTTTATTCATCTTTTTGTATTTTCTATTTTTTTCCCATTTTTTGTGATTTTGTGCCTTAACTATGAAGAGAATCATGACGAATATGTACCTCTATGTCGTAGCTCACTATGTGCTCATCGCTCCTAGATGTCTCAACAATTGAAGGTTCTCTGAAAATCGTGGGAACTAAGAGTAGAAGTACTCAATAAATCAAAAGTTTGTTGAAAAGTATAATATAATCCTCGCTCTACAATAAAGCTGGAAAGGAAGTCTCGAAGTGCATCCATCTATTCCTTATGATATGCATCATTCTCCTGAATCATATAGACCAAATGCTCTATCATGGGATTGTTTGTACATGAAACATCAACATGACGTCCCAAATTGAAATCTATCTGCTGAGATGAATAAGAATATCTGAATGAATCTGAGAAGGTATGCTCCTGAGGTGTTCGGGTCGTGACATGGAAACAAAGAAGACTGAGAGGGATACGGAAACATCATATGCTCTTGCTCTGAAAAGTGCTGAAGTGGTCCGTACTCCGGGTGGAAAACCAACGGAGATGGAACTGGTAGCTAAAGAGTAGAACTCTCTACAAACATCTCAATATCCATCCTTTGTGTTGTAACGGAAACCATATCATATGCATGATCTACGATCTCTAAATAATCATGAGGTGGGTCGCTTATATGTGGTCTCATAATTCTCTCGTGTGTTGTCTCAACATCAGAAATCTCTCCAAAAAGTCCAAAGTGAATCATCATCAAGACTGCAGTGTGAACCACCACATGAGGCGTCGACCAATGTCTGTTGCTATGCGATCATACCCTGGTAGAAGATCTGAACCAACTCTGATTGGTAGATTCCTTGATCTGAAAATTTCCTCAATAGAATCTAAAATCTGAGCTGCTTATCCTATAATGGCTCGAGGGGATCATGTGAAAATCTCTGATAACCGACCACATGAAATTGGCTCGGCTAATGGGGTAAAATCTCATAAGGAAGGCAACTCAAAGTGTTCCCCAACTAGCTCGCTCCTCTCCCAAACTTTATAACCATCTCACGGCTCTATCCTTGAGTGACAAGGAAAATATCTTCCTCATAGCATTCTCGATGTAATGTCTGAAGAGTATCTGGTACTGCATATATCTTTGAACTAAAAAAGATGCTCATACGGATCCTCGTACGACTTCCCATAAAACTTTGGCTGCAATGACACAAAGTCTGAATCAATTAGAAAAGTCGATAAACTCGATGTAGAAACTGATTCATCCTCCGAATAAGAAGCAGACCGCTCAATCCACACTCTCATCTTAGCAGCTCGTGGACCATAATCCCTCATCTGAACTGCAACCATCTCACGTGTCTCATACATCTGCCCAGCTTCCACAGGTGTAACTAAAGGCTGGCTTGATGAAAATGAAGAGAAAGAGATAGAAAGATATGTAGAAGACAAAGAAACTCGAGAAACAAAAGGAGAAGGACAAAGGACCCAACTAAGGTTCAAAAAATGAGATTTCTCAAACCGACCTAGATGAACGGGTAGGTGCGCATGGAAGCGGTGCCATAAAAGTCGACCTAGGAGACCGCCTTCACATCATCGTGACTCAAGAAAATTGAAAATGAGAAGTGAAACAATAAAAACTGACAAGACTCAAATGACGAGAGATTACTAGATCTCAAATAGATGAACGCATATATCACACCAAGCACAAGCAATACACAAAGCAAACCCCAGATTCACCTACTCAACTTGATGATGACCATAAAAGCTCGGTCGTTAATCGTTTCAATTTTAGAGTTAAGTGATCAATCAATTATATTATCACAAGCTCACAGGGGTAGTCTCCTAGAGTAGACCATGAATAAGCTGATGAATTCCCCAAGTAGAGGACTATCCACGCAAGAGCTCGGGACTAGTTCTAAGGAAATCCACCTCCCTGCTCTACTAATGTATGAGGCAAGTGCTTGCAGCAATAATAGGACCCAAGAGTCAAAGTCCAAGAGCTTAGGGCACAAGTCAAGAGCTTTAGGTTCTACTCCTTATGTGTGCGTGCCTCACTCTGTCTGGAGAGTACCTGCAAACAAGAAGGGGATTGCTCTCCCAAATCAAGGAATGATGTCCATTACATTTAGGGTCAAATGGTATTAGCATACCTAATTTTATTTTTAATTATCACTTTTTTTTTGATATTTTTGATTTGAGAAAAGAAAACATCTAACATATTTTTTTTCCTTTTTTCCCTTTTATCCTAAGTGATAGAAAATATGGGGAGAAGATGAAAATGTAATGCACAAAAATTAATGATGCATGTAGAGTTAGAATTGTGTACCTGAATCCAACACTCTACATGCAGGGTGATCTATGTAGAAATATAAATCTACCCTAAATGCATGAAAATCAAAAATAAAATGTGTAACCTAGAAAGAGTGAATAGTTTTATAAGGAGAAAAACAATTTTATTTGACTAGGTTATGTTGCCTTAAGTCTAATTAATCCTATGATGCATAAATAAGGGAATAAAATCCTAATTAAGCACCTATCCACTCATAGAAATGCGGAAAACAAAGAAAAATACGATGAAAATAAGATCATTGTGAGGTCCCCCAAGTGCACCAACACTTGGTGAAATAGAACCCAAAAAAGAGTAAAGATCGGGTACAAGTCGGGTTTCCCTTAAGGGGCCCCTACTACAAAAGTAAAAATGGGCAAATGCGCGTTCCTCTCTCACCAAAGAAAATAGAAAACAACACCCTTCTCTGCTACTACATAGCTCTTGTATCTGCCTTACGCTGCTCCTCTTGTATCCGCCTTACGCGCGGTATATTCAACTACATAGCTCTTGTATCCGCCTTACACTGCTCCTCTGCAACTGGTTTGCAAACAACACCCTTCTCCATGTACCTTGGCTACTCAACTTCCGAAGAAACCGACCTCGATACCTAGGTCATGCAACACAAAACAAATACAAAAGCCATAAAAAATACAAGAAATAAAAGAGAGAAAGAAAATAAAAGAAATAAAATAGAACAGATGACGAAAATAAAAGGAAGTGAAAACCCTAAAAACCTAAGGCTCTAATCTATCGACCTAAGCGTTTCCTCCTTGGCAATGGTACCATCTGAAAAATCATTTGACCCGATAGATCTAAAAGTAGAAACTAGCATCATTGTGTCGGTCAGGTGAAATTACCAAAAAATTTATTTTATTTTTATTTATACTCCTAAACTCAAGTCTATAGCAATAAGTACAAGGTTATCGAACTCAGGGAGGCAAACTATGAAACTAAGGGAAATAGGTAGAGTGTCAAAGGTGTGAAGGTTTCCTGAATTTTATTTATTTTTATTGGATTTTTATGAATTTTTCTTCGATTTTATAAATTTTATATTGTTTTTGTGATTATATATCACTATAAGTAAATAAATATAGATATTAAGTTTTATATTTTATTTTATTTCTTTGTGATTTCTATATTTTGAATTTTATTTACTGTTTTATATATTTTGAGTGGTTTTTAGAATTTTATGTATTTTGGAATATTTTTAATGTGGAAAATAAAATTTTTTTTGAAAATAGGGAAGTATTTTTGTATTTTTAAAATAGTAATCATGAAGAAAATCTTTTTTTTTTATTTTCACTCGAAATTATTTTTTCCAACAAGGTATTATATATATTTTTCTGATTTTAATGAATAAGTTATGTTGAAGTTTTGAGTTATTTTTGAATTTTTAAGGATTTTAGTATTCAATTTTTATTTTCTTTTTGGTTTACTATGTAAAATATAGTAAGATATATTGTAAGTAATATTTATAGGATTTTTAAAGGTGTTCTATTTTTTATATATTTTAATTATTTATGTATTTTTTGGCATTTTAATGATTTATTAAAAATGGAAAATAACTTTATTTTGAAAAAATAATATAATATTGTATAGATAGAGTATAGGGTATTTTATGTATTTTTATAATATTTTTATATTTTGTATTTTATTTTATATGTATTTAGTATGTATATTATTTAATATTGTTACATGGATATATATATGTAATATCTAGAAAATAAGGGATGCGTGCCAAATAATTGAGAATATGGAGGGGCGTCTATTGTATAAACTGCAACAAATCACGTGCACTTACACGCGAAAGCCTATGGAAGGACCTGTTCGTAAATAAATAAAAGTACGATGGTCGGATTTGCAAATGACCAAATATCATGTGTAGATCCACGTGAGCAAGTAGCTGTCAAGGCATGTTTGATAATAACAATAGTATGAGGGCTATGTTGGAAAATGCCCAAAAATATCTCAAAAATCATGTGCGTCACACGTGATTCTTAAGCGGTGGGGCGCCAACAAGCCTGGAGTGTTGAATTGTTGGTGATCAACAACTCCCAATAGATCTGGTGACCTGCTTCGTTCTTCCCCCAAGTTGTTGAACGACCGACGGAATCTCGAGGCGGAGCTATTGGACTTCGTCTTCGATCTGTGCTATCTCTATGTAATGTTGCTTTAGGAGACGGTGGTGCTGATATGCTGGACGGTGCTCGATGCAAAAGGTTCTCGTGTTACAAGTGTAGAATCTCTAAGCTTAACTTCAATAGATGCGTGAGGCTCTCAGCTAATAAGTTTCCAGACAAATCTTAAACCTCACGCTGCCCGTTGATGATTTTCTCACTTAATTCCAGGTTTATCTATTCTGTTAACAGATCTCCAACAAAATCGACAAGCTCCTAGTGATTCTTCATCAGTTGTGCTTGATCCTCGAATGGACCAGACGAAGCTTGGTTCAAGATTGATTAGTCCTTTACGATGCATGCGGCTCAAGTTATGCATTGATGCTTGAAATCAAATCTCTAGGTGTATGTTAACCAGAACAGATGCTAAGATCTCTGATGATCCTAATCACCGACGTGCAGATAAATCGAAGACTCGAAATATTTTGATTTCAGCCTAGAATTAGAACTAGACGTGAATGGGTGTGTGATCCCGCACGGATGGCGAAAAAGATCGAAACTCAAGTCCTAAGGAGATGGTTAAATGATGAAGAGAATGGGCGTAGAACTGGAATAGATCAAAGATAGAAGTGATCAACATGAAATCGAGGTTTGCGACTTGAATCCCAGATGAATTTGAAGAGAATCAGAGAAACTGAAGGGAGAAATCAGAAGAAGAAGAAGAAATAGAAGAGGAAACCTGACCTAGATCATGGATGATTTTGATGCCTGGGAATCGAGATATGATGAGCTCGATGATTGTTTCCTCCACGCATGGCGATGAGGAGGCTCGATGCACAGCGGAGCGGAGCTGAAACGCTGGCGGAGATCACGGCGGTGAACCTCTCTCCCTCTACATCGCTCAACGACAGACGTGGAAGATCTCACCTTCATAACCATGATTGGATCTCGCTGGAAGGAAACGAAGAAAAATGGTAGACTCGTAAGCCCAATGGAGGAGGGTTCCTATATATACGCGAGGAGGACTGATCTCTGGAGGTGGAAGAAAAAGGAATGGAGGAGGTTAGAGCTATTAGAGAAACGACCTGGGACCACCATGTTGTTTGGTAGTTTGGAAGGCGGTGACGAAGAGAGGAGGAAGAGGAAAGAATAAAGAAGGTGGTAATGAGTGAAGGATATGGAAAGATCCTTAAGTGAAATACGAAAGCGTGAAGATCGCATCATATGAGATCAGGAGCGACTAGTCGCACTAGTGCTCGGGGCAACATAATTTAAAAAAAAATTAAATGTGATGAAACCACATGATCCAAGAACACTTCTCGGATGATTTCATCTAAACCACAAAGGAGTATTAGGGTTACCTCTTAAAGCGTGGTTGCGATCGAAGTCTCTAAACGAAGAGACCTCCTGTCTCAAGTCTGACTTGGCAGATGAGATGCGTGCGAGCGTGTTGTTGAGACATGGGCTTCTCGCAATCCAAGATGGTTATGGATGAATCTCGGATTCATCACTCTAAATCTCATTTATTAAGCTCAATTCCCTCAAAATCATCAGCATTTCTGCATCTATTTTGCATAATTAGCATTCATGCATTTTTGCATAAGAATGTCATTTTATCCATCATTTTTGCACAAAATAAGAAGCCAAAAATCCAAGCCACAGTTGAGCTGTAAATAGCCTAACTTCCCCTATTTTTAACTCTTTCATGTTAACTCCGAATGACACAAAACCACCTCCACTGTGTACATATCACTAACAAAAATAAATAAAAAATACAAAAAATCACTAACCCCGATACGTGGACCAAAAATCCAAACCCTAATTTCAAGAGTTTCAGACTAAAAGTCCCATATCTTCCCCATCCAGTGTCTGATTTGATCCTACTCACTTTTGAACTAATTCACATTCAATTACCTTCAAAACAAGACCAAGTTCAAGTGAATCGGAGCTCGTATGTGAAAGTTAGGTTTTGGGCCTCTTTTGTACATTGTATATTTTAGCGGTTTTCTCACCTATATTTTATGTACATACTTTCTTAATCAATAAAAATCCAAAAAAAATAGATTTAGATGTCTTTTAATTATCTTTGATTTCTTCATATTTTTTCGATTTTTTTATCTGGTTTAAAAATGACAAAAAAATAGAAAACGCCAAAATCAAGGTATTCTATGTACATGGGATACCCCAAAAATTCACTTTTTACATTTGACTGATTTTGGTTTTGATATCTTCATGCAAGTTGTAGATCTCGTCGAGACGAGCATTTTTTGTGAAGGAACTGTTTCGATCCGAGGTCGTTTACTATTTCTTTTTGATTTTACAAATCTTTTATTTTCGTTTTTTTGTGTTGACACGTGGCAACCCCAGAGGCTGCCACGTGTCAGTCATTTTCGGGCTTTTTAATTCATTTTTATAAAAAAAAAATTAAAAAGCCAACGCACGTGTGAGGCACGTGCCCCCAGGCACGTGCCAAGCACGTACGCGCCCAACCTCTCTCCACTTCGCCACGTGGCGCCTTCACGGTCGTCCGATCAGCGGCCGATCGAATGGTCGTGGTGCGTCGTCTTCCCCAACGCCCCTCCGACTTCTCCGCCTTTTCCATAACGGCCATCGCCAACCTCGCGCCGGCCACTCCGCCTTTCACCTCCGATATCTTCGCAACCGCCGCTCCACTAACCAACCCCGCTCACCTCGCAAACTCCCCACCGGCTGCCCTCACCTCCATCGCCAGCCCTATTTAAAGGACCCATCGACCTTCGAGCTTCGCTATCCGCCGACGTGTAATCCTCAACTGTGCCGGTGGTGACAGCCCGGCATCACTCTTTTCGCGGCGAGATCCGAGGGCCCCGCAGGCCCTCATTGCAGCGCGGGCCAACGCCGCCTACTGCTATTGCTTTGTTCATCGTCGAGCCGAGAACGACAACTACTCCGACCACCGCGACCACCGCTTCATCGACGATGACTTCAGCAACATCTTCTCCGACAAACCGCACCCCCTTCTTCATCGACTACACATCTCCAACATCCGCCGATAGCGACGACGCTCGGAGGTGACAGCTCCGAGCGCCCTCCTTCGATGAGGTCCGAGGGTCCTCCTCCTTCGTTGCGGTCCACGGCAAGCTCCGCCGTCTCGCATATGCTCCGACCTCGGTCGTGGAGCCAACGACGATTCCTACTCCATCTGATACGCCTCTAACCCCAACGTTCTTCTCCGACACGCTCAAAGCCTTCTCCGACAACGACCACGATCATCTTCATCGACCTTCAGCCTCGCCTCTACAACTTCAACTCCAGCCACAACTTTCTTCTCCGACCATCATCATCAATGTATCTTCACCGCCAATGTTTCTTCTTCAACGACGACCGCCGCGACCAACAGTAGCTTCACCTCCATCTTCGTCCCCAGCCGCGCCATCGACCGCCTTCGTTGCCTTGGCCAAGCCAACAATGCCTATCACCGCTTCGACTTCATCGCCGGCTATCGCTCCACTAACACAGCCGGTCATCGCATCGCCGCTCCGCCAGTCGCCAGCCAACGGAAGCACCAGCCAGAGCCCCGCGCGGCCTTCAGTCGCCACTCCGCCTTCGACCGCCAGGCGGTGGGCCCGAGGCCCTCCCCGCGTGCGAGGCACGTGATGGGAGGGGATGACGTCAACTCCACGTCATGCCCAGGTCACGTGCTCCGCACGTGACCAGTGGGAAATTTGCAGAAATGCCCAGCCTCCCTCCATATTTACACATTAGTCCACCACCAAAGGGCACGTGCCACACACGTGCCCCTCTGGACATTTTGCAGAAATCACCCCAGGGTTTTAGGTAATTAAATTTATGTCCCCCATGCATTTGTCTTTATTTATTTCTTTATTGCATCTGCACCCCTACATTTCCCCTTCATTTTAGACCTCTGTTTTCCATCATTTTATTTATCTAAAAATAGCATGATGTCCCTCACTTAATTCTCTACATCTGGACATATTGTGAATATTTTTGTGATTGATGGTTAATTAATAATTAATTCTTTTGTAGAAATTTGCTTATTTTGCCCATTTGATGCTCTTTAATTTTTATTTGATTAACCATTGCTCTAAAAATTCCCCCAAAATTACTTAGTGTAGAGATAATTTTGCTTGTGCCCAAAAATATTTGCATTTACGTTCATAATTTGCCCTGTAAAAATCGTTTTGCATATTTTAGTATTTAATTATTAATAGGTATTAAACCCTATATTTTTAAGGTTTAAGATTTTTCTGAGATCCATCACCTGGTGATAGATCGTAGATAATTTTATCCCATAAAAATAAGTAGGTTTAATATTTATTATAATTAAATATTGAAAATCATTTTGTTTGCATTTAAAAATTCATAAAAAATTCATATTGCATCCAAAAATTTCAAAAAAAAAATTACAGTGCATTCATTTCGTCATCATTTACATTGTGGCCAAGTTTCATATTTTTCGGACATTGTTTGATTGAATTTCACATTTTAGTCCCTAAAATAGGCCAAAAGTGCATTTTGCATCCCTTATTTGCATTAAAAATTCCAAAAAAAGACCGTCTTGAAAACCAAGCACGAAATTGGATAGACATAATTTTAGGTTGTTCCTTGGCCTCCTTGTGATCGACCTTAGGACTTGCCCAAGTAAAATAAACATAAAAACCACTTGATTGAGATTGAATAAAATTTGTGGTTATTTCTTAACCGTTTCCGATC
This sequence comes from Ottelia alismoides, assembly GCA_037367405.1. Classification (NCBI taxonomy): domain Eukaryota; kingdom Viridiplantae; phylum Streptophyta; class Magnoliopsida; order Alismatales; family Hydrocharitaceae; genus Ottelia; species Ottelia alismoides. The sequence continues at coordinate 1,002,273 of JAZKJV010002102.1, forward strand.
GCTACCTACAACGAACGACACTTTCATTATTTACACGAACAAGATAAAAACAACTCCTTAACTCGGCGATTCCGGATTCGTCAGATGGCGCCATTGCCGGGGAGGCAAACAACTTAGTTTTTTTGTTTTGAAAATTTTAGTTCGATTTTTCCGCATTCGGGTAGTCTAACCCCCGAATTTTTCTCTGTAAATCCCATAATTTTTTTCCGCATTTATTTTATTTTTTACTATTTTCTGAGTCACTCTCTTACATCTTCCCTCTTATTTTTCTTGCGAGGTACCCGACGCACGTGGAGCGGTTTTTCAAAAAACCGACGCATCTTCACCGACATCCGAAGAAGCCGCAATTAATTTAAGATCGATTCGAGTCGTGAGAGAGCATAGAGTCTAGGTTTTGATTTTGCAAATTTCAAATTCTGCTCATTTATAGCGGTGTCCGTTTGGACTCTCGCGTGTGAAAAAAGACTCTGAACTCTATTTGTGATGTGTCGTGGCCTGTTTCACTCTCCGGTGAGGGTGGGGCCCGATTTGAGTGGCGATTAGGATAGACCTGCACATACGGCTCTCAGAGCATTTTTTTATTTTTGATTGTGCTCGTAGGATCTTAAGTCACACTTCACTTTAATCGAGACGCACATAGATCGTTCAATTTAGCCAAATTTAACTCAATTCTTTTCCGCTAATAGAACTTTCTGCTTAGGTACGGTTTTTCATCGGCTTGCATTTCATATAGAATAATTTTCAAATTCTGTCTAGCATCCCACATGAAGATTGCGAGGATTCACTGTAAGTCTTCTAACTGAGCATTTATCATAGTTTTCTGCATGCATCGGCTTTTCCCAAATTTTTCCCTCTTGTTTTATCACATAATTCTAAAGGAAATTGGGACTGGATGGTAGACGTGTATTTCTTCTCACTTAAATTCTTTAGTGATCGCCTAATTAAAATCAGGACTGCTAAATATAGCCGACTTTCAAAATAACCCATAAAATCAAGAATTTCTGCGGAGAGCAACCCCGACCTTGGATGTTTTTATATTTTCTGAGTGAGCGAGAGATGACACTTAAGGCTAGAGCCCAAATCCGAAATCTCAGCTCGCTAAATATTGCCAAGATTGATTTATCACCAACTAAAATCGAAAAGATAATAGCCGAACTCTTACGGCTTCATTGTGTGAGTTGGTGAACCTGGGGTTTGAATTGTGTTTGCATTGGTGTGCGTGAACTGATTTCAAGATCAATAGTCGTACATTTGATTTCTCTTGACTATCCCGTGCAATCATCTCTCCTCTTTTCTTGATAATGGAACTCTTGTCCAAAAACTCTCGCAGATCCAACCCCCATTCATTTCAAAAATGACCGAACACCCATCAGAGCTATACTATGAAAATGAATTTGTCTCAGTTAGACCCAAATCAACCAAATCCTCTTCTTTCAATAATCCTCCAACATTCGCGGAAGACTTTCACCTGCGGATGAATTCAACCACCTCATTGAATTTCTATTCGAAACATCCAACCACACATGACCATCTACCATCTTGGACTGACCGCCTTATTCTCAGTTTCTCGCCAATGAAGCATTTCAAAATCAAAATCCCTTTGAGTCTCATGACTGGCAAAGTAACCCAATCCAGATGGAAAGACACACACTGAATGATCATCGGCATTGGATTGACCATGATAGACCCTCGTCAGACACGAAACTCATACATAAGACTGGACTAACCTCCTAGAAACACATAAACCCTGTATGTTGACTCCACAATATCAAAGTCTGACCAAGCATGATCAAAGGATTGAACTCCACTCAGATTAAATACACATGCCTGAACCATATGAGCAGCCTCCTTCCATTATTTTTGAGGAGAAATTTTCTGAAAATAATGATCATATGTCGGATATTCCAAGAAATTCTCCTCTCAGAATAAACGAGAAAATGGAAGATGAAATTATCGAACACACACCGACTGCTCCCATGATTGATCATGAACTGAATTTTGAGGATGATATTTCGAGGATAAATAAGAGATTCAATTCAATAGAGGATAGATTTCAAAAATTCACCGACCGATTAATCGCATTCTATGGTGGCTCAGACAGTAAAATGAATGAGGAAATAACTGGATCTGAGATTGAAAATTCTGAGGATATTCAGGGGCCTAGGGACGATTCTGAAAATGACTATGCCGCTGACCATCACCCTGAACACCAGAACCCCTGCTCATCTGAAGAACACACCACACCCCCATACCACACAAAATATACCAAAAAATGGAAATATTTGAAAACCACAAAAAAATTGAAAATCCAGAAAATTTCATAAAAATTGAAACTGAAGAAGATCTGAAGAATTTGGATCCTGCTTTACGGGAAGCACTAGAAAAGAAATTGATTTTTGAACTTCTCTTTCTACAGGCCATTGAACACTTCCCCGACCTTAACAGAATTTTAATGGACAAATTAACTAAGAAAAAGTCAGGCAGGATTAGAACAAAGACCGAAAGACATATCTTGTCAATGGCCTCCTCCTTGGTGTTGAGGAGAAAAACCAAGAGCCACATAGTGAAGCGGTTACCCAGATTTGACTATGAAATCAAAGACATAATTTTCACCCATGCTCGGATTGATGACGATTCACCGATCAATATCCTCCCCGACCTATGTATTTCACGAACTCAAACTCGGACCGATTCCCTAAGAAACGAGAGATTATTCAATTAGCAGACCGATCGATAAAGCAACCGAGAGGAATCATTTCTGTCATCATGAAATTCCAAGGTGCTCCGCTCAAAGTAGAATTCACAATCATTGATATTAAGCATCAAGGAGAATTCACCCAGTCTCCCCATCATTCTCGGAAAGCCATTCTTGGCATTGGCCAAGGCAATTATTGATTGCGAGACTCAGAAAACCAATTTCACAGCATTGGAAGCACTTAGATCTGACCCTAATCTTTGAGGAACCACGATCTTCTGAGGCAACCCACAAAGTCCCCGACAACCATAACCATGAAGCGGTAGAATAGCCCTACCCCGCAGCTACACCTGAGATAGCGGTTGTTGATGAGATGATTGGTTTAGAGACTCTCCCCAGTATTTCAATTCCCGCAAATCTAAAAATCGACAAATCCTTCTACTACGATCCTGAAAACATATGCATGGTCGCACCCTGGAGCAACATTCTCTGAATACTTGGACCAAATCATCCCAAACCGCAAGTGCACCAACATTCAGAAAGACCAAGAATAAACACAAACCGATCAAGGAGAAGAATTCCCGATGGCTATTCATCTGGATACTCAAGTGAACCGATACCTTCACGATGAAATAAAAAGAGAGTCACCTTTGACCTTTCGAAAGAGGAATCAGCTGATGATCCCTCATCAGGTCCGAAAAGGTGGTCTACATGAGTGAAGTCTGTTCGGCATCCCTAAAGACATACCTTCGCAAGGATCCAAAATTCAATTCTCGTTGGACAACTCTCGTTCCGAACTACTACTCATCCAAAGCTGATACTCCTGCCCTCTTCAAGTACACTGGAATTATTTCGTATGAGTTGACCGAGACCGGTGCTTCTGAGTATTCAGCTGAGGACAAACCAATTGACCCCAAGAAGGAACGAATTTTGAGGAAACAACTGAAGAAACAAAAAGACCAGAATACTTAGAGTATGTCCACATTCAAATACTATTCCTCCGAGGATAACTCTGATGATGGATATCTTTCATCTGACTCAAAACACTTCATCTATTATCCATATGATTTTTCTAAGGATGACATTGATCATAGTTGGGAATCATATGCTTGATATCCATTCTTGTCATTACGATATCCCACCACAGGCTCACAAAAGATTAGCTGGAAACTGCCTTAATCATCGGCTACCCACCCTCCCTCCCGACCACATCGGTCTCCTTGTACAGCTTCTTCCTCTACTTAGGCAAGGCCTAAGTATAGGGGGGACCGATGCCATCTGTATATACCATCCTTCTCATCACTCCACCCTTCTTCCATACATAGGCTGACCAGAGCCTAAGTATAGGAGGAACCGACATCCACCTGTATATACTCTCCTCATATCCCGACCGCTTCATTTTTCTTTTCATTTTTTTCTTCTTTCACTCCCTTGCGCTTAGCCCGAGCTATGTATTCTTTCCGCTTCTTGTGCTCTGAGGATACATCACTCGCTAAGTATAGGGGGGTCTGTATATATACTTCCGTATATATTTTACCATATCTCGTACTTTCGCGTAAGTCTATATGTATTTACGGGGTGGGTAATCTTTGAAAAAAAACAACAAAAAAAAGAAAAAAAATCTTTTTGCTACTAACACTGACTTGCCCAAATTTTTTTGAAAAAAGGCTTCTTATCCGTTTTTGCATAAAAATCCCTTGCATAAAATGTCAAAAATGAAAAAAAAAAATCAAAAAAAATTCACAAAAAAATTGTCTGTATTTCACACACCTGCACTTCATCCATCATCACATGCATTTGCATCTGTGAAAAGTCATTGGGTTTTGAAACCAAGTTATGAGTAGAAACTGAGAGTGGTCTGGACTTGAGCTTAATCCACCTAAATTTTCAGAGGGACTTCACTAAGAAATAGGATTTTAGAAGCTTCAGGTCTTTTGGCTTAATTCTTCAAGTTCCACATGACAATGTGCAGTGTTTGACTCTTAGTGTCTAACCTGGTCTCTTCATTCTGGGTACAACTCTTGAATAAGGAATTAATTTGTACTCTCGCACTATGCACTTAGCTCAACTCAGACGGGATGTTGGAAGACTGTGTGAGTCTCTTTTATGGTAGCGTGGAAATCTAAAGACCAGAGTACGGGTTGAAATAAAGCTTCGGAAAAGGGATGGACGGCTGGGCACAATTTTTCCTAAGACCCCAAAAAATGTACGGAACAAAAAGATTCTATATCTGTAGGGACACAACAAGATCCAAGCAGAACACCAAAAATTTCAAATACAAAGAAGCCAACTACCAAATAAAATCTTATCAAAAGGTCCAAGCTTCAAGAAAACTGCAGATCTTGGTGAAGACTCGGCTACACTGGCCATCTTCACAAGGAGAGGTGACTACACTGGCCACCCTCCAGTTCTTTTCTCTTTCTTCTAACTTCTCCCTCATTCGATTGTGAACACAACGCGACAGACCTTAGAAGGAAATACCTGACTCCCCGAGGACGAGTTACTGGAGAGGAGAGGAGCATGGTAGTCCGGCATTCTGAATGGGAAGAGCTAAAACCCTTCACACACATGAGTCGGTTATTCAATGTTCATAGGGTATACTTTGGGAAGAGGATTGATCTACGATGACTTCTGAGCCGAAATTGTGTCAATGATGTGTAGAACTTGAGGGCGGTTGATTTTAAAATCCTAATACTCACAGAAGTTCTGCCACACTATTAATCCAAAGGTCGAGTTTAGTTTCATTTTTACCTTCAACTCATGTCTTGGTATGGAACCCAATCTCATTTCACTTCATGGCATTTCTTTTTGATGCTCAGGGATGAGCATGGTTTAAGTATAGGGGGATGATGAATCTCGGATTCATCACTCTAAATCTCATTTATTAACCTCAATTCCCTCAAAATCATCAGCATTTATGCATCTATTCTGCATAATTAGCATTCATGCATGTTTGCATAAGAATGTCATTTTATCCATCATTTTTGCACAAAATAAGAAGCCAAAAATCCAAGCCACAGTTGACCTGTAAATAGCCTAACTTCCCCTATTTTAACTCTTTCATGCTAACTCTGAATGACACAAAACAACCTTCATTGTGTACATATCAATAACAAGAATAAATGAAAAATACAAAAAAATCACTAACCCCGATAAGTGAACCAAAAACCCAAACCCTGGTTTCAGGATTTTCGGACTAAAAGCCCCATATCTTCCTCATCCAGTGTCTGATTTGATCCTACTCACTTTTGAACTAATTCATATTCAATTACCTTCAAAACAGACCTAGTTCAAGTGAATCGGAGCTTGTATGTGAAAGTTGGGTTTTGGGCCTCTTTTGTACATTATATATTTTAGCGGTTTTCTGACCTATATTTTATGTACATACTTTCTTAATCAATAAAAATCCAAAAAAATAGATTTAGATGTCTTTTAATTATCTTTGATTTCTCCATATTTTTCCGATTTTTTTATCTGGTTTAAAAAATGACAAAAAAATAGAAAACCCCAAAATCAAGGTATTCTACGTACATGGGATACCCCAAAAATTCACTTTTTACATTTGACCGATTTTGGTTTTGATGTCTTCATGAAAGTTGTAGATCTTGTCGAGGCGAGCATTTTTTGTGAAGGAACTTTTTCGATCCGAGGTCGTTTACTATTTCTTTTTGATTGTACAAATCTTTTATTTTCGTTTTTTTTGGTGCTGACATGTGGCAGCCCCAGAGGCCGCCACGTGTCAGTCATTTTCGGGATTTTTAATTCGTTTTTATAAAAAAATTTAAAAATCCAACGCATGTGCGGGGCATGTGCCCCCAGGCACGCGCAAGCACGTGCGCGCCCAACCTCTCTCCACTTCACCACGTGACGCCTTCACGGCCATTCAATCAGCGCCGATTGAACGGCTGCGGTGCGTCCGTCTTCCCCAACGCCCCTCCGAATTCTCCGCCTTCTTCCGTAACGGCTGCCGCCAACCTCGTGCCGGTCACTCCGCCTTTCACCTCCGATATCTTCGCAACTGCCGCTCCACTAACCACCCCGCTCACCTCGCAAACTCCCCGCCGGCTGCCCTCACCTCCATCGCCAGCCCTATTTAAAGGACCCATCGACCTTCAGCTTCGCTATCCGCCGACGTGCAATCCTCAACTGTGCCGGTGGTGACAGCCCGACATCACTCTTTTCGCGGCGAGATCCGAGGGCCCCGCCGACCCTCGTTGCAGCGCTGGCCAACGTCGCCTACTGCTATTGCTCTGTTCATCATCGAGCTGACAACGACACAACTCCGACCACCGCGACCACCGCTTCATCGACGACGACTTCAACAACATCTTCTCTGACAACCACACCCCCTTTTTCATCGACTACGCATCTCCAACATCCGCCGATAGCGATGACGCTCGAAGGTGACAGCTCCAAGCGCCCTCCTTCGACGAGGTCCGAGGGTCCTCCTCCCTCGTTGCGGTCCACGACGAGCTCCATCGTCTCGCATCCGCTCCGACCTCGGTCGTGGAGCCAACGACGATCCCTACTCCATCTGCTACGCCTCTAACCCCGACGTTCTTCTCCGACACGCTCAAAGCCTTTACCGACGACGACCACGATCATCTTCATTGACCTTCAGCCTCGCCTCTACAACTTCAACTCCAACCATAGCTTTCTTCTCTGACCATCATCATCAACGTATCTTCACCGCCAACGTTTCTTCTTCAACGACAACCGCCGCGACCAACAGCAGCTTCACCTCAATCTTTGTCCCCAGCCGCGCCATCGATCGCCTTCGCCGCCTTGGCCGAGCCAACAATGCCTATCACCGCTTCGACTTCATCGCCGGCTATCGCTCCACTAATGCAGCTGGCCATCGCATTGCCGCTCCACTAGTCGCCAGCCAACGGAAGCACCAACCAGAGCCCCGTGCGGCCTTCAGTCGCCACTCCGCCTTTGACCACCGGGCGGTGGGATCGAGGCCCTCCCCGCGTGCGAGGCACGTGACGGGAGGGGACGACATCAGCTCCACGTCACGCCCAGGTCACGTGCTGCGCACGTGACCAGGGGGCAATTTGCAGAAAACGCCCGGCCTCCCTCCATATTTACACATTAGTCCACCTCCAGAGGGCACGTGCCACGCACGTGCCCCTCTGGACATTTTGCAGAAATCACCCCAGGGTTTTAGGTAATTACGTTTATGTCCCCCATGCATTTGTCTTTATTTATTTCTTTATTACATCTGTACCCCTGTATTTCTCCTTCAATTTAGACCTCTGTTTTCCATCATTTTATTTATCTAAAAATAGCATGATGTCTCTCACTCAATTCTCTACATCTGGACATATTGTGAATATTTTTGTGATTGATGGTTAATTATTAATTAATTCTTTTGTGGAAATTTGCATATTTTGCCCATTTGATGCTCTTCAATTTTTATTTGATTAACCATTGCTCTAAAAATTCCCCAAAAATCACTTAGTGTAGAGTTAGTTTTGCTTGACATTGTGCCCAAAAAGATTTGCATTTGCATGCATAATTTGCCCTGTAAAAATCGTTTTGCATATTTTAGTATTTAATATTTGGGTTTTTATCAGTTGTGCCCCTCCGAGATATCGCAATATCAGTTATGCCCCTATCTTTTTGGTAATATCAGTTGTGCCCCCGACTTCTTGCCAATATTTCACTTGTGCCCCTCAGAGGGGCATAACTGATAAAAATCTTTTATCAGTTATGCCCCTCTGAGGGGGACAAGTGAAATATTGGCAAGAAATCGGGGGCACAACTGATATTACCAAAAAGATAGGGGCATAACTGATATTGCGATATCTCGGAGGGGCACAACTGATAAAATCCCTTAATATTTAATAGGTATTAAACCCTACATTTTTAATGTTTAGGATTTTTCTGAGATCCATCACCTAGTGATAGATCGTAGATAATTTTATCCCTTGAAAATAAGTAGTTTTAATATTTATTATAATTAAATATTGAAAATCATTTTGTTTGCATTTAAAAATTCATAAACAATTCATATTGCATCCAAAAATTTCAAAAACATTACATTGCATTCATTTCATCATCATTTAAATTATGGCCAAGTTTCATATTTTTTGGACATTGTTTGATTGAATTTCACATTTTAGTCCCTAAAATAGGCTAAAAGTGCATTTTGCATCCCTTATTTGCATTAAAAATTCCAAAAAAAAGACCGCCTCAAAAATCGAACACGAAATTGGATAGACATAATTCTAGGTTGTTCATTTGCCTCCTTGTGATCGACCTTGGGACTTGCCCAAGTAAAATAAACATTAAAACCACTTGATTGAAATTGAATAAAATTTGTGGTTATTTCTTGACCGTTTCCGATCGCCACCTACAACGAATGACACTTTCATTATTTACACGAACAAAATAGAAACAACTCCTTAACTCGACGATTCCGGACTCGTCAGTTATCCAAGTGGTGAATCTCCTGATCTCGTTACACGAGATCCAATGTCTTCTTTACAAGAGAGGCGCACCGAAGGAGACATAGGTCCACGAACAGTCGAAGTGGAGGCATGACAACGTGGTGTCGACGACGATTCTCTCTAAGGAACAAAGTAGACGACTACTTAAATAAGATCAAATCCTAATACATGTACCATCCATCATACTAGAAGACCTAGAATAAACCTGAAGTTTTATATTTTATTTAGGTTGTCTCCTTCACGGTTTTATCATTTTCTCATTTGATCATTGGGAGTTGGTATCGATCATATATTTTCCAAAAGCATATATCATACCCAGGTATTGATCATATACTTTCCAGAAGAATATTTCAAATCTATAAATTTAGTCAAGCATTCAAAGTAAGATGACCGTGCATGGAATTTGATTCCCAATATCTCATGGGTGAGATCATGTCTTCTGATTTAGTAATGAACCTGTATGTCCCTTTGAGATATCGTATTACTCATATGCCCTTATATGCACACTAGCTCGTTGGTGTATAGGCCTTAATTAGATCATCAACCTATCATTATGACAAATGTACATACTCAAACATATAGTAACACATCTATCTCCGATAAGAGGGTGCATGCCTATATCGTGATAGTATATGACATTGGTCTTAGATATCTCGATCTTGTTAAGTCAACTCTTTGATCTAACTTATCTAACACCTCCGAATCTCTATTAATATGCAGAGGACCTGCATCAAGAGGTCAGTTAGATATCAACCCATGAGAGAAAGGATTACCATCTCTTATTCAGACTGGAGATCATCTCTTAATAATCATTTGAAGGTGCTTGATGAGTCCTCAATCTAACTCTTTAGATATTCATCCAAGAACTAGCCTCTATGATTCAACAATTGAATCAACAGATGTATGATCATCAACATGGCCATGGTACATAACCCTAATTTTAATAAGGGACCTATTATACAAATTAGTTATTCTTCATTTCAGATCAGGGAATGATATTTGCAATAACATATATTGGATATTGGCTTGTCGTGGTCTCACATGTCCAACAATCTCCCACTAGTCCAAAGAGCCATTGATGGTCTAATCTTTAAACCCACACTCATGTGCTAATCATAAGCCATTTAGAAAAAATAGCTTGGTAAGCTAACTAGTCATCTTTCCCGAGAGACTACGCCAATGGTACCTACACATCTCCCAGTAATAGTGCTCACATCCAATGCGATTTTTTCATCTTATGCAACTAATACTCAATTTTGTTAAAGTAGTTATAATGTCTTTAACACTACAATCAATAATCATTATAACCAGTATGTAATTATCCTTACCAGAATACCCTTATCCCCAAAGATCTCTATCTCCTAAGACTGAGAGCCAGTCTTAAATCTTATAAGGCATCTGTAGTTAAGACTTTTCAGATCACAATATGTAAAATCTTACGTTCTTAAAGATAAGACTTTGACGTCACTATCTCAAAAGTCTTATCATCTTTGAAGATATTGTTATTACTGCAATCAAGTGTTTTATCTCCATAATAGGATTAGTAATAGTTTACTACTCCCAATACATGGCATATATATGACTTTTTGTACACATCTAGCATACACCAAGCTTCTCATAACTGATGCATAAGAGCAAGAAGTTTTAGCATTCACGTCCTCAACTCTTTGAGGTGCTATCCTTTTAGATAGGTCAGTATCATATCTTAAGGGAAGAAAGCCTTCCTTGGATTTTTTTTTTCAAAAATGGAATGCGTCCAAGGTGTACCACTAATGTGACGGTCCCAATACCCTCTTTTCTTTGCTTCTATACATCTTCAGAACTAAGATCTAAGAAGTATCCTTGAGATCATATCTCAAGCTATGGAACAACCACATTATAAAACACTTATTATCATCCTTATGTCATTCGAAATAATAGCATTTATAATTTCATCAAATCTAATGTTCGAACTACAAGAACCTTATTTGAGTCCATAGATGGAGTTTATTAAGCTTGCACATCTTGCCTTCCTCAACTATGAAGCTACGGGGCTACTTCATGAATGTCCTTGTTGAGGTATTCACAGAGGAATGCGATATTGACTTCCATCTTATTGATGTCAAAGTCAAATTGTGTAGCTATAGTTAGCAATATTCTAATGGGTTCAAGCATGGTCAATGCAGAGCAAGTCCCATCGTAAGCGATATCTTTTCTTCGTGTGTATCTTATGGATACTAGCCGTGCTTTGAAGTTCTCTACCTTCTCATCAGGTTCCCTCTTTCTCTTGAAGATCCATTAACACCTAAATAGGTCTTACCCTTTTAGGTGGATCCTCAAGGGTCCATATACAACAATTGTATATGAAGTCTAATTTAGACTTTATTGCTAACATCCATCTCTCCATGTCACGATCCTCAGAAGCTTCATCATATGAAGGCAGATCATTGTTAGATTTCTCTAACACATGTAATCTATACCTTCTAGGTGGTCTTACTACCCTTAAACTTATTTGAAGAGGTATGAGTGTTTCATCTTTAATTATTCTTTTAGTTTATAATTTTAAGATCCTCATTATCTTCTTTAGATTCAATGAGTTCCTTTATTTACATCTTGATTCTAAAAAAAGTCATCCTCTTAGAATCATATTCTTAGAGATGAAATCTTTTAAGAATCTCAAGGTCATAAAGCAGATATCCAATACCATCCTTTATTTTCCTAATGAAGTACACTCTCTGGTGCTAGATTTCAACTTATTTGCATCCACAAATTGGTTATGGATCAAGCAACCCTAAATCCTCAAGTCTAGGCTAGATTCCAAACCATAGATTATGAGGGTTTTCGGGTTTAAATTTGCATGGGATCTTTATTAAGTATATATTGTAGTCTCTAATACATATATACCTGGAAACAAAGAGGTAATTATGCTAAGATTTATTATTGATCAAATCATACCACACATGATCCAATTGTATCTCCCTACAACTCTATTGAGTTTAGGTGTATTAGGAGGAGTGAGATAGGAATGATATTCCTTTCTCCATAAGGTATTCCTTGAATTCATCTAATAGGTACTTGCTACCTAGATTAGATCAGATTCGATTTCATCTTCCTTCAAACTTTGGTTCTAAACCAAAATTGTGAAAGATGTGTACATTTCAAAGGTTTTTAAGGTGAAGGGAAGAAATCTCATATCACAAATAATCATCAACCGATATCACATATCATTAACATTTATTTTGATATAGATGATCCACATACATCAATATGTATGAGATCTTGAATACCTTGGCATCTTACACCATTCCTAGAGAAGGGTGCATTGGTCATTTTTACTTTGAATCTTATTCATAGGTATGTGAGCTTTGAACCTTCAGACAATCTAAAGTTTCATCTCTTACTAGTCTATTGATCTCATCAATAGACATATGTCCAAGGTTTGATGTCAGATCATTTTCAAATGATCTTCATCCTCCTATTATTCTTTTAAGGTTTAATTTTTCAATATTTAGAAACGTTAATGAACCATTCGTTAATTTTCGAATTTAGTAGAGTCATCTAGATGCTAGATTACTATCGAAAATATGTCCATCGTAACTCTTTATGATAGGTCTATTATATATGTTTATTTCTAACATTCAGAAATAAACAATGAATATATTCTAATATCTAAGTCATAGAGACATTTTCTAAGACTAAGGGCTCTCGCACTGAAAATATGTAGTCTATCTATCCAATGGAGATTGTTGCAATAATTGCATCAACATCCATGTAGATGACTATTAAATCTTAAGATCAAATTTTTTAGTCTTCCAAAACATATGCAACCAACTGCAAGTGTTATTAGAAACTAGAGTTTTCGTGAATGTTCCAGTCTTCTAAAATATATAACAATGTTTTACATGTAGCCTACAACTATTGTAGTATAAACTAAAGTTTTCATGAAATATACATTCAATGGCCTATAATGATTAATCAATTGTTTTCATAAATATTAGGAATCATATTTAAACAAGGTAAATTCATAATTTACATGATTTTCATTGAATTATAAACACATTAAGTAAAGATGATTGATGATCTAATCATTTTTTGACCCATCTCCACTAAATATGGAATATCTAGGGCAAACAGAGTTAGAATAACGTGAAATAAATTCGAGCGATTTGCTGGTTTGATTATCTACTTAATAAAAGTATTCATTTCATGTTTAATGATGGAAAAATAATAAGAAAATATTTTTTCTTACAGATCTGTGAATTCATGCAAAACATCTTTCATGTCAAGAACTCTTGGAATCATTTTCATACACTCTTGGTACCAATATTAGGATACTATTTTTAGGAAAAATTTAGACATTATAAATATATTTTATTAATAAAAAATACATCCAAATAGTGCATAGATAGTAGATTTTTATTTTATCAAGAACTGATTCGAATCTTGCATCCAATGCAAAAATAACAAGCCTTGCGCATCCGAAACATGAACCTTGATCGCTTAGGGTTTCGGATAATATCCAAAACCTCAACCAAGGCTCTGTTATCACTTGAATGATGCGAAAAGATCCTTAGGCACATCACAGAAGCGTGAAGATCTCATCATATGTGATCGAGAGTGAGTAGTCGTACTAGTTTCTCGGGGTAGTGGAATTTAAAAAAAATAAATGTGATGAAACCACACGATCAAAGAACACTTCTTTGATCGTTTCATCTAAACCACAAAGGGGCATTAGAGTTACCTCTTAAAGCATGGTTGCGATCGAAGTCTCTAAACGAAGAGACCTCTTGTCTCAAGTCCGTCCCGATGGAGGAGACACTTGTGAGCACGTTAATGAGGCGTGGGCTTCTCACAATCCAAGATGATTATCCAAGCAACGAATCTTCTGATATCGTCACACGAGATTCGATGTTTTCTTCACAAGAAAGGCACACCAAAGGAGATGGAGATCAATGAATGGTCGAAGCGGTGACATGACGACATGGAGACGATGGCGATTCTCTCTTAGGTACAAAGTGGACGACCAGAGAGAGAGAGAGAGAGAGAGAGAGAGAGAGAGAGAGATGGGGCGTGTAGTATGAGAATGAGAGAGAGGCGATTCAGTTATTGTGAAATAAGAGTTAGGGTTGCCTCTTCTTTTATAATATTTTGGGAGTCCATGGATCACAATCCATATGAAAACAAAATCAATGGTAGGATTGATTTGTGGTTTCTATTCAATGGCTATGGTTTTATTGTAAAAATACAACAACAATTAATTTAGATTAAATTGAATATATTAAATAATCAACATAATTTAATTTGAACTAACTCAATAAGGATAGAAAAATTAGGAAGGAGGCACCCACCTTCCTAAAACAGGGGGAACAACCACCCTTGACAATGAGTCAAAGGGTGGTCGTCCACCATCCATAAAATGGAAGTTGTTGGCCTTCAAATTTTGTGTGATATAATATTACAATCATGCCATTAAATAATTGTGAATCATATTCACGTTCCAAAAAGAAAATGTAAATTGTATTTCTAATTAATTTCCAATGTGAATCCAATTGACATCAACAATTAATTTGAAGATACTATTTATAATATGCTCTCTCTAATATATTATAAATCACATTTATAATATATATATATATGATTAATGTGGATAGTTCTATCCGTTCTATTCATATCCTTGATAATTAAGTCACATTTAATTATCTTGGATCATCATTCTCATGCATCTAAATAATACGCATCACATTCACATTATTCATGATAATTAAATCACATTTAATTATCAATTTCTCAGTACTTAGATATACTATTCATCAATGGAATTATTCCTGAACTCTTTTAAGAGCAATGCGCTTTCTCCGCAGATACTTGGAGATAAGGACGTGGCGGTTGTACATTCCACATATAGTGACTTGGATATTGAGATCATATCTCAAATCCAGATCTTGGGTTTCCTCCCATAGTTGTTTGATTAAATCAATGTCGTAAATTCGATCTTCTCATTGCATCTGAATTACATTCAAATCAATGTCCAACATTTGGAATAAGATCAGATTACTTCTCTATTGAGAGGAGTCATTAAAATCCAGGCCTATTTCATTATTCCTAATGCTTGTACATACTTTATACCGGAACCTGGAATAAACATGAAGTTTTAGATCTTATTTAGATTGTCTCCTTCAGGGTTTTATCATTAAGTTTCTCATTTGATCACTGGGAGTTGGTATCGATCCTATACATTCCAAAAGCATATATCATACCCAAGTATTGATCATAAACTTTCCAGAAGCATATATCAAAACATACAAATTTAGTCAAGCTTCCAAAGTAAGATGACCGTGCACGGAATTTGATTCCTAATATCTCATGAGTTAACTCATGTCTTCCGATTCTGTTAATGAACTTGTATGATCCCTTTGAGAGATCGTATTACTCATAAGCCCTTGTATGCACACCATCTCATCGGTGTATAGACCTCGATTAGATTATCAACATATCGATCTGCCAAATGTACATACTCAAACATAAAAATAACACATCTGTCTCTGATCAGAGGATGCGTGCCTATATAATGACAATATACAACATAGTTCTTATTATCTTGATCTCATTAAGTCAACTCTTTGACCTAACTTATCTAACACCTCCGAATCTCTATTCCTATGTAGAGGACCTGCATCAAGAGGTCGGTTAGATATCAACCCATGAGAGAAAGGATTGCCGCCTCCTACTCAGACTAGAGATCATCTCTTATTAATCATTTGACAGTGCTTTATGAGTCCTCAATCTAACTCTTTTGGTATTCATCCAAGCACTAGCCTCTATGATTCAACAATTGAATCAACAACTGTATGCTCATCAAGATGGACATGGTAAATAACCTTATTTGTACTAAGGGACCTATTGTGCAAATTAGTTATTCTTCATTTGAGACCAGGGAATGATATTTGCAATAACATTTATTACATAATGGCTTGTCGTGGGCTTGCATGTCAAACAACGGGAAGCAAATAAGAAGCCCGGTCAAATGAAGAAGATAAGCTTTTACTAGGGTTTGACTGGTCAAACCTCTATTTGACCAGTCAAACCAAGGTTTTTAAAAAAATAGTAAATAGTAATTAATAATTAAAAAATTAAATAAATAGATAAATACATATTATCAATAATTTAATAAATAACTTAATACTATAAATATTATTTTTTATTTAGTTAAATAAGTGGATATATAAATAATATGGGTATATTTTTCCTATTTAATTAATAAATTTTTTAGTTTTACTAAATTTATTTTTATTTTATATTAATAATATAAAATTAATACAATATTTATAAAGTATGAAATACACAAGAAATAATAAAGAATAAAATTAAAATATAGTGTGCAAGTATACCAATAGAGTCCCAAAAACATACTCTTTGTATATTAACTCCAATTTTAATGAAATCACTTTTATATTAGATAATTTTACAAAAATAAACTTTAAAGTGAGTACACCTAATTTTTGAATTCATATGGCCAAGTTAAGAGATTCGAAAGTTTGACTTTATGACTTTGTTGGTTTTGAGATGTATTTGCATTTATTAAATAAATAAATTTAAATCATATTTTTATATTTTCTACTAATTTGTATAAATACTTTAAAAAAGTAATTAATTCAATTGAAGTTAGGAATAATTAAATAAATAAATGAAGAAGATTTATTTACATATAATACATATATACAAAGGGGGCCAAATGCTAAAACTCACATATTTAATTCTACGATATTTTTATATTTTTTAATAAGAAGTATTAGTTATAAAACTAAGTTCAAAAGTGAGTTTGGTCAATTTAGAGTTTTCTGTAAATAGTTACCGAACCTTGAAAATTAGTTTTTACAGATTTTTTTGGTTCAATGTAATTATTTATTTTTACATTAAATATTTTTCTGATATTTTTATAAATTAATATATTATTATAAACAACTTTCAAGAAGGACATATTTTTATTTGGAATTATTTGAATGATAATTAAAACATGTAAACATTTGTACAATGTGAAAAATGTGTAAATGTACATCGATGCTCTTTATTTCTTATATTTCTTATAGATTAGGATCCTTATCTCCCCCTACTTATTTATTTTGTTGATCAAGTAAATATTGACCTGATCTCGATGTTATAATCAGTATGTACATATTTACATATCTACATCCTTCTTTCTTTTATTTTTCTATTTTTCTTTATTTTTTGGATAAAATAAGTGTTAAATATATATAATATTAATAAATAAGGTTGGAATGTAAATTAGTGAGAATTAATTAATATTTACATGCATGCCAATGATTTTAGATAAAATGAAAGATTAAAGGAGCTGAATCATGAATTCAATCAGCCGACCTCCTCCTCACCTTGGAACTTCGGGCCTCACCTCCTATCAACAAGGTAATCTCTCCGGAAACTAGTTCTAGGGGTTATGATGCGGTGAGAGTGGATCAGGGTTCGCTAGAGATGAAGATGAACAATTTATAGTAGAGGCCAAGAGGGTGGTTTTCAACTTAGAGTTTCACACAAATCGAGGGGTGTCGAACGGAGGTAGGGCTAGGGAATGATGTGGGTTTTTTGTGCGAAGACAATTGTTGAAGATGATTAGCTAAAAAGAATAGTGGATCAGGCGGCAAAATCGGTGAAGATGGGTTGATGCCCAACTCTGATAGCCTAAGGGCGTAGAGGGGGCTATTGATTGGGGCATAGAGGGAGAAATCAAGAGGTCTTTCTTACATAAAAAATAGAGAAACAAGGTTGACGTCAAGAAGGATTCATGTATTTCTTCATAAAACTTAGACATATCATGGTTTTTTACATGATTTAACTTATGGTTCAACAGGTCAGTTATGCATTGTATTTCCATGACGTCTCCTTTGCCAAATGTCGATTATGGTGCCCAACAATGTGCCTTTGCAATATTCTGGCAGTGGTGAAATATCAGGAAATCCTTGGAGTAGAGGAATGAAGTTCTACACTTGTTACTAAAATAACTACAACTTCTTTCACTGGGTGGAAGCTAAACTTTCGGATTAGTCTTCCAACACGAATCGGACGATGGCGTTAATATCTCATAAAATTGTTGAAATACAGAAGCATTTAAGGAATATGAATGCTATAATGAAAGCTAATAGTAATATGTTTAATGGTTGGTGTAGCTACGAATGTGTATATGAAGAAGGATTTATAAAGACCGTTTGCATACATGTTTGGAAGAAATAGGGATTTGTGATTGGATTCGGCATGTTCAAAGTCTTCTTGTCTTTATCATATACCAGATAGTATAAGATTATGATACAAAAACCTGATGGAATTAATTCAAAAAAGATAGCTCCAAATAATTTCATAACATTTCAACTAGATTTGAGAGTTTATTATAAATATTTTAAATAAATTGAACATTTGATTCAAGATTTTTTGTCACAAACAAAACTTATGTTTAAAGCCACAAAAACTCTCTAAAGGTGTATATGTATACACATTGCCATTCTCTATCCATATGGTATCTCTTGCGCATGAAAGAATTGTTATTTCCATAAGTACCAATCAATTACAGATATGACAGTTAACTTTTGAAAGAATTGGAAGTAACAAATTAAATGAGAAAGTATTGGACTATGTACTATATTGTTCTCATACATGTAACATCTATTGCTATCTACACATGAAACGATTCAAAAAAACCTCCAAGGACCTTGAAATGATCTGCCCAAAAAAGTACCATCTTCCTTGTATGTTGTGCGCACATAAAGCCACATGAATCAAAATCGAATTATAGGAATTGACCATTGAGATACCATAAATACCTTAATCTAAGGTCATTGTAGACCATCTTCTAGTGTGTCCACTAGTCGGTTTACCTTTTTAGGATATCCGTGCCTTTTTTGGATGTTATCTCCTTGCCATGGTTTTTTTGTGCACGCCACCGGTTGCTTCCTTGATGCGACTCCACGACATGGTCACATGTAAAGCATTTAAAAATAGTTACAGCTAATGAAATTCCATATTAATGTCAATTTTAATCAAAATAACTTCTTTGAATGCAAACCTTCTACTTTCTAGAGAAATACCATCTTTGGAGGTTTGCACATATTGTTGGGTTTGGGACTGATGCACCATCGGTGCTAGATTAATTAGATATTTACATGTGTTCTTGTGATGGCCAGCTGATCCACGATGGGAGCATATGTGGGGAGATCTCTCTTTCTTTACCACATCATCCTTCAATTGACTTTGGTTCTTCTTCTATCCCCATGCAGGTCATTTGGTATGCAGAGCACAGACCACATATGGCAGCTTAACTATAGCCCGAAAGTCCTTGTTAGGCAATGATGCTACGTCAAATTCATAGCACTTCTTGTACATTTCCTAGTTATAGTAGGGAGAGATGTAATACTCCTGCTTTACCCCTCACATGTTGCTAAGGACTGCAGTTGCATGCCTGCTAGGGAACCCACATATCTTCCATCTATTGCTTATGTGATTGGACGTCAACCATGAACCTTCCGTAAGGTGGCTTTAACATCATGAGCCCTAGGCCCGATCCTTTTCATGGATTACTATCCCAAATAACCTAATAGATTTGGGATTAACTCGAGCCCTTGACCACATCCTAAAATTCTTAAGCCCATATTAACTAGTAAAAACCCTAAATACTTAAAAGCAACTACTCCACTTTGTAATTACTAGATGTGTTACTATGTCTAGGTGTTACAATCAACCTCACTTATATTCACAACATCCTTGTTGTGCGATGGTCCATGACCTATTCTCAGTAACAATGATGGTTGTATCTCTTAGGTATCCCTTTCTTCTAAACTCTCAGGTAGGGGTGGCTCCGCCTCTTGGGTATCCCTTTCCACTATTGGAAAGATCTTGGCTCCGATACCATCTATAACATACTAGACCCTAGGCCCGATCCATTATCAAGGATTACTATCCCAAACAACCTATTGGACTTGGGACCAACTAGAGCCCTTGACTACAACCAAAATGCTTAAGCTCATGTTGGCTAGTAGTAGTCCCAACTACTTAAAAGCTATTACCCATTTTGTGATTACTAGATGTAGTACTATGTTTAGGTGTTATGTCCCAGACCCTATGATCGATTTGTTGTCAAGGATTACTATTCCAAACAACCTATTGAACTTGGGTCCAACTGGAACTCTTGACCACAACCTAAAATTCTTAAGCCCATGTTGAATAGTAATAGACCCAACCACTTAAAAGCTCTACCCCACTTTATGATTACTATATGTGGTACTATATTTGGGTGTTACAATCATCCCCACTTATATTTACAACGTCCTCGTTGCATAATGGTGCATAACCAATTCCTAGTATCAATAGAGGTTGCATCTCTTGGGTAGCCATTTCCTCCTAACTTTATGGTAGGGGTGGCTCCACCTCTTTGGTAACCATTTCCACTATATAGGGAATCTATTCTGATATCATATGTAATGTCTTAGTCCATGGGTCCAATCCGTTATCAGGGATTACTATCCCAAACAACTAACTAAACTTTGGCCCAACTGTAGCTCTTGACCACAATCCAAAATGTTTAAGCCCATGTTCACTAGTAGTAGCCCAAACTACTACTACCCCGCTTTGACATTACCAAATGTGGTACTATGATTTGGTGTTACAGACTCTTAGATAACCCTTTTGCGTAAATTGTCTCATCAAGCTCAATATTTTTGCATGACTATATATGAAGACAATCAATGTCCTTGACTTTGTGATGGCAGTTTTCACCTTCGATTCTTTGACGATTTCTTCTAGCATAAGATCGATGCAATGTGCTACACAAGAACTCCAGAATATCCGCGGGTACTTTTTTCAAGAATCTGCCAGTAGCCATACTAGCAGATGCATTGTCTGTCACTACTTGGACTACATTGTCAGGCCCAACTTCCTCAATGGACTTATCCACTAAGGAAGCAATGTACTCTGTTGTATTAGAATTTGCAGACGAGTCAATAGAATTCAGAAAACTAGTTCCAAGCACACAATTGACACAAATATTCATTATGTTGCTTCCTCTCCTATCAATCCATGCCTCTGTCATAATGGAACATCCATAAGTCTTCCTATCATCAAGATGCATATGCAAGAACTCTGTTATTTCATTATCATGTTCCTTCAAAAGAGTTTTTGTAAGCTCATAGTATGTTGTAAACTTGTACGACCTTCCATACTGCCCAATTGCTTCGAACATTCGAAGAAATGAGTCACTTTTGACAACATTAAAAGCAATGTCATTGTCACAGAAGTACTTTGCCATGAATGAATTGACGCATGCACGTTCCTCCTTGGCAAAGGTATCTTTGATTGTGGATGGGCGGAGACTCTTCACTGGCACATCTTTTGCTGAAATTCCCAGCCTTTTCTCTTCCTCTCGTCATCAGACACGTGTTGATTAATCTTGATGGAGACTTGTCCTTGAATGTCTTTCATCCTCGAGATTTTCTCATTCATTTTAACTTTAATTTCTTCCATGTTGTCCATAATTTCTCTCTTTACCTCAGAAAACAACTTGGGACAAGATGTTGTATTTCCTTTAATGTGAGCCAAATGTTGCTTCATGCGATTGATCCCTCATGTCACAACTATCCAAAATAATTGACAAGTAACCATGCTAGGGCTACTCGTATTTCCTAGAAAAGCATCCATCCCGGATCATTGGATACAAGAGGAACAAAAAACTCTGATGTATTAGTATCGCTTCTCTGAATAGAAGGCTCACTTCCAGTGCGTATAAGAAGAACCACTATCAGATGGTAGTCTGTAGGCCATAACTACCTAACATTCAATCATAATTATAAAACATCATCAAGGTAGTCCAATGAAATTATAAAATAAAAAAACTCTCGAAGCAATGATACATATACTAGTCTTAGCTAAAATTAATTTGTATTGAACACCTTTTTCTGTTAGAAATTATGAAATTGATAACGACGTATATGAGGCAACCATTCTGAGAGTAAATATGTGCTCGCTGATCTAGGTACTTAATTTTCACTAACTTTATGATTTTTTAGTGTAATATTAATTTTGAGATCTAAATCCACTTCACACTTACACTCAGCACTCGGAACCTCTCATCGTGGGGACAATGTTAAACAGTTTTATTTCAACCGCTCATGATAAAGAAAGAAAAATCCAGCATATAACAATGGGAAAATGAAAACAGATTTTTTTAGTAAAGCAAATATTAGAGTGGAACTGGAATATTCATCGACGAGAAATGCGAAACAACAGTATTAAACAATTAAACATTATAGTGGAACTGGACTATGCATCAAAGCATATGGTTAGAACAATAATGTGAAACAACCATGTAGAAAACTGTCCTCTAGTGGAGAGAGGAGTAATGGTGCTAACAAAAATTAATTGCAAATTGAAATAACTACTACAATGTTAGTGAAGGACTAAAGCTATATACCTATCATGGAACTGGACTAGGTAAATGTGAAACAAGCATGTTTAGAACAAGCATGTGAAACAATAATACTAATTGAAATATGCATCAAAGTATAAAATAATAACAAAAACTAATAGTATTTTTAAATATTACTACTTGAAATATGCATCAAAGCATCAAAAAATAATACTAACGACCATCATTAATTGGATTTAGTGGTCCATAAATATAGAAAAGGGGACTAGGGTCACCTTCACACAAACACGACGAAGCCAGGAGGGAGAGGAACCTCGTACGGAGGAGAAGGAGGTCGAAGAGCCATGCACAGAGGCATTGGAGGCGGATGAGCCTCTCGCAAGGAGGAGATGGAAGCGGTGGATCCTTGAATGGAGGATCTGGAACCGGTGAAGTGTTACACGGAGGAGCTGGAGGTGGAGGACCCTCACATGGAGGTGGAGGGCTTCTGGGCGGTGATATAGGCACAGCTGGGAGGAAGCAGAGGAGCTAGGAGTCGGGAGGCGGAAGCCCTAATCGGGGTTTTGGGAGAGATGCTCGGGGATTTAGGTTTCTCAGGGTATTGGATTTCTCAGGGATTTGGTTATTTGGGAGAGATGTTCGAGGTTTTATGTGGATTTGGATCCGCCAACCCGGTTGAGCTCAAAGTAGGCACACGGTCTGCATATGCGAATGCACAACCCGCATATGCAGACCACATATGCGCACTTAATGAAGGGATTCATGTATGCAGCACTCTAGGGTATCCGATCACGCATATGCGACCGCTCAAACTGATTTCATGAACGTTGATCCGTACTGCACGATGTTGTACCGTCTCCTCACATGTTGTGTGTATGTGTCATAGATATTTGTGGAATATTTTCTGGCCTTACCCTCGAGACTTGGCGTTATCACAAAGACTCCCTCCAAATTGCTATTCACACACACAATCACGTGGATCTTCGGTATTTGTGTATATAGCCCATGAACATTCATGTATTACATATAGGTCTGGATCAGCTCTACACAAGGTCTAGCATGTGATTGCATGTGCTTTGTATAAAGATTTTTCACTCAAAGCTCCAAAACTATTGATTATTTGCATGCAGATCCTTTCCGAAATGCATTCACGTGTACCTACATATGCTTCCTGGAATTTTTGCGCACATATTTACACGCGGACCCTATAGTTTCTTAATAATTACACTAATACCTTTAAACTATAAAATAAATAAATAAATTTGAAATTAACATAAAATAAAAATACAAAAATATACAAATGTAATAAAAACACCTAAAAATATTTAGTACCATACTCTATATAATATAATATTTGTTTTGAAAATATTATAATTTTCTATTTTTCATAAAAAAAATTAGCTAAAAAATACTATAATCTTTTAAAATCCATAAAAAATAAATACACCTCTAAAAATTAAATAAAAATCATCCTTAGTATATTTTACATTTTTCTAAACAATTAACCAAAAAGAAATTAAAAGTCAAATATTAAAACCCTTAAAAATTCAAATACATAAAAGCTTCTAAAAATCATGACTAATTTTACAAAAATCCTAAAAATACATACAATACCCTGTTTTAAATATATTTTCCTATTATAGATAGTAAAAATAAAATCCAAAGTTGTTTTATTATAGTTTACTTTTTTAAAAAATCCATAATACTTCCTAGTTTTTACTTAAATACATTGTTTTCAAATTGAAAACAATTGAAAAAATCTAAACAAATTCTAAAAGTTACATAAAAATTCCTAAAAATAGTAAAATAATATAAAATATAATAAAAAAATAAAATCAAATACAAAATATAAAACTAATGCATATACTACTTTAATATAGGTATATAAAACATTGAAAACAATACAAAACCTTAAAACAAACTAAAAAATAAAAACAATTAAAAATTATTAAAAATTCAAAAAAAACCTTGTACTTTATATTACTATATCAATTTACACTAGTCTCTACAGTTTGCCTCCATGAGTTCGACACTCTTGTACTTATCATATACATAAGTTTAGGATTCTAAATAAAATCTACAAATCCTTTTCTACGAATTTCATCTGTTCGATTCTGCGATACTACTCTTCTTTTAGAGTAGTAGATCAGGCGACATTTCACCTTTTTTTCTTTCACAACATCATGAGGGGATCTTCAGAGAGTTGGTTGGACATCTTCTTGTGCTTTCTATGAAGTGTTATATCTTATGTTTTTAGCACCAGATATTGATGATCTCCAAGTGGCAGAGGATGCTTGATCACCACCGCTCTTCGATGTTCTCGACGACTGGTGTCATATGGTTTCATCATTTGTTATTTCTTTCCTTTGGGTATTGGGTCTTGCGGACCTTGATGTTCTCGTAGCGATTGCTTTGTGGAACATCCTTGAATAGGGTATCACACCATCATCGTCTCCATGATCCTCACCAACATTTGGAGTTTCTTAGACCATAGGTGTTCCATCATCAATGGTACCATCACTAACTTCAGTAGCCTCAACATCAGTTGTCGTAGGTGTTTCTGCCATGAGTGTACCAGGATCTTGCTCCTGCACATTTCTAGTGCCCAACCATTCCCTTCTTCATGTGCCAAATCCCCACCATCAACAACATCCCCTTCCTTTCCTCTCCCTATAACACCTCCTTCCCAAGGTGAATAAAAAATTCATCATGGAGATCTGGCATACCATGGTCTAATGCTACAATAGACGATTTTCCCTACCCCTCCATTTCATCACCTTTGTTCTATCATTTTGGCCTTGAAAACCCTAGCTAATGCATGTAAATAACATGAATTTGTCTATAATAGCATCCATTAAGGTTTTTAATGCCAAAATTATAGAATAAAGAGAAGAAAAGAAAAAAGAATAAAATATTGCAAATATTTTACGACCCTAACCCTGAGACCAAGTCCAGAATGGAATTGGTCGACAAGGAATAAAGTAGGGGGAGATAAAGGCCAAAACACAATAAATACCTCATTTATTCATGCTTGATTTATGCATTTTTGACACCTATTTTATTCTTCATGATTTATTCATCAAATAAAGAAATTCTAAAAGTTGTAGATAATACAACAACAACAACAAAGTCTTTTCCCACAATTAAGTAGGGTCGGCTACAGGGATTCTTCGCCTCCATTCAGACCTATCTTGGGTCAATCTCGGACTTATATCCAAAAAGCTAAGATCCCTTCGTATAGTCTCTTTCCAACACTTCTTGGGCCGTCCTCACCCTCTCTTAGCCGGCTCAACATCCCAACACTCACATCTCCTAACCGGTGCATCAGTTGACCTTCTTTGCAAATGACCAAACCATCTTAAGCGGTTTTCTCACATCTTATCCTCGATCGGAGCTACACCAACTTTCTTTCTAATTGCATCATTCCGAATCCGATCTTTACGTGTATGTCCACACATCCATCTTAGCATTTTCATTTCTGCTACAGCCATTCTCTGCACATGTCTATGGTTCACAGGCCAACATTCAGAACCATAAAGCATAGCAGGTCTCACGGCTGCTTTGTAAAACTTTCCTTTAATTTTTAAAGGAATTTTCTTATCACAAAGAACAGCGGAGGCTCCTCTCCACTTTAGCCAGCCTGCATTTATTCTGTTAGTAACATCTCCATCAATTTCTCCATCATGTTGCAAAATAGATCCCAGATATCTAAAAGAATCTCTCTTCTAAATGTTATCGTCACCAATCTTCAACTCAATTCCTTCACCATTGCTTCCATCAAAGGTGCATTCCATATATTCCGTCTTAGCCCTACTTATACGAAAGCCTTTAATCTCCAAATGAGGAGGGTTGCGCGTTAGGTAGCCGACAGCCAGCGCAGGAGAGATAAATTTGTAAATAGTATTCTTAAAGTTCTTCTAAGAATACTATTTATGAATTTATCTCGAAACCGTTCGGATCTTTTAAACATGGATTTAAGCAAAAGTTGTAGATAATAATGTAAATAAAAATACAAAATTGACTTTGTACAAAAATAATATACAGTGTACATTTTATATCCAGAACAAAAAGCTAGAAACCAAACATTCACAGACCCATATCTTCCAAATAAAAACTCAAAACATAGAAAAATCTAATTGTATATAACTTTTCATGAGCTATTAAATGGTGGTGGTTTTATATTTTTTGGAGTTATTGTGCAAAAGATAGGTTTTGGGCCCCTACTGTACAAAATACCGATTAAAATATTCAATTTATTCATTACCTATTATTTTTACAAATTCATATTTTTATAATTTTTTAAACATTATTTATAACATAAGTGTACATTAAAATTATAATTAAACCTAAAAGAAAAATGAGAATAAAATAAAACTATGCCAAACCATAGATGAAATACATATGTATATAAATTAAAGGGAACTATATTCTTTAATTATTTTATTCTTTCATATTTTTAGAATATTGTCAATATCATATATATTCTATTAAAAATACACAACAAAAATAAAACTCTTTAAAATACATTAAAATAAAAAGAAGTATACAAAACATAGGCAAAACACCTATAGTACCTATACAAAACATATACCTATTTATTTCAATGTGCAAATAAACTCATAAAAATCAAATAAAAATATATTTAGACTCAAAAAAATAAGTTATAAATATATAAAATAAGAAAATAAAATAATAAAATAAAATATACAAAATAAAAATAAAAATGCATAAAACGTAGGTAAATATACCTGCAAATACACTCATAGAAATTAATTACTAATAAATAAAGACAAAAAATAAATAAAAATCATATTAAAATGCTACATAAAATAATAAACATTTTTTATTTTATACTCAAAAAATAATAAAATCATTTACTATTTTAAATTAATTATTTTCAAATAAAATCCTCTGTTTTGTCCTTTAGCGGCCTACGTGGACCAATCCGCGCGCGGCCTTCGTTGACCTCTGGTCAACTGTCCCATCTGCTGCTCTGAGTCGTCATACCTGTTGAATCCATGATTTTCTTGCATTTTTGGTGGGCGTCTCGTCCATCGATCGAACTCGCTTCCTTCACAAGAATTATTCCTGGTTCATTGTATAATCACGCCAACATCTTAGATTGCTTTGTACATACGCCTGATCAATCGATAATCGTCGGTTAATAAGGATGCCCAGTTAGGTTTATAAATAACCCAGCTCCCCCTCCTTCGCAAATTTGGTCTGTTTTCCTTCTCCTCCCTTCCTCGTATTCGGTCCTGGAGGCTTCCTCGTGCCAGGGGGAGGTTTTTGGCGCCTTGAATCGGTCGGAGGAGGTGGGAGCTGCACCCACGGCGGAGCTCCGGTGACGCCACGCTCCCTGGTTCCCACTAGGTATTAGAGCCCCTCTTTCTTGCTTTATTAGGTAGATTTTTATTCCAGCATCTATTTCCCGCATTTAGTTTAATCTTTAGCTAAGTAAATCGACGTGAATCAGTTGAGTCGTAGTTCGCCGGAGCGGACTCCCTAACATTCCATTTATCCTCCGACACTCCTACCGCCCCCATATCGTTCCCTATCGCTCTCTCCTTCATCCGCATGCCCCTGATCAACCGGAGCCATCGTGGTTCCGCGAATCGAGGTTCGCCTCCGCCGCTCGTCGGAACCTCGCCACCCACCGTCATTTTTTGCGCAAAAGCTTCAAACCCCAGGTCGAGGGTGAAGCCCTCGAGCCGCGTATTCTTTCTGTGCAGGTTAGGAACCAAATGAAGCCCTCTTGAGCTTGATTGAACCTAAGAAGAGGTTCCTGGAGGTCCTCCCCTTCCTCGAGCTCGCCTGATCGATTGGGACCTCCAGGAGCCAAGCGGAGACCATCAATAGACACGGGGACCTTCCTGGCACGTGTAGAGACCACCAGAGGCGACGGAGGAGGCCGGAGGTGCCGACTATTCACGATCGAAGCTCGCCGCACGTGAGCTTCGTCCCTGTTCTTCCACCTTGCTCCATCATCGTCCGATTAAGATGGAGATCCCAGGCGTAGCAGCAGCCGTATGATGCCAAGCACCAGAGCCGTTAGATCTCAGCTGGAGATCTAATCTCGTGCATCCGACCGCGAACCGGTATCGAGGGTTGGATGGACGCCACGTGGATAAGTGGTTGCATCATCACCGTCCGCCCGCGCCTAAGAGGAGTAATTTACACCTTTAGCCCCTGCCTTCTTGTATTTATTGTTTAGTCCAGTAAATATTGTGTAACGTTTAAAATAAAGTGGATATTTTGTAAAAAGACCCCTAGGTTTCTTGTATTTACATTTAGGTCCAATTCACGTCAGCTCATGTGCGGTCCCACGTGGGTTTGGAAAAATTGCACTAGAACCCCTGTATGTATTTGTATTTCGTAAAGGTCCATTAAATAAAATTTACAGCGTTATATTTTTGTGGAATTTGCATGCAGACCCCTGTACTTCCTGAAATTGTGTTTTGGTCCCTGTACGTGTGAGTCACGTGTAGTCCCACGTGATAGGTTAAATTGCAAGGACCCCCTGGCGGGTTTTGAAATTTGTATTTGGTCCTGAAACTTTATGTTAACGTTCAAAAGTTTTGTATATTTGCACAGAACCCCCTGGACTTTATTTTATTTGCAAAAATACCCCTGCTAGTGTTGGAAGTTTCTTTTTGCTTTCTCTATTTATTGCATGCTTCTACAAAATTCCAAAAATCACCAAAAAAATACTAGAGGTTCCTGTTGTGTTGTCTTATCACACAATAGTTTTATTTTGCATTTTTATTGCATTTTCATATTTATAAAAAATTCAAAAAACATGCATTTTTGCTACTGTTTGCATTACAAAATCATAAAAAAAATATGAAAACTTCTTGAAAAAATCCCAAAAAATATATTTCATGAATTTTAGAGTGTTTTAGTTTCTATCCAAAAATCATTTAAAATTTCAATAGAAAACCCATAAAAATTATAAAACTCCAAAAATCTTCATAAAAATCTTAAAAATTCTAGAAGAATCTTAAAAATCTAATTTTTGTCTCTGAATTTTCTCTGTTCTACTAACTTTATTTTAAAGATAATTTGAGGAATTTTGGACACTATTTAATATTTTTCATCCTCAATTTTATTTCAGCCAGCAATTTATTTCACTATTTACCCGTATTTTTGACTTTAAAAATACCAAAAAATTAGGAAAATCTAGAAAAATCACAAAAACATTAGAAAAATATAAAAATCACAAAAATATTTTATTTATTGTATTTTGAAGTATTTTTCCCCTATTATCATCTGTCTTTTATCTTTCTTTTATTATATATGGCTTTATATCTTATTTCAAAAAGAAAATATAAAAACATAAAATATAAAACAAAAAGAAAACTAAAATTAAAAAATCAAATAAAAAGTATAAAACCAAAAATCAAATAAAAAATTATAAAATAAAAAAACCCACAAAAAGACTTGTGTGCATGCATGACTAGCTTGTATATGAATAATTGTAGGCTACCAGTTTTCTTTTGCTCTCTATGGTTCGACATCTACATATTTACGCATTATGCATCATTATGGTAGAGTTATTAAATTTTAATTCACATTTTTGGGACATAATTGCTTTATTTTGATTATGGGTTAATTGCTGATTGATTGGGATTTATTGAGCGGTCACCGCATCGACTATTGATCCGCCTTGTGGATCAGTACGACCCTTGATTTTTCCCAATCATCAGATGGCGCCGTTGTCAGGGAGCAATGAGCGTAGCTTACTTTAGTTTGTCATGTTGTAAATACTTGCATGATCTTTTGCTAATATTCATGAATTGCCTGTAAATATTTATTGCCTTTGTTTATATTCTATGATTATTTGTGCCAATTCCCTTTTCCTTGCAACTTTGATGCGAGGGTCCACCATGCGAGGACGGTCTTCTAGGAGACTGGTGCAGCCATGCATGAAGGAGGGTCATGCCTGTTTGACTAGTTGGAGCAAGCACCAAGGAAGCAAGAAGAAGGCTTAGCCAGTTTAAAAAAATGTAATTTTATGAGAGAGAGAGAGAGAGACAATTTTGGCATGTAATAATTTGGACTTTGCTCTTCACAACGAGGTCCAGTGCCCGGGTGTCTGTTCACCTGGAGGCCTCGTCGCAGCTTTTTCGTGTTTTCCCGCTTTCTTTTCTTTGTTTCCTGCAGTTTTGAGCTTTCCACCTTTTCTTTATTTTGTTTTGTGTGCATGGAGCCCCTAGACTTAGGTTGCGTGACTCGGTAGCTAGGTCCACACACTAATAAGAATGCATGTTCCTATAGTCTCTTATGTATGGATTTAGTCAAACTTAATTGGTTCTTCATGATTAATAGCAGCTAATGTTTAGGGTGATTTTGTCGCTTGCACACCGTCATGTAGTTAGGTTTAAAAAATCTATTTTGCATATCGCATGGAGAGAGCTGGGATGCACTGTAAGTCCTCTAACTCAGCATGCTTCATTCGGTTTAATGGTGAGATTTTCACCATGGAACCAACTTGCACGGCTTTTCCGCTATCTCTCTCTGATTTTGAGCACCTAGGATCTAAATGAGAATCTACAAAAACGTTAGGCGCTGATATGAAAACAGACTCAAAAAAAGTGAAAACCCAAAAAACTACTACAAGGGGACTACTAAATAAACTTTGACCTTAATTAAAATTTGTAATGGACCATCATTGTACCAGGTTCATAAAGCCCTCATTGTTTTCAGGTACCTTAGGAGGGGGACCAAAACCCTACTCCCATGAGCGAGGCACGTCCCATAAGGAATATAGCCAAAATCCCAGTCTGCAACTACCTTGTGTATCGCCTGGATTTCTGAAGTATTGGCGCTTCTATCGTACGTGACCGAGTAGGGCCTTGTCAGCGATGGTGTTCCTGCCTTGTGTGGAACATCGACATGGTCTGAAGTACTGAGCATAGGCCACACCTTCACGGGGGTGTCCTCTCATCGGTTTGCGTCCGAGTAGGTTCTTGCATGCTCACAGACAATTTCGTACCAAGCGAGAACCAAAGTATTGGTTTCGCCTATCGGCTTCCTCTCTCTATTTCTTTGGCTGAGTAGAGATCCAGGAAGGATTACAAGGACCTCAAAAAGTACAGACTATAGGTTACAAAGGAGGAGGACAAGTATGGTATTCTTTTCTGGCAGTACTCTCTCTCCTATAGGGTTAGCATGCTAAGGACTTGTTAAAAGATATGCCTGAAATAACAACTCTAAAACTGAAAAGATAATAAGTAGCTGAACCTTTATGGCTTCACATGGCGTGAGTTGGTGAACCCGATTTTGTATTGCATTTGTATGGATCTAGATTAAGGTACAAAGATCAAGTCCCGCGCCTTTGTGCAAATTTTATTGTATCATTCTCCTTCGACCCCCCGCTCAGTCGAGCCTTTCTACTGTTTTACACTCTTTGTTTTTATTCCTCGTTGACCATCGTATCTTTCTTCCAACATACAATCCTCCTTCTGCTTTGCGAAGTCGATCTATGGATGGTTTTTGTCGGGCTCCCATCGATACCTACATCAATTACATAGACTCAACTTTGCCAATAAATTCGAGGCGATTCCCGAGAACCCGATCCGGACTTTGCGGATCGATCTGTAGACTCCTCGTCTTCTACCTTTTGTTTGACCACCTAACAAACTGTGATCACTTTTGTCCCACTTTCGCCTTTGTGAGCGGAAGTTGACCACAGTCCATATCTTTTTCCATTCATAACATGCTGGGATTGACCTTGATTCCAGATCCATCATGACAACTGAATAATATTGCAAGTGGTATGATTAGGATTCTGTCATTCTGTAGATAGAAGACAGACCAAGCCCTGGATTCTAATCCGGAATTCATTTCGTCAGACTCAGACTCTGACATGGCTCCTCAAGGAAAGGGCAAGGGTCAACAGCCACCCCATCCAGAAGGACAGGTGCCTGATCAGAATCAGGTTAATGCACAACTGTTGACATCCATCCAAGCTATCCAACAGCAGCTGGCATAGCATGCCCTAGCACAGACTGCTTTCCAAGAGATGTTGAATGATGTAATGAACAGACCTGGCGGTGGATGAGGATGATGAGGAGGTGGTACTCCTCCGGATGATGAGGAAGAATCGGAACAAGGGAGATCCAAACCTATACTGAAGGAGACCTATAATCCTGGAGACAACCAGATGACCGAGTGGATCCTCATTCCACCGGTGCATGCTCACTTTGAGCTGAAGCCCCAGTTCCTCGCTCTTCTTCCATCTTTCCATAGAAACACCAGTGAAGAGCCGTACATCCACCTACAGTAGTTCTCACGCATCTGCCGTGCTACTCAATACCCCAACGTCCCTTCGGACGTTGTCAAAATGATGGCATTCCCCTTCAGCCTGCAAGACAAGGCCCTTTATTGGGTCAACCATATGGGGAAGGTTGTGTCAACCTAGGAGGAACTGAAGTCAGCTTTCCTGCACAAGTTTTACCCTCTCGGTCGGCTCAACCAGATGCGAGCACGAATCAACAACTTCTCCCAGTAAGCCCATGAATCTATCCACGAAGCGTGGGAAAGGTTTACAGATCTGCAGGAGAAATGCCCTCATCACGAGATTCCGAAGACCAGCCTGGTCCAACATTTCTTTGGGGGCCTGACTATTAAAAGCCAAAAGCTCGTTGACACAACATGTGGGGGTTCACACTTTAACAAGGATGAAGACATAGTCTGGCAGATATTCGAAGAAATGGCCGAGGGAGAGGCTGCCCTCTCTTCATCAAAGGCATACCAAAAGCAGCCCTAGATCCTCCAGAAACAAGTACACATGGCAGCGTCCCGTGAGGCGGAGAGAGATGAGAGCTCCAACCTCAGCATCATCGGGGGCCATCTCTCGAAGGTTGATATCATCGAGAAACGATCACAAGAATTAGAAAAACTTGCTGTAATCGAGAAGAGGACTCAAAATCTTGACAAGCTAGATCAGATCCCCGAACAGCTAGAACTCCTGGTGGGAACCATCAACTCTGTCCAGTCGGCAGCACCATTAGAAGCTCCAGCTGAGAAGAAGGATGATCTACCACCGCCACATCAGCCTCAGCCAAGCCAGCAGCCACCGACGGTCCAGCACGTATACTACGTGCAGACGCCCGACCAGGGCCAGCCGCGGCAGCAGATGGTTGTGTACGAACCAGATTTTGTAACAACATCTGATACAGTCTTCCCACCACCACCCCTGATTCAAGAAGTCAACGGGTTTGGAGCAATGAAGCACAGCCGACCCGTCCCATGGACAACCTCAGGGTCAGCTACCAGCCAACCGGCAATACCACCAACCTCAGGGTGGTCGATTTGGGCAGTCCTCACAGCCGCCGCCACAGTATCAACAGCCTCCCTCATATGCAAATCAATGGAGGCAGAAACAGCATTATCAACAGTCGCAGTAGCGTCAGCCATAGCCTTTTCATCAGTATGCGGCCTCTCCACCTCAGCAGTACCAACAGTATCCCCCTTCCTCTTACCAGCAGCTTCAGCTTCCTGCACCACCCCAACACCACCAACAACAACCTCAGCACCAACACATGCAGCAACAACGTGGTCTGCACGCTGAATCTACTGAGGCAAATCCTGTGAACTCGACCATGGATTGCTTGGCTCAACTCGTCAAAGGGCTAGCAGATATGACCAGGAGGCTCGACGATCTGACCGCCACCAAGACCATTATCCCAACGCAGGTCGAGGCCAACCCTAATAGCTTTAAAAAGAAAGAGCAGGTAGAATGTAATGTCATGTCTGCGTCTGTAGAGTCATAAAATGATATTATTGTTTGTTCCAATGCTGTTACTCTCAGGAGCGGTAGGGCCTTGCCTCCGCCTGCTATCAAGAATGGGGAGAATAAAGAACCAGGTGAATCATCATCTTCTGCATCAGTCGTGCCAGCTATAGGGACGGGTGAGGAGGAATAAGAAGGAGAAGCCATTCCAGCAGTCATGCAACACCAGCACCCTCAGCAAAAACTACAAAAAAATCAGCAAAACTAAAAAGAACAAAAAGAGTTTTGCAGCCGAAGCAAAGCCGCGCCAGCCTCAGAGGAGCAGCCACTTGCAGCCGATCCCTCGCCAGCCGACGGAGCAGACGTCATACTTTTTGCTCACCCATCAGCATCATTATCTCAAGATCCAACTTGTACTCCTTTTTGTAGTAGTCCGGATGTACAACAATTTGTGGGCGATAGTTTTGATGTAAATAAGAACTCTACTCTGCCTATCAGTGATATAAATATTCCTTTTCCTAATGCAATACAAAAATCCAAAAAATTGCAAAAAAAGTGCATTGTCAGATCCTGGAGTTGTGGAAATAATAAATAACTTAACTATTGAGATTCCCTTACTGAAGGCCATGGAATATATGCCAGCTGTGAAGAAAGGTTTGAAAGAAGCATGTATCAGCAAGCGTTGACCTGCACGCAAGAACAAACGCAATCAGTTCGAGAGGCACGTGCTTTCCATGGCCACTGTTGCGGCTATTAGCAATCTCACTTAGAAGAAACAAGACAAAGGAGCACCCCTTATCAGTTGTGAGATATTTGATTAGGTCTTCGAGCGTACTCTCCTTGACAGCGGATCTTCTATCAACCTTTTGTCCTCGTCCCTAATGCAAGAATTTGGGCTAGGTCCGCTCAAGCCAACACAGATGATCCTTCAGTGTGACGCCCTGCCCCGCCGACTACCGAAACTGACGAGACGGGAGCGTCGGACCTACGATCCAAATACGCCCACGATCTATGATACTCAGCAAACCATCTTATGCACATTAGATTAACATTTGAAATATAAATAACAACAGGAGAATAATGTGAAATGGAAAGTAAAATACCCCATCCATTCTCATTGATAATGATAATCAAGTCCATGTCCATAGAAGAGATACATCATGAATCTTAAATTATGTAGAAAAAGCTCTCAACATATCTCACTACAATGTCTCTCAATAATAACATAAAAAGATGCAGAAGTAAATAAGTTACTCTAAATAGGGCGCACCATGTCTAGTGCAAGTATGACGTAGGAAGTGCTGATCTCCTCAAAAGACCGCTACTATAGCGGCTGCTGCTCAGGTATACCTGTTGGGTTCACACGAGGGTAACGTTATGAGCAATTGCCCAGTAACGAGACAAACACTATAATGCCTAATGCAGGGGTAAGAAAAGAATGTATACTCAAATTTATTTAGTGGCACATGCATCTATAAAAAAAATTAGAAAGAACACCAGTCATTCTAATTAACATTGGATCTCATAATTATTTACTTTTATTTATTTATATAATAATCATTTAAGTACAACCACCACAATCTTGATATTTGTATAAATTGATTAGAGTCCACAACGGTATACATTTTCCGACACCCGATCCATAATCATTTCTCGTATTATTTTAGCACATGCGAGTACGCGACTCGCAGGCCTCCGCTACGCGGGAACTTGTTTGTCATCTTGGATAAACCTCCAAGTATTTCAACCCCAAATTCTCCAACTTCAAACCATGTCCCGGAACACCTCTCACAATAATATTACTCGAAATAGAATTTGATGCGGCCACACCCAATTCTACTTTGAGTCCTAATATTGTGTATAAGTGTGAAGCCAAGAACGCCAACCGTTGCCACCTGCCAACTCCGTCGAGCGACTCCGGATATCACCGGGCTGCTAGGTGCAACGTCACCCAACTCGTCCGTTAGGGTCGCGACCTTCAAGGCATCTAATCGGGACCCAAGGGTACATCTCCAATCCCTTGTGGCACCTATCTCAGTCTAGCTATTTACAGTAAAGAAAATACACCCGCAAGACAATGATAACTACAAAAAATCGATGCTCATCATAGTGGAAGATTGAATATTTACTGTAAAGTGCCTCTTGTTGTCCTTGTCGTCAATTATGTCTGATCAATACCATTATCTACTAATGATCGTGGACTATTCGTACTCTGTCTGTATATAAGAATATGAATAATATCTGATATGAATAGAACAACTATCTCTAAAATTGACCAAACATGAATCATGTTTTGGAATGGGTAATCAAATTTTAGTAACATGAAAGATGACCCGAGATAATATCCACTAAGATCAAGATCATTAAAAATTTATAAGATACTCTAATTCACATAATATTTTTCATTCCATTTCCCATTATATGAAACAAAATCCATCTATAACAGGGATAATAGTGAACCACTTCCTTAGTGGTTGGCTCTTCAATTAATCTAACATTAATTAGAAACATGATCGTTAACCTTTTAATAAATGATATTTATCAAAAGATGATATGTTTCAATGAATATATATATATTAAACATATCCCTTATACGTTGGAATGGCATGTGAAACACCTACGGTTATCTAAGGAAAACGTATGGGATTAATCTTGATATTCATGACGGTTACAAATTGATAATAAAAGAAATGTCGGCCAAAGTTACTAAACGAAATAAAATTTGAAATGTGCATAACTTACGCCTGTAGACATCTTTTATAATTTATGCTCTCATAAACTTAAAAAGTATCAAGCATACTCATGCAATTATGAACATTACCCTGTGGCTTTTTATCGACATGCAACAGAAAAGCTTGGGTTGGTAATACGATAGCACACGAACAACAGTACTATTAGAAACCATCAGCATCTACATCTAAACTATTAGCATCTAGATCTTGTCAAAGTTTTTCTCGCCACATTTATACAAATCTTGCTAAAGAATATCTTGCCAACATTTATAAAGATAGTTCAAATATGCAAGTGTATGCTCCAGCGTCATTCCGTGTTGATAATAGAGATTAACTTTGTATGCATAGAGATCTAAACCTTTTAACTTGATAATAGAGATTAACTTTGTATGCATAGAGATCTAAACCTTTTAACCTTTTCATCTCTTTGAGGGCTTTAACCATTTAGTGTCGTAAGTAAAAACCAATCACATATGCAAAAGGGTACAAAAGGTCTTAGGGCTATTTGGATGTCCAAGCACACATAGAGCCGATGAAAAGAAATGAAACCAACAACAAGGAGGAAGGTATTCATTGTTACAACTTGAGATTTATATATAAAGATATCTAAGGATCTAACAATGTTCAAGACATAGTATCAAAATCGTATGAAACCAACAGCAAGAGGAAGGTATAACATTGTTACTAGTATATGAAAAACATCGTAAGAATAACTAAGGCTCTACGCAAGTTCAATCATATATGAGCAAAAATACGTGGAACCCAACAGCAAGAGGGGGGTATTCATCGTTACCTTCGAGGATGTTCCTTCGGGATCTCCTCATACACGGAAATGGTATTTCCATCGCTCAATCGCAGTGCGGAGGCGTGTACCGCGGTGACCTCGAGCTTTCCTACGTGATGGTGATCGCAGATCTTCGAGCGGAGCTCCTTCTCCGACGTCGACGGTGGCCTTCCAATGATGAAATCGAAGAATATGGTGGTGCTCCAAAGAGAGGGAAGGATTGTGGTGGCTAGGGCTTTGAGAGAGTAGCCTATCACCTTCTATTTATAAAGGAAGAAGTGAAAATGAGTGCAATTTCGGATATGGTTCGGATCCATATATGGGTCCCAACTATTTTACTTAAAACATCGATAACTTGAGCTAGGAATATCGGAATTGGGTGTTCTTGGGCTCGTTGGAAAGATATCGACGAGATCTGCGCAATGGCGTGATCATTTGAATTTTTTGGATGTTAAAAAATATTCCATATTTTAGGAAAAAGAAAATACGGGATTTCACATCATAAAAATCTTAAAGGAAGTCTCGTCCTCGAGACGTAGGATTTAACGTGTAAGTTCCTAATGTGGTGTATAATCAAGTATAAAAATCTTAAAGAGAACGAAACCCATAAAAAATAAAGAGGATTGGAATAGGATCTCGTGAACATACCTTCAAAAAGATAGGGGTATTTCTGTCACATATCTGCCTCAGGCTCCCATGTGACCTCCTCAACATTCTAGCTTTGCCACAATATATTAACCAAAGGGATTTCTTTTCGTCGTAACCTCTTGACTGCCCGGTCTAAAATATGCACGGTTGCCTCACGAAAAGACAAATTCAGTTCAACCACGAGGTCCTCATAGCTAATCACATGTCGAGGGTCGCGAATATACTTCCAGAGGTTTGACACATGAAATACATCATGCACGCCTGCCAAGTGAGGGGGGAGTGATACTCGCTATGCTACCTTCCCACTACGAGATAAATTCTCGAAAGGGCCAACGAACCGTGGTGCCGACTTGCCCTTGACACCAAATCCTTGAATACCTTTCATTGGAGATACTTTTAAGAATACAACATCTCCGGCATCAAATTTCAGATCGCGACGTCTCTGATCAGCGTAGCTCTTTTGACGGCTCTGTGCAGTCAATAATTTCTTCCTAGCCATTTCCACAGCTCTTGTTGTGTCCTCAATTATTTGAGTGGAATAAATGCCCTTGTCACCCACTTCCTGTTAACACAAGGGAGTAGTGCATCTTCGCCCATACAATGCCTCGAAAGGTGCCATGCCAATACTAGCATGGTAGCTGTTGTTATAAGTGAACTCCACTAAAGGAAGGTGATCCTTCCAAGATCCTTGCCACTAAATGACACATGTTCTGAGCAGGTCATCAAGAGTCAAAATTGTCCTCTCTGATTGTCCATCCATCTGCGGATGATATGCTGAACTAAGACACATTTTAGTTTTTAAGACCTTCATGAATTCTCCCCAATAATGTGACGCGAAACGAGAGTCCCTATCAGATACAACCTCCTTGGGAATCCCATGCAAGCGAATAACATGTTGAATATATAGTTTGGACATATTCACCGGAGTGTATGTCATGTTCACGGGAATAAAATATGCATGCTTAGTCAACATGTCTACAATAACCCAAATAGCATCATATCCACCTACTGTACGAGGTAAGGATGTCACGAAGTACATAGAGACACTCTCTTGTAACAAGCCTGGAGGATGCTTGTGCTCTGCCTTCACCAATTGGCACGTAAAGCAACGACTGACATGTTCTACAACATCTCTCTTCATCCCTTCCCATCAGAAGTGTTGACGAAGATCTTTATACATCTTGGTGCTTCCTGGATGGATAGATAATCTGGAACAGTGAGCCTCATCTAGGATGTCTCTCCTTAACTCATCATCATCAGGGATACAGACACGGTCTCCCTTCCATAAGATGGAATCACAAACTCTAAATCCATCAAACTCCTCCTTCAGACATCGATGGAACAAGTTTTGTAGTTTCTGATCTGTCTGCTGACCATGCACAAGCTTGTCCCATAATCCACTGTACTTAGCAGGTACAGTTATGACATCTGTAGTACTACCAATGGGTGCCATTCATTGAGTGTTGTCAGCATATCCCAAGTCTGTAGCCATGATGTGGTGCCCTCGGTATATGCTCTAATACTCGAAGCATTTCCTACTACATTTCCCTTACCCCGATGATAAGCGGTCATGCAGTCGTAATCTTTCAACAGTTCCATCTATTGTCTTTGTCTCGTATTCAATTCTCGTTGGTCAAAGATATATTTTGGACTCTTGTGATCTGTAAAAATTTCAAAAGTGACCCCATATAAGTAGTAACATCATATATTCAATGCGAAGACTATAGCTGCCAACTCCAAGTTATGAGTAGGGTAGTTCTGTTCATGGTTCTTTAATTGTCGCGATGCATATGTCACAACCTGACCATGTTGCATCAACACTGCTCCTAACCCTCCTTTGATGCATCAGTATACATCGTAAAATCTAAAGTTCCTGGAGGGTGAGAATCGGGGCATTGGTCAATCTCTCTTTCAACATACGAAAGCTCAGCTCACACTTGTCGCTCCAAATGAAAGGGACATCTTTCTATGTCAGACGAGTAAGTGGTAAATCTAGCTGCGAGAAGCCCCTAACAAAACGTCTGTCGTAGCCAGCAAGGCCTAAGAAACTGCGTATCTCGGTAACTATCTTGGACTGCTCCCAGGACATTATTGCCTCTATCTTGGCTGTATAACCTGCCACACCTGTCCCCAAAATTACATGACCAAGGAAGGCTACTTCGGTAAGCCAAAATTCACACTTGTTTTATTTGCATACAATTTGCGTTCTCTGAGTATCTCAAGAATAGTATGAAGGTGCTGCTCATGCTCATCACGTGAGTAGTTGAAGATAACATCAATGAATACTACCACAAAACGATCTAAGTATGGATAGAAAATTCTATTCATCATATCCATGAACGCGGCAGGTGCGTTCGTGAGTCCAAACGGCATGACCACAAACTCATAATGGTTGCATCTGGTGTAAAAAGCATATTTAAGCACCTCTGTGTCCTTAATTATCAATTGATGATAACCCGATCGTAGATTAATCTTTGAGAATACCGTTTCACCTTGCAACTGATCGAAAAGATCATCTATTCGTGGAAGTGGATAACGGTTCTTTACCGTTCTTTTATTCAATTGCATGTAGTCGATGTACAAACGCATAGACCCATCCTTCATATTTACGAAGAGGACCGGCGCCCGCTAAGGTGATGTATTGGGAAGGATGAATCCTTTTTTTTAACAACTCTTACAGTTGTACTTTGAGCTCCCTGAATTCGGCTGGTGCCATTCGGTATGGAGGTATGGAAATGGGTTGTATATCGGGTATCAAGGTGATCTCGAACTCGATCTCCCTCCTTGGTGGCACTCTAGGTAACTCCTCTGGAAATACATCAGGAAAATAACGCACAACTCTAACATCTTCAATCATGCGATCCTGGGCAGGTAACTCCACAGTATAAGCGAGAATATGCAATCCTGATCGAGTAAGTGGTGGGCCTTCAATGCTGATACATATAAGACTTCACTATCTAGGGTACGTCCATCAAACTGAAAGGTAGGTATGCCTGGGAGACGGAACACTACCGTCTTCTCAAAGCAATCAAGGCATGTAAGGATATACCATGCACTGAAATCATACCTCGCACTACAGTTCCTGAGGTGTGGGCCTGCTCCTGTGTGATTGCATTCAATTGTCCCTGCTGGTGTGATGGGGCGATAGAACCTGCAACACTGAAGGTTGGTCATGGTGGAGGACGTTGAGAGCCTCGATCTCCATGACGAGAAGCTGATCCATGTGATTGTGCGAGTGATAAAGTTGATCGTACACTTGGTTGATGACTGCCTAAGCTGCTAGTAAGTAAGGCACACTTGGCCTTGAAATGGCCCGGTTGTTGGCAGTGGAAACACCTACGATCTCCTGACTGAGAAAATGAGCCTCTCGAGACAAGGCTAGCACCTCTTGTCTTGTGACCCCGCGAGTGTGTCGAAGAGCGGAAGGAAGTAGTATCACGACTTGCCAAGCCCTACCTCAAAATAAGCGTAGGAGCAAATCTGCTAGTGGTAGGAGTGGTAGCTACTAGGTGGAAACGATGCTCTCTACGAGCTCTGTAGAAATCTCGACGAACAGACGGACTGAGGTGATTGGAAAGACAATGGACTTCTTAAACATGACTGTAACTATTCTCCTTAACTAATGCTAAAATTAGATAGCTTTGTCGCTATATTTATATTTCAAATCCCGATGATAATCTAATATGCAAAGGATAGAATGGAGTATCGGGCTCTGATACCATCTGTGACGCCCCGCCCCGCCGACTACCGAAACTGACGAGACGGGAGCGTCGGACCTACGATCCAAATACGCCCACGATCTATGATACTCAGCAAACCATCTTATGCACATTAGATTAACATTTGAAATATAAATAACAACAGGAGAATAATGTGAAATGGAAAGTAAAATACCCCATCCATTCTCATTGATAATGATAATCAAGTCCATGTCCATAGAAGAGATACATCATGAATCTTAAATTATGTAGAAAAAGCTCTCAACATATCTCATTACAATGTCTCTCAATAATAACATAAAAAGATGCAGAAGTAAATAAGTTACTCTAAATAGGGCACACCATGTTTAGTGCAAGTATGACGTAGGAAGTGCTGATCTCCTCAAAAGACCGCTACTATAGCGGCTGCTGCTCAGGTATACCTGTTGTGTTCACACGAGGGTAACGTTATGAGCAATTGCCTAGTAACGAGACAAACACTATAATGCCTAATGCAGGGGTAAGAAAAGAATGTATACTCAAATTTATTTAGTGGCACATGCATCTATAAAAAAAATTAGAAAGAACACCAGTCATTCTAATTAACATTGGATCTCATAATTATTTACTTTTATTTATTTATATAATAATCATTTAAGTACAACCACCACAATCTTGATATTTGTATAAATTGATTAGAGTCCACAACGGTATACATTTTCCGACACCCGATCCATAATCATTTCTCGTATTATTTTAGCACATGCGAGTACGCGACTCGCAGGCCTCCGCTACGCGGGAACTTGTTTGTCATCTTGGATAAACCTCCAAGTATTTCAACCCCAAATTCTCCAACTTCAAACCATGTCCCGGAACACCTCTCACAATAATATTACTCGAAATAGAATTTGATGCGGCCACACCCAATTCTACTTTGAGTCCTAATATTGTGTATAAGTGTGAAGCCAAGAACGCCAACCGTTGCCACCTGCCAACTCCGTCGAGCGACTCCGGATATCACCGGGCTGCTAGGTGCAACGTCACCCAACTCGTCCGTTAGGGTCGCGACCTTCAAGGCATCTAATCGGGACCCAAGGGTACATCTCCAATCCCTTGTGGCACCTATCTCAGTCTAGCTATTTACAGTAAAGAAAATACACCCGCAAGACAATGATAACTACAAAAAATCGATGCCTCATCATAGTGGAAGATTGAATATTTACTGTAAAGTGCCTCTTGTTGTCCTTGTCGTCAATTATGTCTGATCAATACCATTATCTACTAATGATCGTGGACTATTCGTACTCTGTCTGTATATAAGAATATGAATAATATCTGATATGAATAGAACAACTATCTCTAAAATTGACCAAACATGAATCATGTTTTGGAATGGGTAATCAAATTTTAGTAACATGAAAGATGACCCGAGATAATATCCACTAAGATCAAGATCATTAAAAATTTATAAGATACTCTAATTCACATAATATTTTTCATTCCATTTCCCATTATATGAAACAAAATCCATCTATAACAGGGATAATAGTGAACCACTTCCTTAGTGGTTGGCTCTTCAATTAATCTAACATTAATTAGAAACATGATCGTTAACCTTTTAATAAATGATATTTATCAAAAGATGATATGTTTCAATGAATATATATATATTAAACATATCCCTTATACGTTGGAATGGCATGTGAAACACCTACGGTTATCTAAGGAAAACGTATGGGATTAATCTTGATATTCATGACGGTTACAAATTGATAATAAAAGAAATGTCGGCCAAAGTTACTAAACGAAATAAAATTTGAAATGTGCATAACTTACGCCTGTAGACATCTTTTATAATTTATGCTCTCATAAACTTAAAAAGTATCAAGCATACTCATGCAATTATGAACATTACCCTGTGGCTTTTTATCGACATGCAACAGAAAAGCTTGGGTTGGTAATACGATAGCACACGAACAACAGTACTATTAGAAACCATCAGCATCTACATCTAAACTATTAGCATCTAGATCTTGTCAAAGTTTTTCTCGCCACATTTATACAAATCTTGCTAAAGAATATCTTGCCAACATTTATAAAGATAGTTCAAATATGCAAGTGTATGCTCCAGCGTCATTCCGTGTTGATAATAGAGATTAACTTTGTATGCATAGAGATCTAAACCTTTTAACTTGATAATAGAGATTAACTTTGTATGCATAGAGATCTAAACCTTTTAACCTTTTCATCTCTTTGAGGGCTTTAACCATTTAGTGTCGTAAGTAAAAACCAATCACATATGCAAAAGGGTACAAAAGGTCTTAGGGCTATTTGGATGTCCAAGCACACATAGAGCCGATGAAAAGAAATGAAACCAACAACAAGGAGGAAGGTATTCATTGTTACAACTTGAGATTTATATATAAAGATATCTAAGGATCTAACAATGTTCAAGACATAGTATCAAAATCGTATGAAACCAACAGCAAGAGGAAGGTATAACATTGTTACTAGTATATGAAAAACATCGTAAGAATAACTAAGGCTCTACGCAAGTTCAATCATATATGAGCAAAAATACGTGGAACCCAACAGCAAGAGGGGGGTATTCATCGTTACCTTCGAGGATGTTCCT
This sequence comes from Ottelia alismoides, assembly GCA_037367405.1. Lineage (NCBI taxonomy): Eukaryota > Viridiplantae > Streptophyta > Magnoliopsida > Alismatales > Hydrocharitaceae > Ottelia > Ottelia alismoides. The sequence continues at coordinate 1,047,056 of JAZKJV010002102.1, forward strand.
TCGGGATCTCCTCATACACGGAAATGGTATTTCCATCGCTCAATCGCAGTGCGGAGGCGTGTACCGCGGTGACCTCGAGCTTTCCTACGTGATGGTGATCGCAGATCTTCGAGCGGAGCTCCTTCTCCGACGTCGACGGTGGCCTTCCAATGATGAAATCGAAGAATATGGTGGTGCTCCAAAGAGAGGGAAGGATTGTGGTGGCTAGGGCTTTGAGAGAGTAGCCTATCACCTTCTATTTATAAAGGAAGAAGTGAAAATGAGTGCAATTTCGGATATGGTTCGGATCCATATATGGGTCCCAACTATTTTACTTAAAACATCGATAACTTGAGCTAGGAATATCGGAATTGGGTGTTCTTGGGCTCGTTGGAAAGATATCGACGAGATCTGCGCAATGGCGTGATCATTTGAATTTTTTGGATGTTAAAAAATATTCCATATTTTAGGAAAAAGAAAATATGGGATTTCACATCATAAAAATCTTAAAGGAAGTCTCGTCCTCGAGACGTAGGATTTAACGTGTAAGTTCCTAATGTGGTGTATAATCAAGTATAAAAATCTTAAAGAGAACGAAACCCATAAAAAATAAAGAGGATTGGAATAGGATCTCGTGAACATACCTTCAAAAAGATAGGGGTATTTCTGTCACATATCTGCCTCAGGCTCCCATGTGACCTCCTCAACATTCTAGCTTTGCCACAATATATTAACCAAAGGGATTTCTTTTCGTCGTAACCTCTTGACTGCCCGGTCTAAAATATGCACGGTTGCCTCACGAAAAGACAAATTCAGTTCAACCACGAGGTCCTCATAGCTAATCACATGTCGAGGGTCGCGAATATACTTCCAGAGGTTTGACACATGAAATACATCATGCACGCCTGCCAAGTGAGGGGGGAGTGATACTCGCTATGCTACCTTCCCACTACGAGATAAATTCTCGAAAGGGCCAACGAACCGTGGTGCCGACTTGCCCTTGACACCAAATCCTTGAATACCTTTCATTGGAGATACTTTTAAGAATACAACATCTCCGGCATCAAATTTCAGATCGCGACGTCTCTGATCAGCGTAGCTCTTTTGACGGCTCTGTGCAGTCAATAATTTCTTCCTAGCCATTTCCACAGCTCTTGTTGTGTCCTCAATTATTTGAGTGGAATAAATGCCCTTGTCACCCACTTCCTGTTAACACAAGGGAGTAGTGCATCTTCGCCCATACAATGCCTCGAAAGGTGCCATGCCAATACTAGCATGGTAGCTGTTGTTATAAGTGAACTCCACTAAAGGAAGGTGATCCTTCCAAGATCCTTGCCACTAAATGACACATGTTCTGAGCAGGTCATCAAGAGTCAAAATTGTCCTCTCTGATTGTCCATCCATCTGCGGATGATATGCTGAACTAAGACACATTTTAGTTTTTAAGACCTTCATGAATTCTCCCCAATAATGTGACGCGAAACGAGAGTCCCTATCAGATACAACCTCCTTGGGAATCCCATGCAAGCGAATAACATGTTGAATATATAGTTTGGACATATTCACCGGAGTGTATGTCATGTTCACGGGAATAAAATGTGCATGCTTAGTCAACATGTCTACAATAACCCAAATAGCATCATATCCACCTACTGTACGAGGTAAGGATGTCACGAAGTACATAGAGACACTCTCTTGTAACAAGCCTGGAGGATGCTTGTGCTCTGCCTTCACCAATTGGCACGTAAAGCAACGACTGACATGTTCTACAACATCTCTCTTCATCCCTTCCCATCAGAAGTGTTGACGAAGATCTTTATACATCTTGGTGCTTCCTGGATGGATAGATAATCTGGAACAGTGAGCCTCATCTAGGATGTCTCTCCTTAACTCATCATCATCAGGGATACAGACACGGTCTCCCTTCCATAAGATGGAATCACAAACTCTAAATCCATCAAACTCCTCCTTCAGACATCGATGGAACAAGTTTTGTAGTTTCTGATCTGTCTGCTGACCATGCACAAGCTTGTCCCATAATCCACTGTACTTAGCAGGTACAGTTACGACATCTGTAGTACTACCAATGGGTGCCATTCATTGAGTGTTGTCAGCATATCCCAAGTCTGTAGCCATGATGTGGTGCCCTCGGTATATGCTCTAATACTCGAAGCATTTCCTACTACATTTCCCTTACCCCGATGATAAGCGGTCATGCAGTCGTAATCTTTCAACAGTTCCATCTATTGTCTTTGTCTCGTATTCAATTCTCGTTGGTCAAAGATATATTTTGGACTCTTGTGATCTGTAAAAATTTCAAAAGTGACCCCATATAAGTAGTAACATCATATCTTCAATGCGAAGACTATAGCTGCCAACTCCAAGTTATGAGTAGGGTAGTTCTGTTCATGGTTCTTTAATTGTCGCGATGCATATGTCACAACCTGACCATGTTGCATCAACACTGCTCCTAACCCTCCTTTGATGCATCAGTATACATCGTAAAATCTAAAGTTCCTGGAGGGTGAGAATCGGGGCATTGGTCAATCTCTCTTTCAACATACGAAAGCTCAGCTCACACTTGTCGCTCCAAATGAAAGGGACATCTTTCTATGTCAGACGAGTAAGTGGTAAATCTAGCTGCGAGAAGCCCCTAACAAAACGTCTGTCGTAGCCAGCAAGGCCTAAGAAACTGCATATCTCGGTAACTATCTTGGACTGCTCCCAGGACATTATTGCCTCTATCTTGGCTGTATAACCTGCCACACCTGTCCCCAAAATTACATGACCAAGGAAGGCTACTTCGGTAAGCCAAAATTCACACTTGTTTTATTTGCATACAATTTGCGTTCTCTGAGTATCTCAAGAATAGTATGAAGGTGCTGCTCATGCTCATCACGTGAGTAGTTGAAGATAACATCAATGAATACTACCACAAAACGATCTAAGTATGGATAGAAAATTCTATTCATCATATCCATGAACGCGGCAGGTGCGTTCGTGAGTCCAAACAGCATGACCACAAACTCATAATGGTTGCATCTGGTGTAAAAAGCATATTTAAGCACCTCTGTGTCCTTAATTATCAATTGATGATAACCCGATCGTAGATTAATCTTTGAGAATACCGTTTCACTTTGCAACTGATCGAAAAGATCATCTATTCGTGGAAGTGGATAACGGTTCTTTACCGTTCTTTTATTCAATTGCATGTAGTCGATGTACAAACGCATAGACCCATCCTTCATATTTACGAAGAGGACCGGCGCCCGCTAAGGTGATGTATTGGGAAGGATGAATCCTTTTTTTTAACAACTCTTACAGTTGTACTTTGAGCTCCCTGAATTCGGCTGGTGCCATTCGGTATGGAGGTATGGAAATGGGTTGTATATCGGGTATCAAGGTGATCTCGAACTCGATCTCCCTCCTTGGTGGCACTCTAGGTAACTCCTCTGGAAATACATCAGGAAAATAACGCACAACTCTAACATCTTCAATCATGCGATCCTGGGCAGGTAACTCCACAGTATAAGCGAGAATATGCAATCCTGATCGAGTAAGTGGTGGGCCTTCAATGCTGATACATATAAGACTTCACTATCTAGGGTACGTCCATCAAACTGAAAGGTAGGTATGCCTGGGAGACGGAACACTACCGTCTTCTCAAAGCAATCAAGGCATGTAAGGATATACCATGCACTGAAATCATACCTCGCACTACAGTTCCTGAGGTGTGGGCCTGCTCCTGTGTGATTGCATTCAATTGTCCCTGCTGGTGTGATGGGGCGATAGAACCTGCAACACTGAAGGTTGGTCATGGTGGAGGACGTTGAGAGCCTCGATCTCCATGACGAGAAGCTGATCCATGTGATTGTGCGAGTGATAAAGTTGATCGTACACTTGGTTGATGACTGCCTAAGCTGCTAGTAAGTAAGGCACACTTGGCCTTGAAATGGCCCGGTTGTTGGCAGTGGAAACACCTACGATCTCCTGACTGAGAAAATGAGCCTCTCGAGACAAGGCTAGCACCTCTTGTCTTGTGACCCCGCGAGTGTGTCGAAGAGCGGAAGGAAGTAGTATCACGACTTGCCAAGCCCTGCCTCAAAATAAGCGTAGGAGCAAATCTGCTAGTGGTAGGAGTGGTAGCTACTAGGTGGAAACGATGCTCTCTACGAGCTCTGTAGAAATCTCGACGAACAGACGGACTGAGGTGATTGGAAAGACAATGGACTTCTTAAACATGACTGTAACTATTCTCCTTAACTAATGCTAAAATTAGATAGCTTTGTCGCTATATTTATATTTCAAATCCCGATGATAATCTAATATGCAAAGGATAGAATGGAGTATCGGGCTCTGATACCATCTGTGACGCCCCGCCCCGCCGACTACCGAAACTGACGAGACGGGAGCGTCGGACCTACGATCCAAATACGCCCACGATCTATGATACTCAGCAAACCATCTTATGCACATTAGATTAACATTTGAAATATAAATAACAACAGGAGAATAATGTGAAATGGAAAGTAAAATACCCCATCCATTCTCATTGATAATGATAATCAAGTCCATGTCCATAGAAGAGATACATCATGAATCTTAAATTATGTAGAAAAAGCTCTCAACATATCTCACTACAATGTCTCTCAATAATAACATAAAAAGATGCAGAAGTAAATAAGTTACTCTAAATAGGGCACACCATGTCTAGTGCAAGTATGACGTAGGAAGTGCTGATCTCCTCAAAAGACCGCTACTATAGCGGCTGCTGCTCAGGTATACCTGTTGGGTTCACACGAGGGTAACGTTATGAGCAATTGCCCAGTAACGAGACAAACACTATAATGCCTAATGCAGGGGTAAGAAAAGAATGTATACTCAAATTTATTTAGTGGCACATGCATCTATAAAAAAAATTAGAAAGAACACCAGTCATTCTAATTAACATTGGATCTCATAATTATTTACTTTTATTTATTTATATAATAATCATTTAAGTACAACCACCACAATCTTGATATTTGTATAAATTGATTAGAGTCCACAACGGTATACATTTTCCGACACCCGATCCATAATCATTTCTCGTATTATTTTAGCACATGCGAGTACGCGACTCGCAGGCCTCCGCTACGCGGGAACTTGTTTGTCATCTTGGATAAACCTCCAAGTATTTCAACCCCAAATTCTCCAACTTCAAACCATGTCCCGGAACACCTCTCACAATAATATTACTCGAAATAGAATTTGATGCGGCCACACCCAATTCTACTTTGAGTCCTAATATTGTGTATAAGTGTGAAGCCAAGAACGCCAACCGTTGCCACCTGCCAACTCCGTCGAGCGACTCCGGATATCACCGGGCTGCTAGGTGCAACGTCACCCAACTCGTCCGTTAGGGTTGCGACCTTCAAGGCATCTAATCGGGACCCAAGGGTACATCTCCAATCCCTTGTGGCACCTATCTCAGTCTAGCTATTTACAGTAAAGAAAATACACCCGCAAGACAATGATAACTACAAAAAATCGATGCCTCATCATAGTGGAAGATTGAATATTTACTGTAAAGTGCCTCTTGTTGTCCTTGTCGTCAATTATGTCTGATCAATACCATTATCTACTAATGATCGTGGACTATTCGTACTCTGTCTGTATATAAGAATATGAATAATATCTGATATGAATAGAACAACTATCTCTAAAATTGACCAAACATGAATCATGTTTTGGAATGGGTAATCAAATTTTAGTAACATGAAAGATGACCCGAGATAATATCCACTAAGATCAAGATCATTAAAAATTTATAAGATACTCTAATTCACATAATATTTTTCATTACATTTCCCATTATATGAAACAAAATCCATCTATAACAGGGATAATAGTGAACCACTTCCTTAGTGGTTGGCTCTTCAATTAATCTAACATTAATTAGAAACATGATCGTTAACCTTTTAATAAATGATATTTATCAAAAGATGATATGTTTCAATGAATATATATATATTAAACATATCCCTTATACGTTGGAATGGCATGTGAAACACCTACGGTTATCTAAGGAAAACGTATGGGATTAATCTTGATATTCATGACGGTTACAAATTGATAATAAAAGAAATGTCGGCCAAAGTTACTAAACGAAATAAAATTTGAAATGTGCATAACTTACGCCTGTAGACATCTTTTATAATTTATGCTCTCATAAACTTAAAAAGTATCAAGCATACTCATGCAATTATGAACATTACCCTGTGACTTTTTATCGACATGCAACAGAAAAGCTTGGGTTGGTAATACGATAGCACACGAACAACAGTACTATTAGAAACCATCAGCATCTACATCTAAACTATTAGCATCTAGATCTTGTCAAAGTTTTTCTCGCCACATTTATACAAATCTTGCTAAAGAATATCTTGCCAACATTTATAAAGATAGTTCAAATATGCAAGTGTATGCTCCAGCGTCATTCCGTGTTGATAATAGAGATTAACTTTGTATGCATAGAGATCTAAACCTTTTAACTTGATAATAGAGATTAACTTTGTATGCATAGAGATCTAAACCTTTTAACCTTTTCATCTCTTTGAGGGCTTTAACCATTTAGTGTCGTAAGTAAAAACCAATCACATATGCAAAAGGGTACAAAAGGTCTTAGGGCTATTTGGATGTCCAAGCACACATAGAGCCGATGAAAAGAAATGAAACCAACAACAAGGAGGAAGGTATTCATTGTTACAACTTGAGATTTATATATAAAGATATCTAAGGATCTAACAATGTTCAAGACATAGTATCAAAATCGTATGAAACCAACAGCAAGAGGAAGGTATAACATTGTTACTAGTATATGAAAAACATCGTAAGAATAACTAAGGCTCTACGCAAGTTCAATCATATATGAGCAAAAATACGTGGAACCCAACAGCAAGAGGGGGGTATTCATCGTTACCTTCGAGGATGTTCCTTCGGGATATCCTCATACACGGAAATGGTATTTCCATCGCTCAATCGCAGTGCGGAGGCGTGTACCGCGGTGACCTCGAGCTTTCCTACGTGATGGTGATCGCAGATCTTCGAGCGGAGCTCCTTCTCCGACGTCGACGGTGGCCTTCCAATGATGAAATCGAAGAAGATGGTGGTGCTCCAAAGAGAGGGAAGGATTGTGGTGGCTAGGGCTTTGAGAGAGTAGCCTATCACCTTCTATTTATAAAGGAAGAAGTGAAAATGAGTGCAATTTCGGATATGGTTCGGATCCATATATGGGTCCCAACTATTTTACTTAAAACATCGATAACTTGAGCTAGGAATATCGGAATTGGGTGTTCTTGGGCTCGTTGGAAAGATATCGACGAGATCTGCGCAATGGCGTGATCATTTGAATTTTTTGGATGTTAAAAAATATTCCATATTTTAGGAAAAAGAAAATACGGGATTTCACATTCAGTTCGCTGACCGATACACCAAGCAACCTAAAGGTCTGATGGAAGATGTTTTGGTGAAGGTGCAGGAGATGCAATTCCCTGTTGATTTCGTGGTCCTCAATATGGACTCACCCGCACCCTTACTCCAGACCCCTATCATCCTTGGCCGACCATTCTTGCGTACCTCATGTGTTGTGGTTGACTATGGGTCCAGCAAGATCACTTTCCGCTCGGACAGTAAGCAGATCACTATAGACATGATCAAAGAGCCGAACGCCACGACTAATGAGAGCCATGCAGTATCAGAAGCAGACTGTGACTTCATTGCAGAGATCAGGGACTCATCACTTTCATTGAATGATTCATGGACCGCAGACTGTGACTTCATTGCAGAGATCAGGGACTCATCACTTTCATTGAATGATTCATGGACCCGAGAAATCCTCACTTTCGAGGAGGACTCGGGAAGCACAGTTGACCTATGCTCCGATGATTCTTAGGAGACAGGCTCTCAGATGCTGGCGCAACTATGTAATTTCAAGAATTCATTCCAGCCCGAACATAATGAGCCTAGTACAGAACCATTCGACACATCATCAGGATCTCAACAGAATACTGAGGATGGTAGCTCCATCCATGAAGTATATCCCACCACCAGTATAGTGTCTGAAGTGACCAACAAGTTGGACAGATCAATACCAGAACTCAAGCCACTTCCTACAGGCATGAAGTATGTTTTCCTTGCGGGTGAAGAACACATGTATCCGATCATCACCAGCAGCAGGCTGAACCCGGATCAGGAATCTTGACTTCTCGAGGTTCTAGAAAAGAACTGCAAGGCACTTGGTTGGTGCGTATCAGATCTCCGTGGGATAAATCCAGCTTTGTGTTCACACCACATTTATCTGGAAGAAGATGCCAAGCCGTCCCGCGAATTCCAAAGAAGGCTGAATCCAAACCTTCGGGACGTCATCATGAAAGAGATCACGAAATGGTGTGATGCAGGCTTTATCTATCCCATCTCCGATTCAAAATGGGTAAGTCTACTGCATGTAGTTCCAAAGAAATCATGGCTTACCGTGGTTACCAATGACAAAGGAGAAGAAATATCCACTCGGCTACCAACATCCTGGCGGGTGTGTGTTGACTACCGCCGTCTTAATGCGGCAACTAAGAAGGACCACTTCCCCTTGCCATTCATTGATCAATTTTTAGAAAGACTAGCAGGCAAGGAGTTCTTGTTCTTTTTGGATGGGTATTCCGGGTACAACCAGTGACAATTGCTCCCGAAGATCAAAAGAAGACTACCTTCACTTGCTCGTTCGGCACCTACGCCTTCAGGAGAATGCCCTTTGGATTATGCAACGCACCTGCGACATTCCAGAGATGCATGCTAGCAGTTTTCGCCGAGATGGTAGGCAGTTTTCTCGAGGTGTTCATGGATGACTTCTCAATCTATGGTGACAGTTTTGATTCTTGTCTTGGGCACCTAGACAGAGTGCTTCAGAAATGTCGTGAAGTCAATTTAGTGCTTTCATGGGAAAAGAACCACTTCATGGTCACCGAAGGAATTGTGCTGGGTCATGTTGTTTCCAAACGTGGCATGGAAGTCGACCCGGCAAAGGTGGATGTTATTGCCAATCTAGAGCTACCTCAATCAGTCAATAATGTAAGGTCATTCCTGGGGCATGTGGGATTTTACAGACGATTCATCAAGGATTTTAGCCGCATCGCCCGACCTTTAACAAAGCTTTTATGCAAGGAAACTGAGTTCAATGTCGATCGTCAGATTCTCCTTGCTTTCAATCAACTGAAGGAGCTTATCACTCAAGATCCAGTCCTACAGCCGTCGGATTGGTCTCTTCCTTTTGAGATCATGACTAATGCATCAGACTTTGCAGTCGGGGCTGTTTTGGGACAGAGAAAAGAAAAAGCGCCCTATGCCATTCACTACGCCAGCAAAACATTAGATGAGGCGCAAAGAAACTACACTGTGACAGAAAAAGAGTTGCTGGACGTGGTTTTCGTCCTAGAAAAGTTCAGATTCTATTTGCTTAGATCAAAGGTTACCATTTTTACAGACCACTCTGCTATCCGGTACCTACAGCAGAAGAAGGATGCCAAGCCTATACTGATTAGATGGATCCTTCTCCTCCAGGAATTTGATTTGGAAATCAAGGACAAGCCTGGAGTTCAGAATGTGGTAGCAAACCATCTCTCCAGAATTGAGCAGCAAGATCCTCCACTGAACAATGCACCTATCATAGAAACCTTTCTAGATGAGTCAATTTTAGCAGTGGATTCCCTCCCTTGGTATGCTGATATAGTCAATCACCTCGCCTCGGGGGTAATACCATCGGATTGGATGAAAAATCAGAAGAACAAATTCATGTCAACCATCTGTTTTTATCAATGGGAAGATCCTCTCTTATTCAGGGAAGGAGCGGATTGCATTTGGCGCAGGTGCATACCTCAGGAGGAGCATTATAGTGTCCTCGAGCACCGTCACTCGCTCGAATCTGGTGGACATCACTCTAGAGACCGTACGACAACTAAAGTACTTCAGTGTGGCTTCTGGTGGCCCACACTATTCAAGGATGCAACAGTATTTGTTAAACGATGTATTGACTATCAGAGATTGAAGGGTACTCTCATAACAAAAGATTCGATGCCTCTGAAGATCATTCAGATAGCAGATGTTTTTGATGCATGGGGCATTGATTTTATGGGGCCTTTCCCTAACAGTCAGGGTTTTGAGCACATCCTTCTTTCCGTAGATTATGTAAGTCGTTGGGTTGAAGCTATTCCCGCTCGAGCCACTGACAGCCAGAAAGTATGCCGATTCTTGAGAGATAACATCATTGCGCGGTTCGGGATTCCGAAGATTCTCATATCAGATGGGGGTAGCCATTTCATCAACAAAGAGGTCAAGAAATTAACGGAGTACGACATCGACCATCGAGTCACATCTCCTTATCATCCTCAGACGAATGGCATGGTCGAATTATCGAACAGAGAAATCAAGACGATCCTTCAGAAACTTGTCAGGCCGGACAGAAAGAACTGGTCTCAACTCTTGGACTCAGTCCTCTGGGCTTATAGAACCGCCTACAAGTCTCCCTTGGGCATGCTGCCCTATAGTCTCGTATATGGGAAGTCGTTCCATCTGCCCGTCGAATTAATTCACAAGTCTTTATAGACAATTAACATGTGCAATTTGGACTCCCAGAAAAGTTGTCAGAAAAGAAAAGATGATCTGAACAGACTCTTGGAGTTCCGAGACTATGCATACGATAACGCATTGATGTACAAGGAAAAGGTGAAATGCTGGCATGACCGGCACATCAGATGAAATACCTTTGAAGTTAGACAGAAGGTATGGTTATTTGATGCAAAGTTACGGATCTTCACAGACAAATTAAAGAGTAAGTGGACAGGTCCATTCCGTGTTCGTGAAGTGCGTGACAATGGAAGTATTGCCATATCAGAATTGTCTCCTGACGCACAACCATTCATCGTCAACGGTCAACTCCTGAAGCCTTACCTCGAGCCTGATACGTTCTTGGTCGTTGTCGACTCCATCCAGCTTCTACACTTTGATGAGATATCCACCACATTGTCAGCATCAGAAGATTCATACGCCGCACCTCAAAAACTGTTCATCTGATTTCTTCTTTTCTTATTTTCTTCTTTTCTTCCTTTCCTTTTCTATCTTCTTTTTCTATCAAAAAAAGGGGTGTCGCCCCTTGCTGACAGTCTTCTATACATAGTATGCACTTTGTCCTAAGTATAGGGGGGTGTGCACCCCGAGTTTCTCTATTCTTTGATCCTCTCCATTATCTCCTCTTCTTGTATATACTTGGGAATATCTTACCCTAAGTATAGGGGAGACAATCTGAGTACGATCTGTTTATTCCCACCCTTGACCCTCCCTGCTTTGTCTACAGTCTGTTATACTTAGGATTATTTGATCCTAAGTCTAGGGGGGATGGTCAACTTCTCATCATTCATTCTTTCCTATATTTATTTATTTATTCATTCATTAGACTTGTCTATACTCAGTACGAATTATGTCTTTTCTTTCCTCTCCAATCTATGAGGATATAGCTCAAGTTAAGTATAGGGGGGTCGTATATATACTATAAGCCATAACTCATACTGTAGATAAAAATACCACCTGGAGCTAAAAGTAATGTTAAAAGTATTTTTATGACGATGATAAAAAATGATTGTGAGCTCCTCAGACTCTTTTTGTTCGTACTGATTAATAAATCAGGGAAAAATGCTTTGAGCAAAATGTTCTCCTTGTGAAAAAGCTTTTGAAAATTTGTTTGAAAAATATTTTGTAAAAAGTGTTCACGCTTTGTAAATAGATTTGTTTGCAAAATTTCTTTTCTTTGAGTGAAATAAAAATGTTTGAAAAGAGGTTTGCAAATGGTTGGGAAAAACAGTTGTAAAATTATTTTGAAAAATCTATCTATACCGTTCGAAAAACCTTTGAAAAATATTTTTCAAATGTGTGCACATGTTTGTAAAAATATGTTTGACTTTATTCTTCAAAATCTTTTGAAAATGACTCTCAAATAAGTCTGAGGAGTATACGTAAAAAAATTTCTTATGCAAAAACAAGCAATAATTCCAAATAAAACTTATAAGAGTCTAAACCATTTTGTACATAAAATGTAGTTTTTCTTTGTATATACTGATTAATAAATCAGGTTAAATATCTTTGCAAAATGATTTGAAAAATGGTGTGAATCGTTTGGAAAACTTTTTGTGAACTGTTTTCAACCTGTGTAAAATCGCTTTGTTTGTAAAATTCTCTTCTTTGTGTGAAATAAAGGATTTGAAAACATATGTGCAAACAGTTTGGAAAATGTTTGTAAAAACTATTGTGGAAAATGTATATACATAGTGTGACAAATCTTTGCAAAATGGCTTTCAAATGTTTGTAAATGCTTGCAAAAATTATTGTGTACTATAGCTTTGAAAATGTTTTCAAATAAAAAATGGACATATCTGTAAAGCATTTAAATAAAAAGTCTTTATAAATTGTATACATATATGTACCTAGAACAAACAGGTTAACACTTGTAAATCTTTAAAATTCTTAAATCTTGTAAAATAAAGCGCCGCGCCCGTGTTAATAGTTGTACATACTTTTTGTGTGCCAAGATTTTTATTTGCAAAAATTCTTTGTGTAAAAAGATTCTTTGATTTTTAAATTTTTTTGTGAAAAAATTACATTATTCATTGTGCATAGCTGTGCATATCATTCATATTCTTTTTAAGTGAGCTTGATGATTGAACTAGTCCAATAAACTCTAAAATTGGAGCTTGGTTGGACCTTACCGCACCTAACTACACTGGAACCTTATGGGAACTAGGTTTAAGGTACTTCAGGTCTATTCAGACTTAATTCTTTCAGACATCAGGACTGGGTTCAAGTCACCTCAACTGACTAAATAAAACTTTTCAAGACACACACATGATTCTTGTTGACCGTGACCTAACTTGTACACTTGCACCTTTCATTTGGCTCAACTCAGTTGGAGTGGTGAGGGGGTTGGACTTGCCAGTCTAAGACGCACACAGGTGGAAACATTCGTCCTCGTCTAGGGAGGGAAGTGCACCCCAACCTGGTCCAGTTTCAATGAAGTCGAATGACAGGAGAGTGTGGATTACAATAAAGCTTCAAAAGAGGGATAGTCCTTCTGGCTCAAGAGGAAAAAGTCCTTATGTAAATGCTGCTGTGAATAGTATTTCAAAAAAAACTCCAAAAAAAGTGGACGGGCTTGAAAATAAAAATAAACGTGCCTGCCAGAGCATTTATATGTGCTGTATAGAAAATAAGCAAGCTTGAGCATCAAAGTTATACCATGTGAGCCTGCAGCTGGATGACTTGACTACACTGATCTTGCATCCCAGATAGGTAGCTACACTGACTACCATCCATTCTCTTCTTCCCCTCCTCCTCTTGAGTCGGATGCCACTTGAACTTAGAAGGGAATACCCCGCTCCTCGACGACAGAGGGCTGGATTTGGGAATCATTGGGTTGTCATTCTGGAGAAGTTAGTTCCTTTGTCATTTCAGTTGGGGAGAGCCACTATCACTTACACTGTACAAGTCAGCTTCATAGTCATAAGGGTTTGCATATGATGTAGGCCAGTTCTGACCAGGCTATTGAGGTGGGTCGAACCGAGTTCTGTGACTCTCGAAGGCTGTTGTATTTTAAAGTTGGTTCCCGACCAAGTTCTACACACATCCACACTCAAGGTCTAACAGAAGCTCCAAATTCTGATTTTGCAAGGACAAGATATTGCACTTAAAGCAATCCTATTCACTCTATCTTTTTCAATCTTCTTTTTCTTTTCTTCTATTTTTTTGTTCTTTTCTGTACTTATTGCATAAGTATTTGCTAGGAACTAGCAAAGGCAAGTATAGGGGTGATGAATATCTATTTCATCACCTTTATTCTATCATTTTGGCCTTGAAAACCCTAGCTAATGCATGTAAATAACATTAATTTTTATATAATAGTATTCATTATTTATTGTATTTCTTGCACATAAAATAAGGTTTTTAATGCCAAAATTATAGAATAAAGAGAAGAAAAGAAAAATGAATAAAATATTGCAAATATTTTACGACACTAACCCCGAGACCAAGTCCAGAATGGAATTGATCGACAAGGAATAAAGTAGGGGGAGATATGGGCCAAAACACAATAAATACCTCGATTATTCATGCTTGATTTATGCATTTTTGACATCTATTTTATTCTTTGTGATTTATTCATCAAATAAAGAAATTTTATACATAAAAGTTGTAGATAATAATGTAAATATAAATACAAAATTGAGTTTGTTCAAAAATAATATACAGTGTACATTTTATACCCAGAATAAAAAGCTAGAAACCAAACATTCACAGACCCATATCTTATAAATAAAAATCAAAACATAGCAAAATTATCTCTAATTGTATATAACTTTTCATGAGCTATTAAATGGTGGTGATTTTTTATTTTTTGGAGTTTTGTGCAAAAGATAGGTTTTGGGCCCCTATTGTACATAATACCGATTAAAATATTCAATTTATTCATTACTTATTATTTTTACAAATTCATATTTTTATAATTTTTTTTAAACATTATTTAAAACATAAGTGTACATTAAAATTAGAATTAAACCTAAAAGAAAAATGAGAATAAAATAAAACTATGCCAAATCATAGATGAAATACCTATGTATATAAATAAAAGGGAACTATATTCTTTAATTATTTTATTCTTTCATATTTTTAGAATATTGTCAATATCATATATATTCTATTAAAAATATACAACAAAAATAAAACTCATTAAAATACATTAAAATAAAAAGAAGTATACAAAACATAGGCAAAACACCTATACCTATACCTATATAAATCATATACCTATTTATTTCAATGTGCAAATAAACTCATAAAAATCAAATAAAAATATATTTAGACTCACAAAAATAAGTTATAAGTATATAAAATAATAAAATAAAATATACAAAATAAAAATAAAAATACATAAAATATAGGTAAATATACATATAAATACACTCATAAAAATTAATTACTAATAAATAAAGCCAAAAAATAAATAAAAATCATATTAAAATACTACATAAAATAGTAAACATTTTTTATTTTATACTCGAAAAATAATAAAATCAATTACTATTTTAAATTAATTATTTTCGAATAAAATCCTCTGTTTTGTCTTTTAGCGGTCGATGTGGACCAATCCATGCGCGGCCTTCGTTGACCTCTGGTCAATTGTCCCATCTGCTGCTCTGAGTCGTCAGATCTGTTGAATCCCCAATTTTCTTGCATGTTTCGTGGGCATCTCATCCGTCGATCGAACTCGCTTCCTTCACAAGAATTGTTCCTGGTTCATTGTACAATCACTCCAACATTTTAGATTGCTTGTACATACGCTTGATTAATCAATAATCACCGGTTAATAAGGGTGTCCAGTTAGGTTTATAAATAACCCATATCCCCCTCCTTCGCAAATTTGGTCAGTTTTCGTTCTCCTCCCTTCCTCGTATTCGGTCCTGGAGGCTTCCTCGTGACAGGGGGAGGTTTTTGGCGCCTTGAATCAATCGGAGGAGGTGGGAACTGCACCCACGGCGGAGCTCCGGTGACGCCACGCTCCCTAGTTCCCACCAGGTATTAGAGCCCCTCTTTCTTGCTTTATTAGGTAGATTTTTATTCCAGCATTTATTTCCCGCAATTAGTTTACTCTTTAGCTAAGTAAATCGACGTGAATCAGTTGAGTCGTAGTTCACCGGAGCTCCGCTCCGGCGACGACTCCCGAACGTTCCAGTTATCCTCCGACACTCGTATCGCCCCCATATCGTTTGCTATCGCTTTCTCCATCATCCGCACGTCCCTGATCAATCGGAGCCCTCATGGTTCCGCGAATCGAGGTTCGCCTCCGCCGCTCGCCGGAACCTCGCCACCCACCGTCATTTTTTGCGCAAAAGCTTCAAACCACTGGTCGAGGGTGAGGCCCTTGAGCCACGTATTCTTTCTGTGCAGGTTAGGAACCAAACAGAGCCCTCTTGGGCTTGATTGAACCTGAGGAGAGGTTCCTGGAGGTCCTCCCCTTCCTCGAGCTCGCCTGATCGATTGGGACCTTCAGGAGCCAAGCGGATACCATCAGTAGACGCGGGGACCTTCCAGGCACGTGTAGAGACCACCGGAGGCGACAGAGGAGGCCGGAGGCACCGGCTATTCACGATCGAAGATCGCCGCGTGCGAGCTTCGTTCCTGTTCTTCCACCTTGCTCCATCACCATCCGATTAAGATGGAGATTCCAGGCGTAGCAGCAGCCGTCGGATGCCAAGCACCAGAGCCGTCAGATCTCAGCTGGAAATCTAATCTCATGCGTCCGACCGCGAACCGGTATCGAGCGTTGGATGGATGCTACGTGGATAAGTGGCTGCATCATCACCGTCCGCCTGCGCCTAAGAGGGGTAATTTACACCTTTAGCCCCTGCCTTCTTGTATTTATTGTTTAGTCCAGTAAATATTGTGTAACGTTTAAAATAAAGTGGATATTTTGTAAAAAGACCCCTAGGTTTCTTGTATTTACATTTAGATCCAATCCACGTCAGCCCACGTGCGGTCCCACGTGGGTTTGGAAAAATTACACTGGAACTCCTGTATGTATTTGTATTTCGTAAAGGTCCATTAAATAAAATTTACATTGTTATATTTTGTGGAATTTTCATGCAGACCCCTGTACTTCCTGAAATTGCGTCTTCGACCCTGTGTGTGAGTCACGTGTAGTCCCACGTGACAGGTTAAATTGCAAGGACCCCGTGGAGGGTTTTGAAATTTGTATTTGGTCTTGAAACTTCATGTTAACTTTCAAAAGTTTGGGTATATTTGCATAGAACCCCCTGGACTTTATTTTATTTGCAAAAATACCCCTGCTAGTGTTGGAATTTTCTTTTTGCTTTCCCTATTTATTGCATGCATCTACAAAATTCCAAAAATCACCAAAAAATACCATAGGTTTCTATTATGTTGTCTTATCACGCCATATTTTTATTTTGCATTTTTATTGCATTTTCATATTTATAAAAATTCAAAAACATGCATTTTTGTTATTGTTTACATTACAAAATCCTAAAAAATATGAAAACTTCTTGAAAAATTCCCAAAAAAATATATTTCGTGAATTTTAGTGTGTTTTAATTTCTACCAAAAGTCATTAAAAATTTCAAAAGAAAACCCATAAAAATTATAAAACTCCAAAAATATTCATAAAAATCTTAAAAATTCTAGAAAAATCCTAAAAATCTAATTTTTGTCTTTAAATTTTCTCATTCTACTAGCTTTATTTTAAAATTAATTTGAGGAATTTTGGACACTATTTAATATATTTCATCCTCATTTTTATTTCGGCCAGCTATTTGTTTCACTGTTTACCGTATTTTTTGACTTTAAAAATACCAAAAAATTAGGAAAAATTTAGAAAAATCACAAAAACATTAGAAAAAATATAAAAATCACAAAATTATTTTATTTATTATATTTTGAAGTATTTTCCCCTATTTTCAACTCTCTTATCTCTCTTTTATTATATATGGCTTTATATCTTATTTCAAAAAGAAAATATAAAAACATAAAATATAAAACAAAAAGGAAACTAAAATTTAAAAACTCAAATAAAAATTATAAACCAAAAATCAAATAAAAAATATAAAATAAAAAAAACCCACAAAAGACTTGTGTGCATACATGACTAGCTTGTATATGAATAATTGTAGGCTACCAGTTTTCTTTTGCTCTCTGTGGTTCGAACTCTACATATTTACGTACTATGCATCATTATGGTAGAGTTAATAAATTTTAATTCACATTTTTTGGACTTAATTGCTTTATTTTGATTGTGGGTTAATTGCTGATTGATTGGGATTTATTGAGCGGTCACCGCATCGACTATTGATCCGCCTTGTGGATCAATACGACCCTTGATTTTCCCAATCATCAATATGCCTCCTTGGCTTGAAAATGTGTGAGAGAGTCGATGCTGATGAAACCAACAATGAGTTCCATGTCTCTTTTTGCATTGAAAATACACATCATGTCTTATTCATTGGAGAGATCTACATGTGTGCTTGCTCTCACCTTTGGATCATTATATCGCAATGATAAGACATTCAAGTTGTCCCAAGGAATAATCTTCGATAGAGACTCAACTAGGTCAAACCAACAAGTGAAGTTCAAATCCATTCCAAGCACCTCCTCCACAAAGTTCACATTTTTCTCTCCCATACTTTCCTTTGTGTCCTTAAAATACCCCCTATGTCTCACATAGATTTTGAGCATACCTTTTTCTATATTGTACCAACCCATCCTACATTCAAGCACAAGGAATGGCATGTTACAAGAGCCAAATACCCTTAAGCCCATGATATCAGAATCACGAGATCAAAACCCTTCATATAACCCATCAGATTTGAAAAACCTAAAATCGATCAATGTGCGTAATCCCTTAATCCTAGAGGAATCATAGAGAAGATATCTCACAGAGTAGGGAAAACCCTAGAATCATCCATAAACCTCCACTAAAGTCATAAAAATGAAAAACCAAAAATTGTAACTAAGTTGGAGTCTACATGTCACTGTAGAGAGGGTCGATGTAATGCAAGGAATCATGGAATGTGCGGAGGTCCATACATTGTTGTGGAAGATATGAGGGAGACGATGGTCGGAAGGGAGTGGAGTGGAGATGATGGTGAGGTTTCTTAGGAGAGAGATGGTGGTTGTCGGGAATTTTTGAAGATAGCACTGCTACCCAAAACTTTTTCTCCCACCACTTCGACGTGTCATGGCACACGGATAGCTTCATCTCCCCTATCCACACGATCACCTTGAGATTCTAAGAGGTTATCATACTTGAATCACATCTAAGCACAGTTAACTCATTCCAAATAGCGGTGGTGTTATGGAGGGGAACAACTACTAACGATGAAACCTTTGATGGGTATAAGTTTGGCCTCAAATTTCAACGATATTCTTCGAAATTTTCATTCTCTAGGTCCCCGAAATCGAAATGCTCCCTTATTTCTTTTTCCATGATTTCAACAAAATATCAGTGAAATGTCAACGAAATTTCATCAAAATTACATGTCATTTCAACGAAACAACAAAAATAAGGGTATCTACCCTTCGATTTCATTAAAAATTACATATATTAATGAATTTTCACTTATTTATTTCTAATGTATTGAGTTGTTAGAGTGCTTTATATTGTTTAAAGAAGTTTCTTTAGTTAATTTCTATATTTTAGGTCTAAATCCAAACCAAATCAATTGGACATAAGATTTAAGAGTTAAATTAAAGTTTTAACTGAAGATCATTATTTTTATTTTTTCTTTATTTTGATTTATATATTTTAATTAGTAGTTATCATACATGCCATCTCATTCTTATTGAAGAGGTGATCACGCATCACTATTCTCTTCATGTTCAAGCGAAGAAAACAATGGCTTCTAGTTACAGTTCCAAATCTCATTCTGATTTTGTGCAACATACTACTTTTTGACTTTGGGACAATTGGATGGAAATTTAATGTAACATATCATACTAATATCTTACTATTAGCAAAAAATCTTTATATCTCATTTATTGAGTTAAAGAATATTAGACATCTTTATTTTTATAAATGAGTTTTCAAGTAATTTCCCCAATTTCCGACCATTTCACCGAAATTCCATCGAAATTCCGCCGAATTTCTAATTCCAGACTTGGCGAAACGAAATCGAAATCCGACATTTAAGGCCTTCGGTATAACTAATAATACTAAAAAGAGAGAGTCACAACTGATATTGCAATCTAAAAGGGGCATAACTGATAAAAATCTAAAAAAATTGAAAAAGAGGTATCTACAACTTGAGAGTATTAACATAAAATAATGTTAGAGACCATAATGCATATTGCTTTCCATATTTGTCAGCAAGCTATAGCCACCTGAGCTTTATCTTCCCAAAAATCGACAAATTTAGCCCTTACTGGTTAACATATCAAAAGAGTTATAGCTGGATTTAGAGCTATATAAACGTTAGCAGTAAGGCTAATCCTCCACAAGATCGATATTCTCAAGGCTTTTCCAGCCATTTTGACACAGATAAGCACTTATTAGGCGGGGAAGTCCCGTGTTTATGCACATGATCCACATTCCATACTAACGATCTTGTACGTTATTCCTGCAAAGCCACAAAAATAAGTCTACCTACTTGAGGTGAACTCTGTTGGACCAGAAACCAACGTGGAAGTTAAATCCAATTCCACCACGACGATTTAGAGATATTTCAGGTAAGGTAACTCTATCTACACTAAAATTTGGGTTGGATCCAATTTCATGAAACCGCCTTTCAAGCGCTAGATATTCTTGTGACAATAGTTTCGATTAGTTGATTTTAATGAAATGTGTAGTGACACTGATATAAGGTGAAGTGAAGAGTATCGAACTCAGGGAGGCTCAAGATTGTGAGAAGCAAGGTTGTGAGAAGAAATCCTAAGGATCCATCTCGGATTTGATCGTTTTTAGTGATATGGTTAATCTCATGTCTCTTCATTGTTTTGTTATTTGAAAATTTTAATTTGGTTTATTTTTTGTATTTTTTATGTGATTTTATGTTTTATTTTTTTTAATAATTTTTAGATGAAAGGAGAAAGGTAATAAAGAAGGAAATGATACTATATAGTTATGTAATATAAACTATGAGAAAAATGAGGTTGTTCTCTCATGGCTACTCCTGACCCATTTTTTATTTTTTGAGAAAATACTATCATGTATTTTCATCAATCATCACTGTATCACTATTTTAGTGTCTTTTCAATTTCATCAGAAATAGAGATTCATGTGCCTTTTATCTAGACTGTCGAATTCTAATGGTCTCAGAATTACTGGAGTTGACCCCGTCTGGATGGAGAAAACAAGAGTCTATTTCTAATGATATTGGAGTAACATAATATAGTGATACTGAGAGTGAAAATACATGGTGGTTTTCCCTAAAAATATAACGAAAATGGGCGGGCTGAGCCCATTTTTCTCCCTGGAGCATACTCATCTCTCTCTCTCTCTCACTTCCTTGGGAACATAAAACCTAAATGCTCCCATCATTTTCCCCCCTTTTTTTATTTTTTTAATGAAACCTTGGTGGTTTTACATCACCGTATATCAACATTGTGTTGTTTCAAATTAACTTAATTTGAGACCTTTATGCCATCAAACCAGACTACCAAATATTAATGGTCTCAGAATTGTTGAAACTAACATTTTTCAGATGGACATGTCGGAAATGTTTGTTTATATGTAATTTGAAACTCATATTCTACTTATTATTCAAAGTAAAACCCTCATAGATTTAATATCAAAAAAATGAAGAAAGAAGATGTGGGAGCATGCTTTTATATGCTCCAAGAGAGTGTATATATATATTATCATATATACATATATGAGGAAAGGGAGCCTACTTTGTGAAGTAGGTAACCTTACCTACTTCACATCTATTTTTTACAATTTTTTATTTTTTTTGAAAAATGCCACCGTGGATTTTCATAATTATATCCCTCTAATATGTCGTTCAAATTTCATCAGAAACGGAGATTCCTACGGCCTTCATCTAGAACATGTAAAATACAGCAAATCTGTGACCGTTAAAAAATGACTGTCTGGATGGAGGCCATAGGAGTCTCTGTTTCTGACGAAATTTGAATAACATATTAGAGGGATATAATTATGAAAACTCATGGTGGCATTTTTGAAATAAAAAATAAAAAATTTTGCAAAAAATGAAATGTGATGTAGGTAAGTTACCTACTTCACAAATTAGGCTCCCTTTCCTCTATATATATATATATATATATATATATATATATATTATAATTAAAGATGAGTATCTGAGTGATGAATTCTATGAGATTTGAAGTGTGTAAGTGTGAAAGAATGTGAGGAAGATTGATTTTTTAATAAACAAAAGAGAAGAATAATACTCGGAAAACAACACAACAAGGATACCAACGTCAAAAAAATGAATAAATGGACTTGACTACAAAGTCTCATGAAAATCATCTCGAAACGACAAGGGAAGAAACCCAATAAAAATATACAAGTTTTTCTCAGCTGATCCTTGCGCGGCGGGGGGGGGGGTTAATTTGTTTAGAGTTTCTGGGCTCCAATACAAATGTCACAATACGTGATCCTGACCACGTACTGTTCCAGCAGAGACATGTACATCTCGCATTCATGCAAACTTCCGAGAGCTTTATCACAATTCCTCCAATCGTTTCAGATTTAACGGTGAGGATTGAATCTTCAGGTGACGACCGTAGACTACAACAGACGTGGCGGAGATCTGGAAACATGGTGTTCTTCGTGGTCTTTCTCTCAGCGCGCTCTT
Organism: Ottelia alismoides; assembly: GCA_037367405.1. Lineage (NCBI taxonomy): Eukaryota > Viridiplantae > Streptophyta > Magnoliopsida > Alismatales > Hydrocharitaceae > Ottelia > Ottelia alismoides. The sequence continues at coordinate 1,069,429 of JAZKJV010002102.1, forward strand.
GGCGGTGAAGACGAAGGGCTCAGGAAATGCAGAGTTCCTCCCGACCTCAGCTCACCCATTGGTAATTCTCCAGTGGTCAGAAGAGCGGCAAGCCTGTGCAAAGTATTTCAGTTAGAACAAAGAGGTGTGATCTATCTCTAGGTGTTGATCGAAGCATAATGGTGCACTTGGGCGAAGTTGGTCAGGGCCAGAAGGTGCTTATCACCCGAGGTTGCCTGAAGATGGACAGCGACGAATGCGTTTATTCTTCGACGATTCTTGCAGGGCAACTCAGGTCGTATGGAAGTGCCAGATGGCCAAGGACCAAGGCTTGAGATGGGGTCAGTGGACGGTGATCTCTTCGGTGCTGATAAAAGGCGACGCTCCTCCAGATGAAGGCTGTGGTGCTTCAACTTCGATCAGGGCCAGAGAGATGGGTGACCTCTCCTGAAAAGAATGAAAGTACCTCCGTCATTCTCGATGGACAAGACACTTTGAGATCCGGCTGTTATCTGCAAGTCCTATTCTATAGTAAACTTGTTTGAGCCAGAAGCTTTGGAGGGTTCAGATCTGAGTTGGGCGATTGAAGCCTCTGTGCTCCAGATACTCCTCTAGAAACCAAAGAGCTATCTCAACTTGAAATGAAGTGGTCTAAATGGACTTACCAACACGAGAGTTTGATAACAATAAAAAGACAAATATCAGTCAACCATGTCCTTTTATCACTTAATTTTTATTGTATAGTGGTTATCAGTCAAGCATGTCCTTTTATCACTTTGTGCTTAATGTTGCATTCCGGTGTCTACTAAATGGGTGTTTAATTTCATATGTCGCAGTCGGTAGTCTAAGGTTCGCTTTCACATGAAGTTACTACTCATTTTTAATTAGTGTGTGACCACGTCATTTGGATGCCGGAGTCATAGCACTATGAGGGGAGTTTTGAGATATGGTAAATGAAACAGAAATATGATAAACCCCGGAAAATAGAGAATGTTTGGGGACTTTTAGCCGATTGTATAATGCAGAGATGAATTCATGGATAATGAGTGGAAAGACATAACTCGTGCCTTACATCAATGACGAATCCTACATGTGGATAGCGGACTTAAGTTGTTTACAATGAATATCCGCAAGTTATTAATAATTTAAATGATAAATGCAAATGTTGGATGTGTTATCGTGTGTGAAATAAAATATGCCTCGCAGAGGCTCGTTGCACAACGATTGCATGTGTGCCCTGAAAACTCTTACTTACTATTGCTACCCTTACACTAGTTATTAGTGGTATGAAAATTACATAAAAAACAAAAACTAACAACACCAACAAAGACTTTTCCCACATTAAGTAGGGTTGGCTACATGGATTCTTTGCCTCCAATGAGATGTATTTTGGGTTCCTCTCGGCCGGCTCAACATCCCAAAACTCGCATCTTATAATCGGTGCATCGACCAACATCCTCCGCAAATAGCAAAACCATGTTAAATAGTTTTCTCTCATCTTATCCTCTATCTGAGCTACACTTATTTTCCTTCTGATCACATCATTTAGAATTCTATCTTTATCTTTATGACCACACATTCATCGTAGCATTTTCATTTCCACTATTATCATTCTCTAAACATGTTTATGTTTCACAGGCCAACATTCAGATCCGTAGAGCATAGCAGGTCTCACGACTTCTTAGTAAAACTTTCCTTTGATTTCAAAGGAATTTTTTAGTCACAAAGAATACTAATGGCGCATCTCCCTTTTAACCAACATGCATTTATTATATGAGTAGCATCTCCATCGACTTCACCATCATATTGCAAAATAGATCCCAAGTATCAAAAGAAACTTTATTAGAAATGCTATCGTCACCAATCTTCAACTCGATTCCTTCACCATTGCCTCCATCAAATGAGCATTTCATATATTCAGTCTTAACCTGACTTCTATGCAATCCTTTAGTCTTTAAGGCATGTTTGCAAATCTCAAGCTTATCATTTACTCTATCTCTAGTCTCATTAATTAACACAATATCATTAGTAAATAACATACACCAAGATATCTCATCCGGAAGTGTCCAGTCAACTCATCCATAAACAAAGTAAAAAAGAATGAGTTCATAGCTGGACCTTGATGCAGACCAATTAATGCTGATGTCAAAATAGTCAGTCTTTCCAGTCTGGATCCTTAAACAAGATGAATCCCCATAATACATATCCTTTATAAGGTTAATGTATATGACATATACTTGTATATTTTTCAAACTCTCCATAATATCTCCCAGGGGACAAAGTCATAAGCCTTCTTCAAATCAAGAAAAATCATTTGGAGGTTCTTCCTTTTATCTCTATAAATCTCCATTATTTTCCTCAACAAGTGGAGAGCTTCAATAGTTGAGTGATTTGACATGAATCCGAATTGGTTTTCTTTTACTTTGTAAACTTATCTCAACATTATTTTACACATTTTCAATTTTTGTAGTAGATCTCATCGGCCTGATACATATGTAAATTGAACAATTTTGAATGTCTTCGTTATTTTTATAAAGAGGTACAACGATGCTTTTCCTCCATTATTCCTGCATTTTGTGCTTTCCCAACTAAAATTGAATAAATTTATGAGCTGAGTCAAATCACGTTCACATAGAACTCTCCATACTTCTTTATGAATGCCATCAGGTCCTACACCTTCCTGTGGTTTCATAACCTTCAATGCCTCCTCTACTTCCTTCTTTTGTATTCGTCTATAACATGCACAATTAGATTAATAAAAATATCTAAAAACTAACAAAAAGTGAAAAAATAAAAAAAGCGAAGATATCAAAATATTTATGAATATTACAAAAACTTCAATACCTATATTTTACTATATATTAATTATCGGATAGGTTTCAGCCAAATTATTGGGTTCTTAACCTTAATGTCTTAAAGGACCATAAAAATTAAGAATTTAAATAAAATCCATTAAATCTTAAAAATATAAAAAATTGATTCCATTTCATTTACCTATATTTTCATTAAAAATGCATATATGCTTAAATAATATATCAAGACTTTTTCTATCTATTGAACCTGAGTTTCAAACATAAAAAAATGTTTTCTTACATATTTATTCTAAACCAAATAAAAATTCATAGAATTGAAAAAAAATCAAAATTTTAAAATTAGAAAATAAGAAAATATAGATAAATTTTCAAAAAAAATAATACATACCTAGACTTAACTTCACTTAAATATATGTAGCCCATAAAAAGAGTAAAAAATGAAAATAAAAACTTCGAATTTCAAGAACTGAAAAAAAAAATAATTTTCTCTCGAGTATGTTGCATTTATACTCTTACTATTTTCCATTAGTATCATCCATGAGTTTGACACTCCTATATCTATCTACTATAGTATTTTTCGTATTTTTTAATTTAAAAATTAGATCGCTTTTCTTCTAAGTATCCAACTGACTAGAAATTCACTTTTTAACATAACCATATTAAAAGGTATCACTTCCATTGTACATTACGAATATCATTTAGGCATGTATAAATTTATTGGAGGAACGATTTGGAGTGTGCCACAAATGATGTTAAAAAAATTTAACATTTGAACAGATGTAGAATCTTACCTTCATTGCTAAGAAATGCCAATTTCCCATTACTATAGTTTGTGGTATGGAAAGTGATCAAATAGATATCTTTAACTTTGTAAATCACTTTAAGGAAACGAGACCAAGTAGTAGGTAATGGACTGGAAGTGCGAGCAGCAAGTTTTTGAAATGATTGGATAGAAAAAGTAAGGTCTGTAAGAAATAGACCCATAAAGTAGGGGTGTGAAGTTCGTAAAAGCTTTTGATAAGGAAAGTGAGCTTAAACAACTTCAAGTCTAAAATCCCCCATGTATATTGCATTTGGCTCTAGATTGTAACTTCCCAATTAACCAAGCAAGGAAATAGAGACGAATTCTGGCATATTCTATCTCCGCATTCGTTGAACATTGTATGCAACAAACTTTTCATTTGTAAAGTTTTTGGGGCGCGCTGAAATTCTTTGGTTACCATGCTTTTGACAATATACATTATATGCCTGGTAAAATGTCACGATTCAAAGTTTTTATAACCAAAACTATAAAAAATGATGCTGCATATTGTCTCTACAATATGGTTTTTTTTCAATATTTGGACAATTCTTATTTTATTCTTATTGCTTAATAATATTATCCTAAATGAAACTATTACACCTCTTATTTTTCATTAATTCAATCTATATTCAATTTACTTTAGGAAAACATATTTTCGTTGTCACAAAAGCTAGACAATGCAACACCACAAGAAATTTGCATTGTAGGGCAAGCATAAATTATATACAAAAATCGAGGATATAAAACCATATTTCGTAATAGTACCCAACCTAAAAAATGTTGCAATATGGTAATTGATTTCTAATATTTACATCAGTCCTTAAACTGAAATGTCCATCGTCATGACTTTTAGTTCCAAAGCAAAAGGCTCACATTGCCGTATGGGAAAGCCCACGGCCCACGTGTTATTTGGACCGCATCCAAATTAAGTCCATATATTTTCGACAAATAATGAAAATTATTCGTAATGAAATTACCTACTTTTTACTAATATAAATAACAGTTATGAGAAAGTAACCATTGGTAACAGGTCTAAATCCAAAAGCATTTGCACCAACACACGTGTGAATAAGATTGAAAGCCTAAAACAAAACATTGCATGCCCAAAAAATAATATGAAGGCGTCAAGCCTAAGGATGTATTATTGGATCAAATATACCAAACAGTGAAATAGGAAGAACCCCATCTCCAATAATATCCAAGTAAGTTCACTTTATTCATGAGTGGAAAACAAAGATCATGCTAAATCTATACTTATTGATGGGCCAATATCAACTACGAAAATGTCATCTAAGTATAAAACACTATTACATTTTTAATGTAATCTTGTGGCCCTTGATCTGAACTGTTGTTGAAGAAAACTGATCCTTACAATTTTTTGAGTCCGTTCCAACTGGATCTAAAATATTTAAGCTCATATTATTAAGTAATGATCATATGTAATTACAACCTATTCTCGTGCTTTATAATATATACTAGTGTAAAACCCGTGCGTTGCATCGGGACCTTTATTTTTTGGGTTTAATGCGATAATGACTGGAAATGAGTTGATTTGTATTATCATGCTTGATTTCAAGAATGATAGAATATTTGAAGGTAGCCTACAAAAAGAAAAGTGAGAAAAATAAATCTTAAACAGTTCAAAGAGATTGACAAACATATTGTATTACAAATAAATCTAAAACACTTCAGAAGTTGTGACAAATATCTTGTATTACAATAGATTACAAAGGAAGAAATATTATTTTATAGCGAGTGTGTCCCACACCGTGCAAAGTAAATACTTTCTTGACGGCAATAATACGATAACACTGACGACTAAACACAAGAGTTTACATGAAAAGTTGGGTTGGTTGTACAATGCATAACACATATAAAGCTGTGCAAAATATGATCATATCTGTAAAATATTTAAACTTGTTCTTTTAATAACAAAAGATATCAAAGTCTGCTAATCCAACTAGATAAAGTTGGGCAAAGTATGTTCCCGTCTATAAAATATTTACACATATTCTTTTAATAACAAAAAAATCAAAACATGGTAATCAAGCTCATATGTATCTGTTAGGAAGCAGTTGTCAAAAAATATTGTATATCCTATATGGATATGTATGAAGTTCTAAGCACTGTAAAATATGAAATGAGTAAGAAACATAGAAAGTATTAACTGCTCTTGTAAAAAAAGATTATATGAGTGTAGAAAGCAAGAAGCGATGCATACAAAGATGTTGTCAAGTACCCAACATGGGTAAGATGTTAATCTCTTGAACCGAAGTAGCAGTGAAATCTTTTACTCTAACAAATCCATGATTTTTATTTGTTACTCTTACATAAAATATATATCTTTTCCATAAACGTGAATTGACGAGGTTCCCCAGCAGTTTCAATGCATCTTGATACATACATTTTATATAAGAAGTAATATTATTATTAAGAAATTTGTAATTAAAGACACGTCTTATTTTTGTCTATTGTAAGAAAGAGTTAAATTTTTATCTGGCTAAGCAGTTCTTGAAGTTGATGCATTGTCATATCCATTTTTTCTGCAACATCTCGAAAAGTTATGATGTAAATTTCATCTGTGTTACCTCATTCCGCAATCCTAAGTTTCATCCTTAAATGACACCAAAATAAAAATGGATGGTGTTACTATGTCCTCTAACAAATTTCTTGAAATGTTGTAAGCTAGGTTAAAGTGCCAGAAAATGCATGTAGAATATGTTGAATAAGTGCCTAGAGACACATATGGAGTTTTTGGCGGAACAATTCAGGCAGAATCTATTATCAAAAGACAATTGTATGTGGCTAAATATTTTTTGTAACATTCATACCACATCTATCCGTGAAAATTCTAGAAACATGAACTTTAACCCGGTATGTGGTTGCCTACGGAATTTATGAACCATTTTTTTTAAAAAAAATAACATGTAATTATTGTTCTTTATAAGAAGAGTATGAATTTCAGTGATGTTACCTCTATTGGATACTCTAAGTAACGTCAATGAGTTCAGAAAGTATAATAGTAGGTATTTCAACAGACCGTGAGACGGTAGTTTGCGATGCAGAAAGTGAATGAATCTGATTTTCAAATCATGTTGTTATGCAAACCTATAAGATTAGATATACAAGTCATTTAAAAATGAGAAATTTAGAAAATAAATTGAAGGTACCAGCATAAGAGTTCAACATCCTTTTCAAAGTTTAATCTATCAAATAGGAAAATAGAGAATATTGTTGTTGACGATGTGTACGAACCTGTAAAAAATGTATATGATTACATAGGACATGCTAAAGATATATAAAGAAAAATGAAGTTGAGCCATGTCAATACCTTAATAAGTGGATACTGATAAATGAGAATATAAATGGAAATTTGAAATAGCCTCATGAAGATATCCATAACGTGGCAAACATAATAGATCAACTGGGGCATTGAAGACAAAGTTCTAATATTCTCTTCCTTAGGATTTGCTTTAAGTATCCTTAAAAACACGGATACGAATTCGAATAGGATATTTATCGAATCCGAATATGTATCGATTAAAAGTGGACCCGAATTAGCATCAAATAAAGAGTCAATGCAAATATGAATCGAATAAAAAGTGAATACAAATATGGACCCAATAAACATTAAATCCGAATACGGATCGAATAACGACCACATACGAATACGAATTGAATTTTTATCAAAGTTCATAACGATGGTAAAAAAATGATAGTGAAATATAAATAAGTTGCATCATAATAAAAGTCAGCATCGAGATAACATATGTTCTTTATCCGAAGCAAAAAGAGGGATAGGGTTTTGTAACTTTTGTTCGTGCCCATCACCAAATAAATGGAAGTTTATTAATATTATTAATATAGTGCATTATATAATATATAATACTGATATAATAACACGGGTTGTGTCTTATATTACGTTAACTAATATATAAAACAATATTAATGTTGTACTCGGATATGTGGATCCAGATCCGGATAGTCAAGCCATTACCATATCCATATCCGTATCCGAAAAATTTTTACAACCCATATCCATATTCGATCCGTATTCGATTAATATTCGGATACGGATATCGGTATCGGATAATTTTTCGAATATGGTAAGCAGATATTCGGATATATCCGTATCGACTTTCATCATTACGTACCAAACCACTCACATGCGAGTAATGGTACCTAATATATAATCGAATATATATATATATATATATATATTATAAACAAAACATTGGCAATATGAAAAAAAATAATGTTACGGGGCCGTGAACAGTGCCATGTCCACGGCCCTTAATATATTGCATGATGTGAGTACCAAAGATACTCTTCGTAGAGTCAAGAATCATCTTTTAGGACATGACACAGGCACCCCAAAATCAATATTCCTCGCATACATGGCATAACGTTCTCATTTTTCATTCTAAAAACATATAAATAGGATTTTTATACATATTACTTGTTTTGCTTTCATAATTAAGAGTTGAGCTCTCCATAATCAGGAATTACATGCAGAAACTTGATAGCGAATCCGTCTTATATGTATACCTCTGCCGTGACTTTTTTGAGTTAATCTAACCATTTCCACGAGGGTGAATGCATATATTGCATGTGAGGGTAAGATAAAGGGATCATGCATATATGCAAATGCACCAAAAGACTTATTTTAAAAAAGAAGAGAGAAGGAGAGAGTAGAAGAAATATTGACATGATAAACTCGTATCATGGGGGAAGGCATGTGACATCATGGAGGGCGAGGCCGTCGGTGGGGAAGGGAAGGGGAGGAAGCTTTCGACAAACACATGGTAGGAGGTCCTCAATGGTGACCTTTTGCGACCTCGATCAACAACCATGACAAGAGTTGTGTGGCAGTCCTCGGAGGTGATGCCGAGGAGCGCGAGGCCCCCCACCCATCCCATAGAGATAAATGTGGTGATGGATGAGGAGATCGAGATCTAGGGGAAGGGAGAGGGGTCGGGCCGCAGGAGCGGAGGGATAGGTGTTGTAGGGTGAGTGAGGAGGGACGGAGATGGAGATTGAAGATGAGGTGGAAGTAGGGTGGAGCATTGGGCTCGACCCAGCCCAACCAAGGAAAACCGGGTCCGAACCTGTCAATTTTTTGTGGCCTTAGACTGGGTCGAGGCCCGCTTTTTAGCAAATCGAGGATCCGGGCCTGACCCAAGGCCCGTGAGATCGGGTTGATCTCAGCCCACACCTATTTTGATTCCATGATGTTGCACTTTTATTCCAATTTATTGTTATGGATATAATTCATCCATAACACATGAATATTGGATGTATTATGATGATATAATATTACTAATAATGGATGAAGGAAATATTTGATGTATTGTGACTATAAATCTATATCCCCTAATTTTGTTTTAATATGATATTTTGAAATATTAGGGTTCGGGTCCGACCCATTTGTACTTCGAGTTCGGACTCGACTTGGCCCGAGCATGATATTTTTGAAATATGAGGGCCTGAGTCCGGCTAATTTATACATTGAGTTCGGGTCGGAACCAGATTTTGTGGATCAGATCAGGATCGGATCCGGATTGGTCCGACCTAATGCTTCACCCTAGGTGGAAGTAGGTTGGGACACAAAGAGGATGAGGGAGCAATAGAGGAGGCCGAGGGAAGGTTGGATGTCGTCTCGGTGGTTGGTGAGAAGAGGAGACGGGGGCAACAATGGTGGTTGGCTATGAGAATGTAGTGAATGCCATGAAGATTTGACTATGTGGTGATAGGAGGACCTGAGGGGTGTCATGAAGTGGTGTTGTGACTCTTTATGGTGAGAGGACCTGAAGATTTGGTGCGGAAGAGAGGGAAGGAGGATGGGAGGGTTAGGCAGCGAGGGATGAGAGAATGCCATTGCATCTGAGCTTCTCATCAAGGTGGTTGGTGACATTCGTAGGAGAAGAGAATGGGGGAGATGCTGGAAGAGAAATGATGGACACAATTTGTAAATGTAATAAACTTCATAGGATAAAAATGTCAAAATGAATTCCGCTAACGTTAATGTGGTGAGTTGGTGGAAGTTATCAAATTATTACGTGATATAATAGTTAACATCCATTCAGAGTTCTGTGAGTCCGGTAAGGCGGGAGGAGGTGAATTGTGCAATATACAATTATCATAATAATAATATTTATTTAAATATTTATTCACAAATCACATAGAGAGAAGAATATCACACCACAATTGCACAACGACTTTTACATGGAAACACATGCGGGTGAAAAAATGACTCATAACCCTATTCTAGGATTTTCCCTTCGCTACCTCGGTGAAGGTTGTTTCCAATATTCCATTACTACTTTAGAATGAGGTAGCACAACCTCTTGTACAACATGTACCGTTCCTTAGACAACTCTCAAAGGATGATTTTATCGCTCTTTCAAAAAAAAATAATCCGCAACTCGGATACCTATATAAGAATGCGAAAAAGAAATAGTTAAGCAACGAAAATTAAATTCACAAGCTTACATACTTTAAATCTATAATATGCTCGAAAATGATGATGATGATCATAATAGAGCACAGAGAGTAGAAACAACTTTAGTAGAAAATAATTTTGGATTGAAGAGAACTCGAGAGTGCATAAGCACTGTAAGAACTCCAATATCTGACAAAACGATCATTCTTTTGCTTTCTTTTGAGAGTAGAGGGTGTTTGTCTTGGTTGTATGTCTCCAACAATAAGTCATAGGGCCCCTTATATAGGTCTCAAAAGAGGCGTTGGGATCCAATAATAGAAAGTCCCATATTTTGATTTTCAAAAATCATGAAATGAACGATCATATTTGACCGTTGGTCTAAAATTCAAAAATTGATCGATCATGTGGTTTAAAAGGATGGTCGATCATGGTTGATCGATCATGAAAAATAAAATGACCGATATATGTAATCGATCATGGGTGTCAAGGTGATCGATCATATGCCAAACTTTTGAGTAAAATTGATGATTCTACCTTAAGTTGCTTGCTAATCAAGAATATGCAAAAACTATATGACTGTTTCATCAAAAAAAACTATATATATGTCACATCAACGTCCAAAGTCTTTAAAATTGAGATTTTGGAAATGAATCTTTCTTTGATTCCTTCATCACTCTGATTCTAAATCGGTGAACCTTCAATCATAGTCTTTCAGAGCTACTTTTAGGTTTTGAGTCGGCTTCTAATTTTCTACACTTTTTATCAATGAGCTTCTACCTAAAAAGTTAACCAGGCTACAAAATAAATATACAATCAAGTCATTAGCAAAATCTAAATCATTAACAAGTTCTACATGTAATTCAGAACTATGAATGATTCAAAGTGTAACTATGAAAGTATAGAAGGCTATTGATGTAAAAATCCCACATAAATAGCATGAAATTTTTTTCTAGGATTCCCTTCTACATTATTTGTTTTCTTCTATAACTGTCACATGGATTATGCTTTAATGATTTATATTTATTTCTATATATATCGAAATATATGTAAAAAAATTGTTGATTCAGTAGTGAGAAATAATTTGGAAATCGACTATATATTACAATGAACTATTATATATATTACAATGAACTATTTGTTGCAAAATTACTCTTGCAATTTTAAACTTACCATGCATTCATATCTATCTCATTGATGATGAATCAAATTGAGCAATCTTTAGCCTTCTTCTATTTTTTCTAAATATAATTTCTTCTAGAAATAATTATGACTAGCGAAGAGGAGAAAACCATTGCCTTATGAAGTTCAAGTTATTTATTGTGAACTTCAAGTAGAAAATTAATTTCGCAATGAACACGTAATGTATGTTATAATATTTAATATATTTTTGTAATAAATAAATATATAAGTTGTGGAATTACTACTTGATAGCTTGAGCTTAGACATTTTGAGTGGTTGTCAACGGATTCATTTTGATCAGGGCCCAACAAGTTGTCATGGTCATATTTAGTAGATAACAATTCAAGGGTCTAATCTCAGGATGTTACAAATGGTATCACAGCCAGGTCCCCTTTGGCGGAAAGGGCTACTCGAAGGGACCTAAGACGAGAGCGTGCAATCACCACTATCACTGGGAATAAGTGATGTGTCATATCGCTACGAGGACATTGTGAATATAAGTAGGGAAGGTTGTAACAACGCAACGCAAACATAGTCCCACATCAACAACTCACAAAGTATAGGAGTGGTTAATAAGAGCGGGGATTTACTAGTCGAAAATTTGACCTAAAGCTTTTTGGGTGGTTGCCAACGGAACTACCTGACCCGAACCCAACAAATTGTCAAGATCATTTTTCCTCGATAACATTCCGAAGACCTAAAACTTGGACGGTACAATCAGAGAACAAAGTCACTCCTTCAAGATGTGTAAACTCTTCCATGCCACCAACTCCCCATCATAGAAACTAAGGAACCTTCCATACAATTCAACCTTCCAATACATATAGGGCACGACATTAGCACCCTCGCCTCTTCCTTAGAAAATCCATGTGCACATATAGTAGTATCACTACAAAAAGGGCATATGGTGATGACGATCTTTCAAGAGATGGGAGAGCACATGTGCTTTCTCATGTTCGGGCGAGCACCTGGCCAACAACCATACTCGTCTGTTCCCTCGCCCCTTTGTAAATCAGATGTGGTTAGAGTTGACACCTTAGAATTCAATGGGCAAGCACATGGTCTGCACACTTGTTCATCCATTGTGCTCGACCATTTGAATTTCGACTCGGCGGCTCGTGGCATGATAATTTTGTCAAGTGAGTACTAGGGCAAGCACGTGGCGTGTGCATGATGTCCTTGCCCACGTATGTAAATAGAATGATCTGAGGTATTTATATCTATTCATTTCAACTTGAGCCCCGAAAATCCTCCCTCTAACGACCCTTCCTCCGTATGCACTCCCTCAGACGTCCAACGTTCTGGCCTCATCTGACCACGCGCACGCCTTCCTTGAAGTATCTCACTATATCCTCTCTCTTCAGATTCATTATTTTGTTGAATACTCATGTTTTACGTATTCAAGATTTTTAATAGAATAATCATGTTTATTTGTGTTTTTAATATATAAAATTGTTGCGTATATATGTATCATTTGTAGTAGATTAATATGTATATTTTATTAGATCGGTGATTGTAGTATAATATAGATGAACTTATTCATGCATGGAAGGTGTACGATGAAATGTCACAATCAGTTTCATGTTTAGAATTGTATAAGATATTTGAAAATTAAATATATGTCATTTTAGTGATCGTTAGAATGCCTTGTTGGTGATAGAAAAATGACTAAACCTGAGAGATAGTATTACCATGTCATGATTGTGCTTTATTATGCATAAATAACTTAGGGTATAATTTAGGAGTTACTTGTCAATTAGGATTAGTTTACTTGACACTGTCAGTATATGAGAGAGGGAGAATATGCATATATGTTTCCTTTAGCATGGGAATGTTGGTTATTTTGGTAGATTTGATGTTGATAGGGGTGTACAAGTGTGGATATGTTGCAGAGAGGATACATATGAGGGATGGTATATGAATTCATGGGATGGTTAGATGTTAATAATTAAGATACACTTTCTATTATATGAAATTATTAACTATAATAATTAGGTTATATCATTAAAAATAAACTCAATGATTGTTTTTAAATAATAAAGTAATTAATAAGATTTAATTAAATATATGGATATTCTTCCATTACATAAATTTTCAATACTACTAATAAATTCCTAAAAAGACTAGAAAATACTAAAAATAATTAAATAACAATCTTTTATAGATATATTGAGAGTTTATAATAGAAATAAAAGTAGTACATAACATTAAATTTAAAATGATGAAGATTTCCTTTTAGTCCCGATGTATAAAGTACTTTAAATTTATTCAAATAAATCATAAAACACATTGAAATTATTCATTACTTTTATTTAAGTAAATATTGAAATATATTAAAATATGAATAATAACAAATATAGTTCATAAAGGTTTACATTAAAATATTAAAAAATATTATTAGTTCCCGTAAAATAAAAAAAATAATTATATTTTTAAGTAATAAAACTAGTTATTAAAAGTTAATTAAACATAGGGATATTCTTCCATTACTTAATTTTATAATATTGCTAATTAATTCCAAAAATTACCACAATAACTATTACAATTAATTAGATAACAATCTTTTATAGATGTATTAATATATTATAATAGGAATAAAAGCAGTACATAACACATAACATAAAATGATAAAGATTCCTTTTAATCGCGAAGTATAAAATACCCTTAAATTTATTTAAATAAATCATAAAGTACATTGAAATTATTCATTACATTTATTTAAGTAAATATTAAAACATACTAAAATATGAATAATAATAAATACATTTTGTAATTTTTGCATTAAAGTATTAAAAAATATTATTACTTCTCTAAAACTAAAAAATAACTATATTTATTTTGGTAAGTATTAAAATATATTAAATTATGAAACCTTTTGAATATATACTACTCATAATTTTTATTAAATTAATAAGATCATTTAAAAAATGTAAAATGTTGACATGATTGTTTTTTGTCAATGAGAAAACAATATTTATTCAATTGAGGCAATGCGCCTCTTATTTTTTCTAGTTAAATAACCCTCTTATGATTATCTATCGCATTAAAGTTTAACTAATATGGACCAATACAACACATTAGTTTGTAGTTAGATAGCTAATAGGGTAAAAATATTAAATACCTATGAAATCAAACAAAATAATACACACATAATGTGCCCCTCTACATCGGGTGGTGTGTGGCCATGCACAACGGGAGGCGTGTGCAACACATTGAAAGATTTCATCACTTCCAACATGTTGTATTTTTGTTTTTTCATGAAACTATTGGGCTCACTTTGAGATGAGATATTAATGAGCCGAAAATCGATACGACTAAGGTAAAAATAAATCACAATGTCGTTGTCCTTAATCGATCAATTCGGTCACCGGAAAAATAAATTTTAAACCACTCGGAAAAAGATAAATTAATGAAAACAATGTAAGCGGTCTTTCGCTATTCTTTTTACCTGGTATAGCGACCAGGGTCGAACACAAGGAGCACGTTTGAAAAACTAAGCAGTCAAATTTCAGAAAAGCTAATTTTTTTAATGGTTTTTGGATTTTATATTTTTTTTGTATTTTTTCGAATAAGCACAAAATGCACAAGTGATAAATACACACAACCTATTTTTGGTATTTTTCCAAAATATTCAAAAGTATAAAGAAAACTTCAAAGAAAATATTTTTTTTGTGTTTTATATATTTTAAAATGTTTTTGATAAATTTTTCGCAATTTCTGATGTTTTGTAATTTTATAAAAATAAAACAATGCAAAATAAAGCAAACAACGCACAAACAGGAGTATGTTGCAAGTTAAAAAGTTTTTAAGGTTCAAAACTCCTAGAGATTATTTTTAAATAAACTAGAAAGCAATATCTACAAAAAGAGACCAAAATCACAATTTTTGGATTTTTCTACAATTTTCTACAATTTTTTTTTATTTTTCGTTTTTCACAAAAAATTTTTTGGTTTTTATAAATGAAAAATGCACAAATACATTGGTCAGAAGGTAAAACACATCAAAATACACCTACACTAATTATTTTGGAATTTTTAGATAATTTTTCTAATTTTTATAAATTTTCTAAGTGTAGGCAAGGAAAAAGACAATATTTTTTATTTTTTTTAAATATAATAAACGACAATAAAATGCAGTGAAATTTTTACACAATGATAAAGACTATAACAGGAGTATGCATAATTATTTTGAAAATTTTTCGAATAATAAAAATATTTATTCCATTTAAAGACAACAAGCAGGTTTATAGTCTGGAATACAGGGACTGAATGGTAATTATCTAAAGTTTTTGCATAAAATTATAACATAAATAAAAAAGAGGATGCAAAATATAAATTACCCAGTATGCATGTGCTGGGCATGTGACTTCTGAGCACGGGAGCTTTTTGCAAATCTCAAAACTTCCAAGAACTTTATTGCAATTTCGCCAATGATTTTTTTAATTTTAAAATCCACTAGGGTTCTTCTGTGCACTTCGTATCTTCTCAAGAGGATGGAGTCTTGGTGCCGCCGCCACTTCTTCCTCACGGGCGTGGCTTCAGGCGATCGGCGTGGAGCGGGGGATTGGCGAGCGCGGCCGGTGGTTGCGGAGGCGAGTGACGGCCGCCGCCCACGCGGCGATGGTGGAAGCGTGGCACGGAGCCGCGGAGGCGTGGTAGGCTGGAACTGGCAGGAGGGAGGCCGCGGCCGGGAAGGAGGCTCGCGTGCGCTCCGCAGGCGGCGAATATGCGATTGATGGGAGCGGGGGCCGCCGTGCAGTTGGAGGACGCGGTCGTGGGGCGCTGGCGGCTGCTCCGCCTAGAGGGAGGCGGAGGGCGGAGGCGTAACCTCCACTTGTCTGGCGGGGACAGGGAGGCGCAAACCACAGGGCAGCACCGCCACTGAAGGCGGGTCCTGCGCGGTGGTGCGCTCGAGGGGGGCACAGGAGGGCGGCAGCCGGCTGACACGGGCAGCGCGACCGCCTGGAGGGCGGCGCCTGGAGGCGCGGCCGGCGTGCCGCGCACGGCTCTGGAGGAGAGGCGGCGTCGGGTGAGGTTGACGTCGGGGGGAAGACGACGCGAAGGACGGCGGGGCCGTCGTTGGGCTGAAGGGCGGCGCCGCCGTGCAACGGCTTCAGGAGGAAATGGAGGCAGCGGGGGTGCTGGCGGTGCCGCCCCCTGCTGCTGCTATCTTTTTTTGTTATGTAATTTTTTTATTTGTTTTTATTTTATGTACCCTACAGGAGAGGTTAAGAAAAGCATTTTTTTGTTTTGATTTTTTTTAACAGCAAATGCAAATAGAAGCTAAAAGGATTTTGTTTTTATAATTTTATTTTTTTAATGTTTTCCTGCAAAACAGATTTCTAGATAAAGAAAACAACTATGTATATTATTATTATTATTTATGCACAAATATAGGAACCGTGAATGAAAATGGATCTTAGCGATATGAAAGATAGATCCGTTGCTCCGATCACCGTGCGTGATCGGAGATGGAAGATCGTACGAGGTAGAAATCAAATATGTAGGGGTTGAGATGTGAGATGAGAGATCGGTGTTGGGCGGAAAATATTTTATGGAAATTTTTGTTGATCTTTAAAATCCTAAAAACTAACCAAGTGGATACCTAAAATTACACCTATGATTTACCTATGAATGATGACGAGAAGAAAAATTGGGATCTCACCTTGGGTCGGAAATGCTATTGTGGCCTCGACGAGAACCAATACGCTGTCACCGGACGGCTCGGAGGCTAAGCACCCTTCTTCGACGAGTAGCTTCTCGGAGATCGGGATCCTCTCTCCAAAGATTGATCCAATGTGAATGAGGGTGGATGAGCCCATTAAAAAGAGAAGAAAATCAAAAAAGGAAATTATCTACAAAAAGAAGGTGATTATTGGGTGAATTAATAAAATAATCAATTAAATAAAATAAATAAATAAATAATTTTGAAATAAATAAATTAATTAATTAATTGGAAATTAATTGGCCACCTTAATGGTGGCCATTAAAGGTATGCAATCAAATCTGATATATGTGGCATGTTATAATATCAAATCAATCAAATAAAATCAAATAATTAAAAAAATTCGGAATTAATTTAAATTAATTAATTAATGTTAGGTAATTAAATTTTTTGGTGGTTTTTATTTAAGGAAATTACTGGTATACATATATTATATACATATAATATAATGCACATAGGTGCAAATAAGGAAATAATTTTTACACAAGATTTTTTTTTATTTTAATTTTAATTTTTTTTAATTTTTATTTTTATTGAAAACAATATTTATAATATATACATTAAGTAAAAATAAACATTAATAATTATATACACATATATATGGGTAAACTGCACAATACACCCCAGAAAACCGACTTTTTAACCGTAACTCCAAAAAATACGAAACCACAGCCATTTGAAAGATAATTTAATTTATAGCATTATGGAAGTGAGTTTGGTTCGATTTGAGCTTGTATGGAGCCGGAATTGATGTTTCAATTATCGCATTACGGCTTTTTCTGGGTGTAATTATTTACAATATATACACTATTTTATTTTACAAATATTTTTAGTATTTACAACACAGTTTATTTACAACTTTGATTTACAAAAATAAGTGATTTGAGGTCAAATTATATACAAATAAAATAATGTAAGTTTTAAACAAATATACATGAAAAATATGTACAAGATATTTTTTTGATTTTCTGACAGACAACCTTATCTCCCCCTACTTTATTCCTGGTCGATCAGGTCAAGTCTTGACCTTCTCTCGGGGTTTGGGTCAGTCTGTATTTATTTCATAAATACCTCCTTTTCTTTTTCTTTTCTTCTTTATTCTTTTATTTATTTACAAAAAGTGTTAAAAATGCATAATTAACAAATGCATGCGAAATGGTAATTTTATGAAATTAGTGGTTATTTACAGGTATTTGAGTAAGGAAAAGAGGCTAAAATAAAAGAATAAAGGCGATGAATCGTGGATTCATCATTCCCCTATACTTTACCTTTACTAGTCCCTTAGCAAACACTTATTTGGAAAATAAGTGAAAATAAAAATAAAGAAAAGAAAAAGGAAAGAAGTTAGAACGATGTTGACTTTCAAATTTATCTTCATAAAAATGTAGTCTGGAGCTCTGTCGGACCTTTGGATTATTGGTGTGTCGGAACCTTAATGGGATATGGAATTAAAACCTAACAGCCTCTAAGTTCCATAAGACTCCTATTCAGGTCTCCTCAACAGTTAGATCAGAACAAGTCTACAGACACAAATTCTTATGACTATGAATCTTTTCTTGTACGTGTAAGTGAAATATAGCTCCTCATCTTAGAAGTAACAAAGATTCAGCATCTCTCAGCAAGGTAACTCAAATAACCCGGTCTGACAACTCTTTCCTCGAGGAGCGGGGATATTCCCTTCTAAGTTCAAGTACAACGAGCTCAAGAAGAGGGGATGGAGAAGAGAATGGACGGTAACCAGTGTAGTTACCTATCCTTGGATGCATGACCAGTGTAGCCATGTCACCCGCTGCAAGCTCATAAATATATGACTTTGAAGCTCTTATTCTTTTTTTTTATAGGCATTTTATTTTTCTTTCAGGCCTGTCCACTTTTGGAGATTTTGCTTTTTTTTTGCTTCTTTTTTTTTGAAATATATACAAGGTGCAGCATGTACATAAGGAGTTTTTCTTCTTGAGCCAGTAGACTATCCCTCTTTTGAAGCATTATTGCAACCCCACAGCTCCTGTCTTTAGACCTCAACATCACCAGACTAGGTTGAGACGCACTTCCCTCCCTAGAGGAGGACGAGAGGTTCCGCCTAGATGTACTACCCTCGTATGCTATCCCAAGCCAAAAGATTCTGCTCCCTCACTACCTCATCCATGAAGAGCTCCGTGTAAAGTGCAGTGTCCAAGGTAAGCCACGGTCTGAAAGAATCATGTGTGTGTTGTTAAATGTTCTACTTAGACTCATCAAGATGACATGTGAACATAGTCTTATGGACTCAAAGAATTAAGTCACTAGGACCTTAAAAGTCTTAACTCCAAATCTTATAAGGTTCCTCTGAAATTAAGTGGATTAAGGTCCAACTAAGCTCCATTCTTCAAATTTATTCCAGACTTAGTTTAATAGTCAAAATCATCCTGAAAAATGCTCATGCAAATGCAAATGCAAGAAAATATGTACATGCAAGGAAAAGAAAACAAAATCTTTTTGTGAAATAATTTTCAAAATTTTGAAATTTTTATGGATTTTTTTAAAAATCATACATATGTGAAAAGTTTTTTTTATGCAAAAAGTTAGTAGTATATACAAATATATACAAGAGAGATTTTTTTTAAGTATTTACACAGTGTTTTAGCCATATAAAAATAATATATGAAAGTACGAGTTATGGCTAAAGTATATATACAATATATACGACACGCCCCCTATACTTAGCTCGAACTATGTCCTCATAGTGATCAAAGAGCTGAAAAGAAAGACATAACTCGTGCCACGTATAGAAAAGGGAAAAGAATGGTATACTACAACGACGAATAAAATCAATAGAGGTCGTTGATCCCCCTATACTTAGGATAAAGTAATCCTAAGTATAGCGGACTGTATACAAAGGGAAAACCGAGGAGATGAATATACATAGTCTACCTCCCCTATACTTAGGGTAAAATATCCCTAAGTATAGGCAGCAAAACAGAGGTAAAAAGAATCAAAAGAATAATCAAACGTCTGACACCCCCCTATACTTAGGGTAAAGTACACCCTAAGTATAGCATAATCATAAGATGGAAATGGGGTGTTTAGACAAAAGAATATGTGATATGGACATCTGGATCTATACAGCTGCGAGAGATGATGTCTCGGTTGAGCACTCGGGTAGAAGGTACTAAATAGGTCGTTGTGACCCAAGCGATCAAGCGCGGACGATCAAGAAAAATGAACCACTAATATAGATAAAATCGATCAAAAACGCGATAGCGGTCCTGCTATTGGATTAACCTGGTATAGCGACCAGGGTCGAACTCAAGGAGCACGGGTTGGCCTCAGTGCCACCACGGGCTGGCTCTGCTACTGGACGTCTCGCGGCCTCAGTACCGCGGGCTGGCTCGCCTACTCTGGAGGCATCAGCACCACCTCCTCGAACTGGTGAAGCGGCGGCCTCAGTACCGCCGGTGGAATCAGCGTCCTTGGTGGCATCAGTACCACCGTCATCATCGTGTGCGGCCTCAGTACCGCTCTCCTCCTCCTCCTCATCTGGCACCCTGGGTGGATCCTCGAGTCGTCGCTCAGATGAGGCGCCGCCTGCTGGTGCTCTACCGCTCCTAAGAGTAACAAAATCAGCATCAAACAGATCTGAAGACATATCATCAAATGGATCACTAGGAGTGGCATGCTCAGTGTGAACTACCTGCTCAGACTTCCTCTTGAGGCTATTGGGATTCGGCTCTATCTGTGCAGGGATGGCGGCCTTTCCTCTCACAAGGTCCCGCATCTCCTGGCGGAACTCGTCCATCTCCCGTCTGAAGGTAGCCTGCTGGTCCGTGAGGAGGCGGGCTATGTCATCCAAGGCGGGGCTCTCATGGGAGCCCGATGGGTAGCCTCTCTGGTGCTGAGGCTGCTGGAACTGGTGCTGCTGGTAAGAGGGTTGCTGCTGCTGGTAGGCTCCGCCTGTACAAGGTGAACCTGTCTAGGCTGCTGAAAGGTGCTGGAGCGCTGGGACGAGCTGCTGCTGCCGCCGGTGTTGCCTCGCGACTGAAGACGGGGCTGTGAAGCCGTCTGTGCCTCCTGGAGACACATGAGCTGGGTCTTCATGTCGCTCAGAGTCTGTGCCATCTGTTCCATCTGCGTGATGCTCTGGCACTGCTACTTCTCGATCAGCTCCATCAGGTCCAACTTCTCGCTAATGATGCCCATATCCGCAGCGGACGACTCTGCCTGTGCTGTTGCAACTGAGGAAGAACTGGATGGGCTGGCGTCGACCCGTGCTATCCTCTGGTACTGCACGGGTCCTGGATGCTGCTGGGGTCTCCCCTGTGTGTACAACCGGGTCTGGGACATCACCATGTAATTCTCGGCCATCTCCTCGTAGATGGCCCAGACCTGGTCGTGGTCCTTGGCGAAGTAGGACCCGCCGCAAGAAGCATTCACCAGGCCCTGGAGCTCTGGTGTCAACCCGCTGAAGAAGCTTTGAACAAGGTTCGGCTTCGAGATGTCGTGGTGCGGGCATCGGTCTGTGAGCTCACAGAACTTCTCCCATGCCTCGTGGAATTGCTCATTGGGGAGCATGGAGAAGTTGCTGATCAGGGCCCTCGCTGCATTCGTCCGCCCGAGTGGATAGTACTTGTTCAAGTACTCGGTGCAGAGCTGCTCCCAGGTGTATACAAACTTCCCCAAATGCTTCAGCCAGGTGGCTGCTCTGTCAGCTAAGGAGAAGGGGAAGGCGGTCATCCTGATCGTGTCCTGGTCCACCTGACGGTCGTGGACAGTGCTGCATATCATCAAAAACTCCTGGAGGTGGAGATGGGGCTCCTCTGTTGCGAGTCCGTGGAAGCGGGGGAGTAGCTGCAAAGTGTTCGGGGGGAACTTGAAGTCCCCCACGATCGCTGGAAGTACTACCCAGTGGTGCGTCAACGTCGATCCGGGGTTGTGTAACTCCCGCATCGGTCTCGGCGGTCCTCCGACCGCGGCTACAGCGGCTGCTGCTGCTGCGGCGGCTGCTGCGTCCGCATCATCTGGGATCCTCAGTCCCTCTCTCCTCTGCTCTCGCTCTGCTCTCATCTGCTCCATCTCTCTCCTCATGTCGATCATGAATGCTCCCTGATCCCTCAGCTGCTGCTGGACAGTCTCTAACGAGGCGATCAGGGTGGAGTTGATCGCTCCCTGATCCAATACGAAGTGCTCAGGCTGACGGGAGCGATCCTCAGAACTGTCGGCCATGACGTCTGCAAAATCAAATGAGCCTAACTCAGGTGCTGTCAAATCTGCTAATCTCTCCTCGGGCTCATGTCGCTCAGGTCCGAAAGAAAGGGGATCGAGGGGGAACAGGGCGGAGTCGTACTCGGGCTCAGAGAGCTGGTCTTGGCTCTCGCGGGCCAACCTAGATGATCGGGTAGACGTGCCCGAAAGCGGTGCAGCAAGAGGCTGCCTAAGAGAGCGTCTACCCATCATCTTGATCTGGCGAGTAGTGCAGATGAGATCTGGAGAAACTATGATCAGAATGCGAACCCCCGGTTCACCAACGCAACGCGAGCTGAAGATCGTGAAAGTTCGTTCAAATTATCTTGTCAATTTTTATTAGGTGAACACACAAGATATCAGAGCGCTTACGTGACCTGTTAGGATACCCGATGCTACCCCAACCGACTGGCCCGCACGGAGAAGTCGGTAATCAGTCGGGAATAACACCGGAGGGCTCTACCTAGGGTGCGGGTCACTCTCTCGCGCATCCAAACCAAACAATGAGGGGGTTGCTCTCCCCAAGACAAATTTTTAGGGTGAGTGTCTTTTAGGGTCAATAGTTTTATCCAGTCCCAATTTTATGATTTTTCTTTTTAATATTTTTCAAATGAAAAAAGGCCTAACGAATTTTTCGGTTCTCCTGGTTATTAAGTCCAAAACAGGGGGGAGAAGTCGAAAAAGCCGATGCGCGATGAAATCAATGATGCATGCTGAGTCAGAAATGCGTACCTTGCCTCCAGCACTCTACATGCAAGTGATCCGCGCAGAATTTAAAGACAGAAAAGTAAACTACCCTAAATGATGCAGCGGGAAAAACCGAGTCCTAGATCAGCAATTTCTACTCGCAGAACCGTCTAATCGGTCACCGACCTCCAAGCCAAAGGGTCCGGTCTTGGCCCACCCCTCCTCTGCCCGACAAATCGGGGGTAGGAGAAAGCGCTTTACAGGGTGGGCTGCGGTACGTAGGCTACGAAGGAGATGAGTCGATTATTTTTATTAATTGATTATTAGTGAGTCCAATTAGCGCACTATAGGAACATGCAAATAGTTAAGTGTGGGGACCCTACTAATTACGGCACAAGCAAGAGAAAATCCTAAGTCTAGGGGCTCGATGAAAAACCGTGGAAACACCGGAAAAGGCAGTAAAAATAAAAAGAAAACAAAACCGCGTAAAAAGCCACGAAAAACTCCTAAGGGTTCCGCGAGCACGCCGGTGCTCGGCGAAATAGACCCGCTAGGTCCAAGAGTCCACAAGTGTCCAGTCTGAGAGTCCCTGTATTATTACAATAATAATCAAATAAAAGTAAAAAGTCTATCTAATCCTCTCCCACTCCACTCTCTCTATTGCTCTCTCCTGCGGCTCCGTACAGAAGGGAGCCGCCTCCAAGTTCCTTGGTTGCACCAGCTTCTCGAAATCGGCCGCCTCGGTCCTCGGGCCCTCGCAAGAAAAAGAGATGAGTGGTCAGACCAATAAAAATAATCAAATAATAAGAAGAAAAATAAATGAAAGAAAATGAGGGTATAGATGCAAAAATATAAAATAAAATAAACATTCAAAATAAAACAAAAACAAAAATAAAAGAAAAAGAAAATAAAATAAAATAAAATAAAAATAAAATGGAAAAAAAGCCGCAAAAAAGCCGCGAGCTCTGAAAGAGCCGCGAAAAGCCGCGAAAACAAAAACGAAAATAAAATAAAAACTACTAAGCCGTGCTCCCCGGCAACGGCGCCATTCTGATGTCTCGGCTGAGCACTCGGGTATAAGGTACTAAATAGGTCGTTGTGACCCAAGCGATCAAGCGGGGACGATCAAGAAAAATGAACCACTAATATAGAAAAAATCGATCAAAAACGCGATAGCGGTCCTACTATTGGATTAACCTGGTATAGCGACCATGGTCGAACTCAAGGAGCACGGGTTGGCCTTTCAGCCTACGAAGTAGTAAAAATGAATAAAATAAAAGAAGAAAATATTTTTAGTGGTTTTTAATTTATTTTATATTTTTTTGGATTTTTTTAATGTATTAAGAAAATAAGAAAAGTAAACAAGCACACACTTCAACAAATTATTAAATGCACTAAAAATCAATCAAAAATTCCAGCAAAAATATTTTTATGTGTTTTATGATTTTTAATGTTTTTGGTGAATTTTTGGGAATTTTCTGATATTTATTTAATTTTCTAAAAATCAAAAAGTGGCTGAAATCAAAGGTACTGTCCAGCCAAGCTCAAAAGGCATAGATAAAATACCTAAAGGGCCCAAATGAGCTGGGAGATAATTTTCCTGTAAAGAGAATTAAACAAGGAAAATTTAGGTACCAATTTTATTATTTTTGGATTTTTGGTTTAATTATTAGAATTTTTATAAGTTTTTAGGTGTTTTTCAATTTTTAGTGGTTTTCAGTAATGAAAAATAGCCAAAATTGGCTAGAAAATCAAACACAACAAAAGGGACAATTTTTTTGTAATTTTTAGACACTATTTAGTATTTTTTAGTGATTTTTAAAGTTAGACATTAGCAAAATTAAAGGTTTTTGATTTTTTAAAAATAACTAATGAAAACAAAAATGTCCTCAAAAATCCTCGAAAATTTTACACCATGGCAGGAGCCATGTATCCAATTTTCGTTGGATTTGGAGGTAATTTACTATTTTATTCAAAAATAAAGAGAGGGCACAATGCACAGGGACCAAAGTGCAAATACCCGCGAGCCTGGGGGGTCTGGTGCAATTAACCCAGCAAAACACGCGCCACGCGCGTGCCTGGGGCACTCAGGGACCCAAATGCAAAGAAAATAAGTCCCGAGGACTTATTGGTAATAGATACCAAAAGTCCAAGGGCTTATCTGCAAAATACCCACAAATATCACGCACATGTCGAAATAAACCACGCACAGGGGTATAAGTGCAAATAAGTAAAAACTTTCATTCAACTACTAACAACCAGAACTATCAGGGCATAAGATGCAAATATCCCAATAAACCACGTGACAAAGCACGTGTCAGACCATGTACAAGGGTATATCAGCAAATAACAACAAGCGCACGGGTCTCTATGCAAAAATACCAAAACTTAAACAACTTCACTAAATATTTACAAGACTAAAAGCGAAACAAAATAACTAAGAGGGCCTAAGGGTAAATTACCCTTTATTACTCGGAGCGACTGGATGGAGGGCACGTGGCGCATCCGACGGTGGTGAACAGCGGCCTCTCTACAGCTGGGCTCCTCGGGATGATCCAACGCTCGAGGTCAAGCCACGTGACGTGATCAACGGTGGCGGCTCGCTGTGGCTTAACCCACGAGCATCGGGCGGCTGGGATCGCCTCTCCAAAGATCTGGCGGTGCAGGTGCCTCCTGAGATGGACGGTCTGGATCAGAACTGGAGGGCCGAGGCGATCGGACGACGACGCAGGGTGCTGGAAGAACAGGTCGCTGGCGAGACTCGCCGGCCTCTGGCGTGCGCTAGACTCCTCCTGGAAGCACTCTGAAGGTCGGAGAAGAAACGTGGTGTGCTCCCACTTCTGCCGGTAGGCTCCGATGATCCAACCGGGCTCTGGAGAGCTCCGGCAAGGTCGGCGGAGGTGAGGCTCCTGGCCTGAATGACCAAAGCCCTCAGATGGGCTTGGTAGTACCTGCAAAGACCACCAAGAGACTCGCGGGTCGAGGGCAAATTGCCTCGACCCGGTTAGGCGGAGCGACGGTGAACTAGGGGTCGAAATGGTGAGCTCCGGCGAAGGGGGTAGACGGAGGAGCTCGGCTCCCAACTCCTGTGCGAGCTGGGTTGGATGGAGGGGTGAAGAAGGTGCGTCACAGGGAGGCGGATGCGATGGTCGATTCTGATGATCGAACGGAGTGATGGGATGGTCGGAATCAGCTAGAGACGGTGGCGGTACGAATTGGGCGTAAATGGAAATCAGGGAAAAATAAAGACCTACAAGGTTACCTGGGTGGACGAAGAGACTGGGGAGGAGCTGGGGAAGCTCCTGGTCGTTGCCTCGAGGAGCGTCTCCCTCCGAGGCTCGGTGCTCACGTTGGTGGCGGAGCAACGGCGGCTGTGCTCGCCGGATCAGAGGACACGCCTCCTCTCCTCGCTTCGACGGCGCTGGACGCAAGCTGTCACTCTCGCGAGTGCGCTGGAGCTCACAGGAGGTGGATACGAATGGCCAAAGATCGAGAAATGAGGTGGCGGAGCAACGGCTATATATGGCTAGGGGTCCGGCTAAGAGAGGTCCGGGCAAGCTTGGAAGCGCGCGGATCCCGAGGATGCGGCTCCGGCGAGGATGTCGGATGTGTCATTAAGGATTCGGACCTGGGGTTTAGGTGGTAGGCACTCGGGTGTAGCGGGGAAAAATCCGAGAAGTTGGGGACCCGCTAAGGACCCGAATGGAGTGGTCCTGGGGGGGGGGGTAGTTGATCGGGCGGTCAACATCCCCAGGACCCAATAGAAACAGGCCGCGTGGCTGGATTTTGAAGTTAAAATTAAGGGTAGCTATGGGCCGATTTAGCAAAAACTCAAAACATGAAATATTTTTATTTTATTTTTTTTCTATTTTTTTGAGATTTTTAATTAATTTTTAGAAATAAAAATAAGGTACTTACATTATATGTACTATATAGGTATATGTACACTATTAGTGTTTTTAATTTTTGATTTTTAATTATTATTTTTATGCAATTTTATTCCTATTTTATATTTTATTTATTTTCAGTATAAAATAAGGAATAAAAAGATATTTTTATTTTATTTTTATTATTTATATACATAGGTAAAATAAATACATATATACACTTATATACATGGTATATGTACAATCTATTTTTGTGTTTTTTTTAATTTTTGCTATTTTTATTTGATTTTTGTTTTGATTGTTTTTACTTTATTTATTTACACTATATAATAAAGAATATTTACAAAAACTATAAAGATTAATTTTATTTATTTATAAGGCTAAATAAATATGTAGGTGAGTCTATGCACAATGTGAAAGTGATATTTTTGTTCTTTTTTTGATTTTCATATTTTTATCTTGTTTTTATACTTATAAATATGTACAAGTATCTACTAGTATATTTTAGGCTATTTTTGTGAGGAAAAATATTTTTATTTATTTACATAAGTATGTACACACATGAGCCCCTATCTCCCTCTACTTTGGCTTTTATGCGGTCAGGCCCATGCTGAGCCCTCCCTTGGGTTAGGTTGCTCAATATTTATTCTAAATATTTCCCTCTTTTTCTTTTTAATCTTTATTCTTTTATTTTTGCACAAAAACATGCTAATTATAGGTTTTTACACAATGCATGCTTTTGGTAATTATTTGTATTTACACATATCTACATGCATTTGCAAAGGTTTTTGTAGCTAAAATATAAGAATAAAGAGTGATGAATGAGTATTCATCAAGAGACAGTGAAAATCAAGCATGAGATGCAAATGATGTGAGTCAAAGACTACATCTCATGCAAAATGAATCGGGGCAACATCGACGATCAGCGGTTCATGATCTAGATATGGCTTCAGGCGCTGACCGTTAACTCGAAAGGTGGATTCTGATGATATCTCAGATATATCAATGCTGCCATTGTCGTGCACCTTCCGGACCAAGTATGGTCCCTTCCATTTGCTCTGCAACTTCCCTGGAAATAGCTTTAGCCTTGCATCGAATAACCATACTTTCTGATTCGGTTCAAACTGCTTATGGCTGATGTGAGAATCATGCCATATCTTTACTCGTTCCTTATACTGTAGGCTACTCGAGAATGTTGTATCTCTAAGTTCCTCCAGGGCTGCCAATTCTGCCTTTCTCTGATCTCCTACACTCTCTGGATCCAAAAATATCTCAGTAACAACCCATAGTGACTTATGCTTCAGCTCAACTGGTAAGTGGCACGGCTTGCCATAAACGAGTCGGAATGGAGATGTACCCAATGGAGTCTTGAAGGATGTCTGATATGCCCACAAGACCGAGTCTAAAAGCTGCGACCAATCCTTTCGATCTGGGCGGACTACCTTCTGCAATATAGTCTTAATCTCCCTGTTAGAAACCTCAACAAGACCATTCGTTTGTGGATGATAAGGAGTGGCAACTCTATGATCTATGTTGAACTCGTTAGCAAGGGCCCTTACCTTGTCATTGATAAAATGAGTCCCCCCGTCTGATATCAACACTCTAGGTACCCCGAACCGTGAAATGATATTTTTCCTCAAGAATTTGCAAACGGTATTAGCATCTGCGGTTCGGGCGGGGATGGCCTCAACCCAACGACTCACATAATCTACAGCAAGCAAGATATACTCAAATCCCTGACTCTTAGGAAATGGACCCATGAAATCGATGCCCCATGCATCAAAAACCTCACAGAAATGAATGGGCTGCATCGGCATCATATCTCTCTGTCCACAAGTGCCCATTTTCTAACAGTCAGTACACCTCTTCACGAATTCATCTGAATCCTTGAAGAGGGTAGGCCACCAAAGGCCGGATTGAAGCACCTTCTGTGCTGTCCGTCTCCCAGAATGATGTCCTCCTGCCTCAAGCTTGTGGCAATAGGTAAGGACACTATGTTGCTCTTCTTGAGGAATACACCGTCTCCAGATGCTATCCCCTCCTTCATGATAAAGAGTGGAATTCTCCCAATGGTACGACTTGGCTTTTGCAAGAAAGGTCTCAAGTCGCTGTCTGGGCCAATCTTGTGGGACCTTCTTCGTGACAAGGTAATTCACAATATCAGCGTACCATGGAAGTGAGGTGATTGCAAGGATCGCCTCATCTGGAAAAGTCTCAGTAATAGGTGTAATCTGATCCAAATCCTCAAGGTTCTCTAAACGGGGGAGGTGATCCGCCACAACATTTTTAACTCCAGGTTTATCCTTAATCTCTATATCGAACTCCTGGAGTAGAAGGATCCATCTGGTCAATCTGGCTTTGGTATCCTTCTTTGCCATTAAGTATCGGATGGCGGTGTGGTCAGTATAGATAGTCACTTTAGATCCAAGAATGTAAGATCGAAACTTATCCAAGGCAAAGACTACAGCTAGCATCTCTTTCTCTGTGACTGTGTAATTCCGCTGAGCGGCATCCATTGTTCGGCTAGCGTAGTGAATAGCAAAAGGCGCTCCATCTCTCCTCTGTCCTAGCACAGCCCCTATGGCAAAATCAGAAGCATCCGTCATGATCTCGAATGGGAGAGACCAATCAGGCGGCTGAAGGACAGGAGCCTCGACAACTAGATTCTTGAGAGTCTCAAATGATGCAAGACACTTATCATCTACAAGGAACTCAGTGTCTTTTGTCAACAAATCTGTGAGCGGTCGGGAAATTTTGTTGAAGTCCTGTATGAACCGTCGGTAAAAACCGACATGCCCCAGAAAAGACCGCAACTGTCGTATATTGGACGGTGGATTGAGCTTCTTGATGATATCCACCTTGGCCGGGTCGACCTCCATGCCCCTGTTGGAGATGATGTGGCCAAGGACCGTCCCCTGAGTCACCATGAAGTGACTCTTCTCCCAAGACAAGACTAAGTTGACCTCAATGCAGCGCTGAAGTACTCGGTCTTAATCAAGACATGCATCAAAACTGTCACCATAAACCGAGAAATCATCCATGAAGACCTCTAAAAATTCACCAACCATGTCCGAGAAAATAGAGAGCATGCACCTCTGGAATGTAGCCGGGGCATTACATAATCCAAAGGGCATCCGTCGAAAAGCATACGTCCCAAACGGACAGGTGAACGTTGTTTTCTCTTGGTCTTCAGGCGCTATGGCCACTTGATTGTATCCCGAATACCCATCCAGAAAACAGTAGTAACTCTTCCCAGCTAATCTCTCAATGATCTGATCTATGAATGGTAGCGGGAAGTGGTCCTTTTTGGTGGCCTGATTCAATCGTCTGTAGTCCACACAAACCCTCCAAGAAGTGGGTACTCGGGTGGCTATCTCCTCTCCAGACTCATTCACAACTGTGGTGATACCCGTCTTTTTGGGTACCACATGCAATGGACTAACCCACTTAGAGTCAGAGATGGGGTAGATAAAATCGGCGCTCCACCACTTAGATATTTCCTTCATAACCACTTCTCGAAGATTCGGGTTCAGCCTTCGTTGGAACTCACGCGAGGGCTTGACGTCTTCTTCAAGATAAATGTGGTGGGAGCACAGGGCCGGACTTATCCCCTGGAGATCAGCCACACTCCATCCTATTGCCTTGCGGTTTCTTTCAAGAACCTCCATCAGACGAGATTCTTGATCTTCAGTCAAATCCGCTGAGATAATGACTGGAAACATATCTGGCTCACCTGCAAGGAATCTATACTTCATGCTCTGCGGTAAGGTATTCAATTCTGGACAAGTGGGAGCTGGTAAATCTGGTTTCTGAAATGTCTGAGTGAATGCTACCAGATATGTGTGTGAGAACTCTCGCAATGGTAAATCTGACGAAGATGGCTTTGCTGGTATATCTGTCAGCTGTCCTGGCTCACTCTCAGTCCTAGATGTCGGCTCTGCAGGCACCAGACACGATAAATATTCATCGAACTCCTGCCAATCAAAGTTGGTGTCTGTGTCTGAGGAATCTGAATCTGAAGCGCATGAGATAAAATTGTCTTCGCTATCCTGATCATGGTAATCAACCTCTACTGTATCCTGTGCCATGAGTGTGCTCTCCGAACTCTCATCTGCCATGATATGTGAATCTTCACTATCTGAGGATGTGGCAAGAGCTCGTGATGCGGGATCTGCCCAAACTGCTTCGTCGTCTGTAATCACAAAGTCACACTCATGGTGGATGTCTAGCTCTGCATCTGTCATTCGCTCTGAGTCGGTCATCTGATCTGAGCACTCTGAATCTTTAGATCGTGTCTCCTCGATCGTCTCTATTTGTACACTTTCGCCCTAGATGCGAAAGTATACCTTCCCACTATCATGGTCGGTTACCGCCTTGGCTGTGGCCAAGAATGGTCTTCCTAAAATGATGGGGGCATCGATCACACGTTCAGGGATCTCCATGTCCAATACAACAAAGTCCACGGGGAATTTTAGGCCCTGAATTGTGACGACAACGTCCTTAAGTAACCCCTTCGGCCTCTTTACAGATCTATCAGCAAACTGAAGGATCGTCCTGCTCTGTCTAAGAGGGCCAAACTCGAATCGATCGAGTAAGGCAGACGGTAGGAGGTTAATCGAAGAACCGCTGTCCAAAAGAGTACGATCAAATTGTTGCTCATGAATGTGGCATCTGACATATGGAGCTCCTGCATCAGGTTTCTTGGCTGGCAATTTATTTTGTATAGCGAAGCAAGTGGCACGTGTCAGCACATGGATTTCTGCATTCCTCTTCTTCCTACGTACAGTGGTCTTCTCTCTCAAGTGCTTCTGGAAGAGAGGGATGTGCTCTAATGCCTCTTGTAGAGTCAACTGGATATGGAATCTGTCAATCATATGTTGGCTGAACTCTAACTGTTGTGAAATTTTTTGATTTTTCATTTTCTTCCCTTGCCCTAAGCGGAGTGCCTGAGGGAAAGGGATAGCTGGACCCTCCTCAGATAGAGGGTCAGGAAGAGGTTCCTGCTGCTGGGAAGGACTGGAATCCATACAAGAATGATCATGCAACACATATGGACTCTGAGTAGATAAAGAAACCTTTCCTTTATTCATTTTTTTGTTATTTTTGATAATGTCCTGAGATACATAGGTATGAGGCAACACAACAGGACTAGAAATGGTGGCATCAGCACCACCCACGGCATCTGTCTTTGCGGCATCAGCACCGCACTCTGGCTCAACATCACATCTAATAGTGGCATCAGTACCACTAACTGCATCTGGAGAAATGACGGCATCAGTACTGTCGACTGGATCATCATCCTTGGTGGCGTCAGCACCACCGTCATCAACATCATCAGCGGCATCAGCACCGCTATCCTCCTCGTCTGACGCTCTCGAATCATCAATCGGTTGCCGTTCAGACGAGGCGCCGCCGGCTGGCCTTCTATCGCTCCTAAGTTTTACAAAATCAGCATCAAATATGGGGGAAGAAATATCATTCAAAATATCACTAGGAGTGGCAGCCTCTGTAAACTGTACCTGCTCAGACTTCCTCTTCAGATTGTTCGGGTTAGGTTCAATCTGAGCGGGTATGGCGGCTTTTCCCTTGATTATCTCCCTCATTTCCTGCCGGAAGTCATCCATATCTCGCCGGAAGGTTGCCTGCTGGTCAGTGAGTAAGCGGGCGAGGTCATCAAGGGCCGGGTTCTCATAGACAGGTGCATGAGAACCAGATGGGTTCCCCCGTTGGAACTGAGGGGGAGGCTGAGAATACTGTTGAGGCTGCTGCTGCTGCCTCCATTGCTGTCCTTGATGGTAAGGACGAGGACCCTGCTGGAAGTGCTGCTGTGGTTGGGAGTAATGGGGCTGCTGCCGCTGGCTGTTCTGTCCACCCTGAGCTGGAGGCTGCTGCTGGGACGAGGTACCTCCGTTGGACCATCTGAATCCAGGATGATCCCGGCGTATCCCGGGCTGCTGACGGTCATACCAAATCCCGTTGACTTCCATCAACGGCTCCTGCTCGTACGGAAAAGGGGGAAGAACTGCCAGTGGCTGATCCGACTGATACACTACCATCTGAGTGTCCTGAGATGGTGGTGGCTGAGAGTAGTGCTGTTGCAACTGCTGAACCGGCTCTGCCTGAACGTGGTGAACCTGGTGGTACTGGACAGAGTGCTGGGAAGCGCGGTTGCTGGTGGGATCAGCTCGTGACCTGGAACGAGGCTGAGAAGCCTCTTGTGCCTCCTGGAGACACAAGATGTGGGTCTTCAGGTCACTAAGAGTCTGTGCCAATTGATCTATCCTTGTCATGCCTTGGCACTGCTTCTTTTCTATTATCTCAATACGGTCCAACTTCTCACTGATAATACCCATGTCAGCAGCTGAAGATTCTGCCTGGGCTGCTGCTGCTGATGAAGAAATGGGTGGACCCGCATCAACCCGTGATATCCTATGATAGGACACGGCATGGGGTTGGGGTTTTCCTTGAGCATAGAGCCTAGTCTGGGACATCACTGAGTAATTTTCAGCCATCTCCTCATAGATAGCCTAGACTTGGTCTTCGTCCTTGGCGAAGTAGGAACCCCCACAAGAAGCATTGACAATCCCCTGCAGCTCCGGTGTCAGCCCACAAAAGAAGCTCTGGACGAGATTGGGCTTGGATATGTCATGGTGTGGACACCGGTCAATGAGCTCACGGAATCGATCCCACGCTTCATTAAACTGTTCATTGGGGATCATGGAGAAGTTGTTGATCAGAGCTCGTGCTGCGTTGGTCCGGCCGAGTGGATAGTACTTGTTTAAGTACTCGGTCCGAAGTTGCTCCCAAGTGGTAACAAATCTCCCCAAATGTTTCAGCCAATTGGCTGCTCTGTCGGTCAGGGAGAAAGGGAATGTTATCATTTTGATAGTGTCATCGTCCACATATCTTTCGTGGACAGTGCTGCAGATCATCTCAAACTCCTGCAGGTGTAGATGCGGCTCTTCGGTGGCTAGCCCATGAAATTTGGGCAAAAGCTGAATGGTCTGGGGGGGAAGCTTGAAATCACACGGGATCTCAGGGAGCTGAATCCATCGATGGGTCAAAGTTGCAGCCGGGTTGTGTAACTGCCTCATCGGTCGTGGCTGCCTAGCTTGCTCCGGCTGGTCCTCCGGGTTTCCGTCTGATCCTCCTTCAAACTCTGGAATCTCTCCACCACCTCCTCGGTTATTCTCTCCTCTGTCCGCTCGCATCTGTGCTAATTCCTGACGAACCTCTGCCATGAATGCTCCTTTATCTCGAATCTGTCGCTGCATCGTCTCTAAGGAGGCCAACAAGGTATTGTTGATGGCGCCCTGATCTAGAACATAAGTGGTACTCTGGGGCTGTCCATCGGTTCGTCCATCACTGCTGGCCATGTTGTGGGTCTCTGCAAAGGCAAAAGACCCAGGCTTAGGTGCTGTCAAGTTAACAAATAACTGTGTCGTTCTCTGCACAGGTATCTCAGGACTGGTGGAAGAAGGGTGGTCGAGGGGGGACAGGGTGGTAGTGAACTCAGGTTCGGAGAGCGGGTCTTGGCTCTCCGAAACCGCCCTAGATGAATGGGGAGGAGTGCTTGATAGCGGTGCTGCCAGAGGCAACCTAAGGGATCTCCTTCCCATCATCGTGATGTGGGGATGATCGTGGATGAGATCTGGTAAGCAAACAAGATGAGAAGTCAAACCCCAATTTCACCTACTCAACACGAGCTGATGACCGTAAAGGATTGGTCGTTAATCTTGTCTATTTTAAGTTAGGTGATAAAACAATCTTGCAGAGCGATTAAGCGAGCTGTTAGGAACCCGATGCTCCCAAGAGACTGGCCCAATCCCAAAGCTAGATCTTTCCCAGCCAGTACAAGTTGTGGACCGTTTTCCGGCTACCCGATCAACCCGCTCTGTTAAGGACGTCACGGTCCGCTTTACCGGTTACCGGAGAGATCCTCACTAGAGAACGACTAACTCTAAGACCAGTAGTCTAACGGAAGTTCAGGCGTGGCTCTATCCTAGTGTTCGGGTCACTCTCTCGCTCAAGCAAACCAAACAATGAGGGGGTGACTCTCCCCAAAACAAATATTTTTAAATGAGGTGGGTTTTAGGGTCAAGTTTGCATTAGCAGTCCCAGATTTTATTACTTTCACTTTTTTAGATTTTTTTAAGAAATAAACAACGCCTGACGAATTTTCCGATTTCCTCTTTGAATGATTAGAATCCAAGAAACAGGGGGAGGAAGTCGAAAATGCCAATGCACGGTCAAAAACTATGATGCATGCAGAGATAGAAAATGCGTACCTTACTCCAGCACTCTACATGCAATATGATCCGCACAGAAATTTAAAGACAGGAAATAAACTACCTAAATGATGCAGCGGTGAAAACCGAGTCCTAGATGAGCAAGTTCTACTCGCAGAACCATCTAATCGGTCACCGACATCCAAGCCAAAGGGTCCGGTCTTGGCCCACCCCTCCACTGCCCGACAAATCGGGGGTAGGAGAAAGCGCTTTACAGGGTGGACTGCGGCACGTAGGCTACGAAGGAGATGAGTCGATTATTTTTATTAATTGATTATTAGTAGGTCCAATTAAGCGCACTATAGGAACAGTCAGATAATTAAGTGTGGGGACCCTACTAATTACGGCGCAAGCAAGAGAAAATCTTAAGGCTAGGGGCTCGAAAATCACGTGAATCAAATAAAATAAAAAAAATGCGAGAAAACAAAACCAGCGAAAAACAACGGTGAGGTCCCCCAAGTGCACCGGTACTTGGCAAAACAGACCCCGAAAAATGTCTAAGTCCACAAGTCCAAAGTCTAAGTTATTACAACAATATTGTTCTCTCTCTCTCAAAAATAAAAAAAATTCCTTCTCCTCTCTCTCTTCCTCCTGCGCGGGTCCTCTAAAAAGAAACTCCAAGTCGTCCAAGCAGTACCTCGCACAAAAATCCAAGAGAGAATGTCAGAAAACAATTATAATATAGAGAGGCAAAAATAGAAAAATGACTACAAAGTCGTGCTCCCCGGCAACGGCGCCATTCTAATGAGCCGAAAATCGATACGACTAAGGTAGAAAATAAATCACAATGTC
Source organism: Ottelia alismoides (assembly GCA_037367405.1). Lineage (NCBI taxonomy): Eukaryota > Viridiplantae > Streptophyta > Magnoliopsida > Alismatales > Hydrocharitaceae > Ottelia > Ottelia alismoides. The sequence continues at coordinate 1,105,239 of JAZKJV010002102.1, forward strand.
GTTGTCCTTAATCGATCAATTCGGTCACCGGAAAAATAAATTTTAAACCACTCGGAAAAAGATAAATCAATGAAAACAATGTAAGCGGTCTTTCGCTATTCTTTTTACCTGGTATAGCGACCAGGGACGAACACAAGGAGCACGTTTGAAAAACTAAGCAGTCAAATTTCAGAAAAACTAATTTTTTTAATGGTTTTTGGATTTTATATTTTTTTTGTATTTTTTCAAATAAGCACAAAATGCACAAGTGATAAATACACACAAACTCTTTTTGGTATTTTTCCAAAATATTCAAAAGTATAAAGAAAACTTCAAAGAAAATATTTTTTTGTGTTTTATATATTTTAAAATGTTTTTGATAAATTTTTCGCAATTTCTGATGTTTTGTAATTTTCTAAAAATAAAACAATGCAAAATAAAGCAAACAACGCACAAACAGGAGTATGTTGCAAGTTAAAAAGTTTTTAAGGTTCAAAACTCCTAGAGATTATTTTTAAATAAACTAGAAAGCAATATCTACAAAAAGAGACCAAAATCACTATTTTTGGATTTTTCTACAATTTTCTACAATTTTTTTTTATTTTTCGTTTTTCGCAAAATTTTTTTTTGGTTTTTATAAATGAAAAATGCACAAATACATTGGTCAGAAGGTAAAACACATCAAAATACACCTACACTAATTATTTTGGAATTTTTAGATAATTTTTCTAATTTTTATAAATTTTCTAAGTGTAGGCAAGGAAAAAGACAATATTTTTGATTTTTTTAAATATAATAAACGACAATAAAATGTAGTGAAATTTTTACACAATGATAAAGACTATAACAGGAGTATGCACAATTTTTTTGAAAATTTTTTGAATAATAAAAATATTTATTCCATTTAAAGACAGTAAGCAGGTTTATAGTCTGGAATACAGGGACTGAATGGCAATTATCTAAAGTTTTTGCATGAAATTATAACATAAATAAAAAAGAGGATGCAAAATATAAATTACCCAGTATGCATGTGCTGGGCATGTGACTTCTGAGCACGGGAGCTTTTTGCAAATCTCAAAACTTCCAAGAACTTCATTGCAATTTCGCCAATGATTTTTTTTTAATTTTAAAATCCACTAGGGTTCTTCTGTGCACTTCGTATCTTCTTAAGAGGATGGAGTCTTGGTGCCGCCGCCACTTCTTCCTCACGGGCATGGCTTCAGGCGGTCGGCGTGGAGCGGGGGATTGGCGAGCGCGGCCGGTGGTTGCGGAGGCGAGTGACGGCCGCCGCCCACGCGGCGATGGTGGAAGCGCGGCACGGAGCCGCGGAGGCGCGGTAGGCTGGAACCGGCAGGAGGGAGGCCGCGGCCGGGAAGGAGGCCCGCGTGCGCTCCGCAGGCGGCGGATATGCGGTTGATGGGAGCGGGGGGCGCCGTGCAGTTGGAGGACGCGGTCGAGGGGCGCTGGCGGCTGCTCCGCCTAGAGGGAGGCGGAGGGCGGAGGCGTAACCTCCATGTGTCTGGCGGGGATGGGGAGGCGCAAGCCACAGGGCAGCACCGCCACTGAAGGCGGGTCCTGCGCGGTGGTGCCCTCGAGGGGGGCACAGGAGGGCGGTAGCCGGCTGACACGGGCGGCGCGACCGCCTGGAGGGCGGCGCCTGGAGGCGCGGCCGGCGTGCCGCGCACGGCTCTGGAGGAGAGGCGGCGGGGGTGCTAGCGGTGCCGCCCCCTGCTGCTGCTATCTTTTTTTTTGTTATGTAACTTTTTTATTTGTTTTTATTTTATGTACCCTGCAGGAGAGGTTAAGAAAAGCATTTTTTTGTTTTTATTTTTTTTAACAGCAAATGCAAATAGAAGCTAAAAGGATTTTGTTTTTATAATTTTAATTTTTTTAATATTTTCCTGCAAAACAGATTGTTAGATAAAGAAAACAACTATGTATATTATTATTATTATTTATGCACAAATATAGGAACCGTGAATGAAAATGGATCTTAGCAATATGAAAGATAGATCCGTTGCTCCGATCACCGTGCGTGATCGGAGATGGAAGATCGTGCAAGGTAGAAATCGAATATGTAGGGGTTGAGATGTGAGATGAGAGATCGGTGTTGGGCAGAAAATATTTTATGGAAATTTTTTTTGATCTTTAAAATCCTAAAAACTAACCAAGTGGATACCTAAAATTACACCTATGATTTACCTACGAATGATGATGAGAAGAAAAATTGGGATCTCACCTTGGGGTCGGAAATGCTATTGTGGCCTCGACGAGAACCAATACGCTGTCACCGGACGGCTCGGAGGCTAAGCACCCTTCTTCGACGAGTAGCTTCTCGGAGATCGGGATCCTCTCTCCAAAGATTGATCCAATGTGAATGAGGGTGGATGAGCCCATTAAAAAGAGAAGAAAATCAAAAAAGGAAATTATCTACAAAAGGAAGGTGATTATTGGGTGAATTAATAAAATAATCAATTAAATAAAATAAATAAATAAATAATTTTGAAATAAATAAATTAAATAAATAAATTAATTAATTGGAAATTAATTGGCCACCTTAATGGTGGCCATTAAAGGTATGCAATCAAATCTGATATATGTGGCATGTTATAATATCAAATCAATCAAATAAAATCAAATAATTAAAAAAAAATCGGAATTAATTTAAATTAATTAATTAATGTTAGGTAATTAAATTTTTTGGTGGTTTTTATTTAAGGAAATTAGTGGTATACATATATTATATACATATAATATAATGTACATAGGTGCAAATAAGGAAATAATTTTTACACAAGAATTTTTTTTATTTTTATTTTTATTTTTTTTAATTTTTATTTTTATTGAAAACAATATTTATAATATATACATTAAGTAAAAATAAATATTAATAATTATATACACAGATATATGGGTAAACTGCACAATACACCCCAGAAAACCGACTTTTTAACCGTAACTCCAAAAAATACGAAACCACAGCCATTTGAAAGATAATTTAATTTATAGCATTCTGGAAGTGAGTTTGGTTCGATTTGAGCTTGTATGGAGCCGGAATTGATGTTTCAATTATCGCATTACGGCTTTTTCTGGGTGTAATTATTTACAATATATATACTATTTTATTTTACAAATATTTTTATTATTTACAACACAGTTTATTTACAACTTTGATTTACAAAAATAAGTGATTTGAGGTCAAATTATATACAAATAAAATAATGTAAGTTTTAAACAAATATACATGAAAAATATGTACAAGATATTTTTTTGATTTTCTGACAGACAACCTTATCTCCCCCTACTTTATTCCTGGTCGATCAGGTCAAGTCTTGACCTTCTCTCGGAGTTTGGGTCAGTCTGTATTTATTTCATAAATACCTCCTTTTCTTTTTCTTTTCTTCTTTATTCTTTTATTTATTTACAAAAAGTGTTAAAAATGCATAATTAACAAATGCATGCGAAATGGTAATTTTATGAAATTAGTGGTTATTTACATGTATTTGACTAAGGAAAAGAGGCTAAAATAAAAGAATAAAGGCGATGAATCGTGGATTCATCAGATATCTTGGTCCACTGGTTGCGGATTTTGATGTGTGCAGGTTGAAGATAATTTTTATAGGTACATTCATAATAATATAATATTATATACTTTACTACACATAATATTAGGATCACATAGATCCATATCTCAAATAAACCAACCAAATCTATGTAAATGTCCAGTTAAAATAATTGTATATATTATACTAGTATCTTGAAGTCCTCATGTGTACGCAGCACGTACATATGAGAGATGCAAGCTATTTATATAATATGGCATTTATGATTTCTTTCATAAGTTTGGAGGTCGTGAACTGGAGGAGTCTTTAAAGATTCAAAACTGAACTAAGGCCATCATCGCTACATGTACATTAGAGTTTATATCTAAGCTATTTTTCAACAATATAACCTTGTTCCTCTTCGATATACAAAATTAATCTTAATAGGCTTTAACTATTGTTACTTTGATAATAATTTTAAAGGCTATTAAGCTTAATTTTTGTGGTATATCGAAGGGATGTGTGGTTATGCTGTCGAAATTTGCTCAGATATAAACTCTATGCATGTAGTGACGATAGTCTTAATTCGGTGTTTGAATAATTAAGGATGAGTGCAAGAGATAATATTAATAAAAAAGTTCTTCTCTTATCTCATAGATTAAACTATGTAATTAGGCCAATGTCTCACAACTAATTTGATATAACATCTGAAACCTCATTTTCATGATTAGGACGACGAGCAATAGGGAGTGTATGCACAACTGTGTTCGAGATGGACGCTTGTTGGAGTCATTTCAATATGATGTATTTGTGGCATTTGCTTACACAGATGGTTCTATCATTGTTGATTTAAATGACACCTTTATTTATCCATGTCTCAAGTGTCATTTACTTAATAAGAAGGTTAAAGATGAAGTACAATTACACCTCTATAAGCATGGTTTCATGGAGGGTTATTACACGTGATGGAGACATGGTGAAATCATATCACCCCGGTAAATGAATCAAACAACATTCCCAAATTTAATCCATTTGTTGAAATGGTTATGGATGCCATAGAAGATGAACTAATGGATGAAACATTTGATAATGAAGAACTATATTGAGAGTATGAGAATTTTACGAACTCTTGCAGAAGGAAGAAGAACCCTTATGGTCAGGTTGCAAGACATACTCGAAACTCTCGATAGTTTCAGATCTTCTGGCTATGAAAATGGAAAAATAATATGACAGACATGAATTTTGATAAAATGTTGGTTATTTTGTAGAAAATATTACCTGAAGATCATGAATTACCCTACAACTAATCTAAAACAAAAAAAATGATGAGGAAGATGGTTTTAGCAGAGGAGAAGATCGATTCTTGTACAAGTCATCATTTATTGTATTATGATGAAAATGAGAATTTGACATATTGTCCAGAATGTAATGAGCCTAGATATTAGGACTCCGTAAAAACAAAAGAAAACTTGGATGGAAATTTTTACATTTTTCACTAACACCTTGACTAAAGAGATTATATTATTGTAATAAAACAACAAAGGAGATGTTGTGGCATGCAGATCATACTCAACAAGGACATATATAACATCCATCGGGTTCAAATAGTTGGAAAACAATGATGGTTGATTTTTTATCATTCGCAAGAGAAAAAGGGAACTTTATATCGGTTTGTTAATAGACGAATTCAACCCACATGATAGAAGCAAATATTATTCTTCTTGGTCAGTAATGCCAACTCCTTATAATATGCCTTCGTGGTTGTGTAACAACTGACAATTTATGTTTTTATCACTCTTAGTACCTTGACCTACTCATCTTGGCAAATACATTGATGTGTATTTACATCCTCTTATAGATGAGTTGAAAATTTTATGGATACACGGAGTTGATACGGAAGACATAAATAATTGTCAGATATTTATTATGAAAGTGGAATTACTATTAACAATAGATGACTTCCCGGCATATGTAATGTTGTCTGGATGAGTATTCATAGACGAAAAATTTGTCCTTATTATATGGAGAGTACAAAATCGTTCCAAATTCAACATGGGAAAACCTTATTTTTTATTGTCATAGACATTTTCTTCTTAAAGATCATCCATACATGAGGCAGAAACAATCATTCAAAACCTATATTGTGAAATTATTCGATCCTCCAATAATAAAGACTGTGACATGTCGTTATCACAGCTTAAAGAATTTGAAAATTCGACACTCAATACCAAAGAACATAACAACCATTACCAAGTTTCAGTGAAAATCATAATTGGATAAAGAAGAGTATTTTGTAGGAGTTATTGTATTGGAGCAGGTTTTGATTCAAAATAACTTAGATGTTATGAATATCGAAAAAAATATTTTCGATAACGCATTTTATATAGTTATGAATATCACCAGGCGTACGAAGGATTCAAATAAATCACATCGTGATTTAAAAATAAGATGTAATCAGCCGGAGTTGTATATTAAAGAGTTCCATAATAGAATTAACGAATTTCGAAAAGCTTTGGACAAGTTTCAAGTGAAAAGTGTATGCTAATAGGCCAATGATGAATCAATGATTCATCACCTTTATTCTTTCATTTTGGCTAAAATCCTTGGTAAAATACACGTAAATATTCACTAATTCTCACTATATTTAACACTTATTTTATCCAAAATAAAATAATAAAGAAAAAAGAAAAATAAAATAAAGACAGATGTATATGAAATATGTACAGACTAATCCTAACCCCGAGACCAAGTCAGTATTGACTTGGTCAACAAAATAAATAAGTATGGGGAGATAAGAATCCTAATCTATAAAAATATCAGAAAATCAAGATCACAAATGCACATTAACAAAAATTTTCACCTTGTACATATGTTCACCTATTTTATTTATATTCTGATCATTCCAAACAAAAATATTTCCTTCAAGAAAGTTGTTTATTATAATATATACTAATTTCAAAAAATATCAGAAAAATTATCTATTGTATAATCAAATAATTACGATGAACCAAAAAGCCAACTTCCCATGTTCATAACTATTTATAGAAAGCTATAAATAGACCAAAATTACTTTTAAACTTCATTTTATAACTAATACTATTTATTAAAAATACCAAAAAATATTACAATAAAATGTGTGAGTTTTGGCGTTTGGGCCCCTATGTATATAAGTGTTATACGTAAATAAATATTCTTCATTTTCTATTTAATTATTCCTAATCCTGATTAACATAATTCTTTTTTTATAAAGTCTTTATAAAAATCAGAAAAAATATAAAAATATAACTAAAATTAATTATTAATAAATGCCAATAATCCCAAAACTAAAAAGACGTAAAACCAAACCTCCAAACCTAATAACTCGGCCATATGAAATCTGAATTGGACGTACTCACTTTTAAAGTTTGTTTTATAAAATTATCTATCAAATAAAACTGATTTCACTAAATCAGAGTTGATATGCAAAAAGAAGGTGTTGGGACCCTATTGGTATAAATTGTACAATGTATCTTAATTTTATTCTATTTACCTTTTGTTATTTCTTGTATTTTTATAATAATTTATTAATGTTATATTATTAATATATAATAAAATTTATTAAAAATTAAAATTATTTAAATAATTTAATTACTTAATTATATAGGTATAATATACATATATTATATATATATATATATATATCCTTTTATTTAACTAATTAAATAATATTATTTATATACTTAAAAATCATAATTAAATTATTTATATTTTATTAATTTAATTTAATTTAATAATAATATTATTTTAATCATTCATTAATAAATTTAAATATTTCATTTTCTCTCCCTCCCCCATTCCTCGTATCTTCTGTCGTCCATCTTCCCTGACACACCTTCTTCTTCCCTTCTCCATCTTCCTTCCTCCTTTTTTCTTCGCCTTCCTAACTGACCCAACGGCTTGGCCATTAGGCCGTTAGCCTAACCTCCATTCACCCAACTACCCTCCTTCGTTGGTGACGAGAATCAATCAACATGTGCCCCAAGTCTCCTCCTTTATAAAAGACCTGTCCACCCCCGCTGAGCTTCAGATCCGTCAGTTTCATATCCATTCCTTGAGCTCCGGAGCGAGAGAGAGCATGGGTGACAGATACCCTCAACCTCCGTTGAGCGAGAGAGAGAATATGCGATATCGTCGTCAGTGTCATAGCCCTCGCTCCATCGTGCTTAGCCTATAGGTTCGCTGCCTATAGAGGCCATCACCAAGGAGCTCCGTCGAGTTCCGCATTCCTAGGCGATAACATTCACTTCCTTCACCCAGTGCAGGTTAGATGTTTCTCTTCCTTATCTGAATCTCTTCTCATCTTCTATATTCTCTTCTCAATCTAGTACATTAATCCTCTGATTTCGATGCACAAATCAAACTTCGATTCCACGTCGATCTCCTCCACCTTATAACACCCTCCAGATTCTCGTTCTATCTCACATGATTTGTCAACTCTGATCATGTTCGGTGATCGGAGTATTGGAGCTTCCCTTCAGCCTTCATCAGATCCCCCAATCACAGTTCCTGTTTGATTTGGATCGAGGATTTGTCCTCGAGTCGTATTTGTCACTTGCAGGTCGTTCATCCTCTGGAGTTTATCCTAAGCATATCAGAGCACATCATCGTCGTGATCCGAGCAGGTGGCACTTGACAAGGAGCATCTGAGCGTGACCAACATCTGAAGTGACAGACACATCTTCATCGATCGTAGCTCCTGGAGCATATAAACCACCTAGAGGCGATGATCATCTGGAGGACGACTTCGAGAGATAGAGTCCTCCGCTCTTCCATCTCCGAACAATCTAAGCTCGATATAGACCTTCATCTAGAGATCTGAAATCCACATCACTGAGCATACGAACCGCATGCATCTGCGAAGAACAAAGTAGAAGACCCTGAACCATCACTGCAGATCTGCACCGAGATCGAACGTCGCCGTACTAGAAGCTTCGCAGCCAATGAAGGCCGCCTTCACTGAATCACCGTCACTTCGAGGAGATGATCACTTGATGCATGAACATCATCAGAGATCGACGACTTCCGCCTCAATTCGAAGTTGTCGTTGCACGTGTTCTACAGATTGGGGAAGAACAAAGGACCTCCATATCATAAAGACATCGTTGGATTAAAGGCAACATTTAATCGCAGTTGTTCAATTAATCATTCTCAGCCCTACGACCAGGGTCAATCCGACACTAGCCGCTTCGCCATACGTCGGCATTCAACATCGCCCACCGCCTTACCGCTGAAGCGCAGTCATGCACGAAGCGCGTGCTCTCGATAATTTGGGCATCTTGCGAATAACGCCCCAAACATTTTTGAATTTACGAATAAATTCTAATAGGGTGTTTTATGTGTATAGCATGTGATATTGTGGAGATTTTATAGATTCTGCCCCGCATTGTATTGTAATATCAAACAGGTCCAACAGTTGAACACCATGTGAGAGAGCACGTAATCTGTGGACTTTTTGCATGCAATACCTCTAGAATGAGCAATTGTCGTCTGATCATCAGACGAGAATCGATCTCAACCATTTAAATCCGTCTAATTTTTAACCACACGATCAGACCCAATCCAACATTCCATAATCGTCACACCACTTTAGGGACACACGTGATCCGCACACGTGTCAGAGAATTTCTTTGGGACTTTTGCATGATATACCCCGAACATTTCTTCTTTTCGCACAGGTCCCACCAAGCTACAAGCACACGTGTGTGCATGCAATTTCTAGTCATTTTGCGTTGAACTCCTTGGAACTTGGCATTATAACAAACAGGTATAGGTAGCCACATGTATGTGAGTACAAACATGGATACTGGGATTTTTGCATACTTGGCCCTCCGATTTTTCCATATTATTACTCCTTTATTTCCAGCATATTACCAATATACACCTTATATTGTACATGATATAATATCACATTATATACACATTAAATAAAATACATAATATAAAAATATAACAAAAATATGAATAAATACATAGTATTATATTATATACAATATTAAATCAATGTTGAAAAAATAAAAAAATATTTCGCAACTTTAATAAATCCTAAAAATATAAAAATACACAAACTTAGAAAATACACAAGAAATAGAAAACACATTTAAAAATCCTAAAAAATACCTACAATATATTTCACTATATTTTCCCTGTAAAACAAAAAATATAATAAAAATTGAATATTAAAATCAATAAAAAATCTAAAATACATAAAAACTTCAAAAAAACATAACTAATTCAATAAAAATGTATAAATACACAATGCCTTGTTGGAAAGGCATTTTTACCTACTTTATAGTAAAAATAAAATAAAAATATTCATGTTTACTATTTTAAAAATAAAAAAGACATCCTTGTTTTCAATAAAAACATTATTTTTCACTTTAAAAATAATCCAAAACCCATAAAAATATTAAAGCATTAAAAAATTTATAAAAACAGAAAATAAAAAAAACATAAAAATAAAAAAAGAACACCAGACCAGGTGTGATTTTTCAGATGGTGGCATTTCCGAGGAGGCAGCGTTAGGGTAGAGATTAGAGCCTTAGGTTTTAGGGTTTCATTTCTCTATTTTTCATCATCTCATTTTTTGTATTGCTTTCTCTCTCATTTTTTGTCTATGTATCCTTTTTACGGCTTTCTGTGTTTGTTTTGTTTTGCAGGGCCTAGGTATCGAGGTTGGATTCTTCAGGAGATGAGCAACTGAGGTACTTGGTGAATTATGTTCTTTATGAGCAAGTTGCTGAGGAGCAGCACATGGCAGATACGAGGAGCTATGCTTCTATTTTTGTTTACATTTTTTTCTTTGGTGAGAGTGGAAAGGGCATTTTCCTGTTTTTTTCCTTTGTATAAAGGGGCCCCTTAAGGGCCTTCCAGCTTGTACCCGACCTTTACTTTTCTTCAGTGTCTATTTCTCTAAGTGTTGGTACATGCGGGGGACCTCTTCGCGGTTTTGGTTTTCATCATCTTTTCTTTATTTTTCGCGATTTTCTGTGAGTGGCTAGGTGCTTGATTATGATTTTATTTCTTTATTTATGCATCGTAGGTTAATTAGAATTAACGCCATAAAACCTAGTCAAATAAAATTGGTTCTTCCCCTATAGAGATATTGACTCTTTCTAGGTTACACGTTTTAGTTTCCGTTTTTCATGCATTTAAGGTAGATTTATGTTTCTGCACGGACCACCCTGCATGTAGAGTATTGGACTCAGGTATGCATCTCTATCTCTACATGCATCATCGATTATCGTGCATTGCATTTTTGTCTTCTCCTCGATTTTTCTCCACTTAGGACTAAAAGGAAAAGGACAAAAATATGTTAGACGTTTGTTTTCTCAAATCAAAAAGATAAAAAAAAGTGATAACCAAAAAATAAAATTGGGATGGCTAATACCACTTGACTTCTAAAATTAAACGTATTGGACTTCATTCCTTGATTTGGGAGAGCAATCCCCTCCTTATTTGTAGGTACTCTCCAGAGAGAGTGAGGCATGTACACATAAGGAATAAAGCCCAGACCTGGACTTGTGCCCTAAGCACTTGGACTTTGACTCTCGGATCATGTTATTGCTGCAAGCACTTGCCTCAGATGTTAGCATAAGTAGTCACGTGAATAGGGAGGTGGATTTCCTTAGAATTAATCTCAATCTCATACGTGGATAGTTCTCTGCTTAGGAGATTCATCGACTTATTCATGATCTACTCTAGGTGACTACACATGTGAGTTTGCTAATAAAACTGCTTGATCACCTAACTCCAAAATTTAAATGATTAATAACCGAGCTTTCACAGTCATCACAGAGTTAAGCAGGTGTACTTGGGGTTTGAATTGTGTTTGCTTGTGCATGGTGTGAGTCTATTCATCTATTTGAGTTATAGTAGTCACTCGTCATCCTAGTCTTGTCGGTCATCTATTGATTCACTTTTCATTTTCCATTTTCTTGTGTCATGATGATGGGTAGACGATTTCTTAGGATGACTCTTACGATACCGCTTTCATGTGCGCCTACTCATCCATCTAGGTCGGTTCGAGACAACTTATGTTTCGAACCTGAGTTGAGTCCTCTGTTCTTCTCCAGGTATGACCCCGATCTTGGAGAGTCATCCTTCTCGTCTCTGTTTGTTTCTCCCGGGTCAGTTCGAGAGAACTCTCTTTTCGAACCCAACCCTCCCTCCTTCTCCGAGTTTGATTTTGACCTTAGAGAACCATCACCTTTTATTCCTCATGTTTCTTTGTCTCCTCCCATTCATTGTATCCCTCCTTCATTGTTCTCTTCGAGTCAGTTGTCGGTTACACCTGTGGCAGCTGGGTAGTGGTTTGGGATTTGTGAGAAGATATCAGATCATTCAGTATACACAAGCCCGCGAGATGCTGAGATGAGAGTACGGACTGAGTATCATATATTTGACTCAGAAGCGAAGTCAGATTCTACATTGAGTTTACCTATTTTTCTTATTGATTTGGACTCCGTATCATTACTTCCAAGATTCAATGGCAAGCCACACGAGGAGCCATATGAGCATATTTTTGCATTTGAGGAGATATATTGTATGAGATTCTATTCATGCATTACACTTGAGGATGCTATGATGAGACCTTTCCCTTGACACTCAAGGACAGAGCTGCGAGATGGATCCGAAGTTTGGGAGAGGAGAGAGCTAGTTGGGGTACGCTTCGAGCTGCTTTTCTGAGGAGATTTTACCCCATTAGCTGAGCCAATTTTATGCAGACGATTATTAGAGACTTTTCACATGACCCCCTCGAGCATTACACGATATGTGGATCATATTTCAAATTCTATTGAGGTGATTTCCAGAATACAGAATCTCCAAATCAGAGTTAGTTCATATCTTCTATTGGGGGATGATTGTAGAGCAGCAGGCATTGGTCGATGCCTCATGTGGCGGTTCACACCGCAATCTTGATGAGGATTCACTTTGGACTCTTTTTGGAGAGATTTCTAACGTCGAGACAACACACGAGAGAGTTACGAGACCATCTAGAAGCGATCCAACTTATATTTTTTTAGAGATCGCAGATCAGGTAGATGATATAATTTTTAATACAGCACATCGGATGGATGTTGAGACGTTTATAGAGAGTTCTACTCTTCAGGTACAAGTTCCATCTCCATTGGTTTTCCAGCCATAGTATGGACCACTTCAGGACTTTTCAGAGCAGGAGCATGCGATATGTCAACAACCCTCTTAGTCTTCTTTGTTTCCATATCACAACAAGTGTCATGAGCAGTTTGCACCTCAGGAGAATACCTTCTTATATTCATTCAGACATACTTATTCATCTCAGTAGACAGATTCTGAGTTGGCGCATCACTTTGATATGCCAGCTACATACAATCCCATGATTGAATAGTTAGTCCATCTGATTCATGAGCAGAGTGCCTTTCGTAGGGAGCAGATGGACGCATTCAGAGATTTCATATCCAGCTTTGTCGCAGAGTGAGGATTAGATTTTTCTAATTAGAAGACTTCTGAGTTGTTGAGTACTTCTATTCTTAGTTCCCATGATGGTCGGAGACAACCTCTAGTTTTTGAGACATTTAAGAGCGAGGAACATATAGTAGGCAATAATGCAGAATTATAGATTCAACACGATTCTCCGTGTAATGAAGAAACAAAATCAAAAAAATGGAAAAAGAGAAATTCAAAAAGATGAATAAAAACAAGACTTCAGATTCTTTTACTAGATCTCTATCTTCTGTTCTACATGGAGTGAGTCCTGATTTTGCAAATAATTTTCATCTTCTTCTTATGCTCCGGATGTACATATGGATGAGGAGGATGTTGGACATGCGAGCCCACAGCGAGCCATTATGCAATAAATGTTAGTGCAATTCACTCCTTAATCTGAAATAAAGAGTACATAATTTGCATAATAGGTCCCTTAGTACAATTAGGGTTATGTACCATGGCCATCTTAATGATCATACAGCTGTTGATTCAATTATTGAATCATAGAGGCTGGTGCTTGGATGAATATCTAATGAGTTAGATTGAGGACTCATCAAGCATCGTCAAATGATTGTTAAGAGATGATCTCCAGCCTGAGTAGGAAATGGCAATCCTATCTCATTTAGGCTGATATCTGACCGACCTCTTGATGCAGGTCCTCTGCATAGGAATAGAGATTCAGAGGTGTCAGATTAGTTAGGTCAAAGAGTTGACTTAACGAGATCGAGATAACCAAAGTCCTATATCGTATGCTGTCACGATATAGGCACACATCCTCTGACCGGAGACAGATGTGTTACTATATGTCTAAGTATGTACATTTGGCAGACCAATAGGTTGATGACCTAATCAAGGTCTATACACCGACGTGCTGGTGTGCATATAAGGGCACATTAGTAATACGATCTCTCAAAGGGATCATACAGGTTCAGTTACTGAACCGGAAGACATGAGCTCACTCATGAGATATTGGGAAGAATCAAATTCCATGTGCATGGTCGTCTCTCTTTGGAAGCTTGACTGAATTTGTAGGTTTGATATATACTTTTAGAAAGTATATGATCAAGACCTAGGTATGATATATGTTTTTGGAAAGTGTATGATCGATACCGACTCCCAATGATCGAATGAGAAACTTACTGATAAAACCCTGAAGTAGACAGTATAAAGTTGATCTAATACTTCGGGTTTATTCTGAGTCTTCCAGTATGCAGGATGTACATGTATTAGGAATACTTGAGGGTGATGTGATCATAAACGATTGTATAACCATGATGCTTCCATTCCTAGGGAGTGATGAAACGGGTTTGGATTTTAGTGACTCCTCTCAGTAGAGAAGTAATCTGATCTTAGTCCAAATGTTGGACATTGATCTGAATGTGATTCAGATTCAATAAGAAGATTAGATTTACGGTCTTGATTTAATCAAGCATCTATGGGAGGCCCGAGATCTGGATTTGAGATGTGATCTCAATATCCATGTCACTATACGTGGAACAATACAATCGCCCTGTCCTTATCTCCAAGTATTCGCAGAGAAAGCGCATTATCCTTGAAAGAGTTCATGGATAATTCTATTGTTGATATATGTATCCGAGCATTGAGAAAATGGATATTTAAATTTGATTTAATTATCATGAATAATATGAATTTGATTCATATTATAAGGAGAGTTATCTTAGATAATTAAATGTGATTTGATTATCAAAGATGTAAATAATGCGAATGTGATTCATATTATTTGAGCACAAGAGAATAAGTTATCCAATATAATTAAATGTGATTTAATTATTATGGATAAGAATAATGTGGATAGTAATATCCAATTATTCATAATATATTATAAATGTGATTTATAGTGTATTAGAGAGAGTTAAATATAATTTATATTAGTAGATTAATTATTTATGTGTATTGAATACACATTGTCTAATTAATTGAAAATGTAAATTACATTTTGTTTTGGGTTGTGAATATGATTCACAATATTCCAATGTCAAGAGTGCAATATTCCCAAAATTAATTGAGAATTATTTTGGTGAATAAAAATCCCAACAAATAGTCGTTGGAAAATAAGTAGAGAGAAAATCAAGGAGATGTGCAATCTCATGGGAATCCATGAGATTGCCCTCCCATTAGGAAAGTGGTGGCCGTCACCTCCCTCTAAAGGGGAAGGTTGATCTCCTTTGTATTTTCTCTCCTTATTTGATTGATTTAATTTGGTATTAATATTTATTTGATTTATCAAATATATTTTATCAAAATTAAATCACATGTTGTTGGTTTTTACCAACAGTAATCTTGACCATTGGATTGACATAAATCAATCTCATCCATTGATTTTATATGTCACATGGATTGAGATCCATGGATCCCAAAACCCTATAAATAGAGAGGCATACCATGCTCTCTATTTTACATACAATGCTTGAGAAGCATCTCTCTCTCTCTTTTCTCTCTACTCGACAGCCCTCTCTCTCCCTCTCATGTGGCCGTCCACCATGGATGACCTAAGAGAGGTTCTCCATCGCCGCGGCATCGTCGTTATGCTGCCCGTTCTTCTGCTCGTGGATCTCCGTCTCCTTCGGTGCGCCTCGCTCGTGAAGAAGACGTCAGATCTCGTGTGTCGAGATCAGGAGATCTGCTGCTTGGATCATCAACATGGATTGCGAGAAGCACGCGGTTCATCCCCGCGCTCGCAAGCGTCTCCTCCGTCGGATCGGACTTGAGAGAGGAGGTCTCTTCGTTTAGAGACTTGATCGCAACCACGCTTCAAGAGGTAATCCTATTACTTGTTTGTGGTTTAGATGAGACGATCCGAGAAGTGTTCTTGGATCATGTGGTTTCGTCGTAATAAAATTTTTTAAATTCCGCTGCATCGAGCAACTAGTGCGACTAGTCGCTTCTCGTCGTATTCGATACGACGCTCACGCTTCCGTGATGCGCTTGAGGATATAAACATATCCTTCAAGTGGTATCAGAGCCTTAGGTTGATGGTTTCGAATATGATTCGCTAACCGAGGACGACTTGGGTTCGTTATGGTCGCGAAAGTTTTTATCGCATTTGATTTCGCATATCTGTTTAGTAAATAGTTTCGGAAATGTTTAAAATGTTTAAGCACGAATTATTTACTTGGATTTTGTTCCCCATTAAATAAGGAAACCATAGGATCTGAGTTTGCGTAAATCGGATTTCGTTTGCTCTAGATATGGTTGTTTTAATGAACATGTATTCACTGTTACGGGAACTGCGAATCTTAACGTAATTAAGGAGTTAATTACTGTTTAGAGACACCTAGAAATGCATGCAAATCACATAGGTTCTGTTGTAAATCAAGTTAGAAAACTATGGAAACTTACTTTGCTTAATTTGGATTTACATTGATTGAGATATGCTAATTTTAGTAAGTAGGGGTCACTGCTGAAATTACTTTCCTAATCAAGAACCATGTGATTGTCAATTAGTGAAATTAATTGTTAATTTCATGAAATAATTATGGAAAATATTTGAGAAATATTAGAATATGATTATTTCCTTAATTGACTTGACCTCAACCAATTAATTGATTAGATGTGATCTATAGATCATAATTGGAAACACAATAATCAAACTCCTTGCTTGAATAGGACTGGGAATTTGTCTAACAAATTTCCTTATAATCAAAATTGTTTTGATTACTATATGGTATAATTTCGGTTGAAGAACCGATGATCATCTTAAGTATAAATTAATCAATTTGGCATTATCCTTTCCCGAGGCGGATATGGTGCCTAGTCGGGGATCGCTGGGGAAGCGGGTTGCAACGTATGCGGTCCGTCCCACTCCCGTCGGTACTGGCCATGGCAGCGGGTAGGGCCGGGATAATGTCCGAGGGATTAAGATGTATTTTTTCTAATTATTAAAATACGAATTAATACGTACTTTGAGAATAATACCATATATATTCAAGTAAGACAATCAAGTTTGATTGATTGAATTGGATTGATAATTAATTTAATATGATTAAGTTAATTATGTCCAATAAAAATACTCTAATATGATTAGAGTTGATAATTCCCTTGGAAGAATTAATTATATGAATGTGATTCATAGAAGTTAATTTAATTTGAACAAGATATGGAGGATCACATAAGTGACATCCATGGTCTCCTGTTAAGGCGAAGGGTTTCGTCGCCAGATATTATATGTGGGAGACGCATGTCCGAAGTGACAGCTCCTGCATATGATCCATTTGGATCGGGCTCGTCGCTTCTCGAAAGAGTAAGGACGTATGCGTAGTGACCCCAATATCGGGTCCTCATATTATTGGGGCGATATTAGATTGCGCATAGCGAGTTGTATTCCTGTTGACGGTTGGTTCGATTAATGACGGGTCAACATCACCTTAGGGGTGGTGGGCCCGGGTATTAAAGACCGAATTGGGAGATGCAAGTTGGACTTGCAAGGCGGAATGTGTTCATGCTTCTTTTTATCCGAGTTGTAGGTTCTCATATTATTGAGATGCAACAAAGATAAGGAAGGAGATCCCAGATCTTGCTTGAGATATAATGGTAAGTATATCTCTTACATTGAAAGTGATTAAGGGAATGAACTTTCATTGTTGACATGGCAAGACAACTTTGATATAAAAATTCCTAAATCAAAGCAAAACATGTATATATATAAATATATACTCTTATGCTAATTTCTTATTTCAGATAATCCTTCAATAAACCCACTCAATGTTATACTCAATAATAACTAGTAGAATATCTTGGATTGGACCCATTATCTAGATATTGTACTTGCGATTGGACACATAATGTATGTGATTGCAATGTGCAAGTTTCCTCATAATAATGAGAAGTGATAATTAAAAAGGACAATGGGACTAAAACCCTAGGGTTTGTATGTCTCTATAAGTTTTGATCTCATCGAATGTACTTTTGAAGTGACATGTCGATAATGATCGTAATTGTCAAATAATCCTTATAAAATCAATAAAGACATCCTGGCATACATATGCGCTCTTGACATTTAATCATGAATGACATGGTTCTCTGCATCATGTAGAATGGTAGCTCTATTAGAGATAATGTATTCAAATTGTTTGAGTACCTACCTGAACCTATGCTTTAAGAGTTCAGATGGATGTAGGTGATGAGTGTCATCATTCTACTATCTATACTCTATTCATTCATGAAGCTTCATAATATTCATATTGTATGAATTGGGTGAGGCATGTATAAATGTCGAAATGCTCTTACATTGAATTCTTTTGAATTTAACATAAGAGATCCTTAGTCTTAAGCAATGGTTGTTTATAGATAAAGGGAGCACAGTGGAAGCATGGGTTGGACCCAAACAAGAAGTATAATCAAATAGTTGACTGTACTTTTGTGACTTCCATATAACATCCAAAGAGTTGGATGAATGCCAATACTGTAATATGTTGATGTGTTGATAGTATGACTATCAAATCTATCTAGAATCCTTCAAGAAGGAATCAGATAGTGCATCGGATTAATCTACATGTAATCATTGATATTGACTTACTTATTTGATAAGATAAAATCTAATAATTGTATCTCAATCTTCTAATCACACTTGCAATTGGTTGCATATGTACTAGAAATTTGATCTTAAGATTTATTGGTCATCCATGTTGAAAGTGATGCAAGTGTTGCAACAATTTCCATAAGATCAATAGACTACATATTTTCAGTGGGAGCCCTTAGTCTTAGAGAATGTCTTTATGACCTAGATATTAGAATACACTCATTGTTTATTTCTAATTGTTGGATATAAACATGAATTCTGTAATAAATCTATCATAAAGAGTTATGATTGAGATATTTCAGATAGTAATCTAAAATCTAGTGGACTCTATTAAATTAGAAAATTATT
Source organism: Ottelia alismoides (assembly GCA_037367405.1). Lineage (NCBI taxonomy): Eukaryota > Viridiplantae > Streptophyta > Magnoliopsida > Alismatales > Hydrocharitaceae > Ottelia > Ottelia alismoides. The sequence goes on from JAZKJV010002102.1 coordinate 1,124,151, forward strand.
GAATGGTTCATTAAGATTTCTAATACTGAAAATTAAATCTTTAAAGATCAATAGGAGGATAAAGATCATTTGACAATGATCTGGCATCAAGTTTTGGACACATGTCTGTTGATGAGATCAATGGACTAGTAAGACATGAAACTTTAGATTGTCTAAAGATTCAAGTCTCACATACTTGTGAATATTGTATTCAAAGTAAAAATATCCAATACACCCTTCTTTGTGATAGGTGTAAGATGTCAAGGTATTCATGATCTCATACATATTGATGTATGCAGATCATCTATATCATAGTAAACATTATGGATATGTGATATCTGTAAATGATTATGTATGATATGAGATTTCTTCTCTTCACTTAGAAAACTTTGAAATGTTCAAAGATTTCACAATTTTGGTTTAGAACCAAAGTTTGAAGGAAGATGAAATGAATTTGATCTAACCAAGGTAGCTTGTACCTATTAGATGAATTCAAGAAATACCTTATGGAGATATGAATATCATTCCTATCTCAATCCTCCTAATGAACCTGAACTCAATATAGTTGTAGGGAGATACAATTAATCATGTGCGACATGATTTAATCAATGATTAATCCTAGCATAATTATCTCTTAGTTTCCAAGGTATATATATGTAGTAGAGACTACATTATATACTTAATAAGGTTCCATGCATGTAAGCTGGAATCTAGCACTAGAGAGTGCTACTTCATTAGGAAAATAAAGGATGGTATTGTATACCTACTTTATGACCTTGAGATTCTTAAAAGATCTCATATCTGAGAATGTGATTCTTGGAGGATGACTCTCTTAAGAATCAAGATAAAATGAAGTAAAGGAACTCATTTAAATCTTGAGAAGATAATGAGGCTCCTGAAATCAGAAACTAAAAGAGTAATTGAAGATGAAATACTAATACTTCTTCAAATAAGTTTGAGGATGTATTCCATGTGAAAATGATCGGACTTCATGTGAGGAAGTTCCTAAGGATCATGACATGGAAAGATGGATGTTGCCAATAAAAGTCTAATGTAGACTTCATATACAAATGTTGTATATGGACCCTCGAGGATCCACCTATATGGGTCAGACCCATTAAGGTGTAAATGGATCTTCAAGAGAAAGAGGGAACCTGATGAGAAGGTACAGACCTTCAAAGCACGGTTCGTAGCCATGAGCTACACACCGAAGAGAAGACATCGCTTAAGATGAGACTTGCTCTCCAGTGACCTTGCTTTAACTCATCAGAATATTGCTAACTATAGCTACACAACTTGACTATGACATCTTCATGATGTGAGTCAAGATTGCATTCCTCTATGAATACCTCTATGAGGATATTCATATGAAGTAGCTCCAGGGCTTCATGGTTGAGGAAAGCAAGGTGTGCAAGCCAAAGAACTCCATCTTTGGACTCAAATAAGCTTCTTGTATTTGGAACATAAGATTTGATGAAATTGTAAATGTTATGATTTCAGATAAAATCTTGATGAACCATGTGAAGCTTAGTGGGAGTGCCATTGTATTCATCGTGCTAAATGTAGATATTATCCTGATCATTTGGAATGATATAAGAATAAGTAATAAGTGTTTTATAATTTGGTTGTTCCATACCTTGAGATACGATCTCAAGGATACCTCTTAGATCTTAATTCTGAAGACGTTCAGAAGCAAAGAGAAGAGGGTATTGGGACTGTCACATTAGTAGTACACCTTGGACTTATTCCATTTTCTGGAAAAATTCCAAGAAAGGCTTCCTTCCCTTAAGATGTGGTAGTGACCTGTCTAAAGGGATAGCACCTCAAAGAGTTGAGGAAGTGAATGCTAGAACTGCTTGCACTTGTGCATCAGTTATGAGAAGCTGGGTGTATGCTAGATGTGTACAAGAGCCAGATGTCTGCCATGCAGTGGGAGTAGTAAACTATTACTAATCCTACTCTGGAAATAAAACACTTAGTTGCAGTAATAACAATATCTTCAAAGATGATGAAACTTAGAGATAGTGATCTCAAAGTCTTATCTTCAAAGGTTTAAGACCTTGTAGATAGTGATCTATAAGGGTCTTAACTGTAGATACCTTAGGAGATAGAGATCTCCAGGAATGAAGGTATTCTAATAAGGATTATGGGAATACTGGTTATGATAATTAATAAGATGTAGTGTCAAGGACACTATAACCAACAAAATTGAGTATCGGTTGCATGAGATGCAACATTCGCATTGGATGCGAGCACTGTTACTAGGAGATATGCAAGTGCCGTAAAAGGACTTGGCGTAGTCTCTTGGGAACGGAGTGACTGATCAGCTTACCTAGCTATTTTCTAAATAGCCTATGATTATCACATGAGTGTGGGTTTAAATGATTAGCCCATTAATGGCTCTTTGGGCTAGTGGGAGATTGTTGGACATGCGAGCCCACGGCGAGCCATTATGCAATAAATGTTATTGCAATTCACTCCTTAATCTGAAATAAAGAGTACATAATTTGCATAATAGGTCCCTTAGTACAATTAGGGTTATGTACCATGGCCATCTTAATGATCATACAGCTGTTGATTCAATTATTGAATCATAGAGGCTGGTGCTTGGATGAATATCTAATGAGTTAGATTGAGGACTCATCAAGCACCGTCAAATGATTGTTAAGAGATGATCTCCACCCGGAGTACGAAATGGCAATCCTATCTCATTTAGGCTGATATCTGACCGACCTCTTGATGCAGGTCCTCTGCATAGGAATAGAGATTCGGAGATGTCAGATTAGTTAGGTCAAAGAGTTGACTTAACGAGATCGAGATAACCAAAGTCCTATATCGTATGCTGTCACGATACAGGCACACATCCTCTGACCGGAGACAGATGTGTTACTATATGTCTAAGTATGTACATTTGGCAGACCAATAGGCTGATGACCTAATCAAGGTCTATACACCGGCGTGCTGGTGTGCATATAAGGGCACATTAGTAATACGATCTCTCAAAGGGATCATACAGGTTCAGTTACTGAACCGGAAGACATGAGCTCACTCATGAGATATTGGGAAGAATCAAATTCCATGCGCATGGTCGTCTCGCTTTGGAAGCTTGACTGAATTTGTAGGTTTGATATATACTTTTGGAAAGTATATGATCAAGACCTAGGTATGATATATGTTTTTGGAAAGTGTATGATTGATACCGACTCCCAATGATCGAATGAGAAACTTACTGATAAAACCCTGAAGTGGACAGTATAAAGTTGATCTAATACTTCGGGTTTATTCTGAGTCTTCCAGTATGCAGGATGTACAGGTATTAGGAATACCTGAGGGTGATGTGATCATAAACGATTGTATAACCATGACGCTTCCATTCCTAGGGAGTGATGAAACGGGTTTGGATTTTAGTGACTCCTCTCAGTAGAGAAGTAATCTGATCTTAGTCCAAATGTTGGACATTGATCTGAATGTGATTCAGATTCAATAAGAAGATTAGATTTACGGTCTTGATTTAATCAAGCATCTATGGGAGGCCCGAGATCTGGATTTGAGATGTGATCTCAATATCCATGTCACTATACGTGGAACAATACAATCACCCTGTCCTTATCTCCAAGTATTCGCAGAGAAAGCGCATTATCCTTGAAAGAGTTCATGGATAATTCTATTGTTGATATATGTATCCGAGCATTGAGAAAATGGATAATTAAATGTGATTTAATTATCATGAATAATATGAATTTGATTCATATTATAAGGAGAGTTATCTTAGATAATTAAATGTGATTTGATTATCAAAGATGTAAATAATGTGAATGTGATTCATATTATTTGAGCACAAGAGAATAAGTTATCCAATATAATTAAATGTGATTAATTATTATGGATAAGAATAATGTGGATAGTAATATCCAATTATTCATAATATATTATAAATGTGATTTATAATGTATTAGAGAGAGTTAAATATAATTTATATTAGGTTATTAATTATTTATGTGTATTGAATACACATTGTCTAATTAATTGAAAATGTAAATTACATTTTGTTTTGGGTTGTGAATATGATTCACAATATTCCAATGTCAAGATTGCAATATTCCCAAAATTAATTGAGAATTATTTTGGTGAATAAAAATCCCAACAAATAGTTGTTGGAAAATAAGTAGAGAGAAAATCAAGGAGATGTGCAATCTCATGGGAATCCATGAGATTGCCCTCCCATTAGGAAAGTGGTGGCCGTCACCTCCCTCTAAAGGGGAAGGTTGATCTCCTTTGTATTTTCTCTCCTTATTTGATTGATTTAATTTGGTATTAATATTTATTTGATTTATCAAATATATTTTATCAAAATTAAATCACATGTTGTTGGTTTTTACCACCAGTAATCTTGACCATTGGATTGACATATATCAATCTCATCCATTGATTTTATATGTCACATGGATTGAGATCCATGGATCCCAAAAACCTATAAATAGAGAGGCATACCATGCTCTCTATTTTACATACAATGCTTGAGAAGCATCTCTCTCTCTCTTTTCTCTCTACTCGACAACCCTCTCTCTCCCTCTCATGTGGCCATCCACCATGGATGACCTAAGAGAGGTTCTCCATCGCTGTGGCATCGTCGTTATGCTGCCCGTTCTTCTGCTCGTGGATCTCTGTCTCCTTCGGTGCGCCTCGCTCGTGAAGAAGACGTCGGATCTCGTGTGTCGAGATCAGGAGATCCGCTGCTTGGATCATCAACATGGATTGCGAGAAGCACGCGGTTCTTCCCCGCGCTCGCAAGCGTCTCCTCCGTCGGATCGGACTTGAGAGAGGAGGTCTCTTCGTTTAGAGACTTGATCGCAACCACGCTTCAAGAGGTAATCCTATTACTTGTTTGTGGTTTAGACGAGACGATCCGAGAAGTGTTCTTGGATCATGTGGTTTCGTCGTACTAAATTTTTTAAATTCCGCTGCATCGAGCAACTAGTGCGACTAGTCGCTCCTCGTCGTATTCGATACGACGCTCACGCTTCCGTGATGCGCTTGAGGATATAAACATATCCTTCATAGGATGTACAAATACCCTTCCTAGACGCTTTGAACCTATGAAGGGAGAGAAATTATAAAATCTCAAAAAACCAAGATTCAAAATTTATGAAAGAGATGTTGGACAGAATTTAGATCAAGCCCACTCTTTCGGAGGCAATGACACACATCCATCTTCTCCAGAAGTGCTTGAAGCAGCATAGCACACATAGAAAAAGAAGAGGAGAAATCATTGCTCAGAGAAACAAGTGGTGACCATTGCCACATGTTACACCATCCATCATACATCTTCTAAAAATAAAAAGAAAGATATGGAAGTACTATTTATCAGTTGTCAGATTTCAGATCAAGAGTTCGAGCATACCTTGTTGGACAACGGATCTTCAGTGAATATTTTACCCTTCCATCTCATCGAGACACTTCATTTAGGGTCTCTCAAGTGAGCCAAGATGATTCTTCAGTTTCCAAACAGATCGGTCAAGTGGCTGAAGGGTATACTTCAGGATGTTGTCGTGGTAGTACAAGGCACAAAATTCAATGTGGAGTCTGTTGTCATAGACTCTGACTCTTTAGTACCATCACAGGAGGCTGGCATTATTCTTGGTCGGCCTTTTCTACGTGTAGCCATGGCTTTTATTGATTATGGGACAAACATTGTTACTTTTCCTGCAAGTAGCACAGTGCCGGGCTCCGAGCCATTAGAGAGTCATGCATCAGACGATTGTGCTACCATTCCATTTGATACAAAGGCATGCGACAATACAGTTGAGATTCTACATGTTCCTATCCCTTCTAATCATACTGAGACAGGAGATTTCCTCTTCAGAGAGGAAAACTTGAACAGAATTTCCTTTGGTGATCCAGGTACACATGTTTGGAGATGCATTGATGAGTTCATAGTATATATGATAGTCAGATGAAACCGTTGAAGGCATGTACTTCCAAGGTTGTTCCTGATTTAGTTGTAAATCCTTTGATTGATCCTTCTAGTAGCGAGAACGTTGAGCCCTCTTTTCATTCAGATTTAGATAAGGACTATATTGATGAGGATATAGATCAGATTGCAGAAGAGTTTGACCTCTTTGTTGCTTCTATTTCAGATATGACCTCGATGTCTCTTGAGTCACACAAAGTTGAGGATACAATGTTAGAGTATGATTCTTCATCTTTTTATTTCATTATCAATGGTGACAATGATTTAGAGACCATGGTACGACTTTCAAAGTCAATTTTGTGCATCTTTTCGACCATCTGGGTGGTCTTTCCTCACCGTCGATCTAGGTCAGGGATACTCTGATTCAGATATGGATCTCTAAGGATGACCCTGATATCGACCTTTCTCTTGTACATTCTAACATTCCTCGGTCGCACAAGAAGGCCACTCTTTGGCTTTCTTGAGCATGTATAGTTCATTTTGATTTTTCATTCTTTTTCACCTTGTACATACGTGTTTTCAATTTTATTCATTCCTTCTTTCGTTTGTCTTACACCTGTAGGTCTTGCTTAGGATTTTTGCTATACTTAGGATGTACTTTATCCTAAGTATAAGGGGATGTAGACATTGTGTTGTTCATATCTTCTATTCTATTACCCTTGTTGTTTCTTATACTTAGTATGTGCTTTACCCTAATAGGGGTGGGGGTAATATCGTTCATTTTCATCTTCTGATGGTTTTTCATTTTGTGTATCGTCTGCTCTCTCACTGGTCCCTCAATTGTAATATTCTTCTCTATACTTAGGGATATCTTCCCCTAAGTATAGAGGGGACAAGCTGAGTCGTTGATTGCGTACATTCTTTTGACCTCGATCATCATTGTTTTTGAATCTCCTATACTTAGGATTAGTTGATCCAAAGTATAGAGGTGATGGTTGACTTCTATTCTTTATTTGTTATTCTTTTGAGTCGTTATAGTATAGTATTCTTTTCACCAATCTACACTTTGCCTGAGTTATGTCTTCCTTTGTCGCTTCTTTGGTCACTATGAGGACATAGTTCATGCTAACTATAGGGGTGTTGTATATATATTCTATATATACTTTAGAAGCCATAACTTATACTTTATTGTATTTTTAATAATATGGCTCTAAAAATAAGGGTATATATATAAGGTTTCTAAAATCTGATAGAAAACTGTAAATACGAGTTATAAAATAAAAAGGTTATTAAAAAATGTATATAAAATGTGTAGTAAAATACTTTTATAAATCGTTTAATTATATAAAATTCGTAAATAAAATTCTTTTGTAAATCTTATATAAAGTTTGTATAAACTTGTATATAAATGTGTATAAAATTCTTTATAAAATGTATAAAATTCTTGTAAATTGATTCAATTCATTAAATCTTTCAAAAAAATTAATTAAAAAATTTAAAATATATTAAAATTTTGCATAATTCTTAAAAAGTACATAAAAAGTTTAAATCGAAAAATTTAGTTCATACAAAAAATTGTTGCATTCATTCGTATTTTTTAGAATAAGTTTGATTCTTGAACCGAATGGAGCTAAGTCCAAAGGATGGAGTTTGGTTTAGGTCTTACTCCACTTTATTCTAAAGGAACTTTGTAAAAACTGGAATTAAGACTCTTCAGGTCTTTGACTTAATTCTTTGGATTCTGTAAGACCGTGTTCGGAGTTCAACTCAAACTTGCCTACGTAGGACACCGTGTGTCACCCGTGTAACTCTTCATCATTTGAACCAATTTTGAACTCATGTACTCTACACTTAGCTACCCTTGCATGGGGTTGTGAAGGACAGTCCATATTAGTGATGCATTTTCATCCTTGTCTAGTGGCACCGACGTCTAAATACGGGAGTGTGGGGTTGAAATAAAGCTTCGGATGACGGAAGGATCTACTAGCACAAATTTTCCAAGACCCCAAAAAAAGGGACAAAAGAAAAGATGCTATATCCGTCGGGGAAAAAAAGATCAATGCAGTGCAATAATCACTTTCTACCAAAAAGAAGCAAAATAGTAAATACATACATGACCACCATGGTCCAAGTTTCAGATAGCCTGCATATCATGGTGGAGACTTGTCTAAACTAGCTAAGCTTTACAGGAGATATGACTACACTTGTCACACTCAGTTCTCTTCTGATTCTTCTACTTCTCTCTTAATTCGATTGTGGACACAACATGACCTGACCTTAGAAGGAAATACCCTCCTCCTCGAGGATTGATTAGCTAGATGAGGAAGCAATGGGAGTGTATAAATGGGATGGGTGGTTTCTTCACTTCTTTAAGTAGGAAGAGCTAACACAGTACAAATTGACTTCAAGCTTGAATAGTTTGTTGCGTCATGAATGGGTGGATCTGAGATGGTTGTTGAGGTGAACCTGGATAAGGATTTGTGGAACTTGAGGACTGTTGAGACTTAAATCCTAATTCTAACGAGGTCCCGGCAAACTATTAATCCAAAGGCCTATTCTAAGTCCATGATTTTGGGTGAAGTAAAATTTGATTGAAAGAAACAATCATGTTCTAAGTTCTTTTATTTTTATTTCCCTTTTTCTTTTTCTTTTTGTCTTTCACTTATTTATAGAATAATTGTTTGCTAAGAGACTAGCAAAGGTAAAGTATAGGGGAATAGTGAATCAATGATTCATCGCCTTTATTCTTTCATTTTGACTAAAATACTCGGTACAATACATGTAAATATTCACTAATTCTCATAATTAACATTCTAACCTCATTTGTTAATGTTATATATTTAACACTTGTTTTATACAAATAAAATAATAAAGAAAAAAGAAAATAAAAGAAAGAAGGATGTATATATGAAATATGTACAGACTGATCCTAATCTCGAGACCAACTCAATATTGACTGATGAATCTCTGTTTGATTATCCCTATTCTCTCTTTTTAACCTCGAAAAATAAGAACTTTATTGGAAATCTTCATTAATTCCACATCTTTACCAATAATCCTCTCCCATGTAATTAATACTAACCCTAAATTATTGTATTTAATCACTAACAATTTCTTTATTTTCTATTTTATTAGAAACCTCTAAAATTAGATTAATTATTGTATATATTTGTTTTGGCTTTAAAAAGAAATAAAAAATACAAAAAATAATAAAGCTTTGAAAATGCAGTGTTTTTACCTATTAAAAATACTACCAAGAATATTTCTTCGTATAGTTGACCTCTTCTGACTTTTTGGTCAACATGAAACTTGTAGATCTCATCGAGATCTACAACTTTCATGTTTTAACTTTTTGTCAATTCAGCTTCCTACTAGTTCTTTCTTAATTTTCTTTATTTTCCCTATTTTCGAATATTATGGTGTGGCCACGTGGCACCATCTATGTCGCTCATGTTGTCATTTCTCCTTGTGCCACTCGACGCTTCCTCCTTCCTTGATCATCTCTTCCCCGCCTTCATTATAGCCGCCCATTGTTTCTCTTCTCTCGACCCTTGGATCCATATCCAAACACCATCCAGGCTGTCCGCTTCCGCTTCCTCTATCACCATTGGATTAGATCATGTGGATCTAATCTAGACCGCTCCCCTGCTCCTCCACATGGACCGTTGGATTACTTGATATAATGGCCCACATTCATAGGCTTCCTCACATAACGCCCAGCACCGCACTCCTCCCTCACCCCCTTCCTTTTCTAGAACCCACTCTAGCTGCCCTCTCCACTCCCTAATGGTCGTCCTTCAAAGCTGTTACTCTGTCATCCTTGCGTGATCATCAATGCCTCCTTCCATCACTCCACTCGTTCATGTCAGCCATTACAAGCATCACCATTACACCAAGAAACGGCCGAAGCTCCTCCTATAAATACTCATGCTCCGCCCCCATCTTTACTTGTCCACCATTAAACATCTAGAGACCTAGCCCCTCACCGCCTCCCTGTGACAGACGGAGGTTGGATGAGGGTCCATAATGGCGCCTCAAGCCGGTGTTGACCCATGGTCAACTTGACCATACCGCGAATGCCTCTGGCTCTGCTAAGCTCCGTGAACTGGCTGTGCATGTCAAGCAACGACTGGAGGGGTTAATCAGCCCTCAGCCCAAACCAATGCGCCCGCTTTTCTTCTCCTCGAATCCTCCAGGTTCGCCTATTTTCTTTTCTTTGTTTTTTCTCCTAATTACTACATCTCACACAATGCCACCCACCATCGCATGACCATCCTCCGAGCTCTACGACACTACCAGCATCCTCACCGACACCTTCGCATACCTTCTCCCTTCTCCAGAACCCCTCTCTGCTCTGACCCATCTCCTCTTCGGCTTGTCGGAGTAGGATCTACAGTCCTCCATCCCATTGCTATTACAGGACCTCATTCCATACCACTTCGCACCTACACACTTCAGCTATATGACTAACATCCACAGGTACCTTCAATGGTCGGATCTCACGATGCATCGCCGATCTCGAGCTCGCCATCGGTGGTCCTTCATCGGCCGCCATCTCCTGCTACCCTTGTAGCTTCTCCACCCATCAACCTTAGTCTCCAAGAGCTCACAGAGTTCTGTGGATCTCTACAGATGCGGAGGAGAAGGCAGAGCTCTGGAAGCCTCACCGCCCCTCCTCCAACGGAGGATGAAGCACATGTGTCGTTGGATGGCACTCTCATGGCAGCCAATAACCCAGATGAGGCCACGTAGCTTCACAGAACCTGTAGGCTTGGTAGACCCGAGCCACTCACCGAAGCTCTCTAAACCAGCCACATGTCCAGCCGAAGTTGCAGCCACCCGAGCCTAGCCCGCCCACGTGCCCCGCACGTGAGGGGTTGGGTTATCTACAGGAGATACCTTGGACAATTCAATAATTACATCCAGGTTCTCCAGACATGTGCCTCACGTGTACGTCTAGGGTAAATTACATAGAAGTCCAGCCAGCTTATGAAATTACATAAAGTCCCCGCGCATTTGAAAAATTTACAAAGGGACCCCTCTGATTTTTGCAAATTGCAAATATGTCTATCTAGGGACTTATTCGTAATTATTTATCTTTTATTTTTATGCATTTTATTACAATTATGCCCCTTACACTATTTACTTCATATCTTGAACATGCGATCTCCAATTTTTATTGATTTCAGTGTCGTTTTGAAGCTGGTTTCATCCTCTATCTAATGGCATATTCAATTTCATGATTTTCATTGAATTTAATGTGATAATTTTTGATGATATATAGCATTTCCTGCTCAATATTTAAATTCCATTAATCACCTTATTTCTCAATTTGACTCTAAAACCGGTCCATATTTTATTGCTCATTGATGTAATTATTTTAGGGCATATTTGTACAATATTTTATGCATGATCATCTATTGCATATTCTACACCATGCATCTCATATTAAATTGCATAATATCAAATAACAATTGCATGCATCATGTTATATTATCTCTGCATCATTTTGTGTTCATAATGTGTCTGCATATGAAGACCTAGGTTTAGAATTTAACCATTCATTATATAATCGATAATTTTTGATGAATAAACTAGGAGGCTCGTGTCCCTGTATTCAACCTTGGTACACTTTTCAAGTAAAATATAATTGCCACATATTCAAAGTTGTAGTCTTTGCTGAATCGAAATCTATCTCCTGTACTGCACTAATACAACTTTATTAAAGAGGTATTTTTCATGTTCATCAAATGGCGTCTTTGCTGGGGACATGCCTCATCTTTATTTGTGCATTGAATTTTATTGAAATATTTTGGTTATTTTCAGAATCTTAGGTCTTCACATTGTGTTTGTCCTTTCATCATTTATTGATTTTTTTCTATATATTTTTCTGACATTTTTCTTTTATGGAAGGGCCCATGGAGATCAAGGATGCTTGAAAACCATGGAGGCGTGGAGTCGTGAGCTCCCGTTGCGAGGAACCGTAGAAGAAATTCAGAATAATTCAAGGAGTTTAATCAACATTCTGTTCATGCATCTGTTGTAAAAAAGAGGGAAAGAGAAAAAAAGTAAAATCAACACAATTGCATTTCTAGAAATCCTCATCTGAGGCTCACGTATGTAATTTTGCACTTGAACCTTTGCATGTGTTATGTGAAGACTCACCCTAGTCGGGTGAGGCTTCATTTGAGTATCGACCTAGGACCAGGCACACGACTCTCTGAGCTAACTTTATTCTTCAAATTTTTTATGCTTGATCATAGGTAGGATACAATTATTCACAAGACACACATAACATCAATCTAATTAGCTAAATATAACTCAAATTCTTCCCGTTAATATATGCATGTTAGGATTCAGTTTTCATTGACTTGCATGTATATAACGATAAATTTAAATTCAGTCATGTATATGCATGGAGAAAGCTGGAGGCATTGTAAGTATCTCTCTCAAGCATGCATCATGGTTTTCAGGAATGCACTGGCTTTTCTCGATCTTCCGCAGATTTGTCACTTAAGGAAATTAAAGGAAATTGGGAATGGCCGAAGAGATGATGCTTTCTTGACTTGTGCTGACAATAACACAGTGAAAACCTAAATCTAAAATTGGGACTGATAATGAAAGTTGATGTAATTAATTGGATAAAAAATCGCTCTTATATTATGGGAGAGCAAACCCTATCATTGTATGCAGGCTATTTTGAATGTTGAGAGGTGATGACGTATCCCTAGGATAGTGCCCAAAACCTAGCCTTAAAACTTGTGTAATGTGCTTGATTTTTTAGTGATCACCAACAATGGACAAGATAAATGACCAGCACATGTTGGTCTTTATGTGTGTGTTGGTGAGTTGAGCCTGATTGTCTTCTCTACCCAACCCTCCCGTAACCCTAGATGGTCTACCCCCCCCATTTCCATCCAACCATTTGTGTAAATCCACTCCACCCTTTAACCCTAACTAATCTCTGGTTCCCAGCCTGAAATCCACATTCAAATACTTAGCCTACTTTTCAACCTAAGTATAAGGGGAATCTTGTACATAATTGAGATTATTCACCTAGGGTCTCCCCATCCTCAGTGTGTATCCAATACTTAGGCTATTGATAGCCTAAGTATAGGGGGGACCCGGGTCATTCTTCCCTCTTCTTGTCTTCTTATACTTAGGTCAATTTGACCTAAGTATAGGGGGACCCTCTGAGTCAGTTCCGCTATATCATCTTGTATTTGACATGAGCTATGGTTTCATATCACTTTGTGCTATGAGGACATAGAAAAAGTTAAGTAAAGAGTGGTATACCATATATATTGTATATACTTTAGCCATAGCTTGTATTTAAAATTTTTAAAACTTTTTCTAGGCTACAGTTTAAGTATTCTTGTGAATTGAATTTTATTAAATTATTGTAAAAAAACTTTTATAAAATTGACAAACCAACACTAATTTTTTCTATTAAATTTATTAAAATTTTCTAAAAATTTGAAAAATTAAAATCTTATCTTGAGCAGTGATTCTGAATACTGAGCTTAGAAATGAGTAGCCATATCTCAGTGAACAAACTATGGTCTCTCTTACTAGAGTGGGTGGTTAAAAGATAACATGAATGGTACCGTCTTGAAGTAATACAGATAGCCGTTTAACGTTCTGTACCTACACCCATGCTGGATGGAAATGGATGCAACTATTCATATGAGCTTGGTCCAATCATTATTTCTCTTGAGATTAAAAAAACATTCCCATAAAAATTGCAAAACTCAAAAATCACAAAAAATCCACTAACTCTGGAGTTGGTGTATTAGTGACACATTCACTATCCCTCAAGGCTTAAGGAGTTGAGGACACTTGATTTCTGAGATCTTGAGAGTCTGATTTGATCTACCTTAGTCATTAGGGTTTCTAAAACATAATAATCCACACTTCCCTAGTTTGAAAGATTTTAGCATTATATTACACTCTTCATCTCTACCTTCTAAAAATATGATTAGCACTTCACTTGCACAGCTGCATGATTGATGAGATGAGTTGAGTTATCACTTGAGTAACTAGGACTGGAGAATTGACTCTAGACCCGATTTGATGATGCTCGAGGATGTGATAAAGTTAATGAAGGCTTTAACAAACCTGAGTGTCAGCAAAACCCTAGCTAGTATGTGAACAAGTTCGCATGCTATCGTTTGATATTTACCTATATACCAGGGTGTGATGAAACTTAAATAATTCTTGATCAATGTGCGCCAACTCTTGGTAAAAGCAACAGAGTTAGCCAACAACGAAATAAATTTCGAGAGAAGTTCTCTCAAAGAAAAGCTCTATCATTACAAATACAAATTCAAAGAGCTTCCACCAAAGGAGAGTGCTCCCAACCATTTTAAAGTATCCACTTAGACCAAATGCTATTAGGGCCAAGGAGTTAGTCTAGCACCAAAAAAGGGTTCTGCATCATATAGTGATACAAGTATGGGTGTCGAAGGTATCTTAGATACTCAAAAGAGACATACCCCAGTGTACTCCCAGGAAAAAAAGTGCAGACGACTCCAAACTCTTTTGAGGAATACATTGATAAACAAACCAAAAATATACACGCGTTAAGTAATAAGGCACTCGAGAATACACTTTTTCAAATGTGAGGGAGAGAAGAAAATACATAATCCTATGCCCTCCATCATCTGGCCTTCCATCTATATGTTTAAGTCTAACAAACTAATGAGACAATGGATTTAATTAAGAGCCTCGACTTATTCCATAGTGTTGAGGATTAGGTATTGAGGAGAGTCTCCAAGACTGGAAGCTTGGGTGACATCTCGACTCGACTCTCATGAATGCAGAACATTAAAAGTCATATCCTTATATTTTATGTACAAACAGAGAGTCTGATAAATAGAGAAGTTGGATTCCTTTTGACTGAAGCATGGTTGAGGCCATAATTTTTGGATCACTTAAGTTAAGGGTTTTCGGCGAATTGAGACTTGAAAATTCACATGCACTGTCAGGAATTAATCCAGCTCTTTCATTCTTTAGATGCTCGAGGACGAGCATAGCTTAAGTATAGGGGTGTGATGAATCTATGTTTGATTATCACTATTCTCTTTTTTTAACCTCGAAGAATAAGAACTTTATTGGAAATCTTCATTAATTCTATGAGATTTGAAGTGTGTAAAAGTGTGAAAGAATGTGAGTAAGATTGATTTTTTAATAAACAAAAGAGAAGAATAATACTCGAAAAACAACAAAACAAGGATACCAACGTCAAAAAAATGAATAAATGGACCTGACGACAAAGTCTCATGAAAATCATCTCGAAACTACAAAGGGACACCCAATAAAAATATACAAGTTTTTCCCAGCTGATCCTTGCGCGGCGGTGGGGGGGGGGGGTTAATTTGTATGGAGTTTCTGAGGTATTTGTAAACATTGAAAGTTGTTGAGCTCCAATGCAAATGTCACTATACGTGATTCCGGTCATGTGCTATTCCAACGGAGGCATGTACGTCTCGCATACATGCAAATTTTCGAGGTCTTTATCACAATTCTTCCAATCATTTTCAGATATAACGGCGAGGACTGAATCTTCAGGTGACGACCGTAGATTATAACAGACGTGGCGGAGATATGGAAACATGGTGTTCTTCGTCGTCTTTCTCTCAGCACGCTCTTGGCGGTGAAGATGAAGGGCTCAGGAAATGTGGAGTTCCTCCTGACCTCAGCTCACCCATTGGTAATTCTCCAGTGGTCAGAAGAGCGGCAAGCCTGTGCAAAGTATTTTAGTTAGAACAAAGAGATGTGATCTATCTCTAGGTGTTGATAGAAGCATAATGGTGCACTTGGGCGAAGTTAGGTCAGGGCCAGAGGGTGCGTATCCCCTGAGGTTGCCCGAAGATGGACAACGACGAATGAGGCTATTCTTCAACGATTCTTGCAGGGCAACTCAGGTCGTTATGGAAGTGCGAGATGGCCAAGGACGAAGGCTTGAGATGGGGTCAGTGGACGGTAATCTCTTCGGTGCTAAAAAAAGGCGACGCTCCTCCAGATTAAAGCTGTGGTGCTTCAACTTCGGTCAAGGCCAGAGAGATCTGGCGGTTATCGGCAAGTCCTATTGTAACTTGTTTGAGCAAGAAGCTTTGGAGGGTTCAGATCTGAGTTGGGCGATTGAAGCCTCTGTAATCTAAATGGACTTTATTTTGAGATGAAAGAAGGTGAAATCTTGAGTTGGGACTCACCGCCAAATTTTTTATTTATAGTATTATAGGGATATACATTACCTTGTGGACCAGAATCGATAAAGGGAAAGACATCAAGCGATTATATTTTTAGAGTAAAATCTCCGATTCTTAAAAATGAGATCATTTCTTCCTCCCCAGATGGCCCAAAGAGTAGCAAATGGAAAAGAAACACCATCCGTCGAGTTCATCCCACCAACCTAATCGATCTCCAGAAATCAGTTGTGCCACCATGCAATAACCATGCCGCACCTATCTCCTTCCAAACTTGATCCGAAGCGGGACATGTAAAGAACAAATGCTCTACATCCTCTGTCCGTGTGCCACATCTATCACATTGGGTATCTGGAATGCCAAACAGTCTTCCTCTTCTTGCTTTATATCAAATCCTTCTCCTTCTTAAGCACCACAGAAAAATCTTCACTCTGCAAGGGATCCTACTTGCCCAGATAATCTTCATATCCTGCTTCAGGTTGGTCTCCAACTCTTCACTTCTCCCTCTGAACATCTTGTATGTCTTTTTCACCGAGAATCTCTCCCCATGTAAAATGATCCTTACCATGCGAGTTGCAATCAGGGGAGGGCAAATCAGATAACATTCTGCCCAACTCCTCCCTTCTACGTCTAGAAAGATCGTGCAGGAAGTGAGGAACCCACGACCTAGACACCCCAACTTCAGCCACTGAACACCCTCTGCTTGATGCCCATGCAAAGAGTCTTGGGAATCTATTGCATAGAACTCCATCCCCCGTCCAGTTGTCCAGTCAAAAATAAAAGACCGCTTCAGACCCCAATCTTGGCATCAATCTCGACCTCAGTTGTGGCAAAATATCACGGATCCCACTCCAGAGAAGACTCGAATCTCACTCTACCACTTCTAGAGAGCCGTTGACGTCATAAATCTTTCGTAGGAGCTGAATTACCTATCTATCTATCTTGCCCAAATCTGCACCAACCATTTAGGCAAAAGCGCTCTATTCATACAAAACACATCCCGAATTCCAAGACCTCCTTCACTTCTTTGTCGCGTGAGATCCTCCCATCCTACCAAATGTATGCATGTTCTTTGTTGTTTTCCATCTGACCAGAAGAATCTTCTCATTATTACCTCTATCTTCTTCCTTACACCGGCTGGCATCAATCGGGTCGAAAAGAAGAAAATAGGAATTACTGACAACACATGTTTTAGGAGAATCAGCTTCCCTCCTTTAGAAAGAGTGACCACCTTCCATCCTGCAAGTCTCTCCTCAAAACGCCTGAGGACCATATCCCATTAAGTTTTCCTGACCCTACCCGCCACTAAAGGTAGCACAAGATAGGTAATGGGCAGCTCACTAATAGGGCATCCCAAAAGTACAACCCTTTCTCTACTCTCTTCCTCATCTAACCCGAACTGGATCACTACAGACTTTTCTCTATTGATCTTGAGACTCGAAATGCTACTAAAAATTTCTACCAGTTGCTTCGTCCTTCTGTGCATATATTCTGTACCGCCCAGGAAAATCACGATGTCATCTGCATATTGTAGAAGAGGAATAGAGATAGACTCCATACAGAATCCTTCACACCACCCATCAATGACCGCTCTCCTGAACATCACCGCTAAAGCATCCTTTACCAGGACGAAGAACATCGGTGCTAACGGGAAACCCTGTTTCACACCCCTTTGTGGCTTAAAAAATCCACCTTCTGGTCTCCCATTCACCAGAATTGAGTAGGATGAGGCAGTGACGCACCTCTTCATCCATGCTATCCAGAGGTCATTGAAGTTGCGCCGCCGAAGCGACTCCCACAAGAAGCTCCAGTCTACGCAGTCGTACACCTTTTTGAAGTTAATCTTCCAAATCAAACCCTTTACGTTTTCCCAACGCCATTGGAGGCAAATCTCAGATGCAATAACTAGTCCGTCTGCCATATGTCTGCCAGGGATAAAATTCGTCTCGTTCTGAAGGATTACACCCTCCAGCAACCGCCTGAGTCTGTTTGCCAACACCTTAGCAACAATCAAATATATTGCATTAGACAACACAATCGACCTATAATCATCCACCTGTATCGGGTTTTCCTTTTTCAGAAGGAGAAAGAGCATCTCCCTATTAACCTTCTTGAATCCCCTGTTGCCATCATTGAATACATTGATTACGACCATAATGTCTTCACTTAGGATGTCCCTAAATTCCATGTAGAAAAAGTCTAGAAAACCGTCAGGTCCGGGTGCCCCGTCCGCATTCAATCCTCACACTGCGCTTTTGACTTCCTCCACCATAAAAGGCGCTTCAAGTCTGGATGCCTGCTCTTCTGACAACGATTCAACACCTGCTCCACGCCACCCCCAACCATCGTGTATCCTTCTCCTCGACCTCTCTACGAAATGATCCCTGAGGACTCGTCCCAACATAGCATCACCCACGACTCTATCCCCACCCACCTCCAGGCTATGAATAAAATTCCTCCTTCTGTCAGAGGCCATCGAATGGAAAAATCTAGTGTTCACGTCCCCTTCGCGCAACCACTTCTGTCTAGATCTATGCCTCTACTCTACTTCTTCCTTCTTGTCTTCCAAAAGAAGCTCCTCTAGTAGCCTTGCCTGCTCAAGCACCTCATCCTGGTCTAGACTCCTCTCATCATCTAGTCCATTCAGACGGACAACACCCTCCTGAGCCACACGCCTCCACTCCCTCCTTCGCGTCCTCACTTTACGGCTGAAATCGAGTAGAAATTTCCTTAGTAGCACCAATTTGGAAGCCAGGCACCTAACTGCCGACCCCTCCACCTGCCAACCCCTCCATTGCCTAACCACCTTATCCTTGAACCCTTCATCCATCAACCAAGCTCTCTCAAATCTGAAAATGGATATGGGTCGCATCTGCTCCTCCGAAGACCGCAAGATTGACGTATGGTCAGAGTGTGCCTGAGGCAGCGCCCACGCACGAGAGAGGGGGAAAAATTCCACTCCCTCAGACGACAGAAGAAATCTATTTAACCTTGATCTTGACCTTGCATTTCGCCATGTGTAAGCACATCCTGCCACATCAATAACAAGGAGCCCCAAATCCATGACCTGAGTCCTGAAAGCCTCCGAGCCAACATCGCGTCCACCACCCCTCAAAGCCTATCATCAAGCATCAATGTGACATTCAGGTCACCTCCAATGAGCCAAATGCCCTCCTCCCTATGCGCTCCCACCTCCGAGAGATCTGCCACCAAGGAAACCGTCATCGGACTTCCAGGCCCATACACATTGGTGACCGTAAAACTGACATTATCCACTTTTCTCTTAAGGCACACAGATAAGGAGAACACAGATCTACTCTCCACCAGTTTCTCAATGTCAGAACTTCTCCAACCGGTTAGGAGCCCTCCTGTCGCTCCTTGAGCCTCAACCTCAGAAAATTCAAATGAAGAGCCACCACCCAGATCATGCCACACCTCACCCCCTGCCCTGGAGACCTTCATCTCTTGCAAAAGCACAATATCCGCATGAGAATCTCCTAGCAACTTCCTGACATGTAGTCGTTTCTCGGGATGACCCAAACCCCTCACATTCCATGAGACCACCTTCATTTATAAACTTCTTTGGCCTTCCCTCGCGGTGGAATCACGCCCAAACTTTCCGCGAAACACCTATCAAGCAGGCTGAAAAAACCTGGTCTTCCAATAGGCGACGATGGCCCTTCGATCCCCGCAGCAGTCCAAACTCCTTCAAAAACCCCCGGGCTCAGCTCTGACCCCACCAACAATTTCCTCTTCTCCTTCCTCCTCCACCCACGAGGCTTTCTTTCAAAACACCACCCACCCTCCCCCTCATTTCCCAACACCACTTCCCACTTCCCTAGCCCCCTGCAACTTCTTCCCAGACCTCGTCGAACACCCCGCTTCCCCTTCCCCTTCCAAACTGAGGCTACCTCCTTCCAAACTCTCCCCAACATGCCCTTGCAAACTTGACACCCCTCCCCTCCCCGCTTGCACAGCCTCCCCCTCTGCACACGACAACTCCCTCCCCCTCCACCGGGGATGTCACCTCCTGTCGGACCACAACCGACCTTCTCTCCCCCTCCAGGCGTTTGGTCCACCGCCACCAGTCTGACAACTCTACTCTCAACCTTCCCCGCGCTAGTGCTTAACACCACAGCTAACCCTGCGGCCCCCGTGCCGCTGCCCTCATGGTGCCTCGACAAGCTTGCTAGCTTAGGGGTCAGAGCCAAACCACAAACTGCCCCATCACTAAGCCCGAGGTCCACCACCAACTTGCAGCGTGTGACTTCTGCCCTTTCTCCTCCCGCTTCAGCACCCCTTCGGCAACAACCCCTACGTCCTGTGATGCGGATCCCGGACCTCCCTGGAGAGTGCCCCCCTCACATTCAGTCCCGTTGCCTGAACATGACGGGCTCGGATCCCCCTTTCGGGGGTCCTCCCTCCGAAAGGAACACCCCCCTGCCCGCCCCGACTCCGCAGTCACAGATATATCTTGACCCGGACCCGAGCCTGAAACCCTGCCAGAAAGGGGCCATTCCCTTATGCGAAAAATCACGCGGTTGTTTCCATTCAAACCACCATGCTGGACATCCGTTGAAAATGGCCCAGGATCAGGGCACCACATGAAATGCCAGCATTGCAATTATTATTGGAAACCTCCGTTGGAGATTTAAAGCCACCACTATTTTCAAAATCCACACGTTTCGCCACCTTGTGAGTAATTGTCGTTGGAATTCCAATCGGCTCGGAGTTAACGAGCCCCATGTCGTGATTGGCGGAAGATGAACCGTCTCGTGCACCATCCCCGACAAAACGTCGCCCTGCCGCTCCCGAAACACACCCTCTGCCACGGCCGACTCCGTCGATGAGATTTCCCACTGCAACTGTCGTCCCTCCACACTCGTCGTCCACCAGCAGAGCATCTGAGGGTGAAGATGATGCACCCAGACCAATGGGTCCCCATTCTCCCAGGCAAGAGTCCAGATGCAGCCAAACCTTTTACTTCCGCAATGCCCGTTAGCAGCCGCCAGACCTGGTGATAGTTCCGCCATAAGAGCGGGATCCCTTTAACCCTAATCAGATCCAGGTTCCTCTGCGGCAAGCAGCCATCGCCAGCCTGCACCTTTCTCCACTTGAGCAGCGACCTCCTCGATTGTGTTAGAGACAGCAACGCTTCTACCTCACCACCGGTCAAACCCCTGGCCAGAACCTTCCAAGGTGACAGCGCCGTCACATCTCCCTTGAAGCCTCCCCTCGAAATGAAACCCACATCCGAAGACCCCCTTGAACAAGGCCCCTCCGCCCCCTCCTTCCCCCACCAGGACTTGAAGTTCTCCAACCGAAGCCGCCTCCACCAGCTCCAAGTGACCTCTCCCTCTGCAGTTCCTGCTCCGATGCGTGAAGCCCAAACATCTGAAGCAGTGAATAGCATCTCTGCACTGCCTCGCCCAATGACCAACCGAGCCACAACAGAAGCAACCTCGACCGAAAGGATTCCTAATACTTGTGCTAGGAAGATCACCACGACGAGATCCACGATGAAGAAGCCCTCTATCTTTCCTTGAGCGAACCCGCCTACGAACTTCAGTCCACCCTCCCTCTCCCACTCCCATCCTTGTGCTCTAAATGGACTTACCAACACGATAGTGTGATAACAAAAAAAAAGGAAAATATCAATCAACCATGTCGTTTTATCACTAAATTTTTGGGTAGAGTAGTTGTCAGTCAACCATGTCGTTTTATCACTTTGTGCTTAATGTTGCATTCCGGTGTCTACTAAATGGTGTTTAATTTCATATGTCGCAGTCGGTAGTCTAAGGTTCGCTTTCACATGAAGTTACTGCTCATATATTAATTAGTGTGTGATCATGCCATTTGCTTTCCGCAGATATAGCACTATGATGAGAGTTTTGAGATATGGTAAATGAAACAGAAATATGATAAACCAATTTCCGATATCCGGAAAAATAGAGAATGTTTGGGGACTTTTAGCCGATTGTATAACGCAGAGATGAATTCATGGATAATGAGTGGAAAGATATTACTCGTGCTCTACATCAATGAGGAATCCTACATGTGGATAGTGGACTTAAGTTGTTTACAATGAATATCCGCAAGTTATTAATAATTTAAATGATAAATGCAAATGTTGGATGTGTTATCGTGTGTGAAATAAGATATGCCTCGCGGAGGCTCGTTGCACAATGATTGCATGTGTGCCCTCAGAACTCTTATTTACTATTGCTACCCTTGCACTAGTTATTACCGGTATGGAAATTACAAGAAAAATAAAAACCTATAACACCAGCAAAGCTTTTTCCCACATTAAGTAGGGTTAGCTACATGGATTCTTTACCTCCAATGAGATGTATTTTGGGTTCCTCTCGCCCGGCTCAACATCCCAAAACTCACATCTTCTAATCGGTGCATCGACCGACATACTCCGCAAATAGCAAACCCATGTTAAGTAGTTTTCTCTCATCTTATCCTCTGTCGGAGCTACACTTATTTTCTTTCTGATCACATCATTTTGAATTCTATCTTTATCTTTATGACCACACATTCATCGTAGCATTTTCATTTCCACTATTGTCATTCTCTAAACATGTTTATGGCTCACAGGCCAATATTCAGATCCATAGAGCATAGCAGGTCTCACGACTTCCTTGTAAAACCTTCCTTTGATTTTCAAAGGATTTTTTTAATCACAAAGAACACTAATGGTGCATCTCCCTTTTAACCAGCATGCATTTATTATATGAGTAACATCTTTATCGATTTCACCATCATGTTGCAAAATAGATCTCAAGTATCAAAAGAAACTTTATTAGGAATGTTATCGTCACCAATCTTCACCTCGATTCCTTCACAACTGCCTCCATCAAATGAGCATTTCATCTATTAAGTCTTAACCGTACTTCTATGAAATCCTTTAGTCTTTAAGGCATATTTGCAACTTATCATTTCTGTAAACTGTGCTGGCTCAATCTCCACTCTAGTTGTCGGTTCTATGGGAATCAGACAGGGTAAATGCTCATTAAAATCAACCTAATCGATGTCTGAATCTAAGGGATCTGAATCAGAAGATCAAGAAATAAAATCTGCCTCGCTATCCTGCCCACGATCATCAGCCTCAAATGTGTCCTCTGCCAAGAGTAACTCTCATCTGCCATAATCTGTAAATCCTCAGCATCAGTAGGCATGACAAGGGATTGTGATACCAGATCGGACCAAACGACTTCATCATGAGTGATCACAAAGGCGCACTTCTGATGGACATCTCGCTCTGCATCTGTCATCCGCTCTGTATCGCTGGACTGCTCGAAGCAGTCCCAATCTCTTGCTCTGGTCTACTCGATCATCTCTATTTGTATAATTTCACCCTCAACGTGAAAGTATACATTCTCGCTATCTTGATCGGGCACTGCCTTAGTTGTGACCAAGAATGGTCATCCTAGTATGATGGGGGTATCTGTCACATACTGAGGGATCTCCATGTCGAGTACAACAAAGCCCATAGGGAATTTCAGGCCCTGAATTGTGATGACCACATCATTCAACAACCCCTTCAGCCTCTTGTCAGATCTATCAGCAAATTGAAGGATTGTCCTGCTCCGTCGAAGAGGGCCAAACTCGAATCGGTCGAGTAAGGCTATCGGAAGAAGGTTGATAGAAGAGCCACTGTCTAATAGAGTCTGATCGAACACCTGCTCATGAATATGGCATCTGACATATGGAGCTCCTGCATCAGGCCTCTTGGCTGGCAATCGGTTCTGAATGGCGAAGCATGTGGCACGATTGAGCACATGGATCTCGGCATTGTGATTCCTTCTCTTCCCGCGGATGGTGGTCTTCTCTCTCAAATTCTTCTGGAAGAGACGGATGTGCTCAAGTGCCTCTTATAGAGTCATCTATATCTGGAATCTGTCAATCATCTGTTGGTTGAACTCTAACTGGTGTTTCTTTTTGGGATTTTCTATTTTATTCCCCTTGGCTAAGCGGAGTGCTTGAGGTAAGGGGATGGTTGGGCCCTCCTCAGATAGAGGGCTAGGAATAGGCTCCTGTGTAGGTGAAGGCATCGAATCCATACCAATATCATCATGCAACACATACGGACTTGAAGAAGAAGATGCAAGAATCTTTCCTTTATTCACATTTTTAATCTTTTCTTTTTTCTCTTTTTTTGGGTTTTTCCAAAACTGTTCTGAGATACAATAGAAGGAAACACAACTAAAGTAGAAATGGTGGCATCATCACCACCCACGACGTCTGTCTTCGCGGTATCAGCACTGTGCTTTGGCTCAGCATCTGGAAGATTGGTGGCATCAGCACTACTGACTGCATCTGGAGATATGACGGCCTCGGTACTGTCAGCTGGATCATAATCCTTGATGGCGTAAGCACCACCATCATCAACATCATGAGTGGCATCAGCACCGCTATTCTCCTCGTCTGGCACACATGGATCTCCATGTGGGCATCGCTCAGATGAGGCGTCGCTGGCTGGCATCCTACCGCTCCTATGTGTCAAAAAATTAGCATCAAATATGTAGGAAGAAATATCACCCAAAGAGTTATTAGGAGTGGTATTCTCTATGAACTGTACATGCTCAAACTTCCTCTTTAGATTGTTAGAGTTGGGCTCAATCTGAGCGATTATGGCGGCCTTGCCCTTGATTATTTCCCTCATCTCCTGCCGGAACTCATCCATTTCCCGCCGAAAGGATGCTTACTGATCTGAAAGTAGGCGGACGAGATTGTCAAGAGCTTGGTTCTCATAGACTGGTCCATGAGAATTGGACGATTTGCCTCACTGGAAATAAGGCTGACTCTGCTAATACTTGTGAGGGGGAGGTTTAGAATACTATTGAGGCTGCCTCCACTGTTGTTTTCTGATGGTATGGACGAGGAACTTGCTAGTAAGACCGGGATGGTTGGGAGTAATGGGCTGTTGCTACTGTTGGCTACTCTGGCCGCCCTGAGCTGGAGGCTGCTGCTGCTGGGATGAAGCACCTCCAGTAAACCATCTGAATCTGGGATGATCACTACGGATCCTGGGCAGATGCCGGTCATACCAAATCCCATTGACTTCCATGAACGGCTCCTGCTCGTTGGGGGGAAGAACTGCCAGGGGCTGATCCGGTAGATACATCACCATCTGAGTATCATGAGGTGGTGGTGGCTGGAAGTAATGCTGATGCGGCTTGACCAGCTCTGCGTGAATGTGACACACCTGGCGGTACTCGGCAGATGGCTGGGTGGAGCTGCTGCTGCTAGGATCAACCCATGACCTGAGACGGGGCTGAGGAGTTGTCTATGCCTCTTGGAAACACATAATCTGGGTCTTCAGGTCACTAAGCATCGGTGCTAACTGATTTATCTGCGTGAGGCCCTAGCACTGCTTCTTCTATATAATCTCAATGCGGTCCAGCTTCTCGCTGATAATCCCCATGTAAGTTGTTGATGATCCTGTCTATGGTGCTATTGCTGCTACTGATGAAGTAGAAGGACCTGCATCGACCCGTGCTATCCTCTAATAGGACATTGCCTATGGGAGGGGCTTCCCCTATGTGTAAACCCGAGTCTGGGACATCACCGTGTAGTTCTCTGCCATAGATGGACCAGACTTGGTCCTCATCCTTGGCAAAATAGGACCCCCCACATGAGGCATTCACAAGCCCCTACAGCTCTAGTGTCAGCCCACAATAGCATCTTTGTACTAGGTTGGGCTTGGAAATCTCGTGATGTGGACACCGGTCAATGAGCTCTCTGAAGCGATCCCAAGCCTCGTGGAATTGCTCGTTTGGGATCATGGTGAAATTGTTGATCATGGCTCCAGCTATATTGGTCCAACCGATTTGATAGTACTTGTTCAAGTACTTGGTCCAGAGCTGCTCCCAGATGGTGATGTACCTCCCGAAATGCTTCAGCCAATAGGATGCTCTATCAGCCAATGAGAAAGGGAAGGTGATCATCTTGATCATGTCCTCATGTGGATAGTACTTCAGATCATCTCGAACTCCTAGATATGGAGGTGCAGCTCCTCGGTGGCAAGCCCAATGGTCTGGGGGCGAAGCTCAAAATGACCCAAGATTTTCCGAGAGCTGAATCCATCGATGAGCGAGAGTTGCACCAAGGTTGTGCAACTGCCTCGTCGTGGATGGTGGTCTCTACTATGGTTGATCGTCTGGTCGTCCGTCTCCTCCTCCAGCTACTCCTCCAGCTGCGGGTATCTCTCCACCGGTTGGTCTCTGCAGCTCTCCCTTGTTGGCTCTCATCTCTGCGAGCTCTCGTCGCACCTCTGCCATAAATGCTCCATGGTCACGAATCTGTATCTACATGGTCTCCAGGGATTCTAGAAGTGTGTTGTTGATGACGCCCTGATCAAGAACGTATGTGGAACCCTAGGGCGGCTTATTGGTGCATCCCTCACTATTAGCCATCTCTCATATCTTTGCAAAGGCAAAAGACCCCAGCTCAGGTGTCGTCAAATGAACATAAATCTGTGATGGCCTCTACTCTGGCACCTCAGGACTGGTGGAAGAAGGGTGGTTGAGGGGGGACAGGGTGGTAGCGAACTCAGGTTCAGAGAGCAGGTCTGGGCTTTTCGAAACTACCCTAGATGAGTGGAAAGGAGTGCTCGAGAACGGTGCTGTCAAAAGCAGCCTAAGGGACCTCCTGATGACTGGAATGATCACTCAGGTAAAAGGTCGTCAATGGTCGTTGCGACCCAAGCAATCAGACTCGGTCAATCCAGAAAAAGAGACCACCAAATATGATAAAAATCACTCAAACATCCAATAGCGGTCTTGCTATTTTATTAACCTGGTATAGCGACCACGGTCGAACACAAGGAGCACGTGATGGCCTTGCGCTACGAAGTAGTCAAAAATAAAATAAAATGAAATAAAAGGTATTTTTGGTGGATTTTTAGTTGTTTTTAATTTTTTTGGATTTTTAATTAATTAAGAAAATAAGGAAAACAAGAAAACAAAGCAATTCAACAATTTATTTAATGCATCAAAAATCAATCAAAAATTCCAATAAAAATGTTTTTTTGTGTATTTTATGATTTTTACTATTTTTAGTGAATTTTTGGGATTTTTTTGATTTTTATTTAATTTTCTAAAAAATCAAACAAGGTAAGAAACTGCAGGTACTGCTCAGTCAGGAGTAAAAGGCCAATTTAAAATACAAAAGGGCCTATGTAGCTCCTGGAGGTAATTTTCCTATAAACTAAAAAGTTTGAGGAAAATTTGGGTACTAGATTTAAGATTTTTGGATTTTTAAATTATTTACTAGAATTTTTATAAGTTTTTAGGTGTTTTGTAATTTTTATGAGTTTTATATAATGAAAAATGGCCAAAATTGGCCAGAAAATCAAACACAATAATCTAAATAGTAGCTATTTTTTTGTAATTTTTAGATAGGTTTTAATATTTTTTGTGATTTTCCAAATCAAACAGTAACGAAAAAGGATGTTTTTGATATTTAAAATATCAAATCAAAAAAAATGTCTCCAAAAATTCTAGAAAGTTTTACACTATGGCAGGAGCCATGTGTCCAATTTTCATGGAATTTGGAGTAAGTTTGCTATTTTATTCAAAAATAAAACCTAGGTAAAGTGCACAGGGACCTGTACGTAAATACCTAAAGTTCTGGGGGGTCCGGTGCAAAAATCCCACGAAATCACGCGCGCGACACGTGTCTGGGGCACACAGGGACCTAAATGCAATAAAAATAAGTTCCCTGGACTAAATAATAACAGGTATTAAAAGTCCACGGGGCTTGTTGTAAAATACCCAAAAATAAGCGCACATGTACAATTAATTCACGCACAGGGGTATAAATGCAATTTCCTAAAAATATTCATTCATTTCATAACCATCCAGAACTACAGGGTAAAATATGCAAATATCCCAAAGAGGCACGTGTCGACGCACGTGCTACACCACAAACAGGGGCATATATGCGAAGAAAATAAAGCTCAGGGTCCAAAGTGCAAGTGTACCGAAAATAAAACAACTACGCCATTTATTTACAGGACTAACTCGAAATAAAATAAAGAGCAGGGCCTAAGGGTAAATTACCCTTTATTAAGTCGACCGACGGATGGGCGCCACGTGGATAGATGGACGGCTGGGAATGGGTGGATGCCCAACACTGGGTCTTCGACGCTGATCGGTCGGTCCAGGCGCTGCCACGTGGAAGATCAAATGGTGGACGGTGCGCGGTGTCTGAACCTCGCTGGATCGACGGTGGAGATCGACCCTCAACGGATCTGGCGGTCAGTGCTGCTCCTCGAATGGACGAACGTGATCAGATCTAGAGCCTAGGGTCGATCGGATGGCGGAGAAGGATGGTGGACGAACAGGGCTCCGGCGAACTTCGCCGGGCTCGTGACGGCGCTGGTCTCCCCCTGGAAGCTCGCTGAAGATCGGAGAAGGAAGCTGCGGGCCCTCCGCGTCTAATGGAGGCCTCCGATGACTCAATGGAGCTCCGAGGAGCTCTGGAGAGTCGGACGGAGGCGGAGCTGCTAGACCTGATGGTCCAAGCCCTCAGATGGGCTCGGATGTACCTGCAAAGAGCACCAGCAAACTCGCGGGTCGAGGGCAAACTGCCTCGACCCCGTTAGGCGTGGTGAAAGTGGTCGGTGAGGCGCAGTGGTCGAGCTCCGGCGAGGGGGTGGACGGAGGAGCTCGAATCCCCAGCTCCTATGCGAGCTGGGTTGAGTGGAAGTGCGGAGAAGGTGCGCGGGGGAAGGGCGAATGCGATGATGGATTCCGATGATCGAATGGAAGGATGAGATGGTCGGAATCAGCGATAGTCGGCGACGGCGAAAATTGGGGGAAAAGCAAAATCGAAGAAAAGGAAAGGGAAATATGTCTACCTAGGTGGTCGAGTCGACTGTGGGCGAGCTGTGGCAGCTCTGGGTCCTTGCCTCGAGGACCGTCGTCGTCCGAGGCTCTGGCTCCTCCTCTGGGCGGAGCACGGCGGAGCAAACTCGCCGGATCAGTGGTTCAGACGTCTCCTCCTCGCTGCGACAACGCCCGGAGCGAGCTGTCACTCTCACTCGAGCACTGGAGGTCACTGGGTGGTCGGCGAATGATCCAAAGATGCGCAATAGGGTGGCGGAGCTCAACCTTTATACGGTGGCAGGTCCGGGAAGATTCGAGCGGGTAGGGCAGTGTGAAGTGCGGATCCCGAAGCGGGAACCCCGGCGAGGGTGCCGGATCTGTCACGGTCAAGATGGACCCAGGGTTTAGGGGGATGGTGATCGGGTTTAGGCGCAATAATCAGGAGAAATCGGGTCACCTGCTTAAAGCCCGTGAGAGGTGGTCCTGGGGGGGAAGTTGACCGGGCGGTCAACAACCCCCCAGGACCAATGGGAGGCTGCCACCTGGAAAAGATTTAGAAATTAGATTAAAAATAGCAAATGGCTTATTTAATTAAAACTCAAAACATGAAATATTTTTGTTTTAATATTTTCTATTTTTTGTGATTTTAAATTAATTTTTCAAAAATAAAATAAGGTATTTACATTATATAGCTATATATAGGTATAGGTACAATATATGGTTTTGATTTTTTATTTTTAATTTGTTATTTTTATACATTTTTATCCCCATTTTATAAAAAGATATTTTTATTTTATTTTTATTATTTATATACAATAGTGAAATAAATACATATGTACATCTATGTACATGTTATATTTACAATATTATTTTTGGGTTTTTAATTTTGTTCTTTTTATTTTGTTTTTGTTTTAATTGTTTTTATTTTATTTATTTACACCATAAAATATAGAATATATACAAATTTTATAAAACTTAATTTTATTTATTTATAAGGTGAAATAAATATAAGTGTGGTTGTATGTAAAAGGTGGATATATACAAGTGATTGACGGGTCGCTGAATACGTTGTTTAATTTGTTCAAGTTGTAGCACGTGTACTTAGCGATCCGGTCAGAACCGAGAGAAGATCTCCGTGAAGAGTGTCTCGGCTTAATTTATATCCCGGGCAAGTCCGGGGTCGAACTCAGGGAGGCAAAGGAACAACTTGGGGGTTAATTTGCAAACTTAGGTCTAGATTTCCAATGCGTATTTTTTTTATAATTTTTTATGCAACAAGAATGCAAATGCAAATGAATCAAGACGCTAAGAAAGCATACAACAAGGCCAAATTAATTTTAATGTTAAATTAGTCTAAATTAGCCAAAATATATCTTTCCTAGAATTCTAATCCAGTGATGAACACAAAACACATTTTTTTAGAATTTTAGGACTTAAAATGCAACTATGAAAAATGCACACTTTTTAAGGGTCTTTTTGCAATTTTTCAGACAAACAGTAAGCAAAAATTATGAAAAAATTACTGGAATGAAAACATGATGCAAAGAAGCTACAGCAATTTTTTTTGAATTTTTTGACAAGTTATGAATTTTTTATATATTTTTTAGTGGAAACAGAGTGGCAGTGAGTAATTAATTCCTAATTAATCCACGTTATCAAATTAAGCAGAATGCGAATTATCCCAAAAAGATATTTATATAAGCAATCCAAGAGATTTGAAATTTCATAAAAAGGATGTCTGTGGATTTAATTAAAAATCAAATACGAAAATCACTCTACAATTTATTTAAGGCACAAGACAACTCCATTTAGGATGAAATTTGGACAGTACGTTAAGCACTCATCAAAGCATCAAATATAATTTTTGTGGAATTTTTAGAGCAACCGTGTGTTAGATATAAATTTAAGAGCACGGAATGGGTAAAATATGCAATATTTCAGTTATACAATTTTAATTAATTACCCATGAGTCACAAAAATACAAATAAATACTCACATGATAGAGGATAAGTTGCTCAACATAATGATATTTTTTATTGAGTAAAATGATGCAACAATGATGTCCAAATTAAGAGCCAAAGACAGGGGTATCTACGCAAAAATCAGGAAACAAAACTTATGAACAAAACATGTACAGGGAACTTATTGTAAATACAGAAACTATAAATAAAATATTTACAATTTTTACAATAATAAAAAAAATAAAAAATTCACCTTCTTCCTCCTTGGTACCCGATGGGGAGATGAACCCAAAGACCAAGGGCGACGGCGGCGGCTCGCGGCCGTGCACGGCCGCGCGGAGGGCGGAGATTGTGGCGGTGGCGGCGCAGTCCGCTTGGGGAGGAGGGGAGCGCGCGCTGGTGGCGCGGCGGTGGCCGACTGGCGCGGTTGGGCGGCGAGGCGGCCTGGAAGGGCGGTGGTAGTAGGCGGCGGCGCCGCGAGCTAACAGCGGCCCGAAAGATTACCCCGATATGGCACGCTTTTGTAAAGAAAACATCACAGTTAAGGTGCCATTTGATGAATATGTGGCTAACCATCCTGCCTTCCAAAAATACCTTAAGGTAAGATACACACCTAGAAGGGTTAGCAGGAAGAAAGATAACCGAAATATAAAGACACATGTCTTATCGGTAGCCACAACCTATTGTCTCAAGAATCAGACTTTGCCAAAGAAAAAGAGAGACATGGGTGCTCACTATGTGGAGAGTCGTATTGACGACATTGCGTTTGCACGCACACTCTTAGATAACGGTTCTTCGATCAACTTACTTCCCTTAGCATTATATCAAAAATTGGAGTTGGGACCACTTCGCAAATCTAGAGCTTTACTCCAATTCGCAGATCGTTCAATGGAGAGACCTAAGGGAGAAGTGAAGAACATCGTTATCTCGATTGAGGGGCAGAACTATCAGGTGGACTTCACAGTCTTGGACATGGAGACCCCCAATCATTGGAGAGAATCTCAGATCATTCTCGGGCGACCCTTCCTTAGGACCGCAGGCGCAGCTTTCGATTATGGTACGGGAATGATGAAGTTCCGTTCTCCAGGCGGAGAAGTGAACCTTGAGATGAAGCAAACCAAGTGTCAGCGACCCGATTCAGAGAGTAGCACAGAGTACTCATCTTCAGAGGCAGACTGCAGTTTGATTAGCACAGTTGGGATTTGGGGACAGATTCCTTCAGGACAGAGCGAGACCCTTTCATCTGGAGAGGATATAGTGCATGACGCAGTTTGCCAGGTGTTGTCTGATCTTGCTAGAGATGCATCAACCTATTCTCATGATGACTTAGAGATCCATCCGGATCTGTCAGTTCCATCCTCTTCGGAACAATCATGGGACATAGATGACGAGTCGGACGTGGCTTTTGCCGACTATTTGGATACTTTTGACGATCCGATTCCCGATACTTCTGATTTGGTGGCGAGTACTACTCAGCTTGGTCCACCTTCATGCAGCACGGAACCAGATTCAGATTCAGTTCAGCCAGATCTGCTTTATGATACCACATTGCCAGAACTGAAATCACTACCTCCTACACTTAAGTATGCCTTTCTTGTGGGACCCAAAGAGAGATATCCTGTCATCATTAGCTCAGACTTGACTTTAGAGCAGGAGTCTAGGTTGTTAGAAGTCTTAGAGAGGAACCGCAAAGCAATAGGCTGGACAGTGTCGGATCTCGTGGGCATCAACCCCGCTCTCTGCTCGCACCACATTTTTACTGAGGATAACGTGAGACCTTCCCGTGAGTTTCAGAGGAGACTTAACCCCAATCTACGGGAAGTGGTGAAGAATGAAATTGAGAAATGGTGCAAAGCAGGGTTTATATACCCTATTTCTGACTCCAAGTGGGTGGCCCCACTTCATGTTGTCCCGAAGAAGTCGGGAATTCAGATGGTCACCAACGAGGAGGGGGTAGAGATCGCGACACGAGTACCTACATCGTGGCGTGTCTGTGTTGACTACAGGCGCCTGAATGCTGCGACCAAGAAAGATCACTTTCCCTTACCTTTTATTGATCAGATCTTGGAGAGACTTGCAGGGAAAGAGTTCTTCTGTTTTCTTGACGGGTACTCAGGCTACAACCAGGTGGCCATAGCCCCTGAGGATCAGGAAAAGACCACATTCACATGTCCATTCGGCACTTATGCTTTCAGGCGCATGCCATTCGGGCTCTGCAATGCCCCGGGCACATTTCAGCGGTGCATGATAGCTATATTTGCCGAGATGGTGGGAGATTTCCTGGAAGTGTTCATGGATGACTTCTCGGTCCATGGTGATTCTTTTGATACATGTTTAGCGCACTTGGACCGAGTCCTCACGAGGTGTAGAGAGGTGAATCTGGTACTCTCCTGGGAGAAGAGTCACTTTATGGTGATGGAGGGTATCGTGTTGGGGCATGTCATCTCCAAAAGGGGAATGGAGGTTGATCCTGCCAAGGTGGAGGTGATCAAGAAACTCGATCCACCTACCAACGTGAAGTCAGTGCAGTCATTCTTAGGGCATGTTGGATTCTATAGGAGATTCATTCAAGATTTTTCAAAGATCGCCCGTCCACTGACTGAGCTCTTAGGGAAAGACATAGAGTTCATTGTAGATCACAGGTGTCTGGAGGCCTTTGAGCTCTTGAAGAGGAAGATTTGTGCCTCGCCTATCCTACAAGCTCCTGACTGGTCTCTCCCCTTTGAGATCATGACTGACGCTTCAGATTTCGCTATAGGAGCTGTGTTAGGACAACGGCGAGAGGGGATTCCGTTTGCGATTCACTATGCGAGCAAAGTTTTAGATCCTACATAGAAAAATTATACGGTGACTGAAAAGGAAATGCTCGCGGTAGTATGGGCCCTCGAGAAGTTCAGATCATATATTTTGGGCTCTAAGGTGACAATTTATACTGATCACACAGCCATTCGATACTTAATGGAAAAGAAGGACGCGAAGGCACGTCTTCTTAGGTGGATTTTACTCCTCCAGGAATTTGATTTGGAGATAAAAGATAAACCTGGAGTGAAGAATGTTGTGGCTGATCACCTTTCTCGGATTGAACTTAAGGATTCTCCTGATCATGAGCGGATTAGAGAGACCTTCCCAGATGAGTCAATTTGTGTTATTGACTCCCTCCCGTGGTATGCCAACATGGTGAACTATCTTGTCTCCAAGCAGGTTCCCCATGGTTGGACTAGGAGCAGCATTGATCGACTGAAGTTGGATTCGAGGAGATACCATTGGGATGATCCTTTCCTTTTCTTCGAAGGACCGGATTGTATTTGGAGAAGGTGTATTCCTCAGGAGGAATACCATAGTGTCCTCACATATTGTCATTCACTTGAGGCTGGAGGACACCATTCGGGAAAGAGAACCGCTCACAAAGTACTTCAATGTGGATTGTATTGGCCGACCTTGTTTAGAGATGCCATTGATTTTGTGCGGTCGTGCCCGATTTGTCAAAGGATGGGAGGGACAGTTGGACAGAGAGATGAGATGCCCATGCAACTGATGATTATTTGTGATGTTTTTGATGCATGGGGCATAGATTTTATGGGTCCCTTTCCCAACAGCCAAGGACATGAGTACATTTTGTTGGCGGTTGATTATTTATCTAGGTGGGTGGAGGCTATCCCAGCCCGAACCGCAGACAGCAAGACTGTCTGTAAGTTTGTGAAAGACCATATTATTGCTAGGTTCGGGGTGCCAAAAGTTTTGATATCTGATGGGGGTAGCCATTTTGTGAACCGAGATATGAGATCTTTAGCTAAGGACTATGGATTTGATCACAGAGTTACTAGTCCTTACCACCCACAGTCCAACGGCATGGCAGAGGTTTCGAACAGAGAGGTGAAGAGTATTTTACAGAAATTGGTTCGTCCCGATAGGAAGAACTGGTCTCAGCTTTTGGACCAAGTTCTGTGGGCCTATAGGACAGCCTACAAGACACCATTAGGCACTTCACCATTTAGAATGATCTTTGGCAAGCCATGTCATTTGCCCGCAGAGTTGATTCATAAATCTGAATGGGCAATTAAGAAGATTAATTGGAGTTGTCACCTAGGGAAACTTTGTCGAGACTTGAACTTGAACGAGCTCGTGGAAATCCGAAACAGGGCATATGACAACAGTTTGATTTATAAGGACAAAGTAAAGAGATGGCATGATCAGCACATTAGGTGCAAAGACTTTGTCCCTGGACAAAAGGTATGGTTGTTCAATGCCAGGTTGAAAATGTTCCATGGGAAGCTCAAATCTAAATGGACGGGTCCCTTTGTGGTTAAGAAAGTGCACGAGAATGGAAGTGTAGAGATAGCTGATCTCAAAGATGGTGCACAATCTCATGTGGTGAATGGACAACTGTTGAAGCATTTTGTTGATTCCAAAGAGCAGTTAGTCCAAGTCGAGGTCATCAACTTCATACAGAGTGAGCACAGAGCAGATACATCTTATTACTCTTCATGAAGATGCAGCATCAAGATTCAACATCTTAGAAGATTCAATCACTCTTGTGCATATTCTCTCTTCTTTGTATATTCTCGAGATCACGTCGGTTCTCACACTTACTCTTGTCCTATACTTAGGCTGACCAAAGCCTAAGTATAGGGGGGACCGATGCCCGCCATGTGTATTTACTCATCATTTCTCCTCTTGACCTCGTCCGCCTCATTTGTGCTCTTCTTCTACACTTAGGCTGTCCAGAGCCTAAGTATAGGGGGGGCGGATCGACTTCTATACTTTTTATTATTTTAGCTTTCCTGCGCTTAGTACGAGCTATGTCTTTTTGTCACCTAGTGCCATGAGGACATAGCACAAGCTAAGTATAGGGGGCGTGTATATATTACATATATACTTTACCCATAGCTCGTACTTTCACGTATTTTTGTATATATTATACAATAATTATGGGGTGGGTAAAATAAAAAAAACTTTTTCCTAAAAAAAACTCTTTTTCCTTATTTGCTAAAAAAAACTTTTCAAAAAAAAGTATTTTCTTATTTACCTATCTTTAAAAAAAAAACTTCTTTGCCTTTATTTGTGAAAAAAACTTTTTGAAAAAAAAACTTTTTCTAAAACTTAAAAAAAAACAACAAAAAACATTCATAAAAAAAACTAAAAAAAAACTAACTAATAAGTTGGTTTAATCCCTGACACAATTCACTTTCACACAAGACTAGTGATGTTCAAGAACACTTGGTTTATGAGGTCTTGAGATTTTGAGTTAACCAACCTTAGTCATTAGGGTCCTTGACTTAATTATTCACATTTCCCTAGTTTGAAAGATGTGTGTGCTATATTGCATGCTTAGTCTCTACCTTAAGAATATGATCTGCACCTCACATACACGACTGCAGTTATGATGAGATGAGTTGAAATTTCACTTGAGGAACTGGGATGAGGGATTTGAGTTTGGACTTGATTTAATGATGCTCGAGGATGGGATAAAATCAATGAAGGCTTCATGAAACCTGAGTGTCAGCATCTTTAGCCAGTATGAGAACATGGTTCTTGTACTATCTCTTGACATTTACCTATGTGCCAGGGTGTGATAAAATAAAAAAATGTTGATCAGTGTGCGCCAACTCTTGGTAAAAGCAGTGGAGCTAGCCAAAAATACTACCAAGCAATGAAATGTCAAAGAAAAGCTCTCATTCCACAAAGTCAATTATCAAAAGAGCTTCCACCAAAGGCGAGCGCTCCCAACCATTTCAAAGTGTCCACTTGGACCACCGCTAATAGGACCAGGAGTCGGGCTTGCACCAAAAAAGGGCTCTGCATCGTAAATGCTACAAGTCTGGGTGTAGAAGGTACGATAGGTACTCAAAAAAGGCACACCCCGGTGTACTCCCAGGAAAACAAGTGCAGACGGCTCCAACTTCTCTTGACGGACGCACTGATCAACACCAAAAAAAAATGTGTTGCGTAATAAGGCATTTGAGAGGATCCTTGTTCCAATGAGAGGGAGAGAAGAAATGACACAATCCTATGCCCTCCATCAACTGGCCTTCCATCTACACTTTCAAGTCTGACAACTAAAGAGACGGTGGATTGGATGCAAGAAATGATTTATTCCCTAGTGTTGAGGATTGGGTCCATAGGAGAGTCTCTTGAACTGGAACCTTGGGTGACGTTGTGACTCTACTCTTATAACTGCAGTCCACACTTAAAGTCATATCCCTTATATATACGTATACAAAGAGAGTCTGATGATTAGGGAAATTGGGTACCTTTTGACTAGAGCTTGGTTCAGCTTAGAATTTTAGGATCTCTAAAACCGAGAGTTCTTGAACGGATCAAGTCTTGTATTCACATGCACAGTCAGGGGTTAACCCAACTTATTCATTCTTTATTTGCTCGAGGACTAGCAAAGTTTAAGTATAGGGGGGTGATGAATCCACGATTCATCATCTTAATATCTTAATCTTACCAAAATCCATGAGTAAAATCCCAAATAAATGCCCATAAAATCCATAAATTAACAAACTGATTCTTGTAAATAAAACACACTAATTATTGTATATAAGATTGTACAAAATAAATTAACACTAAAAAAAGCCGCAAAATCAAAGGAGTTCTATACTTGTAAATAGCCCAAAACTTCATGGATTTTTAATAATTTTATTTCAACTCCTTTTTGGCTAATTCTTTCTCTAACTTGTTCATAATAATGTATATAAAAATACAAAAATACAAAACAAATTTTACCTTAAATAAATGCTCCTAGATCCCAATGGGAAAAAGCCGTAAAGACCAACTTCCAAGCTAAATTCCCGCTCCGTAGGAACTCCAAATTCACCAAACTCACTTTTAAAGTTCAAGTTAGAAAATTATCTATCCAACGGAAGTGGTTTCATTAAAATCGGAGCTCGTTTGCAAAAGTTGGGTTTTGGGACCTAGATGTACATTGTATATTATGTATATATTCTTTCTTTCTTCATTTTTATTTTATCTTTCTTAATTACTAAAAATCCAAAAAAATCATTGTGGTGTTGTATTTTGATTGTACTATTTTATTGTATTCTTTTATTGTACATAGCTACTATTAAAAAGACAAAAAAATTACAAATTAGAAAAGTAAACAAAAATTGTACATGGTGTTTTGTCTTCTTTTGTAAATTCTCCACCATTTGTCTTCTCTTTTTATTTTATTGTATTTAAAGTAGACAACTTTATTTATTTATTTATTTATTATTTAATTTCCATTCTCTACAATAACTTCCCATTCAACTCCATTAATAAATCGTTGTAGTATAGCGGTGGTAGTAGGCGGCGGCGCCGCGAGCTAACAGCGGCCCGCGCGCGGGCAGCTGAGGGCCGCGGGGTTGGCGGCGACGCCGGCTGCGAGGCCGCCGGCTGGCGGCGGGAGTGGGCGGCGGTGAGCCGCTTGGAGGACAATGGGTGCCAGGGGGGGCGGCGGCCGAGCTGCTCCTCCTGCGTTTTTTTTTCTTTTTTTTTCTTTTTTTTTACTTTTTCTTTTTTGCTGTAATAGATAAAAAGAAAACTTTTTTTTTGTTTTAGATTTTTTTTATTTTTTTAAGTTTTCGTTAAACAGGAAACAAATGGAAATGACAATGAAGGGGGGAAAATGTGATGATGATGGATTTGATAAATATAAACAAATGATGGAAGGTGGGTGAAGATATGATGGACTAAAAAAAATTACAAAGAAAAAAAATGAAGACAAGATGAACTAAAATTACCTACGATGTACGCGGTCGCCTATGGAGTGCTCTCGTGAGCACGGTCTTCGCTCAAATCGCCGGCGTGCGATGAGCTCGAGCAGCGCGCGGTTGCGGCTGCGATGTTGGCCAAAAAAAACCAACGGATCACACCAGAGAGAGGGCCGTCGTCGCTCGACCGCGGTTGCGTCGCTGTCACCGATTCAACTCTGGGAACTTGGCTCTCCTCACATAAAGATGGATCAAAGGCAAAAATGAGGAGAATGACATGTATATAAAGAGAATGGGATGAGAGGTTATTAAAGTGGTGGGGTTGAATGGGAGGTTGATTTATTAATGGAGTTGAATGGGAAGTTATTGTAGAGAATGGAAATTAAATAATAAATAAATAAATAAATAAAGTTGTCTACTTTAAATACAATAAAATAAAAAGAGAAGACAAATGGTGGAGAATTTACAAAAGAAGACAAAACACCATGTACAATTTTTGTTTACTTTTCTAATTTGTAATTTTTTTGTCTTTTTAATAGTAGCTATGTACAATAAGAGAATACAATAAAATAGTACAATCAAAATACAACACCACAATGATTTTTTTGGATTTTTAGTAATTAAGAAAGATAAAATAAAAATGAAGAAAGAAAGAATATATACATAATATACAATGTACATCTAGGTCCCAAAACCCAACTTTTGCAAACGAGCTCCGATTTTAATGAAACCACTTCCGTTGGATAGATAATTTTCTAACTTGAACTTTAAAAGTGAGTTTGGTGAATTTGGAGTTCCTACGGAGCGGGAATTTAGCTTGGAAGTTGGTCTTTACGGCTTTTTCCCATTGGGATCTAGGAGCATTTATTTAAGGTAAAATTTGTTTTGTATTTTTGTATTTTTATATACATTATTATGAACAAGTTAGAGAAAGAATTAGCCAAAAAGGAGTTGAAATAAAATTATTAAAAATCCATGAAGTTTTGGGCTATTTACAAGTATAAAACTCCTTTGATTTTGCGGCTTTTTTTAGTGTTAATTTATTTTGTATAATCTTATATACAATAATTAGTGTGTTTTATTTACAAGAATCAGTTTGTTAATTTATGGATTTTATGGGCATTTATTTGGGATTTTACTCATGGATTTTGGTAAGATTAAGATATTAAGATGATGAATCGTGGATTCATCAGTGATCTATTTTTATTTTCTTTTTGATTTTTCTATTTTTATCTTGATTTTATATTTATAAATATTTACAAGTATTTACAAGCCCATTTTAATCTCTTTTTGGAGGAAAATATTTTTATTATATTTATAGGCATATTTACACACATGAGCCCCTATCTCCCTCTACTTTGGCTTTTATGCGGTCAGGCCCATGCTGAGCCCTCCCTTGGGTTAGGTTGCTCAATATTTATTCTAAATATTTCCCTCTTTTTCTTTTTGTTCTTTATTCTTTTATTTTTGCACAATAACATGCTAATTATTACTATTTACACCATGCATGCTTTTGATAATTATTTATATTTACAAATGTATACATGCATTTGCAAAGGTTTTTGTAGCTAAAATATAAGAATAAAGAGTGATGAATGAGTATTCATCACCCCCCCTATACTTAACTTTGCTAGTCCCTTAGCAAACACTTTTTGAAAAAGAAGTGAAAAAGAAGTGAAAAAGAAAGAAAGAAAAAGAAAAAGAGAATGTACATGGATCAAGGTTGATTATTAAACTTGCCTTTATTAAATTGAGGTATGGAGATCGATCAGATCTTTGGATTATTAATGTGTCGGAACCTTATTTGGACTTAAGCCTAAAACTCAACAGCCTCTAGGTTCCACTAATCTCTAATCAAGACTCCTCAATGCTCCAGATCAGAACAAGTCATCAATCACAAACCCTGAAGACCATGAATCTTTCCTTGTCCTGTGAATGTGAGGTCTAAGCTCTCCACCTCAAAAATGGCAACTTGACAACCCTCCCCAACAAGGTAACTCTATGACCTCAATCTGGCCACTCTTTCCTCGAGGAGCGGGGTATTCCCTTCTAAGTTCAAGTTCAACCGGCTCAAGAAGAGGAGGAAGAAGAGAATGGACCATGGCCAGTGTAGCCATGTATCCTTGGGAGCTTGACCAGTGTAGCCATGTCTCCCTGCTGCAAGCTACATAAGGTGGATCATGAACTCAAGCTTTGCTTATTGCACTCTATATACATACTCCGGTGGGATTATCATTTTCTATCAGACCCACCACTTTTTTGGAGTTATTTTCTTTTTGCATTTTTTTCAAGTGCATCTATACAACATATACATGTGCATCATATGTACAAGGAGTTTTTCCTCTTGAGCCAGTAGACTATCCATCTTTTGAAGCTTTATTGCAACCCACAACTCCCGTCGTTAGACCTCATGGCAACCAGACCAAGTTGAGACACACTTCCTTCACTAAAAGAAGAAGAGAGGTTCCGCCTAGAAGTACTACCCTCATATGCTACCCCAAGTCAAGGAAGACTGCCTCCTCACCACCTCATCCGTAGAGAGCTCGGTGCAAAGTGTTGGTGTCCAAGTAAAGGCATTGTCTATATGAGTCATGTGTTGTTGTTAAGTGCTCTACTTAGGCTCACTGAGATGACATGTGATCATAGCCTAGTGGACTCAAAGAATTAAGTCACCATGGACTTGAAAAGCCTTAAACCTAAGCCCTATAAGGTTCCTATTAAAAATTAGGTGGATTAAGATCTTAATCAAGCTCCATTTCTCAATTTGATTCCAGGCTAGTTTAAATGTCAACTATTATCCAGAAAAACTATATATATATATGTACAAAAGATGCTATTTACACAAATTTTTACAAACATGCAAAAATTTTTGAAAAATGTTTTGAAATCATGAATGGACGATGCATGAAGTGCAAGTTTTGCAAAAGGTATTTACACACATTTACACAAGATTTTTGTAAACTTTTGATTTTAAAAACCTTTTGGAAAAATTTTGTACTATATACATAATTTTGATAAGAAAATATTTACATAAGATTTACACAAAAGGTTTTTGAAATCATTTTTACAAAAATAATTTGTACACTAGCTATTTATGTGCAAATAAAAGAGGGTTTATGTACATGAAAATTTTTAATTTTTGTGATTTTTAAGGTTTTTAGCCATTTTATTTATTTACACACTCACACAAAGTACGAGTTATGGCTAAAGTATATATGAAATATATACACACCCCCTATACTTAGCTCGAACGATGTCCTCAGAGTCAAGAGCGATGAAGAAGACATAACTCGTGCTAAGTATAGGGAAGTGAAAAGAAAGGCTATATACAAAGACGGATGAATGAATAGAAGGTCAAGAGGATCTCGGGTCTTCCCCCTATACTTAGGATCAAGTAATCCTAAGTATAGCAGGTTGTACACTAAGGGAAAAACCGAGTGAAGAATCTACAGGGTCTACCCCCCTATACTTAGGGTAAAATATCCCTAAGTATAGGCAGCAAAAACAGGGGCAGAAAGAAACAAAAGAAATACCCGAAGGTCCTACATCCCCCCTATACTTAGGGTAAAGTGCACCCTAAGTATA
The DNA here is from genome assembly GCA_037367405.1 of Ottelia alismoides. Taxonomy (NCBI): domain Eukaryota; kingdom Viridiplantae; phylum Streptophyta; class Magnoliopsida; order Alismatales; family Hydrocharitaceae; genus Ottelia; species Ottelia alismoides. Next base: position 1,166,328 of record JAZKJV010002102.1, read on the forward strand.
GCATAATCAAAGATGACAAACGGGATGTAGGACTAAAGAATGTGATGATATGGACATCTGGATCTATACAAGTCGGAAGATCAGTGAGAATCAGGCGTGAGATGCAATAGATGTGAGTCAAAAGACCACATCTCACGCAAAATGAATCGGGGCAACATCAACGACCCGCGGCTCATGATCTAGAAATGGCTTGAGCCTCTGGCCGTTCACACGAAAGGTACTCTCATAAGACAACTCGGATATATCAATGCTACCGTTATCATGTACCTTTCTCACCAAGTAGGGTCCCTTCCACTTGGTCTGTAGCTTCCCTGGAAATAAACGAAGCCTCGCATCAAACAGCCATACTCTCTGTCCAGGCTCAAAATGCTTGTGGCTGATGTGAGAATCATGCCACTCCTTCACTCTCTCCTTATAATGTAGGCTGTTTGAGAAGGCAGTATCTCTCAACTCCTGCAGGGCTGCTAACTCTGCCCTCCTCTGGTCTCCTACACCATCTGGATCCATAAGTATCTTAGTGACTGCCCAAAGTGACCTATGCATCAACTCAACAAGCAAATGGCATGGCTTGCCATACACGAGGCGAAAGGGAGATGTGCCCAATGATGTCTTGAAAGACGTCCTATATGCCCACAAGACCGAGTCCAAAAGCTGTGACCAATCCTTTCGGTCAGGGCGGACGACTTTCTGCAATATAGTCTTGATCTCCCTGTTCGACACCTCGGCTAGACTATTCGTCTGTGGATGGTAAGGTGTAGCAACACGATGGTCTATACCGAACTCGCTAGCAAGGGCTTTCATCTGGTCGTTGATGAAATGAGACCCCCCATCTGAAATCAAAACTCGAGGGACCCCGAACCGCGTGATGATGTGCTTCCTCAAAAATCTGCAAACTGTCCTCGCATCAGCGGCTCGGGCGGGGATAGCCTCAACCCAACGACTAACATAATCTACGGCCAACAGAATGTACTCAAATCCCTGACTCTTAGGGAATGGACCCATGAAATCGATGCCCCATGCGTCAAAAACCTCACAGAAGTGAATGGGCTGCATCGGCATCATATCACGCTGTCCACAAGTGCCCATCCTCTGACAGTCAGTACACCTCTTCACGAACTCATCAGAGTCCTTGAAGAGAGTAGGCCACCACAAGCCGGATTGGAGCACTTTCTGTGCCGTTCTCCTCCCAGAATGATGTCCTCCTACCTCAAGATTGTGGCAGTAAGTGAGGACGCTATGGTGCTCCTCCTGAGGAATGCACCTACGCCAGACGCTATCCCCTCCTTCGTGGCAAAGGATGGGATCCTCCCAGTGGTAGGACTTGGCCTTCGCAAGGAAGGTCTCAAGCCTCTGCCTGGGCCAATCTTGTGGGACTTTCCCAGCAACGAGAAAGTTCACAATATCGGCATACCACGGGAGTGAGGCGATAGCAAGGATCGCCTCATCTGAGAAGGTCTCACAAATGGGATCAATATGCTCAGACTCCTCAGGCTGCTCTAAACGGGAGAGATGATCCGCCACCACATTCTTGACTCCAGGCTTATCCTTGATCTCAATGTCAAACTCCTGGAGTAGAAGGATCCATCTAGTCAGTCTGGATTTGGCATCCTTCTTTGCCATAAGGTATCGGATGGCGGTGTGATCAGTGTATAGGGTCACTCTAGATCCAATGATATAAGATCTGAACTTATCTAGGGCGAACACTACAGCTAGCATCTCCTTCTCTGTGACCGTATAATTCCGCTGGGCAGAATCCAATGTGCGGCTAGCGTAGTGGATAGCAAAGGGGACTCCATCCCTCCTCTGTCCCAGCACGGCCCCCATGGCAAAATCAGAGGCATCCGTCATGATCTCGAATGGGAGAGACCAATCAGGCGGCTGAAGAATAGGAGCCTCTATAACACACTGCTTGTGAGTCTCGAAGGACGAAAGACAATTGTCATCGACAAGGAACTCGGTGTCTTTCGTCAAGAGGTCAGTCAACGGCCGGGCAATCCTGCTGAAATCATGAATAAATCGTCGGTAGAAACCAACGTGCCCCAGGAATGACCGTAACTGCCTCAAATTGGACGGAGGTGCAAGTTTTCTAATGACATCTACCTTGGCCGGATCAACCTCCATGCCCCTGTTGGAGATGATGTGGCCAAGCACCGTCCCTTGAGTCACCATGAAGTGACTCTTCTCCCAAGATAGCACCAAGTGTACCTATATACATCGCTGGAGTACTCGGTCTAGGCAATCAAGACAGGAGTCGAATCCGTCGCCGTAAACCGAGAAATCGTCCATGAAGACCTCCAACACACTCCCCTACCATGTCCGAAAAGATCGACAGCTTGCATCTCTGAAATGTCGCAGGGGCATTGCATAGCCCAAATGGCATGCGTCGGAAGGCGTATGTGCCGAAGGGATAGGTAAAGGTGGTCTTCTCCTGGTCCTCAGGAGCGATGGCCACCTGGTTGTAGCCCGAATACCCATTTAGAAAACAGTAATGGCTCTTCCCTGCCAGTCTCTCAATGATCTGGTCAATAAAAGGTAGGGGGAAATGATCCTTCTTGGTGTCCTGGTTGAGTCTCCTGTAGTCGACGCAGACCTGCCAAGAAGTGGGTACTCGTGTAGCAATCTCCTCTCCCGACTCACTGATCACAGTCATGATGCCCGTCTTCTTGGGCACCACATGCAAGGGGCTGACCCACTTGGAGTCGGAAATGAGATAAATAAAATCTGTGCTCCACCATTTTGAGATTTCCTTCATGACGACCTCTCTCAAATTGGGGTTCAGCTGCCGCTGGAACTCACGCGACGGCTTCGCCCCATCCTCGAGATAGATATGGTGGGAGCAACGTGATGGACTAATCCCATGGAGATCTACTACGCTCCATCCGATTGCCTTGCGGTTCTTTTCAAGAACCCCCATCAAACGGGATTCTTGCTCTCCAGTCAGATCGACGGAGATGATGACTGGGTACATCTCAGGCTCGCCCGCAAGGAATCGATACTTCAGCGAAGTAGGGAGCGGCTTCAGCTCTGGACAGCTGGGTGCTGGCAAATTTGGCTTCAGAAGAAGATGCGTGTATGCTGCCAAATCTGCCTGGGAGAATGAGAACGAACTCTCGCAAACTGGATCTGAGGAAGGCTGCTGAACTGAACTATCTCTGATCTGCTCGGCATTTATCTCCTCCTCAGCTGAAGGCTCTGTGGGACTCAGGTCTGGCATGTGATCTTCGCAATCTGCCCAATCAGACTCTGAATCCGAGGGATCTGCATCACATAAGGTGGCATCAGCACCACCCTCATCGCAAAATCCGTGTCGCGGTCAAGAACCTGCTCTGCTGCCACTGAAGTATCTTGAACCAGGGCTGTGCTCTCCAAGCTCTCCTCTACTATCATCTCTGCATCAGCGGTGTGTGAAAATGAGAGGATGGCCTGTGCTGCTGGGTCTGCCCATACTGCCTCATCGTCTGTGATCACAAAGTCGCAGTCCTGGTGGATGTCTAGCCCGGCATCTGTCAGCTGCTCTACATCTGAAGTCGTCTCTGAGCATGATCTGTCTCTGGCTCTGTAGTCCTCGACCGTCTCTATTTGTACACTTTCGCCCTCAACGCGAAAGTATACCTTCCCGCTATCATGGTCAGTCACCGCCTTGGCTGTGGCCAAGAACGGACGACCGAGAGTGATGGGGGTATCGGTCACTGAATCAGGGATCTCCATGTCCAATACTACGAAGTCCACGGGGAATTGCAGGCCCTGAATAGTGACGACAACGTCTCGCAACAACCCCTTCGGCCTCTTGACAGATCGATCAACAAACTGAAGGACTGTCCTGCTCTGTCTAAGAGTGCCCAACTCGAAGCGGTCGAGAAGGGCTGTCGGAAGGAGGTTGATAGACGATCCGCTATCTAATAGAGTCCGGTCGAACCTCTGCTCTCTAATATGACATCTGACATACAGGGCTCCTGAATCTGGCCTCTTGGCCGGTAGACGGTTCTGAATCACGAAGCACGTGGCTTTTGTCAGCACATGGATCTCTGAGTGATGGTTCCTCCTCCTCCTCTTGACTGTAGTCCTGTCTCTCAACGAACGCTGAAGAAGGGGAATGTGCTGCAAAGCCTCCTGAAGAGTCAGCTGGATATGGAAACGATCAATCATGCTCTGCCTGAACTCTTCCTGCTCTCTCTTTTTTTGGATCTTTTTCTTTTTTCTTCCCCTTCCCCATCTGAAGGGCTCTAGAGAAGGGGATAACTGGGTCCTTTTCAAATGAAGGACTAGGAAAAGGTCTAGACGGCTCGACGGCCGGATCCGCACATACATCAAGCACCACAGTGGGACCAGAATAAACTAAACCTTTTCCTTTATTCACAATATGGTTCCGAGATACATCAGTGGAAGGAAAAACAACAACTCTCTCAGAATGAACACTGGTGGCCTCAGTACCACCATTGGCTGGATCTGCTGGACGTCTCGCGGCCTCAGTACCGCGCTCTGGCTCGGCATCAATGGTCGCATCAGTACCACCTCCTCAAACTGGTGAAATGGCGGCCTCAGCACCGCCTGTGGAGTCAGCATCCTTGGTGGCATCAGTACCACCATCATCATCTCGAGCGGCCTCAGTACCGCTCTCCTCCTCCTCATCTGGCGCTCTAGGTGTATCCTCACGATGTCGCTCAGCTGAGGCGCCGCCTGCTAGTGTCCTACTGCTCCTAAGTGTGACAAAATCAACATCAAAAAGGTCTGAAGACATATCATTAAATGGATCACTAGGAGTGACATGCTCAGTGTAAGCTACCTGCTCAGATTTCCGCTTCAGGCTGTTGGGGTTCGGCTCGATCTGGGCAGGGATAGCGGCCTTCCCTCTCACAATGTCCCACATCTCCTGGCGGAACTTGTCCATCTCCCGTCTGAAAGTAGCCTGCTGGTCTGTGAGGAGGCGGGCTATATCGTCCAAGGCGGGGCTCTCGTATGGTGGACCATGGGAGCCCGACGGGTAGCCTCTCTGGTAATGAGGCTGCTGGAACTGGTGCTGCTGAGAGGGGTAAGTGGGAGGATGCTGTTGCTGGTGTGGCTGGTGAGGCTGCTCTCGCCTCCAAGACTGTCCCTGCTGATAGGGATGAGGAACGAAGGATGACTGCTGCTGCTGTGAAGGGTAGACTGGGGGCTGCTGCTGCGGCTGGTGATCTCTCTGCTGGCTGTACTGGCCTCCATGACCAGATGGCTGCTGCTGGGGCTGGGCACCTCCGTTCCCCCACCTGAATCCGGGATGGTCTCGTCGGATCCCAGGCTGAGGACGGTCATACCAAATCCCGTTGACATCCATCAACGGCTCTATATCGTACTGGGGTGGCGGTAGCACTGCCAGAGGCTGATCCGGCTGGTATACCACCATCTGCAAGTCTGGAGATGGTGGTGACTGGTAGGAGGGTTGCTGCTGCTGGTACGGCTCCGCCTGTACAAGATGAACCTGTCTAGGCTGCTGGTGTGAGCTGGAGCGCTGGGACGAGCTGCTGCTGCCGCCGGTATCGCCTCGCGACTAAAGACGAGGTTGGGAAGCTGTCTGTGCCTCCTGGAGACACATGAGCTGGGTCTTCATGTCGCTCAGAGTCTGCCATCTGCTCCATCTGAGTGATGCCCTGGCACTGCTTCTTCTCAATCAGCTCCATCCGATCCAACTTCTCACTAATGATGCCCATATCCGCGGCGGATGACTCTGCCTGTGCTGCTGCTACTGCGGATGAACTGGATGGACCAGCGTCGACCCGTGCTATCCTCTGGTACTGCATGGGTCCTGGCTGCTGCTGGGGTCTGCCCTGAATATACAACCTGGTCTGAGACATCACCATATAGTTCTCAGCCATCTCCTCGTAGATGGCCCAGACCTGGTCGTGATCCTTGGCGAAGTACGACCCGCCACAAGAAGAGTTCACCAAGCCCTGGAGCTCTGGTGTCAACCCGCTGAAGAAGCTCTGCACAAGGTTGGGCTTCGAAATATCATGGTGCGGGCATCGATCAGTCAGCTCACGGAACCTCTCCCATGCCTCATGGAATTGCTCGTTGGGGATCATGGAGAAGTTGCTGATGAGGGCTCTCATTGCATTGGTCCGCCCGAGTGGATAGTACTTATGCAAGTACTCGGTGCGGAGCTGCTCCCAAGTGTAAACAAACTTCCCCAAATGCTTCAGCCAGGTGGCTGCTCTATCTGCCAAGGAAAAGGGGAAGGCGATCATCCGAATCGTATCCTGGTCCACCTGACGATCGTGGACAGTACTGCATATCATGAGGAACTCCTGGAGGTGGAGATGGGGCTCCTCAGTAGCGAGTCCGTGTAAGCGGGGGAGTAACTACAAGGCGTTCGGGGGGAACTTGAAGTCCCCCACGATAGCTGGAAGTACAACCCAGTGGTGCATCAGCGTCGATCCGGGGTTGTGCAACTCCCGCATCGGTCTCGGTGGCTCTCCTCCGCCTGCCGCGGCGGTTGCCGCTGCGGCGGCGGCTGCTGCGGCTGCATCATCTGGGATCCTCGGCCCGTCTCTCCTCTGCTCTCGCTCTGCTCTCTCTACTCTCATCTACTCCATCTCTCTCCTCATATCGAGCATGAATGCTCCCTGATCCCTCAACTGCTGATGAACGGTCTCTAGGGAGGCGATCAGGGTGGAGTTGATCGCGCCCTGGTCCAGCACAAAGTGCTCAGGCTGTGGATCTCAGGAGCGATCCTCGGAACTGCCGGCCATGGCATCTGCAAAATCAAATGAGCCAAACTCAGGTGCTGACAAATATGCAAATCTCTCATCTGGCTCATGTCTCTCAAAACCGAAAGAAAGGGGGTCGAGGGGGAACAGGGCGGAATCATACTCGGGCTCGGAGAGCTGGTCTCGGCTCTCGCGGGCCAACCTAGATGAACAGGTAGACGTGCCCGAAAGCGGTGCAGCCAGAGGCTGCCTAAGAGATCGTCTACCCATCATCGTGATCTGGCGAGTAAGGCGGATGGGATCTGGAGAAACTATGATCAGAATACAAACCGCTCAGTTCACCAACGCAACGCGAGCTGAAGACCGTAAAGGCTCGGTCGGATTATCTTGTCAAATTTTATTATGGTGAACAAACAATCTATCAGAGCGATTACGTGACCTGCTGGGATACCCGATGCTACCCCAACCGACTGGCCCGTACGAATGAGTTGGTAATCAGTCGGGAATAGCACCGGAGGGCTCTACCTAGTGAACGGGTCACTCTCTCGCACAAGCAAACTAAGCAATGAGGGGGTTGCTCTCCCCAAGACAGATTTTTAGGTCGAGTGTCTTTTAGAGTCAATAGTTTTAGCAGTTCCAATTTTATGGTTTTTCTTTTTAATATTTTTCAATAAAAACAAAGGCCTAACGAATTTTTCGATTCTCCTGATTATTAAGTCGAAAACAGGGGGAGAAGACGAAAAAGCTAATGCGCGAAGAAATCAATGATGCATGCAAAGATAGAAATGCGTACCTGTCTCCAGCACTCTACATGCAAGTGATCCCGCAGAAATGTAAAGACTGAAAGTAAACTACCTATATGGTGCAGCGGTGGAAATCGAGTCCTAAACAGGCAATTCTACTCGAAGAACCGTCTAACTGGTCACCGATCCTTCAAGCCAAAGGTCCGGTCTCGGTCTACCCCTCCTCCTCCCGACACATTGGGTTCAGGAGCAGCGCTTGGCAGGGCAGGCTACGGCACGTAGGCTACGAAGGGAGTGAGTCAGTTATTTTTATTAATGAATTATTAGTAGGTCCAATTAATCGTACTATAGGAACAGGCAGATAATTAGGTGTGGGGATCCTACTAATTACGGCACAGTCAAGCAGAAAATCCTAAGTCTAGGGGCTCGATAAAAACCGTAGAAAACCGTAAAAGGCAGCAAGAAAACCAAAACCGCGAAAAATCCTAAGGGTCCCCCGAGCACACCGGTGCTCAGCGAAACAGACCCGCTAGAGAGTTCAAGTCCAAAGTCTAAGTCTGTCCCTATATTATTACAAATAATCAAATGAAATGAAAATAAAAAGCTAAACTAATCCGCGCCCGCTCGTCTACTCTCTCACGCTCTCCTGCGGCTCCGTGCAGAAGGGAGCTACCTCCAAGTCCCGCGGTTGCGCCGGCTTCTCGAAAGTTGCTGCCTCGGTCCTCGGGCCCTCGCAAGAAAGAAGACAAGTGTCAAACCAACAATAATATAATCAAATATGGACAAGAAATAAAAGACAAGGGTATATGTGCAAAAATGATAAATAAAATAAACAAACAAAAATCAAACAAAAACAAAAATAAAAGAAAATGAAATAAAACAAAATAAAGCAAAAATAAAATAAAAATAAAAAGCCGCAAAAAGTCGCAGACTCCGAAAGAGCCACGAAAAGCCACGAAAAAGAAAATAAAGCAAAAATAAAAACTACTAAGCCGTGCTCCCCGGCAACGGCGCCATTCTGATGACTGGAATGATCACTCGGGTAAAAGGTCATCAATGGTCGTTGCAACCCAAGCAATCAGACTCGGTCAATCCAGAAAAAGAGACCACCAAATATGATAAAAATCACTCAAACATCCAATAGCGGTCTTGCTATTTTATTAACCTAGTATAGCGACCAGGGTCGAACACAAGGAGCACGTGATGGCCTTGCGGCCTACGAAGTAGTCAAAAATAAAATAAAATGAAATAAAAGGTATTTTTTGTGGATTTTTAGTTGTTTTTAATTTTTTTGGATTTTTAATTAATTAAGAAAATAAGGAAAACAAGAAAACAAAGCAATTCAACAATTTATTTAATACATCAAAAATCAATCAAAAATTCCAATAAAAATGTTTTTGTGTATTTTATGATTTTTACTATTTTTAGTGAATTTTTGGGATTTTTCTGATTTTTATTTAATTTTCTAAAAATCAAACAAGGTAAGAAACTGCATGTACTGTCCATTCAGGAGTAAAAGGCCAATTTAAAATACAAAAGGGCCTATTTAGCTCCTGGAGGTAATTTTCCTATAAACTAGAAAGTTTAAGGAAAATTTGGGTACTGGATTTATGATTTTTGGATTTTTAAATTATTTACTAGAATTTTTATAAGTTTTTAGGTATTTTTAATTTTTATGAGTTTTATATAATGAAAAATGGCCAAAATTGGCCAGAAAATCAAACACAATAATCTAAACAGTAGCTATTTTTTATAATTTTTAGATAGGTTTTAATATTTTTTTGTAATTTTCCAAAACAAACAGTATCGAAAAAGGATGTTTTTGATTTTTTAAAATATCAAATCAAAACAAAAATGTCTCCAAAAATTCTAGAAAATTTTACACTATGGCAGGAGCCATGTGTCCAATTTTCATGGAATTTGGAGTAAGTTTGCTATTTTATTCAAAAATAAACCTAAGTACAGTGCACAAGGACCTGTACGTAAATACCTAAAGTTCTGGGGGGTCCGGTGCAAAAATCCCATGAAATCACGTGCGTGGCGCGTGTCTGGGGCACACAGGGACCTAAATGCAATAAAAACAAGTTCCCTGGACTAAATAATAACATGTATTAAAAGTCCAGGGGGCTTGTTGTAAAATACCCAAAAATAAGCGCACATGCACTATTAATTCACGCACAGGGGTATAAATGCAATTTCCTAAAAATATTTTCATTCATTTCATAACCATCTAGAACTACAGGGTAAAATATGCAAATATCCCAAAGAGACACGTGTCGACGCACGTGCTACACCACAAACAGGGGCATATTTGCGAAGAAAATAAAGCTCAAGGTCCAAAGTGCAAATGTACCGAAAATAAAACAACTACGCCTTTATTTACAGGACTAACTCGAAATAAAATAAAGAGCAGGGCCTAAGGGTAAATTACCCTTTATTAAGTCGACCGACGGATGGGCGCCACGTGGATAGATGGACGTCTGGGAATGGGTGGACGCCCAACGCTGGGTCTTCGACGCTGATCGATCGATCCAGGCGCTGCCACGTGGAAGATCAAATGGTGGACGGTGCGCGGTGGCTGAACCTCGCTGGATCGACGGTGGAGATCGACCCTCAATGGATCTGGCGGTCAGTGCTGCTCCTCGAATGGACGAACGTGATCAGATCTGGAGCCCGGGGTCGATCGGACGGTGGAGAAGGATGGTGGACGAACAGGGCTCCGGCGAACTTCGTCGGGCTCGTGACAGCGCTGGTCTCCCCCTGGAAACTCGCTGAAGATTGGAGAAGGAAGCTGCGGGCCCTCCGCGTCTAATGGAGGCCTCCGATGACTCAATGGAGCTCCGAGGAGCTCTGGAGAGTCGGGCGGAGGCGGATCTGCTGGACCTGATGGTCCAAGCCCTCAGATGGGCTCGGATGTACCTGCAAAGAGCACCAGCAAACTCGTGGGTCGAGGGCAAACTGCCTCGACCCCGTTAGGCGTGGTGAAAGTGGTCGGTGAGGCACAGTGGTCGAGCTCCGGCGAGGGGGTGGATGGAGGAGCTCGAATCCCCAGCTCCTGTGCGAGCTGGGTTGAGTGGAAGTGCTGAGAAGGTGCGCAGGGGAAGGGCGAATGCGATGATGGATTCCGATGATCGAATGGAAGGATGAGATGGTCGGAATCATCGATAGTCGGCGACGGCGAAAATTGGGGGAAAAGCAAAATCAAAGAAAAGGAAAGGGAAATAGGTCTACCTAGGTGGTCGAGTCGACTGTGGGCGAGCTGGGGCAGCTCTGGGTCCTTGCCTCGAGGACCGTCGTCGTCTGAGGCTCTGGCTCCTGCTCTGGGCAGAGCACGACGGAGCAAACTCGCCAGATCAGTGGTTCAGACGTCTCCTCCTCGTTGCGACAACGCCCGGAGCGAGCTGTCACTCTCACTCGAGCACTGGAGGTCACTGGGTGGTCGGCGAATGATCCAAAGATGCGCAATAGGGTGGCGGAGCTCAACCTTTATACGGTGGCAGGTCCGGGAAGATTCGAGCGGGTAGGGCAGTGTGAAGCGCGGATCCCGAAGCGGGCACCACGGCGAGGGTGCCGGATCTGTCACGGTCAAGATGGACTCGGGATTTAGGGGGATGGTGATCGAGTTTAGGCGCAATAATCAGGAGAAATCGGGTCACCTGCCTAAAGCCCGTGAGAGGTGGTCCTAGGGGGGAAGTTGACCGGGTGGTCAACAACCCCCCTGGACCAATGGGAGGCTGCCACCTGGAAAAGATTTAGAAATTAGATAAAAAATAGCAAATGGCTTATTTAATTAAAACTCAAAACATGAAATATTTTTGTTTTAATATTTTCTATTTTTTTGTGATTTTTAATTAATTTTTCAAAAATAAAATAAGGTATTTACATTATATAGCTATATATAGGTATAGGTACAATATATGGTTTTTATTTTTTATTTTTAATTTGTTATTTTTATACATTTTTATCCCCATTTTATAAAAAGATATTTTCATTTTATTTTTATTATTTATATACAATAGTGAAATAAATACATATGTACATCTATGTACATGGTATATTTACAATATTATTTTTCGGTTTTTAATTTTGTTCTTTTTATTTTGTTTTTGTTTTAATTGTTTTTATTTTATTTATTTACGCCATAAAATATAGAATATATACAAATTTTATAAAACTTAATTTTATTTATTTATAAGGTGAAATAAATATAAGTGTGGTTGTATGTACAAGGTGGATATATACAAGTGATCTATTTTTATTTTCTTTTTGATTTTTCTATTTTTATCTTTATTTTATATTTATAAATATTTACAAGTATTTACAAGCCCATTTTAATCTCTTTTTGGAGGAAAATATTTTTATTATATTTATAGGCATATTTACACACATGAGCCCCTATCTCCCTCTACTTTAGCTTTTATGCGGTCAGACCCATGCTGAGCCCTCCCTTGGGTTAGGTTGCTCAATATTTATTCTAAATATTTCCCTCTTTTTCTTTTTGTTCTTTATTCTTTTATTTTTGCACAAAAACAAGCTAATTATTACTATTTACACCATTCATGCTTTTGGTAATTATTTATATTTACAAATATATACATGCATTTGCAAAGGTTTTTGTAGCTAAAATATAAGAATAAAGAGTGATGAATGAGTATTCATCACCTCCCTCCCATCATCGTGATGTAGGGATTATGATGATGAGAACTGGAATGCAAACATGATCAGAAATCAAACCCCCAACTCACATACGCCACACTGAGCTGATGACCGTGAAAGCTCGATCATTCATCTTGTCAGTTTTATTTAGGTGATCAATTAGTCTATCAGAGCGATTAAGTGAGCTGTTGGGAACCCGATGCTCCTAAGAGATTGACCCAATCCCACAGTTAGTTTTTCCCTGCCAGTATGGATTGCGGACCGTTTGTCGGCTACCCGATCTATCCACTCTGCTAAGTCTCGGACCGATTACCGGTTAGCCTGTGAAATCCTTTCTGGAGAACATCCAACCGTAATCGGTAGTCTGAAGGAATTTCAGGTATGGCTCTAGCCTAGGGTGCGGATCACTCTCTCGCTACAAACAAACTAACCAATGAGGGGGTGACTCTCCCGAAAATAAGAGATTTTATGATGACGTGTGTTTTAGGGTCCAATTTGCAATGGCAGTCCCAATTTTATTGTTTTCACCTTTTTAGGTATTTTTCAAATAGAAACAATGCCTAACGAATTTTTCTATTTCCTTTGGTTATTTTGAGTCCAAAAACAGGGGGAGGAAGTCAAAAAAGCCGATGCACAATCAAATACTATAATGCATGTAAAGATAGAAAGGCGTACATGTCTCCAGCACTCTACATGCAGGATGATCTGCGCATAAATTAAAGACAAAAAATAAACTAACTATATGATTCACGAAGAAATCAGCCTTAGACGAGCAATTTCTAATGATCGTGAAGAACAACAGCTAACTAATCAGAGAGAGAGGTCTAAGTCCGCTCTCAGATGTCGATCGGTGTCTGCCACAACAGATCCTGCATGCTGTATTCGACCTCTAACAGCATGTGACCTCTCAAAATCAAGTTAGCATGTTATTATTTATTATTAGCTAGATCCAATTATGATCTATAGGAACATGCAAGTAATTAGATGTTGGGCCTTAGCTAATTACGTCACAATAACGAAAAATCCTAAGTCTAGGGGCCAAATCCGCGAGAATCATATAAAAAGAAAATGCAATCAAAACAAAAACTGCGAAAAATCTGGTGAGGTCCCCCCGACACATCGGTGTACGACGAAATAGACCCCGAAATGTCTAAGTGTCCTAAATAGAGTCCAAGTCCACAATTATTACAATAATAATAATCTACTGAAAATAAACTATATATCTAATAAAACTAAGTCCTCCTGCTCTTCTGCTCCTCCTCAGCTGCTGTCTCCTCTAATAAAAAGCCGAAGGGCGGTTCCTCGCACGAAAAGAGAAACAGAGAGAATGTCAGAACAGTTTTATCAGATAGATACCAAATAAGAAAACATAGAAAAATGACTACTAAGTCATGCTCCCAAGCGACGATGCCTTTCTGATGAGCGTGCCACCGACTAGGGTTAAGTATCAAGATAAATCAATGGTCGTTGCGACCTTAATCAGTAGGAAAACTCAACAAGAAAAATATAAACCACTCAATACAAGATCAAACTATCAAGCACATAAAATGTAAGTGGTATCGTTATTATTTTTACCTGGTATAGCAATTAGGGTCGAACACAAGGAGCACAGAAATGTATAAAGTAGCAAAATTTCTGAAATAAAATAAAACAAAATATATTTTTGGTGGTTTTAATTTTGCAAATTTTTGTAATTTTGAATAAGGAAAAAATAAGCAATCCAGAAAATAATGCACAAACACATATTTTTGTATTTTTCTTTACAATCCAAAATGTTCAAAAAATTAATATAAAAATATTTTTGAGTTTTAAACTTTTAAAGTGTATTTGGCCATTTTCTGGGGTTTTGCAAATGTTTTTATAATTTTTTAAAAATCAAACAATGTATAACACTACAAACAGTGCACAATCAGGACTATTACAAATTACAATTACTTAAAGTGCCTTAAAGTCATAGGGAGTAATTTTGTGATAAATAGAGATAAAATGCAACAAGCAGGAACTGAAATGATATAATTTTATTTTTATGCAATTTGTTATGATTTTATAAATTTTTATGTCTTTTGCAATTTTTAGGTTTTTAAGAGAAAATTTAAAATGAAATTGCTAGTGTAAACAAAACTCACGAAACACACACAAGCACGAATTTTTATAGAATTTTTAGGACAATTTTCAAATTTTTATGGGGTTTCAAAATAGATAGGACACTTTTTAGATGTTGTTATTTTTCAAAAATATTAAATGTAACAAAATTAATCAACAATAATTACCATAAACACTACATGTCTACAGGAGCCAACAATAATTTTTAGAGAATTTTTGGGATTAATTTGATATTTATTAAATTAAATGAGAGACAGGCAGCTTACAAGGACCTACTTGCAATTAAAATAGAGTACTGGACCAATCAATAACACAGATAAGAAGTACATGGCCTAAATTGCAAAAAACCCAAACAAACACGCGCGCTACACGTGCACCAGGCTCACAAGGTTATACATGCAAATGTCAAAAACTTTTCATTCATTCCATAACAACGTGAAAGATGAGGCAGAAATATGCAAATAACCCAACGAGTCACGTGGGACTGCATGTGAGTTCCAACAAAAATGACCAAAGTGCAAATATGTAAAAGCAAGAGGTTTAAATTGTAATTTATCCAAATTAAAACAAACTACGACAAATATTTACAGGACTAAGTGATATTTACCCCTTATTAAGGCGTTATCCAACGGTCGAGTGGTCTCCACTAAGGGATGGATGGTCGAGATCAACGGGTACCTCTTTGGTGATGAACGTCGATGAAACAATCCTCAAATGGATCTGACAGTCTAGGCTCCCCAAAGCACGAATGGCTGAGATTAGAACAGGGGGAATCTTGGATCGAACGTTAGGTAAGAGGCCTGGAATAACAGACAAAGAACTCGCCTCCGACGAGTTTCGATCGGCCAATACGCGCGGCAGAAGCATCCTCCAGAGCTGCTTTGATGGGGGAAAGTTTGTTGATGATGGTCCACAGCTGTGGGATGCTCAGAAAGGTCCAGGACAAAGGAGAAGATCCTAGAGAGGCGTTGGGTCCTGAAGCTCCTATGTCGTGCCTTCTTTACCTCCAGATGAGTCCTTCTTGTGCTCGTCCCTGCAGGAGAATGGATATGCTCGGAGATGTAGCTCCAACTAGGGGTTAGGGCACAAGTGGTATCAATAACAGAGGAAGGGTAGATGAACCAGGTCTCCGGTGGGGGGTGGGGGGGGCGGTCGACCTGCTGCTTGATTCCAACCCAGCGGTTGGAATCAAGGGGGAGATTGCGGAGCTTGATGTAGAAACGAAAGAGACTCGCGTGAGGGTGGATGAGGGTCGGAATGAGGCATCGAACGAGGAAGAGATATGGTCGTCGGAGTGAAGATACAATGCGAGCTAATGAAGGATTTGCACTAGAAATGGAAGTGAATAGAGTACCTACGAATGAATGTAGTCGCATGTGGATGGTGGAGGAAGTCCACGATGGTGATAGCCTTGATGGGTGGTGCGTCCAGAGGCTGAAGCTCCTCACGGTGGAGCTAAGATGAACTCGCCGGACCTGGGGGGTGCAAAGCTCCAAATGCTCCTCTCTCCCTTTCCCTCATGTGTTGTTACTTTGAAAAGGACAAGGCGAGTGCAACGGAGGTGGTGGAGCAGCCGAAGTTGGTGGAAAGGGGCGGTACAATGGTTTTATAGGGGTTCTAGGTCCGAAAAGATAGGGATGAAGCTCACGAACCGAGGTGCGGATCAGTAGGGAGAAGATCGGGCGTGGATTACGGATCCACACCCCTTAATTAGGGCTTGAAATCAGAGGGGAAGATGGGAGGATCGGATCAGAAAATTGATCGATTATCGGGGCAAACCCAATTTGGGCGAAAAGGAGGAGGGGACCAGTTGTCCGGAGTCAACAGGAGCTGACATGGGCCAATCAGAAGCAGAGGAGGAAAAAGATAAGAGATACTAGAAGACAAAATAGCGAGAAAAAAAAGATAAATGAATTAAAAATAATAAATGAATTTAAATTAAAAAGTGTATAAAATGAAAAACATTTATTATTTTCACTAATTTTCAGTGATTTTTATTTTTATTTTATAAAAAATAAATTAGTGTATACACAATATATAGTATTATATATAGGTATAGTATACCTATGTATTATATAAAAGTATTTTTATTTTATTATTTTTATAAAATACCTTTGTTTTATATTTTATTTATTTATAATATATTTTTAGGAGTGTAAAATATTTTTTATTCTATTTTTGCAAATTATTTTAAATATATATAATAAATAGGTATGTGATATATATACATGCATTTATTACAATGAATGGAAGATTTTATTTTTATTCAATTTTGTTAATTTTTATTTATTTCCATATTATTTTTAGAAATATATACAAGGGAGTGAATTTAATTTTATTTTGTCAAAAATAAATATATGAATAATATAGACAAGTATAGGTAGTATTTACAATACATAATGAGCCCCAACTCTCTCTACTTATTTTATTTTGCGATCAGGTCAAGGTTTGACCTTCTCTTGTGGTTTGGGTCACTCTGTATTTATTCTAAATACATCATTCCTTTTTTCCTTTATTCTTTTATTTTTGCAGAAAAACATGCTAATTATGCAGTATTAACACAAGCATGCAATTTGCTAAGTTATTCAATTTACAAATAATTACATGATGTCTTGCTAGGAAAAATAGCTAAAATAAAAGAATAAAGAGTGAGAATCAGAGATTCATCATTATTCTTTTGAGTTGTTATAGTATAGTATTTATTTTACCAATCTATATTTAGCCTGAGTTATGCCTACCATTGTCGCTTCTTTGGTCACTACGAGGACATAATTCACACTAAGTATCGGGCGTGTTGTATATATATTTTATATATTCTTTAGAAGCCATAACTCGTACTTTATTGTATTTTTAATAATATGGCTCTAAAAGTATGGCTATATTTTTTGGATTTCTAAAATTCGATAGAAAATTGAAAATATGAGTTATAAAATAAAAAAAAAAGTTTTTAAAAAATTGTATATGAAATGATGTAAAATACTTTTATAAAATTCTTAATTATATAAAATTTGTAAATATAATTCTTTTGTATATCTTATATAAAATTGGTATAAACTTGTATATAATTGTGTATAAAATTCGTTCTAAAAATGTAAGAAATTCTTGTAAATTGATTCAATTCATTAATTCTTTCAAAAAAATTAATTAAGAGTTTTAAAATTCATTAAAAATTTGAAAAATTCTTAAAAATTACATAAAAATTTTAAATCAAAAAAATTACTTCATAAAAATTCATTTCATTCATTTCTCTTCCTGACTTTTTTGATGACGTTTTGAATTTGCCCTGAATCAGACGCGATTCAGGTCTTCAGTCTTGCATTCTCAATAGTCCAAACAAAGATCTCCATTGAATATTCTAGAAATAGTGAGCATTTTCTCATATAAATAGATATAATAGGCAATTGGGACTCAAAATCATGGAGGATTTGCTATAGTTCACCTTTTGTCCTGAATAATGACAATAGTAATCAAGGAGTCTGCCTAGTGCCCTAGATTCATAGGGATAAGCTTTCCCAACCACTAGAGTCATTGGATGGAGATGGAAGGGGATGTTCGGGATTCTTGAACCGAATGGAGCAAAGTCTGAATGATGGAGCTTGGTTTAGGCCTTAATCCACTTAATTCTAAAGGGACTTGTTTAGGAAGTAGAAATAAGACTCTTCAGGTCTTTGACTTAATTCTTTGGGTTCCATAAGACCGTGTTGGGAATTAAATTTAAACATGCCTAAGTAGGACACGTTGTGTCATATTGTAACTCTTCATCATCTGAACCAACTTTGAACTCATGTACTCTACACTTAGCTCAACTTGCATGGGATTTGTAAAGGGAAGTCCATTTTAGTGGTGCATTTTCATCCTTCTCTAATGGCGCCGACGTCTAAAGACAGGGGTGTGGGGTTGAAATAAAGCTTTGGATGAGGGAAGTATCTACTGGAACAAATTTTCCAAGACCCTAAAAAGGATGGAAGAAAAGATGTTATATCCGTCGGGGTACAAAAGATCAATGCAATGCAACAAACACTTTCTACCAAAAAGAAACCAAATATCAAATACATACAAGACCACAATGGTCCAAGCTTCAGATAGCTTGCATATCTTGGTGGAGACTTGGCTAAACTAGACAAGCTTCACAGGAGATGTGACTACACTTGCCACACTCTAATTTTCTTCTCATTCTTCTACTTCTCTCTCCATTCGATTGTGGACACACCACGACCTAACCTTAGAAGGAATACCCACCTCCTAGAGGATCGAGTATCTAGATGAGGAAGAAATGGGAGTGTATTACTGGGATGGGTGGTTTCTTCGCGTCTTCAAGCAAGAAAATCTAACACCTTTCACACACAGTACAAACTAACTTCAAGGTTGAATAGTTTGCATCATGTATGGGTGGATCTGAGCTGGTTGTTGAGGTGAACCCTGATAAGGATTGGTGGAACTTGAGGGCTATTGAGACCTAAATCCCAATTCTAATGAGGCACTGACAAACTATTAATCCAAAGGCTTTTTCCAAGTTCTTGATTTTGGGTGAAGTAAAATTCGATTTAAATACACAATCATGTTCTAAGTTCTTTTATTTTTATTTTTATTTTTATGTTTCGCTTATTTTTAGAATAAGTGTTTCCTAAGGGACTAGAAAAGGTAAAGTATAGGGGAATGATGAATTCATGATTCATCGCCTTTATTCTTTCATTTTGGCTAAAATCCTTGGTAAAATACATGTAAATATTCACTAATTCTCACTAATTGACATTCTAACATCATTTGTTAATATTATATATTTAACACTTATTTTATCCAAAACAAAATAATAAATAAAAAATAAAAGAAAGAAGGACGTATATATGAAATATGTACAAACTGATCTTAACCCCGAGACCATGCCAATATTAACGTGGTCAGCAAAATAAATAAGTAGGAGAGATAAGGATCCTAATCTATAAAAATATCAGAAAATCAAGATCACAAATGTACATTAACACAATTTTTCACCTTGTATATATGTTCACCTATTTTATTTATCATTTAGATCATTCCAAACAAAAATATTTCCTTCACGAAATTGTTTATAATAATATATATTAATTTATGAAAATATTAGAAAAAATATTTTATATATAAATAAATAATTATGATGAACCTAAAGGGTTCATAACTATTTATAAAAAAATCTCCAAATTGACCAAACTCACTATTAAACTTCATTTTATAACTAATACTATTTGCTAAAAATATAAAAAATATTAGAATAAAATGTGTAAGTTTTGACGTTTGGACTCCTTTGTATATGTGTACTATATGTAAATAAATCTTCTTCATCTTCTATTTAATTATTCCTAATCCTGATTAACCTAATTCTTTTTCTAAAGTATTTATAAAAATCAGTAAAAAATATTAAAATATAATTTAAAATTTATTACTAATAAATGCTAATAAATCTTAAAACTAAAAAGTCGTAAAGCAAAACTTTCAAACCTTATAACTCAGTCATATGAACTTCAAATTGAGCGTACTCTCTTTTAAAGTTTATTTTATAAAATTATCTATTAAATAAAAGTGATTCACAAAAATCAAAGTTGATAAGCAAAAATAGGTGTTGGGACCCTATTAGTATAAGTTGTGCAATGTATCTTAATTTTATTTTATTTAGTTTTTGTTATTTCTTGTATTTTTATAATATTTTATTAATGCTATATTATTAATATAAAATAAAATTTATTAAAAATTAAATTTATTTAAATAATTAAATTATTTAATTATATATGTATAATATGCCGATATTATTTATATATCCATTTATTTAACTAATTAAATAATATTATTTATATAATTAAAACTCATAATTATATTATTTATAATTTTATTAACTTCATTTAATTAATTAATTGTTATTTTAATTATTTATTTAATTTAATTACTAATTAAATAATTAATTTTTTCCTTTTCTCTCTCCTATTCCGTTCCTCGTCTCTTCCAATGTACATCTTCCCTAACACACCTCCTCCTTCCCTTCTCTGCATTCCTTCCTCATTTCTTTCTCCACCTTCCCAACTGATCCAACACCCTTGTCATTCGGCTGTCAGCCCAACCTCCATTCGTCCAACTACCCTCCTATATAAGACCCGTCGACACCCCGTCATGCTCCAGATTTGCCATTTTCATGCTCATTCCTCGAGCTCCGGAGAGAGAGAGAGTGTGTGTGTGTGGGTGACAGACGCCCTCAAGCTCCATCGAGCGAGATAGAGAGATGAGATGAGATGAGATTGTCGTCGGTGTCGTAGCCCTCGCTCCACCGTGCCTAGCGTTCAAGTTCGTCGCATGTTGAGGCCATCACCAAGGAGCTCCGCCAAGTTCCGCGTTCCCATGTGATAACATCCACTTCCTTTACCCAGTGTGAGTTAGATGTTTTTCTTCCTTCTCCGATTATGTTCTCTTCTCATCTTTAATACTCTCTTCTCAATCTAGTCCATTAATCCTCTGATTTCGATGCACAAATCAAACATCGATTCCACACCGATCTCCTTCACCTTCTAACACCCTCCAGATTTTCATTCTATCTCATGCAATCTGTCAACTCTGATCATGCTCAGTGATCGAAGTATTGGAGCTTCCCTTCCACCTTCATCAGCTCCCCCACTCACGGTTCCTGATTGATTTGGACCAAGGATCTATCCTCGAGTTGTATTTGTCACTTGCAGGTCGTTTATCCTTTGGAAATCAACCTGAGCATTAGGGAACAACACCATCGTGATATGAGCAGGAAACACTTGACAAGGAGCATCCACGTGAGAGCAACATCTGAAGCGAGCTGACACAACTTTGCTGATCGTAGCGCCTAGAGCATCTAAACCATATGGAGGCGACGATCATCTGGAGGATGACTTCGAGAGATCGAGTCCTCTACACTTCTGTCATTGAACCATCTGAGCTCTACATAGACCTTCATCTAGAGATCAGAAATATGCATCACCGAGCGCACAAACCTCATGCATTTGTGAAGAACAAAGTAGAAGAACCTGAACTATCGCTGCAGATCTGCACCGAGATCGAACACCGCCGTACTAGATGTTTCATAGCCAACAAGGACTGCCTCCATTGAATCATCGTCACTTCGAGCAGATGATCACTTGACTCGAGAACATCATCAGAGATCGATGACTTCCGCCTCGATTCGAAGCTACAGCCACACGCGTTCTACAGATTGGGGAAGAACAAAGGACCTCCAGATCATACAGATATCATCGTATTAAAGGCAACATTTAACCATAGTTATTCAATTAATCATTTCAGTCCTACGATTAGGGGCACTCCAATGCCAGCCGCTTCACCACGTGTCGGCATTCAACATCACCCGCCGCCGCACCGTTGAAGCGTAGTCACATGCGAAGCGTGTGCTCTCAATAATTTAGGAATTTTTCGAATAATGCTCCAAACGTTTCTTAATTTCTGAACATATTCTAAAAGGGTATTTCGCATGCACAACATGTGATGATGTGGATATTTTACAGATTCTACCCTACATTACACTGTAATATCAAACAGGTCCAACAGCTGAACACCACATGAGAGAGCATGTGATCTATGGACTATTTTGCGTACATACCCCTAGAGTGAGAAGTTGTCATCTGATTGTTAGACGAGACTCGATCTTAGCCATTTAAATCCTCCCAATTGTTAACCGCACGATCGGACCCAATCCAACATTCCAGAATCGCCGCATCGCTTTAGGGGCACACGTGATCCGCACGTGTGTCAGAGGTTTTTTTGGGACTTTTGCACGATATACCTCGAATATTTCTTAATTTCACACAGGTCCCTACCGAGCTGCAAGCATGTATGTGTGCATTGATTTATGGTCATTTTGCAATGAACTCCTTAGAATTTGGATTATAACAAATAGGTCTAGGTGGCTACCTGCATGTGATCACGTACGTAGATACGGGGATTTTTGTGTACTTGCACTCCGTATTTTCCATATTATATTACCCCTTTATTTTCAGTATATTACTAGTATACCCCTAATTCTATATGTGATATAATAACATATTATATACATATTAATTTAAATATGTAATATAAATATATAATAAAGTACGCATAGAAACTATATTATACTATATACAATATTAAATCAATTTTGAAAAAATAAAAAATATTTTGCAATTTTAGTAAATTCTAAAAATACAAAAAATACACAAACTTGGAAAATACATAAAAATAGAAAACATTTAAAATCCTAAAAAAATATCTACAGTATATTTCACTATATTTTTATATAAACTAAAAAATAAAATAAAAATTGAATACTAAAATCAATAACAAAAAAAATAACATAAAACTTCAAAAATACATAATTAATTCAATAAAAGTAAGATAATTACATATAGTCCCTCGTTGGAAAGGCATTTGTACCTAATTTCTAATAAAAATAAAATAAAAATATTTTCTTCCTATTTACTATTTTAAAAATAAAAAATACATCCTTGTTTTTAATAAAAATATTGTTTTTACTTAAAAAATAATCCAAAAACCATAAAAAATCTTGAAAACCATTAAAAATTTATAAAAATAGGAAATAAAATTAAAAAAATAAAAAAAATAAAAAAACAATATATATAACAAAAAACCTATATTTCTTATTTTTAGGTATATAAAATACAAAAAACAACATAAAATTCATAAAATCAAATAGAAATCCAGAAAAATTCCTTAAAAATAAATAAAAATAAAAAAACCTTCATACCTTAGACACTCTACCAATTTACCTTAATTTCCATAGTTTGCCTCTCTGAGTTTGATACTCTTGTACTTATTGCTATACATATTAGTTTAGGAGTATAAAAAAATAATAAAATCTTTTTCTGAAAATCTCAACAGGTCATCACAGAGACAATTGTCTATCTTTTTAGACAACACGATTCTTTGATTTTTCACCCAATAAGTTGAAATTTCCAGATGACTATGTATCGAATCTTTCAAATCTTGTTGATTCAAAAAAGTTCTATTTCAAAGCAATGACGAGTCAAAACTACCATGTTTTTCTGAAAAGATTGTTACCAATAGCATCTAATGATTATTACACAAAAAATATTACGGCTTTTATATCTCAATAGATTTTTCCACATTATATGCTCTACACAGATCCACGTAGAAGAGATTAGTTATCTAAAAAAGGATATTTCTATTATAGTGTGTAATATGGAGAAGATATTTTCACAAATATTTTTTATTCAATGGAGCATCTTTTGAGTCATCTATCATATAAGGTTAAAGTTGGTGGGCCAATCAAGTATATATGGATGTATGCATTTCAAAAAGTAATGGCTTAATTTATATGTGATCTTTTCAATTATTACGTTTAATTTATAGAATATCA
Organism: Ottelia alismoides; assembly: GCA_037367405.1. Classification (NCBI taxonomy): domain Eukaryota; kingdom Viridiplantae; phylum Streptophyta; class Magnoliopsida; order Alismatales; family Hydrocharitaceae; genus Ottelia; species Ottelia alismoides. The sequence continues at coordinate 1,189,886 of JAZKJV010002102.1, forward strand.
ATGGTCAAATTTGTCAGGTTTATATTCTTTCATAAATGTAAAGTATGAAATAAAAGGTAGGTGAAGGGTTCCATAAGTTCGCAATATATATGTATATATATGAAGAAGTAGCAACCTTTTGTGCAAGGCATATTCCTAACAAAGTGGAGACAATCGACAATAGATCGAGTAGAAATGAAATCAGTCTCTTGGATGAAGATTATCACATAAGCATCTTTCTTCCATCAGCTCAACTAATAGGAAAATAAATAAAATATTTGATGTCAAAGAAAGAGAAAGAAGCCATTGAATTACATGTTTTAGACAATTACAAATAAATACACAACATGTCGAGTACGTTAATATATATCTTTTATTTTTTTATTTTTAAATCTCTTAACTTAGTAATAATATTATATTAATATGAAATAAAGATTTCACAAAGAAAAACTTGTGATGAAATTCCTTCTTGAAATAAAGAGCAGATTGTTAACACTTACTGGCTTAAATTTCTGGAATGGGTTAAGAACCGAAAGTAAGTTGTAAGTAATAATGAAGAATGAGAATGCTAAAATATTTTTCAGAAGATATGATATATCAAGTCCAATCATACAATGGTTAATGTATTAATGGTTATCATTTTCATATGATAAATTCAAGTAGCAATTTAAGTACTCGGAATTACAGGGTAATGGTTCGTGAATCTTGTTACGACGAGGATAATATCGACTAATACAAAATTCTAAAGGAAATTTTGGAAGTAGAGTACAATATTCAAGGACTTAACACGATTCTCTTATTTCTATGAGACTGGTATGACCCGAAAGATGGTGTGATTATCGATAAAAGAAACAACATGGTTGATGTGTTATCGTAGAAAATATACGAAGATATGAACCATTTGTCCTTACTATACAAGTGAACCAAGTATGTTATCTTTCTTAAGTCTCACGAAAAAGAAAAATTATTGAATATTTAACATTTATACAGATAAACTCTCTAAGTTGCATAAGGAGGAGAGTAGTGTGGATGAAAACACATATGAAGCTTTCATACCTGATTACGGTTGTCATAATATAACAAAAGTTATCACCATACTTGATAAAATTTTATTAGTAGATCATGTTGTAACAAATATTGATTTCATTGAAGATGTGGATGATATAAACGAGGATTTTATCTATTGAGGGTAAAAATGGGGGAAAATATTGATATTTCACATTATTCAAACAGTGAAGATTAATGTATAAACTTCAGTAAAATATATATTTTCTAATGTTAAATTTAAATCAATTTTTCTGACTCTTAATTAATTTTGTCCCTATATATTTATAGACATGACTGATTTTGGATGTGGAGGTTCACATGGATCTCAGCGATCCACTTGGTTGTCCACTTCATAGACCCCCTCGCCTCGACTGCACTGACTTTTTCAGGGCCTCTTTTAGATGATATGTGTCAGCTTATGGCATATTACCGATCTTTTGGTGTTCCTCCACCTCCATCGTATGAAGGTGTTTTCGGTGAGCCATGTTCTTCACAGGTTCCTGATCACTTCCCTATACTGATTCAACCACGTCCTTCTATAGATTCGGCTTCTCCATATTCTGCATGTCAAAGCGTCGTTGTGCACATGAATGTATCATCGATAGGAGGTCATTGTTCAATTCATTCCCACTTCTACATATTTCAGCTGACAGCAGGTAAATATCATTCGTAAATTGTATTTAATAAAAAATTTCATCCATATAGATATATGATATAATTCTCATTTTGTGTAGAGATTTTCTAAATATCAACAAGGTTGTTAAAGAAATAACGAATATTATCAAGAAGCATACGACATGCACAAAATTTTGGTGGTGATGTATTCCTAATCGTTTAGCATGAGAGGTTGTTTGACTTGCTTTTGGTGAGGATTTTAAACTCTAACGTTAATAAATTCATATATATTCAATTACGTGATATATTTTTGTACTTTTTCAAGGTATGTATCATTTAGCTCCTGGTCTAGGGAAGGAGTTCTATCATCGAACCTTTACCCTTACAATGGAGAAAAGAATGAGCGATACATTTTTTAAAGTTAGAAGAGGATCACATAGAAAGACATGTTTATAGGAGATGGATTTTGAGGAGATGAAGAGATTCCCCTAACTTGCACCGATGAGAAATATATAGTTTTCTACATTGATTAAATTCTAAGAATTTAATTTTATCTAAATTTTTTATAATATTTTTTGTTACAGGTGGATTGATTTTTGTGATTCTATCAGTTCTGATGTTGAGTTTGGGAGGAGATCGATGGTGGGCAGAAGAACTACCTAAAGCAAAAGATTAGATAGACAAGTAGATCTAAAAGCCAAAATCTAATCCAAGTTGATCTTGTAATTTTAACAATATTATACACGAATTTTAATATTTATTTCTGACATATGTATTCTTTATTTATCGTATACATTTATCATTTTCAGGCTGTTAAGTTGGAAAGAGAATCATCTATTCAGGAATGATGGTCCAGGACATATATGCGAGGGAAAGATGGTGATTCTCAGTGGTCTACTCCTGAGGCGACAGAAGTGATGGTTAGTTTTTTTGTTTGTTGTAAGTGATTCACCGAATTATAAATTGTATTAGATATTTATTTTTTTTCCAATTTTCATTTCAGGATTGATATATGACCCTTAATGCTGATAAGTGGGTAAGCACTCTTGAGGACCAAGGACAAGTATTTGATAAAATCATATGGAAAAATGTATAGTAAAATAAGCTTTACGTGATTAAATGATTGTACAATATTGTATATATGGTTATAAAATTTTGATTATATATTTTGGAGGATAGGGATGTTGGTTTCGCTAACAGGAAGCAGACACTTGGTGATCTTCCTCCATATTATGTGGAGGAACACTGACACTCTTACTTTGCTTATGAGCAAGCACCATATTCACAGCCTTCATCATCACAACATCGATTACCATAATGGAGTCTCAGATGACAATGATGGTGGAGTATGTGACCAAGTTGCGGGAAGATTTCTCTACATACATTTAAGAATTAATTTATGTGTAATCTAATTATATTCCAAGTAGTCATTTTTAAGTTTTTTGGGTGCTCGCCTCTACGGCTTTGCATCTTTTTCCTTTCAAAAAAGTCATATATATAATATCCCAATAAGTCACAAAAAACCACCAGTGCATCAAGAGGAGAATCAGAAGAGGAAGAGGAGGAAGAGATTGATCCTGAAGAAGAAGCCCGAATGCATGCAAGATTCAAGAAAAAGGAAAAGGAAAAAAAGTAATCTAAGTAGAGTTTGATCTCAATGATCAATCGAAAAAGAAGAAATGAATATTATATTTTTTAATAGTAGAATAAAGAATGCCTTTACATTTGTATGGACTTTTATATGGTGTTTGATGTGTATTGTCTACATACAATATTTTTAAGTTTATAATGAAATTTTATTCATTTCATGTTAAGAAAAATATATTTGCTAGGTTGTTCTATATTTATGCAGAAGATATAATAACTACAGGGTCTATCAATCACTTGATATCCAATTACTCTATTGGGTATGATCTTCAATTATTCTTTTAAACATGTGTATAGAGCATGTATTACATGTTTAACGGAACATCAAAACCCCAATGAATCAGTAAAATCAAATGTTTTAGCCCACTGCAAGCTCATGTGCTCGCCCACAAGTTCAAAAGTACGGGAAACATGGGAAATGGGCATGCACATTGGGGAGCGCACTGTGCTCGCCCAACTTATAGGGCAACCACTGGGAGTGCATGTATGCTCGCACATAGTGGATTGCATCTAGGCCAGTTGTTCGCACAGGCTGAGCAAGCATATGTGCTCGTCCATCCCTTGGACGAGCAGCGAGCACTGGGCTGAGCCTATATGTGCTTGCCAATCTTGCAGTGTGTCTCCAACGTTGCCACATCCTTATTGAAGGTGGGGCTGAGCCTGCTACAGATTTCCGGTCTAAGAGCCTTCATGTATATAAGCTCGCCGTGTATCAAACCAACAAGCAAACCCAAGGAGGCAGTCATCAAGGATGGACCCCCTTTCACGACCTCTGCAAAAGGCGAGGTCGACACAAGATGACATCCGTTACTGGTAAGCTAACTGGCGAATAACCTCAGATTTCGCTACAAGGGCAGGCTTCGACATACAAGAATCACTATAATGACCCATGCAATCGCATGAACAAGGATTGCGGTGGTGAAGAGCAGCGAAAGCACTGCGGGCCACGGGGAGACCGCTTACGATGGTTCACTCTCAACCAACCTTTCGAATCACCTCTTCCACTCGGTTCGGTGCATGGCCCTCTTCTCACCCCGTAGACTAGATCCCGTCCTCCTCCTCAACCCAACTAAAACGACAGCTGGTGTCTCGCTTCCACCTCCTCCCCCTCTCTTTATCGCTCTCCCTCTTCCCACTTCAAATACAAATATATGACTAATCACTAATGATATAATAACAGATTCTGCCATTAGTTGTTCATTTCATGTATAGAAACTAAATTGTAACAAGATGGGTTTCAAAATATACCATAGGCATACTTGTTGTAGTGTATGTTGCCATTCTTTCTAAATTTTATGTTAATTATCAATAACCAGAATAACTGATTAAATAACATTGAAAACATTAACTAACCACAGCTATATATCGTGTAATTTTTGCCCTGTTTGATGTTACATCGACAATCTTAGCTACCATTTTAGGGATCTTGCATGTATGTGCAGCCGAACTGCTGGGAACTTATCTGTTAGCTACACCATGAACTGCTGATTTGTCAAAGTATGAAGGGATATGTCAGAACCATCAAACCAATGCCCTGGAAACATGTGTAATTTGTAGTATCGAGACAAATGAATGGTTGCAATGCGATGAACATGGAAGCTTCCTGCTGTAGCGGGCTCCTCATCCTCACACACATATGTACTTGTGTTTCATTGTTTGTATGCATGCATGCATTCACACGTTATACATCAAACATATCCTATATAGATGGATCTTGGAAATAACGCACAAACTCAAGCAAGAGACACACTAGTATACATGGATCAGGAACACTAGGATAACTGTATCACCGTTTGTAACATCCTCCAACATTCAATAATCATAGACATACTTCCTTGTTCACCTGTTTATATTACGCTCCAAAATAACCTGCATATACGTGTCAGCATGCAGCCGTCTTACTTAAGGCCGGAATTCCTAAAAGGGTTCAGGCAGCCAGCATATTGTGAACGAGAAACACACCACATATTGCAACATAATTTGTCAAGTGGTAAGACGTCCTAATCACGTATTCACATCGGATGCCATTATCAGCAAGAAGATATGGAGATATCCTCTGGACGTGGACATATTCCGGTCCTACCCCTCCCATCTTGTGGGAACGATCCTTGCAACGTAAGCGTCCTCCACTTGCACATCCTTTCACGGTCAAATTGTACAGCATCGAACTTTCTGGCTTGATTGATGGGTTAATAATGCATCTCCTTTTTCTTCGTTTCCATCTTGATAGACGCCTCCATGTGTGTGAGGTGGAGACGAGAACCACGTGCATATGCATTACCCTTTTTCTTTGACACGCAAGCCAGCTGTATATTCATCATCACAAACGGGAGGAGTTGCTCAAAACAGAGAGGTGAGGGAGAGGGGAGTGGGTTCTCTAATGTGATGCTGTAGTGCTGTAGCGCACCACAGCCGCTGGATCAAGCTCGATCGAGCGGCTGTGGTGCGCTACAGCACCACAACAGACGATCCACGCACGAGGGAGAGAGGTGGAGAGCAGGGTTTTACAAACTGAGACTTGCATCAAATCGGTTAGGTATTAGCTCAGAGTTTTCACGATCGGATCAACGGAACCGATCGGATAAACCGATGATGATATCGGTAGTTTGTGAAATAAATGCGATTGAACTTTTAGATTTTTAGCTTGATTCGTATAGTCCAACCAGGTTGAATCACAATTGATCGGCATTTTATTCGCATAAATATGTTTTTTTTTAAAAAAAGATCGGCAATCATAATTCAAAAGATGAATATATGTTATGTTACATCATATATTAAAATATATTATGTTACAAATTCTTATATGTAATGTCTAAATTTGACAGTTTAAAAAACAACGGTTATAATAACAGTTGATGATAGATTGCTTGTTACATCTAATGGTTTAATGCTATATGGCTCCTTGTTAATGGCGTAGAGACATCATTTGTTGTTTTAAGGGGGGCAGCAACATGCACAAGGACGAAATGCATATGAAATATTAAGTAGACGACATACGTGCTCTCAGAGTTAAAATGATGGAACCATTAAAATTTCTTTACGAAAATCGAGGAAAGGAAGAATTTGGCGCTAAAGAATGCATGAAAAGACAAGAATCATAGGAGTACCATATCTATTACTTCTATTAAGGAGGGGGAATCCACCGACCTCCATTAGTCTAATCTTTTCAAAAATTCCATTTGTATCCCCAAGCAAATCACCTCATCTACAATATAATGCCGTGTTATGATGTTTCGTTCACAACAACTTGCAAATGTTGATGTGGTCACTGTAGAGGTCATGTTTCCCAATGCAAGGAGATGATGTGATCCTCACGTGGAAGATGCGAAGCTTATCTTTGACAGCAGAGGATCCTCTTCCTTCATTCCCATGCAAACTCCAGACTCACTTTCCACCATTGTTTCCCCTCACTTGCATGCATGATTGTCATTCTCGACCTCTCCTCTAAGCCTTCCATCGCTAATCACAATCGTCAAGAACAAGGGTACCCTTCCTCCATCGTCAAGATGTTTCCTCCCTCGCTATAATTTGTATTTTAAGGAGTACAGATGTATATCACACATGTTCTTACTTCAAGTTAACATTCATTTATAAATGATCCATACGGGTAATATTGTATCCAACGAAATACTAGAAGTTCAGAATCTAATGCTCGTATATATACTCTAATAGGGAAACGAGAAGAAGCCTCTCATGTATTTTATAAAATATTTCATATCGACAAATTTCTATCTAGAAAAATCCGCAGTAAATCATATGAAGCATTAATTGCTGTTGTTAGTGATGATACTCTATATTTCATTAAGGGAATTCAGATGGATAACTTATATATTTAACTAATGTTCATTTTCAAATCTGTATTTGATCGACAATATATTTTTTGACAAACACTATGTTACAAGCATCCGATTATGTTGAGGTACGTGTCTACTTGGCATCAACATAATTCTTACTTTACATTAGTTCAATCATAAAAGAATTAGTATGCATATTAATCCATCGACAGAATAAAGATGATTAATTATCATAATCTGTAGAGGTTTGCTTTAACTCCTCTTTCTGTTTAATTTTTGAATATGTATGTATTTGAAATAAGCTTCAATAAGTTTGTTACTTTTTTTGTCCAATTTTTTTAGCAATCATCAGTGAAGAACACTTGAATTGAAAATATAGTTGAGGTCGTTCCTAACACCAACAACATCGGTGCAATTCAAGATGCCATCCTGAATCAGATGTAATAAAATATGGATGTAAATACAGATCATATACAGTCTCATATACTGCTTGTGAGTAACTATGCAGAAATTTAATGCATTATATGCCACATCAATGAATTGTGCGGCATGACAAAAGTGGTAGTTGTCATATATTCCATTTTGCAACTTATTTGTTTTCTAGGAAATAGTTAAAGCCAAACTTTTTTAGGATTAGATGTGTGCATATTATTGATCGTTTCTTATCCTTTTGATCATTGTAGATATATTACCTTATGGTGAGTTAGGAAAAAAGCGTGGGACAATAAACTTTGGGATTGTTGCTAATTTAGGCATTTATTAATTATCGAGTGAAACTCAGTTTTATGCAATCTTTCACCGTAATTGCCATTTTTCTTTTGAAACGAATACATTTAATATATTTCTTTAATGTATATTGTGAAATAAAATTGTATATAAAGTAATGTGCACTATATTTCTCCTAATATTTTTTTCATATCTGTTAGCATAGACAGACACATCTATGCATGTATGAATTCAAGGTTATATTTTTAAAAGTAAAATAAGAATATTATGTTGATATTGGTATGAACCATTACAAAGATAATAAATCAAGCGGTCAATGTAGTGCTAATTTTGCCACTACCATTACCAAGTTCTTAATATAAACATCAGTGGTTTTCATGAAGTGCTAGAGGAATTCGTCGTGAATGCTTATTATAAAAATATCTTATTTCGGATCATAACAAGTAATATCCAATAAAGATAGGTTATTCCAAGATTCGAAGAAATTATCGATTGGCATTAATTTGTGAATTTTACACAAAAAATAATATAATATTTGTAAATGCCTGCAACCTATTTTTCCCAACATCTCTAACACCCGTGCTTTTGCACAGGTTCTCCACTAGTTATAATTAAGAGGGAACTACAATATGAATACTTTTTTTTAGGAATTACATTTTATTTAAAAACTAATAATTATTTTTTGTTAAAAATAATAAATGATCGAACTAGTGGTTTAGTTCAACCAATTCAATTGGGTTAAGAGGTTCAATCGATTTTTGACGGGCTATGATTGGTTTTGATTGCTTTCCTATTTTCTATGTAAAAACCTTATAATTGGACCTTTTTTTCAATTTTGTTTTAACCTGTTGAACCGATTGGTTCAATTTTTAAAATCCTAGTTAGGAGTTTCTCGCATGATAAAGTGGTGGCTAAGATAATACTACAGAAGAAAGCACTGAGAGAATTTACATACGTAGGATGAAATTTAAGGTAGCTAACCAAACTACCATATAAACCTGAAAAAAACTGCATTTTTTCTTTTATGCCCTTCTAAGTTTATTCAATAAAATTATATCCTTAATTTTTTTTGCAATTACACTTGTGACCTTAAATTCTTACAAAATTCTTTGTGGTGCCCTTCTATTAGTGTAATATAGGGACATAAGTATACCAACGGAAGGGGACTACTATGATTTTGTAAGGCATAAGTGTAATTGTAAAAAACATTGCCAAGTATTGTTGGAAAAATTCAGAAGGACATTAAGCAGGAAAAATTAGAAATGATGTTTATCATTTATGTCATTCTAAACTTCTGCAATATCAGCTATGACTCTTTATTTTTTGTAATATCAGTTGTGTACATGACTTCTTACAAAATTCACAGTTCGGCCCTTTTGTAATAATAATTACGCTCCTACTTTACCTTAATAGAAAGGCAAAACATCGAATTTTGTAAGTTAGAGGCACAATTGATCATATTATGAAAAAAAGGGAGCATAATTGATATTGCAGAAAGGCAGGTTGTTTGGAATCTTGGACACCCAATGTGATAGGTGTGGTGCGCAACTAGAAGATGCGGAGCACTTATTCTTTACTTGCTCCTTTTCAGAATAGGTTTGGAAGGAGGTAGGAGCATCATGGGTCTCTCACTGGGAGTGTCTGATTTCTGGAGGTTGGTAAGGTCGCCGGGGAGCAAATCGACGAACGACGGTGGACTTCCATTTGCAACACTATGGGCCATCTGGGGAGGAAGAAATGATCTAATTTTTAAAAGGGATATTTACCCAGCGAACCCTGAAATCTTTCAAAATTACCTCTACGACCTTTGAAACATCGATATTCCTCCCTAGACCCCGTAATCTTGCCCCGTCTTACCCTATAGACCCTACCGTTAATTTGATATTTTTTAAGTTAACTTGTTTGGGTTTAAGTTGAGTTAATCTAACCCTAGCAAATCCAAGAGCCATCCTTTCTTGTTCTCTCCCCCTCCTTCTTCTTCCACACTCTCTCCTTCTTCATTCTTGCTGGACGAAGTAAGGGTTGAGCACGGTGGGGGGATGGGTTCCTTTGATCGGGGTGGGGAAGTGGACGGGAGGAGCATCCGCGCGCGGGGAGAGGGGGGGTCTCCATCGCCGGGGAGGGAGCAGGGCTCCGGGGGGTGGGCACGGCGGGCGGGGCTCCAGGGGTCGCACCAGGGGGCGTAGGGGCACATAGGAGGGAGGAGTTGAGGGCGAGGGAGAGGTTGCGGGACTGGGCGAGGGCTTCGAGATAGGAGTCGAGGGTGGAGAGGAGGGGACCCGCGGCGGACTGGAGGCGGGAGTTGACGTCGGAGAGGACCCGCGCCGCACGAAGGGGAGATGGCAAAGGAGACGGACTGGAGGTTTAGTTTCGAGGTGCCGTCCAGGTCCCCGTTGGCAGGGGCGTGCTTGGAGGAGGAGAGGGTCGCGCCTGCGGCCTTCGTGCATCTCATCGCGCGGTGATCTGGGAACGACGACCGGGAACGACGGCCGGGGGGTTCGGGTCTTCGAGCAGGCGGCTGGGGGGGTCCTGGATGTGGAGGGTGGGACCCTTAAAAAGAAAAAGCTCACCAATGAAGTTCTCGATGGTGGTGTGCGGGGCATCCTTCACGGCCTTCTCGATGGTGGTGTGCGTCCCGTTCCCATCCTTGGAGACCACGAAGTCCACTTTCATGTTGGACACCGGCATCTGGAGGAGCCTCCTCTCCCCGCGCTTGACCCATCCCGGAAACTCATCTGTCAACGTCTCATCGCGCGGTGATCTGGGAACGACGACCGGGAACGACAGCCGGGGGGTTCGGGTCTTCGAGCAGGCGGCTGGGGGGGTCCTGGAGGTGGAGGGTGGGAGGGAATGGCACTTGTCGTAAATTTGATAAATAAAATGGGTATCATGTAAAGAAGATAACAGAATCTGGTCACTTTTAACGGGGCAAATGGATGAGAGTTAACCACAGGGTCTGTGGGATAAGGGTTAGCAAGATTACGGGGTCTAGGGAGGAATATCGATGTTTCAAAGGTCGTAGAGGTAATTTTGAAAGATTTCAGGGTTCGTTGGGTAAATATCCCTTTTTAAAAATCAGATGTTTTATTCAGAAAATTTAGTAGTCTTCTATCTCACCCTTTATCTGGTCTACAAGGTAATGTATCTATTTTTGTTCTGTTAATATAAATGCTCTTGCGGTGGGTCCCAGCTTAAGACTTCACAAGTGGTAAAAAACTATTTTTTTAAGAAAAAAATGAGAATTCATCATTCAAAAGAGTTTGGTAGCATACAAACCACTATTAAACCCAGATGTCACGTAATATGTAAAACTTGGTAATTAGAATCGTAAAAAAGTTGAACAAAAGGAAGCAGTTCAACTACTTAGAACAGAGTCTTTTAACTACCAAAACAAAAGGAACTGTCAACTTTAATAAAAAAAACTATCAAAGTTTCCAAAAGATCACCATACTTTATCACGCGCAGGGATTTCTTGTTGTGGGACTTGTTCAAAGCAAGTTGGCGACGAGGTACATGTCCTGTTTGGAAAGAATAAAAAAACACGGGTACCACAAAATTCGGCAAATATAAACAAAGAGAAGAAGATATTATTCCAAATACAAGTCATCGTGCACAATTTCCAGGGGCGAATGAGAGCATATTGGAGGAATTCGAGAAAAAAAGTTTGGTATAGTGAAACAATTTTCGTGTAAAGTTTCACCGGTGTTAACGTTTAAGAAAGAAATCACTTTCTTAGAAAAAGTACAATCCAAAACAAATGCTTTGGCATTTCAGTCTTTGACAGGCACAAGGGGTAGATATTTATGGAGGTGATTTTGAATAGGTGTAGTTTGTCCTAAGTAATGAGTTTTGAAAGCACCAACCACCATAGGAAAAATGGAACCATTGGATAGAAATTTCAACAAAAAATGTATGAAGCTTTGCTGAAACCCCTCCATGGGAGAATCATCATTTACGTTTATATTCAGATTTTCCAACCAAGATTTGATGGATAAGATTCTTGATCTATCGACCTCCAGAGCTCGCCTAGCAAGGGACTTAATCTAATTTTGTTAGATAGTAATAATTTTAAGTGAGTGGGAAAGAAAGCATTTTACTTATAGGCTAAGTTCCAAATTGGAGGAAATCATTCCTTTAAAGGTTGTTCGTTATTACTGCAAACTAACCATAGAAGAGACTGTTGCCCTGATCCCCCTGATTTGAAACTTGTACTTCTAATACTCAAGGATCCTATTTTAATAACATGCCAGTTATTTCAGTCCCCCCAATTTAGGAACAATCAGCTAGTGGTGTAATAATAAGCTTTGATTAGTTTAGAGTTCAATGAGTGAGGATTTTCTTGAAGTTTTATCCAATATTTGGTAAGCATAGAGTTATTAAATGCCTCAAAGTTAGCAACATCCCAAGCCATCACCGGCTTTTAGTCAGCGTATATTTTCCCATATGGCCTCACGCTTGCATCTCTCGAAGGAGTTTCTGTGCCAAAGAAAGTTATGACGATTTTTTTTATTTCAGCGATTGTTGTCTTTGGTATTATAAGATAAGAATGCATGTGTAATATTGGGGTGAGGGAGAAATTTAAAAGCGCTACCGAATAAGGTAGGGAGAAGATTAATGTTTTCCACTCTTGAAGTTTCTCTCAAACTTATCAATAGTCGGTTGCCATTAAGAGAGTTTCAAAGGACTAGGTGATAAAGGAATACCCAGATAATTTATTGGGAATTCTTCAAGTTTCCACCCTACGATTGAGCTAGTTGTATCTTTCCCTTCAGTAGAAAGGTCGAGGCTATGGATGGCCACGTTTTTCTTTGTTGACTGTGAGCCCAGAAAAGTTTTGAGTGTAAGGTTCAAGCATCGTAAAACCTTTTCATCAAAGTTCAGACAGATGAGAATGTCAACAATATATATATATATATATTTGTGATAGATTGATCGATTGAAGGTATCTTAAAGGTTTCAATTACTTTGGATTTCGCTAAGCTTTGGAGCACACAATAGAAAATATTATGGCATTCATGAATAAAAGGGTAGATTGGGTATGTAATCATGCTGATGTTCCCACTTTATGCTTTCACTTTCTCAAAGCATCTGCAACAACATTTCTCTTGTTGGGATGTTAAGAGATAGTACAATCATAATCCTTCAGAAACTTTATTCATTATCTTTATCTCATGTTTATCTCTTGTTGATAAAAAATGCACCTCAGGCTCTTGCGATCCATGAAAATCTTGAATGTAATAAATTTTGTGCCATATCTTTAATGCTAAAACTATTACATCCAACTCCAAATCAAAGACTATAACAATCAACTTGAAGTCATGCGTGAGGTGCTTGGTGTTCATGATTCTTCAACTAATATGATGCCTACGCCACAACATGGCCTCGCTGCATTAACACCGTGCTGAAATCCTTCTTAGATGCAATTGTATACATCGTAAAGACCAAGGTGCCTGAGAGAAGGGTGAGAATCGGATCAGTAGTCCATCCCAACCTCAGCAAGCAGACACTCATCTCACGCTTGTTGCTCCAAATGAAAGGCATGTCCTTCTATGTCAACTGGGTAAGAGGCAGGGACAACTGAGAGAACCCTCTACTAAATCAATTGTAATGTCTAGAGATGCCAAAGAAATTACAAACTTCTGTAATGGTCATGGGTTTTTGCAAAGACATGATTGCCTCAATCTTGGAGGGGTCGACTACTACGCTTGTCAACAACCAAGAAATGTCACCTCTATAAGGCGGAACTCACATTTGATATACATCACATATAACCGGTGCTCCTTGATTGTCTCAAGCACAATGCCAAGATGTGAGTGTTAGCCATGTGAGCCCGAGGTGAACCATTCCTACAATAAATGTTATTGTAATATTTTATTTATCAATAAAAGTTATTGATTTTTTCACTCCCGTTCTGAGATTAGATGAATGAATCTGTACAATTAGGGTTATGTACCATGACCATCTTAATATTCATACAACTGTTGATTCAATAATTAATTCATAGAGGCTGGTGCTTGGATGAATATCTAAGGAGTTAGACTGAGGACTCATCAAGCACCATCAAATAATTGTTAAGAGATGATCTCCAACGTGAGTAGGAGATGACAATCCTTTCTCATTAGGCTGATATTTGACCGATCTCTTGATGCTGGTCCTCTACATGGGAATAGAGATTCAGAGGTGTTAGAATAGTTAGGTTTTATCACGCTTTTCAAGGGGTTTTAATTAGATGAATTATGAATAAGTCGTTGCAACCCAATCAAGCATCAACAAAAAAATTTATTATTTTTATTCTCAAGCTAAATTAATAAAAAAAGTGTATGTAGCAAGAGAATTTTTGGTACTTAATTTACCTGTACAGCAACAGGATCGAACTAAGGGAGGCTACAAATCCCTAAGGTTATTCAAATAATGGAAAAATAAATTAAATGAAAAAGGAATCTCAAATGCTAACTACCTTGGTTTTTGTGAAATTTTTAACTTTTTAATTTTTAAAATTTTTTATTTCTTTTTTCTTATTTTCTGATTTTCAAATTTTAGTGATTTTTAGTTTTGCAAATTTTTAATTTTTAAAAGTATAATTTCAAAATAAATTTATACACAAAAGAAATGTATTTTTTTTAGATTTTCCAAATATGATAAAAATGTTCAAATATGTCCAAATAAAATATTTTTATGTTTTGATAACTTTTTTACTATTTTTTTAATTTTTCAGAGATTTTTAGAAATTTTAGGATTTTTAAAATGAATAAAAATAGGGGAAATGCAAACAATGAGCAAATAAGATTTTTTTTCAATTGAAAAATACCAAATAAATGTGAAAATTATGAAAATGATTTTTCCTAAAAATTAAAGAAACTTATCTACAAACAGGAACTGAAATCACATTTTTGGATTTTCTACAATTTTATAAGATTGTTTTTAATATTTTGAGTATTTTGTAAATTTTTGAGTTTTATAGGTAATTAATGTATGAAAATTAGATAGATAATAAAATATATCAAATTAAAATTAATCTTATGCATTTTTTACACAATGTTTAATTTTTTATGATTTTTCAAATGTTATATAAGGAAAAATATAATATTTTTTATTGTTTAATAATATCAAATGCTAGTAAAATGTAAGGAAATTTACAATGAAGAGGAACAAATCAAAAGCATAAGATGATTTTTGCCAAATTTATTGACCAACAAAAGTATTTATTTCAATAAAAATGAACAAGCAAATTTAAAATTTGGAAACACAGGTCTGAAATGCATATTGTTATTGTTTTTGAATGAAAAACTAACAAGAAAAAAAGGGAAGAAAATGTAATTTACTCAATAAAACGTGCTCCACATGTGGCAGAGTAGGGGCCTTTCTGCAAATTTGAAAACTTCAGGGGTGAAATTGTAAATTTTCTAATAGAATAAGTAATCCCTGAGGGTTTAGAGTGTGTTTCTTTTTCTTCTCAAGGGGGCACAAGAGGTGTGCAACCCCTTGCTTCTTGCTCACGCAACAGGGCAGCGGGCTTTGGAGCTGCGGAGATCTAAGGCAAACAAGTGGCGAGGCCCATACTGGCGGCGGTGACGATGGATCTGCGGAGGTTTGAGGCGAGGGCGATGGAGCTTGCAGCGGTGGTGGAGATGCGATGCGCGCAGGGCTTAAACATATGGGACAGAAGGGCGGGCGCCCGCGCAGGACGCGCATTGGAGGGATGGCGATGGGGCTTCGGGCTCTTCTTTGTAGTGCAATTCTGGCTATTTTCGGCAATGGGATGGCGAGCGGTGCGTGCGGGTGGCACGGTGGCTAAAGAGCCATGGCGACGATGCTCTGTGCGATTTTGGTAGTTGCGAGAGGCTTCATGTGGTTCTCGAGGTTGGGCAACAGTGGCGACGGGGTTGTTTGAGATGCAGGTGGAGGAGGTGTGAGCTCCAGACGGATGTGTTAGAAAATCGGAAGCGGAAGCGGAAACGGTAAACAGAGCATAATAACAAGAAACATAAACATGGAACACGGGATTTTTACGTGGAACCCTACTCCGTGAGGAGCGGGATGAAACCACGGGAGAAGCCCTCAACGGGGCGTGTTTGTCTATTGACTTTCTCAATGAGTACAGGAGGTCTGGGGCTCTTTATATAGCCTCTCCAGAGCCTCCAAGTCCCACCGTTGGACGATGTGGGACTAAAGACTGGATGGGGTAAATGGATCTCCTCCAGGATCCATTTACCCTGCTACAACTCAATAGGCGCATACACTAATACTCCAACACTCCCCCTCAAGATGGAGCATGCAATGCTCAGCTTGGACAAACAGACATAAACTCAACTCAACGCTACAGGACACTACGGACAATATCAACCCAACGCGCACATGCTGCAGTTGAGGACGTTGCTTCTCATGCCGTGCAGGTGAAGAGGACGAACGAGCTGGAGTGTGAGTCAACAGAAGACTCGTCTGACCTTCGAGTCTGAAACTGCGCCTGAAGTCTCCTCGTCGGAGAACTGGGTCTCTCCCATCTGGCTCAGAGAATGGTGTACTGCTCTGGTGCACCTATGATACCACATGAAAACCCTTGCCCTCAAGGGAATGGTACTCTGCTCTGGAGTCCCTATGGCTCACATGAAAACTCTGGCCTGACAACTAGAAGAATGATGGGGACCTCTGACAAAGATGGCAACTTATGCTCATCTGACAATGACCGCACACTCGTGCGTGTCTGAAACTGGAGACTCGGAAGACAATCGTCGAGTCTGAACAACTGCGCATCAAACTGGGACCCGGAATCTGAACGTCGAGTCTGGAAACTTGCGCATGAAATCTTCATCTGAAAACCGTAGAGTCTGAAAATCGGCTGGTCTGGAGAATCTGCAATCTGAAACTGGAGAAGATATCTGAGATGACCTGTGACTCTACACATACTCCCCCTTTCTCCCATACTTGTCGGAACATGAACGTCGACCAAGTTGGGAGAAGACAAGATAAATAGGGGGTAGAACATGAACATTTAAAACTTGTGGCTTTTGTAATTTATATATATATATATAGTTTTTAAGCCATCATTTTTTTTATAAGCCGTTCAACACCGTTTTTTTTACGGCTTTGCATTTTTTTTGAATTTGCGTACGGCTTTTTCTAGATGTGCGTGCCTTTTTTTCTGATTTTATATTTTTTTTTGCAAAACTATACTTCCTCCCCCTTTTTACAAAATAGATCAGCCCAAAAGGGCCCAATAAACCAGCTAGCCCACGTGGCTTTACAACATTTTTTTTAAAAAAAAGGACGCCTAGGGTTCCCATCGTGGGAACCCTTTTATATCGCTAATGCCCTCGCAGGGGCTTCCGTACACCGCCGCCTCCGCTAGGCGGGCACCTCGCGTGCCTGGGAGAAAAGGAGCCGCCTGAAGATCGCGCGCATGGAGGCGCACAGGAGGTGGGGAGCACGGGGGCATCGACGTGCGCGCGTGCAAGGTTGGTGCGATGAGCTCGCTGGAGTTCTGGACTCACGCGCGCCTCCCATCGTGCGTGTAGCATGTGCGCGCGAGGAGGAATCGCGCCTGGGGCGCCGCCTTGGGTCTGAAGGGCGATGCGCCGCGTTGGGCTGCATCGCGCGCTGCCTGGGGACCGCGGCATCGCCGGGGATCTGGAGCTAGGGCCTGGGTAGTTGTCGGGAGGGGAGGCGCATGCCGCCTGGAGCACGCCGCCAGGTGCTCGCCTGGACTGGATGCTTCTGCGCGCGTGATCGCCGCCCAAATGACTAAGGTATAGGTGTAAAATAAATGATAGGTCGTTGCGACCTCAATCACTCGGGCTGAGTCAATCAAGAAAAATAATGAACCACTCGAAGATATCAATCAATCAAAACACAAGAAAGAGCGGTCTGCTATAGGATTAACCTGGTATAGCTCCCAGGGTCGAACACAAGGAGCACAGATTGGCTTAAAAAGCCTACGATGTAGTCAAGTATCCAAGGAAGTCTTTTTTAGGGTTTTTATTTGTTTTTGAATTTTTTTTAGAATTTTTTTAAAGCATGAGAGAATGAAATACAATGAATGCAATGCAACTTCAACAATTTATACAACACACAAAAATGATGCAAAAATTAGGAAAAAATGGTTTTTATGTTTTTCAAGTTTTTTACTGTTTTTGGTAAATTTTTGGAATTTTTCTAATGGATAAAATAATTATTAAAAAATCAAACAATGCAAAGAATGTAGGGTACTGTCCAGCAAGGCTTAAGACCCAAAAATAAAATAATTTTGGATCTCAAAAAACCCTAGAGGTAATTTTCCTATATTCTATGAAGAATAAGGAAGATTTAGGCACCCTAATTATTATTTTTGGATTTTTAATTTTTTTACTACAATTTTTATGAGTTTTTAGGGGTTTTTCAATTTTTATGGTTTTTAATTGATGAAAAGTAGCCAAACTTGGCTAGAAAATCAAGCAACCAGTAAACAACAATGTCTAATTTTTTTTAGGATTTTTGGTGGAGTTTTTATATTTTTTTGGTATTTTTAAAGTCAAACAGTAGCAAAAATATGGGTTTTGAATTTTTAAAAATAATAAATGAAATCCAAAATGTCCCCAAAAATCATAGAAATTCCTACACCATGGCAGGAGCCATGTGTCAAAATTTCATTGGATTTGGAGGTCGTTTGATATTTTATTCAAAAATAAAGGTGGGGTACTATGCACAAGGACCAATGTGCAAATACCCAAAAGTCTGGGGGCCTTGGTGCAAAATACCCAGCAAGTCACGCGCTTCACACGTGGCTGAGGCACACAGGGACCATATTGCAAGAAAAACCAATTCCTAGGGCTATTTGATAACTCGTATCAAAAGCCCAGGGGTATGGTTGCAAAATTCCCAAAAAATGACGCACATGTGCAAAATCAATGCTCACAGGGGGCATAAATGCAATTTCTCAAAAAGATTCATTCATTGCATAACATTCCAGAACTACAGGGCAAGATATGCAAATAACCCAACAAAACACGTGCCAAAGCACGTGGGTCTCTACTGGCAGGGGTATAGTTGCAAATAAAATAAAGCGCGAGGTCCTTAATGCAAATTACCCAGAAAATTAACAACTAGAATTCAAAATTACAGGACTTAAACGAAATAAAACAAACAGAGGGGGGCCTATGATATTTACCCCTTTATTAATAGCGACGGCCCAGATGATGACGCGTGGATGATCGGACGGCGGAGATCAAATGCGCCTTTAACGCTTCGGCTCTTGGGCTCGATCGACGGCGGAGGGAGGTCCACGTGGCTGATCTAACGGTGCTGGGGTCTTGGCTTCTCTCCTCTGCTATCAAGGGTCCAGATGCGATCCTCAGATGGATCGACGGCTGCTGCTCCTCAACGAATGGACGGTCACGATCAGATCTGGAGCAGAGGGTGTATCGGACGGCTCTGGAAGGTCCTCGAAGAACTGATGGCCGGCGAACTTCGCCGGCCTCCTGCGTGCACTCCGGTCCTCCTCAGCTGCGCCTGAAGGTCGGAGAAGCTCCGGCGTGAAGTTGCGCAACTGCTGGTGGTGGCCAAGGACCCAACCGAGCCCTGGAGGGGCTCCGGCGAGGCCTATCGGCTCGAAGCTCCTGGCTGAAGTTGGGAAGCCTCAGACGGCCTCCTCTTGACCTGCAAAAGCGTTCAGAAGCTTCGCGGGTCGAGGGCAAAGTGCCTCGACCCAAGAAGGCGGGGTGAAGGTGGGAGGTGCGGCGTGGCGGAAGAGCTCCGGCGAGGCGACGGCGGTGGAGCTCGACTCCCAGATCCTGTGCGATCTGGGTTGTGTGGAGGGGTGAAGAAGGTGCGTGAGGGCACGGTGAAGGTGATGGTCGGGTCGGATTGTGATGAAATCACGCGAGATGGTCGGAATCGAGAGGATGCGTCGGAGATGAAATTTGGGCGAAATCCTAAATTAGACGAAATTAAAAGGAACTAAGGGTACCTGATGGCTGAAGTAGACTGGGCTGGAGATGGGCTATCTCCGGGTCGTAGCTTCGAAGGGCGTCAAGGCCTGAAGCTCGGTGCTCGACGCGGCGGCGGAGCAAGGACGGCGAGGTTACGCCGGATCAGAGGATACGCCTTCTCGCCTCACTGCAACACGGGCAAAAGCTTGCTGTCACTCTCGCCTTGCCGATGGAGGTCACGGGGAAGAAGGAGATGGGCCAAAGATGCGACGCGGAGGCGGCGGAGGTGATGGTTATATAGAGTGACCGGGCGATTAGGGTTGAGGGCTGACAGCAAAGGAAGGCGTGGATTTGATGGCGGAGGATCCGGCGAGGGAGAGGGATGTGCGGCGAAGAATCTGGGCGCGGGGGTTGAGTGGAAGACAGCTGGAGTCGCGTGGGAAAATTCGGGGAAGAAGGCGCGGCGCGCGTTGGCCAGAAAAGGAAGGAGGCGCGGGGGAGTTGACCGGGGTCAACATTCCCCCGTGGACCAACCAGGAGCGGCCACGTGTGCTGAGTTTTTGTTTTATTTTTTAAGGGTGGAAATAGGCCGAATTAGGAAAAACTTAAAACATGAAATATTTTTCTTTTATTTTTTTCTATTTTTTGGTGATTTTTATTTAATTTTTGGAAATAAAAATAGGTTAGCTCTATATATAGGTATATGTACACTATATGGATTTTTATTTTTGATTTTTTTTTGTTATTTTTATGTGTTTTTATGCTTATTTTGTATTTTATTTATTTACAACATGAAATATAGAATAAAAGAATATTTTTATTTTATTTTTATTACTTATATACAAGGGTGAAATAAATAAATATATACATTAATATACATGGTATAAATACAATGAATTTTTGTATTTTTCAATTTTGTAATTTTTATTTGATTTTTGTTTTGTTTCTTTTTTATTTATTTTATTTACAAAAGGTAATATAGAATATTTACAACAAGTTTAGAAAATAAATGAATTTATTTATAGGGTTAAATAAATGCAAGAGTGTGGTTTATACACATGGTGAAAGGGTCTTTTTGACTTTTTGATTTTTTTTATCTTTTTATTTTGTTTTTAATAGAATATACACACAATAAGTATATTTTTGGGTGAGGAAAATATAAAGGTTTATTTATTTACAAATATATACAAAAATGAGCTCCTATCTCCCTCTACTTGGCTTTTATGCGGTCAGGCCCATGCTGAGCCCTCCCTTGGGTTAGGTTGCTCAATATTTATTCTAAATATTTCCCTCTTTTTCTTTTTGCTCTTTATTCTTTTATTTTGTGCACAAAAACATGCTAATTATAGGTTTTTACACAATGCATGCTTCTGGCAATTATTTGTATTTACACATATCTACATGTATTTGCAAAGGTTTTTGTAGCTAAAATAATAGAATAAAGAGTGATGAATGGGTATTCATCACCCCCTATGCTTTAACTTTGCTAGTCCCTTAGCAAACACTTATTTGAAAAAGAAGTGAAAAAGAAAGAAAAAAGAAAAAGAAAAAGAGGATGTACATGGATCAAGGTTGACTTATTAAATTTTCCTTCATTAAATTGAAATATGGAGTTCGATCAGATCTTTGGATTATTAATGTGTCGGAACCTTATTTGGACTTAAGCCTAAAACTCAACAGCCTCCAAGTTCCACCAATCTATGGGCAAGACTCCTCAATAAACCAGATCAGAACAAGTCTACATACACAAACTCTAATGACCATGAATCTTTTCCTTGCGGTGTAAGTGATATGTGGCTCCCCACCTCAGAAGTAGCAAAGAAACAATCTCCCTCAACCTGGTAACTCTAATGCCTCAGTCTAGCAACTCTTTCCTCGAGAAGCGGGGTATTCCCTTCTAAGTTCAAGTGCAACCGGCTCAAGAAGAGGGGGTAGAAGTATAGAGTTTTGGGAGCTTAGCCAGTGTAGCTAAGTCTCCCGCTGCAAGCTTCATGAGATGTAACATGATACCATAAGCTTTTGCTTTTCACTCCGGTGGGGTTATTAAATTTTCAATCCGACCCACCACTTTTTTGGAGTTCTTTTTGCATTTTTGCATATTTTTTTTTTTTTTCAACAACTTCTGTACAACATATCTACATGGTGCAGCATATATAAGAAATTTCCCCTTGAGCCAGTAGACTATCCCTCTTTTGAAGCTTTATTGCAACCCACAGCTTCTGTCTTTAGCTTTCAACACCACTAGACCAAGTTGAGGTGCACTTCCTTCACTATAAGAAGAAGAGAGGTTCCGCCTAGAAGTACTACCCTCATATGCTACCCCAAGCCAAAGGAGACTGCCTCCTCACCACCTCATCCATGGAGAGCCATGTGTAAAGTGCAGGTGCAAGTTAAGCCATTGTCTCTGAGAGTCATGTGTGTGTTGTTAAGTGCTCTACTTAGGCTCATCAAGATGACATATGCTCATAGCCTAGTGGACTCAAAGAATTAAGTCCTTACGGACCTGAAAAGCCTTAAACCTAAATCCTACAAGGTTCCTCTTGAAGTTAAGTGGATTAAGATCTTATTCAAGCTCCATTTCTCAATTTAATTCTAGGCTTAATTTAAATGTCAACTCTCGTCCAGGAAAAAACTATATACATATATGTACACAAGATGCTATTTACAAATATTTTACAATCATGCAAAAATTTTTGAAAATGTTTTGAAATCATGAATGAATGATGCATGAAGTGCAAGTTTTGCAAAAAGATATTTACACACATTTACACAAGATTTTTGCAAACTTTTGATTTTCAAAACATTTGTAAAAAAAATTTTGTACTATATACATAATTTTGATACAAAATATTTTTACAAGCTTTACACAAAAGATTTTTGAAATCATTTTTACAAAAATACTTTATACATTAGCTATGTATGTGCAAGAATAAAAGAGGTTTATGAAAAATTTTTAATTTTTTTGTGATTTTTAGCCATTTTATTTATTAACACACTCACACAAAGTACGAGTTATGGCTAAAGTATATATGAAATATATACACACCCCCCCTATACTTAGCTCGAACGATGTCCTCCGAGTGATCAAGAGCGATGACGAAGACATAACTCGTGCTTAGTAGAAGGGAAGTGAAAAGGAACGAATAAATGAATAGAATGAAAGGAACTCGGTGGTTTCCCCCTATACTTAGGATTAACTAATCCTAAGTATAGAAAGCTGTACATGAAGGGAAATCCGAGTGAAGAATATACAGAGTCTGCCCCCCCTATACTTAGGGTAAAATATCCCTAAGTATAGGCAGCAAAAACAAGAGCAGAAAGAATGAAAAGAATACTCGCATGTCCGACATCCCCCCTATACTTAGGGTAAAGTACACCCTAAGTATAGCATAATCATAAGATGAGAAATGGGATGTGGGACTAAAGAATAGAATGATATGGACAACTGGATCTATACAGGCGGAGGAACAGTGAAAATCAGGCGTGAGATGTAAAAGATGTGAGTCAAGAGACTACATCTCACGCAAAATGAATAGCAGCAATAATAACGTCCCGCGGCTCATGATCTAGAAATGGTTTGAGCCGCTGGCCGTTCACTCGTAAGGTACTCTCAGAAGATAACTCAGATATATCAATGCTACCGTTATCGTGTACCTTTCTCACCAAGTAGGGTCCTTTCCATTTGCTCTGTAGCTTCCCTGGAAATAATCTAAGCCTCGCATCAAACAGCCATACTTTCTGTCCAATCTCAAAATGCTTGTGGCTGATATGAGAATCATGCCACTCTTTGACTTTCTCCTTATAATGTAGGCTGTTTGAGAAAGCTGCATCTCTAAGCTCTTCCAAGGCGGCTAACTCTGCCCTCCTCTGGTCTCCTATACCATTTGGATCCATCAGAATATCTGTGACTGCCCAGAGTGACTTGTGCCTCAGCTCAACAGGTAGATGGCATGGCTTGCCATAAACGAGGCGAAAGGGAGACGTACCCAATGGAGTCTTGAAAGACGTCCGATATGCCCACAAGACCGAGTCCAAAAGCTGTGACCAATTCTTTCGGTCAGGGCGGACGACTTTCTGCAAAATATTCTTGATCTCCCTATTCGACACTTCGGCTAGACCATTTGTCTGTGGATGATACGGTGTAGCAACACGATGGTCTATGCCGAACTCTCTAGTAAGTGCCTTCACCTGGTCGTTGATGAAATGAGACCCCCCATCAGAAATCAGAACTCGTGGAACCCCGAACCGCGTGATGATGTTCTTCTTCAAAAATTTGCAAACTGTCTTTGCATCTGCGGCTCGGGCGGGGATAGCCTCAACCCAACGACTAACATAATCTACGGCCAACAGAATGTACTCAAATCCCTGACTCTTAGGGAATGGACCCATGAAATCGATGCCCCATGCGTCAAAAACCTCACAGAAGTGAATGGGCTGCATCGGCATCATATCACGTTGTCCACAAGTGCCCATCCTCTGACAGTCAGTACACCTTTTCACGAACTCATCTGAGTCCTTGAAGAGGGTAGGCCACCACAAACCGGATTGGAGCACTTTCTGTGCCGTTCTCCTCCCAGAATGATGTCCTCCTGCCTCAAGCTTGTGGCAGTAAGTGAGGACACTATGATGTTCCTCCTGAGGAATACACCGACGCCAGATGCTATCCCCTCCTTCGTGGTAAAGGATGGGATCCTCCCAGTGGTAAGACTTGACCTTCGCAAGGAAGGTCTCAATCCTCTGCTTGGGCCAATCTTGTGGGACTTTCCCAGCAACGAGAAAGTTCACAATATCGGCGTACCATGGGAGTGAGGTGATAGCAAGGATCGCCTCGTCTGGGAAGGTATCACAAATGGGGTCAATCTGCTCAGAATCCTCAGGCTGCTCTAATCGGGATAAATGGTCCGCCACCACATTCTTGACTCCAGGTTTATCCTTGATCTCAATGTCGAACTCCTGGAGTAGAAGGATCCATCTAGTAAGTCTGGCTTTGGCATCCTTCTTTGACATGAGGTACCTGATGGCGGTGTGGTCTGTGTACAAGGTCACTCGGGATCCAATGATATATGATCTGAATTTATCTAGGGCAAACACTACTGCTAGCATCTCCTTCTCTGTGACTGTATAATTCCGCTGGGCGGAATCCAATGTGCGGCTAGCATAGTGTATCGCAAATGGTACGCCATCCCTCCTCTGTCCTAGCACGGCCCCTACGGCAAAATCAGAGGCGTCCGTCATGATCTCGAATGGGAGAGACCAATCGGGTGGCTGAAGGACAGGAGCCTCAATTACGCACTGCTGGAGAGTCTCAAAGGACGAAAGACACTTGTCATCGACAAGGAACTCGGTGTCTTTCGTCAAGAGGTCAGTCAGCGGTCGGGCAATCTTGCTGAAATCATGAATGAATCTCCTGTAAAAACCAACGTGCCCCAGAAATGACCGTAGCTGCTTCAGATTGGACGGCGGTGTGAGTTTTCTAATGACATCGACCTTGGCCGGATCAACCTCCATGCCTCTGTTGGAGATGATGTGGCCAAGCACCGTCCCTTGAGTCACCATGAAGTGACTCTTCTCCCAAGATAGAACTAACCGGGTAGCAATACATCGCTGAAGCACTCGGTCTAGGCAGTCAAGACAGGAATCGAATCCGTCGCCGTAAACCGAGAAGTCGTCCATGAAGACCTCCAAACACTCCCCTACCATGTCCGAAAATATCGACAGCATGCATCTCTGAAAAGTCGCAGGGGCGTTACATAGCCCGAATGGCATGCGTCGAAAGGCGTAAGTACCGAAGGGACAGGTAAAGGTGGTCTTCTCCTGATCCTCAGGAGCGATGGCTACCTGGTTGTAGCCTGAGTACCCATCTAAGAAGCAATAATGGCTCTTCCCTGCCAGTCTCTCAATGATCTGATCTATAAAGGGCAGGGGGAAATGGTCCTTCTTGGTGGCCTGGTTGAGTCTCCTGTAGTCAACACAGACCCGCCAAGAGGTGGGTACTCGTGTAGCAATCTCCTCTCCCGACTCACTGA
Source organism: Ottelia alismoides (assembly GCA_037367405.1). Lineage (NCBI taxonomy): Eukaryota > Viridiplantae > Streptophyta > Magnoliopsida > Alismatales > Hydrocharitaceae > Ottelia > Ottelia alismoides. The sequence goes on from JAZKJV010002102.1 coordinate 1,215,620, forward strand.
TCACAGTAGTGATGCCCGTCTTCTTGGGTACCACATGCAAGGGGCTGACCCACTTGGAGTCGGAAATGGGATAAATAAAATCTGCACTCCACCATTTTGATATTTCCTTCATGACAACCTCTCGTAGGTTGGGGTTCAGTCGCCGCTGGAACTCACGCGACGGCTTTGCCCCTTCCTCGAGATAGATATGGTGGGAGCACAACGAGGGACTAATCCCATGGAGATCTGCTACGCTCCATCCCATTGCCTTGCGGTTCCTTTCAAGAACCTCCATCAGACGGGATTCTTGTTCTCCAGTCAGATCTGCAGAGATAATGACTGGGTACATCTCAGACTCTCCCGCAAGGAATCGATACTTCAGCGAGGTAGGGAGCGGCTTTAGCTCTGGACAGCTAGGTGCTGGCAAATCTGGCTTCTGAAGAAGATGTGTGTATGCGGATAATTCTGCCAAATTTGCCTGGGAAAATGATAATGAACTCTCACAAACTGGATCTGGAGAAGGCGGGTCCTCTACATTGTCTCTGTTCTGCTCTGCCTCTACCTCCTCCTCATCTAAAGGCTCAGATGGATCCAGATCTGGCATCTGATCATTACAATCTGCCCAATCAGACTCTGAATCCGAGGGATCTATATCAGACTCAGTGGCATCAGTACCACTGGAGAACAAGGTGGCATTAGCACCACCATAGAGCAGGGTGGCCTCAGTACCACCATCACTGGAAATCGTGTCGCGATCAAGGTCCGACTCTGCTGACTCAATAGTATCCTGTACCAGGTCCGGGCTCTCCAGACTATCCTCTTCTATCATCTCTGCATCAGCTGTATCTGAATATGAGAGGATGGTCTGTGCTGCAGGATCTGCCCAAGCTGCCTCATCATCTGTGATCACAAAATCACAGTCCTGGTGGATGTCTGGCTCTGGGTCTGTCAGCTGCTCTGAATCTGTACTGCCATGTGAGCGGGATCTGGATCTGGCTCTGTGGTCCTTAACCGTCTCTATTTGTATACTCTCGCCCTGGACGCGAAAGAATACCTTCCCACTGTCATGATCAGTCACCGCCTTGGCTGTGGCCAAGAATGGGCGACCGAGGATGATGGGGGAATCGGTCAACGAGTCAGGGGTCTCCATGTCCAGCACTACGAAGTCCACGGGGAATTGCAAACCCTGAATCGTGACGACAACGTCTCGCAACAACCCCTTTGGCCTCTTGACAGACCGATCAGCAAACTGAAGGTATGTCCTGCTCTGTACAAGAGTGCCCAACTCTAAGTGGTGGAGAAGGGCTGCCGGAAGAAGGTTGATAGACGATCCGCTATCTAATAGAGTGCGGTCGAACCTCTGCTCACTAATCTGACATCTGACATACGGGGCCCCTAAATCTGGCCTCTTAGTCGGCAGATGGTTCTGGATCGCGTAACACGTGGCTTTGGTCAGCACATGGATCTCTGCGGTCTTGTTCCTCTTCGTCCTCCTGACGGTGGTCCTGTCTTTGAGGGATCGCTGAAGAAGAGGAATGTGCTGCAAAGCCTCATTGAGGGTCAGCTGGATGTGAAATCGGTCTATCATGCTCTGGCTGAACTCCTCCTGCTTTCTCTTTTTTGGATCTTTTTCTTTTTTCTTCCCCTTCCCCAACTCAAGGGCTCTAGGAAAGGGGATCACAGGGTCCTTCTCAGATGAAGGATTAGGAATAGGTCTAGATGATTCAATGACTGGATCCTCACAAACATCATTCATCACAGTGGAATCAGAATAAACTAAACCTTTTCCTTTATTCAAATCAGAATTCTGAGATACATTTATTCGAGGAAAAACAACATCTCTATCAAAATGAATATTGGTGGCCTCAGTACCACCTCTGGCTGGCTCTGCAACTAAACGTCTTGCGGCCTCAGTACCGCAGGCTGGCTCGGCTCTCCTGGTGGCGTCAGTACCACCTCCTCGATGTGGTGAAATGGCGGCCTCAGTACCGCCGGGTGAATCAGCATCCTGGGTGGCATCAGTACCACCGTCATCATGATGTGCGGCTTCAGTACCGCTCTCCTCTTCCTCATCTGGCGCTCTAGATGGATCCTCATGTTGTCGCTCAGATGAGGCGCCTCCTGCTGGTCTTCTACCGCTCCTAAGTGTGACAAAATCAGCATCAAATAAATCCGACGAGATAACATCAAATGAGTCACTAGAAGTGGTAGGCTCAGTGTGAACTACCTGCTCAGATTTCCTCTTCAAGTTATTCGGATTAGGCTCGATCTGTGCAGGGATGGCGGCCTTCCCTCTCATCAGGTCCCGCATCTCCTGGCGGAACTCGTCCATCTCCCGTCTAAATGTAGCCTGCTGCTCTGTGAAGAGGCGGGCTATATCATCCATGGCGGGGCTCTCATGGGAGCCCGACGGGTTGCCTCTCTGATAATGAGGCTGCTGGACATGGTGCTGCTGTGGCTGAGAGGGGTAAGAGGATGGATGCTGCTGCGGGTGAGCCTGCTGCTCACGTCTCCAATTCTGTCCCTGCTGCTGATAGGGACGAGATACGAATGATGATGGCTGGGATGCTGGGTGCTGCTGGTGATCCCTCTGCTGGGGGTACTGCCCTCCCTGACCGGCTGGCTGCTGCTGGGGTTGGTTACCCCCATTCCCCCACCTGAATCCGGGATGGTCTCGTCGGATTCCAGGCTGAGGACGGTCATACCAAATTCCGTTGACATCCATCAACGGCTCTGCATCGTATGGGGCGGGTGGGAGTACATCCAGAGGCTGATCCGGCTGATATACCACCATCTGTAAGTCTGGAGATGGTGGTGCCTGGTAAGAGGGCTGCTGCTGCTGGTACGGCTCCGCCTGTACAAGGTGAACTTGTCTAGGCTGCTGCAAGGAGCTGGAGCGCTGGGACGAGCTGCGGCTGCCGCCGGAATCGCCTCGCGACAGAAGACGGGGCTGAGGAGCCGTCTGTGCCTCCTGAAGACACAAGAGCTGGGTCTTCATGTCGCTCAGAGTCTGTGCCATTTCCTCCATCTGAGTTATGCCCTGGCACTGCTTCTTCTCGATGATTTCCATGCGGTCCAACTTCTCACTAATAATCCCCATGTCCGCAGCGGCCGACTCTGCCTGAGCGGCTGCAACTGTGGACGAACTGGATGGACCTGCATCAACCCGTGCTATTCGCTGATACTGCACGGGCCCTGGCGGCTGTTGAGATCTCTGTGTGTACAACCGAGTCTGGGACATCACCATGTAATTCTCGGACATTTCCTCATAGATGGCCCAGACTTGGTTGTGGTCCTTGGCAAAGTAGGACCCGCCGCAAGAAGCATTCACCAGACCCTGAAGCTCTGGTGTTAGCCCACTGAAGAAGCTCTGAACTAGGTTCGGCTTCGAGATATCATGGTGTGGGCATCTATCCAGAAGCTCTCTGAACCTCTCCCATGCCTCGTGAAATTGCTCGTTAGGGAGCATGGAGAAGTTGTTGATCAGGGCCCTTGCTGCATTCGTCCGCCCGAGTGGATAGTACTTGTTCAAGTACTCGGTGCGGAGCTGATCCCAGGTGTATACAAACTTCCCTAGATGTTTCAGCCAGGCGGCTGCTCTATCTGCCAGTGAAAAAGGGAAGGCCATCATTCGAATCGTATCTTGGTCCACACGACGGTCGTGGACAGTGCTGCAGATCATCAGAAACTCCTGGAGATGGAGGTGGGGTTCCTCAGTGGCGAGTCCATGAAAATGAGGAAGCATCTGCAGGGTGTTCGGAGGGAACTTGAAATCCCCCACGATAGCAGGAATCACTACCCACTGGTGCATCAGTGTAGATCCGGGGTTGTGAAGCTCCCGCATCGGTCTTGCTGCGGCGGCGGCTGCCGCTGCTGCGGCTGCTGCTGCTGCGGCTGCTGCCTCTGCATCAGCATCAGGGATGTCCTCCGGCTCGCTCGGCTCTTCTCGCTCTCTTCGGAGTCTCTCCAACTCCCTCCTCATCTCTATCATGAATGCCCCCTGATCGCGTAACTGGTTCTGAACCGTCTCTAAAGACGCAATCAGGGTGGAGTTGATCGCTCCCTGGTCTAAGACAAAATGCTCAGGCTGGCGATCGTCTGAACTTCCGGCTCCAGCCATAGGGATGTCTGCAAAATCAGATGAGCCTAACTCAGGTTCAGTCAAATGAATTCGTCTTTCCTCGGGCTCATGTCTCTCAGAAGCAGAAGAAAGGGGATCGAGGGGGAACAGGGTGGATTCAAACTCGGGTCCGGAGAGCTGGTCTCGACTCTCACGGGCCAACCTAGATGATGGAGAAGACGCGCCTGAAAGCGGTGCAGCTAGAGGCTGCCTAAGAGATCGTCTACCCATCATCTTGATCTTGGCGAGTTGGGCGGATGAGATCTGGAGAAAATATGATAGCAAAGCAAACCCCCGGTTCACCAACGCAACACAATGTGAAGACCGTGAAAGATCGGTCAATTTATCTTGTCAATTTTATTTGGTGAACATACAAGATATCAGAGCGATTAACGTGACCTGTTAGGATACCCGATACTCTCTCAACCGACTGTCCCGCACAGAAGAGTCGGTAATCAGTCGAGATGAGTACCGGAGGGCTTTACCTAGTGTTCGGGTCACTCTCTCGCACAATCAAACCAAACAATGAGGGGGTTGCTCTCCCCAAGACAAATTTTTAATGTGAGTGTCTTTTAGGGTCAATAGAGTTATCCAGTCCCAATTTTTATTGTTTTTCTTTTTAATTTTTTTCAAAATAAATACAAGCGGCCTAACGGTTTTTCCAATTCTCCTGATGATTAATAATCCAAACACAGAGGGAGAAGACGAAAAAGCCGATGCACGGAGAAATCAATGATGCATGCAGAGAAAGAAATGCGTACCTTGTCTCCAGCACTCTACATGCAAGTGATCCGCGCAGAATTTAAAGACAAAAATAAAACTACCTGAATGGTGCAGCGGGAAAAGCCGAGTCCTAGATGAGCAACTTCTATTGATCGTGAAGAACAATAGTTAGCTAATCGAATAGAGTCCGGAGTCCGATCTTGGGAGTCACTCGGTGCCCGCCACAACGGGTCCTGCCAGCGCTGTATGTGACTCCTCACGGCACGTGGTCTCAAATCCAATTTCACTAACTTTTTCAATGAATTTTATTAAGGTCCAATTACGTTCTATAGGAACAGATATTCTATTAGGTGTTGGGCCTTACAAATCTACGTCACAATCAACATAAATTCCTAAATCTAGGGGCTCGAGGAAAACCGCGTAAACACCGGAAAAGGCAGCTAGCTATGAAAACCACGATAAAAGCCGCGAAAATCAGATGGGTCCCCCGAGCACACCGGTGCTCGGCGAAACAGACCCGCTAATGTTACAAGTGTCCAAGAATGTCCAAAGTTCAAGTCCTAAATTATTACAACAAGAAATGTTCTCTCTCTCTCTCTGAAATTAAAAATCTCTGCTCCTCTCTCTCTCTTCCTGCTCCTCTTCCCGTGCGGGTCCTCAAAAAGTGTACTCCAAATTCCAAGCAGTACCTCGCACAAAAAATGAGAAAGAGAAAGTGTCAGATAACAGTTATAATGTAGAGAGAAAATATGGAAAAATGACTACAAAGCCGTGCTCCCCGGCAACGGCGCCATTCTGATCGCCGCCCAAATGACTAAGGTATAGGTGTAAAATAAATGATAGGTCGTTGCGACCTCAATCACTCGGGCTGAGTCAATCAAGAAAAATAATGAACCACTCGAAGATATCAATCAATCAAAACACAAGAAAGAGCGGTCTGCTATAGGATTAACCTGGTATAGCTCCCAGGGTCGAACACAAGGAGCACAGATTGGCTTAAAAAGCCTACGATGTAGTCAAGTATCCAAGGAAGTCTTTTTTAGGGTTTTTATTTGTTTTTGAATTTTTTTTAGAATTTTTTTAAAGCATGAGAGAATGAAATACAATGAATGCAATGCAACTTCAACAATTTATACAACACACAAAAATGATGCAAAAATTAGGAAAAAATGGTTTTTATGTTTTTCAAGTTTTTTACTGTTTTTGGTAAATTTTTGGAATTTTTCTAATGGATAAAATAATTATTAAAAAATCAAACAATGCAAAGAATGTAGGGTACTGTCCAGCAAGGCTTAAGACCCAAAAATAAAATAATTTTGGATCTCAAAAAACCCTAGAGGTAATTTTCCTATATTCTATGAAGAATAAGGAAGATTTAGGCACCCTAATTATTATTTTTGGATTTTTAATTTTTTTACTACAATTTTTATGAGTTTTTAGGGGTTTTTCAATTTTTATGGTTTTTAATTGATGAAAAGTAGCCAAACTTGGCTAGAAAATCAAGCAACCAGTAAACAACAATGTCTAATTTTTTTTAGGATTTTTGGTGGAGTTTTTATATTTTTTTGGTATTTTTAAAGTCAAACAGTAGCAAAAATATGGGTTTTTGAATTTTTAAAAATAATAAATGAAATCCAAAATGTCCCCAAAAATCATAGAAATTCCTACACCATGGCAGGAGCCATGTGTCAAAATTTCATTGGATTTGGAGGTCGTTTGATATTTTATTCAAAAATAAAGGTGGGGTACTATGCACAAGGACCAATGTGCAAATACCCAAAAGTCTGGGGGCCTTGGTGCAAAATACCCAGCAAGTCACGCGCTTCACACGTGGCTGAGGCACACAGGGACCATATTGCAAGAAAAACCAATTCCTAGGGCTATTTGATAACTCGTATCAAAAGCCCAGGGGTATGGTTGCAAAATTCCCAAAAAATGACGCACATGTGCAAAATCAATGCTCACAGGGGCATAAATGCAATTTCTCAAAAAGATTCATTCATTGCATAACATTCCAGAACTACAGGGCAAGATATGCAAATAACCCAACAAAACACGTGCCAAAGCACGTGGGTCTCTACTGGCAGGGGTATAGTTGCAAATAAAATAAAGCGCGAGGTCCTTAATGCAAATTACCCAGAAAATTAACAACTAGAATTCAAAATTACAGGACTTAAACGAAATAAAACAAACAGAGGGGGGCCTATGATATTTACCCCTTTATTAATAGCGACGGCCCAGATGATGACGCGTGGATGATCGGACGGCGGAGATCAAATGCGCCTTTAACGCTTCGGCTCTTGGGCTCGATCGACGGCGGAGGGAGGTCCACGTGGCTGATCTAACGGTGCTGGGGTCTTGGCTTCTCTCCTCTGCTATCAAGGGTCCAGATGCGATCCTCAGATGGATCGACGGCTGCTGCTCCTCAACGAATGGACGGTCACGATCAGATCTGGAGCAGAGGGTGTATCGGACGGCTCTGGAAGGTCCTCGAAGAACTGATGGCCGGCGAACTTCGCCGGCCTCCTGCGTGCACTCCGGTCCTCCTCAGCTGCGCCTGAAGGTCGGAGAAGCTCCGGCGTGAAGTTGCGCAACTGCTGGTGGTGGCCAAGGACCCAACCGAGCCCTGGAGGGGCTCCGGCGAGGCCTATCGGCTCGAAGCTCCTGGCTGAAGTTGGGAAGCCTCAGACGGCCTCCTCTTGACCTGCAAAAGCGTTCAGAAGCTTCGCGGGTCGAGGGCAAAGTGCCTCGACCCAAGAAGGCGGGGTGAAGGTGGGAGGTGCGGCGTGGCGGAAGAGCTCCGGCGAGGCGACGGCGGTGGAGCTCGACTCCCAGATCCTGTGCGATCTGGGTTGTGTGGAGGGGTGAAGAAGGTGCGTGAGGGCACGGTGAAGGTGATGGTCGGGTCGGATTGTGATGAAATCACGCGAGATGGTCGGAATCGAGAGGATGCGTCGGAGATGAAATTTGGGCGAAATCCTAAATTAGACGAAATTAAAAGGAACTAAGGGTACCTGATGGCTGAAGTAGACTGGGCTGGAGATGGGCTATCTCCGGGTCGTAGCTTCGAAGGGCGTCAAGGCCTGAAGCTCGGTGCTCGACGCGGCGGCGGAGCAAGGACGGCGAGGTTACGCCGGATCAGAGGATACGCCTTCTCGCCTCACTGCAACACGGGCAAAAGCTTGCTGTCACTCTCGCCTTGCCGATGGAGGTCACGGGGAAGAAGGAGATGGGCCAAAGATGCGGCGCGGAGGCGGCGGAGGTGATGGTTATATAGAGTGACCGGGCGATTAGGGTTGAGGGCTGACAGCAAAGGAAGGCGTGGATTTGATGGCGGAGGATCCGGCGAGGGAGAGGGATGTGCGGCGAAGAATCTGGGCGCGGGGGTTGAGTGGAAGACAGCTGGAGTCGCGTGGGAAAATTCGGGGAAGAAGGCGCGGCGCGCGTTGGCCAGAAAAGGAAGGAGGCGCGGGGGAGTTGACCGGGGTCAACATTCCCCCGTGGACCAACCAGGAGCGGCCACGTGTGCTGAGTTTTTGTTTTATTTTTTAAGGGTGGAAATAGGCCGAATTAGGAAAAACTTAAAACATGAAATATTTTTCTTTTATTTTTTTCTATTTTTTGGTGATTTTTATTTAATTTTTGGAAATAAAAATAGGTTAGCTCTATATATAGGTATATGTACACTATATGGATTTTTATTTTTGATTTTTTTTTGTTATTTTTATGTGTTTTTATGCTTATTTTGTATTTTATTTATTTACAACATGAAATATAGAATAAAAGAATATTTTTATTTTATTTTTATTACTTATATACAAGGGTGAAATAAATAAATATATACATTAATATACATGGTATAAATACAATGAATTTTTGTATTTTTCAATTTTGTAATTTTTATTTGATTTTTGTTTTGTTTCTTTTTTATTTATTTTATTTACAAAAGGTAATATAGAATATTTACAACAAGTTTAGAAAATAAATGAATTTATTTATAGGGTTAAATAAATGCAAGAGTGTGGTTTATACACATGGTGAAAGGGTCTTTTTGACTTTTTGATTTTTTTTTATCTTTTTATTTTGTTTTTAATAGAATATACACACAATAAGTATATTTTTGGGTGAGGAAAATATAAAGGTTTATTTATTTACAAATATATACAAAAATGAGCTCCTATCTCCCTCTACTTGGCTTTTATGCGGTCAGGCCCATGCTGAGCCCTCCCTTGGGTTAGGTTGCTCAATATTTATTCTAAATATTTCCCTCTTTTTCTTTTTGCTCTTTATTCTTTTATTTTGTGCACAAAAACATGCTAATTATAGGTTTTTACACAATGCATGCTTCTGGCAATTATTTGTATTTACACATATCTACATGTATTTGCAAAGGTTTTTGTAGCTAAAATAATAGAATAAAGAGTGATGAATGGGTATTCATCAGCGCGCGATGGGATCTGGAGCTGTGTGGCGCGTTCTCGCCATGCGGATGAAGGCACCGGATCGCCTGGACACTGACCGCGAGAGAGGCCTGCGCGAGAAGGGAGGTGGCTCGCACACCTCCTGGACCTGCGTTGAATCACCGCATCGTCGACTGGAGCCCAGGAAGCGCTGGAAGGTCCTTGGAGTAGGGTTTCTGGAATAGAAACCAGATTGTCTGGGATCGCTGGATGTTGATCAGAGAGGCAGCACATTGGGGATGCCCTTGCCTGCAGCGCTGGAATATGCTTCATCTTTATGTGACTGTATTGTGCAGAAGTTAGGGTTTCAGAAAACCCTAATATGCATCGTGAACTTGAACACGAACGGATTTTTGGAACAAAATCAAATACTCATCTTCAAGAACATAGAACTTCAAACATGAATCTCCAAAAATAAAAAACTTGAAATCCTCGAGGAACGAACCCGCTCTGATACCATGTTAGAAAATCGGAAGCGGAAGCGGAAACGGTAAACAGAGCATAATAACAAGAAACATAAACATGGAACACGGGATTTTTACGTGGAACCCTACTCCGTGAGGAGCGGGATGAAACCACGGGAGAAGCCCTCAACGGGGCGTGTTTGTCTATTGACTTTCTCAATGAGTACAGGAGGTCTGGGGCTCTTTATATAGCCTCTCCAGAGCCTCCAAGTCCCACCGTTGGACGATGTGGGACTAAACACTGGATGGGGTAAATGGATCTCCTCCAGGATCCATTTACCCTGCTACAACTCAATAGGCGCATACACTAATACTCCAACAGGATGGGGCGAGGAGGAGCTCCGATGTGGGGCGTGGCCGCAGTGGAGGCGGTTGTCGACAGTCGTGGCCTGGAGGGCTGGCGGCTTGCATTGTTGCCCAAGTTTTTTTTGTATTTTTTGTATTATTTTTTTTAGAACAGAAGCCATATTTTTTCTCTTTTTTTTTTAAAAATCGTGTACCTGTAAATAAATATAGATAGAAAAACCAACTCGAACATGATAGCTCGGTCCACAAATAATTAAATAGAGAATTAGTGGGAGGATGTAGATCCGACGAGGTGGATGAATGGATTCGGATCTCTGATTACCGTGCGTGGTCGGAGGTGTGTGGTTGCATGAGGTAGAATGGAAATGAAGAGGTCATAAAAATGACATGGATGATCGAAAATCGGATGGTTGATTAAAAAATTGATTAACAAAGATCTAGAAATAAAAAAATGACAATGAAATAGAAAATGCAAAAATTAAACTAAGATTAAATTAGATGAAAAATAAGAAAGAATGGATCTCATCGTGGGAGCGGAAAATGCCATGATGGCCTCGACGAAGGCCAACTCGCTGTCACCGGAAGTCTCGGAGGCTAGGCACCTTTCTATAACAAGAAGCTCTTGAAGATTAGGCTCCTATCACCACAGATTGATCAAGTTGAAATGAGGGAGGAGGAGCCATATTAATAGGAAAAGAATGGAATTGAATTTCAAAATTTTGAATGGAGATAAAGATAAAGAAAATGTGAAATGTGATAAAGAAAAAAATAAAGTTAGTATTAAAATTATATATATAATTATTTAATTTGTTAATCCATTTTCATCACAATATTAAGTTAAATAATAAATGTTAATTATTTATTTTTTGTGAGGGTTGTTTAGGATAATTAACTATATACATATACTATATATATGGTACATTATATACATAGTTAAATTAGTTAGTTAATTAATTTATTTTTATTTTTATTTTTATTTTTATTTTAAATAATTATTAGAAAATATGTACAAGTATATACAAATACATATGTACGATAAAATAAATGGTAAAATTGCACAAACCAACCTAGAAAATCGTCTTTCAAACTGTAATTCCAAAAATTATGAAACCTCGGTTATTTTAAAGATAATTTAATTTAGAATACAATGGAAGTGAGTGCGGTTCAATTTGAGTTCATATGGAGTCAGAATTGGTCCTTTAATTTTTGCTTTATGGCTTTTTTCGGATGTGGTTACTTTTATTTTGTACGTGATTTTATTTTGCAAAAATTTTTATTATTTAGAAACATTTTTATGTACAACATTTGTTTTGAAAATTATTTAATTTGAGGTCAATTTATGTACAAATAAAATAGTGTAAGTTTTATACAAATATACACAAAAAAGTATTTACAAAATATTCTTTTTGGATTTTCTGATTAAGGACCTTATCTTCCCCTACTTTATTCCTAGTCGATCAGGTCAAGTCTTGACCTTCTCTCGGGGTTCAGGTCAGCCTATATCTATTACATATCTATAGTCTCTTTTTTATTTTCTTCATTTTCCCTTTATTTATTTATTTATTTTAGGTTAAAAAATAATATATGTATAATATTTACATACAGATGCAAGTTAGTAAGAATATGGAGTTCGTATTATATACAGCTATTTTATAAGGGATTTTAAACTAAAATAAATGAATAAAGATGATGAAATATAGATTCGTCATTAGGTCAAAGAGTTGACTTAATGAGATTGAGGTAACCAAAGTCCTATATCATTTGTTATCGTGATATATGCACACATCCTCTGACCGGAGACAGATGTGCTACTATATGTCTTTGTAACTAATTTCACAGGCCAGTAGGTTTATGACCTAACCAAGGTCTATACATTGGCGAGCTGGTGTGTATATAAGGGCATATGAGTAATACGATCTCTCAAAGAGATCATACAAGTTCACTTGTGAACCGGAAGACATGATCAAATTCCGTGCATGGTCGTCATGCTTTGAAAGCATGAAAAGAATTTGAAGGAATGATATATTCTCTTGGAAAGCATATGATCGATACCAACTCCTAATGACCAAGAATGAAAAACTTGATGATGAAACCCTAAAGATGACAATGTGAAATTCATCTATATCTTCAGGTTTATCATATGTCTTTCAGTATGAAGGATGTACATGTATTAGGAACACCTGAGGGTGATGCGATCATAAATGATTGTATAACCATGATGCTTCCATTCCGAGGAAGTGATGAAACAGGTCTGGATTTTAGTGACTCCTCTCAGTAGAGAAGTAATCTGATCTTGGTCCAAGTGTTGGACATTGATCTGAATGAGATTCGAAGACAACGAGAATATTAGATTTACAGCCTTCACTAAATCAACCATCTATGAGAGGTCCATGAGATCTAGATTTGAGATGTGATCTCAATATCAAAGTCACTATACGTGGAACGTGCAATCGTCCTGTCCTTATCTCCAAGTATCTGTGGAGAAAGCGCATTATTCTTGAAAGAATTCAAGAATAACTCCATTATTAAATTATATCTAAGCATTGAGATATGGATAATAAAATGTGATCTAATTATAATCAATAATGTGAATTTAATTCATATTAATTGAATGCATGAGAATGATAATCCAATATAATCAAATATGATTTAATTATTATAGATGTGAATAATGTTGATAGTACTATGCAATTATTGATATATATATTATAAATGTGATTTATAGTACATTAAAGAGAGACTTTTGTGTTTTATATTTTTTAATTAATTATTGACATGAATTGAATTCACATTGGATGATTAATTAAAAATATAATTTACATTTTGCTTTTAGATGTGAATGTGATTCACATTTTTCCAATGGCATAATTGTAATATTCACAAGATAATTATGGATTATTTTGGTTAAATAATTTACAACAAGTGTTGTTATAAATCTTGGAGATATCATGAGATAATGAAATCTCATGAGATATTGAGAAGATAGACCTATTCCGCCTCAAGAGGGTGGATGGCACCAATCTCCACTAGGAGTAGGGTGGCCGTCCCCCCCTCTTTTTTACAGTATATGGTCAATCTTCTTATTATCTCCACGATTTATTAATTAATTTAATTTGAAATTTATTATATTGATTTATAGATATATATTAATTTAAATTAAACTAATTATTGTTGTGTTTTTACAACAACGTCATGGCCAGTAAAAGAAACACAAATCAATCTCATCCATTGATTTTGTGTTGTCCATAAATTAAGATCCATGGACTCCAAAAACTATATAAGAAGAGGCACCCCTTGCTCTTCGGAAGAGGATTACGACAACTCTCTCTCTCTCTCTCTATCTCTCATTCTCACGCCAAACTTTCTCCTTATCCTTGAGTGGCCATCCACTGCTCTCATAAAGAGAAGGTCACCTTTATCGTCACATCATTGTTATGCTGCCGCTTCGATGACTCTTGGGTCTCTGTCTTCTTTGGCGCGTCTCGCTCGTGAAGAATATGTTTGATCTCATGGGACGAGATCAGGAGATCCATTACTTGGTCAACAACTTAGATTGCGAGAAGCACACGACTCATCTCCACACTCGCAAGCGTCTCCTCTGACGGATCGGACTTGAGACAGGAGATCTCTTCTCTTAGACGCTCGATCACAACCACGCTGCAAGAGGTATTCCTTTATCTATTGTGTGGTTAGGTGAAATGATTCAAGAAGTGTTCTTGGATCATGTGGTATCATCGATTAAAAAATTTTAAATTCTGTTGCACCGAGCCACTAGTGTGACTAGTCGCTCTCGATCGTATATGATACGATCCTCATGCTTTCATGATGATATTAAGGATTCTTCCATATCATTCAGCGAGTCGTAATCATGCTTGCCACGAGAGTATATTAAGATGTCATCAGTGAACACTGCAAACTTCTCCAAGTACGGAGGAAAGATATTATTCCTCAAATACATGAATATGAAAGATGCATACATAAGCCCTAATGGAATCTCCACAAACTTATAGTAATGATATCTCGTGCGAAATGTGGAGTTTAGTACATTAGAATTCTTGATACCCATCTGGTGATAGCCAGATCATAGATCAATCTAGGAAAACATCATATATTCCTGCAATTGATCAAAAGATCATATATTTATGGTAATGGATAATGGCTCTTAACGTTTCATTGTTATGTTACATGTAGTCAATGAACAATCTCATTTTCCCATCTATCTTCTTCTTCATGAAGGGGACTCATTCTAGGATGATGTACTAGGGTGGATGAATCCCTTCCTAATATATCTTGTAGTTGCACTCTGACCTTGGTAATTACGATCTAGTGTGAAGGAATGGAGATCGACTTGGATCTCCCGCTCTAGTGGTAGTCTAAATTCATCTGGGAATACATTATGGACTTCATATAGATCCTTAACATCCTTTATTATCCAATCCTATCAAGATAAGTACAAATGTAGTCAAGGAAGAGTACATGCACCTGACTGAGAAACGAATCTTTCCTCAATGCAGAAATGTGTTTAACCTCAGATCTCATAATACAAATATCAAGCTGATAAGCTACAATACTTTGGGACAGAAGACCACCATTTTCTCAATATAATTCAGGTAGGCATAGTGCCTATCAAACAATTTATACCCAAGATGATGCTAAAGACTTCTAAGCTAAATCAGTAAACGAAATGCGGGCATTATATTCCCTCATATCTGTACACTTATGTTCTCAACTACCTGGCATATAAGAAACTATTGGTCCTCATGGCCCTTGATGTAGTATGAGGACGGGACACTCATCATTGGCTTTCCCAATATTGGGCACTAAATGGTGTGCTAAGAGGGATATTATGGTCCCTAAATCTAACAAATTATGTAATAAGAAGCCATGCATTGAAATAATATGTCGAACAATAGACCAAAGGTGTGTGCCTACTCCTGACGATCACCTTCAGTTATCCTTCTAGCACTGGTGGCACAATAGATCTAGCAGCTTTGTAAGTCTGATGAGGTAGGGGACGATAGAAATTTCAGCTTCTATAATGGAAAGTTGATCCTTAAGACTAGCCAAAAGAACCTACCAGTCGTGCATTCTATGGTAGTGCACCTGAACTGCTGACATATAAAGGACATTGGACATGAAATGGACTAGGTGCTGAAAATGGTAGCATAAGTGGCCATCTAACTATGCAAGAGATCCTTTAAAAACCAAATTGCCACCTCCCGATTTGCAGCTATATGGATGTATTTGGAGACCGGAAGAAGTAGCACCTTGGCTGGACAAAGCTTGTACTAATCTAGGAGATGTATTGAATCCACTAACTGGTAGTGTTATTTCTACTGAGTGGAAGCAACACTCTCTATGTGAGCAAAAGTAATCCTAACTTGCTGCTCTCATAAATTTCAAAGAAAGTAAATGTGACTGGCCTCCCTACAGTCAACTCAGAGTTACCTCCATCATTGTTGCCTTAATAGTTATTCCTTAATGGAGGTGAAATCTAGAGTACATATCATGTCTTATACATCGTCACACATGACGCTCATAAACTTCTACGAGATCCCATCGGGGAAAAGTACTATTGGCCAACGAGTAACGTGAGACCTCTATATAGCGAATGAGATACACTTAGGCTATCATTGACCCATGCTTCACCACTACTGATTGTCTCCTCTAATCCTTTACCCAGTGGTTATGTAACATCCCCACGAATGCATCCTAAAAATGGGCTCGGTAAAATGTTCACAAGGCATACCTCCAATACTTGGCACAATTAGCTGGCAAGTGCTTGATGAATCTATGATTCATTACTCTGATTGGCTAAAAATAGAACTTCGTCCCAAAGAATTAGGCGGATTCATGTGTTTATAACTAATAATTACAATTCATGCTTCGGTAAATATTTTGCATAAATTAGCATTCCATTCAACATTTACATTAACTTATATATTTACATAAATTTAGTCATTTTTAATTAATTGACACTAACACTAATTGATGTAAAACCAACTCCATTATGTATATATCACTAATATTAATCAATGAAAAATCCTAAAATAAATACTGACTTGTATATATGTGAATAAACCCAAACCCTCGTAATGCTGATATCTCTCACATATAGTGTTCAATATAATTTGCTCATTTTTAAATTAATGCATAATCTATTATCTATAAATCAAGATCAAATTCAAAAAGAATCAGAGTTCATTTGTGAAACTTGAGTTTTGGGACCAAATTGTAGATTATACATAATCGTTGATTTTTGACTTGTTATTTCATGTACATATTTAATTTTTTATTTACTTATTTTTCATTTCTTCATTTAAACTTATTTTTAATTAATTAGATAGAAAAACGAAAACAAAAAATGAGAAAAGATAGAAAAGATAGATCTTGACTTAAGGACACTGACCAATTCATCTGTATATATCTCACATTTTCTAATTATCTCTCACTCAGAAAAATCGATAAAATTACATTTATGTCCATTGAATTATTTTAAATCATGTTTGATTTTTTTACATACATTTATTGTTTACAAAAAATGAAATAAAAATACAAATCTAAATAGTTGATATTTTATATTCGTATAATATCAACAAAAAAATCATGGCTTGTGTTGTTGATTCCATTTGCATTTAAATGCTTCATGAACATCGTTGAATGCATTTAGAGCTACATTTTTTGTTTTGGGAATTTTTGCTTTTGAGGTCATTTGTTATTTTTAATTTATTTTTCTTTATTTTCCATGCATTGGTCAATAATCAACACCACATGGCATCCCACCCACTGGTCCACTTCAAAACCAATGCCTGGTTAACCTACCCAAATCATGGTTAAATCCCTTTACCATTTTGTTGTCCTCAACCACAGTTAATCCTTCTCCCCCTTATGTCCTCCCCACATGAATTGACCTCTCACCATTGGATCTGGGATGATCCAACTGCTCTCGACCTATCTCCCCCTACCCGTAGACACCACCTCCCAATAGCAACTCAGACCTCCTCCGATCATCCATGACTCCCCTCCAGCCACCTGTAACAATTTGGAGACTCACCCAACTCTATTCTAATACCTCTGAATCGAATCCCTTTCCTTCCTCCCTTGTTTGAACTCTATTTTCATAACTCAATGCCCACTATCATCTCTAACCACCTTAATCTCCTTCAGCCTTCTTCCTCTAACCATCATTATCCCCTTCTTCGCAGATCCCAAACCAACAATCGAACCTCAGTTAACTTCTCCCCATTATTTCCTTCCTTGTTCCATCCAACCTATGGCTCTAACCACCATATTCACCTACCTTGTGATGAACTTGGAACCACCATTATATTCCACCAATCAACTCCAAGAATCACCACCCCTCTGTTCTATCTCTTCTCACCATAGTCCAATGGTAGGGAACCCATTAGCCACACCTCTATCTCCTCCTTCCAACATCCTGAACCCAATCCTAATCCCTTATCCCTTCACATGCAAAAATTGGCAAAATCTTCGAAACTCCATATCCATATGCCTCTCCTCCCTATAAAAATCTCCAGCTTACCATCGGTTGTCTTTCAATGTCTAGTCAAGGAGAGCAAGAGCTAAGGACCATGGCTAGTGACAACAACCTTATTGAACCTCCAGCGACAACCCACTCCGCCAGTGAGATTCACAGAGCCCATCCTCCATGCTACTGAGATCCACCAAGGGAACACCCATGCTTCGAGGAATACCCCAGTTCCTCTATAAGCGACAACTGGAGTAGGTCCTATGAACACTCCAAGGCGACCACCAAAAGTAAACACCATCTTGTCTTCCTCTTCTTATGTGCTTTCCTTCTTCTTTTTATTTTGTCAACATCAAATCGACCGATGACCTCACCTCATCTCCTCGTTCTTCTGCATTCCTATTCTATCTCCACCACAAACTACTACCTCTAACCAAGGATGCAGTTGGAGCAAGCTCCCTTCCACCACATACAACCCAAGGAGCCCTGCCCATCTGTCCAATATTTCTTATTCTTCAAGTTTGGACTGAGCTCTTAAAGTTCGAGCCAATCCCTTAAACTTGCATGTCCTCAACGTCGATCCTAATTGAAGAATGTTCACTGTAGACCACATCAGTCGTTGAGTCTTTAAAGATCATCAAAGTTCATTGGACTTCACCGCTAGACCTAGAAAAGGAAACTAAGGGTCTGTTTGGTTACTAGGTTACCCCGGGGTAACTCATTTTACCCCCTCCATTCCTAGGTTGGAATTCCATCACAAATCAATGTGACACCACATCAAATTCCTTATTCCAACCCTCTCCAACCCTCATAACCATCCAAATAGCTACTATTCATAAGAGGTTACCCCATCCCAGTAACCAAACATAACCTAAGGAAGATCAGGATGCGCTATAGGCACCCTTCATTCTGAATCCAGGCACATTTCAGTTGTGTACTCTGGACAAAGCACCTCCATCCCTATCTCAAGCCATCAAGTCCATCTAACTGCTCAAAGCATCGTAATCCTAAATCATGTGATCGACTTGCATCAAGGGCCAAGGAGTGAATACATGGAGTGAATACGTAACGCACCTCACGTGCCTTGGGGATTTGCGAAAGCAATATCAAGCAGCTTGTGAACTGTGAATACCCCCGCTCGTATGGAAATTTCAAACATGCCAAGGAAGCTCAAAATAATTGTATAAAGGTCCTTCAAAGGCTATGTATTGAATTATTTCTTACATCTATACCCATGGTATCTTTCTCTTATATCTTGCACACTTTTTGTCTAAAAATTCTAATTTTTTCGCACTGTAAAAACAATTTAATTATATTTCAGTTGTTATATTGTAGACTCTCATTGGTTATATTTTGGATTATTATGGATTTTTTAATGCAACATTGCTTTGGAGATTCTTTAATTCATACAAAACTCCTTTTATCACAAAAATTATGCAAAAATATTCATTATAAAGAGGGTCAAAGTTAAAAATTTTCAACACATTTGTGCTCTGGATAATTCAATTGGTGATTTTAGTGGTTGATTTTTCATTGGATGAAATTATAATATCTTGTGAAAAATAAAAATACCTCTATGTGCATCATTAATTGATACATCATTGAGAATTTTATTGGATTTTTCTAAGATTATTTGATTGAGATAAAAATGCATTGATTATTAATTAGGGTATTTGAGCACCTGCATTTTTAATTCATTCACACTATTTCAGAAAATTCCAAAATTTACATAACCTTATTTTCTTTTAAACCCTACATAGCACTATTCTCCTTGCATTTATATTCTTATAATTAATTTCTCTGTTTATTTCTCAACATTTTATTTTTTTTATTTTCAGTATCTCTTCTAATATTTATCCCTCTTTTGTGCGAGGGACCTAGTGTACTTGGAGCAGCTTTTTCGAAAGTTGACACAACTCAAAATGATCGGAGGTGAGAGATTATGTGGACTGAGCTCATTGAGGAGGTACATAGAAGAATTTTTTTATTTCAGAGAGAGTGTTTTTATTTTATTTTTCTCATTCATTTATTTTTGTACATTATTTGTAATAACTGTTTATCTCTAGCGGTTCCTATTTGGGTTCTCACATGTATACCTATATATTGGACATTTGGTCTGTCGGGCCCATTTTTATGGTTGGCGTAGTTCTAGGATTGCACTGTGGCTATTTGAGCTACTGGGATTGTTTTTGTATTCGCAGGACTGGGACTACACTGAACTTATAAGACACACTAGATTGTATTTCATCTAACCAAATTAACATGTTCTTTCACCCACTACTAGAAATTCTTATTCTAGGTGCAACCCCTAAGTACGTTGCCTTATGATTAGAGCCCAAAACCCTGGATCTACGCCTTTAGTATCTAAATCTGACTTTCATGGGTTTGGGAGTTACAAGTGCTCGCCTCTAACCATAGTAGATGTTTTGGGTTTGCCAGTTTATTATCTCCTTTAGGGGTATGATATAACCTGACAGCCTAGGCAGATCATCCCTTTGATTGGGGAATAATTGAACCACATCTGGGCGTAAGGGTGACACATATGTGTATAATAGATTCAAAGATTGTATTATCATCAATTTAAAATCTAAAAGATAATCGATCGGATCTTTACGACCTTCACTGTATTGAGTTGGTGAACTTGGGGTTTGCATTGCGTATCGTATGGTGTACGTTCAAAGACATTGCACTTACATTGCACTTGCAAATAATCGATAGTAGTTCGTAATCATTCTCCGTCTTTAATTGTAAAGATGTTGAAATAGTGGTATTCATACCCAAACTCCGTGGGTCATGTCTACCCAATCATATCCCAATCGTCTTCTTCATTATTTTCATTTCAGAAGAATACTCTCATCAAGACAGTTCTTCTCTAATCATCAAATCTGGATTAATTATGTCGTTTGTTCTAAAAATTAAATATATACCCTAAATTATTATAATAATTAATTCTTAACCTTGAGACTACCTCCACGAATTCAATGATGAATCCCTAATTCTCACTCTTTATTCTTTTATTTTAGCTACTTATCTTGGCAAAGCATCATGTAAATACAATAAGATAGCATTATGCATGCATCTATTAATAATGCATAATTAGCATGCATTCATGCAAAAATAAAAGAATAAAGGAAAAGAAAAAGGAAGGAGGTATTTAGAATAAATACAAAGTGACTCGAACCCCAAGAGATGGTCAAGCCTTGACCTTATTGTTAAATAAAACAAGTAGAGAGAAATATGGCCTACTCTATGTTGTACATATTACCTATATATGTCAATAATTATTATTTTGACAAGATAAAAATAAAACATTCTTTCTACCTCATTGTATATAGTCCTAGAAAGAAAACAAAAATAAAATAAAAATCAGAAAAATAAAATAAAATAAAAATAAAATTCTCTCTCACTCATATAAGAAAGGTCACATTCCCTATTTATTCTATACATGTAAATAAAAAATAAAAATATAAAAATGGTTTTATGCTCCTAAAATTATGAGAAAAATAAATAAAACATAAAATTGGGGTATTTGGTAAAAATAATAAAATAAAATTTATTGTACATAATACATAGGTATATTATACATGTATATAACTCCATATATTGTATATACATTAATTTATTTTTCATAAAAACAATTAAAGATCACAGAAAAATAGATTGAAAATTAATAAACATTTTTTATTTTATACACTTTTTATTTCGAATTCATTTATTATTATTTTTTGATTTTATAAATATTTTGAAAATTCTAATTTCCTGATTGGTCCAGCTCATTTTCTTGACCTGGGTCAACATCGCCTCCCTGGGCTGACCCGACCCGAATCGCTTCATCAGACCTACTTCTCCTCCTTTTCTAACCCAATTCCAGCCGCCTCTCGCCCCGATTTCTTGCCCGTTACTTCTCCTAGGATCCGTGATCCTCATGGATCAATAGGAAGGCACGGATCTTCCTATGGTTGCGCATTACTGTTGAATACTCATTCATCACTCTTTATTCTTTTATTTTAGCTACAAAACCCTTGCAAAACATCAGGTATATATGTGTAAAAAGAATAATTTATCAAATTGCATGCATCTTGTAAATATGCATAATTAGCATGTTTTTATGCATAAATAAAAGAATAAAGAAATAAAAGAAAACAAGGGAAATATTTAGAATAAATATTGAGTGACCTATCCCAAGGGAGGGCTCAGCATTGGCCTGACCGCAAAAGAATTCAAGTAGAGAGAGATAGGGAAGCTCAATTGTGTTTATATACCTATGTATATAAATAATATTATTTTCCTATTAATAAAAATAAAAAGTGTTTAGTACATATTTGTAAAAATAAAACTAAAATAAAAATGGGAAAAACAAAAGAAAATAAAATTAAATTAAAATCCCACTCATCAGTGTATATATACCATGTACCTAGACTAGCATACATATTTATCTTCCCCTTGTAATTAATTAATAAAAATCCAATAAAAATATTTCCATATTCCATATTTTATGGTGTAAATAAATAAAATAAAAATCAGAAAAATTAAATAAAATTAAAAGAAAAAGAAATAAAATCAATTTCTATCTTGTATATATACCATGTAAATATGTATATATAAGTATTTATTTCACCTATGTAAATAAAAAATAAAAATAAAATAAAAATACCCTTTTATTCCAAATTTTATGTTATAAATAAATAAAATATAAAATTGGAGTAATTATATAAAAATAAATAACTAAAAATAAAAATAAAAAATACCTATATGTATATACCTATATATAATAATAATATAATGTAAATACATTAGTTATATTTCAAGAAAATTAAATAAAAATCACTAAAAATAATTTGAAAATAAATAAACATTTTTCATGTTTTAAGTTTTTTGAAATAAAGTCATTTACTATTTTTTATTTTATTTACAAATAATTAATAAACGGCAAGCTCTGATTGGTTCACGGGGAATGTTGACCTCTGGTCAACTCCCCCCTGGACTACTTTTCCCCGCGGATCTCACGTCCGACCCGACTTCTCCTATTTTTCCCCATCTAACCCGACCACCATTTGCCGAAACCCCGGGTCCTAATCACACTTCATGCATCCGAGACCCACGCCCGATACTTTGCCTAGGGGTCTGTGCTTCACCAAGCCGGACCTGGTGCCTTCTTCTCGGACCTGCAACCATATAAAGCTCCACCTCCATCACACTTTCCCCGCTATCCTTGGCTACGCCCCTTTGTCCCAGGACCTCCATTGTCTTCCCCAGAGTGACAGCTGAGTGAGGAGAGTGTCGAAGAGAGGAGAGGGAGCCTCCAGCCATCGATCCGGCAAAGCTTCTCGCCGTGCGTCGCCACGAGGTGCGCCTGAGCCTCAGGACCCGACGACCCTTTGAGGGAAAGACCCAGAGCTCCACGAGCTCATCCCCAGTCGATTCCATTCACTAGGTAACCTCGAATCCTCTTAGTTTCATCTAATTTTCCATTTCGCCCAAATTGCCCCTCCGTCGTCGCTGGTCGATTCCCACCATCTCTGTCACCCAATCGATCATCGGACCACCCCATCATCTTCGCGAGACTTATATCCATATTCTTCACCCAGACATTCCCCTTGGTTCGCCCCGGAACCAAGGTTCGGCCTCCTCCGTCGTCGCCTCGCCGGAGGTCATCCATATCGACTCACCCGCGCACCCACTTCACTCCTAACCGGGTCGAGGCAATTTGACCTCGACCCAGGAAACCTCCTATGCTATTTTGAAGGGCAATGCGGCCCATCTGAGGGTCAGGATACTTGAGCACAGGAGCTACCTTCCTCCGCCATCGCTGGGCCACTCCAGTGGACCCCGGCCTCATCGGAGGATCCCACCAGCTGCGGACCATCAAGGCGGAGCTTTTCCACATCCCAGCAGCCGGAGATGAGGTTTTCACTACGCGCACAGAGCCGGTGAAGCTCACCGCGAGCTGTTCTTGGAGCATCCTACTTCGTCATCCGATTAGCCTCGACGCTCTAGATTCGATCCTCGCCGTCTATTTAAGGAGCGCCATCCACCGTCAGATCCTTCTGGGGTTGATTGGGACCATCCATCCAGACGAAGGAGTGCCCTCGCTTCTCAGCCGTAGATCTTCCACGTGGCACGCCCTCGTCCCTATGATAATAAAGGGTAAATTACCTATAGGCCCCTCTGTTTATTGCGTTTCATATTTAGTCCTGTAAATATATAGTTTAGTGTTTTTATTTTTGGATATTTGCACTCTGGACCTTCATGTTTCTTCTATTTGCATTTTAGTTCTTATATATGTGGGCCACGTGCATCTGCACGCGAGGACTTGGTTTATTTGCATATTTAGTTCTATCTTTTCTAGGTGTTATTGTTTGATATTTTAGAAATAGGAATTACAGTTAGGTCCCTCCGTGCCTGATACACGTGCATCGCGCGTGACTTGTTGAACTTTTTGCACGGGGGCCCTTGCACTTTATTTGCTTGTTATTGTTTAGCTCATGGAAATAGTTTTTCTTGCATCTAGGTCCCTATGCACTGTGAGCCTTTGTTTTATTTAAATAAAATAGCAAATTAAATCCAAATTAGGTGAAATTTGGACACATGGCTCCTGCCACTGTGTAAAAATTTCTCTAAAAGATTGGTACATTTTTGAAGTGTTTTGATATTTTTAAAAATTCAAAAACTATTATTTTTGTGACTGTTTGATTTAGAAAATCAAAGAAAAATATTAAAATTTGTCAAAAAATTCTAAAAAAATTAGGATTATTTAATTTTAGTGTCTTTTAATTTCTGTGCAATTTTGGTGATTTTTGGATATATAAAAACCTTAAAAATTAAAAACCCTAAAAAACTTATAAAAATTCTAAAAAATTGTAGAAAAATCAAAAAAATTTAAATTCTTTTTTTGAATTTTAGTTTTTGTTTATATTTTTCATAAAAATTACGTCCAGACTTTTATAGATCAATTTTACATTTTAAATGGATTTTTCATGTCTGTTGGACAGTGATACATTGTTTTTGGCTTTCTTGATTTTTAGAAAATTATATAAAAATTTAAAAAATTTTAAAAAATCACCAAAAACAATAAAAAACCTAAAAAAATAAAAAACATTTTTGTTTGAATTTTTGGAGTGTTTTAGAGTGTTTAAATAATTTGTGTTGTTTGCTTGTTTTTGCCTTTTCCTTATTTTCCCTCATTATTACAAATCCAAAAAAAATTAAAAACAATTCAAAATCCACCAAAAATTTTTGTGTTTCCTCTATTTTATTTTTAGACTACTTCGTAGGCCGCAAAGCCCATTCGTGCTCCCTGAGACCGACCCTGGGTGCTATACCAGGTTATTCCCATAGCCAGGACCGCTTATCTTGATTTCATTGATTCTATATCTCTTTATTTGATGGTTCCTCTTTCTTTTTCATGATTGAGCTCTAGACCTGAGAGGTTGAGGTCGCAACGACCATTGACCCCTGATTTACCTTAGTCGCTCGAGTCGCTCATCAGAATGGCGCCGTTGCCGGGGAGCACGGCTTAGTAGTTGTTTTTATTTTCATTTTGTTTTCTTTTATTTTTCGCGGTTTTCTGCGGCTTTTTATTCGTCCGCAGCTTTTCACGCCTTTTTGTTTTCTTTCATTTTCTTTTTGTTTTTTTTCTTTTATTTTGTGTGTTTATTTTATTTTTGCATTTATTTTGCTTATCTTTTATTCTATAGTAGTCTCGTCTGTGACACTCTGCTTGTTTTCTTGCGAGGGCCCGAGGACCAAGGCAACTTCTTTGGAAGCCAAAGCAACCGTGGGAGTCGGAGGCTTCTTCCTTTTTTACGAAGCCACAGGAGAGCGCGAGGAGCCGAGCAGGAGGTCATGAGCCACGGAATAGCCGTGGAGTAGCTAGATTAGTTTAGTTTCCCTTTTCGGCACATTTATATTATTGTAATAATACAGGGCAGACAGAGACTTGAACTTTGGTAGACTTCGGGGTCTGTTTCGCCGAGCACAGGTGTGCTCGGGGGACCCCACCATATTTTTCACGGCTTTTTCACGGTTTTCTATCGTTTATTTACTGCTTATTTGGTTTTCACGGTTTTGGTCTTAGCTTAGGATTTTCTTTGATTGCACCGTAATAACTAGGGTCCACACACCTAATTACTTGCATGTACCTATTAGCTCGTAATTGGACCAAAATAAAAATTAATAAAAGGCTACTTGGTCACTTGAGGGGTCCCGAGCCGCTAGAGGTCGTATATAGCGTTGGCAGACCCCGTTATGGTGAGCACCGATCGGCATCCGAGATCGGACACCGACCCCTCCTGTTGACCACCTAGTCATTGGTTCTTTCATGTAGAACTGCTCTGCTTAAGGTCGATTCCCATGCATCATATAGGTAGTTTACATTATGTCTTTATTTTATGCGCGGATCATTTTGCATGTAGACTGCTGGAGTCAGGTACGTATTTCTTACTCTGCATGCATCACTGATTTCCCGCGCATTGGCTTTTTTGTCTTCTCCCCCGTTTTTTGGACTTAAAATAATCAGGAGAACCGAAAAATTCGTTAGGCGTTGTTTGATTTGAAAAACACTTAAAAATAAAAATCATAAAATTTGGGACTACTAAACATACTTGACCCTAAAAGACTCTTCAAGATAAAAATTTGTCTTGGGGAGAGCAACCCCCTCATTGTCTGGTTTGTATGCGCGAGAGAGTGGCCCGCACACTAGGCTAGAGCCACATCCGAGCCCCGATCAGACTACCGGCCTTTTATACGGGACAGTCTGTTTGGCGGATTGGATTTCTACCGGGTCACGTAACCGCTCTTATATCCTGACATGATCATCTAAATAAAATTGACAAGATAACTGACCGAGCTCTTATGGTCTTCAGCTCAGCGTGGAGTAGGTGAACCCGGGGTTTGTTTGCTCATCATATTTGTTTCCAGATCCCATCCGCTCGACTCGCCAGATCAAGATGATGGGCAGTAGGTCTCTTAGGCAGCCTCTGGCTGCATCGCTTTTTAGCACTCCAGCCCGTTCATCTAGGTTGGTTCGTGAGAGCTCAGATCCGCTCTCCGAACCCGAGTTCGATTCCACCCTGTTCCCCCTTGACCACCCTTCTTTTCTACATGAGATGCCAGTGCCAGATGAGAGACAACAGTCAGATTTATCGGTTCTTGAGTTTGGGTCATTTGCCTTTGCAGAGACCATGGCTAGCAGCGAGGAGCGCACTGAGGGTCATAGAGCAGAGACGACCACTTACGTACGAGACCAGGGTGAGATCAACACCACCATGCTGGCTTCCCTCGAGACCATGCAGAGACAGATACGAGATCAGGGAGCCTTCATGGTGGTGATGAGGAGAGAGATGGAGCAGATGAGAGCCGACCGCGAGCAGCGCGGGCCCCAAGACGGACCACAGAGACTCGAAGAGGAGGCACCCGCAGCAGCCGCAGCAACAGCTGCCGCAGCAGCAACGACACCAGATCAGCCGAGACCGATGCGGGAGTTGCACAACCCCGGATCGACACTGATGCACCGTTGGGTGGTTCTACCAACGTTCGTGGGGGACTTCAAGTTCCCCCCGAACACACTTCAGCTCCTACCCTGTTTCCATGGGCTCACCACTGAGGAGCCTCATCTCCATCTCCAGGAGTTTCTGATGATCTGCAGCACCGTCCACGATCGGCAGGTGGACGAGGATACCATTCGGATGATCGCCTTCTCCTTTTCACTGGCAGATAGAGCAGCCACCTGGCTGAAGCATCTGTGGAAGTTTGTGTACACCTGGGAGCAGCTCTGCACCGAGTACTAGAACAAGTACTATCCACTCGGGCAGACGAACGCAGCTAGAGCCCTGATCAGCAACTTCTCCATGCTCCCCAACGAGCAGTTCCATGAGGCATGGGAGAGGTTCAGAGAGCTGACAGACATATGTCCGCACCACGACATCACAAAGCCGAACCTAGTTCAGAGCTTCTTTTGCGGGTTGACACCAGAGCTGCAGGGCCTGGTGAATGCTTCATGTGGCGGTTCCTACTTCACCAAGGATGAGGATCAGGTTTGGGCCATCTACGAGGAGATGGTTGAGAACTATACAGTGATGTCCCATACCCGACTCTACACTCAGGGATGCCCCCAACCCCAGTCCGTGTTGTACCAGAGGATAGCACGGGTCGATTCCGGTCCTTCTACTTCATCCGTGGCAGCCACACAGTCTGGGTCCACAGCCGCAGACATGGGGATCATCAGCGAGAAGCTGGACCGGATCGAGTTGATCGAGAAGAAGTAGTGCCAGGGCATATCTAAGATGGATCAGATGGCACATACGCTGAGTGACCTGAAGACACATCTCATGTGTCTCCAGGAGGCACGGACGGCTTCTCAGCCCCGTCTTCAGGCACGAGGAGATCCGAGCAGCAGTGGCAGTTCATCTCAGTGCTCCAGTCAGCCTAGACAGGTTCACCTTGTACAGGCGGAGCCGTACCAGCAGCCACAGCCGTACTACTAGTCACCACCATCCCCAGACACTCAGATGGTGGTCTACCAGCCAGATCAGCCCCTGGCAGTACTCCCGCCACCCTCTTATGAGCCGGAGGTACCAGTTCCCAACAGCAGCCTCCAGTTCAGGGTGGCCAGTACGGCCATCAACGAGAGCACCAGCAGCCCCAGCCCCTAGTACACCAGCAACAACAGCAGTCATCCCAGCAACACCAACAGTATGGTCCTCATACCTATCAGCAGGGACAGTCTTGGAGGTGAGAGCAGCCTCAGCAACAGTATCATCCCCAGCAGTACCCCTCTCACCCGCACCAGCCACATCAGCAACCTCACTACCAGAGTGACCACCCGTCAGGTTCTCATGGGCCAATCTATGAGAACCATGCCTTAGACGATCTAGCCCGCCTCATGACTGAGCAACAGGCCACTTTCAGACGGGAGATGGATGAGTTCCGCCAGGAGATGCGGGAGATCGTGAGAGGGAAGGCCGCCATACCTACCCAGATTGAGCCGAACCCGAACAATCTGAAGAGGAAGTCTGAGCAGGTAGATTTCACAGGGTATGCCACTCCTAGTGATTCATTTGGTGATATGTCTGCATATCTATTTGATACTGACTTTGTCACACTTAGGAGCGGTAGGATGCCAGCAGGAGGCGCCTCGTCTGAGCGATGTCCCCATGTCACTTCCAGAGCGCCAGACGAGGAGGAGCGCGGTACTGATGCCGCGAGAGATGATGACGGTGGTGATGACGCCACCATGGATGCTGATCCCACCAACGGTACTGACGCCGTCGCTTCACCAGTTGGAGGAGGTGGTACTGACGCCACCATAGTTGCCGAGCCAGAGCACGGTGCTGATGCCGCGAGCCGATATGCCGAGGGCGGTGCTGATGCCATCGTTTCTACTTCTGCTAGTCATGTTGTCTTTCAGTCTGTACATGTACCTCAGGACACTTCTGGAAATAAAGGAAATGGTTTATTTTATTCTGACGGAGAACTGGTATTCAGACGGTGCTTTGGCTTTGAATCCTCATGTCGAAATTAATTTCCCCATTTCCAGATATGTTTACCTGCAATAAAAAAATATGATCGAGGTTTGATTTCCTCGTCCGATGCCCGAGTCAGATATGAGATTAGATTAGAAACGGATAATCCTGAGAGGTAAAAATCTGGACATGGCTTTGATTGTGTTGACAAGGAAAAGCTGTGAGAGAGATGTGGACTGCGGCATGAAACAGAGAAGAGATTCGAAGAGAAATGAAAGATGGAAATCAGAAGGAGACAAAATGAGAGAGAGATATTGAGAATCTAATAAAAAAATAAATCGGGAGTTCAAGGTGGAGATGAATTTGATTGTCGGATGCGAATTTTTTTTAAAGTTAATGAAATCGAGATTTGAATTGGAGATAGAAGGGAAGGGTTGAGAAGAGAGGAGGAGGAGCACATGAAAGTCAGAATGCTAACCTGGAGCACGGAGTTGAGCTCCAGTGATAAGATTCGCCTCGACGGTTTGGCAAAACCGGAGGCTGTACGCGGCAGCGGAACAGAGCCTTGCTGCGGTAGAAGATCTCGCCTCCCTCCTATCTCCCTTGCTCGACGAAGGCAGAGCTCGCTGTCACTCGGAGCTTTCTCTCTCGGAACTTTGGAGAGATGGTGGAAAATGACGGATGGGAACCCATGGGAAGGGTGACAACTATTTATAGAGGTGGGAGAGGTCGCGTCACCGGAGATGGTGACCGAAGCGTGAGAGGTTGGGGAAACGGCCGGCCAACGACCGACCGTTTAATCCGTTGGCGAACGGCGTCGGTGGTTGGAAGAAGAAGGAATGGGGGAGGAACCATGGGGAAGAAGGAGGAAGGTAGGGGAAGAAGAGGAGTTGGGGGAAGGAAGAAAAGAAAGGAGGAAAAAACCAATGGTATGATGCCACGTGGCGGAGAGAATGGAAGAGAAAAAGACAAAATAAGAAAGAAGACAAAAGAGAAGACATAAGAGGGGATAAAAATATAATTAAGAATAAATAAGTAATTAGATAAATAAATAATAAATAAATTAATTAAACAAATAAATAAAATAAAATAATTTAAATAAATAAATAAAATATTATTTAGAAATAAAAATAAAGGATTAAAGTATTAAATAATAATATAAGTTACGCCTTATTGTACAAATATACCAATACGGACCCCGAAAACCGCATTTTTCGCATTAACTCCGATTTTAGCGAAACTAGTGTCATTTTGTAGATAATTGAAAAATATAATTTTAGGGACCAAGTTTGCTCAATTCGGAGTTCATACGACCGAGTTATGAGGCCCGAACGAAAAAAGTAGCGGCTTCGGGCTTCCAGATTTTTTTGTGTATTTCAAGTTACTTTTAATTTTGTATTTTTATATACAATTTTAGATGATTTTAGGAAAAAGAATTAACTTAATACGGTTTACGGTTATTTAATTAAAAATCGGGGAAATTTATACATATAATACATATATACAACGGGTCCAAAAAGCCGAAACTCACCGGTTTTATCCAAATATTTTTCTGATATTTTTAATAAATAGTACTATGTATAAAACGAATTTTAAAAGTGAGTTTGGTCAATTTGGAGTTTTCTATAAATAGATATGAACCTCGGAAGTTGCTTTTACGGCTTTTCCGGTTCATTACGGTTATTTTCTTTTTGTGCCGAAATATTTTTCTAATATTTTTATAAAAAATATATATTTTTATGAACAATTTTTATAAAAGGAGTTTTTGGTTTGAAGTGATTTTGATGCTTAATATAATAGGTGAAATATTTACAAAGTGAAAAATGTGTAATTTATATTTTTGGTCTTGATTTTCTTGATATTTTTATAAATTATGATCCTTATCTCCCCCTACTTATTTCTTTTGTCGACCCGGTCATTATTGACCTGCTCTCGGGGTTAGGATCAGTCTGTATATTACATATACATCCTTATTTTATTTTTTCTTTTTTTCTCTTTATTCTTTTATTTTGGATAATTTAAGTGTTAATTATATAATATTAATAATTGTGGTTAGAGTGATAATTAATTGGAATTAGTGGATATTTACATGTATTTTACCAAGGATTTTAGCCAAAATGAAAGAATAAAGGCGATGAATCATGGATTCATTATCCACCTATGGTGATTGATGATGTATGTGTGGATTCTGCCGTGCTTGAGCAGCCAAGACCCTCTCCTAGTCCTTCATCTGAGAAGGACCCCGTAGTCCCCTTTCCTAGAGCACTACATTTGGGTAAGGGGCAGAAAAAAGAAAATGCCAAAAAGAATCAGCAGGTAGAGTCCAGCCAGCAGATGATCGATCGATTCCATATCCAGCTGACTCTCCAGGAGGCCTTGGAGCACATCCCTCTACTCCAAAGATCACTCAGAGACAGGACCACCGTTAGGAGGAAGAGGAGGAACCATCAGTCTGAGATCCATGTGCTTGCTCAAGCCACTTGTTTCGTGATTCAGAACCGTTTGCCGGCCAAGAGCCAGATTCAGGAGCCCCGTATGTCAGATGCCACATCCATGAGCAGAGGTTCAACCGCACTCTATTAGACAGCGGTTCATCGATCAACCTACTTCCGGCAGCCCTTCTCGACCGCTTCGAGTTGGGCACTCTACGACAGAGCAGGACAGTCCTTCAATTTGCCGATCGATCTATCAAGAGGCCGAAAGGGTTGCTGAGGGACGTTGTCATCACGATTCAGGGCCTGAAATTCCCCGTGGACTTCGTTGTGATGGACATGGAGATCCCTGAGTCTGTGACCGATACCCCCATCATTCTCGGACGCCTGTTCTTGGCCATAGCCAAGGGGGTGACCGACCATGATAGCGGGAAGGTATACTTTTACGTCGAGGGCAAGAGTGTACAAATAGAGACGGTCGAGGACATCAGAGCCAGAGATTCTGAGTGCTCGGAGCAGACCACAGATTCAGAGCAGATGACAGATGCAGATCGAGGCATCCACCAGGACTGCGATTTTTTGATCACAGATGATGAGGTAGTTTGGGCAGATCCAGTCGCACAGGCCATCCTCTCACCTTCAAAGTTCACTGATGCAGAGACACCAGCATAGGAGAGCTTGGAGAGCGCATTCCTGGTCTAGGATACCTTTCAGGCAGCAGAGCCGGTTCCCGACCGCGAGACTGATTTTGTATGTGAGTCTGATACAGATCCCTTGGACTTAGATGTTGATTGGGCAGAGTTTGATGATTTTCTACCATGTCTGACTTCCACTGAGCCTGCAGCTAGGGAGGAGGTTGATGACATGCAGAGCAGAGACAGTCTAGTAGAGCAGCCTTCTCCAGATACTGATTGTGAGCGAGAGTTTCCGTTCTCCCATGCAGATTTGGCAGCATTCACTCAGAGCTTTCAGAGGCCAGATCCGCCAGCACCTACTTGTCCAGAGCTGAAGCCACTTCCTGTGTCGCTGAAGTATAGGTTCCTTGCGGGTGAGCGTGAGATGTACCCGGTCATTATCTCAGCAGATTTGATTGGAGAGCAGGAATCCCGTCTGATGGGGGTTCTTGAAAAGAACCACAAGTCTATAGGATGGAGCGTAGACGATCTCCAGGGGATAAGTTTGGCCCTGTGCTCCCACCATATCTATCTCGAGGAGGAGGCAAAGCCGTCGCGTGAGTTCCAGCGGCGGCTGAACCCGAATCTTCGAGAGGTTGTCATGAAGGAGATTTCGAAATGGTGGAGCGTCGATTTTATCTACCCCATATCTGACTCCAAGTGGGTCAGTCCGTTGCATGTGGTGCCCAAGAAGACGGGCATCACTACAGTTGTCAGCGAGTATGGAGAGGAGATCGCTACCCGGGTACCCACTTCTTGGCGGGTCTGCGTAGATTACAGACGACTCAACCATGCCACCAAGAAGGATCATTTCCCCCTACCCTTTATTGATTAGATCATTAAGAGACTGGCAGGGAAGAGCCACTATTGTTTCTTAGATGGGTACTCCGGCTACAATCAGGTGGCCATTGTGCCCGAGGACCATGACAAGACCACCTTCACCTGTCCCTTCAGGACATATGCCTTCAGACGCATGCCATTTGGGCTATGCAATGCCCCTGCAAAATTTCAGAGATGCATGCTGTCTATCTTTTAGGACATTGTGGGGGAGTGCTTGGAGGTCTTCATGGATGACTTCTCAGTCTACGGTGATGCATTCGACTCCTGTCTTGACTGCCTAGACCGAGTCCTTCAGCGATGCATTGAGGTTCACCTAGTGTTGTCTTGGGAGAAGAGTCACTTCATGGTGACTCAGGGGACGATGCTTGGCCATATCATCTCCAACAGGGGCATGGAGGTTGATCCGGCCAAGGTGGATGTCATTAGAAAATGCGCGCCACCGTCCAACTTGCGGCAGTTACGATCTTTTCTGGGGCACGTCGGTTTCTACCGACGCTTCATTCATGATTTCAGTAGGATTGCCCGACCGTTGACTGATCTGTTGACGAAAGACACCGAGTTCCTTATCGATGACAAGTGTCTATCGTCGTTTGAGACTCTCAAGAGCTGTGTTGTAGAGGCTCCTGTTCTCCAGCCGCCTGATTGGTGTCTCCCATTCGAGATCATGACAGATGCCTCCGATTTTGCCGTATGGGCCGTGCTGGGATAGAGGAAGGATGGAGTCCCATTTGCCATTCACTACTCTAGCCGCACAATGGATGCCGCGCAGCAGAACTACACTGTCACTGAGAAGGAGATGCTAGCTGTAGTCTTCGCCCTAGATAAGTTCAGATCTTACATCATTGGATCTAGAGTGACCATCTATACTGATCATACCACCATCAGGTACCTCATGGCAAAGAAGGATGCCAAAGCCAGATTGACCAGATGGATCCTTCTACTCCAGGAGTTTGATATAGAGATTAAGGATAAGCCTGGAGTCAAGAATGTGGTGGCAGATCATCTCTCCTGATTAGAGCATCTTGAGGATTTTGAGCAGACTGAGCCTATTTGTGAGATCTTCCCAGATGAGGCGATCCTTGCTATCGCCTCTCTCCCATGGTACGCCGATATTGTGAACTTTCTTGTTGCTAATAAAGTTCCACAAGATTGGCCAAGGCATAGACTTGAGACCTTCCTCGCGAAGGCCAAGTTCTACCACTGAGAGGATCCCATCCTTTACCATGAAGGAGGGGATAGCGTCTGGCGTAGGTGCATTCCTCAGTAGGAGCATGATGGATGCCAAATCAGTCCTTTAATAGTGTTGAATTAGCACTTGTAATTGTCATCGCAGTCGGGCCGAAATGGGCTCATCAAAGACCATCTCATTTAAATATATCAATCAAAATGAGATGGCCGTATTTATTTTACTTGGCAAGAAACCAAGGTCAAACTCAGGGACACGAGCTTCTCTCGTATTAGTCAGATTTTTATCTATCTAATTAAGCGTTGAATTAAAGAACATAGGTCAATTCATGCATGAGGACAAAACAAGACAATGCATTAAAGGAAAGAATGAACATGCAAATTTTTTTATTTTATTTTATCATGCAAATAAATGCAATGAGATGCAATGAACATATGCCCGAGATGATAATTACTTGAGCCATTAAAAAGATGAGTCAAATCAGTGTCAACTAAAGAAGCACTATTCATTCTAGTGGCAATTAGGCATGAGCTACATGGAAAGCCATGCACATAGACAATAAAATAATGCATTAAATCTCATAGTGTCTAATCTCAAATTTAAGCATGCCATTAGAAAGACAATGAGAAGAGCTTCGAAATGAAACTGAAATCAACTTAATCGGACATACGATGCTCAAGATATACAATAAAGAAGACAGGGGCATAACTGAAAGAAAACATGAAATAAACTTGCAAACAGGTCCCTGTGAGGGGCTAAATTGTAATAACTAAAAAGATCAGGACTTCCCTGTAAATCCCCTACACGCATAGGGGCATTTTTGCAAATTTGAAAACTCGCGAGGGTATCAATGCAAAATACCCACAGGTGCACGTGTGATGCACGTGACGCTGGACCTGGATGCAAAATGCGAAACTTGCGAGGGCACCGATGCAAAAAGCCCATAATCCACGTGTGTGAGGCACGTGAGTTCAGGCTCGGGTGGGGACGAAGCTCGGAGCAGCTTCAGACAGTCGTAGCAGGTGGCTCGGGCCATGTGGCGGCTCGAGGTTGCCTCAGGCGAGGCTCGGTCCCACCGAGCCTCCGCACTCTGGGAAGGCAACGTGGCTGCTCCAAGGCCATTGGATCTCCGCCATGGGGCGAGATCCAATGGTATCTGCTCTTCCTTCTTCCTCGAAGGTGGTGGCGCTATCGGAGCTCCGGCGTGAGGCCTGGAGCTCCTCCACGCCTCTCTGTGCTTGGTGAAGCTCGGGGACGGACACTGAAGGTCTGGCGATGAAGATCCGAAGTCGGAGAAGATGCCGGAGTGCATGGAATCCTATGTCGATGCTTGATCGCCGGAGGCGGAGCTCTAGAACTCAGCTCCGCCCGAGGTCCGATCAATAAAGATGAGGACCTGTAAAGGGGGTTAGGTGAAAGCGATGCGTGCGTGCGTGCGAGATGAGATGGACGGAGGGCTAAACGAAGGTGAGGAAGCGGAACCCTTGGTGGGTTCTCCTCCACCTCCGGCGGAGGAGAAAGCCTGGGATGATGATGGTTCTGACGGAGGAGGGGTGTAATCTGAAACGTGCGCGTGAAAGGTGGTTGAAAGGCGGAGCTCGGGAGGCGATTAATGGAGGTCGAGGACGATGGTAGGGACCTAGATAATTAAGGGAAATAAAAGGAAAATGCAAAGGAAGAAGAAGGGAACTTACATGAGGTTGGGCGGAGCGGGATCCTGGGCTGGGCATCGGAGAAGATGCCCGGGTCTTCGCACAAACTGGTCGGCCATGTCAGTGAGCTCGGGCGGGGCTTTGAGCCTCCCCAGCACCGCCGTGATCGGCAGTGGGTCTCACCGGGGTTCTGGGTCATCGTCGCTCGATCCGAGCTCCTCCCCCTGTCACAGGGAGGAGACGGAGGGCTGGGCCTCAACCCCTTTGTTGGTGGACGAGGAGGAACGAGGGAGGTGACGGGTTTTTTAAAGGAGAGGGTCGATGGGTCCAGGTGGTGATGGGCAAGGTTTGACTGGGGATAGTGGAGCAATGAGAAGGGATCGTGGTTAATGGAGACATGCGCGAGGATCATGGATGAATGGGCTCGGTCTTAGGGTGGTTAGAGAGTGGAGGGGATGACCAGGGCTATGGCCAAAAATGGAAGGGGGACGGAGGTCTGCGAGGTGCGGGGCTCAGCCAGTAGTTGCGGGAGGAAGAAGACGGAGCCCTGGCCGTTGGATCGTGAGATCCAGCGGCTGAAGATTTGGCGCGAAGCGATGGTCTAGATTAGATCAGGGGCGGCATGATCGGGTGGCGATTAACGCGCCACGTGGCAGGCGTATATCAAGGCGCCGTCGAGCGGTAGAGATTAAGGCAGGAGTCTCGATCGGACGATAGCTCTTAAATGAAAGATGGGCAGCAGTGATTAAGTGAACAGGGAAAGCATCGGGTGGTGCACAAAGCTCCACATGGCGTGATGATATTAAGGCGACAATGAGTGGCTGAGATGAGAGGCGGGGATGATCAGATGGCTTAGGGAAAGATCGGGCATGGAAATCGCAGAGCCGTTGGATCTCAGGAGGAGATCTGATGGCTGAGGACGCGGGCAGCTGAAGCAAGGGAGGCGGGCCACGTGGCTCACCCAGAACGGGCCACGTGGCCCAATCAGCTTATTCTGAGAGTGAATTTGATATATGAGTGTCAATTTGGCCGAATTTGAGAAAACTCAAAACATGAAAGTTGTAGATCTTTAAGAGATCTACAAGTTTCATGTTGACCAAAACTGGAGAAGAGATCAAACAAAGACTCGAAATATTTTTAGGGGTATTTTTAAGGCTAAAAATACCACAGATTTTAATTTTACCATTTTTTTGTGGTTTTTAATTTATTAAGGACTCTTGATAATTACAGGACTTTAACGGTATTTTATTGACACGACTTTAAGTAAGGGGGTTAATAATAGAAAATAAAGATGATGAAATCGAGTTTCATCACCCCCTATACTTAAACTATGCTCGTCCTCGAGCATTTTGCTCGTCCTCGAGCATTATGCTCATCCTCGAGCATCAAAGAAAAATGAATAAGCTGGATTAACCCCCTTGTGCATGTGAGTACATGATCTGATCTGGTCAAGTCTACTCAACTTTAGAGGTCCAAAATCCTAGAGTTCAACCCAGCCTTAACCAAGAGGCACCCAATTCCTCTAATTTACCAGACTCTCTCTGATGTATGTATAATCTAAAGGATATGAAATTTAGTGTTGACTGCAATTCTGAGAGTAGAGTCAAATCTTCACCCAAAATCTTGGTCCGAGAAAATCTCCTAAGGACCCAATCCTCAACACTAGGGAATAAATCAAATCTTGCGTTCGATCCACCGTCTCTTTAGTTGTCAGACTTAGAAAATGTAGATGGAAGGCCAGTAATGGAGGGCATGGGATTGTGTCATTTCTTCTCTCCCTCTCATTGGAACAAGGATTCTCTCTAGTGCCTTCTATGCAACACATTTTTTGGTGTTGATCAGTGCATCCGTCAAGAGAAGTTGGAGCCGTCTGCACTTGTTTTCCTGGGAGTACACCGGGGTGTGTCTCTTTTGAGCACCTATCGTACCTTCTACACCCAGACTTGTAGCATTTACGATGCAGAGCCCTTTTTTGGTGCAAGCCCGACTCCTGGTCCTAATAGCGGTGGTCCAAGTGGACACTTTGAAAAGTTTGGGAGCGCTCGCCTTTGGTGGAAGCTCTTTGATATTTGACTTTGTGGAATGAGAGCCTTTCTTTGAAATTTCATTGACTTGTATAATTTTTGGCTAGCTCCACTGCTTTTACCTAGAGTTGGCGCACACTGATCAACATTTTTTATTTATTTCACACCCTGTCACTTAGGTTAATATCAAGAGATTAGTATAAGAACCAAGTTCTCATACTGGCTAATATTGCTGACACTCAGGTTTCATGAATCCTCCAAAGATTTTATCCCATCCTCGAGCATCATTAGATCAAATCCAAACTCGACTTCCTCATCCCAATTCCTCAAGTGAAAAATCAACTCATCTCATCAAAAACCGCAGTCGTGCATGTGATGTGCTGATCATATTCTTGTTGTCTGAGACTAAGCAAGGAATATAGCATGCAAATCTAGAAACCTAGGGAAATGTGGATGATTAAGTCTATGACCCTGATGGCTAAGGCTGGTTAACCTAAATCTCAAAGACCTCATAAAACTAAGTCTCCTTGATCATTTCAGATCCTGGGTGGAAGTGTAAGTGTAGAGGATTAATCCAACTCCTTTCATTCAAAAATAAAACATTTTTGTTTTGTTTTTTTGGACTTCAAGAGATATTACGACTGCCTAATCTTAATTAAGCATCTGCATTCAGCCAGTATGGATGTAAGTACAGGCCGAAGCCTGTTGCTTGAGGACGGGGCCTTACGCGATGTCCTCTCAACCATCCAATCTGCTAAGGGCGAACCCTCACTGAATGCGTCTTACTTAATTGAGCTTAGTAGTCACTAATGGCTCCTGAAGGATTTGTGGGTTTTTCTTATTTTTATTGATTTTAATTAAAAGATTAAGCACTTGTTTGACTCTACTTTCCTCGAAAAAAAATAGAAAAGTTTCAAAACCATGTCACACAAATAAATAGTTTTCAAAACATTTTCAAAAGAATTTTTCAAACAAGGAAAAATCATTTTCGAAAATATTTTTATCAAAATAGTGTAACATAATATCAAAAAGCCGTGAAAAATCAATTGAGTCCTCTTAGTCCACAGAATTTTACTTTAGCCAAAAAGTTTTAAACTTTTCAAATTTTTCAGATTATAGCTAAAGTAAGTATACGGTATGTACAGTATACCCCCCCTATACTTAAACTTTTCTATGTCCTCATAACACTAGATGTTACAAGTACATAGGTCCATTTAAATATAAA